>CAWUFW010001403.1:0-1320000 GCA_963921515.1 Calotriton arnoldi | reverse complement strand
TCCCCTGTAGGAAGCTGGCTCTGTATATACTATACCAAAATGAGGTATAGTGTGCACAGAGTCCAGTGGAACCCCAAAGGTAGGCAGAGGTAAAGTTAGATAGCACCTCACTCTCTATTTGTGGTAGTGTGGTAAGTAAGGCAGTATCAGAGGACAGTGTTAAGCATTTGTTGTTCACACTCAGTCAGCAAATGAATTCACACACTCAAAGACTGAACTTCAGACCAATTGTTTTTGTATAAAAATATTCTTTTAGTTATTTTATTTTCTAGAACCAAGCAAGCCTGGCACAGGTAAGCAATAAATACTTTACAGTAGTAATGCAGTTTGTAAACAGTTTGAATTGTAATTGCATATGCACTTTGTTTTGACTTACAGTATGGTTGCAGAGAAAGCCAAAACTTTGTAAATACAGTACATAGACTTGAATGGGCTTTTCAGTAAAATACTAGGTAAGTTACTTTTTGGATTACCTTTCTTACACAGAGTAGTATACCTAGATACTACTCTGGGACATTTCCTGTAAACAGGTAAGTAAAATCGTTTTTGTTAAACAGTGTAATTTTAAAGAACTTCTTTAGGTTTTCAAACTCCACACTTAGAAACTTTTCCAAGAAAAACAGTCAATGTTATCCTATGGAGGAAAATAGTGTTATCGATTTTAAGGCAAGTATTTGGTAGTGAGAGTTGAGGTTCTGGGGGGTAGACTCAGGGGTCCCCCAGGGTCAAGGATGCACTCTTGTTACACCCTCAGCGGCACTAGGGCGGCCGGGTGCAGAGTGCTGAGGCCCAATGTTATCCAATGGGGGATAGGGGACCTCCGGTCGGTGGCTGCTAGCTAGCAGGCCACTTGGCTGTGGGAGCAAAGCTCCTGGACTTTAGCTCAGGGCAAATGGGGAAACAAAGTAGCACCAAAGGTGCACCCTCAGCGGCACTGGGGCGACTGGGTGCAGGGTGCTGTTTAGACATCGGGCGCCCTGTTGTTTGCTATGGGGAACCTCCGGTTTGCAAAGGCACTGCAGGCTTGGGGACGAAGGTCTTCTGGATGCGACCACCACTTCGAGAGGTAAGTTGGGGGGTGGTTAGGCACCGTCGGTTTGGCCACCCAAGGCCGTGGGGCGTCGGGTGCAGGGGTACCTTTTGGGGTCGGATCTTCTTACCAGCTCCTGGTCGCGGTTGGGGGGACCTTCTGGATTTAGGCTGCAGGCGTCTGCTGGAGGCTTGGGGCAGGTCAGGGGTCGCTGGATCTCGGGTCAGGATCGCCGGGGGGGACCTCCTCGTGGTGTTTGCCCACTTGAGCTCGGGCCGTGGATGGCGGGTGCAGAGTGGTGCGGATTCGCGGTTTCCGGTCCGGGCAAGAGGTTGCAGATGAACAGATCTGATGTTCACGGGAGACAAAGTCTTTGGGGTTGAAGGCAGGCAGGTCCTCCGGGGTTTTCGAGGTTGCTGGCTGCAGGACACACCGGGATTTCGCAGTAGCAGGTGCGAGGTGGAGACAGGCCGGTAGGGCTGGGGCCAAGTCAGTGGACATCTTCCTCTTGGTAGCTTCGGCACGGCTGTTCGGTCCTTCTTCTTCTTTTCTTGTTGCAGGTTCTTGTCTGAGGAAGCAAGGTTCAGGGGTGCCCCTAAATACTAGATTTAGGGGCGTTACAGGTAGGTAAAAAGGTTGGGACCAATGGGTCCCTTCCCTGGGGTGGGTACACCCCCTATTATGCCATCCTCCTGTGGGAGGGGGGCAAAAGCCTGTCCCTGGTTGGCTGGGTCCCCCATCTGCAAGATGGCGGGGACTGAGAGTTGTGCTTCACCTCGCCTCCCCACCTGAGGGAGAAGTTGGCAGAGGTGGGCACACCTCTCTTCCTCACTTGTTTTTTCCGCCGGTTCTCGCGCCCAAAGTGGGGGTCAGAACCAGTGGGGACCAGTTGCTGAGAGCAGCAAGGGGCCTGGGGAAGCTCACCAAGGCGGCAAGCCTTTGAAGCTTTCCCTTCGTGAACCCTGCCCATCCTGGGGGAGGAGGCTTGGCACCTTGTCCCAGGATGTGCATTGTTTCAGGCCCCAGAGAGCTGCAGGCTCTCGACCCAGGGGTCCAGAAACATGTCTGGTGGTGGCAGCTGAAAGCAGCCACTCGGCCTGGACACTAGTGGTAGGTTAGTTTTCAGGGGGCATCTCTAAGATGCCCTCTGTGTGCATTTTTCATTAAATCCCACACTGTCATCAGTATGGGTTTAATGTGCTGAGAAGTTTCATACCAAACTTTTCAGTTTTCATTGTAGCCATTATGGTGCAAACTCCCAGCACCATATACTCTTAATGGCAGCACTGCACTTACAATGTCTAAGAATGGACTTAGACATTGTAGGGGTACAGGGCTCATGCACCTGTACCTTCACCACTCGTATAGTGCACCCAGCTAGTGGGGTGGCTGACCTATGCCAGAGCAGTGGGTTGTAGGCATGGCACACAGGAATGTGTGCCATGTCGACTCTTCACTTTGTTCTGCACCAAAACACGCAGCCTGCAAAGGCAGTGTGTGAGTGTGAAGGTACAGGACCTCTAAGGGTGGCACAATAAGTGCTGCGGCCCTTAGAGGCCTTCTCTGGTCACAGTGCCCTGGGTACCTGTGGTACCGTTTACCAGGGACTGACCTGTTGCCAGAGATGCCAATTGGGTTTAGGCATCAATGCAGTTTTAGGGAAAGAACATAGGCCCTGGGTACCTGATTAGCAGGAGCCCAGGGCACACTCAGTCAAAGTACATCAGCAATTCAGCAAAAAGTGGGGGCAACCATGCAGAAAGAGGGCACTTTCTCACAGCCCCCCTTTTGGTTCAACTGTACTGGCCCTCAGCCCTTACTTGCAGCCTCTTTTCCACAGGACCATTTATCATTGAAGTGAACTTGGCACCTCTGAACCCTGACGCCCCTTTGCCGCCCAAGGTGACCTGTTGGTGCTGCTTTGGACCTTGCCCCATACTTACCTTAGGCCCAGAAGAACAGTCCTGTAAGTCGTTGCCAAGTGACTGTATGCAGTATATATTTCTTTCTCATAGGATAACATTACCGCTTCAAAGCTACAAATACAAGTGCATTTCTGTATACTTAAAAAAACTGTTAACTCGAAAAGTACTTACCCGATTACGAGGACCTTGGTGTCTTAATTCATATTAAAATCTGTGTTATTTTCATAAATTAGTGTCATATTTCCAGTCGCAGCCGGCATGACTCGTGGGTGGGGGGGGGCAGGGAAGGGGATGTGTCACGCGTGGGGTCGCGCAGGTTCACGTGGGGAGGCGGGGGGTGTTTAATTAAAATTAACTTACCTTACCGGGTCCCGTGTTTTCCTGCTGAACAGGAAGCAGCCATAGGCAGCCTCCCTCCCTTCCCCTAAGCCAATCACAACGCTGCAATGGCAGCGTTGTGATTGGTGCGGACGGCACCCACCGGGCTCCTATGGGGAGGCCATTTTCTCTATGTAGGCGGCATGCAGCCTACATAGAGAAAAGGGAGAGTGCGCATGACTGGTTTGGTCAGCCCCAGAGGGCTGACCAAACAGTCAGGGCCCACAGCATTGGGCAAGCACCTCCTCCCCGACCCGCCCGCCCGCCCCCAACCAGGCATACCCTTCTGCATTCTCGCAGTGTGAGAAGCAGAAACATAAAATGGTATTTAAAATACCATTTTATGTTTCTGCTTCTCGCACTGCGAGAAAGCAGTGGGGCAACGCTCCTCCGCCCCTGCATATTCCTTTATTGAGTATGCCTCGTTTACTGACTGTGTGTGTGTAATAAATGCTTAACACTATTCTCTGATAAGTCTAAACTTCTCGCCCACACTACCACAAAGAGAGTATTTGATATTATTATTTAACCCCTGTAAATCCATAATGCTTGCCTGGACTCTGCACAGTGTACCTAATTTTGGAGCACTATATACAGAGCCAGCTTCCTACAAACACCATTCCAATTGGAATCCTTTTTGATTATCTCCCCGATCTGCGCCCAATTGCTAGCATGTAATGCCTGTATCATACTAAGTAAGTTGGACAGTATCTTCCTGGAGAGTTTTTCCCACAGCAGGCCCCTATCTACTATGTCAAAAGCTGTATAATAATGAATAAATAACAGCACAGCCTCTGATTGATTGCCCATGATCTCCTAATAATAACTCACAGGGCGAAACAGTGGAGTGGCCTTCAGGAAACCTACCCTGCTCAATAGGGATAAGGTTTTTTTTCTTGTACCTATTCATCCAGATGTGTAATATTTTTTTTATATAAACACCTTCTCTGAGATTTCCAGGAGGCCAATCAATCTGTAATGTGAGGATTGTGTGCTATTCCTTTTTTGGGGCTTCACAACAGAACCTTTCTACCAAAGGGTTATATCCCTGTTGTTCTTATTCAACAAAACTGGCACAAATAAACCCTAGCCCACTAATCACCGTCATTCTTGCTTAAGACTGCTGGAATATTATCTGTACCTGCAGCCCTAGTTTGCTTAATATGGTCAATTACCAATTGTATCTCTTACTAAAAACAAACTGGATTCAACACTCCAGGATGGGCTCATCTGGTGATTTCGGCAGCATTGGCGGGAAACCACATGTTCGAGGCATGTGTAGCTGTAGATTCACATGTTTAGAATAATCCCGCCATCTAGTGGTGGGCTCGGATGTGTGCAAGTTGTTTTTCTTTTAGAAAGTCTTTCGAGTCAGAAGTTAGTGTGACTCCTCCTCTTGCTGTTAATGCCTATGATCATCGACTTCATTGTTAGATGGCTTTCTTCCGCCATCGGGTTTGGGCGTGGGCTGCTCTGCTCCGGTTTGACACTGTTGTGCTAAAGCTTTCTCGGTATATACCTATTTCCCGTCAGGATTGTTTCCGACCGTGGTCCTCTTTCACTCCCTTCGGTTTGACAGCGTCCACTTTGTCCGCTGCCCCTCGTGGGCCTTCGCCCTTCAGGGCTCTGCTTTCATCCTTAGGCGTTCCACCCGCATCATGTCCACTCGGTGATGGAACGGACGCCTTTTCGATTTTGTCATTGGTGTCACGCAAAAGATCCTTGCACCGACCTTCACGAGGTGTGTAATCTGTGCCTCTCCCTAAGCACATCGAGGGCAGCTGTGAGGCCTGCTGCTCCTTCAGGTCCAAGAAGACTCTTAATGGCCATTGGGCTCAACGTATCAAGATGTCTTTAAGGAGCATGGACGAAACACTGGCCCGCTTCGGACCTGAGGACCTCCAGGAAGAACTACAGGCGCAAGCGTCGGCTGTAGATGAAGGGACCTTCTCCCCCGACGATAGCTCTGGCTCCGAGATCGATCTCCAGAATCTGCCTCCAGCTCAACCAGTCATGAGTATTGTGCCCCCACCACCTCGTCATCGACCCCAGCAGACCACCACAGAGGGTCGACAGCCCATTCCAGAAGACCTAAATCCATTGCTGGGCCACCACTGCCTTCGGACCATGGTCTGCACGGACCATATATTTCTGATACACCCAGCCCGGTGCCAAAAAAATCATTGAAGCTGGTTGCTTCGGAGCCGACCACTACTGCCTCAGAGACAAATCAACCTTTGGAGCCAAAACCTTTGGCATCGAAACAACGCCCCATATCGGCATCAAAACCAGCTGATTTGGATCCTAAAACTTCAGCACTGAAACCCTCGCCATTGGAGCCAAAAACTTTTACACCCACATAAGCAGCACTTGAGTCGGGCCTGTAGAACCTGTGCTTCAGAGACTACAGGATTGAATTGACCCTAGACAGAAGCACGTCATGATCCACCCTGATACTGGACCCCCCCCACTCTGGTGCTCAACCTTCCAAGAGACTGCTTTTCTTCGAGGAGGCTTTGGCTGTTCCAACTCCTCTGAAGGCAAATTAATTTCTAATACCACGATTCGCTGTGCCCTCGACGCTGCCAATACTGCAGCTAGAGGGAAAAATTCTAGCATATTATGACGCAGGCATGCTTGGCTCCTGATCTCAGTTTTTAAACGACAGACACCTCCCTTACGGGATGAGGAGCGCATTCCCAAGATCTAACTGTCCAGCCTTCCATCCTTACCTAATTGGCAAGGTAGTCCTCATCAAGACGGACAACATGACTGCCATGTATTCTCTGCAAAAGCAAGGGTCCACCAAGTCCCCAGAGCTTTCCCATTTGGTCCAGACTATTTGAAAGTGGGCTCTCTGATACAGCATTCACCTGTTAGCGGAGTACCTGCTGGGAGTGGACATGACTTTGCAGATCTCCTCAGCAGGAGGCGCTAATAAGTCCGCGAGTGGGAACTCCACCCGCAAGTCCTCCTCCAATGCTTCCAGCTTTGGGGACAACCACAAATTGACCTCTTCGTTACAGCAGAAAATGCCAAATGCCCAAACTTATCTGTTTGTGGCATGTAGTGCTGTAGATTCACATGCGCCCACCTTCCTCCCCGGACACCTATGCTTGTTACAGTTACTTTCACTATTTTTCACAAACTCCTATCGAATGGACATCTCTTTATACTATGCTTTTCTTCACATTCTGTCCTCACCCGCCATGCGGGAAAACAATCTAACAATGGAGTCGATGACCATGCGCATTACCAGCAAGAGGAGGAGACACACCACCTTGTGACTCGAAAGGCTTTCTTTGGTGAAAACCAACTTGCAGACATCCGAGCCCAACGGTGTGATTATGCTAAACATGTGAATTCACAGCACTACATGCCACAAACAGATGCTTATTGGTTAAGTAACATTTTCCAAATCCTACAGGTGCGAAATCCAGGCATCCTCCTCAGTCATACAGGTGAGCATCCTGAGATCAGGATTACAGGCTTTATTCGCTCTCTGCTAAACCGCTCTCTGGTCTCCTGACTGAATTACCTCCATCATGTCATTCCAATTAGTTGGAAGAAGGCCGTTTTTTTTCTCTCTGAGTAAGATACCCATACTGAGTTTTTAAACAATTTACTTCTTCTTTGGAAACTGTACTTATCCCCAGTCTGAATTGTTTTGATACCCTCCTCAAATAACCTTTTACTTTCTGACAGGCTACATTAAGCCAACCTTCCTTCCTCATAACCCAAACCTGCTGACCGCACTACACGCTGATTAAGGTTTACAAGCCAACACATTTTCTAAAATCAAATTAAACCACACAATTCTATCTTCATTCGCCCCAGCGAAAACATCTACACACTCAAACTAGATACGCTGCCAGATGCTGGAGACATGGTGGATCAAGACGTGTTGTTTTTTCCCCCCAACTTTATTTTGGGTTTTATTGGGGAAGGGCTAAAATCTGCACACATGAATGCAACACATTTACATTTGCTACACAAAATGTTGTACATATTTAAGCAAATCAGTGACCGTGAGCTGCATCTGCCCTATACAATATCAAGCTAATGCCCGCCCAGTGCATCCCGGCTTTGGCTTGTTTATAATGCCTTCCGTTTAGACCCCCCTTCGGGCCTCTGATTCTACGGTACCTGTTCGATTGTCAGTCTCCGAGTTGGGTATCATGCATATGCCTATGGCACGCAGATCTCTGGACAATAACATTCGATACCCCCCCTTCTGTGTTCCCGGTTTATAAAAGTACTAAACAGGCACCAAGTTTTCTCAAATTTCGGGACCCTTTATCTAAGGAGTGCTGTTAGTTTCTCCATGGTGTATATTGACCACACCTTCCCCCACCATATATTAAGTGTAGGTGCTGGTTGTTGTTTCCATAGCTGTGCAATGCTTAAGCTGGCGGCTAGGAGAAGATGGGAATTTAATGTTTGAGGCATGTGAGCTGTAGATCACATGCTTTGCATACTCCTGCCATCTAGTGTTGGGTCCGGATGTTTGCACTTTGTCTTTCCAGTCACGAGGTGGGTGACTCCTCCTTTCGGTGATAGTGCGCTTGGGCATCGACTCCATTGTTTGATTGTTTTTTTCCGCCATCGGGTTCGGACGTGTATTGCTGCGCTCTGTTTTGAGACCATTTCTTCGGGTTCCCCTCGGTGCGCAATCCACTCTACCCGCGTTGGTATTGTTTCGAGCGCGAGTCCCACCTCTCCGCGTATCGTATCCGTCGAGGTAAAAACCTCTATTTCGATCGAAGATCTTCGGGAAGGCCGCCCGGCCTAACCGCGTCGGTCCACCTCGCAGTTGATGGAACGGACTCAATTCAAATTCTGTCCTCGGTGCCACGCGAAGTATCCGCGCACCGACTCACACAAAGTGTGCAACTTGTGCTTGTCTCCGGAGCACAAAGAAGAAGACTGCGACCCGTGCCGATCTTTCCGATCGAAGAAAGCACTCCGTGATCGTCGGGCTCGGCATCGTGAGATGCAGAGTCAAAACGTCGAATACGTCTTCGGTGGAAGAATCCAAGCAAGAATTCGATGCACAAGGGGCCGAGGAGGAAGAACAAGAGGAACTTGCTTCCATCCCAGAATCGGACTTCGAGTCGAAAGAAGAGGTGCCCCAAGGTCAACGTACTGCGAGTACCGAATGCCCCTTGACCCAAAATCCAATTCAGCCGAAACAAAAAGCTTCGGTCCCACCCCCGCCTTCAGGCCACGTCCGGCACCAACATGTTTCCGACGCCCCGCCCTCTGGCTCGGCACCGAAACACGTCTCTAAGCCTTCCGTCTCTGGATCGAGTCGGCCAAAGACTGACACGGAGCCGAAATCCTTGACGCCGAAGTCAAAGCCTCCTTCGGCATCGAAACCTTCGGCACCGTAAAGTGATTCCACCCCAGCACTGAAAACCTCGGCGCCGAAATATAAATCTGTGCTTCCGAAACGGCAGGATCCGAATTTTGATGCCCCAACACCCAAATCGGACCCAAACCAGAAGAAACTCTATATAAATCCTAATACAGGATATGTTCTTACTAAGTCACCTCAATAACGCAAACCTGAGTTAGAAAAAGAACCTTTCTTCATTCCTTTCAAGAAAAAGAATGTGGATGCTAACCTTCCTTCACCTCCTCTTTTACCACATTCCCCTACACCAACCTCTCCACCTTTAGGTCATTTACTAATTACACCAACTAACTCTCCACCACCACCACCACCACCTGATGATCATGATGATGGGGACAGACAATATTATCCCAATAGATCCCTGGAAGGATTATCACACAGATTCTCCTACAGATAACGAGCCAGATCTTTACCCTACAAGGCCTTCTCCTCCTAACGACAATGTAGGACATATAGAATTCCTTGCGAGAGCTGCAGAATATCATGGGGTGCAGTTACACAAGGAATCTTTGGAGGAAGATTTCCTGTTTGAAACCCTCAGTACCACACATAGCGCTACTCACACTGCCTATACTTAAAGGCATGATGAGACATGCCGATGACATCTTTAGAGATCCAGTGCGGGCTCACATTCTCACACCCAGAATTGATAAAAAATATAAGGCTCCCTTAGATCCAGTCTTTATTAAAGGTCAACTACCTCTTGACTCTTTGGTAGTCTCTAATGCCAGTAAACGGGCCAATTCACAGACTACAGGTGATGCTCCCCCTCCAGACAAAGAGTCAAAACTTTTAGACGTCTCTGGTAAACGGGTAGCCTCCCAAGCAGCAAATTATTGGCGCATTGCCTACAGTCAGGCCCTGTAAGCTAGATATGATAGGGCACACTGGGACGAAATGGAGCAGTTGATACAACACCTCCCAGATGAACACAAGGCAAAAGCCCAAGATTTAGTTCAGGAAGGAAAGCTTGTTTCCAGTTCCTCAATAAGATGCGCTTTAGATGCTGCAGACACCGCAGCTAGAGAAATCAACACTAGTGTGTTACTAAGAAGACATGCATGGTTGAGGATTTCTGGTTTTAAACCAGAAGTGCAACAGTCTATCTTAAATATTCCTTTTAACAAGGAACATCTCTTCGGGCCTGAAGTAGATAAATCATTGGAAAAAATGAAAAAAGACACAGAAGTAACCAAATCTATGGGAGCCCTGCAGTCTCCCTCTAATCGGGGCTCCTTTCGTCGCTCCTTCTACCTTGGGGGGTCCAAAACCATGTCCTCGGACAATATTGCCACCTCTTACAAGGGCAACAATCAATCTTTCTCTACAAGGGGCTTCTTCAAAGGAGGATATAGAGGTAACAATAACAAAGGTCGAGCCAAGGGTTCCGCAACGCGTAATTCCCCCTCCCCCAACAAGCAGTGACTTGCCTACACTTCCCCCGATCATTTAACACCTGTCGGGAGACGTCTTCTACAATTCCTCCCCATTTGGCAATCTATCACCACAGACAACTGGGTGTTTTGGAATTATCCACCATGGTTATTGCCTGGAGCTTAAGAAACCGAATGGTATGCTGTTCCTAAAGAATACAGTAGGTTGATATCAAGTCAGTGATACATAGTTATTAAATCACGACAGGCAGGAGAAAATTTCCTCCTTTTGGAAAAAGACCCTCACACACCCAAGTCACAGGATGTATTGCCTCATCATCGGGTCTGCTCCTTATCGGGTCGGCGCTGCAATACCCGATCGGCGCCCGAATTGGGGCCTTTTAGCGGAGATCTTTATTCCTGATGCCGTAAGATATAGTGTGTGTGGGAGTTCTGTGGAAAGTGTAGATGTGGAAAGTGTAAAGGTGAAGTTAAAAATAAGAGGAAGCGATCCACTCAGAATTATTTTAATGAACGTGGTCGCTCTCTTAGTTAAAAAACGTGATTAGTGCACTCCCCTCTTATAAAGTATTGGGGATGTGCGCTGAACAGGTCAACATGTTTCTTGCCATTGATTCAAATAGAAGGCAATTCTTCAGGACCATTTAAAATCTAACTACACTTTTTTGGTGGTGGACCCCAATGGTATAATAAAGTGTCCACTTGTACAGCACCCAAAAAAGTGGTACCTGTTAGATTAGAGTCTCAACCTATGAAAAAATAACATAAAAAGTTAATTCAACATCAATTATAATCATTACATTGCTGCTGTGGTGTTCAGTGAGTGAAACTTACTCGTGCTACTAACGCATGCATCACACAGACTTGTTTGTGACCATGCTAGTTGGCTATGATTCAAGTAAAAACATTTATTGAAAATGTATATGTAAATAGCAACCAAAATTTCCAACTTATTTTGTACAAGTAAACACTCACCCTAATTGGGTCAAGTTATTGCTTCATCGTGTACCGGCAGAGTCTAGAACACTGAATAGTACAGTGCCCTGGTCACGAATAAATGAAAAAAGATATGAAAATAATTTAGTATTATTATAGTCTGCTATACAAAAGGGCTCACTATAAGTTAGACCGCCCCGGTGTGGGGGTATCTGCAATGATGTAATGTGGGCACGGTCCGTCGGAGCGTCACGGTACCGAGCACAACCCAGTGAAAGACCTTGTCCGTAGAACCTGGATAGGTCAGACAGTGTGGCTCTAACTCGCCTCATGCGCTGACAAACCACCCCAAAACACCAGCAGCGTCCCACATAAGGGAACCAGAACCCGAGGTGTCGTCAGGAGCTCAGGCAAGGTTTTCCTGCCGTGCCCGTTTACCAGTAAGAGGCCATTAAACCATGGGGGTCAATCAGTCCCTCTGCTCAAATAAAACCGGCGCTGCGAGTTGAGCTCAAGCAAGGATTCTTGCCAGGACCACCTCGCAACAAACGGTGATGTAACCCCAAGGACAGGCCGGTCACACCGGTCAATTAAAATTGAAATTGCCAGAAAACAATGTCGGAGCTCCGGGAAGCGCCCCAGTCTGTATTACCCATGCTCAACATCCGGAGGAGCAGCTTTACTTTTAAATAAAAACTATTTAGCAGTAAGACTGTTGTATCGCATTAGCGGAATACTCACAATTGTAGTACGCAGCCACTGGCGGGTCTACACCTACCCACAGTCTGCCGGTCCCGGGAGGTATACAACAGTGGCGGAGACGTTTAGTTATACTCCTGATGACGCGTGCATTGGGCGGCGACTTCCGTGTTAGTGCGAGCTACTGCTAGTGCGTAAACCACTCTCTTCAAAAACCAGGCGCCATCTTAGGGGTGGAAAACTCGATATTATCGGTGATATCAAAGTGTGTTGCTTTGGTGCCTCTCTGGATATAACGGAGGATGCCATAATGGAAAGGCAGACTAGTGTCTAGGAGGCAGTACAACTGTGTGAGCCTATATTAATTAATCTAAGAGAATTGTTCGTTAAGTTTAGAATGGTCAAAACGGGCTCATATTAGTACGTACCCTTTGTTTCCCAAAATGGACGTCATCTTGGGAGTGGGAGACTCGAGGTTATCAGGTGGTACCTGGGGGAGCTTATAAGGTGTATTGGATCTGTGTCTCTATTGACACGAAAAAGAGCGCCATATTGGAATAGGCAATTTGAAATCAAGAAGGGAATAAAATAGTGTGAATCTACACACTTATCAAGCCCATAAAGTTATATCATTGGGTTGGAAAGTATATGCATGGCAAAATCCACTTGTGGAGTACATAACACAAAGAGAGGAGAAAAATTAGGAGAAAAATCAAGCTCGGAAACACGGAGGAATTGCCTGGAGCTTACCAACAATCCTCCAAACATACCACCACGTTCTCACAAAATGTCACCAGAACATTTACACCTATTTCAACAAGAAGTACAGTCTCTCCTCTCCAAAGGAGACCTAGAACCTGTGCCGTTACAACATCAAGGGACAGGTGTGTACTCCCTGTACTTTCTCATTCCCAAAAAAGAGGGCTCCTTGAGACCTATTCTGGATCTCAGAGAACTAAACCTCTGCACACTGTCAGACCATTTTCACATGGTAACACTTCAACAAGTGCTCCCTGTAAGGAAGTGGGTTTCTGTTGCAGTAACCCCCCCACTTTTTGCCAGACCACTGATGCACTTTGACTTGATGTGCCCTGGGTCCCTGCCAATCAGGTTCCCAGGGCCTGTGTTCTTTCCCCACAACTGTACCCAATTGGCATCTCTGGCCACAGGTCAGCCCCTGGTAAATGGTACCACAGGTACCCAGGGCACTGTGACCAGGGAAGACCTCTAAGGGCTGCAGCACTTATTGTGCCACCCTTAGAGGCCCTGTACCCCGACACTCACACTCTGCCCTTGCAGACTGCGTGTCTAGGTGCAGAACAAAGTGAAGAGTCGACATGGCACACATCCCTGTGTGCCATGCCCACAAACCACTGCCCTGGCATACATCAGTCACCCCTCTAGCTGGGTGCCCTATGCCAGTGGTAAGGGTACAGGTGTATGAGCCCTGTACCCCTACAGTACCCAGGTCCATTCCTGGGCACTGTAAGTGCAGTGCTGCCATTAAGAGTATATGGTGCTGGGAGTCGGTCATTACGAACTCCACAGCACCATAATGGCTACACTGAAGACTGGGAAGTTTGGTATCAAACTTCTCAGCACATTAAACCCACACTGATGCCAGTGTGGGATTTAATGTAAGATGCACGACAGAGGGCAACTTAGAGTTGCCCCCTGAACCTAACCCACCATCCACGTCCTGCCTGAGAGGCTGCCTAGGCTGCCACCCAGCAGACATGTTGCTGGACCCCTGGGTAGAGAGCCATCCGCTCTCCTGGGCCTGCAACAATGCACGTCCTGGGCGAGGTACTAGGTCTCCTCCCCAGGATGGGCAGGGAAGCTTCAAAGGCATGCCGCCTTTGTGAGCCTCCCCAGACCACTTGCTGTACTCAGCAACTGGTCCCCCACCGGTTCTAGCCCCCCACTCTGGTGGGAAGACTGGCGGGGAAACCCCAAGTGAGGAAAGGGGGTGTGCCAGCCTCTGCCAACCCCACCCCTCAGGTGGGGGAGGCGAGGTGAAGCACATCTCCGGGCTCTCGCCATCTTGAAGATGGGGAGCCCTGCCCAATCAGGACTAGGCTCCTGCCCCCTCCCACTGGAGAGTGGCAGGATAGGGGTGTACCCACCCCAGGGAAGGGACCCATTGGTCCCTGCCTGCTACCTACCTGTAACGCCCCTAAATTTAGTATTTAGGGGCACCCTGACACCTTCCTTCCTCAGATCCCGAATCCGAAACAAGCAAGAAGAACAAGAAGAAAGAAGACCTGCCGTGCAGCTGCTAAAAAGAGGAAGACACCACTGACTTGGCCCCAGCCCTACAGGCCTGTCGACCCTCGAACCTGCTCCTGCTAAACCCCGGCGTCTCCAGTGGTCAGCAACCTCGAAAACCCCGGAGGACCTGACTGCCTTGTGACTCTAAAAGACTGGGACTCCCACGAGCAGTGGTACTGCTCAAAGCAAGTAACAAACCCCTGGTGCCAGCCAGGAACCGCGACTCCTGCACACACTGCACCCGCCGAGCCCGGCCTGTGCCTGAGTGGACAAAGACCACGAGGACGTCCCCCTGGCGACTGTGACCCAGAATCCAGCACCCAAGGACCCTCCTCGACGCTCCTGACGACGCCTGCAGCCCCGGAACCAGGGACCCCTCCAACCGCGACCAGCAGAGGGTAAGATTTCCCAACGCGAAAGACACCCCTGCACCCGGCGCCCTGCGGCCCCTGTGCCCAACTCCGGGGTGCCTACCTATCCTCCAACTACCCAACTTACCTCTCGAAGTGGTGGTCGCACCTGAAGAATCTCCGTCCCCGAGCTTGCAGCCTTTGTTCAACTTCCAGCTTCTCCATTGAAATACATTGAGCGCCCGACGGCTCAAAAGCACCCTGCACCCAGCCGCCCGAGTGCCCCTGGGAGTGCAACACCTATCCTATTCTACTTCCCCACTTGCCCTGTGTAAGTGACCAGGAGCCCAGCTCCCACAGCCGCGTGGCCTGCCTGCTAGCAGCCACCAACCAAGTGCCCCCTGCCCGCCATAGGCTAACATTGGGCCTAACTCACTCTGCACCCGGCCGCCCCTGTGCCGCTGAGGGTGTACCAACTGTACCTACCTGACCCTGGGAGACCCCTGAGTCTATGCCCAGAACCTTAACTCTGCCAGTCGAGTACTTACCTGAAAGTCGATAACCTACATTTTCTCCATAGGGTAACATTGACTGGTTTACATTGAAATTTCTTCTAAGTGTCGAGTTTTGAAACTTTCAAATATTCCTTAAAAATCGCCCGATCAACGAAAACGAAATTACTCACCTGTTATCAGGAGATATCCCAGTGCTGGATCTTGGTGCCCAGCACTGACCCTGAAAAGCAATTACAACTGTACTTACCGATAACTTGATTTTCCTCCATAGGATAACATTGCCTGATTTTCTCCAGAAATTCTTCTAAGTGTCGATTTTGAAACAAACAAATATTCCTTAAAAATCGCCTGTGTAACAAAAACGATTTCTTTCCAACTGTTTACAGGAAATGCACCAGGGTTGAATCCAGGATCCAACCCTGAGTAAGAAAAATCATACGTAAAGTAATTGAAACTGCTTTTACTTAAAAACTCCCATTGAGCTCAATGTTATAATTGTGTTTGAATTGTGTTGCCCTATTGCAACAACTGTAGCTATTGCATTTAAAAGTCTATTGTGTATTGAAAGTATATAACTAAAGCATCTCATTCTGAGAAAGTATTTTTGTACCTACTTGTGGTTCTAAAATAAAACCACAATATATTTTTATATACAAAACAATTGGCCTAGAGTTCAGTTCTTGAGTGTGTGAGACCATTTGCGGACTGAGTGTATACAACAAATGCTTAACACTGTCCTCTGATACTGCCTTCCTCCTCGACCAAGCTACCACTTTAGAGAGTAAGGTTATATCCAACTTTAGCCTCTGCCAAACCTCTGGGGACTGTGGACTCTGTGCACACTGAACCTTACTTTGGTTCAGTATATACAGAGCCACTTTCTTACACTCCCGCTTCTACAGCACGGTGATTTTATGTCTACTCTAGACTTAAAAGACGCATATTTCCACATTCCAATTCATCCCGCTTATCGCAAATACCTCAGATTCATGGTAGCGGGTCACCATTACCAATTCAAAGTGCTACCGTTTGGAGTCACCACTGCTCCCAGGGTATTTACCAAATGTCTGGCAGTAGTCACAGCACATCTGAGAAGACAGCACATCCATGTCTTCCCATACCTGGACAACTGGCTCATCAAAGCCAGTACTTACCAAATGTGTCTCCAACACACTCGAACCACTATTCACTTACTTCAACAACTAGTGTTTACAGTGAATGCGTTGAAGTCTCATCTACAACCTTCCAACACGCAAACTTATCTGGGAGCCACAATAGACGCTCACAAAGCTTAAGCCTCTCCCAATACAGCCAGGATTCACAGTATTCAGCCCCTTCTCACTCAATTTCAGCCCAACCAATCATTGCCAGCAAGAGTCTTTATGCAACTGCTATGCATGAGGGCGTCTTGCATTACAATTGTTTCCCCACGCAAGACTTCACAGGTGTCCCCTTCAAGAATGCTTAGCAAGTCAGTGGAACCAGTCGCAGGGTCCAGTAACAGATCTAGTGTTGGTAGATGGCCGCACCCATCGCTCTTTGCAGTGGTGGAACCCACAAAATGTATCCAAAGGGTGGCCCTTTCTCGACCCTGCTCCACAGATAGTGCTAACAGACGCATTGTTCACTGGTTGGGGCGCTCACCTACAAAGTCACACAATCCAAGGATGTAAGAAACTGGCTCTATATATACTACACCAAAATGAGGTATAGGGTGTATAGGGTCCAGGTGTCTCCAGATGTAGGCAGAGGTTAAAGTTAGATAGAACCTTACTCTCTTACAGTGATAGCTTGGTCGAGCAGTAAGGCAGTATCAGAGGACAGTGTTAAGCATTTGATGTACACACTCGGTCAGCAAATGAATTCACACACTCAAGAACTAAACTCTAGGCCAATTGTTTTTGTATAAAAAATATACTGTTGTTTATTTTTAGAACCAAGCAAGCCTGGCACAGGTAAGCATTGAATACTTTTCAGTAATAAGTTACTGGATATAGGACAGTTTGAAAATGCAATAGAAATTTGAACTTTGTTTGATTTACAGGGGAGCAGTAGTATGCAACACTTAGCAAATACAGTACATTGAAATGAATGGGCTTTTTCAACAAATTGCCGGTAAGTTACTTTTACGTTATTTTTTCTAACTCAGTGCTGGATGCCTGGATTCAGCACTGGGACATTTCCTGAAAACAGGTGAGTAAATGCGTTTTTGTTATTCGTGCGATTTTTAAAGAATATTTTCAGATTTCAAAACTCCACACTTAGAAACTTTTTGGAGCAGTACATTAAAATGAATAGGCTTTTTCAGTAAATTGCAGGTAAGTTACTTTTACGTTACTTTTTCTAACTCAGTGCTGGATGCCTAGATTCAGCACTGGGACATTTGCTGCAAACAGGTAAGAAAACACGTTTTGGTTATTTGTACGATTTTTAAAGAATATCTTTAGTTTTCAAAACTCCACACTTAGTCGTTTTTTGGAAGAAAAATTGTCAATGTTATCCTATGGAGGAAAAACAGGTTATCGGTTTGCAGGTAAGTAAACGACTGTGGGAGTTAAGGTTCTGGGGTTAGAACAAGGGTTCCCCTAGGGTCAGTGATGCACTGTTGTTGCACCCTCAGCGACACTAGGGCGGCCGGGTGCAGATTGCTGAGGCCCAATGTTATCCTATGGAGGATAGGGGGTCTCCGGTTGGTGGCTGCTGGCAAGCAGGCCACTGGGTTGTGGGAGCAAAGCTCCTGGACTTTAGCTCAGGGCAAATGGGGAAACAAGTAGGCACAAAAAGTGCACCCTCAGCTGCACTGGGGCGGCCGGGTGCAGAGTGCTGTTTCGACGTCATGCGCCCTGTTGTTTTCTATGGAGAACCTCCGGTTTGAAGAAGCACTGCAGGCTCGGGGACGAGGATCTTCTGGGTGCGACCACCACTTCGAGGGGTAAGTTGGGATGTCTTGGGTTGGTGAGGCACAGTTGGTTTGGGCACACAAGGCCGTGGGGCGCCGGGTGCAGGGGTGCCTTTTAGGGTCGGATTTTCTTACCCGCTCTGGTCGCGGTAGAGGGGATCCTCTGGATTGAGGCTGCAGGCGTCGTCTGGAGGCTTGAGGCAGGTCAGGAGTCGCCGGATCTCGGGTCAGGATCGCCGGGGTGACCTCCTCGTGGTGTTTTTCCACTCGAGCTCGGGCCGGGTTCGGCGGGTGCAGAGTGGGCTGGATTCACGGTATCCGGCCGGAGCCAGAAGCTGCAGTTTAAACACGTCCGGTGTTCACGGGAGAAACAGTCTGGGAAGTGAAGACAGGCAGGTCCTCCGGGGTTTGTGAGGTTGCTGGCTGCTGAACACGCCGGGATTTCGCAGGAACAGGTTCGAGGGGAGGACAGGCATGTAGGGCTGGGGCCAAGTCAGTGGGCGTCGTCCTCTTGTTAGCTCTGCACGGCTCTTCGTCCTTCTTCTTTTCTTCTTGTAGGTAAGCTGGATCTGAGGAAGTAAGGTTCAGGGTGCCCCCTAAATACTAAATTTAGGGGCGTTACAGGTAGGTAAAGGGCAGGGACCAATGGGTCCCTTCCCTGGGGTGGGTACACCCCCTATTCTGCCACTCTCCAGTGGGAGGGGGCAGGAGCCTGTCCCTGGTTGGTTGGGTCCCCCATCCTCAAGATGGCGGGGACTCGAGGTTGTGCTTCACCTCGCCTCCCCCACCTGAGGGTGGAGTTGGCAGAGGTGGGCACACCTCCCTTCCTCACTTGTTTTTCCCGCCGGTTCTCCCGCCCAAAGTGGGGGGTAGAACCAGTGGGGACCAGTTGCTGAAAGCAGCAAATGGTCTGGAGAGGCTCACAAAGGCGACATGCCTTTGAAGCTTCTCCTTCGTGAACCCTGCCCATCCTGGGGGAGGAGGCTTGGCACCTCGTCCCAGGATGTGCATTGTTTCCGGCCCCCGAGGGCAGCAGGCTCTCGACCCAGGGACACTATATGTGGGTTAGGTTTCAGGGGGCATCTTCTAAGATGCCCTCTGTGTGCATTTTTCATTAAATCCCACACTGGCATCAGAGTGGGTTTAATGTGCTGAGAAGTTTGATACCAAACTTCCCAGTTTTTAGTGCAGCCATTATGGTGCTGTGGAGTTCGTAATGACAAACTCCCAGCACCATATACTCTTAATGGCAGCACTGCACTTACAATGTCTAAGAATGGACTTGGACACTGTAGGGGTACAGGGCTCATGCACCTGTACCCTCACCACTGGTATAGTGCACCCAGCTAGAGGGTGGCTGACCTATGCCAGGGCAGTGGGTTGAAGGCATGGCACACAGAGGTGTGTGCCATGTCGACTCTTAACTTTGTTCTGCACCAAAACACGCAGCCTGCAAAGGCAGTGTGTGTGTGTAAGGTACAGGACCTCTAAGGGGTGGCACAATAAGTGCTGCAGCCCCTAGAGGTCTTCCCTGGTCACAGTGCCCTGGGTACCTGTGGTACCATTTACCAGGGGCTGACCTGTGGCCAGAGATGCCAATTGGGTACAGTTTTGGGGAAAGAACACAGACCCTGGGAACCTGATTGGCAGGGACCCAGGGCACATCAAGTCAAAGTGCATCAGTGGTGTGGCAAAAAGTGGGGGGGTTACTGCAAGAGATACCCACTTCCTTACAAAGGATTATGGACTCTAAAGTACAGGAGCCTTCATATCAATCACCTAGAGCTACTAGCAGTGTTTCTAGCGCTCAAAGACTTTCAAACTCGCCTAGTAGGCAAAACTGCCCTAGTCCATACAGACAACATGACCGCTATGTATTACATACAAAAACAGGGGGGTGTGGGGGGGACATTCTCTCCAACTGTCACGCCTAGCACAAGCCATTTGGAAATGGACCATACATCACAAAGTGTATCACCTAGCAGAACACCTTCCAGGAGTAAACAATCAAATTGCAGATCTTCTCAGCAGACAGAGACCGCAAATCCACGAGTGGGAACTTCATCCCCAAATCCTCCTTCCCTACTTTCAGGAATGAGGCTTTCCTCAGATAGACCTGTTCGCCAGAGATCAAAACGAAAAATGCCCAAGCTTCGCCTCCACGTTCCCACACCCGCTCTCCAAAGGCAATGCCCTATGGATGAACTGGTCAGGGATATTTGCCTATGCTTTTCCGCCTCTCCCACTCATTCCGCTGGTAGTTCGGAAGCTCAGGCAATCATCCCTCAAACTCATTCTCATAGAGATCTAAATCAAACTCTGGGACCTATCAGGGCCCTGCTGAACACTCCTATCATTTATTGAAACTGCATAATACACTCATGCTCACGGAACATTTCCCTCCACCGGACCTGTTACTGTCGGAATGCAGGTATTCATTTTTCATAATTCAGTATGAATCTCCTTCAGATGTTTAGACTGAGAAACCTGATTACAGCTGACAACCACAAGAGTCTCCTGAATTCCTTGTAATGTCTTCTGCATACATAGAATAATGTCTAGCAGTGAAGATGATGTTTCAGATGGCTGATTGTCAATAAATGCCGCTACCGATGCCTGATTTAAATCAAACACTTGGATCAGCAGCTCTTGCGTTTGTAATGACTTACTTAACTCCTGGGAATCCAAAGACCTATAGACTACAGACCCCTCTGCAGCCAGTGAGCCTTATAGCAAACCAAGCCGAGGGGAGGATGAAAGTCTGGAGTCCTTATCTAAGTTAAAGGAAATTAAGTCTTCCGGATTGCTCCCTAGCCACCTGTTGTCGTTGTCTAAAACCACTTCCTAGGCCCCAACCCACCCACTTACCTGTGACTGGTTCTTCTACCAGTCAGTCTAAGGCCCATTCAGAACCTCGAGGCCCTGCCATGCTCACTACCTGCTGCCTCCACTCTCCTCTGCCTCTGTCCTTCTCGACTGCTCTCTTTTACTCTTTTCTCTCAACCTCTGCCTTCCCTTGTTCCTCTTTCACTTTGTGCTTCTTTTCTTTACTGCTTTGTGCCTCTTCACCGCTTTGTGCCTCTCTAATTTTTTCTCATTCTTTTCTGCTTTGTGCCACTTTTCAACGTGTGCCTCTGCGCCTCTCTGCTTTTCCCCACACACCCAGCACTCTCCTGAACTTTTCTCCCCTGCCTCTACTGCTCCTTACCTTTTCTCCCGCATCTTCTCCCCGCCTCCCGTTAGCACTGCCCCCTATGCTCCCAGCACCTACATAATGGCGGTTGCTGCGTGACCGCAGGCAAAGGGCGCTTCAAGGGCAAACCTGTCTGTGCCCGTCCTCTCCCTGACCACGCCCTGTGCTGCAATTCCTGGCCACAGCTACACCACTAATGACCTTCACACGCTCAACGTTCGCCACTCTGACCACTGCTTCCATGTTGCGCCTCACACCACAGTAGGACCTTTCACATGCTCACACTTTCACTTCACCTGCAACAACACTCCCCCCACGCACCACCCTCTCACAAGTCTCTACACGTGCCTCACCCTCAACACCCCACACCCACCTGACTTGAATGCTTCTCAACACACGCTCACTCTTTAAACATGCCACCAAGATCTGGGACCTCATCGAAACACACTCCCCAGACATCCTCTTTCTCACTGATACCTGGATCAACCCAGCGTCGTCACCCGTCATCAACACAGCCATCCTGACAGGCTACAAGACAACACACAATGACAGACCCCACAAGCCAGGAGGAGGCCTCACCTTAATCCATGACGACACGATTCACTACATCTCGCTGGCAGATAAGAACACACCGTTCATGGAACACATGCATTTCAAACTTCAAACAAACAGAAAAACCGACATCAGAGGAACTCTCGCATATAGAGCCCCAGGACTGTACACCACTTTCTGCAACTTCATCACAGACTTCGTGGCCCCCCTCGTTATCAGCTCTAAAGACTTCATCCTCCTCGGCAACTTGAACCTCCACCTAGACGACCCCACGGACCCCAACTCTGCAGCTCTACTCTGAAGCCTGGACATCATCGGACTCACCCAGCTCGTTCAGGGACAAACGAGCAACGCAGGACACATCCTAAACCCCATATTCACCTCCAGCGACTAGATCCAATTCAGGCACACCACTCCACTCACCTGGTCGGACTACTCCATCGTTCACTTCATCATCAACAATCCGCCAGCCACCCCTCTGGCTATACCCAGCACCACCAGCCCACCTCTCTCCAGTGCAGGCCCCTATTTCTTGGGAGTCGCTAGCACGTCACCCTATGAGGGCAGAAAGCTGTCTCGTGCTCAAGCTGCTTGTGTAACCATTAAGGGCACAGGAGATTGAAGGCAACAAAGTGGCAACTTTGTAAAAGTAGCACACTGTTACTTTTTTTTAAAAACATCTGTTTATTGAGTTTTACATTTTAATTTCAACTTATAGCCATATGCATTGTGTCTAGTCTACAAACATCAGCAACTGCTGGGTGCTCAGCACGCAGGATAAAAGAAAACATAGGAGAACATATACTATTCATGGGTTTCAGCACATTCTAAATAATCAAGTTTGACAATATATCTGTCAGAGGTGGGGGTTAGTTCGACATGGCATTATCTATGTATCATATTCTAATAGCTAAACATGTATAAAACATTTTACTCCTGAAACTTAGTAGCAAGGAGAGCGTCTATTGGTAAAAGGCAAGCTATGTGTATGTTGGTCAAATTATTCTGGTGACAGGCAGGTCCTGTATACATTCTGTAGGATTTAATGGTGTTGTAGAGGACACCTAGGGGTCGCCGAGTGGGGTTACTGGGTTTCGTCTTTAAATGAGGTTCGGCTATGGGTTGTTTTTATTTATGGCGTTGGGCTAGTTTGTGGTGGCTCAGGGGGACAGTCCCCTTCAACTGTGTCTTTTGCTTCCCATTCTCTTACTACTTCCGACCACAGGTCCGCTATAGGGCGGCGCCACAGCCCTCTTTTGTCCTCTAATAATGCTCTTTCTTCTGCCCGGGCCCAGGCCGTGACATCTTTTGCCCAGTGCAGTATACCAAGGCCGGTAGGGGATTTCCATCTTAAGCTATTCTCTTTCTAGCCAACACCAGAGCTAGCTCTATGAATCAGTTTCCTACTTTTTTAGGTTTTGGCCTAGGGAGCAAGCCCAGCACACATGCTTCCATTGTGTAGGGGATAGTGCGTGCAAGGACCTTATGTAATGACTCAAGGACATGATGCCAATATTCAGATAGGGCTGGGCAATTCCATACCATGTGTTTGAAGTCAGCGTCTGGCTGTGCACAGGGCGGGCATTGTTTGTCAGCGCTGCCCCACATGTTAAGTCTGTGTGGTGTGAGAAGTCATATGAAGGATGTTGAATTGGGTGTATTTGAAGCTAGCATTTCTGGAGATCGTCTTGGGTAATCGCAGCGCCTGTTTCCATTCTGCCTCAGAAATGGCACGCTTTATAGTTAACTCCCATTTCTGTTGTAGCATGGGTATTTGGTTCACTGCCATTTCCCTCAGGGCCCGGTACAGCCACTTAATTAGGTGTCTCGCCGATCCCAGTGTAATCATGGCCTGCAAGAGCCTGTGCGTGTTTGGTTCGTGTGTGCCTGCTCCCCATAGAGACTGGAAGGTTTTCTGCATCTCGTGGTAGTTCAAAAATTGCATGAGGCAATTCATACTGGGAGATTAAGTCCTCCAGGGGGATCCGTGCTCCCTCTAAGTAGCAGTCCCCCGTTCTCGACAGGCCCGCATTTTCCCAGTCTCTCAGTTGGTTCGTGGTAAAAGATGAAGCTGCATTTCCTCTTGGCAATCCCACTAAGGGGAGGGATTGCCAAGAGGAAATGCAGCCTCATCTGTGGTTTCTGGCGTTCACATAATGCTTTTGCACCAGCATTTCAAGGCCACTGTAACTAGGGCGCCCTGGAGTTGGACTCGCCTCCTAGGAAGTAGTAACCCAGCTAACTGCTTCCCCTTCAGGTCTGTGCAGGGTGGGAAGTCCAACGTCTCCAACCCAATCCCATCCAGCCACTGGGCTAGCCACTGCAATTGGGCAGCCAGATAGTATGACTCGAAATCCGGGGCTCCCAATCCCCCATTTTCTGGCAGTCTCTAGGCAATAGCTAATGACACTCTGTTGTGGCCCCCATCCCAAATCAAGTCTCTCAGTAGCGTGTCTAATTCTTTAAACCAGGTCTTGGGGATGACCACCAGCAAGTTTGCGAAAAAATAAAGTAGGTGTGGTAGCATAACCATTTTAGAGAGCGCTACTCTTGACACGGTGGGGAGTTTAAGGGAGCGCCAGAATGCCACTACTGACTTAAGTGAGCGAAGAGCTGGGTTCAGGTTACCCTCTAGGAGGTCTCTTTGTTCATGGAATATTTGAATACCTAGGTATCTGAACGACCGGGGGGACCAGTTAGTGCCTGTTGGGAGCGACGGGGGGCAGGAGGCTGTAGGATCGAGGGGAAAGACATGCGTCTTGCGGCGGTTTACCTTCAGACCGGTTAATGTATAGTCATTTAGAATATCCATTGCATCTCTTATTCCCCATCGCCATTCTGCAAATAGAGGAGTAGATCGTCTGCTTAGAGAGAAATCATGAATTCTCTCTCGTCCAGTGTCAGACCGAGTCGACCACTCTCTGCTCTAAACTGCACAGCTAGTGGCTCCATTGCCAGAGCGAACAAGAGGGGTGACAGGGGGCACCCCTGCCTGGTTCCTCTGTGTATCTCATAGGAGCTTGAGATTGTACCGCCTGTCTTAACTCTAGCTGAGGGAGAAGTGTAGAGTAGCTCGACCCATCTGATCCGTCCCTCACCCAGCCCCATAGCATGCATTACCTTCAACAGGAAGTCCCACCGCAAGGAGTCAAAAGCTTTTTCAAGATCCACCGGCATGACCACTGCGTTCGGGTAGTTCGGGAGGTCCCAGTGAAACATTGCATAATTTAGCCGTCTAAGGCTGCCCGACGTGGATCTGGTTGGGATGAACCCTTTCTGATCTGTGTGGACTAGTGTGCGCATGTGCTGGAGCAATCTGCTGGCTAATATTTTGCCTAATATTTTGAAGTCCATATTTAACATGGATAGTGGTCTGAATTCTGTGACCTTAGGGATGGGCACTACTAGGGCCTCTCTAGTTGTTGTTGGCAAGTGGCCACAGTCCAATGAGTCAGCATATAGCCTCTCGAGGTGGGGCGCCAGCTGAGCACTGTATGTGGCATAAAATTCAGCTGGGAGACCATCTGGGCCTGGGGTCTTCCCTTTTGCCATGTCCTTAATCGCCACTCTGATTTCTTGTACACTTATAGCGTCTCCCAGGTCTTTCTGGGCTTCAATGTCAATATTCTGTAGTTGGATTTTGTCCAGATAGTCCTGGATTTGGTCATCTGGTATGACCGGCGGGCGTTCATATGGGGACTTGTAATAGTGTAAGAAACAAGTATTGATTGTTTTAGGAGAGTAGGTCGCAATTCCATCCACGTCCTGCAGCCTAGTTATGGGGGACCCCCTATTTTCGGGCTGAAACAGCCACGCTAGCAGTCTACTTGATTTCCCGCCTTCAGTATGCTGTTTCTTATGGTAATCTTTGCGGTGTAAGGTTCGCAGTCTATCCAGTGTTTTGTTGTAGGTGCTCTTGGCTTTGGATAGTTGTGTGTGGGTGTCTATCTGGGCCCCTGGTCAGAGCTCAAGCGCATGTATCTCAGTGTCCAGTTTTCGGAGTTCATTCACTATCTCCCTCCTAGCTCCCACCGTCTTTCCCATACAGTGTCCCCTGATGACCACCTTGAAGGAGTCCCAGACTACTAGGGAGGAACTGTCCGTTCCCTGGTTTCTTGAGAAGTAGTCAGTAATGGGGGTATGCAGAGATTGTTGGAAGCATGTGTCTTCCAGCATGGTAGCATCTAGTCGCCAGGTGGGGATAGCTGTCGCTTCGGGCGTCGTGGAGAACGTCAGGAGTAGGGGGCTATGGTCGGACAGTGTGCGTCCCAGGTATTCAGTGTCTGTCATTTGTGTACTAATATGGTATGAACAGAGGAACATATCCAATCTGGCATGCAAATGGTATAAGGGGGAATAGTATGAATAGTCCCTAACCTGTTCATGATGCAGTCTCCATACATTTACTAAGTCCCAGTGTTTTATCCAGGTTCGGAGGGCTTTCGCGTTGGAGTTTGCCAGTGTACCATGTAGTGGTGGGGTGGATCTATCTATGGTGGTGTCTGCCACACAATTGTAGTCCCCCCCCATACTATGTCCTATGTGACTATTCCTGCAAGCAGGTTAGAGAGTTTGCGAAGAAACTGCTGCTGTTCTTGGTTAGGGGCGTAGATGCTGCCCTCTGTTATCTCTTTGCCAAGTAACCTCCTCTTGAGCAACACATATCAGCCCTTGTGATCGATTAGGGTTTGTACCACATCAAAGGGGGTTACAGGGCGTATTCACATCAGCACCCCAAGGGAGAAAGCGGCGTACGACGTAGCGTACAGATGGCCTCTCCATCGTCACCGGAGACGTTGTCCCTGTTCTAGCGTCAAGTGGGTTTCTTGGAGCATGACTATCTGTGCTCCCCTGCGCCTAATGTAGCTGAGGGTGCACAGACAGAATATCGAGTTTCAAATATCGATATAGAAAAATATCGAGTTTGAAATATCGTCATACAGGAATATCGAGAGCAAGAATATCGTGGTCCAGAATATCGACATTAAGGTAAGAAATATCGTTTCTGAAAATATTGAAGTTAGTAATATCGTTTGTTAAAATATCGTTGTTTAAAATATCGATTTTTATAAAAGTGTTATTTGTTTTAGTATGTATTTTAAAAGTATGTGATGTAATTTTTTTGTATAAGTATTGATTTTGTTTTTTAATATATGTAAAATTTTTAGTAGTGATTAATTTTATGTTAATTACATTTTGCGTTATTTAGTTCTGTAGCGGGTTGTGGGTTTATAGGGGAATAGGGTGGGAAGTAATTTAATTATAATAAAGTAATTAATATTTTTTATTTATTAGTATTTATTTAATTTAGATTTTATAGTGTTAATTGTGGGAATACATTTTTTATTAATTGGTTGTTAATTTTTATTAATTGATAATTATGTTAATTGTTATTTTTTTTAGGAGCGGGTTGTGGGTTTATAAAGGAATAGGGTGGGAAAGTAATTTAATTATAATAAATTAATATTTTTTATTATTAGTAGTTATATAATTTAGATTTTATAGTGTTAATTGTGGAAATTAATTTATTATTAATTAATTATGAATTGGTTGTTATTAATTAATTGGAAATTATGTTAATTGTGTTATTTTTGTTGGAGCGGGTTGTGGGTTTATAGGGAATAGGGTGGGAAGTAATTTCATTTTAATAAATGTAATAATTTGTATATATTAATATTTATGTAATTTTTAATTTATAGTGTTAATTGAGGGAATTAAGTTATTAATAATTATTTATCAATTGTTTGTTAATTAATATTAATGAATTAAATATTTTGTCATTAATTGTTAATTGCGCCATTTTTTTTAGGAATGGGTGGTGGGTTTATAGGGGAATAGGGTGTGAAGTAATTGATTTAAAAGTAATTTATAATTAATTGGTAATGGTAATTAATTTATTAAAAATTAATTATGGCAATTGTGTAATTAATTTGAGATGTGAGTTGTGGGGTTTATAGTGGTAAAGGTGTGAAGTAAATTATTTTGAAATAATTAATAAGTTGTTTGAAAAAATTCACAAAAATTAAAATTAGTTATGGAAATTGTGTAATGACTTTTGTGTGTGTGTTGTGGTGTTTATTGGGTTAGAGGGTGGAAAGTATTTTGTTTTATTAATTAATAATTATTTGCTCATTATTATTCATTCTTTAATTGATACATTTTTATGGTTATTGTTTACTTTTATTTTGTGTGGATTTTGGTTTTATAGGGGTAATGTTTGGTCAGTAAATAAATTTTGATATGTTTTAATTTGATTTTTAATTAATATTTGTTTATTTGATACTTTAATTATATTCATTATGGAGGTACAATCTTTTAGAAATTTAGATGTGTTGTGAAATGTGTGGTGTTATATGGTAGGAAATAAAGAATATTTATTTATGTAACAATTAATGTTTTTGATTATAATTAATTTATAATAAATATAGTTTTGTTTGTAAAAATAATTTATATTTTTATAAAATGTTTGTTGGTAATTTTAGATTTTTTAACATTATAACATGTTTCTATGTTTTGCTTTTATATTTTTATATATATTTTATTTTTATGTTTTTAACAATTTTTGTATTGTAGTTGATCTTTTGTTTGTTTTTATTTTTTTATTGACTTTATTGAGAATATTAATTTTAACCCTCTGCTATCCAACACTTTCCCTACTGTTGCACTCACTGGAGTGGCAATAGTAAGTTTTACCCTTCCGATATCCAACACTTTCCCTACTGTTGCACTCACTGGAGTGGGAATAGTAATTTTTAACCCTACGCTATCCAACACTTTCCCTACTGTTGAACTCACTGGAGTGGGAATAGGAATTTTTACCCCTACGCTATCCAACACTTTCCCTACTGTTGCATTCACTGGAGTGAGAATAGTAATTTTTTCACCTCCGCTATCCAACACTTTCCCTACTGTTGCACTCACTGGAGTGGGATAGTAATTTTTACCCCTACGCTATCCAACACTTTTCTTACTGTTGCATTCAATTGAGTGTAAAATGTAAGTTTAAAGTTTTTGAAATATATAAATATTTTAATTTATAATATATTTTTTTTATTAGATTTTGTTATAGGTATATGTATATTTATATATATTTATTTAATTTTTATATATTTATAACATTTTAAAATAAATTAAAGTTATTAGTTTATTAATTGTTTTAAAGTAAATATACATGTATATATTATATTTTATATATGTACATTTACATTTTTTAAATTACATTTATTTATTATATTTGTTTAAATGTACAATACATCTAAATTTTTGTAAAGTTAATTTAATTTATTAAACATAATTTTTTATATATAAAAAAATCGATATTTTGTACATCGATATTTTTTACATCTATATTTATTTTCTCGATATTTTTGTATTTTACATTTTAACCCCTTGGCTGCTAGGCCTTTTCCCCCCCTGTGCTAAGCCTTTTTTGGCTATTTGGGGTAGTGCGCGCTTAGGCCCCTGTAACTTTTTGACCACATAAGGTATCCACGCCAAATTTGCGTCCTTTTTTCTAACATCATGGGGATTGTAAAGGTACCCAGGGTTTGTGCATTCCCCTGGAGGGACCCAGAAATTAGCCAAAATACAGCAACATTTTGTTTTTGGGGAAAAATGCGAAAAAGGGCTACAGATGAAAGCATCTTGTTTTTCCCTGCAAATGGCATCAAAAAGGGGTTGTGGTGCTGAAATCACCATCCTCCCAGCTTTCAGGGACAAGCAGACTTTTGTCAGAAAACCAACATTTTTACACAGTTTTGGCATTTTCTGGGACATAGCCTATTTTTGCTATTTTTTGTGCTTTCAACCTCCTTCCAGTTAATGGTAGAAATGGGTATGAAACCTATAATGGATCCTGGAAAGCCATACATTTCTGAAAAGTAGACACAATTCTGAATTCAGCAAGGGTTCATTTGTGTAGATCCTTAAAGTTTTCCTTATAGAAACTAACAGTTAAATGAAGGAAAAATTGAAAATTAGTTGAAAAAAACAGCCATTAGTGTCAACGTTTTCACCTGTAACTTCTTCTAATTATGACAGCTATTTGAAAGCAATATACCGTTATATCCGCTGGACCTTTCTGGTTGTGGGGATATATAGGACTTGTAGGTTCACCAAGAACCCGACGAACCCAGAGCCAATAACTGAGCAGCATCTTGCAATGGTTTTTATTATGTACCGGGTATATAGCAATTATTTTGGAAAAATGTATACATGGAAAAATTGTTATGAAAGACACCTATGTATTTCTGAAATGGGAACAAAATGTAGATTTTAGAAACAGTAGATATTTGCACATTTCCGAAATTGGGAGTACCCATACTAGCATGAGAATTATAGGTCATTTTTCAAAATGACTTATTTTTACACATTGTCTTTCATTTGGAAGGCAGAAATGCATCGAAAGTCAATAGGTAATAACAGTTGCTCTACAATTCTGTGTTACCCTAAGTCTCCCGATAAAAATGGTACCTCACTTGTGTGGGTAGGCCTTGTGCCCACAACAGGAAATGGCTCAAAATGCAACGTGGACGTACCACATTTTCACAATGAAAAATTACCCTTTTTTTGCAAACTGCCTAGCTGTAGTTTTTGAACCCTAGCTCTGCGGGCACTTAGGGAAAGCTAGCAAACCTATACATTTTTGAAAACTAGACACCCAGGGGAATTCAGGATGGGGTGACTTGACTGGCTCTCACCAGGTTCTGTTACCCAGAATCCCTTGCAAACCTAAAAATTGGCAAAAAAAACACATTTTCCTCACTTTTCTGTGGTGGAAAGTTCTGGTAACTGCGTGGATCCACAAAATTCCACCCACCCCGCGTTCCCCAAGGACTTCCGAAAAAAATGGGACCTCACTTGTGTGGGTAGGCATAGTGCCCGCGACAGGAAGCAGCGCAAAACGCGACGTGGACGCACCATATTTTCACAATGAAAAATGACCCTTTTTTTGCAAAGTGCCTAGCTGTAGTTTTTGAACCCTAGCTCTGCCGGCACTTAGGGAAACCTAGCAAACCTATACATTTTTGAAAAGTAGACACCCAGGGGAATCCAGGATGGGGTGACTTGACTGGCTCTCACCAGGTTCTGTTACCCAGAATCCCTTGCAAACCTAACAAATTGTCAAAAAAACACATTTTCCTCACTTTTCTGTGGTGGAAAGTTCTGGAATCTGCAAGGATCCACAAAATTCCACCCACCCCGCGTTCCCCAAGGTCTTCCAAAAAAATGGTACCTCACTTGTGTGGGTAGGCCTAGTGCCCGCGACAGGAAGCAGCGCAAAACGCAAGCGTGGACACACCACATTTTCACAGTGGAAAATTACCCTTTTTTTGCAAAGTGCCTAGCTGTAGTTTTTAACCCTAGCTCTGCCGGCACTTAGGGAAACTTAGCAAACCTATACATTTTTGAAAAGTAGACACCCAGGGGAATCCAGGATGGGGTGACTTGACTGGCTCTCACCAGGTTCTGTTACCCAGAATCCCTTGCAAACCTTAAAAATTGGCCAAAAAAAACACATTTTCCTCACTTTTCTGTGGTGGAAAGTTCTGGAATCTGCGTGGATCCACAAAATTCCACCCACCCCGCATTCCCCAAGGTCTTCCCAAAAAATGGTACTTCACTTGTGTGGGTAGGCCTAGTGCCCGCGACAGGAAGCAGCGCAAAGCGAAACGTGGACGCACCACATTTTCACAGTGAAAAATGACCCTTTTTTGCAGAGTGCCTAGCTGTAGTTTTTGAACCCTAGCTCTGCCGGCACCTAGGAAACCTACCAAACCCACACTTTTCTGAAAAGTAGACACCCGGGGATTCCAGGGAGGTATGGCTTGCGTGGATCCCCCAACGTTTTCTTACCCAGAATCCCCTGCAAACCTGACATTTTGCTGAAAAAATCCCTTTTTCACACATTTTTGTGTGGTAAAGTTGTGGCATCACCGGGCTGACACAAATTTCCTACCACCCAGCGTTTCCCCAGGTCTCCCGATAAAAATGGTGCCTCACTCGGGTGGGAGGCCCAAGTACCCGCGACAGGCAAGGGCCCATAACGTATTGAGGCGACCTCAAAATGGCCTATCACAAAACGACCTGGTTTTGCAAGGGGGTCCCATGACGTTTTGGCCCGGGGCTCGCCGGCCACCTAGGGAAACCTACCAAACCCACACATTTCTGAAAAGTAGACACCCGGAGGATTCCAGGGAGGTATGGCTTGCGTGGATCCCCAACGTTTTCTTACCCAGAATCCCCTGCAAACCTGACATTTTGCTGAAAAAATCACTTTTTTCACACATTTTTGTGTAGTAAAGTTGTGGCATCACCGGGCTGACACAAATTTCCTACCACTCAGCGTTCCCCCAGGTCTCCCGATAAAAATGGTGCCTCACTCGGGTGGGAGGCCCAGAGTACCAGCGACAGGCAAGGGCCCACAACATTTTGTGATAGGCAATTTCAATGTCGCCTCAATACGTTGTGGGCCCTTGCCTGTCGCGAGTACTTGGGCCTCCCACCTGAGTGAGGCACCATTTTTATCGGGAGACCTGGAGGAACGCTGGGTGGTAGGAGATTTGTGTCAGCCCGGTGATGCCACAACTTACCACACAAAATGTGTGAAAAAGGATTTTTCAGCAAATGTCAGGTTTGCAGGGATTCTGGGTAAACGTTGGAGATCCACGCAAGCCATACCTCCCTGGAATCCCGAGTGTCTACTTTTCAGAAATGTGTGGGTTTGGTATTTTCCCTAGGTGGCGCCGAGCCCGGGCCAAACGTCATGGGACCCCCTTGCAAAACCAGGTCGTTTTGTGATAGGCCATTTTGAGTCGCCTCAATACGTTGTGGGCCCTTGCCTGTCGCGGGTACTTGGGCCTCCCACCCGAGTGAGGCACCATTTTTATCGGGAGACCTGGGGAACGCTGGGTGGTAGGAAATTTGTGTCAGCCCGGTGATGCCACAACTTTACCACACAAAAATGTGTGAAAAAAGTGATTTTTCAGCAAAATCTCAGGTTTGCAGGGGATTCTGGGTAAGAAAACGTTGGGGGATCACGCAAGCCATACCTCCTGGAATCCCCGGGTGTGTACTTTTCAGAAATGTGTGGGTTTGGTAGGTTTCCCTAGGTGGCCGCCGAGCCACAGGCCAAACGTCATGGGACCCCCTTGCAAAACCAGGTCGTTTTGTGAAAGGCCATTTTGAGGTCGCCTCAATACGTTGTGGGCCCTTGCCTGTCGCGGGTACTTGGGCCTCCCACCCGAGTGAGGCACCATTTTTATCGGGAGACCTGGGGGACGCTGGGTGGTAGGAAATTTGTGTCAGCCCCGTGATGCCACAACTTTACCACACAAAAATGTGTGAAAAAAGTGATTTTTTCAGCAAAATGTCAGGTTTGCAGGGGATTCTGGGTAAGAAAACGTTGGGGGATCTCACGCAAGCCATACCTCCTGGAATCCCCCAGGTGTCTACTTTTCAGAAATGTGTGGGTTTGGTAGGTTTCCCTAGGTGGCCGCCGAGCCCGGGCCAAAAACCCAGGTGACCCCCCTTGCAAAACCAGGTCGTTTGAGATAATGTGTCGTTTATTTCTGCAGCGTGAAAATTTTGGCACAATATTGCAAGGAAAATGTGACAGACATTTTGAGGTTTGCAGGACATTGTGGGTAACATAACTTGTTGGGATCCACAAGAGAGATATCACCATGTACTCCCACGGGTGTTTCGTTTACGACAATATCTACAGTTGGTAGGTTATTCTTAGACGGAATGTACACCTTGGCAGACAGACTAAAAAGACAAAGATTACTGCACAGCCATCTATTCCTCAAGCACACACACATACTGGTTGGATTTGGCACGAGGGCAAGTGATGGTTCAGTATATACAATTTTATTAACAAGAGATTTCACAAAAATGAAATGCACTGTCAATAATTGAAAGGACAAAAACTGAACCAGTGACTCGCAGCTCGTGAGCTGTAAAGCCACGTCATGCCCCCAACCGCTTTACAGGCCATTCACACACCTTTCATACGTGATACACACAAGACCATTCACACCACCAAGCACGAAACAAACACATTACAACATTCACAAAAAGGGACAAGGTACACCCTGCTTGAGAAAGACAAAAAAAAAATATTACTGCACAGCCATCTAATCCTCAAGCACACACACATACTGGTTGGATTTGGCACGAGGGTGAGTGATGGTTCAGTATATACAATTGTATTAACAAGTGATTTCACTAAAATGAAATGCACTGTTAATAATTGAAAGGACGAGAAACTGAACCATTGACTCACAGCTCGTGAGCTGTAAAGCCACGACAAGGCACCAACCTCTTTACAGGCCATTCATACACCTTTCATACGTATGACACATACAAAACCATTCACACCACCAGCCGCGGGCCCATCACATTACAATACTCACACCAGCAGACAGCGCCATTCAAGGGCCCATCACTTTCACACGCCCACATTCCTAACACAGCAACCACACAAGCTGATGGTTTGCGTGGAGTGTCGCTCGGCTAGCAGTGTGTGTAGTGACCAGCAGCAAGTCACTACTCACACACCGCCAGCCGAGCGCCAGTCCACGCACACCGCCAGCCAAGCGCCACTACACGCACACCGCCAGCCAAGCGCCACTCCACGCACACTGCCAGCCAAGCGCCACTCCACGCACACCGCCAGCCAAGCGCCACTCCACGCACACCGCCAGCCAAGCGCCACTCCACGCACACCGCCAGCCAAGCGCCACTCACACCGCCAGCCAAGCGCCACTCCACACACACCGCCAGCCAAGAGCCACTCCACGCACACCACCAGCCAAGTGCCACTCCACGCACACCGCCAGCCAAGCACCAGCCTACACACACCACCATCACATTTAGGATTTTTTTATACAAAAAAGAAAACACAAACAAATTGCAAATAGATACAAATCTACTAACACAAAATCAGAAACTAAATACATTGCACTAATGCCAACCTTGAAACAGAACAACAATTCTTAAACATTACAGACCAGGCAGTTCACTTTACCACTCATGGTTGCTCCTAATAATTCTTTTGCTTGTGGTACGCTCTATAACAAGCAGGCACACACAGCCCAGGGTTAGAAGGACACTCAGGGCAGTACATACGAGTCTCCTTCCGCGTACCTCTTCGCCAACAGACTCTACATCTCCTAGTGGGAAAGTCTTTTGAGGGTGTAGGAGGAATGTGATCAGGAAAGTGGCGATCTTTCAATCGAGGCCACATCCTCCACCACTCCAACTCTAGGAACACTTGCCTGTTCCACAACAACAAGGCTGCCTATGACAAACTGCTGAAACTGAACAAAAGTCAACTTTGACGCGGGAGAACACTCCTTGAACACAACAAAAGCATTGAAAGTTGCTAAATTGAAGAGATGGATGGCCAACTTCTTATACCAAATGTAAGCCTTACGAATAGCAGTGTAAGGTTCCAACCTCTGATCTACTCTATCAACACCATCCATGTGCTTATTGTAGTCTAAAATGCACACAGGTTTGCGCACTTCAGCAATCTGACCCCAAACAGCCACAGGTGAAGTACTCTCATCATGGATGGTAGTCAGCATGTACACATCCCTCCTGTCCACAAATTTCACAGCTAGTAGTTCATCACTACGCAAGGAACTGCACTGTCCCCTCTGAAGTTTTTTGCAAACAAGCTCTTTTGGATAACCTTTACGGTTAGAGCGGATTGTGCCACAAGTAAAAGTGTCCACTTTGATCAATTCCTTAAACAATTGCACAGCAGTGTAGAAGTTATCAAGGTACAAATGGTGGCCTCTGTTAAACAGTCCTCTAGCAAGATCCCACACAATTTTCTCTGAAACTCCAAAAGTGGACGGACAACCAGGGGGTCAATAGTGGAATCCCTACCAGTGTACACACGCAAATTAAAAACATATCCTGTCCTACTCTCAGACAACATATACAGCTTAATTCCATAGTGTGCCCTCTTGCTAGGAATGTACTGCCTAAAAACCAAACGGCCCTTGAACAGGACCAAAGACTCATCAATAGATATTTCTTTCCCTGGAGTATAGATCTCTGAAAATCGTTCTACAAAGTGATCAAGAACAGGCCGAATCTTAAAAAGACGGTCACATTCAGAGTGATCTCGTGGCAACGCCAAACCATTATCAACAAAATGCAGCATCCGAAGCAAAAGTAAATACCGATCACGAGTCATAACTGCAGGAAATATGGCCGTTGCCATCAAGGGACTGGTAGACCAATATGAACCCATGGACGGCTTCCTTATCAAACCCATCAAAAAAGTAAAACCCAAAAACTTCTTCATCTCTTCCAGATTTGTGGGACTCCACCGGGTAGCTCTAGAATGGGGCCTAAGTCTGGCACTGTTGTCCCTCAAAAACTGTTCAGCATACAAATTAGTCTGCTCAACAATCTCACCCAAAAATACATCATCCATAAACAACTGAAAATACTGTATAGGCAAATAATGTTCACAATCCACTCTACACCCTGCATAACCACTAAAGGCAGGCAACACCGGCTGCACCATGTTTGGATCAACCCAGAGTCCAGCACTTCCAGTAGGAAGCCTAGCAGCCCCAGGCTGCAATTCAGATGCCTCTTGCACCATCGGCACAGTAGTATCCTCCTCTAAAACAGGCACTTCATCTGCACTGAGAGTACATTCATCATCCGATGATTCCATGTGGAGAGAAACCTCACTGCCTGAATCTTCCCCTCCCTCCTCTCCCTCAGACGCACTGTCAGTCTCATAATCCTGCTCAGAGGAAGATTCAAGAAGCAAACCAACCACCTGCTGAGCAGTCATTCTACGGCTAGCCATAATGCTTACTAATAAAGGTTACTTGTCAAACAAGTCAACAACAACAAACCCTTTGTAAAAAAAAGAAATAAACAAAATGTAGCTTTATCACAAAGACCTATATACTCCAACACTATACCACTCACGTGACAGAAGCAGCTAGACTCACCACCACCTACTCTGCACAGACACAGTAAGGATCAACAATATCCCACTAAAAAGAAGGAAAAAAAAATTACACATAAGACAATGCAAAACATCGCAAAGAATTTCATGCTCTGAACACTTAACAAATATGCTGCCATTATGACACCACTTACAAAAAAATTCATTCATGCATGACAATAATACTCATTTGGAGTACACACAACAAAAATATTTTTCTTACCAAATAAATGCAATTACGCAAAACTGCAGAACAACCACTGCCGAAACCGCAAACAGGAATCAAAAGCTTTACACTAGAATAAAAAGGAGAAAAAAACCATTACAATCACATATGCAAATAATGCACCAGTCCACACACAATCCACCAGCCAAGCTAAGGGGTAGGTGGGCCAAAAGTATAAATAAAATATTCACCCCCGTAAAAGGGAGCAACCCTTGCCCTTTTGGCCACTCCCCAACACAAAAATTTAAAAAACCCTGGTGTCTAGTGGCTTCTGCCCTCCTTGGGGGCAGATGGGCCTAAAACATACTGCTATTCTGCCACCCAAAGAGGGCAGAAATGGCCACAATCATCCTCCCATAAAGGGAGCGACCCTTGCCCAAGGGGCCGCTCCCCAACATAAAAACCCTGGTGGCCTAGTGGACCTACAAAAAAACAAATCAGCCGATCTGCCCCTCAGGATGGCAGAAACGGCCAAATTAATGCTCCCCAAAGGGAGCAACCCCTTGCAGGGGCCACTCCCAAAAACAAATCCCTGGTGGTCTAGTGGGCCAAATATAAAAAGAATGGCGACATCTGCCCCCCATGGGGGCAGACAGCCACAAACAATGCCCCCAAGGGGAGCGACCCTTGCCCAAGGGGCCACTCCCCACAAAAAAATCCCTGGTGGCCTAGTGGCCATACAAAAAAATCAGCCGATCTGCCCACCCAGGGGGCAGAAACGGCCAAATTAATGCTCCCCATAGGGGAGCGACCCTTGCCCAAGGGGCACTCCCCTCAAACAAATCCCTGGTGGTCTAGTGGGCCCAATTTTTTAAAAAAAATGGCGATCTGCCCTCCTGGGGGGCAGACACAGCCACAAATATTGCCCCCAAAGGAGAGTGACCCTTGCCCAAGGGGTCACTCTCCACAAATAAATGCCTGGTGGACTAGTGGGAAGATACCTTAAGGTATCTTCCGCACTACGATCTCTCACTACTCAACTCTACTCTCAACTCTATTCACAACTGGATGTTAGCTCACCAACTCATTCTGAATCCGCCAAAACTGAATTCCTCCTCCTCTCTACCTCTCTCTCTCACCTCCTCCTGTTCAATCTTGGAAGGATCAGCTGAACCTACTCAACAACAAACCCATCATTGTCGACAGCGCTAAATCCCTAGGTGTCATTCTTGACAAAAGACTCAACCTAATCTCCCACATCAACTCTATTGCTAGAGCGCACGTTACCAGTTGCGCCTTCTATGAGGGATCCGTCGGTTCTTCCCGGAGAAAGACTTAAAAACCTTGGTACAATCTCTGGTTCTCTCAAGACTGGATTATTGCAATTCTCTTCTGACGGGCCTACCCAAATCCCACCTCTCCCTCTCAAATGCATCCTCCATTCAGCAGCTCGCTTCATTTCAGGGTCTAAGCGAAGCGACCACGTCACTCCTATCCTGTCCTCTCTTCGATGGCTTCCGATCGAGGCAAGATCTATTTACAAAATTGCCTGCATCACACACAAAGCCTTACACACGTCCTCCCCTCGTTACCTGGCGAATAAATTGAAATTGTCCGGTGGCTCTCGCCCATCTCGCAATGCGGAAAAGCTTCTGCTTGAGACCCCCCCCCCCCCGTCTTCAAAAGGGAAAGATCGATGGCGCAATCATTCTCAGGCAATGCGGTGAGAATCTGGAACTCGCTTCCCCCATTGCTCCGTGCCACCTCCTCTACCCGGATCTTCAAAGCTGACCTCAAATCTCTTCTCTTCCAAAGACACTTTCAGAACTAATACTTTCACTCTCAGCCCCCTCTAGGAAGTTCGCTCTTCATTGTAAATTTGTACATTTTCCTGTACATTCCTCACCCTTGCGTGCTGTGTTGGATTTGTGTACCCTTCATTTTAAGTCTCCTGTTTAATTCACGCCCTCTCTACTCCCTCAAGGAAGTTCTTCCACTATAGGAAATTCTGTACTCCATGCCTAATAGAAGTGCCTTCCCAGTGTGTTCTGAGTGACTGCCACTTATTGCAGTATTATACCTCTATTTGTATTTTGTATCTCATGTATCATGCACACCTGTCACTTTTTCCTCTTGTAACGCATACCTCTTTTTGTATCTTGTTTGTTTTGTTATTTGCACAATTGTCACTTTTTCCTCATGTAATGTAACGCTTGCTTTTGTATTATGCTCACTTGTAACCTTCTCCTGATGTAATGTTACTATTGTGAAGCGCTCTGACACCTTCGGGTAAAGCCCGCGCTATATAAAAAAAACTGCCCCCCCCTCAGGGGGGCAGAGCACCTAAAACATATGGCCCCCAAAGGGAGCGACCCTTGCCCAAGGGGCCGCTCCCAAAACAGTATTTTCATTTTATTTAAAAAAAAAAAAATTCCCTGGTGTCTAGTGGGCATTCCTGCTGCACGATCGCATGATCGTGCAGCAGGAATACTACAAGGGCATCAGGGAAAGAAAACCCTTTCCTTTCCCTTGATGCCTCTTTTGTTTCAAACCCCCTCCCCGGGCCAAAACTCACCTTATTCCCCGACGCGCTGGAAGCAAATGGCTTCCAGCGCGTCGGAGCTAAGGAAACCCCAATGACGTCAGCGCGCCTCGCGCGCTGGCGTCATTGAGGAGGGGCGGGGAGGCAGATGAAGCCCTTCCCCTGCCTTCCCCCAAAAACCAACGATCGGATTCCCACGGGGAGCGCCAGCGCTTCCCCGTGGGTGGAAATCTATGACGAGCTGGACTCGTCATGAGCACACGACCACAGTGTGCCATGACGAGTCCAGCTCGTCATAAGCATGGAAGGGGTTAAAGATAGGATGTCAATATTGTGGATGTCGATATTTGTGTGTCGATATTTGTGTATTGGGATATTTTTGTAGTCTATATTATGTCAGTGATCCGCAGCTGAGTATGTTATGGCGTTTCGCTGGTGAGCCCATGCCTCTAACGTTCAAAGTAAGCAACTTTATCCCTTTAGGTCCTACGTTTGCACCTGCCATGTGTTCCTGGTGATGTGGCCTGCCTGCCATGCCCGGCTTTGACTATGCCTTGTCACTTGAATGCTCGTGCAAACTTTAGAAAACCCAACACCCCAACCTGAGGGCAACAGCGCAACCGCTAGCCGTCCAAACCTGCGAACCAAACAATATATAGTCAGAACGCCGCCTCCGAACCGCTAGGCGAGGCATTCTGGTGAGGGGTGAATGCAGAGTTTAGGTGGGGCAGGAGCACCTCGTCCCGGCTCCACCATGTGGTTGTACTCCCAAGCGGCGATTCTCAGTCCTGAGTTCATGTCCATAAACTGTGGCGCCCCACAACTGGGTCCGACCATGGTCTTTCATCTGTTGTGGAGTGGATTCTTGGGGGGTGTGAAAGAAATGCCAGTTCAGGGGTGCCCTGGAGGTCTGCCTCGGCTAGGCAATGTCATACGCAGATCGTGGAGTGAGCTTCAGCAGTGGGGGGATTTGTTTCGAGGGAATCCCCAGATTCAGCCGATGTATCAACAGATCCAGCCGATGCCTCTGAGGTTTTAGCTTGGTGCAAGGGCGAGATGATTTGCGCTACTGCTTGCAGCGCAGCTTGTCTGTCCTTGTAAGTTTGCAATGCTGTGGGCTTTAGTGTTTGAGCTGTCTTCCGACTACGCTTCAGTCTTTTTCTGCGTGGCTGTAGCCCTGTGTCCGATCGCAGGGGCCTCTTAGGCAGCGGCGCGCCCTCCTTGTATGCTTCCATCCAGGTCCAAACCTCCTCCGGGGTATCGCAAAAGTGTGAGGCGCCGTCCAGCATGATTTTCAGCCTGGCCGGGAATATTAAGGAGTATTGTATCCCTGCTTCCCTGAGGGCAACTTAGAGGTAAAGTCCGGGAATATTGACACTTTACTATTTTCAATCACGTATGGGCCATGTGTACGGGAGTTTCGTAGGATTGTGTCTCCGTCTTTAAAATGGAGAAGCCTGGCGATTACAGGTCAAGGAGATCCCCATGGGGCAGGCGGGCGACCCGGTACCCTGTGTGCCCTATCCAGGGCAAAGAATTGAGAAAGGAGTTACGGGGCCACGATGGAGCGTAGCCATTTTCCAAAAATTCGACCATGTTGTACCCTTCTGCTCGTTCCGGTATTCCTATGAGTCTGACGTTATTCCTGCGATTGCGGCCTTCTGCGTCTTCAGCCCGTCGTTCGAGGGTTGCCACTCTAGTAGAGAGTTCATCGAGCCGAGCAGTGTGTGACCTTTGTTCTGGTTACAGCTCGGTTAATGCAGATTCAGTCTCCCGGACTCCGTCTGCCAGCTTCCTATGTTCTGCCTGCAATAGTCCCAAGCCCACCGAGACCGCCCCAATGTCTTGCTGTAGTGCGTTTTTGGTATCCGCTATGGCAGCCAATACCCTATCCAGGTGCGAGTGTAGGGAGTCATCCTCGCCGGTGGTCTCACCGCCCCCTCTTTCTTGTCCTGCAGGCGAATGTTCCCTAGTAGCAGGCTGGGTGCCCCCCGGTTTCTGCTTCGGCTTAGGCATCCTGTCCTCAGATAAGCCCCTCGTGCCAGATATTGCGACCAGGGCAGCTGTAGGAGGATCAGGGCTCGAGATCTAGGAGTTGGCCTCCAAGTGCCTATGAGCTATGTATGCGGTGCTGTACTGACTGTCCTCTTGGGGCGTCGAGCCTCTGGGTCTCGATGTCCGCTTGTGGAGATATAGGGGGTATGCCTCCCCCGTGCTTTCACTCTCGGCAGGGCCGTTCTAGCACTGGTTTTCGGGGTCTATGGGGTTGCTGGTAGCTAGGGCAAGGCCACTTGGCATCTCTTTCCTCCGCATGGCCACAAGTCCTCAGTCCCTTATCGCATCTGTGATCTCCCCCTGGTTTTAGTGTGGGGGGGAACCCAACCGGCACCGCCGCCAGGGGCTGCTCAGCTCCTCCACTGCCTCGCCTACTCTCGTCTCTCTCAGGGCCCTTCCTTTTTTGTCTCCTGTCTGTTAGGCACCGCTGGGTGTTATTCTTTCTGTTTTGGTTGGCAGCCAGCCGTTTCGAGAGTCAGGTCACAGCTCAAACCAAATTCTCTGCAATTTCAGGGTCTCGACAGTTCCCCTCAGCCTCTTCCTTGCACTCGGATTTCCCCTCAGGCCCCAGCGATGCGCCAGTGTTTCCCGGCCGGACTCCCGGCACCGTGGCTGGGCTGCTTCCGGCTGCACTCCCCTCCGCTCCCAATGCAGCGCACTCACCAGTGTGGCCTTCGGTGTTGTTGCGGGAGTGTCTTTTAGGGGGAGACCACCGCTGCTGCTCGTTTCGGGGCTTCCCAGTGGTCCTGCTTCTCTGTGGCTTCGGTCTGGGTCTGCTGCGTCACCTTCCGGGGCCTTGTCAGGCCTCTCCGTCCGCGGCTCCGTCGCCGGCACTCCGCAGGCCTCTGCCGAATGCCCGGTCTCGATCTCAGCAGTCGCACTCGTGTACCGTCGGGTGGGTCCTCCGCAGCGAGACCGCAGCCACCTCTGCCATGTGGTGCGACAGGGCACCCCGCAACCAGGTCGCAGGTATTGCCGAGCAGCCTGCTCGTTTCACTCCTCTATGCGCGTTGGGGTCGCGACTCGCTCGCCTTCTGCGTACCTGCAGCCTCTGCAGCGATTGGCACTCAGCTGTGTTCCCCCAACTCCCAGGCACTGCGGGGTGGTCAACTCGGTTGCTCAGGGCCGCCGTATGTTGTCACTGGAACAGGATATTTTACGGGCCGGGTCGGAGCTCCGCGCTCACACGTCCGCCATGTTTGGTGTCTTGGCCATGCCCCCCCAGCACACTGTTACTTGTTACATTAATTTTGATTTGAGAATCAAGTCGAGGTTAATGTAGCGAATTGTTTGATACCTTGGAGTATCAACTTTGGTTGCACCATGCAAGAGTTAGCACAGCTAAGGGGTCAGTGTGTAACCCTGTATACGCCAATGGGGCGACCAAGTCGCTCCTCAGTAAAACAGCAGTTTCACGTTTTTGCTACCAGAACAGGTAAAATACTTGTTTTTCCCGTAAGATATGCTGCGCCCTGCCTCAAGGCCCGGGTAGGCCTGCCATGGGGTGATTTACCCATATTACAGAGGGAGGTTTGACTTTGCCATTGGTTTAAATGGCAAAGCCAGGCTAGCAGTTTAAAACTGCTCTTTCCGTCTGCAAAGGCAGACTGGGGGACTCAGTTTACCTATGGCACACCCAGGGTGACACAACCATTGCTGCTACAGGCTATGCCTTTAGAGTATAGGCCATGTAACATGCATGTTCTGGGGTCAGTTTTCTGGCACTGAGGTCCAGTTAGGAAGCCTCAGTGCACTTTGAGTCGAAAAACCAGCAGCATCAATCCCAAACCTTGGGGGTGACAATACAAAAAGGGGCATTTTCTTACAGTGACGCTCACATAATTTTCTGGCTTCAGCTGCGCTGTCAAGTTAGACCATTAAAAAAGCAGGTTTTGAGTTTATTTTTGAATTCTGAGAACGTGCTCACAGATCGTAAGGACAGAGGGAGTTGATTCCAGGTTTTTGCAGCCATATAAGAGAGTATCCATCTGATGTTGAGGCGAAAATGTGTGGGGTGCTGGCAGAATCAGAGTGTATGCTTGCAGTTTGGACCTTTTTGCTCTAACGTTTTTATATTTCACATCCTTGGAGTAATGGGCAAATCCTAGATGTAGTGAACACTTTAATAAATATCCTAACTTAAGTGGCAGTCTTTAGTTTCCAGACCATCATTGTTTGTTTTCTATCCTGGCAGAAATCACAGATATACACATGGGATGGTCGGCCCACTGATCGTTGGACAAAAGTGGACCTGAAGACTGAGTTGCCAAGGGAAACTCTCCTCTCTGTGGAAATAGTTAATGAGCTTAAAGGAGAGGTAAGATGTACCCTTCTCCTCAAAGGTAACAATGTGATATTTTTAAAAAGGTTTTTTTTTACATTTGGAGATAAACACTAAGTAAAATTACAGTCATTAAGAAAATTAATTAATTGCCAAGTAACATTTGTATAGCGTGTTTATTTTACTTTTTTTTGTACATTTTAAACAGCAGTTTTTGATCTAAGGAATCAGTACAACGATACAATGGGATATGATAATAAGCCAGTGAATTAAATCATCTGTTTCATGAGTCTACATGATTGTGTTTGTTTTGAAAAGTGGGAAACAACAATATCTATCCCTTAACCTCTCAGAATGTGTCCCCACCACTGGTAGTGGTATATGGGGAGCCTTTGGCATGCCTCCTGCCTTGCCTCTAGCTTGGCAGGTCACACAGGAGCGACAAAACTCTCAGACATCTGGGGCCAATAGAATTGGTTGACCAGCCTTTCCCATGTCTTGGTCTGCCCTACATGCCCAGCAACGGGGATAGCAGGGGCTAGGTTAAGGAGAAACTCCCTGTGTGGTTGAGGGTCCACCAGGCTCCTGGATGCCCCTGGTTTGGGGTCCCTTCGCTTGCTGTACCGTAGCCCTCCTCCCAGTATACTTTATGGTTACCACTGGCATCCCCTTGTGCCTGTTTAACAGCTAACTGTCACAGGTATCCTAGAGTGGGACAGGTCCTTTGTCCGTTGCTCAGGTCCTCCCTGGAGGGCCCCCTGCCTCTTGGAGTTCTGCCAGATCCAGGGGTCTACTCTCCTTCAGGCACCAGGCCTTCCCCTGAGGGTTGGGCTCCTTCTGGACCTGTGGACCTTTGGAGTCTGGGTTGCCAGCTTTCCTCCCCCTCCTTTTTGCTTTAGGGACCTGATCCATAGTTTTAGGCCACAGGATCCCGTGATTCTCTCTCAGGGCCTTCTGTGCTCTGGTTGTGACACACACCCATTCAGGTTGACCCAGCATGGCTGTATGTGTCTTCCTCTCTACTTGTACCCAAGCAGACGTTTCTAAGTCATTGCTCAGCAAACAATGCACTGGGGTAGCAGGGGACACAGCTACCGTCTATGCGCCAGTAATTCCTCCCCACTCAGTCAGCCACAGCCATAGGGTGTTACTTTGTAACACTGTCAGCGTTGACAATCTTGTCCACCTCCTCGTGTAAGATCTGGTCTGGGGAATCCAGTTTAGCCATGCCAATTGTTATACTGGCGTCTGTATCTCCCTGAGCCTTCACCTCCACTTCATTGGTTGTTTTGGCCACTGAATATGCTTCTCCATGGTAGGAGGCCAGTGGGCCAAAGGCTCAATGTTCTCCCCACTCAGGGACACTAAGGTGACCTCTTTGTACCCTTCGAGATCCGTAGGGGAAACTTCACATCCAATCCCTACACTCACCAACCCTTTTTTTTTCTTCTTTTTTTAATTTATTTATTCAAGATGATACAACAATAACTCACATTTGTATGCCAGAGACAATCAGCAATATGTAAAGGACCACGTCACAACAAATTATATGTACAGTCACAGTAATACATAAATGTGTCCAAGTACAACCCCATTGCCTTTCTCGTCAGTACAAGCCTTAAATACATCATTGTATAGTATGCGACAGGAATGACACCTCATACATATATTTCCTTGGGGGAGAGACATCCGCAAGGGGTGGGGTTCTGCTGCTTCAAGGCTATACAGAAACGTAAGGGACATTGACCAGTTCCCGCCCTCACGCTGCAGAGTCCCCGGGTTCTTGTTCGTCAGTGATTGGGTGTGCCAACATGTATGACTGGAGTGGGCCCCATATGTCCCTGGGGCGTGAAGCAGTCGGGAGCAGTTCGGCATATAAGCATGTCTGATCCTGCCATAAAATCATATCACCAATCCATTCCTTGAATTTAGGTGCCCTCCCTCGACCCCACCGACAGGCCACCCGTCGTTTTGCCAACATAAGTCCAAAGGACACAAATTTGCGGTGCTTTGCCGGGATCTGCTCAGTATAGCCAAGTAGTGCCACCAAGGGGGATCTCGGGATGTGTATGGAAACCATGTAGTCTAGTGCAGTGAAGACCGTATTCCAATAGTCGTACACACCCGGATAATCCCAAGTGAGGTGGAGGAAGTTAGCAGCTTCCGCTCTACATCTGTCGCATCTACTCGTGTCTCGTAGCCCAAATTTGTATAACTTTAATGGAGTATAGTAACTACGCTGAAGAAATTTATAGTGAGTGATGCGTAGGCGGCTATTCGAGATAATTTGTTCTGTTTGTTTACAACAAAACCCCCATTGCGTGTCAGTGAGAGGGTGTTCCAGTTCGGCTGACCATTTTTCCCGGGCAGCACATGTGGAATATGTAGCATCTGTATACATGGCGCGGTATAATGCGGACACTAGATGTGAGACTGTGGGTGTGCGTAGTACATGGTGTAATGGTGCGAGCATCGCCGGTTCCACTGGATTCTCCGGAGTGCAATCTTTCAAACCGTGCCGTAAGCGAGTATATAGAAATGTTTCCATAGTAGTGGGCGGGGGGTCCGAGAAGAGTTGGTGTAAGGTGCGGAATTGACCATTTATGTATAAATCGCCCCAGTGGCGAATATTTCGGATCCGGGACATTTTTCTAAATACCCCTTCCTGCAGCAAGGGCATCTGTGGATGGTATACCAGTGGAAGCAGTGGCGAGTATAGGTATGGTGTTTGTGATCTATGAGCAATGTGTTGCCAGGCCTTGAGCGTGCATTCCACGGAGGTGGGTCGTGGTTCCCGGGGCTTAAGCGTTGAGAGTATTACCCCCGCTAGCGGGATAGGGTTTGCGAGCCAGTGTTCGGTTGCTACATGAGGTGTATACCGAGGGGGGCTGAACCAAAAATGGGCAAAGTGTGCCTGAGCGCACATGTAGTATAATTCGAAATTGGGAATATCAAATCCCCCTGTGTATATGGACGCATAAGTGTGTCCCATTTTATCCGGGGTTGTTTGCCTCCCCAAACCAGCCTGATCAGTTCCGCACGGAGGCTAGAGAAAAAATGTCTCCCCGGGTCATATGGGATATTTAAGAACAAGTATAAAAATGTAGGTAAAATTACCATTTTTATTAGGGAGATGCGACCCGCCATGGTCAGTGGAAGTGCATTCCAACGAGTCACACATCCGGTGATATGGTCCATTGTACGCCCGTAATTCAGCCGCATCAGCTCCTCCCGCTCCGCCGTAACAGTGATCCCTAAGTATCGCACCTCGTCAGTACACCATGCTATTGGATAGTCTACATCAAAAGGTGTAGCAGCTGCAGTCAGTGGGAAAATCTGGGATTTAGCCCAGTTTATATGGATGCCTGAGATGCCACCAAACTTGAAAAATTCCCTGAGTAGTGGATTCAGGTTGTGACGCGGCTCTCTGACATAGAGTGTGACATCATTTGCGTATAAGGATATAAGTATGGGGCGTAAGAAACATCGTAGCCCTTTCTCATGATGGTGTTGTCGAATTTTGGCTGCTAGGGGCTCCATTGCAAGGGCGAATAATAGAGGGGATAGCGGGCAACCCTGTCGAGTGCCCCTCGACAGTGCGATCGGGGACAAGACGTGTCCATTTATTTGGACCTTGGCGGTCGGTGCCGTGTATAGGAGTCTGATATAGGCCATGAAGCTGTTGGGGATCCCCATACACTGAAGTATGATGAAGAGGTAGTCCCATTCTACCGAATCAAAGGCTTTCGTGGCGTCTAGAAAGACCGCTAGGAGTGCCAGTTTGAGGTCTACATTTTGAAGTATGGAAAACAATGTCCGTAGGTTATGAGAAGTAGCCCTGCCAGGGATGAAGCCGGCCTGGTCTGGTAAGACCAACTTCTCCATAAGGAGCTTGAGCCGGTTGGCGATTAACTTGGCGAGGGGACGATACGACTCGCAGCGATCTGCGGGTTTACCGGGCTTTAATAGTGAGATAATGAGCGCTTCTCTCATTGACTCGGGTAGGAGCTGGATTTCCTGGGCTTCCAGGAAAACCTCTTTTAACACTGGGAGGAGCTGATCAATGTACATTTTGTAAAAATCTATTGGGAGGCCATCGGGCCCAGGGGCCTTCCCCGATGTCATCTGCATGATGGCTTCGCGAAGCTCATCATCTTCAAATGGTGCCTCCAAAAATTCCCGCTGACCGTCTCCCAGCCACCCGAGCGCTATGTCTTCGAGATAATATGATAAGTCCGGGGGGGCATTTTGGCGTGAGCTATATAGATCCGTATAGAAATCCGTGAAGGCGTGTAGAATATCCCGGCTGTCTCTGTCTCACCCCTTCCGGGGTCGGCGAGGGTGTGTGAGATTGGTCCGTGCTGTTATGGCCAGAGTCCGCCGAGGTGGACCTAGTAGAGGTTTTTTTATTTTCAAAGGTGAGGCGGGCCTGGCGGCCATCAGGTTTCCCCATTGTGGATTATGGTGACAGATTTTCTGATCTGCTGGCTTTGTCGTCAGGTGTTGCTTTGTCTCTGCCTGTCGTTTGTTTCCTGTTGTTGTCCCCACTGTCTCCTTGTTTTGCTCTCTGCTGTTCTGGTCCGGCGTTCAGCAGCCCAGTGCACAATGCCGCGTGAGGGCCTGGGATAGGCAGATTCAACTCGGGGATAAGAGGATCCTGCAGTATCCCACATGGGGGAATGCCAGTCGTATTTGTTTATGGCTATGTACCCCTTGCATCAAGGTTGCCAGGAGTTTGCAAGCACGCCATTTCGAGCCACAGCAGCTGGTGCGATCAGCGCGTGCAGGGTGAGCAAGGGTCCATCTGAGGCCGTGTCCCGGGAAACTGGCGCCCATAACAGAATCCAATGTGCCGTTGAGTCTACTCCCAGGAACGCATAGCAAGCGCACGGTGTCACATCCGCACAGTACCGCAAGCCGTCAGTGAAGAGGAAACGAAGACGCCGTGGTGTGGCCTGCCAGTACCCCCGCTATCACGCCAGTGGGGTGGGCTCAGCAAAGTTCGACCCCCGTCTGTGCACCTTCCCGTCCGCGCAAGCTACTTCTAGGCCGTCTCCGGCACTGTCCGCCTGTCGCACACGGCATCAGGCCCCAGTCGCGCGATCCAGCGCAGATCCGCACTCCGGGAGTTCAATTCGGCAGCTACAATCGCCAGCCCTGGCACAGCATCAGAGGGGTCAGTCCGGCACTGCGCGGTGAAACCTCCACCGTGTCAATGATGGCGGCTGCCCGCCTGGGTTGCTCCCCCCGCGCTCGCCACCATTCACGACTCCCCGCAATGGCCGGCAGCATTGGGCCCAAGAAGCAGTCTCACAGGGTTGTCGCTCGATGCAGAAAGGGGGTTCTCTCTATCCCCTGCAGTGCCAGTCGCGCGCTCCGTAAGCAGCAGGAGAATTGGCGCCGATGCCCGTTTCTCCCTCCTCCGTCCCACCACCTCACCTGCACGGTGTCTTTCCGCAGTTAAGTGTCTCTCATATGCACGGCGTTCTGCAAATCTGTCCTCCGCACTCTGCAGTGTGTACACTATGCAGCCGGGTCAACGAGAATACAGTTCAGGGCCTGTCACCACGTGGGATCCCTGGAGCTCCGGTGGCGTTCACGCCGCCCTTTGGAACCAGAGCAGCAATGCCGCAGACTCCCGCATCCAATATCTCGCTCCAGCCGCGTCACCGCTCCTCGGATAGGCGAGATATTTGCCCAGTGGCTGCTGCAAAGTTCGAGGACAAGGAGCCTCCGCTTTTCAGCTCGATCAGCAATGGCAGTGGAGGATAAATTACGGATTTAAGTCGCCAAGCTTCCAGAGCCTCACGAGTGTGCGGCCATCTTGGATGTGCGCCACCTAGCGCCCCTACACTCACCAACCCTTTGAACTGGTCGCCAGTGGGTGGCTTTTTAGTGCACATTGCATCCCCTCTTTTGTACCCTGGCTGGTACAGTCAAAACACCCCCCGCCTTCAAGGTTCAAACTTCTTTCCCGAATACTCCTTCCCCTTTGACTGGGAGGTGGCTCGGACATCCTCCATCTTTCCCCTGAAAGGGGGACTGACTACCTTTCTTCTGGTCACCACCCAGTGTGAATTCAGGAACCATAGTACTTACCCATTCATCAGCTATCTCTCCCAGTTCCCTAGACAGCTTAAAGTGCACCAGATGCTCGTGTAACTTCTCTGAATGCCAATTTATTTAAAAGATTTGCTCTTTAACCAACAGATTTTAGAGCCCTTCAAATGTATCCACTTTGTTGCCTTTAATCCACCCATCGAGTGCATTAACTGAGGTATCAACAAAGTCAATCCATGTTTGTGTGTTACCTTTCTGAAGGCATCTAAGCTTCTTCCTATACTCTTCAGGAGTTAACCCAAAAAGCTCAACAAGGGCTGCCTTCATGTGGATGTAGGATTCAGCTATCTCCTCCTAGTGTGAGTAGCCTATCTCTACCAACCCCTGGTACTAATGCCCACAGAAGTGTCCCCCAGTGTTGTGTCCCCACCTTCCTCATCTTGAGAGCACTCTCATATGAGGCCAGCCACTAGTCAATGTCATCCCCTGGAACATAACTAGGGACAACCCCTTTGAGCAGCCTTACACCAGACTGGAAGTTTCAGGTAGGGTGATAGTATCATTGTGAGATCTGTGGTCCTGAGAAAGGCCGATTGGCCCAGTGGGCAATTTGGGGTGGCCGAAACATGACGACAATCTGCAGTCACGAGGGATAAAGGGTAACAGTCTCCCCCGTATCATCACCGTCCTTAATTTTTTAATCCTAGCCAGGAATTCCAAGAAAAAAGGAACTGAAGGACTTTCCTGACCTAGTTTTAATCACAGTTCTGTTGTAGTTCTGCACAGAAATATCCCGGACCAAATGTGTATGTATTGTCTTCCCTATTCCTTTGCTCAATCCCAGGCGTTGGTCTGCGCAGGGATGTTGTTAGCAAGCCCTATGATGAAGCATGCCACTATTAATGTGTAAGGGCAGTTTTACCAAGCTTTGTGTTTTTGCCTGTGTGACACTTGCACTAGATATTTTTGTCTTCCTATTCCTTTTGGTGTGTGTAAGAATAGCAGTGGGTCGCCGTGTCGGTCCACTGGCTGAAGAGCAGAGTTTCTGACTCTGCACTGTTGATCTTTACTCCAGATGCTTTTACAAACTTGATGCACATGTTCTCCAGTGTCTTCAGGGAGTGCCTGTCTGTACAGGCCACTGAGATGTCATGCATGTAGAGAGAGCACTTATTTTTGCTACTTCCTCTTCTTGCTGCCTGGTACTGTCCCTCCATTGATGTTCTTGTTCTGCTTGACGCATTCGGCAAGGAGCTCTGTGACACAGATAAACAGAAGAGATGAAAGTGAGCAGCCTGGTCTAACCCCGGACTAGACTGGGGAGGGGTTTGTGTTAATCATGGCCATGCTAGAGATATCTCTATACATTGTGTCCACTATGTGACAGAAAAAGTCTCCCAATGCCTTGAGTGTCCAGTCAGTGAACTCATCGGAAGTGTAGTCGAGTACCTTTTCCTGTGCAAGACTGACCAAGGTTGTCTGAACATTTCGGCCTCTGACCTACTCAATTGTGTCTCAGACCAGGGCCAGACTGTTTGCGATTTGCCGACCCAGAGCCTCGGAGCATTTGTCAGGGTGAACTTTCTTTGTAAATACCCTGTATAGATGGTTGCCCATTATCGTGGCTAAGATTTTAAGAAGCGAGATTGACCTCCACTTCTTGAGGTCTTCATCTCCCTTCTGTTTCTACGAAAGTGTTATCATGCCTTCTCGCAGGGATTGCCACATACTGCCCTTTTCCACCATATACACGTAAAGCTCGAGCAAGTCCAGGCCCATCAGGTCCCACAGTTCGACATATAGTTCCCCTGAGCAACCATCACTGCCCAGGGACTTGTCTCTCTTGGAGGTTGTGGCTGCCAAGTAGTTTGGCCATCGTGAAGGGTGGGTTCAGACGTCCCTCTCTATTCCTGAATCTGTGTTTTGAGATCCCTTCTAGGAAATTATCCACCTGGTCTCTCAACTTAGCTGAGTCAAGTTTATGACTCTCATAACTTTCCCCTTCCCACTTTGGAGGTTTGCCGAAGCTCTGTTAACGGGGTGCGGGCGGAGTGAAGTTTCTTAAAGATGTATTGTAGGAAGCTGGTACTTTATATAGTATACCAAAATGAGGTATACTGTGCAAAGAGTCCAGGTATCCCTTATAAGAGGACAGGGGCTTGCTCTAGCATTCCCAAGGTGCTCTTTTAGGGGGTAGTAAGGTTGAGCAGCCTTTGGCTTATCAGAGAGGAGTGCTCACAGTCAATAAATAATGCACACAACTCAGTAAGGAAATCCACTCCTATTCATAAAAATAACACATATCTTTATATAATATTTGGCACCAAAATCATTACGATCAGGTAAGTTTCGAGATAGAAATATTTATAGTTTTCAAAAGTCAACACTTAATGCAATTTTCAGAGACTGCAATGTCATCCTATGGAGAAAAAACAAACAAATGCAGCATACAAGTTCTTCACAGCGACTTACAGGACCAATCTCCTGGACTTAAGTTGAGTATGGGGCAAGGTCCAAGGCAGCATCAACAGGACACCTGGGGTGGCCGGGTACAGAGGTGCAATACAGCGTCGGGTGTCGCGTTGAAGTCAATTGGGATCGGTCCGGTCACAAAGAGGCAGCAGGTATAGATTGGGAGGCCAGTCCTGCTGAACTAACAGGAGGGGTCAGGTCTGGCGATGCTTGGGACGACCTTTGGTCCCCTTCTCCTCGGGCCATGGCAGCCGCATGCAGAGGTCTCCTGAGGCATCGGGTTTCTGTCTCCGGAGACACTTGCGGTAGAGTGGACCTACACAGAGAGGCTGCAGGTAGTGTCTGGAAGTCCACAGCTGGGAAACCCAAGGAGGGCTTCAAGTCTGAAGGGTCTGGGGACCACGCTGGCACAGCTGGCGCACCTCAACTCGGGCTAGGGGGCACAGGTGCAGTGGTGCTTTCCGATGTCGGGTTTTTGGTGGTCCGGAGTCATCGCAGCTCTTCTGGGGTTCCTGCACGATGCAGGGGAGTAGCTCTGCGACTCCATGGAAAAACCTGCGTCTTAGTTGAAGGCTAAAAGTCCTCCCAGGCTTTTGGAGGTACAAGCAGTTGCAGGAGGAAACGTATTTGGTGCCAAGTCAGTTGCTGGTATTCTGTTCTTGTGACTCTTCAGCATCCGTCTTCTTCTTTCAGGTCAGCAGGATCTGCTTTTCTGGTGCCAGATGCTCCCCTAAATAATACATTTAGGGGTGTGAGGGGAGTGTAGGGTAGTAGCCAATGGGCTACTTACCCCTGGTGTCAGTAAGCCCCCTATATGACCACTTACTGTGGGAAGTGGGCATAACCCTGTCCCAGAGTTCCTAATTCTGCCATCACGAAGATGGCCACCTCTGAAATTTCGCGTCCCCATCAGCTAGCCCACCCAAGGGATGGAATTTGCCTGAGGGTGAACATGCCTCTCTGACTACTAATTTTCCCGCCTGTCCAGGCGCCAAATGGGCCCTGGTCAGGGGAGGTGGCATCCCTCTGAGGAAAGCCAGATTCACATACAAAAGGCGGCGGCTCTTTGAAGCCCCTGCCTTGGAATGCAAATTTACAAGTCTTCCTGGTGGAAGGGGGTGTAAAACACCCTCTGCTGGAGCAGGCTTGGTTCCTGACCTCCTGAGAGTGTTGGCCCTCACCCCTTGGGGTCATCAGTGATGTCACTGACCATGTCATGAATGATGTAATATGTGACGTCATCAGCAGTGCATTGCGGGGCGCGATTTATAGTTAGTTCAACTAACTATAACGACCGAACTTCTCTGGTTTTGTACGAGTGAAATGTCTAACTAACTATAACGTCCCTGAAACCTATGGTTTTTAGTGAATTTCTATGGTTTTTAAATGCTAATTTCCAACTATAACGTCCCTGAAACCTATGTTTTCTTCAGTGAATTTCAAAGGTTTTTTAAATGCTAATTTCTAACTATGCCTACAGAGGTAGGACGTGCAGAAAGAGGAAGAAAGGCGCAGAAAGAAGCAAGAGAAATGCAGAAAGAGGCAACAGAGGTGCAGAAAGAGGCCTTGTTGCAAAGTCATCCTGTGCTCCCAACTTTTTGCTGACTGGTACTGGTGGTAACTGACTCTGACTAACCAAGCCAGGAGCCAGTGCTATCCTGAAAGACACTTAGAATACAGTGAAAACACCTACATACACTAGGGTACACTGTGGGTTGGGGTACCCCTGTGATTGGTATGACCTCCCCTGTAAGGCCCCAGTACATAATAGGGCAGGGGGATTAAAACTACCTCTAAGTCAGCGGTGCAGAAAGAGGCAAGAGAAATGCAAAAAGAAGCAACAGGGTTGCCGAAAGAGGCAAGAGAGGTACAGAAACAGGCAAGAAAGGTGCAGAAAGAGGGAACAGGGGTGCAGAAAGAGGCAAGAGGGATACAGAAATTTGCGACGGAGGTACAGAAAGAAGCAAGAGCAGTGCAGAAAGAAGGAAGAGAAGTGCTGAAAGAGGCAAGAGAATTGCTGAAAGAAGCAACAGAGGTGTAGAAAGAGGCAAGTAAGGTGCAGAAAGAAGCAAGAGCAGTGCAGAACGAACCAACAGAGGTGCAAAAAGAGGCAAGAGGTGTGCAGAAAAAGGTAGGAGGGGTGCAGAAAAGGCAAGAGAGGTACAGAAAGAGGCAGGAGGGGTGCAGAAACAAGGAAGAGAAGTGCAGAAAGAAGTAACAGAGGTGCTGAAAGAGGCATGAAAGGTGCAGAAAGAGGCAAGAGACTTGCACGAAGAGGAAAGAGGGGTGCAGAAAGAGGCAACAGGGATGCAGAAAGAAGCAAGTGAGGTGCAGAAAGAGGCAAGAGAGGTGCAGAAAGAGGCAAGAGAGGTACAGAAACAGGCAAGAGAAGTGCAGAAAGAGTCAAGAGAATTGCTGAAAGAAGCAACAAAGGTGTAGAAAGAAGCAAGAGAAGTGCAGAAAGAGGCAAGTGAGATGCAGAAACAGGCAAGAAAGGTACAGAAAGAGGGAAGACGAATGCAGATAAAGGCAACGGGGGCAGAAAAAAGCAAGACAGGTGTAAAAAGCATGGGAAGTGCAGAATGAAGCAACAGGGGTGCAGAAAGAGGCAGGAGAAGTGCAGAAAGAAGCAACAGATGTGCAGAAGGAGGCAAGAGAACTGCAGATAGAGGCAAGAGTTGCGGAAACAGGCAAAAGAGGTACATAAAGATGGAACAGAGGTGCAGACAGAGGCAAGAGAGGTGCAAAACTGGTAAAAGGGGTGCAGAAAGAGGCAAGAGGGGTGCAGAAAGAGGCAAGAGAGGTGCAGAAAGAAGCAAGAGCAGTGCAAAAGAACCAACAGAGGTGCAAAAAGAGGCAAGTGAGGTGCAGAAGGAGGCAAGAGAACTGCAGAAAGATGCAAGAGAGTTGCAGAAACAGGCTAAAGGGGTACAGAAATAGGAAACAGGTGGGCAGACTGAGGCAAGAGAGGTGTAGAAGGAGGGAAGAGGGGTGCAGGAAAAGGCAAGAGGGATGCAGAAATTTGGAACAGAGGTGCAGGAAGAAGCCAGAGCAGTGCAGAAAGAACCAATAGAGGTGCATAAAGTGGCAAGAGGGGTACAGAAAAGGCAAGTGAAGTGCAGAACGAAGAAAAAGAGGTGCAGAAAGAACCAACAGAGGTGGAAAAAGAGGCAAGAGGGGTGCTGAAAGGGGTAGGAGAGGTGCACAAAGAGGCAAGAGGGGTACAGAGAGAAGCAGGAGGGGTGCAGAGAGGAAGAGAACTGCAGAAAGAAGCAACAGAGGTGCTGAAAGAGGCATCAAGGGTGCAGAAAGAGACAAGACAGGTGAAGAAAGAAGGAACAGAGGTACAGAAAGAGGCAAGAGTGGTGCAGAAAGAGGGAAGAGAGGTGTAGAAAGAGGCAAGAGAGTTGCACAAAGAGGGAAGAAGGGTGCAGAAACAGGCAAAAAGGGTGCAGAAAGAGGCAAGAGAGGTGCACAAAGAGGCAAGAGAGTTACAGAAAGAGGCAAGTGAAGTGCAGAAGGAGGCAAGAGAACTGCAGAAAGAGGCAGTAGAGGTGCAGAAAGGCAAGTGAGGTGCAGAAAGAAGCAAGATAAGTGCAGAAAGAAGCATCAGAAGTGCAGGAAGAGGGGTGGAGAGAGAGGCAAGAGGGGTACAGAAAGAAGCAAGTCGGGTGCAGAAAGAAACAAAAGAAGTGCAGAAAGAAGGAACAGAGGTGCAGAAAGAGGCAAAAAAAGGTGTAGAAAGACAGAGGGGTACTGAAAAAGGCAAGAGAGGTGCAGAAAGAGGGAAGAAGGGTGCAGAAAGAGGCAAGAGGGTACAGAAAGAAGCAAATGAGGTGCAGAAAGAGGCAACAGACATGCAGAAAGAGGCAAGAGAGATGCAGAATGTAGAAGAGATTTGCAGAAAGAGGCAAGGGAAGTGCAGAAAAAAAAAGAAATGTGCAGAAAGAAGCAACAAATGCAGAAAGAGGCAAGAGAGGCGCAGAAGGAAGCAAGAGTGGCTTACGCACCATTAGTATCAATTTACACCCACATTTAGCAATAAGTAACATGTGACCATTCTAGGTTTGCAAAGGGCCTTCCACTACGCTGTAAAACTTGTCGCTGCATTTTTGGTAATGCTTGAGCCGTTTGAGCTAGAAACAAGGCTTTTTTTTCACAAACCTGCAGATTAGGTAGCAGGTGATGAATTATGTGGCTAATGTAGAAAATGTATAATTGTGCGAAAGTCGGTGCAGCCAAACAGTCACATAATTCCAGTGGCCCTGCTCATACCTCTGACTAGGTCCACAAGTGCTCCTCAGTGATTCCTTCTTTTTTTGTCTCACTGAGTTCATAGTTGAGCTACTATGGAAACGAGGAAGACTAAACCTGACATTACCACTCCACAACACAGACTACCGTACCACATAATTACTCTCCATAACACATAATCCCACTCTACATAATTCCTATAAAATAAATACCACATACTTTCTATCCACATAATTTCACTGCACAAGTTACCACATAATTCCACTACACACAACGTACATCCACTCCACTCCGAAAAACATTAAAAAACATTTACATTGCCAATAGCTCGAACTCTCGCAAATGCGAAACCCATAACTTTGCAAACACTTCTTTAACTAGTAGTCTCGTTTGCAGAGTGGTGGAGAAAGGGTGCTGGGCCTCCGACCAGCGCTCAGGAATTCTGCTGCGTAGGACTTACAGGAGGTACCAGGAGGGCCCCCAAAGTCCCTCACTAGTAAATTGGACTTCAATCCCCATCCCGTACTCTGCCAGGAGGCGCGTTTGCAGAGTGGTGGAGAAAGGGGGCATGGCCTCCGAAGACGTTTTAGCAATCCCACTGTGTGGGACTTACTGGAGGTAACAAGAGGGGTTCTCTTCCAGGGGATCCTCATCAAAGTCATAAGCACATGAATATTCCCGCCCATGCGCGGGACCCCGGAAACACATTACATATATGTGAAAACCATATATGTAGCTCTATATATATATATCCATATATATATAAAAAAACACACAATGTAGCCTCCCATAAACACGCTGAGCAATGTTGCAAGGAATTCTCTTGCACATAAACATATTCCAATAACGCAGGGAGAAATAAACTTTTGAAAACTGCTTTAATACATAGCAGACAACACAATCCTGCAAGGAATAATGAAGAAAACATTGCCAGCACATAGGCTGCATTGTGAAACATTAGTGTAGAAAGCTGAAAAGCTAACCCACATAAACACTCAGATAAACTGGCACCGTGCCTTTAAGGCAGCCATGACCCCTAGCTTCCCATCATGCCTCAGGGGTGACAGTTAGGTCAGTTGTTCTTTCCGGCTCCTTCTGTCAGGACCCTGGTTACTTCAGCTCTACCTCTTTTTCTGATTTTCTGTCAGAAAACTCTTCAATTTTTGATAAAGCTCTTACTTGACATCTTTTTGGTGTTAAAGTATTTTCTACTGTTTTTTAGAGAGTTGAGCATTATTTTACAACAGAATGCCCTCTCTTTTTGACTCTTGTCCTTCCTGTGGCAAGAAGAAGGCCAAATCAGACTTCCACCCTGTCTGTATTCTATGCCTTCCTTCTGAGCATAATCCTAAATCCTGCCAGCATTGCTGTCCAACAGAACTTTAAAGGACAGAGAAAGGATTTGTCTCCATGGATTAGCTGAGAAGAGAAAATCACCTTCTAAAGACAAGACTCCGATGAAGAAGAGGAAAGAGAGCTTATCTACAAGTAAGATTCCAGTATGCTCTCCATCGGCGTCGGGCTCGGCGCCTCAATTCCCTTCATCGGCAGCAAAAACGTCGACGAGAAGAGAGCACACCGGTCGTCGTCGAAGAAAGGTACGTCGAATCCTCCGCCGTCGTCAACCGGGCGACGATCGGCGTCGAGGAGTCGCTCTCCGTTGGTGCGGGCTCGCCCAGCGTCGAGAGACAGATCTCCGTCGTCGCCGTCGATGCGGCGTTCGACGTCGAGACAGGCTCCGCCGTCGCAGGGTCTCCAGCGTTCGAGCGTCGAAGCAAGGATCTCAGTCGACGTCACCCAGACGGCAGTCGGCGTCGAGACCCACCTCGTCACCTGAGGATGAGACACTCATCGCCTCCGCCGTCGCCTAGAAAGGCGTTCGACGTCGAAGGCAAGATCCTCTCCGGCGGCGAGGTATTCGGCGTCAAGACCAAGGGTAAAATATACCAGGCGTCCGGCGGTCTCCGTCGGCGGCGAGAAGGTCAGCGTCGAGAGAAAGATCGGCGTTGAGACGGCGGTGTCCGTCGGCGGCGAGAAGATCACCGTCTAGAGAAGATCGACGTCGAGAAGGTTTTCTCCGTCTACCCGTTCATCGTTGAGGTCTCCACGCTCAACGTCGAGGCGAGGTCTAGGCACACTGAGAGGTCGGCGTCGAAGAGAATTTCACCAGTGATGGTGACACAGAGCAGGTCGGCGTCGAGACACACCCCATCGGCGTCACATCGCTCATCCAGACGCCGATCACGCTCCAGAAGCCGCAGAGAGTCCTCTCACTCCATCCGGAGCTCACCCCAGACGGTTGCGTCATCACGCAGTGCTTCTGTTCACTCACAGGAGCCTACAAAAGCACCGCCAGGAGAGTTTCTCCAAGGAGACAGCACTCTCCTTCCATCCATCTCTCTCCCAGATGGCTTCCAACCACTTCATCATTGGCAGACGGGGTCCACAGGTCACGCTCAACGACCTACTCCAGTCCGCAGCACAGATCACCATTACAGGGTCTTGTGCAGGAAGTGGACAAATCACCCACCACTCGGGCCAGGGAACACCGAGGCAGATCCCCTGAACGCAGGTCGTCTCAGGGACATCGCAAGAGGCGGCGTACACCATCTTGGTCTTCCTCTTCGACACATTCATCCAAAGGGATTACTCACCTACCCTGACGGATAGTCCTCCCTCCAGAGTGTCGCCTATTGATGATGTGAACACTTTCCATGATGTTCTCAACAGAGGGCTCAGAAGCTGGGCATCACCATGTCAGCTCCTCAGACAACCAAGTCCATCATTTTTGAGACTCTCCACCAAGGTCTGCGACTAGACCATTACTTCCTTTGGTCCCAGGCATCATCGAGCCGGTAATGGATCTCTTCCTTACACCAGCATCGACTAAAGCAGCTCCAGCTCGGATTATTAAAAATACAAGCCAGCTGCATCAGATCCTCTTTTCCTTAGATCAGATCCACCTCCGGACTCTGTTATAATTGCAGCAGCGAAAAAGACGCATGCGGTTGCATCTTCCTCCTCCGCTCCTCCGGATAAAGAGAGTAGAGCACAAGACTCTTGGGGACGGAAGGCTTGTGGTTATGCAGCGTCTTCTCTGCAAGTGTCCAACGCTGCGGCTCTGCTTGGTCGTTATGACAGATCATTATGGGACTCACTGGAGCGCTTCAAGGACAGGCTCCCAAAGGAGGATCAGCAGGACTTTTCTGAAATCCTTCACGAAGGTGCTCTGGTTGCTAATCAGGTAATCAGCACTGCAGCAGATGGTGCGTCCCTGGCGGCTCACTCGTATGCACATGGCATCTGTGCACGACGATCTTCCTGGCTGCGCCTCACAGCGTTAAAACCAGAAGCACAACAACGCATCCTGAATCTCCCTTTTTCTGGCACTTCACTGTTTGGTGCTCACACAGGCAGAAGAAATGGCGAGGATGAAGGCCGAGTTGGACACCTTAAAGGCGGTGGGCCTAGAAAAGAAAAAGGAGTTTAGGAAGAGGTACCGGACCTACAATCGGAAAAGTTACCAGCAGAGGGTTCAAACCCCTCAATGGCCACAAAACAAACAGGGCAAATCCCAGTATCAAGGCCGCCGTTCCTCGAGAGGAAGAGGAGGACATCAACATGCAGTCCTCCTCTACATCAAAAACTCCAGGAAGCAATGAGTCTCTGCTTCCTCTAGCACCGTTGCACACTCCATTGGGAGGAAGTATCTCAAGTTACATTCAAGAGTGGCGCAACATAACCAAAGATCAGTGGGTGCTAAATATACTAAAAAAATGGGAGCGCAGAGAGGAAAGGGAGTGTACTCACGATACTTCCTTGTTCAGAAAAAAGATCAACCGAACAAGTTCAGACCAATTCTGGACCTACGTTCTCTGAACAAGTCCATCAAAAAGGAAAAGTTTCGGATGTTGGCGCTCCACCAAATATTTCCACATCTAAGGAAAGGCGATTGGATGTGTTCAATGGATCTACAAGATGCGTATTTTCACATCCCAATCACAGCACGACATCGCAAGTTCTTGCGATTCACGGTGGGAACAAGACATTACCAGTTCAAAGTCTTACCCTTCGGCCTAAAATCAGCTCCGAGGGTATTCACCAAGTGCATGGCAGTGGTAGCGGCAGCATTACATCGCCAAGGCCTGTTCGTATATCCATACCTGGACGACTGGCTGCTGAAGGATCCTCTCCTCAAATGGTGCAGGAACATCTTCGCGCCTGCCTAGATCTACTTCAGCGCTTAGGCCTGCATGTCCAACCTGGACAAGTCGATCCTTCGCCCAACTCAATCACTCCACTATCTGGGCGCCAACCTCAACTCCGACCTCGGAAAAGTGTTTCCTTCGGAGGAGAGATTGTCATCAATGAAAGACAAGGGCAACATCATCCTTCAGGCTTATCAGCCATCAGTAAGACAGGTGGCTTCTCTACTGGGGTCGATGGCCTCGTGCATTTTCTCATACCCAACGCCAGATTGAGGATGAGACCGTTACAACAAGATCTCGAGGACAAATGGAATCAATCCTCGGGTCAGTGGAACGACCGGATTGTCCTCTCTCCTGCAGCAAAGAAGTCCATTCTCTGGTGGCTGCAACCACAGAACCTACTGGTGGGAGTTCCTTTTCATCAACCTCTGCCAGAACAATCTCTGATCACGGATGCTTCACTTCAGGGCTGGGGAGCGCATCTGGGTCATCTGCAAACTCAGGGCAGATGGACCAGCAGAGAACAGACATATCACATCAATATGCTGGAACTGCGGGCAGTTCATTTAGCCCTCAAAGCTTTTCAACCGTCAATTCAGATCGGATCGATCCTAGTGCAAACGGACAATACAACCACCATGTATTACTTGAACAAACACAGGTGGAACTCGCTCTCGCCCTCTCTCTCGAATCCCAGGCAATCTGGCACTGGCTGCTAGCCAGGAACCTATCGATCATGGCAATACATCTGCCGGGAGAGCAGAACGTGCGAGCAGACGCCCTCAGTCGTCACTTCCAAGAGCAAGAAGACTGGGTGCTCAACGACGAAGTGGTGGCAGAAATCTTTCATCAATGGGGTCATCCTTCCATCGACCTTTTTGCAGACGATCAAAACAGAAAATGCCACGCCTTCGCATCCAGGTTTTACCGACCAGGAACGAGAGGAATGCTCTTTTGATAGAGTGGTCAGGGGACGTTTGCATACGCCTTTCCACCCCTCCCTCTAATTCCGAAGGTGGTGGCCAAACTTCTGCGATCCAGAATGAGGATGATACTCATAGCACCGGACTGGCCTCGCCAATGGTGGTATCCGGACCTTTGCAACTCTCGGTTCGCCCTCATCGGAGACTTCCGTGCAGGCCGGACCTTCTCACCAAGATGGGAGGGAAAATTCTGCACCCCAGCCTTCCCTCGCTCAGCTTGACAGCATGGCTCCTGAAGTCCTGCAGTACGGACATTTGAACCTCCCTCAGGACTGCATGGACATTTTAAGGGAGTCAAGGAGACCTTCCACAAGATCCTCATACTCTCTAAAGTGGAAGAGGTTTTACTTGTGGTGTATCAGCAATGATTGGAGTCCAATTAACGGGCAAGAGGAGGTAATCTTGCCGTATTTGCTATATTTGGCCAAATCTGGTTTGAAATATTCTTCCATTAAAGTGCATTTGGCGGCTATCACAGCATTATCGTAAATCACCTAACCAGCCTTCTTTCTTTCAGCTTCAGGTGGTCAAGGACTTCCTACAGGGGTTGAAAAAGGTTTATCCCCTGTTCGACCTCCTTCTCCTCCTTGGGAGTTGAATTTGGTATTGTCTAAATTGATGGGACCTCCATTTGAACCCATTCATAAGTCTACATTGCAACACCTTTCTTGGAAAGTAGCTTTTCTAGTAGCAATTACATCAGCACGCAGAGTGAGTGAGATACAAGCACTCTGTTCTAAAGAACCCTATACGGTCTTCCACCATAATAGGGTGGTTATGCGAACTCACCCTTCCTTCCTACCTAAGGTTGTGTCAGAGTTCCATGTTAATCAGACAATTTCTCTACCCTCTTTCTTTCCCAATCCATCCACACCAGCGGAAAGGTCTCTTCATTCGCTAGACCTCAAGAGGGTTCTCAAATTCTATTTGGATGCAACGAAATCCATTAGAAAAGCAGATCAATTGTTTATAAACTATGGTTCTGTTAGAAAAGGCTTCCCAACTTCTAAAAGATCCATTTCAAGATGGATAGTATCTTGTATAAAGTTGGCATACCAGATTGCAAATAAGCCTCTGTTTGTCTCCCTAAAGCTCATTCTACTAGGGGTAAGGCTGCTACGATTGCATTCTTACATAATGTACCGATGGCCGAGATTTGCAAGGCGGCAACTTGGAAATCGGTCCATACGTTTACCAGACATTACTGTCTGGATTCTGACTCAGAGCAGATACACAAGTGGGCCAGGCCTCCTTGAGGAATCTGTTCCAATGCTAACCTATTGAGGTCTGTATAGGCCTTATGGCATTTATGTATCTTAGATGGTACTCTGTTTACTTGCCCGCAGGATGAGGGGATGGGCTTGCTATTCTATTCATGTGCTTATGACTATTGATGAGGATCCCTGGAAGAGAAGGATTAGTTACTTACCTGTAATCCTAGTTCTCTTCCAGGGGTATCCTCATCAAAGTCATCAGCAACCCACCCGCCTCCCGGGCAAGTGAACATGATTCATACATCTCTTTGAAAAAAGGTCTGCGGATATCCGCAAAGAACAACTGACCTAACTGTCACCCCTGAGAGCATGTGATGGGAAGCTAGGGGTCATGGCTGCCTTAAAGGCACGGTGCCAGTTTATCTGAGTGTTTATGTGGGTTAGCTTTTCAGCTTTCTACACTAATGTTTCCACAATGCAGCCTATGTGCTGGCAATGTTTTCTTCATTATTCCTTGCAGGATTGTGTTGTTTGCTATGTATTAAAGCAGTTTTCAAAAGTTTATTTCTTCCTGCGTTATTGGAATATGTTTATGTGCAAGAGAATTCCTTGCAACATTGCTCAGCATGTTTATGGGAGGCTACATTGTGTGTTTTTTTATATATATATATATGGATATATATATATATAGAAGCTACATATATGGTTTTCACATATATGTAATGTGTTTCCGGGGTCCCGCGCATGGGCGGGAATATTCATGTGCTTATGACTTTGATGAGGATACCCCTGGAAGAGAACTAGGATTACAGGTAAGTAACTAATCCTAGTTGGCCCCCAAGGACATCCTTGGGGGCCAACTACTCCTCCTATGGCCTCCAGTAAGTCCCACACAGCAGGATTGCCAAGTTGTCATAGCAGGCCACGCCCCCTTTCCCCACCACTCTGCAAATGCACTTCCTGGCGCGCTCTTGGATGGGGATTGAAGTCCCCTTCGCTGCTGGGGGTCCTTAGGGGCCAACTAGCCTACCTGATACCTCCAGATAGTGGGATTGCTGAAAGCTGGACACAGGCCACGCCCCCTTTCTCCACCACTCTGCAAATGCCACTCCTGGCGCGTTCTTAGTTGAGGGATTAAGTCCCCTTGAATACTAAGGGTCCCTGGGGGCCAACTAGCCCACCTGTTATCTCCAGTAAGCCCCATACAGCTAGATTGCTGAGTGTGCTCAAAGGCCACGCCCCCTTTTTACACGACTCTGCAAACGCGACTCGTGGCGCACTGCTGCTCGGGGGATGAAGTCCACTTGTGTCCTGAGGTCCTCCGGACACAAGAGGACCTCATCGCCCCACCAGCAGTGCGCCAAGAGGCGCGTTTGCAGAGTGTTGTAAAAAGGGGCGTGGCCTCCAACCACCTCTCAGCAATCCAGCTCTGTGGTGCTTACTGAAGGTACCTGGTGGGCTAGTTGGCCACCAGGGACCCTCAGTATTCAAGGGGACTTAATTCCCCAACTTAGACTGCGCCAGGGGTCGCGTTTGCAGAGTCATGCAGGGAGGGGGCGGGACCTCCGGCTAGTTGCCGGTTACTATTTTATTTTATGGGAGGGGGGCTGCGTGGCCCCCCTTCCCTGGGCCACTTTTGGCCCCGGGGACCCCATCCCCCGGGGCCTGGCAGCCTTGTTTTTGCTATTAATTTTTTGGGGAGGGGGGCCCTGTGGCCCCGTGGCCCCCCTCCAGAGGCTAATTATGGCCCCTGGTACCCCATCCCCCGGGGCCTGGCCTCTTTTTTAAAAAAAATGTTAATTAGGGGAGGGAGCCCCGTGGCCCCCCTCCAGAGGCCAATTATGGCCCCTGGGACCCCATCCCCCGGGGCCGGCCTTTCAGTTTTTTTTAAAAGTTATAATTAAATGGGAGGGGGCCAAGTGGCCCCCCTCCACTCGGCCACTTCTGGCCCCGGGGACCCCATCCCCCGGGGCCTGGCCTCTTTTTAAAAAAAAAATGTTAATGAGGGGAGGGAGCCACGTGACCCTATCCCCCGGGGCCTGGCCTCTTTTTTTTAATTGTTTTAATTAGGGGAGGGGGGCTGCGTGGCCCCCTTCCCCTAGGCCACTTCTGGCCCCGGGGACCCCATCCCCCGGGGCCTGGCCTCACCGTTGGGGACCGTGGGGGGAGCCCCAATGCCCCCACGGTCCAGCCGGCTCCCCGCCTCCTGCGGGAGCCAGCATTGCTTTTGAGCAAGGGAGCTGCTGACATGCAGCTCCCTCCGCTCACGCTAATCCTGCTTGCTTCATTGAAGCGAGAGCAGGTTTTCCTGCTCTCACTTCAATGAAGCAAAGCAGAGTTTGCTATGGCAGGGCGGGAGCCGTGCTCCGCCCTGCTATAGCAAACAGCAATGTCCCGAGGTGGGCACCCGGGACATTGCAGGAGCCGGCCCTGGGGGTGGCGGACCCCAGGGCCATCAAGGGCTCCAGGAGGGGGGCCTCGCGGCCCCCCTCTCATCATTTTCAAAGCCACGGGGAGGTGGTGGTGCCAGGGGGTCCGTAACGGACCCCCTTGTAAATAATTAGTGCCCCGGGGAGGTGGTGGTCCCCGGGGCAGTGTGGGGGGGGGGGCAGGAGCCCCCACCAATTTATTTCATTTAAGCCCCGGGGAGGTGGCGGTCCCCGGGGCTTGGGGGGGGCCCGCGAGGCCCCCCGCATATAATTAGCAATGCCCCGGGGAGGTGGCGGGCCCCCGCATACAGCATAAACAATGCCCCCGGGACCTGGCCCACCTGGGGGCTATCAGATAACGAAGCGCTGGAGGCCGCGCTTCGTTTTTATTTTTTTTATTTTCCCAGCGCAAATTCGGCCGTTTTAAAAAATTGCTTTTTTGGGGCCTGGGGGTCCTTGTGGGTCTTCTGTTTTCTTGTGACTTGGTTACCGAGTCACAAGATGGCTGCGAACACTTCCTGGTTTGGAGTGTTGGCAGCCAATCAGAAGTCAGCTCGTGCTCGGGAGGAGTTATGACTCCTCCTCAGTGCTCAGATATCGAAAGTTTTCTTTTTTAATTTCTCAGGAACTACTGAACGGATTTACAACATTTAAAAAAAAAGGTCGCTTTCTGAACCAAGAGCTACCTTTTTGCCAAATTTGGTGTAATTGCGTTCAGCAGTTCGGGCTGTAGCCTCTTCCAATTTTTCCTATGGAAATTAACATGGGGAAAACGCGTTTTGGGACCCCCCCCTTTTTTCTCGGCCCCCGCTTGACTAATCACCCCGAAACTTTCAAGACAGGAGCTGACCGGAGCGGGCCATTAGTTTTGAAAATTTCGCAAAGATTCGTCAAACGGCGCCAAAGATATTGGGAAATCAAAAAACGATTTTCCTATGGAAACTAGGTCCTAACTATAACTACCTACTGGCGCCTGCCAGTAGGTATTATATATATATATATATATATATCAGTGTACTTAATACAGGTATATATATATATATTCTTTAGTTATTTCTGGACTGGTTCAATTTAGTAGTGCACATGTACATTGGTTGTATACTTACCGTAGATGTATTTATTGTAACTTTGTAAGTACTATTTCTAAATATTTTGCCCCGAAGCGTAAATATGAATAGGCCACCATTTATTAATGATAAAGTTTAGTCATTTTAGCTCATTTCCTTTGATTGGCGAGGGGTGACTGTTTCTCTATGTAGAAATTTTTGCAACCTTTTGCCTTTTTGTAAATCTGTTTTCAGTTGTTCTCCTCTTCTTTAAATTTACAATATCAAACTGATTTGATATTTCTTTACCAATTAGCATTATTTTCCCTTTTCCAATTAGGTTTTGGTTATACCAAATTGGCAGTCATTTTCCCCTGTTTTCTAGTCCTTTTTTCTTGTTCTTTAATTTTTACCCATGAGGCTCTGGTCGGCTATTTTGTATTTAAAAGATGGTGTTTAAGCTGCCCGCTTCTTATCTCTTTGCTTATCGGGATGCCTGCAGCTATTTCTTTGAGTCGCCCTGTGCTGCCATCTGGCTGAATGTTCATCAGCCGCTCAGCGGGCTAATTCTTTCTTGCCTTGTGAATTGAAGTACGTTGAGGTATGTTGAACATATTTGGTAAACGGACGGCTATCATTTCTTTTTGGTTATTTAGTTTTCCCTGATTTTTCATGTTTTAGTATACGGCTTGCAGCTTCGTATGAATTTTAGCAGTCCTGATGATGACCTATAACAAGGCCAGGGTCAAAACTTTGTTGACACAAAGGCCAAATGAAATCTATATGATTGTATCCATTAATGGACCGATAATTGAAATAACATTATTTGTGTTTTGAGATTTTCTAAATTTTCACCTGTTTGTTTGTTGAATTCTGTAAAAGAACACATTTCATATTACATGGAACTGTTGTTGTTCATCTTGCATTACTTTGTGTCAAGGGGGAATTCCATGGGTGGTGCATAAGTGTTCCTGTGCAATCATCCATGGGTTTTGATTCAAATCCGTATCTATTAAGAATTGTAGACAGGAATTTGTGCCAAACTCCTGTGCCTCACTGAGGCAGGTGTAACAAGGAGAAATATTTTCATTTTTCCTTGTTTTTCTCTCTTTGAATGTGTCCTGCATTCTACAGCACATATACAGAGAGGGGAGTGCCTTAAAGCATAGTTTATCTACAAGAAGGGAACCCTTCCAGCACAAAAACTATGCTTACGACAACACAGACACCCTTGCACTATGGCACAAGGCTATCTGCATTGGTGCATGGCAGCTTAAAATGCGCCAGCGGATGAAGAGAACAAAACAGTGCTACTTTGTAGTAGATATTGTGTTGTACTGCTTTCTCCCACTCATGCAATGCAGCAACTTTATTTGCTGCGCTGCGTTGTGTGATTTCTTCATAAATTTGAGCCGAAGTACTCAGCAGGCATGTGAAGGATGTTAGAAGGGGTATTAGTACTCCAGTATTAGTCCACCCAAATGCAAGAAAGAAAAAAGGGAGTGCAGCGTTTCATTTCTGACCACGCTTTTCTCGATTGGGAGAGCGGAGCTCCATTCTGCACCCTGTTTGTCAACTGAAATCAGAACACTGATTCCCTTCCACTGTCTCCATGGAGATCAGGAGTCCTTGACTGGTTTCTGAATGCTTTACAAGTTGAGATGCTAGCACTGTATTTTTTTTTTTTTTTAAACCACAATGAAATAAATGCTAAAAAAGAACAGATACTACACCGTAAAGCAATTCTGTTACACTGTTACAATAGTTACTAGAGTAAGAGCATTCTGCCCTTAATCCTAAAGAACCTTTCCACAACTAACGATTCAGTGTAAGCCTTCTTTGTAGAGAAAGAGCCTGTTCAGGTAGTTGTTCAGTGAGGATATGTACCCCAGACTCATAAGCAAATCTCCCAACGTCCTTTTGGTTTAGAAGCGTGGGATACACATACAGACTACACTATAAATTAGACAAGCTGTTATTACGTAGCATTCTGGGATCCAAAAGCCAACTTGGCACTAATATCTTAAGATACAGAGCATTGTTTCTATTAACTTGACAATTGAATGGGTTTTCATCTTAAATTGATTTTTTTTAAATCTAAAAAGAAATTGCAGGAGAATTACTATTACAAATGGGTAACATTTCCTCACCTTTTGCAATAGAAGAAAGGAAAGTGTTTTCAAATATTTTTTCTGTCCTGCCTGCAGGGAAAGGCCCAGCGGAAGATCAGTGCTATCCATGTCTTGGATGCTTTATTTCTCAATGGGAAAGATGTCCGTGACTCTCACTTTAACCTTCGGTAAGGATCCACCCAAACACCTGTAAATTCTGTGATGCAACAATAGAATTAGTAAATGCCTAGTTTGTACTTGGATCAGTTGTCCATTGTTTTATGTTTAAATGTTTGCAATAACACTACCGTTTCTTGGTAACAGAGTGCAAAATAGTATGCTGTGGGTCCTTGATTGCTGATTGATATTGTAACGGCAGATTTCTCACCTTAAGAATGGCCACCGGTAACTACAGGATTTTTCAGAAAGCAAATGTCAGTCACAGACCAGTATGATGTGTCTTTTTAGTGCTTGGTCTCTAGTCACTTGTCTAACTTGTGCCATAAATGTGCCCTCAAGCACCCAAAGGTTATCCAGCAGTAGGAGGCAAATCTCTACATCACTGAACATAATACTAGGTCACAGTTGAAACATAAGTCCAGGTCTCTCTCCAAGTCTTGGGGCACCTCGCGATTTGGTTCAAGAAGCTGGCCCCACGTGAATTTCTGTTCCTTCTCAAATTCTTCTGGTAAGTCGAAGATAAAGACCACACATAAGCTGGAAAAAAAAGTTATGCAGGACTCAACCCACTCTCACCACTAGAAATCAGGTGAGAAGGTGTATTGTAGTCAGTTGATAGATCATAATCTACAAGTGTCTTGTGGCGTGGATCTGGTTTCGAAACTGGTTCCTTGGTGTCTCGAATTCCACGGGCCATCGTTGACTCTGCAGCAAAAAGCAGCCTTTAAGGAGGTCATGCTGTATTTCTTGCAGACTCAATCAGATCCCTTTGGTTCACATTCGGGTACCATGGAGCCTCAAGGGACTTTAGTTGGACTTCTTCTAGCGGGATTTCCCTCAGTGTCAATTAACCCCATGAGACCAGTTCCCAGGCCTGTACAGACACTAGCTCACACTACACCCCAGCCCCTTGCGCCACACCAGTCCCATTCATGCCAGTGGCGACTCCACCAGCCCTGGACCCAACTCTGATGTTTATCCCTGACCCCCCCAGCCGTTGTTGACACGCTGCAGACCTGTGTTGTGCTACGAGATTGCAAAAACGCAAACAGTCGTTATGCATCCAGACTCTAATCCTGGGCCTCTGCCTCAACACCAGTACTATTAGAGGCTAGTGGCGCTATTCAGATCTGACGCAGTTCAGGATGTGCACAGTGTTCCCCACAACACTGAAGATAAGGCGGCAGATAACCTACTTCTCTTTCTGTTATACAGATGACGGGCTATACCTGCATGTACAAATCTCAGTGTGCTGTATATTTCTCCAGAGACAAAGCTGGACTCCCCACCTGGGTCAGAAATGAAGTAAATTCCTCTTTTGCAGCATTCGTGTGAAGGGTAGCATAAGTGCTAGATTTACAGCTGCCTACTGTTGGAACTCAAGTATACAAAAAGTAATGGATGGAATTCTTGAATTAATCTTAGCCACTGTTAGTTACTCGTGGCAGCGTTCCAGTCCATTGTTATTTTGCACACCGTACAACCACAGTTTGAACCCAGCCATATGCAAATCAGTCTTGATCCTGCTCCAATGGGAACAGTCCAGCCTGAACTGCAAAGCTAAGTCCTCCCTGAACCAGAACACAAGCAAACCAGGGCTGGTTTTGCCCTTGTTATGGGCTCATCAGCTGGACATAACTTGGTTCCAGTGGCACAGTGTCACAGGACCCACGTCTGGATACCTGTCCCACTTAGGGTGACATACTAAAGTATACAAAAAGTGATGGATACAATGCTTGAAATATTACTCGTCGCCCATCCCAGTCCATCATTATTTTGCACACCATGCCACCTCAGGTTGGACCCAGCCATTTGCTAATCAGTCTTGACGTTGCTCCAATGGGAACAGTCCAGCTCGAACTGCCAAACCTGGTCCTCCCTGAACTAGAACACAAGCAACCTAGGACCGGTTTCGCCCTTGTTAAGGGCTCATCACCCGTGTATAACTTGGCTCCAGTGACCCAGTTTGCACTGGACCCACGTTTGGGCATACCTGTCACACTTAGGGGGACATACCAAAGTATACAAAAAGTGATAACTGGGTGCATAAGGCTGGGTCCAAACTGAGGTGGCATGTGGGCGAAAAACGATGGTTTGGGATACGGCCCTGAGCGATTGCCAGTGGCTGAGATTAAGTCAAGCATTCTATTCATCACCTTGCTGTTTTTGCATTTGATGCCCTAAGTGCGCCCTGTATACCGAGACCTTGGATCTGGGCTCACTGTGTGCCACTGCAACAAAGCTCTACCCGGCTGATGAGCCCAAAACAAGGGTGAAAATAGTCCTGGGTTGCTTATGTTCCGGTATAGGGAGCACCTGGCCTGGACTGTTCCCATGAGGAGCAGGGTGAAAACTGATTTGAATATGTCCAAACTGATGTGGCATGGTAGGTGAAAAATTATGGATTGGAATGCCGCCCGAGCGAGTGCTAGTGGCTGAGATTAATTCAAGCATTTCATCTATATCCTTGTTGTTTTTACTGTTGAAACTAAGCTAGATGTATTACCTGAGATCCTTCATCCGGGCCATACCTCTTCTGATCCACTATTACCATTCAGTGAGGCTTTCACCTACACTCTCATGACCACCTTGTGCAATCTGCACAATTGCCCCATGGTCAATCGACCTGTGGCCAGACTACGTAGACAGTCCCACAGTGAACCCGATCTTTTGTTTTGACAACGCATTCTATGCCTAAAAGCCTGGTTATACATGAGTAAACAAGTAAAGTCCCTCTTGATGCCTTTCTGACCAGTCTCTGTATAGACCATTGAAACTTATTGGTGCCTTCGTAGAGAGAATGCTCTCCGACTAGTTTAGCCTCATGATCCTTGAATGCAGTGTTCCTTCTGGGCAGGTATATCCATCTGTTATTGGACATGACCTGCAAGATCTTCCCAGCACTCTCGAAAGACCTCAGAACCTCGCTGGCTCAAACAATACATGATGGCCAAGACAGGATGAAGTATGTTGTCGGTGGTGCTGAGTTTCCAGACCTGTTGGCACCAGTGTAGTGCTTGGAATGCATGCCTGGATGAGATCATCCTGGTTTTCAGATGTCCATGAGTTCTTGAATGCAGTGCCCTTTGAAGCCTCCAAATTGTTTGGGGAGAAGGTTGATTATGGACTTGAAAAATTTAAGGACAGTCGAGTCAAAGCATGATTCTTGAGACTATTGTCTCCCACCAAGCAGTTCCACCAACAGTACAGGAAGTTTAGAGTTTATTCCGTCGGGCTAGCTTACAGATAGCTTCAGCCCTTCCACCATGTGCAGGTACAGCAGACCCAGTCCTTTTGGAGCAGAGTTCATGGTGAACAGCAACAACTCTCCTCTTAACTTCCTCCCCTACTGATGTGGCTGCAGTGCCACTTTAACTTGCTCTCACAGGTCCATACTCAGCTGGTAGGGTTCAGGATATGACCTTTCCTCCCTGGCTAGAGATCCATCTTGCCAGACAGATGGATCTTGCAAATCCTTTAAAGGGGCTACCCCCCTCTTTTATTTCCTCCCCACACTGTTTCCCCTGTATCAGAGCGACTCAGCAGATCATTCTTTAATCGAGCAGCAAGAAGTCAACCTGCTGGCCAAGGGTGCTATTGAGTTAGTGCTGAATTGGGAGAAAGGAGAGGGTTGTTATGTGCACTACTTCCTTGTACTAAGGTAGGCCTCACCTTTGCCCCTTAGGTGCTCATGAAAGTGATGGTGTTGGTTACACTACCCGCCTTTGAAGGGGGGAATACTTGTGTTCCCATACCTCGATAACTGGCTGCTCAAGGCAGGCTTGCTGCAGTCAGTCTTGGACCTCTTTTGGATGACAACCAAACTCCTGACATCTTTGGGGTTTTACATCAAATTGCTGAAGTCCCACCTGGACCCCAAGCAGGGTATTTCCTTTATTGGCCCTGTACCAGACACTATTGCCACAGTGAAGGAAGTGGCCCTTAGGGTCCACCCGTGTTATCTACAACCACCTAATCGCCTTCCAAACAAATGAAGAGTCGGGCAGACAGTAGAGAATACAAACAGACATTTTATTAGTAATACTCTGCAGAGGAGTCCAATCTGACCTGCACCCTAAGATATCTGCCGAGTGACTGGCCCCCCAACAGTCTGCAACGCATAACCATTCCTCCCAAGAACCTCCAAACACGCCTACAGTGGAAAGTTACTGGCTTAGGCCGAACATGAACAAAGGAGGCACAGAAGGACGGGCTACCACCTGCCAGATGGGTACACACTATCACAGTCTCAAGGTTGCCGTGCTTGGTCTCCGCGTCTCCTAACGTGGGAGCAGAGCTACACACACAGATTGGTATGCGAAGGCAGAATGGCCTATTCATTAGTAAGTCCGAAGGCAACCTTGAACAGAAAAGAAAATAATAACTAAATACAGTGTTCGGCTGAGGCAAGAAAGATGAATATCAGGGCCTAGTTCAGACACAGCCTAATGGGGATTGCGAAATACAAAATGGAGTCACACTCGCTAACTGAAGCTTGCACATTGCTCGGATAACTCAGTGGGTTGCATAACGTGGATACGAATGGTGTCTAATTTAGCCGCACACTGCTAACCTAATATCAGAATAGGCTTTATTCGATTTAAGAAATATTAAACCATAAAAGCACAATACGCTAAAAGCAGTAATACATCAAAACAATTTATATAAAAAGAAGAATGTCAAGCAGTTTGAGAGAGAGGGGCCATCCATATATCTGACCACCCCTTTCAAATATTTAGCTCTGTGATCAGTAAAAATTTCATCATTTAAAAATTGTAGCTTTATAAAGCAGAGTCGACATTGTCTCAGGCCATACGCTTTTAAAATTGGCAAAATCCATCTTTTCCTAACTAAGATATAAAACTTGCAAAAAAATATAACATGAATTGTGGATTGTGCAGAAATGTTGTCTCAAGGACATGGGCATAGGGAACGAGACCAATCGTTTATTTGGAAAAGTGACCCTAATATGAAAATTGCCAAGGAGTAGGCGGGTTAATAACAGCCTATCATAAGTTCCTAATGTATTTATCAGGTAGGGTTGCGTCCCTGGGTGGGTCAGGAGCAATTGATTTGATCTTACAGATGGTTTCATAATATTGATAGACAATCTAATGGTCTCCAGATGGTCGATACATAACTTTAATTCCTTCCTAGTGACATGATTCAGACTATCAGGACTAGCAAAGTACTCAGGATGTCCTAGATCATTTGCAATTTTTTTAACATATGCAATCCAGTGAATACGATCTACCCCTTGCAGAGTCAGACAGTCATTAATCACGTCCCGATTTAGACCGGAAGTAATACCGGTCCAAACCTTGTGCCATAATAGGATCGGCTGCATTTTAATCAGGTCGGACAGATATAACAGACCCAACTCAGCATGGCAGATAAATGTAGCTGTGCTATTTGGTACAGCTAGGAGGCATCTTCGGAACCTATTCTCTGCTTGCTGTAATGGCTCAACATTAGCATAGCCCCAAATACCAGCTCCATACATGCAATAGGAATACATTTTGCTTTATAGATTGTCAATAGATCAGCAATTGGACGCTTTCCTAACTTTCTAGCAAAATTTATCACTGCTCCTATGGCTTTGCAAAATAACAGTTTTCTAGAGTCAATAGCTTTGGCCCATAGACCCCTTCTTTCAAATACAATACCCAAATAAGAAAAATGGTTGGTAAAATCGAGTTTCCTATTGTTTATAAAAATATCTCGACACTTGACATTGGGCTTACTGCATTTCATGGTAAATGTTTTGTTAATATTTACATTAAGGTCTAGATTTAACATATAGGCAGCAAAGCTAGTCACTGTTTTCTGCAAGCCTAGGGGAGTACGGGCCAAAAGAACGGCATCATCAGCATATAACAATGCTCCAATTGGCCGTTTGCCGATACGTGGTAAGTCCTGGCATTCCGTTGACAATGTTGCTCCCAAGCTGTTAATGTAAAGAGTGAACAGAAGGGGGGCTAACACAATCCCCTGCCGCACCCCCTTCTTAACAGGGAAATTGTAACTGAGTTCGCCACTTCTCCCATAAAGAACCTGGGCCCGAGCATCTAGAGATGACTGTTTCAAAAAATGTATAAGTGGCGGATCCACCCCCATGGTCTCTAGTATGCTCCATAACTTCTGGTGGTTGACGCAATCAAAGGCTGAACTCAAATCAACAAAACACAAATAAACTCCCCCTTTTGGCCTGTAGATATTTTCCCAACAGGAGGTTTAGATTTAAGCTCTGTTCCACTGTGCCCAGGCCTTGGCGAAATCCATACTGTAACTCTGAGATAATGCCCTTGTCCTCAGCCCAGAGCTGCAATCTATTTAAAATAACACGCCCGGCCACCTTTACAAAGGAATCCAAGAGTGATATGGGTCTGTAACAGGCCGGGTCATTGCGATCCCCTTTCTTAAAAATGAGGACAAGTATGGACTCCGTCCAGGTCGCTGTAAATCCATGAATACAACAAGCCCTCAGAACCATGGTTAGAAGTGGGCCCCACAACAAGGGGCAAGATTTGAATAAATCCACAGGTATGCTATCTGGTCCCGGGGCTTTGCCTCCCATACTCGCATTAATAGCTAAAATCACCTCGTTAACATTAAAATCAATATCGATTGGAAGATAGCTTGAGGGGTTTATTCTCGGGGCCTCATCATTTTGAAAATCTGCCGAATTACAATAATGGCTAGAAAAATGAGTCACCCATTGATCCTCCCTATTGTTATTTCGATGCTAGGTAGTTTTCTGGTAGCCAGAAATGGATGCGTTCACCGCCTTCCAGAAGCCTTTCGTATCTTTCAAGTCTGAGGCTTGCTTAAGATCTTGCCATAGTTCGGATCTTATGGCAGTTTTGCGCTCTTTAAGAGATAGCTTGTACGCTGCTCTCGCCCTTTTTATAGCTCCTGGATCTCTCGTAGGCTTATGTAAGGCGGTTATCAGGGCTGCATGTGCCTTAGAGCATTTAGAATCAAGCCAACCTTTCTTGCTGTTTACCTGTTTTTTGCTATTCACTAATAGTTTATTTTGTATGGACTGAGATATATTTCTAAAGGAGCTAAGAACATCAGACTCACTGGCGGTCTCATCGAGACAAACCAAGAAGTCATCTTTACAACTGCTTAGAAGTGACTTACATAGTTGTGATGAGTCAACACCCACCCACTTAACCGCGTATCCATTCATTCTATTAATGACAATATCTTCAGCGGGTTGAGAAGCCATGCTTTTACTGGTTAGCACCTTGGCCGGGAGATCTATAAAAACGCTAATAGGAAAATGGTCGTTAAAAGCCACGGGATGTATTTTAAAATGATGTATTCTATCAGCGTATCTATTTGATATTAGTATGTGATCTATAACTGAAGACAAACCACTGCCGCTAAACGGAATGGGTGGTAAGCAAAGATCGTTTGCAAAGCCCAAATCCATAGTGTATTTAAGCAGATTTAAGTGATTTCCAAAAGCGGAGTGCGAGAAATGGGAAACATCTTTATCATCGTCAGATGCTATGCCACAGAATGTCTCCTTCAACGTAAGAGCATGGTCCAGAGTTAAAATCCCTCCCCAGATTGTGCAAAGATCTTTATTAGTGTTCTTTTGGATTTTATCCAGATCTTTCTGTAAGTGCTTCAGAGTTTGTTCAGTGTCCAAAACAGGTATATTATTATAAAAATGTAATAATACTGTGCAATGGGAGTTATCAATGTGCATTTTTAGCACCTGGTAATAGGTTTTGGACTCCGCAAGGTCTACATTGCATGCATTCAGCCTGTATGAAATATAAGTACATAAGCCACCCTTTTTCCTCCCATGACTAGAGGGAACTGCCGGGGTAAAAAAAAGTTTTGTACCCATTAATGTGTTGTATGACATCTGCCCAGGTTTCTTGGATACATATAATATCGAAGTTATGGATGAATTCAAGCCAGGCAGGGTTAGTCAATTTAGTATTAAGGCCCGCCACGTTCCAAAAAAGAATTTCCATTTGATTAGTCCTAAGTGCACGCTGGGTTACACAATTATTGTGGGGAAGGTCAACAATAGAAACATTAGGATGATGACCGTAGCTGTTAGGTAAATATACGTGAGGGTATTTGGGATTTGTTGGTGTTCTCCATTCTCGATATTGCAATCTGCAATAATATCTCCCACCACGTCACCAGCTTGCTGGACATCGACCGAAAGGCCCCATACTACAATGGCCGTAGTCACCATGTGAGACGGCCGTGATATTTTGATCGTTAAGACCACAGACCTTATGGTCCGGGAATAGTGAAATTGGGCCGGATGGATTATTTGCGGAAATTCGATTTTGGACCACATGGCTACTTCTATTATCAAGTCAATCTATATCTTCCAAAGAGGAAAGCATATCAAATCTATTTTGCAAGGGTACACTGAATTGGGAGTGGTTTATGGGGTGAAGGAATCTCTGCTGTGTTACGTGTGAAGTATGATTCGTTGGGGGATAGAAATAGCCCAGGGGCAGTACATTTATTCCACGGTTAATCACATGATCAGAGCCTTGTCTGCGCAGAATCTCATATGTTAAGCTTGGCGTTCTGATATAACATGGAACAGGTATATAACGAGAATGGGGTTTTTCAAGCCTAACAGACCCTCCTTTTAGCAGTGGAGGCTAAATGCTTTATTGGCGCTATCCGGTAGGGTCTTTACAATTCTAAGCAGGGGAGAAAATAAATGTATAGTCACTCGAATCGCAAAGGAAACCAAAGCAGCATATATATATATATATATATATATATATATCAAAATATCTTTAGTATTCGAAAATACCCTCATCTATCAGCATCATATCCTGTATGTCTTGCATCATCATAGCGGAGACTTTATTATCTCGTCCTGGCAGTGTAGGGACTGAAGTCAGTTTACCCACGCAATAGGTGCAACATGCTGGAAGGCAATTGACACATAGGCAACACGTGAGGATGACACCTGCAATAGACACTAAGAATAGAAGTATCTTCCAACCCCAGGATGATATCGGGCCCCAAAACCACCCTGTCAAGGACCAGGAACCATTGTCTTGATGAATATCGGATGCAAGTCTTTGTAACTTCTGGATAGCTCAGTATACATTAGGGGCGTGGTCTGGTATGTAAACGCAGCAACTACTACCTATGACGCAACAAGCTCCTCCCCTATCTGCAAGGATGACGTCTAAAACCATCCTATTTTGAAGAGCAACGAGCCTGGTAGCCTGGAGCTCAGCTGTGATGTTAGTGAGTATACCTGCTGTAGTATTAATGACCCCTTCTACAACCCTAGTGAGGCGGCGAAGGCTAAGACTGTTATACATAGGTCCCCAAAAGGGCACTATACCCTTCATAGCATTCGTGAATTGCTGTAGAGTGGTATCCGTCTGATCAATATCTGCTGTGTCAATAAATCTCCTCACCTGGGACAAGTATACACTTCTCCGCTGTAGTCTGTGGTCCTTGTGATAGTTGGATGGTGCAATATAAACAGGAGGTAAAAGAAAAGAGACATAACACTGGCCAGACCATCCCCTAGGGAGCCATGTATAAGCATGCGCTCCACAGACAAAGTATACATTAGGAGGCGTGAGTAAAGGCGGACTGCTAGTAGTGTTTAATCGATATGTATAATTACAGCTGCTCTGTCCCACTAGAATATCCCCAAAATCTTTGACACAGAAACTAGCTGCAGTATCAGTCACAGGTACGGGCATGACTGTGTCTCTAGTGATATTTCGTGCATGGAAACAGTTAAAGTACTCAGAGACATTGAATCCTTGAAAATCCAACACTTCATCTCGCAACCATGTGACATTTTTGTTATTGTCGTATACATTCATGCAAGCACTGGGATGTAAGGTACCGTCCTTTCCATCTGTTCTCGGAGTATAACCCTGATGTACTACTATATATTCCAGAACTGTCTCATAATCAGACTCCATTATATTCATAGCGTCAGCATGATAATGAATATACACCATGGAAAGCACCTGGAACCACGCCTCACAGCTACCCAAGTACGACAGGGGTAAGGACACTAGTAGATCACTCTTGTGCATAACAGAGGGTAGTAACCCACACACCCAGCTATTCGTTGTATTAGAAGTATTGTGAACCTGATGGAGCATCTGCAAGAAGGCATTTTCAACATATGTCTCTCTGTCTTTCCTTATGCGGGGTCAATGTGACAAATAGGTGCTCGGGTGAGACCGGGGTAGTCCCTATCAGAGTGTGGACTGGATGTTGTTCTTCTAAATACCACACCACCCCAAACAGTATGATCATTACAATGAGGAGGAAAATCACCACTACTATCTTACTACTAGTAGACTAGCTAGACCAACCAGGACCATTCTGCTCTAGTGGTGGGGCCACCAGGGGCTGTTCCTCCCTCATGACTGCACGGCCAAATTGGTACATGGGAAAGGCCTTAGGAATTGGAGCCACAAAAATACAACCGACCAGAGGGGCACAAGTCACCCAGCTTCCGTCTAGAGTCTCGCTGGTAGGCTCCTATTGTTCATCAACGACTGTGCTATGAAGCACTCCCTCGAGGGGGCTGCGCGATCGCAACCCTTGCTGGAACAAATCCTTCTTCTTTCAGGATAGGGCACCCTCCCTCCTGGGCAAGTACCCTCAACTATCGTGTCCAGGGCAGTGCACCCGTTCAGCTCACCCTACTCTATCGCAGGCACCTTAGACACAGTACCCACAACCTGGTCTCAAGTCCTTCCCTAACTGCTAGACTGTCCCTCCGGTGCACTGTCCTTCTGCCGGGGGCGTAGATTATACCTGGTGACTCCAGGCACTGTTTCGTCGACAAAAAGGGGGTGAAACTCAGGATCAGATGGGCACTGAGACTCAGACTCTTGTGGATCAGAAGTGGGAGAAACTGGGGCGGCCCTTATCTGCGGGGGGACCGGATCAAGCAGGGCAGTATCACTCTCCTCGTCCGTCTGCGCCCACCTCAACCAGGCATCAGAGAAGGGAGCGAAGCGGGGCACCCGTTCCCCTTCCTGGTCAGCAATGCCCTCAAGCACCCACTTATCTTAGGGAAATGGGAGAGGGACCTTTTTACAGTGGGTCCCATGCACCCAGTGCTTCCGGCCGTTGAGTTTCACCGCAGTGCGAGTGGTAAGGAGGACCAACAGTGGCCCTTTCCAACGAGGCTCCAGGCAGCTCTTCCTCTGGAAGTTTTTCACGAGAACATAGTCGCCGGGCTGTAACTGATGCCCGGGCCCCTCTGGTACCGGTCGCAGTGTCTCCTGGATCTGTTGATGAAGAGAACGAAGATCTTTAGTTAACTCATACAAATAGTCCACAAGTAAAGGGTACTCTATCTCGGAAAAGCACTTGGGCCTTGGGACGCCCCAGATATTAGCAGGGCGGCCAAAGACCACTTCATACGGTGACAACCCTGTCCTAGAGTGTGCGGTCGCCCTGGTAGATAACAAGGCTAAAGGTAACGCATCTGGCCATCGTAATCCTGTGCTTTCTTGTATCTTTGCTAACTTCAGTTTGAGAGTACCATTGTACTTCTCAACCAGGCCTGTTGACTGGGGGTGGTTCGCTGCATAAAACTTCTGCTTAATGTGTAACCCTTCGCACACCAATTGGATGACTTTTGAATTGAAGTGACTTCCGTTGTCACTCCAGATCAAACGTGGTAATCCGAAGCGTGGGAAGAACTCTTTTAGTAGTGCCTTTGCCATAGCCGTATTCTCTTTAGTGGGGTAAGCTTCAATCCATTTACTGAACGCACAAATCACTACCAGCACATACTTCAAATTGTTGACTCGTTCCATTTCGATGAAATCCATCTGGAGAACTTCGAAAGGGAAAGAAGGCGGTGCAAAGTTACCTGAAGGTGTGGGGGTACCTTTCCCAGGATTGTGTCATGCAAATCATACAGTGTTTCACTAAATGAGTGGCTACTTTGGAAATATTATCGTTCTGCCACACTGGATCCAACACCATGCATATTCCCTTGGCGCTAATGTGGGCTGGGCCATGGTAACCACAGGAAGTACATAGGCGTTGGGTAGCATCCATCGCTGTTTCTCGGACTTATCAGTCCAACACCCATCCTAATCCAGACGCCCTGTACTCTCCTGCCATATTGACAATTCGTCTAGGGTCGCCTCACTTTGTATCTCTTTAATGTTTTCTAACGTGTCTTCAAACATTCCATTGTCTGGGACCCACCTAGCAGGACCTGCCACAAACATCTTTTTCATCTTTGATCTAGCAGTCTCTTTAGTTGTCTGGTCTGCAAATGCATTTCCTCTTCCAACATCATCTGTTATTGCCTTGTGTGCACTACATTTTATTATTGCTAACTTATCGGGGAGCGTTAGAGCTGACAAAAGTCTATGTATCAATGGCCATTCTGTATTCGTAATCCATGAGATGTCAAAAACCCTCTCTCCGCCCAGAGGCGCCCGAAATTATGGCCCACCCCAAAGGCGTACTGGCTGTCAGTATAAATATTGACAGTGAGTCCCTCACTCAGCTCACAAGCCCGAAGAAGGGCAACCAGCTCTGCAGCTTGGGCGGACTGATATGGTACACGGGATGTCTCAACTACAGTGTGTAACGTTGTAATTGCATATGCTGCAGTGGTGGTGCCATCTGGTAGTTTGAAACAAGAGCCATCAACATACATCAGTCGGGTCTACCTGTCCCTTCGTCTCCTCTCCTCTTCTGTTCTGTACACACAATCATGTGCGTCCGTGTCATTGCTTGTCGAAGGGAGGGGTAGTAACGTGGCTGGGTTCAGAGTGGCACATCTTTTGATGGTAATGTGCGGAGCAAACAAAGTGAGCTCATATCCAGTCAAACGTGCACTAGTAAGGTGCTGCGTCTTTGTCTTGTTCAAAAGCGTATCCACAGCATGGGGTACCATTATTGTGAGGTCAGTGTCAGGAACGAGCCCCGCCGATTGTCTGAAAGAAACTGCCACCGCCGCGGCAGCTCTCAGGCAGCTCGGGAGGGCTCTGGCGACGTTCTCAAGAATGGCAGAAAAATAAGCGCAGGGCCTTTGCTTACCACCAACACCCTGTGTTAGAACAGAGAGCGCGCACCTGTCCGCCTCATGTACATAGAGTACAAAAGGCTTCTGGTAGTCAGGAGTACCAAGCACAGGAGCAGAACAAAGCGCAACCTTTAATTGCTCAAAAGCTTGCTGGCATGCAGATGTCCAAGGCAGGGGTTCATGCACTTCTTTGGTGGTCAGGTAAATGAGGGGTTTTGTTAGTAAGGAATAATTGGGGATCCACTGGCGACAATACGAGGCAATGCCGATAAATGCACGTACTTCACGTTGGGTCCTAGGAACAGGCATATTAGTAATAGCAGCTATGTGCTCAGGTGTTAGTCTGCGACCCTCCTTCGACAGTAGGTGACCTAAATAGGTGACCTCCTGTCGACAATATTGAAATTTGGAAAGAGACACCTTATGTCCATGGTGTGCTAAATGTTACAACAATTTAACAGTGGCATCTTTACAACCATTCTCCGTATCAGAAGCCACAAGGAGGTCGTCAACGTACTGCAATAGCACATTACCAGAGGGAAGTACCAGAGAGTCCAATTGAGTTTTTAAAGCTTGACTGTAGATACTAGGGCTTTCTGTATAGCCTTGAGGAGCACGACAGAATCTAAAGCTCCTGCCGGCTAAGGCAAATCCAAACAGATATCTGCTATCTGGATGGATCGGAATGCTGAAGAAAGCATTCTTCAAATCAATCACGGAAAAGTATTTTGCTGATGGGGGGATCATCGTCAATAGCGTGGTATGTCTGGGACTACAGGATACTGGGGCACTACAATTTTATTAATTTCACGGAGGTCAATTACAAAGCGATAAACATCAGGAAGATCATCAGAAGAATCCAATGGAGCCTTCTTAAGAATAGGAAGGATAGGGCTATTACACAAATTCGCCACGGTCTCTTCAACCACACCAGACTCAATCAAATCCTGTATTATTTGTAATAAAGCCTTTTCACCTGCTTGCGAGATCTTGTACTGGGGAATACGGGGGAATATGGCATTGTCTTTGATCTGAATAGAGACCGGCGGGATCTGAAGCAACCCCACATCCGTGTCTCCGGTAGCCCACAAGGTGTGTGGCACATCTTTAAACTCAGCAGGGAGGGACGCATTTTTGCAAAACACTGTGTTGCACGGGCCACTTTTGGCCTAATGGTCATGTAAACACCATAAGGAGAACAAAAGAAAGTTGCCTGTAATCTTTTCAACAAATCCAATCAAATCAAATTCTCCCCGCAATTTGACGTCAACAGGAATGGCGAATCTACTGTAAAAGGGCAAATAGTTCGAGCAAGGGGTTTAGAAATGGGTCTAACAACCGGCATGCCTGAAAAACCTACAGAAACATTATTTTGGCCAGACAGAGCTGCCCCTGGGACCAGCGAACGAGAAACAGAGCTATTCATAGCACCTGTGTCAATCAAAAATGTCTTGCCCGTGCCTTGCAAATACGCAGTGACATAGGGTCCGTGCTGATCTACAGGCACCGGAACTGGTCCCTTACCCTGTCCCTGGCTGTCCTAGCTGTGGGACAACCCCGTCACTTCGTCCATATCATAGTCGTCATGATAGTACTGTCTGCCTCGAGGGTCGTCAAAATAATTCTTGCTCTGATGAGAATACGAGGAATTCTCTTACTGCACCACCCACCCCGGCCTCCTCCTACTCTACCACGTCCTCTAAAACCCCGGCCTCTTGGGGCCTCAACTTTCTGTAACAACTTCGGACACTCACTTCGCCAATGCCCCTCCTTTTTACAATACGCACATTGGTTGGGCCCAACGGGCACACCCGGAGTACTGTTAGGCCGGGGGAACCGCTGGCCCGAACCTCTACCTCTTCCATTTCCCCGTGTTACTTGCTGCAGCAACACCCTCGTCTTCAACTTCTTCGACTTTTTCTCCACCTTCTCTTTCTCCTCATTCTCTCTATGCTCATAGTACTGTGCCATACTCAATATAACTGACGGGGATGAGGTGGTCCAAGTACTTTCCGCAGCCTGCAATCGAGCTTCAATTTCGGGAAGCAAATTAGTAACAAACCTGTTGACAAACAGACGGACACCACCCTCCAGTGACAGATCTTGGCCACTAAAATCTAGAAACACCCCTTCAAACCTGGTAAAGAAATCAGACACACTCTCATCCTTCTTCTGACGACACGCAGTCAACTTGTCCCAGTCCACTCGTCTCGGCGGGATGAAGGAATGCATATAAGTGATAATACGCCCCGGCAAGGCTAACCACTCCGCCTTCGGCTTCTTGCCGGGCTTGCGTTCCTTATCCCAAGCACGGATCTCATCCCATGTTCCACCCAGCTCTGCCGCTTGATCCTGTGTATGGACCTGCCTCCATATATCTACCGGTACCAACAGACCAAAAACCAACTCAATATCAGCTAATGTCATCACTGTGGAGGAGGCCGCCTCCGTCAACTCTTTATAGTATGCAGTTGGATTTTTTCGAGGGTCCGGCAGCTGACCATTTAGGGATAATACCTCACTCCTCTTCCATGGAGTGTAGATCCACTGTTCCTGAAAACGGGCTGCCACTCGTGGGCGAGTAACAATGTCATGGTCATCTCGCAACTCGGGTATTTCGGGGTGGTAAATGGGATGAACTTCCCTCATGGGAAACTGCGTCACTGTCGTCGGGACCTTCTGAAACAATCTATCCCGATAACCCACTAATGTCGTCACATTACTGAAAACCTCATTAGGGGCCATATCTGTCATACCCTGTCCCGAATGTCATAGATAATCTGCGGTGCAATACCCTTGAAACACTGTTCCCACACTCCTATCAGCGCAGCCAACTTATGCTTAAGAGCATGTTGCTGTATAAATGGCTCATAATCTTTCATCACGCTCCACACATCTTCCACGCTATAAATCGGATTCCGAGCCCACTGTGCAGCCTGGTCAGCCACCATTTTCTTTTCCTCATCACCCACCGCAGAGTGCACCAACACTTTCTCCATGCGGTCACGTGCTGCTGCCCAATTCGCTTCATGCATTCCACGCAAAGGCGTCTCGGCATTCTGCAGAGTCTGAGGTAACACACTCAGAGGGGAAAGAGCAGACGAAGAAACAGGTACCATCGAAAACAAAGACTGTGTTGCAGGAGTAAGAGAAGGTGTAACCACCGATACAGAGCCGGGAGACGTAAAGGGAGAACTAACGGCTCCCGCCCCTGTGCCTGATGAAAGTGTAGAAGAAGCAGACGGGGTCGGGGACGAAGCAGCAGGGCTAGAAACAGTATGACTAGCAATGGCGGATCCAGAGGCCGAAGACGGAGACGACTGAGATGTTTGAACTGTAGGATGTATCCGTTCGGGGGCATAAGGAGGTGGGGGTCGAGAGTCTAATAACTCCTCAACAAAATCATCACCGTCCTCTCTAGCAACATAACACTTATCACTTTGTAATCGAAATTTCCTATCTGCACACTCTATACCTTTCTCGATCTGTTCTCTATCATAAGCCATTGCTTTCTGCGTTATTGTTTGCGTCTGTCCCCTCCTAGCTTGCTTCTCTGCCCTCATTCGTCGCTGCTTGGCTTCCTTCTGCCATACCCTCAGAGAATCGAACATCGACTGCCTGCTCCTCTTAGCAAACAATTTGTCCTGCAAGTAATTCACCTTTTGTTCATCAAATGTGCCAGTAAGCGGCCACTGTAAATCAGCAATGTCCCTCGTATATTTATTCCACAACGTGCTAAACATAATAGGGCCAATGCCGTGCTTGACGTATACATCAAAATTTGGGGTACCCTCCGGAGGCGCAGGCTGCCTCTCTTCTAATCGAGCCTCAGTAGAACAACACCGACGTCCAAAGCACCCTAACTTACTTGGACAAGGCATCTTAATGTAAGACACATGCACTGTCCCCAACGGACAACTAGAACGCCAGCCCTCAAAAAGGAGGCAAAGCCAAACCAAAACAGTCCGAGAACCGCACCCTCCGGTCCGCGGACTGCACCAAGACAAGAAGACAGGCTCCAGCCCCAGGCCTTTTCAAGAGTAAGCCAAATTTCCAGTTGGCCTGGCAGATTGTTCGCAAACGCTCTGTGTCTTTTTAAGGGTCTGCAAACCCACCAAGTTTAAACCAAGACAAGACAGTCCGGAGACTGTACCAAGACACAGCCCGTAGGCTTGTGCCGTTCAACCATGGCGCCACATTCTTCCAAGAATCAAATCACTCACCTGGTGCACTCAGGTCGAGCAAGATTATTCTCCACTGCCGACTCTTCGAACCAAACGGTCAAATCCAAGGTTTCGCCTTCTCAGGACCGCAGCCGGTGACCACTAGATGAGGAGTTGCCCGATCAGACGGGCGGGGCAGCCAAGAGAACCAGGCTCTTATCGTGTGGGGATCCTCAATCCGCCCGACAGACCAGACACCACCCTGACCCTGCAACCCGATTACGGGTGAGTCGGATCACCTTGCGGGGTCCCTGTTCGGGTGCCAACTGAAGGAAGTGGCCCTTAGGGGCCACCCGGGTTTACTACAACCACCTAATCGCCTTCCAAACAAATGAAGAGTCGGGCAGACAGTAGAGAATACAAACAGACATTTTATTAGTAATACTCTGCAGAGGAGTCCACTCTGACCTGCACCCTAAGATGTCCCCAACAGTCTGCAACGCATAACCATTCCTCCCAAGAACCTCCAACCACGCCTACAGTGGAAAGTTACAGGCTTAGGCCGAACATGAACAAAAGAGGCACAGAAGGATGGGCTACCACCTGCCAGATGGGTACACACTATCACAGTCTCAGGTTGCCGTGCTTGGTCTCAGCGTCTCCTAACGTGGGAGCAGAGCTACACACACAGATTGGTATGCGAAGGCAGAATGGCCTATTCATTAGTAAGTCCGAAGGCAACCTTGAACAGAAAAGAAAATAATAACTAAATACAGTGTTCGGCTTAGGCAAGCAAGACGAATATCAGGGCCTAGTTCAGACACAGCCTAATGGGGATTGCGAAATACAAAATGGAGTCACACTCGCTAACTGAAGCTTGCACATTGCTCGGATAACTCAGTGGGTTGCATAACGTGGCTAAGAATGGTGTCTAATTTAGCCAAACACTGCTAACAGCGGCTCCTTCTCTGACTCCATCTAGATCTCTCAGCAGGCGGCTCAAGGGGGGGTTGGTGCTGGTCTTCAGTGACCACCTCATCACTATGTAGGTCTGCATCATTTACAACGTCATCCCAACCAGCACGCCTACTTATCTTGATGGGAAACTCACTATCCCTGGTGCTTCTCAGCACACCCAGAGCCAGTCCCCATCATACTGCAGACTAAGAAGTGTAAAAAAGAAAAAACAGGGTAACAGCCTTTCTCCATCTATGCACCCAGGATCTTGAACAACATCCCTGTATCCATCAGGGCCACCACAGTGCTGCTCAAATTTAGGAGAGAGTTTAAGACTCACCTCTTTAAAGAACACTGTCTCAATGCATTAACCGTCAACAACCCAGCTTCCTCTCCTATTTCTTGTTGACTTTAAGCTTGCCTTTGGCCATGTACAGCATTCCGCTGCCTTTTGGCTAGGTTTGTGATATAGAAATTCCACATACATACATACATAAATGTCCATTTACGATTTGCATAATTTTACAAATCTTTTTTAGATTAATTAAAGTGCAAAGCGAATATAACCCTATTTATTAGCATATTTTGTCTTTGTTCACAGTTTGTTTGCACTCAGTAAAAAAATAAGTGATAGATTATTATGTTATTCATATCTTTTGTCCACAGGGGAAACAGTCATTTCTGGGGGGTTTTTAAAAGCCACAGTGAAACATGGTGATGCATCTCTTTTTTCTCTGCCTTGGATAGTCTCTCACAGGAGTAGGAAACCATCTGTAAACTGTTGAATACCCACTCACGTCCTTACTAAATGCAGAATATCCTACTCCTACACATAAAGTTATGACTGCAAACAGTGCGGCATCATGGTGGATTTCCCACATTGGTTTGTTTAATCTAATACCAGCCATATCTACAAGGCCATAGTGCTTTATAACTTTCAGATAGGTTTTAAGGACTCCTGAAGTTAGCAGATGAAAGAACTGTAGAAGAGAGCGATAAATAAATGCGCCCAAGATCACGTATTTGGAAGTGCAGGTGTAAAACCAGATCTTATTTTATATTTTAGAGGTCACCAATTTGACCAGCATACCATACTCTGCTTTCAAGGCTGGGGGCTCAATGGACTACTGCATCCACTCCAGGGATCAGTATTTAACCTCCCAGTCACATGTTCGAATTCCAGGAGATCCACACAGACTTTTTCATCTTTCCAAGGTCCATAAAATGAATACCCTTCAATTGAGGAAGACTAAGCATCTGTCACTTAAGGTCTAAGTTTTTCTGCTCTTCTTTTCCCATTCAGTCCCCTTTTACCGCTTCCCTGTGTGTGTCTGTGTGTGTGTCTGTGTGTGGCTGAGTATCGATGGTGGGTTGCAATGTTCCTGCTGGAAAGTGGGGGGGCGGACTCTGACTAGGAATGCACTTGTTCGGCAGTGGGTAGAGGGTGAGGCTTTGTTTGGGGATGTGACTGGAGGGTGAATATGTGCCTCAGATTTGGATGGAGTGGTGTTCCAGTTGATTAGAGCGCCAGTCCACTGGAGCTATGAAACAGATAGGATGGCTCAGTGAGTTGAACTGTCACTGCTGAAATATGCGGTGGTACCTACATCATCAGTTCCATTCCCAATAAGGCCAACTGAGCTATTCTTCCGAGGTTGGTAAATTAAATGCCATTAAATTAAGTAACAGTAGCACCTGTTATTGTATAATGCTTACAAATGGCAGACGTGCAGTACACAGCACTGCATTGTAGTGCGTTTGTGTGGACTGGGTGTAGGGAATAAGCGGATGGGAGTGATCTGGTATTGTTTGGATAAAAAAAGAACAGGACGGAATTAGGGATGTCTATCCCATAAATTTTAAAAAGCATTGGAAAAGCCAGTAGAATATGTAAACAATTACTAACATTATGCCAGTGCAAGCATTAATCCAATGGTGGATTTCAGTATCTTTTATATGAATGCCAGAGTGCTTAGTCGCTTCACTACGTGATATTTTTGCTAATATGTTTCTGCCTCTATGATGCTACTAGCTAGGCATTCGTCAGGACCATGGTGAAGACCCCGGCGGTATGAGCACGCTAAGGCTCACCCTAACCTGGAGGTCAGATACGTGAAAAGTAGGAAAAAATGTCTTTAAAACCTACTATCACTGCGGGATCCTTCTTACTTATTGGGACCGCTGAGAAAGCCAAACACTCGCTTAGTGCCTGGTCGAGACCCTCTGAAAACCGGACCCCGTCGACGGGGTCCGGTTTTCAGAGGGTTCGACCAGGTACCAAGCGGGTGTTTGGCTTTCTCGGCGGTCCCAATAAGTAAGAAGGATCCCGCAGTGATAGTAGGTTTTTAAAGACATTTTTTCCTACTTTTCACGTATTCGACCTCCAGGTTAGGGTGAGCCTTAGCGTGCTCATACCGCGGTCTTCTACCATGGTCCTGACGAATGCCTAGCTAGTAGCATCATAGAGGCAGAAACATGTTGACCACACACAGTGAGATTTAGCTGACCAATCTTTTCAGCGATCATATCACTCACATTGTTTTTATTTTGTGCCTGACTGACCGACGAATAAAATTATTTTCGGATACAGCCTAGTCACTTTTAAATCACTTCACAATCACGTGCACTTGCCACTTTAACCCGCTCCGCAGTAATTCTGGCGTTGAAGCACACCGGGGAGGTACTCGACCTTCCTGGTGGGGCCCGATGATGAAGCATGTCACCAACTAGGTTGGTGAGTGAGGGCTTTATAAGAATCTAATTTGATTCTCTACGCTAGCTCTTCTCCAAAGAAGGCACACTCTTTTGTTGTTTGGACTGATCATCCCACATACCTGAAGAAACACACCAGTGTATCAACTTTCTCCTACACGCAGCAAAACTGAACTACCAGCAAAGACGGGAAACACCCAAGACAAATTAGAATTAAGAAGGCAGAGAAAACCTGGCTGCCTCCACAGATGAAGGGTCCTCCAGTAACTGGCACACAGAACCATTCACTGTAACAAGGATGTCATGGACTCAAAGGGGAGTAATATCCACCCCAGATTTGGAACAAAATCCCTCTCAAGAATGGTAGGCACAGCCACATGTGAAGTTCTCTCACTCTCCTCTCTGTGCATAAAAACAGCCACATGTTCACATCAGCAGTATATGAGCAGCTTCTGTCCATCACTGACCGAGCCAAAAACAGTCCACACAGGGGCCTCACTGTGTTGCTCTGCCAGCTAAACACAGCAACGCGTATAAACTTATGTGTGCTATCTTTCGCTCATTCCTGCTACACCTCATGCCAAAATGAGTCTGTGTATATATAACACTGCCTGGTATGCATGAGACAAGCTCCACCTCAAAGGCCAGACCTCAAACCCACACGTTCCATCCAAGCACCAGTGGAGCATTGTGCTACCTATCTACAGTGCCATTTAGCACATCATGAGGGGGATGAAGCACAGTACGAATATAGTTATCATGCAGTGTTATAAACAGGTGTGTTCTGAACATGGGTGAATGGTGTGGGTGACAGTGAATGATATGATTAGCAGGTAGTCATGCGAATGATTGCATAGGATTCTCAGAGTGCTATGAATTATTGTAGACGAGTTGTCAAAAGTGCTTTAACTAGCTCTTGATGAAGTTGATGTGGGAATGTGAGTGATCTTGCTGAATGCCTAGGTTAAAGCTGTGCATTGCTGAGGAGGAGCAGTTTGTGGTGCTATGAGGGACTATGGTAATTGTAAATGTGTGGTGTGGGATGCTATTGAGAGTGGTGCAAATGGTTGAGATAAATGGTGTTGAGTGGGTATTTTGGATGTGAATGATGTTGTGGAAGTGACTGGGTCACACTTTACAAAACAAAGAAGTGTTCTCAATGACTGTCTGTGAAACATAATTAGTTCTGTAAGTGGAGTAGTGTGTTAAGTGGCTGAGATTCGGTGAATGGTGTGAGCAAGTGAGCTTGAGTGTGAGAAGTTTTTGTTGTGTGAAGATTTAAGTGACTGTGGCCCGTGTTGTTGGTGGGTTTTACAGTGATCTCTGTAAGTGGTAGAATGTGAGAGGTTTCAGTGAGCGATGTTACTGGCTATGCTTTATTATGTATTGAGTGGTAACTATCTGGAATATCTATGACAGAGGGGCATTGTGTGGGTTTACACCTAAAGAGTAATAATTGAAGGCCCAAAAAGTACCAAAGTTCCCTCTGCCACTTAAGCATCTATGAACATGTGCCACTGTTACAGACTTATCAAAGTAGAGATTGCCTGTGGTAAACAGCAACCCGTACCACACATGTGCCCTTTATAGGATATTCTAAGAAATGCAGTAAGAGTATATCAAAGGCAAGGGATTTACCATTGAGCTGTCGCTCAGGTTGACCAGTTAAGGTTGTTTCTCCTATATATCCTTGCTGCTTGGAAGACATTGAGATGAAAGACCAATTTTGCTCATTTATGGCTGAGTTCCCTATTGGCAGTCAACTGTACATGGTCTTTGAAGGCTGGTGCGGTTTACTGTCACCTTACAATACAGAAGCAGGGGAGGAGGAGATTAATCACCAAACTGTAGGCTCCAGACTTAAGTGCTGCTACCACTGCTCTGCATGAGGACACAATATATAGGGGATTCTACAGAGGAGCATGAAACCATGTGAGAGTTGGGCTTTACATTTGTAATAACTTCCCTACGTACAGAAGTCATTATAAACTATATTTGGAAACAAATGTATTTGAAAGTGAAGGCGTAAACGTGCTGTCTTTGAAAGATGGAAACTAGAGCGACAGGAGTCAAAACAGCAGTAACTTCAGTATGTGCAAAACTGCAAGCTACGGAGGGACTAACTGTAGCAGTGGATTTTGAATAAAGTGTGGTGGCGTTGAGTGTCTTGTGTGGCTTGCTGAAGCTTCAGGGAAAAGTGGAAATATTGGAGAGCAGCAAATATTTGAGTCTAGGAATTCCCTCTCCTTTCTGCAGGCTTGGGTGAAACAGAAGTACTGAAGAGCTCCTTTAAAGACCATACAGATCCTGTTATCCGACCCGTCAGTGATAGAGAGCCTTCCGGTTATCCTCAGAGGCATCAGTTTCATTGGTAACCTCCACCAGTGGCACAGTCCTCATTGGTCTAAATGATTCAGAGTAGTGACACCCTGTCCTCAAGAAGGGTGCCTTTTTGAAACCGTGACTTCAATATTATAATAAGAAACTTGTTCTATTCCCAGTGCAGTGGCACGAGCAAGGACCTGGCAGCTAATGACAGTGCAGGAAGCACCTTTAGCCACAGGCATACCACTGTCACTATGGACATTGGCTGGATAGAAGGGTATCATAGTGACAAAACCTTTCTTTTGTGAGATCCTTCTTGGAAGGTGTTAAGAGTTCCCCACCTATCACAAGGCTGATTGTTGCTGGCGTTATACTTTGTCAAGTGCATGTTTGGTGTGAGGAGCTTGATCCCCGTTTGGTCACATGATCTTGGTGGACAGGTTGGATAACCTGGTGATTACTAATGTTTGTAAGTTCTCCTTGAAATCATTCCACTCTCATTCATTGCCACCCTTTTTCCCTCCCAAGACCTGTCTTTTACTGCCAACGATAACATTTGTGGGCAGGAATTATACGTTATGAACACCCCCCATTGCGTTAGAGAAGACTGAGCATTGGATTTGAAAATTATTCCCACAATTTCCTTGTACATACATCTTTAGAGGTGAACGAGTGTTAGTACCTCAAAGTCCTCCACTGGAGAAAAACGGTTTAGGGTACAAGAAAGAAGGGAGAACAAAACATGACTGCTGTCTCATACCACCGGACGACCCCTGTGGACTTGTTCGTGGAATGGGTCAAGCAAGGTAGTTTTGGGATCTGAGCGAAGAACTGATATAATGAATAGCAAAAACACATTCCCAAATGATGTAGCCAATATACTGTTACAATTATGGATATGTAAATGTAGTGAGTGACTCAATGGGTCCTTCCGTTGGAATGTCGATGGCCGTCCCCATAAGGAACTGGATATGCCGTGGGACCCTGAAGGAGCCTGCACTGCGAAAGTCTGACCAATGGTTGCGATCTACAGCTTTCTCTAGCAATGTCAGTCTAAGGAGAGAAAGTTCAAGGAGCAAGCACACATTAAGGTAACAAAAGGAACACAAACTGGGGAAAGGAACAAAAGTAAGGGACGCAGTGACAATGACAAACTGAGTGGGAGCCAATGCAACACATGAAAAGTATCCAGGTGCCATCTTACTAGTTCTGACCGTCTAATGGAGACCTGAGACCAGTGAGCATGCACCACTGTCTGCTGTTCCCAACCCAGAAGTGAATGTTTCTGCTATCCTGAGTGTGTGTGCAGACCAGCGGCCATGGTCCAATCCTCTACACAGTCTCCGGTCTCTCTTGGTCAAACTAGCATATCTGTTTTGAATGCTCCTGCCCACGTGTCTTCCCCAATGTTCTGCTTGCTGAAATTCTGACATTATATTTAAGTGCTTGGTTGCATGTCTCTGATCTTGCTTTATCACAGCTAAAAATGTCCAAAACATATTGTTCTCTGTATGTTTCCGGTCCTTTTTTCTTTTTTTTTTGACAAACAAAATGAATCACCCCACCTTCAATAGGGGTCGAATCGTACATTCATCCTTTAGAGTTTGAGACTGTTAAATTCTTTGCATTTCCCCCAGATCTGTGTATATTTCTGGGGGCATTCCCTCGCCTTGTAAAACGGTTCATACAGTGCTGCTGACCATTTCATCCTTCTCCGCCATTCCGTAAGTGTAGGTGTTTCAGCCATTCTTCTCTCCGGGCTATGTCTCTTTTTGCAATTAGATTGGCCATCCCTATTAAGTATCTGTCTCCCCTAGTGTTCCCCAGATCATCAATGATCCCCAAAAGGGCATGTTGGAATGTCAATTCGATCAGGTACCCCAAGACCTCGGTTAGGGAGTGAGCAATCCGTTTCCAATATTTCGCCACTTTTCAGGGGGCGGGGGATGTGTATGTTACAGCTATGTTATATGGAAGAAATCAGTATCAGTGCTGGGGCAGTGGAAGCAGGTCAGTTGAGGAACTTTAAATTCTTGCCATAATCTCCGGGGTGTGAGATAGTGTGGTGGAGGTAATTTAGTTGGATTCATCTTAGTCGGGAGGGTATGGCAAGATCGCAGGGAGCCATGCTAGCAAATCTCCAGCCAAAATCACCAAGGAGTCCCACCATTTGTGTCTCTGGGGTGAATATGTCTGGAGCATTGGAAAGTATAGTTCTATATATACCAGAGACCCCTCCTCTTTCCAGTTTACCCATCACAAGCGTGGCTTCCAGTGGGTTGTATTCTGGGAGCTCTTCTAGTTGGGGTCCGTAGGTGGCTAGAGCATGTCTGAGTTGTAGATATTTGTGGTTTTGTATGTTGGAGAGTTTGTACTGGGCTTAGATGTCCTGAAATGATTGGATGTGGCTCCTTTGTCACACGTCTCTTAAGTTGGAGATACCTATGTTGTCCCAGGCTCTGAAGCCGTGCAGCTTGATGGAAGTTTCTGCTTCTCCATTATGGGGTTTGTTGTGCCACTTTGTTGTGCCATTTAATGGAGCATAGTACCACGCAAAATGTCAGAAAAGTTAAACAGGTGGAGGATGTTGTGTGATGGGGTCTCTATATAATATTCCCATTACTTTGTCTAGACCAAGGCAAGAAAGCTCCCGCACGGTATGCGGGATCATCCTATCCTCCAGTCAGCTAGCCATTGAGCACTATTAATTGTGTCGCCCAGTAATACATCTGGAGGTTGGCCATGCTCATCCCAACCTCACAGACTGATTCCCGACATGTAGCCCATGCTATGCGTGGTGGGCGTTTTGCCCACAGAAAGGTGCGTATCGATGATGTGAGGTCTCTGAACCATCGATTGGAGATCAGCTGTGGGAAATTTTGGAGGGTGTATAGATTTTGATAGCGTATCATCATTTTAAAGAGGGCCACCCTACCCATTATATTAAGTGGCAGGGTCGCCCATTGTGAAAAGGTCGGATTTCATATTGGTTATGAGAGGTGTCATGTTAAGGTTCCATGTTAGTTCAGGCATGTGGGAGATCTGTATTCCTAGGTATTTAAAGCTAGGTCGTCTTATTGGTATTGACAAGTGCCACTGCGTGACTGTGCTGTCTCCTTGTATCTGGACTAACAAAGATTTGCCCTTGTTTACCCGGAGTCCAGAGTCCTCTTCTTAAAGTTCGTATAGTCTGAGACTACGCAGTCATTTGCCAAGTACAGTAGGACGTTGTCCACATATAGCATGATTCTATCCTCCATGGAACTCTCCCTGGTCCATCCCTTTATCTGGGCATCGCATCTCGCTATCCTGGCTAGGGGTTCTATGGTTAGAGCGAAGAGAAGTGGGGAGAGAGGGCAACCCTGTCAGGTGCCTCGTCGAATGGGGAAGAGCTCAGAGACATTGACTAGCACCGGAGCTTGTGGCTGCGAGTAGAGCAGATCGATATATCTGCATATGCTGGGAGCAAGGCCCATCTTCACTAGTTATGGGAGATAGTACCTTTTTGAGCAGCGTCTAGGTATAAGCCAATGAGGTGAGGGGAGAGGATCTCTTGAAATTTTCGGTAGTATTCTAGGGGGTACCCATCAGGTCCGAGTGTTTTCCTGGTTTTGATTCCGGATATTGTCTTTTGGATTTCTTCTACTGAAATGGGTTAATCTAGGGCAACTTGATCTACCAGCGATGTGCCTGAGTGGTATGGCTGTCAAAATAGGGCGTTGCTGTTCGCAAGGTGGTCGAAGATGGTCTGCATATAATCTACTAAAATAATCAACGAATACCACTGCTATCTTGCGTGAGTTGCATCTGATAGAACATGTTGTATCCAGTATTTATGCGATTATTCTAGTAGCTGTGTCTCTGGTGGCAAGCCAGTAGAGCAGTTTGCTGGCTTTGTCCCCGTGTTCATATAGTTTGTGCGTGGACGCATGTCCTCCTTGTCCTTTTTGGGCACCAGGAAGGAGTGGGAGTAGCAACCACGTCCTACTTCTGGGGTCGGAACATGCTCGATGGCCCTCTTGGCCAAGAGGGCCGTGACTTCCTTCTGCAGAAGTACCAAGTGATCCCCTGACATGCGGTGGAATTGAGGTGGCATGGCTGGGGGGGTGGTTTCGAAGGGGAGGGAGTAGCCCCTTCGGACAATGTCCAAGACCCACCTGTCCGAGGTGATGGGACGCCAGTGGTGAAGGTGATGGCGGACCCTGCCCCCTACTGGCGTGCTGCGCACCTGAAAGGAGGGACTAGGAGGGCTTGGAGGCCGCGGACGGGTTGGAGGTGGTGGCCTGACCCGCACGCTGGTTGCCCGAACCGCCACGGCGGTATCCACGTCCTCGGCCACGCGAAGACGCCTGCTGCGCGGGCCGGTGGCTGGGCTGCTGACGTGACTGGGCGCCCCTTCCGTGGCCACGATAGGGGCGAAAAGCAGAAGGTAGCGGAGGGCGTGTAGCAGAAAGGCCCAGGGACTTGGCAGTAGCCCGTGAGTCCTTAAACGCTCCAACGCATGGTCTGCTTTGGAACCAAAAAGACCGACTCCATCAAAGGGCATGTCCATGAGTGTATTCTGGACATCACCCGAAAAACCAGTGGTTCTCAGCCAGGCGTGGCGACGCAGCGCCACCGTCGTTGCAATAGATCTGCCCAGCGAGTCGGCGGTATCAAGGCCACAACGTATGGTGTATTTGGCCGCATCCCTTCCTTCCGCAATGGCGTGGGTAAGCAGTGTCTGGACCTCCTCAGAACACTGGGGCAAAACAGTCGCCACCGAATCCCACAAGGAGTGGGTATATCGGCCCAAAAGACAAGCGGTGTTGATGGACCGCAAGCCAGCACTGGAGGAAGAAAAACCCTTCTTCCCAAATTGATCCAGGCGTTTGGATTCCCTATCCGGAGGGGCGGTAGGGAAGGCGGTTTGGGAAGCCGAGGCTTGGACAACCAAGCTCTCAGGAGTGGGGTGGACAGAGAGAAACAAGGGGTCGCCCGGAGCTGGGCGATGGCGTCGGGACACGTTCCTATCCACAGGAGCCCCTGTGTTGGGCTTGGACCAGGCGCCCAAAGAACGTCAGTGAGTGCATCGTTGAACGGCAGCACAGTATCCAAGGAGGAGGCTGCCGGCTGAAGCACTTCTGTCAAGAGATTAGTCTTGACCGCCACAGTAGGGAGTCGGAGATGTAAGGCTCCAGCTGCCCTACGCAACACCGTTGCAAAATTGGCTCCCTCCTCCGTAGCCACGGGAGGAGACAGCATGCCAGTGTCAGGGAAGTATCTAGACCACTGGCATCCCCTAGTTCCTCTGCCCAGTCCTCATCATACTGACACTGTTGTGCCAGAGGGTCCTCAGACCCCTCCCAGTCCTCCTGGTCCTCCTCCGGTTCAAAATAAGGAGGAGGAGGGACATTTGGGACCCAAGGTCTCATCGGCGCCGGAACCGGCGTCGAGCGGCGTCCGGTCCGGCTCCATGTCCGGAGCCGGAGAGTACATGGGGACGACGCCGCCCGGAGCCCCGGGCGGCGTCAGGAACGGCACCGGAGACATCGGCGCCGGCGGAGGCGTGGTCAGGTCGACCGGCGTCGATGGGGGTTGCGGTACCACCGGAGCCGGGATCGAGGCCGGGGCCGAAGCCGGAGCCGGGACCGAGGCTGGAGGCACGAGCGACGCCGGGACCGGAGTCGTCGGCGACGCCGGGGCAACCCCATCAGGGCCCGCGGGAGGGACCTTGAGGCCCGAAGAGGCGGGCCATGGCCGACAGGAATTCCTGTACTTGGGCCGGATCCGCCCCCGAACCCGGGAAGGACGGGTATTGCGGGGGCGACTCCACAGGCATGTCCGGGGCCACGGGGACGGGGACGGTGCCGGGAGGGGCCTCAGCCGAGTTGCGAGACCGGCGAGGCGAAGTCCTAGAGCGATGATGCTTTTTGGACTTCTTGTGTTTAGACTTACCGGACGACGAAGACTTGGATCCCGACGACCGGCGAGGACTCCGCGACCGACCCCTCGACCTCTCACGCGACCGGGGCTTGGTGTGGCGCGGAGCCGACTGCCGGGCCTCGAGGAGCTTTCGAGACCGCTCTCGCAAAGCTTTCGGGTTTAGGGACCGGCAGTCGGAACACGACTTTGTGTCGTGGTCTCGCCCGAGGCAGAAGAGAAACTCCAGATGCGGGTCTGTGATGGACATCATCCGAGCACAGGCGTCGCAACGTTTAAAGCCGGGCATCCCTACGACACCTTGGAGTCGATATGAAAGAAACAGTGAAAAAATTCACCAAAAAAGTTAGTCAAAAAATGACTAGGGCACTGCTCTTCCCGGATCTGCGCTTGCTGGCGCGGAAAAAGAAGAACTGACGTCAGCGCGCAGGGGCGGCGTCTAAGTACTGCCCGCGACGTCATCCCGGCGATCACGACGCCCGACGACGGACGCGGAGCCGCCCGACGCCGCCTACCGACGCGCAAGGGTACTGCTACGCAAAAACTTTCCGGATCCAGCCTGACGCCTGGGGATATTCTAAGGTAAGGAATCTGTCACTAACTACTGTCTCTTACAGATATATTGTTACACAAGTTAGTAACTTGTGCGTTAAGCATGGCGTTAACGCTCCTCCCCTCTCCCCCCCCCCCCCAATAATCGTTATGCCTGCAGGGAAGTTTGTGAGCGTTTCAGTGAGAGCTGAATGGGTTTGAGACATTTGGTGAGAAGGGATATATATGTGTAGAATGTTGTAGTGGTTCCCTTCCTGGAGACCCTCTACCCCTGCGTATCTGCCCAGGGGGTCGGTGACAGTGTTCAGGAAGGGGAAAGGGAAGCATTTGTGTAGCAATATGTCGATCCCTCTGGAGGCCCTTGTTAAGCCATGGTGGAAGACCCTATCGTACCTGAACCGTTTCAGGAAGGGGTCCCCTGCAGTAGGAGTGCTGAATGGAGAAAGCGTTTGGCATAGTGGAGTACAGCAGTCCTCTTTAAACGGTCCAGAAGCCCATTTATATTCCATGTCATGACTTTGTGGGTCGTTATGGAGCTGTTGACAGAAGGTGGAGGGGCTCTGCCCCTGTGGGTGACGGCCGTGGTAGAGGAGCTATGTAGTTCAGGGAGCTGGTGAGTCTCCTTTGTGTGGTGTGAGGAATCTCTCACGCCATGTGTAGGAGTAACATACAGCAACAAAAATACATAAACTCAATAAACAACCCAACCCCTCCCCCCACCCCCAACCCTCCCTCTCCATACTTCCTCCTCCCAAAGCATCTGTCACCCCTAACTCCCCGGAATGAGAACTTATAAAAAAGGAAAGGAAGAATGCTATGCCACATTGGTGATCGGCACACCTTCAAGTACAGTTACCAGTTTTTGCTAGGGCCTGCATCAGTTATCGGTGACAGGCACACCTTCATGTACAATCAATTCTTTAACTATCTCGCATTGTCAGAAATTGTGTATCATTAACGTGTGGAGTGGCAGCAACTCACCCAAGCATGGTCACCTTATGGAGAGAATATTAGCACCACCACCTTTAACTTCAACTATCTGGCACTCCTCCACTGATTTGGCAACAGTGGAAGGAGACCTTTGAAGCATATTTAGAAGCAATTGATGGGCATACTTTCACTTTCAAGAAAAAGGCCCTCCTCATATACAATTTGGGTTCTGAAGGAAGGTGCATACTAAAAACCTTGCCTTTGGAGATGGTTAGTGTTCCCACGGGGACTGGAGAGGACGGGGATTCTGCTATGGTGGTTGATGGTTTTGCATCTATTGTCAAGACTTCAGATAAAAGGTTTAATCCAAAGAAAAATATAGAGCATCACAAGTTTCTTCAAAGTTCTCAGATTCCAGGGTAATCTATTGACGATTTTGTTTCCGCCCTCCGAACTCTTGCTCTGTCATGCAATTATAGGGATTTCAAAGACGAGATCATCCATGATCAGTTGATTGAATAAACCAGCAGCAAAAAAGTTCTAGAGAAACTTTTGTCCACTGAGTACTTCGATTTAGAGACAGCTCTGACCCTGGCCAGAAGCATTGAACACTCACAATTGAGCATTAAAGAGATGAACGAAGGCGGTAAGGCCAACATAGGGAAACTACTCAATTTGAAACACAACAAGCAACCCAAAAAGGAAGCGTAGTTCAGAGACTATGCAACCTTGTTCGAAACCATCTACTCCTGATTTGCAACGGACATTGTCAGCGTTTTTGTTTCTTGGTTATCTATTTTCTACTAATTGAACTATCTGTAAAGCGCTCTGATACCCTTCTAGGGTCAAGTTCGCGCTATATAAAACCTTATAAATAAATAAAAATAAATATCTTAGGTGTGGACCTGCTTGTGTGTAAGAATATTCTAAACATGCTGCTGCCATAATCGTGGGTTCCAGTGACGAGGTTCATGAGGTGGCCCCTTCTTTGGTTGCGACCGCTCTGCTGGGTGGATAATCTTTGAGGTTCAGTCTCTCATTGTTGTCCAGCGGGTCGTTTTCGGCCTGTATGGCAATTGTTTTGTATTGTTGCTTCCTCTCCGATCTCATCGAGTCAGGGAGTTCGAAGCTCGTCTGCGTGTACTCCAGAATTTAGTTTATCATTGTTGCTTATGGTGTGTGGTGGAGGGGTGCAGGGAGGTGCACGATTTCTAGGAGACTCTGAGCAGTTCTTCAGAAGTGCGCCTTCCCAGTGGGAGTGGCCTTCATTGAGCACCTTGAGTTTTGCTGGAAAAATAAGCATATATTTCAAGTTTTGAATTCGTCAAAGGAGCATCACTTCTTTTGGGTCTCCCGGGTATAGTCTGGAAAGATAATAACGCGGGTTGATTGATGCATTAGTGTGCCCTCCTTGCGGACTTCTTGAAGGATGGCGTACCTGTCATGATAATTGAGGATTCGTGCAATCATTGGGCGTGGGGGGGGGTGGGGGGAGGAGGGGGGCTGGTGGGTTGAGTTGGGCCAAAGATCGGCGTGTTTGTTCAGTGACAAACAGCTGGGAGAGGCTACCTTCTGGCTCCCAAGTCGATTACCACGTTTACAGAAAGGTTGTTACAGGTGCTTCTATGCTCTCCACAAGACCAATACATCTTAGGCTGTTGCTTTGCGACCTGTTTTCTGCATCTTCAGTCAAGAGAGGCAGTTTGCGAAAGTAATTTTAGCACTTCGTTCTTGAGGGAGGTGATATTGTCTTCCACAGTGTACATTCTGTCTTCCGCTTTGGTAATTCTGTGAGCGACATTGTGGAAATCTTGGCGCAGAAGCGATACTTTCACCCTGACTTTACCGATTTTTAGTTTCAACAGCTTTACGGGATGCCTGAATGACATTCAGTATGGTTTAAAGGTCAGCAAGTACCATATTTCGTGGGGCCTGGAAAGTCGTGTCTCGTGGCCCAGTTCCTCCTGTAGGGGCAGTGGTGAACTTCTGTATCTTGGTCTGGGCTTGTGTTGCAGAGCCTTTGTCTTTCTCCATGGTGCGTTGCAGATAGGTGGGGTCACTCAGTATGGCTTGTTCTGAGCTGTTTGGGTCAGACAGTCTTCTCCTGGCCCGCTTTCCCTTGCTATTAGGGGTAGCCGAGAGTGGCAACCTGCTATCTATTAATGGTGTATCCGGTCGTTCCTCCAGGAAAGCAAATGGGGTCGGTGGTGTTGTGCGACTCGATCCCGTCGTGTCTTAGGTTCAAAGCGTGTGCTTTGTCAGCCCTCAGTGTAAATGTCGGTTGCCAGGTGGAGGTGAGAGGGCTTGTCTCTAAGGCCCCAGGCAGCTCTCGACTCGGCCTACTTGCCCCGCTGCCTAAGGGTAGCACGAGTAGCTGCAGTTGATAGATGTAGTCAGGTGGATGTAGGCGGAAGGGGGAGAAAAGGGGTTTCCACAGATCTTGGTAAGTAGTGCAATGTTGAGCCCTCCCTCATTTCTCTAATTACTCCATTCCTATAGGCCTGCTGTAAGGGTCTCACGGGGTGGCCTGCATGGTTTGTGGCAGGCCAGCCCAGGCCGAAGGTGTATTACTGCTTCCAAGGGGGAGAGTCGGGGGAAGCCCCAGTTTAGATGGGGGCAGCCGCTGTAGGTTGGACCTTCTCAGGCCTGCCACCGCCGAAATGGCAACGCCCAGGGCAGGGCTGACCCGCTGATCTGTCCCCAGCTCCTCACCTGCCATATGCAGCAGTTGAAGATAGGTGCTGGCGCAGTATTCCAAGGCCACCGCATGTATGATTGGGTGTGCATGACGGTCTTGTCACTGGACCAGGGAAGAGTGCACCACCGGAGCGAGCCAAACCCGGGACTGTTTTGAGTCACAGACTCACTTCTGGCTCCACTCCTTCTGCACCCGGCCATTGAGGGCGCCCAGGGTCCTGTGTTATCGGTGGTGTAGGTGTTGCCCTTGTGGTTTGGTCATGTAAGGAAACAGGCTTTTTTGCAGGTTTACCCTGACTTCTCCCTCCCTTTTTTAACTACTAGGTACTGGTGTACTTGCTCTAAAATGCCCTGAGCCCTGCTAAATAGTGCTCAGTGCTTGTACCCTGACCCTAAAATGGTGCATGTTTAATTGACTTGTCCCCAATTGTCATATCCCGACTTGCTTGTAAGTCCCTAGTATATGGTACCAGGGGTACCGAGGGCCTGTAGGATGAGGTGTTTCTCGTGGACTGCAGCACGGGTTGTGTCCCCACGAGTATGAACAGGTAAAACATGGATCCAAGTCTGCCACTGCAGGCTAGAAGGGCAGTTTAAAACTGCTAACTCGACTTAGCCATTTAAGGTAATGGCAAAGCTCAAACCTCCCTTTTTGGCATATGTAAGTCACGCCGATGGCAGGCCTAACTAGCCCTAAGGCAGGGTGCTGTATGTACTTTTTCATGTTTCAGAAGTAAAAACCATAAATTGTCGTTTTTACTGTGGAAAGGCTAGTAGCCCCATTGGAAAGTACAGAGTTACAGACTGGCACCCTAGCCCTGCTAACGTCTAAATGGGACTGCTAAGGTTGGTACTATTTGGTATTAAAAGAATCAGTGCATTAAATCCGATTTAAAGGTTAAATCAAATTTAATGTCACTGGTGGGCAAAGTGCAACTTTAGAAGTTGCCCCTTTAGTTGCTGAAGGTTTCCAGTGCCCGTTTACTGATGTTCACGGGGCTTGTCCTGCAGACAGCTTTCTGCCCTCCTGGAGAAAAGTGTTTGAAGGGCAAATGGGTAACACTTGAGAGAGGGGCTGCCCTATTGTTTAGGCAGACACGCTGGCACTGGGGAGAGGAGAAGCCAGTTGTCAAACCGGTTTATCCAAGGGTGTGTAGCCACTTGGTTGCCACACCTCTGGGGATGGGCTGAGGAGCTCTGAGTGTTGAGAGAGGGGTCTCGCCATTTTGGGATTGAGCAGAATAGTGCATCCTGGAACAGCCAGATGCCACACTCCCAGGAAGTGGTCATCAGGAGGAAGGGAACCTGTGACCCCATTGGCTACCAACCGCACCCAACCCTGAGGGTATTTTCTGAAGATAGTCCCCCCTGACACCCACAACTCAGATCTCAACCAACTTGGAACCAGGACCGAAGAAGGATTGCCCTGCTGCACTGAAGAACCAGCAAAGAGATGCTGCACCCTCAAAGACTGCACCTGCTTGCTACCGAAGCGAGGGACTGTGCCTGCTGTGTCCTGCTCAAGGGCAAGTTGTCTCCAGAGCCCAGTCAAGCCAGAGAACTCCAAGGGCCAGCTGCCTGGCCTCCTGTTCGAAGTACAAGGAACAACAGCTGAAGAAGCCTGCTGGGGCAGGTTGGTAGCCCAAGGTCTTCAAGGCGCTACCACAGCCTCCGTGCAACACCAAGGTCCAAGACCCGATGCACAGAGTTGCACCCGTGTGTGCTGAGCCAGGAGGGTGAGGGGGGGGGGGGCCAATCTGAGAATTGCTGGGACCCAGAGAAGGTGAGTTATCGATCCAGGAAGGATTGGCCTGTGACCGCAACACCGGGCGACTGGCAGTCCACTGGCGACAAGACTTCTGCTAGACCGGAGAGGACTTTGTGTGACGTCGACCCTGCAACCAAGACACCTTCACCATCTTTGTGGACCGAGATATCCTTGCAGGAAGGCCCTCGTCGACCGCGATACATCCACAGCATTCTTAGAGCATCTTCAGCATCCTTCATCCCTTGCATCAGGACCACTCTGTAGAAATTCATTGCAACACGGATAAAGTACCTGGAGCTGCTGAAGGACTGCTTCTTCTGTGGAGGCAAGTGTTTCTAAGGACCTTGCTGGTCCCTCTGACTATCTCCCTGCCAGAGTTGGTCACCCCAAGTACATCTAACCAACCGCTTTGACACTTAACTAAATTTTCCTTGAAAAAGTTTCTAAGTGTCAAATTCGTTGAATTTGCCAATGCTTGTTCAATGTGGTTGAGTGAAAAATGCCTTGATTTATTATTACTTATAAAATCCATTTCTCCGTAACGCTCCAGTGGATCTTTTTGTTTCCAGTGTCTAAATTCTCCTAAAAATACGATCTATTTGAGAAAGCCCAGGTCTGACTGACCGCGAAACACGTGTCGGCTGATGCAGTTCTAGCAAATGTGCTATTAAGAAATCTTTGAAAAATAAGGATGTTATCCCTGTACTGAACTTCACAAAGCACCCACAAACCAAGAACAAATAAAGAATAAAAATAGTTCTTCAAAAGGAACTGAGATCTCATCGTGTTTATTTAAATACAAACAAGAAGGAGGAGGTTGTACTCAAAATCATTATCCACACCTGTTCCTCTGCGTAAGCCTTGCTAGATTAGAGGGACATGTGTTACAGTAAATCACATTTCTTCCATTGCAGTTGGAAAATGAGTTATTTAATGGCGGTTCAATGTAAGCAAACTTCTTGATAATAAAAAATGATTGAAACGTAATCGTTTTCTATAGTGCACATATGCATGAAGGCTTCTTCACGTTATAAAGGACTGATCTCTGCATATAACATTTCAGAATTATAGACACTTTCCTACTATTGATGCAACTGACGATGAGTTCACATTATGTAAGGTTTAGTACTAACATGCTTTCCCATTTATGCAAGCTTGTGGTCGAATTGTGGGTGTGGATGTTGAGCAACAACTACTTCTGGTCAGCAGCCTATCTTCCAGGAGTTCCAATACGCAAATAAAAATGGTGATAGGATTAATATGTACTTGTCACAGGTGGACATTGCATGACAAAGTGGTGGTCCCCTTCCCGTTTATCTAACTATGTAGATGATCCAGTCTGGATCCCCACTCTTTACTAGTTAAACGTCTTCGAATGAACGAAGAAAAGGAACAGATAATGGAAATCAAACTGATAATTTGTGGTGGGGACAATGTTGAGTCATTCAACAGTGAATTACTTAAAGACAGTGGAGGCTGGTGCATGCTATTTAAGGTATTTTTGTTGTAACTGTTTCTTTTAGGATTCAAATGGCAGAGAAATTTGTAAAAGCAATCTCAAAACCAAGCAGGCCTGACATGAATCCAATTCGGTGAGTGCTTTGCATGATATATTTCCAAATTGTATGTTGATGACTACAGAGAAGGTGGAATGTATTGCAAGTTTGTGGCTACAAACCTGTGGTTGTCACTGGTAAAAAAAAATGGTCACCTTCATTCTGTTAGTTATTCATGTCATTACCATTTATAATGCTTTCTCTAACAAAAATGTACACAGCATATGCAGCTGTCTCTCTGAACATTCTAATTCAAGGTGATATTAGAAAGTTGTTTAAATGTTTATGGAACATTTTTCACTTGTCTAGTTTGTAGAATTTAAAATCAAATGTTTAATGTTCAGTATTTCTCTCAAGGACACTCTGCAATGTTTCAGGCTTTTTTCCAAGTCTAGGTACAGTTGCCATTCACAACTTCTGTCACGGGGTTTTGGGTTAAATTGCACTGCCCACTGAGTGCCAAATATTACTATAGGATTTTGACTCTGCAAATAGTAGTGTGGTTGAGTAGCCAAGGCTTTTCTCAGTAGGTGATGATGGTTTAAACCTCAGGTACTGTATGACTTGAAAGAAAAACACTGAATAAACATCGCTGTTCATTGATAGCTAGAAGATATGGAGCAATATTTAGAGAAGCAGAATGAATTAGACACAATATCCCAAAGTTTCTGGAGCCAAGATACAACGCCAAAGAGTTTGGAACGCTTACACCGTAAGTTTCTACAGATTTGGATAACATGAGCGTCTATATCCCAATATCTCTTGGCTTTCCCGAGAATGTTACGCCTCTGCCTGCCTTCTGTGGTTTCATTACACTTACCAGTCAATAGAAAAAGATGTCTGGCAGCATACTGTACATATATTAGGATACTGTGATGCATTTACCATTTGTTCTAGTTTCTCAGCTGTTCTGGGTACCAGGTGGGTTTTGAGACCAGGTAGCTGAAAATCTTCCAGAAATGACGCACAGAAAATAACTTGTTTTACTCAGCAAAAAATCCTCCATCTAAACTTGAACTGCCATTGAAACTATAGAAGAAAATTATGGTTTCACAGTGCTCACTCAGACTAGTCAGAAGTTAAAGTGACAGGGTCCAGTTAATGGAGCTACCAGGTCTCTGAATACAGTGCATTGAGAGGCTTGTTACTGTTCCTCTGGTCTCCGAGGAGGGGAGCATTTGTGTGTTGTAAATTGACTCGTACCACAGAATGCCTCCTGGGGTAGCAGGTGCTGGGGGCTTGTTTCTCATGAGAAGCTGAAACCATGTTCATGAGAGGTAGCAGTGATGGTACATGGAATCCCTTCTCAACCTACTTGTTCCATTTGCAATTAGGGAACTGGTACTTACTGTTGCGGTCACGCCACACCTTTGAAACTAGTTATTTCCAGGACCGTAGACTGTATCAAAGTGGTTCAGATACTTCTGGAACTGGTGGGTCAAGCCTCAGCCAATGGAACATGTCCACAGTGCTGAGAGTGTAAGGGAAAATCCTTCCTAGAATGGAATTAAGTTGATGCAACCTTTGTGACTATCGGTGAGTAGCAAAGTTGAACAGACAAGGCTTGCTCTTGATTGATGGCTTTGGAAAATCATCTAGTTCAGGTAGCATATATATCATTACAAAAAATGTGAACGCCAAATTTTTCAAATAATTTGAAAGAAAAAGTGTAGGACTTTTGTTATTTTTAAGGTAATGTGCTCAGTGACTTAAAGACTATATATGGCATTAACATTTCTGAATGTGTTTCTGTATTTACCCTTTTAATTGACTGTAGATCAGTATTGCACACACTGATCAAGGGATACCATAAAGGTGTTACTCCCTGTGTTAAAGCCAATGGTGGCTGCTTCTTGTAGGGTTTGGTTGGAATACAATTTGACAACTGATTCAGATCTTGTAAAATCCTTGAGTATGACTTTACATTGGAGCTGCAAAGTTAGTGCTTAATGTATAGGGAAACCAATTAATTTCATGTGCACTTACTTTTAAGTGTGCTTCTTTTACTTGGCAACCAGGTTTGGCTGGAACTAGCCTACTGGATGTGTGTATTTCAGCCAGACAACAAAATAGACTAGCCCCCTAACAATATGCCAAGCATACCAACAACGTATTTAGTACTCCTTCAAAGAGAAAAACACACACTCCCTTTCTGGGCACTGTATCAAAGTGGTTACAGAAACATACAAGGTCTTGGTGTCTCTAAAAGCTGTAGAAGGTACCATTTTTTGTTGTGAGAGAAAGTACACACACTCCAGCATAGAATAATGTTCATACCATTCCTACTAGTTGTACTATTACGAAATCTGCCACTTATTAAACCGAACAGGTCTCTTGAAGTGTTGCCAGATTTTCACCTGGTCTTTGTGGTCTGAATGTCCCAAAAATCAGAAGCACGAGATTCTATCTCAGTGGGTGTGGGGCTGAGTATGATCTTATTTCTGCCAGTCTTTTAAGTTCACTAAGAATTCTCCAGAAATTTTTCTGAAAACGCATGCACGAGGGAAGTAAATTTTGGCTTGCTTCTGAAGGGGCAATAGAAAATATTCTTAAAAATCACAGTGCCAAAACCTATTTGAGAAAAAGAGGACCAGACGATCATCCGTCTCCTGTTAACGTACCAATGATCTGGAGCACCATTTTCATTCAGATGCAACAAGCTCTCGCCCAGCAGTTCTGAAAGGGGTTGCCCACTAGTAGTTAGACCCTGATCTCCTGTGGTGTTTCATAAAGAGCAAAACAATCAATTAGCAGGAAGGTTGATGTGTGTCCACCTCACTGTTATGCTGCCCGCTCACTCTGCAAAGGTCATTATTGCTCTTTATAGCTCGTCTCCCACTCTTTGATTGCATATGTATGTAGGTGCATATACATTTAACACTCAGTGTACTGCAGATCCTAGGCCTCACACTAAACAAATAAGGGTCCTCCATCATAACATGTCAATATATGGTTGCCCGCAGGCCACACCCTTATGCACTTCTAACCTAGGTAGTCCATTTCTGAGAGAGGAATGTTTCCTTTTAAAAATTCACCATGCACATTAAATCAGAATTGTTTTCTAGATGTAATACAGCTCTGCATTTTAGTCGTACCTATTTTCAGATTGTACATGTGAACAGTACAAGAACAGCTATGGTTTCAAACAGGCAGTTGAGGTTTGGTTCACAAACATTCTGACTCCGTGGACAAAGTGTTTATAAATGCCAATCCAGACCTTCTTTGCTTAGAAAGCAGGACTGCTCTGTTTTCCAACACAAACCTGCTTAGCTGCACCTAACTGCTTGTCGGCTTAGTAGTTGAATTTGGTGAGCTTGACATAGTAGAAGTGTTCAGATAGGACCTGTGAGGCTCTAGAGTGCTCTCCACAAGAAAAGCAAAGGCACTCCACACATAAATATTGTCAGGCATTTTTAATAAGTATAGCTGCCTTAACACATGACACAATTCATCCTTGCAACATGTTATGGTAGATGTTCTTTTTTCATCCATTTCCCTTATGTGATAGTTTTAGCTTTTCTGATGCTTCTTAAGGTCCAGGCATCCATGTACTCTGTGTTTCATGTCCATTATCAGTTGTCTTAGGGGGTCGAATTTCTAGCATGTTGTCCCATACATAGCTGTGGTGAAACACCTTGCTGACACAGTGTATACCACTGGCTCAACCAGCAACAGCATTTTCTGTCACTTTAATCAAAGTAAAGAGTTGAATCTGTTCTCATCTAAGATCTATTGGTTGTTGCTTTATCTACTGCTTCTGATGGATGTTTCTTTCGTCTGATATTCCACTTCATTAATATACTCCAAGTGCCAGGCTGAATCAGGAAACTTTTTTCCCACAGTAGTTGTTCTTCAGTGGTGTCAAGTGGTGCCACAAAGCTCCGCTGTGACCCCACCTTTCCAGATGTGATTAGATTGGGACATATAAAGACAGCAACTGTTGGCATCATCCCCACCTGTTTTGCCTCATCAGCACCGCATGGGAATTGCTCTTGGTTAATTCCACAGCTTTGGCTTTTTGGTCAGGTGTTTCATCGAAAGGTATCCGGCTACAGATGCAAAAAGGAGATGTCTCTATCGGACCCGCATGACATCAGCACGTGGTGTCTCGGATCTGAACCTACCCTGCAGTTTGCAACTTCTGTTCCTGAATGCACCCGACGGTCATCACAGAGCTGGAGGCCAAGTTATTTTAGGCCAATGTCCATTGGGACATGCTGGAGTAATTCTTCTCTCCTTCAGTTAGGCCCCTTCCATGAAACAATCTCAAAAGATCTCCAACAATAAACACCATAGGAAGGAGAAATCATCCTTAATGAAACAGTCATCCTCCCTGGACCTGATCACCATCAGAGCTGATTACAATCTAAAAGAAAGTTAATCTGGAATTTCCAACTCCATTGTCCAGTCTGACATAGGTCAGGGCCTTCTAGCGGTTCATGCTTCACAATTTCCATGGGCTGTTGCTTTGCGCTGGAGATAGCAAGTCTATTTATGGCGTTCTTTAAGAACATGTGGCTTCTTGGGGAAGTGAACCCATTCAAAGTATATATAAAAAACTGGCATTGTTAAAGGGACACTAACTTTACCATTTTGAAGTGTCTCCTTAACACTGGAAGAGTTCCATGGTTGTTTGAACACTCGTTCACCAGATCTTAAATTCATCTCTGGATCTAACATGACGAGGGCAAATTATCAGTCAGCCTGTATACAAAACCCCCAGACAGAAGCTCCCTGCTGCACTTTGCAGGTGCTCACTCCTGATCCCAGAAAGAAAACTTGCCGTATGGTCAATTTCAGAAAATTTACAGAAATTGTACGAAAAAAATGATTGCTTCAACAATGCCTGTACTTTGACAAAAACATTGCTTGCAAGGAGGTACCCTAAAAAAGTTGGCCAGTAAAAGAGCATGGCACACTCCACTGGAGTCACTATAAGATAGGAAAGAAAAGGACAAAACAATTCCATTCACTTGTGTGGTGACATTTAGCCCCAGTGCCAACCAAATTAAAAAGATATTAAAGAACTGGAAACTTCTATAATTTGAATATACCAAGACCACTTTTTGCTTATAAGAACGGCAAAAATGTACAACAGTACTTGGTAACGGCAGCTCGAAACTTAAAGAAAGTGTCTGTGGACCTTCTGGCCTTAATGCCACTCGTTTATTAGGCCATTATAAATGCAGCATATGTAGTCTGTGCAATTACACCACTAATTTAAAAGAAGTTTGCTTAAACAGAACCACCATTAAACAACTCACATGTTCCAACTGCATCTCAAGAAATGTAATTTACTATCACATGTCCCTGTAATCTACATTACATAGGACAAACTAGGATTAGGTGCAGAACATTAGAAGCACCCTTAGTTTCTCACTATGAAGATCGGAAGCATTGGGGGCGTAGTATGCCCAGCTAAAATGGCGGACGCACAGTAATTGCGGTCCTAGACCTTCTTAAAATCCACAACCATCGATTGTTGCGGACCATTTTACCCTCGACTGCACCCTAAATGATCCCTAAGCACTACTGAGTAAATCCGGTACCAGATGTTGTGAATCCACTGCGTTGGCACCAGGTAGCCCAACTCTCGAGACGCATCCTTCCCCGACCCGGATAGTATTGACTGTGCTAAACCAAGATCTAAGAGGTGGTTCCTTCAGAGCTAAACTTAACAGACAGGGTCCAAGTTGATTAAAAAGAAATAGGCACAGTCTCCAATGGCCTCGATGACTATGAGGAATTCATCTCTTAGAAAAAAAAATGAAATGCGACAGCTGTGGACTTACCACCACTGGTTGTAGATATGAACTTTAGGACTTCTGTAAGGTAGCTTCTTTCTTTTGGCGTATATTATGCTAATGTGAATGATAATTATAAATTGTATCTAACAAGGCATGATTTATAGTGCAGTACCAAAAATAGTAAAAAGTGCACAGTGTTAATGGTTGTTCAAATGTAGTTGTAAAGGTGGCATATTTGCTTGTACGCAATATCTACATTCTTACCACTCTAAGATGGTGCCCATATACATAGGAAGGAGCACCGGTGGCAAATCACGCTCTTGATATGGTAATGTCCCTGTGCCATAAATATGAAGCCCCTCTGTATTGTTGCTAAACCAAAAGATGGTTCAAGTGCTGTCCCAACCACAGCAGGAGATTTATGAACTATAATCCACTTATTTCCTCCTTTGGCCATTTCAACAAGGGACATGTAGTTTTAAAACTAGGATTTGCTCATTGCACAGTGGCTAGCACAACTTTGACACAGAAGAGTGTGCCTTTGGCTTGGTTTGCACTGTGCCTTTGATTTCTGAAAACGTCATGAGTAAAATACAGGGCATTCAGACAGCTGAGGTATGGGCATTGAAACTTAGACTGCCTTTTGATACCTTACTAAAATGTATTTCAGTTTATGGATAAACATTAGACCCCCTGTGTTTTTTTTTTTTTTGCTCTTGTAGCAACGACGGCGATTGAAATAGACGCACCACACCCTTGCATTATCCTTTGTGTGACAATGACTCTCAAACAATCAAAGGAAATATACTAAACCTAGAATGCACCATAACTAAAAATAGAGGTATGTCGTCAACAGAGGGGTTTTATCCCTTCTTTCTTTTTAATATAGCGTATTCTCAATATCACCCATAAGCTTTAGGAGGGTAATTGAGGACTGTACCCTGCTGTCTCTAAATATTGGAAAAAATATTGGCAAATATAAAGGAACCATTTCTGAGTTATTGGGGTAATACGTAAGTCGCAACAATACCGGGCCTGAGGATTAAGCAGTGGGGGCAAGTGAGTTATAAGAGATAGCTCCCAAGTCGATGGTGAACCATTACAAGAATGCACTAGCCATGGGGTGCCACACTTTTTTCAGTCTTTGAAGTCACTGAGATTATCCAGGTGGCCAAGAGAACGGCCAGCACCTGCTTTGATGAAGAATGTTTGGTGGAGCACCTCCTTAAAGTCCAAATATGTACCCGGATGAAGGCCTATAGCTTCACACAGCATGATGATTTGGAGGCCGATAACCTACCCCCTTATAATACAAATGATGACCTTTGATTGGATTTACAAAATGCAAGTGGCCTCGCAGAAGGAGACATCCATTACCCCCCTCGGCCTCTTCAACAGAATCTTTGTTCCCTTTGGTGGTACATAATGCCAGATGACGCTTTGGAATTGACACTACCAACCACTGAGGAGAAGTGTAAAACTTGACTGACACTGTACAAGCTTCTTCTGTAGGTTGAACCTCTCCTGCCCTTCAGGGAGGCAATGCTAGAACCCATCTGATCTGCTTGGGAGAAACTCTTCTCGGGGCCCAGACGACACAGACCTGCTCCTAGTAACCCAAAATATTTGTCATAGCACCCTTTGCAAGATAGCCTCGTCATCCAAGCTGCTTCTGCTAAACTGAACACAAATTTCTTTCCTACAACCCCTCCAGATTGGCAGTCGAAAGAACTGTAGTCTGAGACAAAAAGTCTTTGCCTCTGGCAGTGTAGTCCTTTGTACTGTGAAAGCCACATGCCTCTTCGAGAGCTCTAAAAATGACTTATCAGCCTCCCTGAACCACATGAAAAGCCCTTTTATTGACTCTTAAAGCAAATGCTGTTTAGCCTAGATTGCGCTGATATCGTGGCTCGGTCCAAAGCATGAGTGTCCTCATGTCGCCACACTTGGATGTGTTCCAGTGGCTTCTTGGGTGACATGCTCTTTGACAGCCAGTCGCTACTTGGCGAGAAGGCAGACTCCTTCCTGAGACGATTCAAGAACATCTGATCCAAAGCATTCTTGCTGAGTTTGGCCTTACCAGAAAAGTAGTTCCACTAATGGTTTAGGCTGTTTCAAGACTACCAGCGGATGCAGCTGAATCTACAAACTTTTGTTGGGGCAGGAGTGTATCTAAGAGGCGCTATTACCAACATCAGCAGCAACTCCAGTCCTCACCATTTGCCGCTCTCTCTGCTGCTCAAAATCTCTGACTCCGCACCCTCTCATCATCAGCTTATTGTGAGGGGAGCCTACTGTTTTTCTACGAGTTGTGAAATGATCACTTTGGATCGCTGGTTGGTCCTGCTAATCCTCAAGGGCTGTGTCCTAACTTTTCTGTCCTCTCTCTGTCAGGCTTAAGCCTCAGTCTTGGAAGAAGAGGTTCTTACCGTGCTGATCATATGGGCCAGAGAAGTGAAGCCTTTTAAAGAAAGAGGACTGGGATGGCGGTCTGGGAACCCATCCTGGATGTCAGTCTCCATAATTTGTTTGTCGGAACAAGTTCAGAATACTATCCCTAAGTCGGGTCTTGTTGACCCTCAATGTGGGGGGGGATTGGCTGGATCTCCAGGATGCCTGCTTTCATTTGCGGATTCTTCCTGTCTAGAGGCATTATCTGATGTTCACTTTGGGATCTCAACACACTGTTAGCAGTCCTACCGTTTGGACTGATGGCTGCACTGTGGGTCTTAATTAAGGTGCTAGTCGTGATGGTGACCTTGCTATGAAGGTCAAGGGTCCATGTAGTCCTGTCTTTAGATGACTGGCTGGCGAAGGCGGGGTCTCCTGATCTGGTAACAAAACATCAGCACACCATGACACTCATGCATGACTCGGGCTTTCACGTCAGTGCCCCATCTTGTTCCCACATAGAGGTTGACCTTTGAGGGTGGGGTACTAGACACAACCTGTATGACGGAATTTCCTCCCCCTCAGGATTGGAGATGTTCAGGATATGATTCTGATGTATTTAGCTCAGACACCAGTCCCAAGTCCTACCTGTCATGCATCTTGTTGGTACCAAACGCCAGATGGTGCATGGAGACCCTTCTGTGTTGTCTGAATAAACAGTGTGGTTCAGTCCTTAAGTGTAGATCTACAGTTTGGTCATCCATGATCTGCATTGGTCAGTGTTTCCCCCTCAATCCTTTGGTGGGTTGTCTTTTTAGGCCTCCAAAGATGCAGCTTACTGTGGTTACCAATGCCTCCTTGTTGAGTTGAGGTGCCCACCTATGCTACCTCAAGGCACAGGGCATGTGTTCTGGGTTTGGAGCAGCACCTACATTGCAGGTGGTCTGTCTCGCCATGAAATCCTTCCATCTTTTCATGTCACGGAATATTATTCAGATTCTGTTAGACAACACCACCTCTGTCTCTTATATTAACTGATGTGGTGGCGTGGGGTTTGCATCCTTTGTTGGGAGGGCTTACTGCTGTGCAGTTGGGCACAGCGATGGGCCATTTTCTTAGTACCAGTCCACCTTGTGCGGTCCCTCAGCGTGATAGCAGATGCCCTAAGTGGTCTCTCCCTGAGTACCACGAGTGGTAACTTTATCGTAAAGTGATGAAGATGATTTTTTTCAATTAGGAATACCATGCTTGGACCTCTTTGGCACCATCCAGAACGAGAAGGGTTCTTCATTTTCTGTCATACACTTTCCTCTGACTGTTTCCCTTGGGGATGGATGCCTTTGGGTTCAGCTGTTCTCAGAGTCTGCTTTACACATTTCCTCTGATCCTACGTTTGCAAAAGAAATTCTCCACAAGGTGCTAGAGGATCAATCACAACTGATGCTGATTGCCCCAGGTTGAACTAGGAGAATTTGGCCTCTTCTCCCTCCCGCTCAGAGCATCACTGCTTTTGCAGCAGGATCGTCATGTCTTTCACTGCATACGTATGTGTTACTGTTGCACATATGAAATTTGAGCCATGCCATTTGGAGTCCTGCTTTTTACTAGAGGATGTTGACGTCATCTTAGCCACCAGGATACCTGCCACAAAATCCATTTATGTGGGCTGCTGGAATAAATTTGTTGAGTGGTGCAAGTCGGAAGGTCTGAACCTCATTTAGTTCCACCTTTATGATGATCCATGATTTGCATTATCTCCTGCCCTGACAGTCTAACAGTGGCTACTGTAAATGGTTATTTGGCTGCATTGTCCACTTTGAAGTGTCCCCCAACCAGAACTCCTTGTTAAAGTTGCTACTGACTGCTGTTTTCTTAGTTTCCTCCAATTCGTTTACTGTTTAACAGATGAATTTGAGTCATGTGCTGACATTTGTCATGGTTACCCCATTCAAGCTGATGCACGGGTGCCCGGTTCAACTTATAACTCTGAAAATTGTTTGTCTGTGGCTATAGCTTTGTCCCGTAAGGTTGATGAACTACAGTCCTTTTATGTCTGGCATCCCTCCCCTGTATTCTCCCTGGATACACTGGTACTTTTCACTTATTCTTCATTCCTACTGAAGGTGGTGCCTGCATTTCCTATTGGCTAATTGATTTCTCTTCTGGTTTTCTTCCCTGCTCTGCAACCGACCAGGTAGGAGAGACTGTATATATTGTATCCCAGCCATGTGGTGTCTTTCTATGTCAACTGCACACACCAGGCCAGAGTAGATGATGAGCAAAGAAGAGCAAGGCGGGAGCACTAAGAGCACAGTTTCACCTTAGGTTACGCTCTGCATAAAGATCTGCCATACCTTTGCCAAGGAAGACCCTCTGGCTGACATTAGTGCCCACTCTGAGGACTATGGCTGCTTTCTCCGCTCTCACCAGAAGCCTTCGGGTGGCTTACATCTGCCAGGTAGCAACTTGGTCATCCTTGCATACATTTGCAGAACACTGTCTTACATCTCTCCCATACAGTAACCAATCTTGTACCAGGGCTGTGCTCCATGGCTTCTGTGGTTACTCTGCACTACTCGTTCCAACCTTACCATAGGTGAGTAACTTATTCTTCTGACTCTTTCAGGCCTCAAGAACTCCACAAACCAAGTGCATGTGGATGTGGTTTAAGATACAGAAGAGTGCAATGATCCTCATCACTGGGACAATAAGGAGATAATTCAAGGCCTTTTTTAATCCCTTACTCAATTCACTGCCTTCTCTAGAGTGTAATGATACTTTCTAGAGATAGTTCTCCATTTGAGTCTATACACAAAGCAGAAAACACTATGTAATATGGAACAGAATTTTTCTATTGCCCGTTGCATCTGAAAGGCATTTTGGAGAATTTTAACCTTTGTGTGCCAAGGGAACTTTTATCCAATTCTTAAAGGTCAAGGTTTTAGGAACCATTGCCCTAGAAACATTCTGAGTAACCTTCATCTGTGATAAAGCGTCTGCTCTCACTGAATGCTTAAAGATGGTTCAAGTTCTGTCACAATTGCAGCAGCAGATTTATGAACTATAATCAGCTTATTGTCTCCTTTTGCCATTCCAACAATGGACATGCAGTTTTAGAACTAGGACTTGCTCACTGCACAGCGGCTAGCACAACTTTGACACAGCAGTGTGCCTCTGCTTGATTTGCACGGTGCCTTTGATTTATAAAAACTTCATGATGTACTAATCATAGCAGAATCAATAGAACACTCAAGCATACAAACCCAAGCATGCACTAAGACAACACAACTGTAATAAAGAAGTCATTAGATTCTGGTAGTTTATCATCGAACTTGAAGGTTACAGGTAAATACAAGGTACACAACTCACATCCCATACACTACAGGTACTTGCTAGCACCAGAGAGGCACGCAGAACCTTTTCACTCAACTCTTTCGGCAACATTGTCGCATATTGGCGCTTTCATTTTTAACATGTGAACTCACTTTGACATGAAAATCTTTATCCTTACGGAAATACAAGGATGAAAAAGATTTGAGTTACCAAACTGAAAATGGTGTGTTTATGTATTGTTGATTGTCTATGCAAAAATCTAGTGCAGCGAAAATCTATTTAAAGCAGATATCCTCCTGTCCTATCATGAGTGGTATTCTAAGCATGTAACTCTATAAAGGTGTACCCAACGTGCAGAGCTACTTTTATGGGGCAACAACGTTTCCTCTTCTTTTGAACCCAGATAGCACTACAATAAACACTTAAAGCAATTTGTTTCTTTCCCAGAGTGAAGGAAGTTTATAGATTAGAAGACATGGAAAAGATCTTTTTAAGGTAAGTTGTAAGAAGTAGGTGTAAGAAATGTGGCTCTAGTATCTTAATGTTTTCACTGATGCTTAATGTAGTCTTGCATTTTTATTGACAAGAGAAGAAATAGATGTCTGTGATACATTCAGTCATGACTGAAGTTTCGTGTCATATTGTGAGGACACCTGGATTTTCTTTTGTTGTGTGTCTAGGTGTGGGATTCTCATGAGTCACCCTAAGCCTTCTTCAAATCTCCTGGTGTACTGTTTTAGTTAGTTCCTCGTTTTCCTGCATTTAGGTGTAAGTGGAAGCTGTCTGGTTGCAAAAGACCTATTGTATGCTTACAGAAAACTTACTGTGGGCTTATGCTCAGCTTTTGCCAACCATAGGTGAACTTTGTCACTCTCATTTGCTTGATTCTTATTCAATGGCTTGCCTTTCTCTTCTTGGGTTCCTATTGACTGGCTGTATCCTTTTACCCCTCACTTTTTGGGGAACTTATTTTTTTCTTTTTATGCAAGAACTCCATGAGAGTGCATGTGTTTTCCAGCTTGCTCCCTTGTGCGCTTCTCTCCTGAAAACTACCCCACCCCCATGCACTCTGTTTTGCTCTCCCCATGTGTGCTTCTCCCCTGTACCCCTGTTGCCCTCTCCCTCATGTGCTGCTTTCCCCTCCTTACCCACCTACCTTAATATTACCCCCTGTTGATTATCCTACCCATCCACTCCCGGTTGCTCCTTCTCCCCTCTGCCCGCTCCTGCTTCATTGACCCCCACAGGGACTGTCAGCAAATTGATGCTGGCTTCTTCGCCTTACAAAAAATAATTTCACGCTAGTGACATCAGTTTCATGCTATTGACTTTTCACTTCTTTTATTTGCATATCCATTTTGGAACGCGAGATAAAAAAAATTGGTACTCGCCTCCATTTTTCTGTTTGCTGATGTTACACTGAAACGGCAAATGGCATTTTTGTTTTTGCTAATGCTGCACAATACCAGCAAAAACATTGATAAAGTCAATAGAATAATTATGCAAGAACTATTGGCTTTGCCAGTGCTTGTTGTGGATGTGCTTCACAGGCAGACAACTAGCACCTTTACCATGCAGGTGTGCATCCCAGATTCTTTTTTGTGCCAAGTGCTGCAGATCAGAACCTGCTCGGAGATCATCCCCATTTATTCTCCAAATGTGTTGTTTTTAGGTCGAACAAAGCAAACGCAAGAAGATGATGGACGGAGTGCTGAAACTTTTCAAACACTCACCCCCAGTCACAGATCTGGGTTGAATCCATCATCACTCTTTAGCTCACTTTGCCACCCCAGTTCAGACACAACTATATACAAATCAGTCTTGACCCTGTGCCTCATAGGAACAGTCCAGACCGAACTGCCAAGCCATGTCTTCCCTGGACCGGAATCAAGCATCCTGGGACCGGTTTCGTGCTAACAGCCCTCATCAGCCAGGCTAGCTTGAATCCAGTGGTAAAGTGAGCAAGGGACCCACGTCTGGGTATACCCTGCCAACTTAGGGCGAACAAAGCAAACACAAGGAGATGATGGACGGAGTGCTGAAACTTTAAAAACACTCACCCCCAGTCACAGATCTGGGTTGAATCCATCATCATTCTTTAGCTCACTTTGCCACCCCAGTTCAGACACAGCTATATGCAAATCAGTCTTGACCCTGTGCCTCATGGGAACAGTCCAGACCGAACTGCCAAGCCATGTCTTCCCTGGACCGGAATCAAGCATCCTGGGACCGGTTTCGGGCTAACAGCCCTCATCAGCCAGGCTAGCTTGAATCCAGTGGCAAAGTGAGCAAGGGACCCACGTCTGGGCATACCCTGCCAACTTAGGGCGAACAAAGCAAACACAAGGAGATGATGGACGGAGTGCTGAAACTTTTCAAACACTCACCCCCAGTCACAGATCTGGGTTGAATCCATCATCATTCTTTAGCTCACTTTGCCACCCCAGTTCAGACACAGCTATATGCAAATCAGTCTTGACCCTGTGCCTCATGGGAACAGTCCAGACTGAACTGCCAAGCCATGTCTTCCCTGGACCGGAATCAAGCATCCTGGGACCGGTTTCGGGCTAACAGCCCTCATCAGCCAGGCTAGCTTGAATCCAGTGGCAAAGGGAGCAAGGGACCCACGTCTGGGTATACCCTGCCAACTTAGGGCGAACAAAGCAAACACAAGGAGATGATGGACGGAGTGCTGAAACTTTTCAAAGACTCAGCCCCAGTCACAGATCTGGGTTGAATCCATCATCATTCTTTAGCTCACTTTGCCACCCCAGTTGTTTTTAGGTCGAGCCTGAGCCAGTGCGCAAGCACTGCTCTGGCGATAATCTGCTGTAGTTTAGTACCGGAGAGAAGCCCAGCCCACTCCCCCGCCCAGGTTTTCCATTGGCTTGTGTCTTTGTCCTTTGTAAATGCTGGCTTCTGATTTTGAAATTAGTTTGTTAGTCCCTCCTTAGTACCGCCATGTCGTCATTTGTAACCTCCAATGGCTACTGGCCCCTTTACTTGGTTGTTACATGGTAGGTGTACTCTTTGCTTTAATGAGTTTCTCCTACTGCAGGCACGAGGACGTGCTTTGCTTAAATTCAGCGCGCTGTGCGCACTTAAACTTTTAAAGCAGCCAGGACAATGGCGAATCCAATGCCATAGGTCTTGCATTTAAATGCAAGACCTATTGCATTCCAAATATTTTTTCCAGAACGCGCTACACGGCGCTTTATCTTTAACATAGCGCCCTCGCGCCTTTTTCTTGTTATACACGGGCGCACACAGTCGTCAATGGCACCCGCAGTTTAAAGACCTTCATTGCCCCCGCCACCCTTTAACTTTCAGCACGGCGCCCGCTTTTAAATTAACAACATTGTCTCGAGCACGAGAAACTTCTGCGCATGTTCCAACTGCGCGTTTTAAAGGGCTCAAATCTTTTCTACAAAAAAAAAAAAAGCATAATAGCAGTATGAACCTGGTACAAGATGTCAGGATTTAATAACACAGCCTTGGTAATGGGGTGAAATAATAACAGAAAACATCGATTCGACAAATATTTCAAAGAAGGTTATCCTGGCAGAATACGTTTGTTAGCAAACATATTTAAAAGAAAATACGAGCCTCGAATTTATGCATCAAATGAATTTGAAAAACACAGTGCCGAATTTTGTTTGAAAAACTTTTCACACGTAACAGGAAGCACAGCGTTAGTGCAAACTGTTTTACAGGAGGAAAAGATGTTGTTAGTGGGAAGTCAATTATTACGAATGGCTCTCGTACATAAACCGCGTGCGAGGCAGTTCGATCGCCTAGGAGGAAAAGCTGGGGAAATAAATATTTGCAGTTCCCCCTACAGCAACTTGAACACATGCTATGTCGTGGCACTAGAATGCAATGCCAGTTGCATCAATAAGAAACTGGCATAATAGATGTTAGTTGCCAATAAGAAATACCGAACAGAGTACGATTAGGAAAAACTGCTGAATTTGCACCCTTAACTCATAAAGCCATCACGAAACAATGCACAGTCGTGGTCGAGGCCAATCTAGTCTTTCTTAGTTCCGAGGTGAAAATGTTCTAAGTACAGAGTAAGTTGATTAATGGTAACACACAGGAGGTGCCACAATGTTTTAAAAACGCTACGCACGACAAGTTATTATATTAACAACAACTATAATGAAATAAATAACAATCATAGCAACAATAAAAATAATACCAATTATAAGAATAGCAATAATAATACTATCGATTTTATTGATAGTGTTAATACAGCCACCACTATACGTAAATATAAGAAAACACATTTTACACTGCAAGCGTGACGTGCGTACTTGCACACGCACTTAGACTGAGATAGGAACAGATGCACGCGCACACACCTGTCTACATAATTTCGCCCGTAAGTTGTTCGCCTGCCAGATAGGGAAGAGTGCAAGCCCGTTCTTCCGTTGCAGCCCTCTTTGTGCGCTCTGCACAGATTTCGCCCTAGCCACTTTTACTAGTTGTCAAAAAGACTGGGTCCAAGCAGTCTTTGTGTTTTTTGCAGGATTCCTTTTTTCAACACGGTATTTACATTTCATTGTGCTCGTGCGCCTGCAACTTTTTTTAATGAAAACACTTTTTGAAATAAATACGCCTGACGCCTTTCGTGCAAGAGGCTGCACAGTCCTGTACAAGGAGGCACTCTAACGTCAGACGATTGCTGTTAAGAGGGACGACAGTCCTTCGGGTTATTTCTGCATAAGTGGTCAGAAAAAGCTCAGCTTTCCAAGAAAACCGTGCAATCTATAGTCAAGGGCACATCTACTGAAAAGGGGAAAAAGCATTTGCAATGCAATAGGTCTCGCATTTGTGCGAGTTAAGGCTATTGGCATTGTAAATGACAATGCCTTTTATTTATGTTTTAAAAACCAAAACATAAATAAAAGGCATTGTCAATTATAATGCCAATAGCTCAAACTCGTGTAAATGCGAGACCAATTGCATTGCAAATGCTTGTTTCACTTGTCCTCATCTGTCAGTTTCTTTGTCTGCATCTCCTGCTCTGTGTGCTTTTAAACCATCTGGAGTGCATGCAGATTATGCTCAGCCATATCTCACAGTTGATGTCAGATTTCATCAAGAAACATTACAGGCTCAGTACAGGGACTCTGATTTCAGGTGTGGCATTCAAGTAATGTTCTTTCTCGAATTTACCATCTTATGGGCATGCCATTTTTAGGATTTGAAATCAGAATTCCTTTCTTTTAGAGTGATAAAGAGGCACATTGTGAAGGAATATTCCTTTGCGGAGGTCATCCTCATTGCCTGTATATGTAAATGGTTTGAGTGGTTCGAGTTACTCTTGGAAGGATTGATGCACAACAGTTTTCCACAGTATCGAAAAACCTTTTTCTGCATGTTAAGGCTCACGGAAGGCACATAAAGCCTCCTGGAACAGAGGGCTGTTTTGACACAAAGCCCTGTTGCAATGTTGGGTCAAGTTCCACTCCTCCTCTGGGCACCTCCTCTTTCCTGCACCAGATTCTGAATAGACAGGAATTTTCGCTCATGATTCAGTAGCTTGGAGATGGTGCCCTCCATTGGAAGTTGGGGTGGGATTCTGTGACAGCAGCTTTGACACCTCAGTCCCTTCAGACTAGGAACAGCTGGAACATTAGTTGAATCAATGTGCTTTGCTCCCCTCAGACCCACAATTGGGGTTCACCAAATGTTGATCTGCCTTCTAAGGTTGGGCTCATTTCTGGATGCCTTGAGTTACAAGCAGAAGGTCAAGGAGGTTGCTGAGTCTCCTTTGGGATGGATCATTAACTGGTCATGGCATTATGGGTACTGCTTCTAAATCTAGAACCCCTGCCCCTGATGTGTTCCCTGGGCTGTTACTATTCTGTCTGCTTCGTGTGACCTTTCTCCAGGATCCTCCGGAAGGTCATCAGAGACTGTCCTCTCTTATTATGTTTTCCTGTTGCTGGATCTGAACACTAGTCCAAATGTTGATACCAAGGAGAATGAAGAATTGCACTTGACCAAGTGGTACTTCTCTGTTTGCGTGCAGACACTTGAGGCATTCTCCACCTGGACACCAGCTCACGAATGAGTTTATCTGTGTGCTTGTGGCAGCCCTGCTCTGTAACCAAGACTCTTGCTAGTCATCAAGTATCTTTGGGAGTCTGGAAGAAGCAATACTCTGAGAACCCTATCTCCAGGTCTCAAGACAACATAAAGTGTGGGCCCTCTCAGTGGAGAGGGGGGTGTGCCTTTCCCAGACCACTTCTGCCCCAGTTGTTATTTCCCAAACTTTTGGCAGCCTTTTAGTCGTGCCAGAACCGGTTCCACCCTCATAGTGGCAAAGAGATTGATCCCACTGTTTTCACTTGAGGAAAAATGGTGGATGATTCCTCTCTGTCCTGGAGGTCTGAATTGCTTCCCCTGAAGACGTTCAAGATCATTGCTGTGGCTTGGGTCGTGGACACTGTCTAATAAAGTGATGTACTATGGATCTGCATGGTGATAATACTATTCATCTGTCCTTTAGGAACACACAAAGTACCTTCGTTTCTAGGTAACCAAGACTACCTGCTCTGCCATTTGACCTGAATGTGATCTCTTGAGTTTCAACAAACATCTTGCCAGTTTTCTGTGACACCCAACATCCACTGCCACTTTCCCCTGAACGATTGCCTGGTCTGTGCTTTGTCAAGTGAGCTAGCTAATTGAAGTCTTGCTCAGGAGTCGTTAGTTTTTTTTAAACTTCAGACCTTTCCAGAATCCTCCGTCACCTTTTGAATGAAGATGTAGTTTAGGGTTGTTCTGCAGATAAATTGAAGTTGGTATGGAAACATGAACACCATCACAGCCTTGCTTGGTAATGGAACTGTGGGAGTGGAAGCACCACAACACCAAAGGCATTTTAGTGCTGATTTCCCATATTTCTGAGGTCTACAACTAGAGAACAGAAAGCCTCAATAGATGTCTCTACAACTCTTCTTCTCCCCACAAGTGAAAACTCATTTTAGAAGCCCTCAAGACCATCTGTGAGGCTTTGGGACATGGTGCTGTTGATAATTTGTGGCCTCCAAGATTAAATTTACTATCAAGATGCCTTCCCTGTAGGCCGTGTGCTCACCGCCTTTGCTCTGACTCCTCATATTCTGACAGTCCAACAGAGAACTTATAAGATCACTGGTTCTGCTGCCTTTCTAGTGGCTCCATCTCACCTAGCCATGTCTTGTTTTTGGACATCCTGAAGCTTTTTTTAAAGGAGCACCCACAGTAATTACTCGTGATTCCAATTAATTCAAAGGATTCCACCATTACGTTTGTGTTGTGTAAGTGATCTTGACGTTTTCTGCTTGTTGATTTTTGTCGGCTGAAAGAAATGTATTCAATGTGATTTCTAGTTCTTTTCTATTCCATTTAAATGAAACAGGAAACCACATTTAAGAAGAGCACATATATTTTGCTCTTGGCTGTTACTCTAGTCTTCCTACTTTGCAAGTGGCCACACTTTCTTTAGACCCTTTAGTGGTATTATATGACTAATGACCTTTGTTGGAACTTTGAAATTAGTATCAAAGAGGGACTGTCTCTTTACGATTTTTCATATTCATGTCGTATTCATCTTGGGGGGGAGCATTTAATATTTGGGCATTGGTAAATACTGATTATTGCTTCCACAGTCAGTAAAAGCCTCATATCCAACTTGATCTCTTCTGTCCTTAGGTTAGAGATGAAACTAACTAAGAGCTCCGGAGGAATACCACGACTCTCATACACCGGTCGAGATGACCGACACTTTGTGCCGGCTGGACTCTATATAATTAAAACTGTGAATGGTAGGAGAGCCATCTGCTCATTTCCTTTTCTCTGGTTCTATTTTTGAAGAGGATGTATGTGCAAATAAATGTGTATTTATAGCCCAAGCATTGACCTTGTTCTTTACCTTTTTTACTGAGTTCTAAAGTAAGTCAGGATGCCATGCGTGGTTGCTATGCATTTTTAAAAGCATGCAACTTTTACGTAGTCCTTGGTGAACTTTTAGATGTAGGCAAGCCATTTGTCATGGGGAGTGAGGATCGTGGAATCCTATGTTGTAAGGATTTACGAAGGAGCGAATGCTATTAATAAAAATGAACTCCTGTGTTATAGAACACATGAGTGTGTAGTAACAAAGATATTCTCCTGGTACCGGACTCTATGAAGTTAAAGTGTCTATTTGTATGACTGTTCTACAGCCTCAATTGAAGTGGCCTTTTACATAAGCAGCCAGAATCTTTGTAGATAAGCAGTACTGGAATATTAAGTTAATATTGCTCAGGCAGTTGACCCCACCGGTAGCACAATGTTAGATGATGCTCTATCCAGGACGTTCTGCCCCATCTGCCACACAGGGAACCCAAGTGAGCACACAACTGCAGTACATCACTTGGAGCACTGTAATGAGCAAATCAGCATGCTCCACACACAGGTTTCCAGCATCAAGAATTCAAATTGCTCTGAATCGTTCAAACTCTAAAAATACATAACTAAAAACTCCCCATCCACACAGTGGCCTGCACCAAAAATATACATGTCTCCCCACCCACACGGTACATTAACCACTCACCAAAACTACACATCCACAGAGGACATTACAGGACAAAACCTACTTTAATCCTTTCCTCTCTCTGAAAACGCACTCCTGTACTACAGATGCACAGCATGGAACCATGCATCTTAGTTCAAATGTGTAACACAGCCCCACCCTCCAGGATCATGGGCTAATTGCATAAGTTCACGTAAATTAGAAGCAGCTTGCTTTTCTGTACAAAAGGTCTAGGCCCCTCAGACAACATACCTCTTAAACATCGTGAGTCCACAGCCTACAACCCAGTCCTAGCAGGTTATACCCTTTGGTGGCCTCTTGTGCTGCCCAAAAGTCATGCTGGATATGGTATTGCTAGATCATAATGATTATAAAGATTTTGAAACCCCCTCCTATGAAACCGCACGTTCATAAGATGTTAGTAATTAATACTTTGCTTTCCAAAGTTATCTTCAGAGTGTGGTTTTGCCACGATGTGTGTGGAAAACCCCGGTCGAGCTGCAGCATCAATATACTTTAGGGCTTATGGTATAAAAATAAATACTGACATGGTAGAGATTTGCTAGAAAAAGGCAAAACTTGTTTGAAGATGTATGGAACCACGATTTTGGTATCAAGGCTTGATGTCTAGCTTACTCTTTTTTAACTCCTAGTTAAGAGGTTAGCAAATACTCTGTCTTTCAGTGTTACCTGTGTTGCTGGTAGTGGAAGGCGGAAGCAATACAGTGCAGATCTCTTTAGACACCCCCACCCCCAGTCATTCCTGATCACGCCCAGAGGCGGGGGGAATTTAAGTTTTACAGGCAACAGGAGCACCCGCCTTGCTAACCTTGCTCCTGGTCATTTTTCATATGCTGAGCTTGACTGCAGGAGATTGACGCACTGCACCATGGCTTGCTCTCACCTCATTAGAAGAAAGGATCTGTGCTGCAGGCAAAACTGCAGGAAAATTCTCTGTCCCTACAAGGCTGCAGGCAAGCAGTGTGTATGGCTGTCAGGCTGCCGTTAGGAGTGAGTTAGAGTGGCATAGAGCTCCAGCTTCAAATTTTACCTCATGAACCTATTCTAGATTTACATGCTGTTCACTATTCCGCTGTCTAGTAGTTGAGTCCAGAAATGTATCTCTACATTAAAGGTTTTATTGCGGGCATTCACGTAGGCCGAGCCAGAATAGCTCATTATGAAGTCGAACCTAAGTACAGATTGCCACAATACATGACTTTCATATTATATTCTTCCTCTCCAGCAGTTGATTCAGAGGTCTTTTTGGAGAACTACTAAGGAAAAAAATCATAATTCATGATGACATCTAAAATTTTGAATAAATTGAAGGGGAGACTGAGGACCAAGCCAACACAGAAAGAAACAGCCTTTTTGCTGTGCCCCTTGACTTGACAAGTAAAAAAAGAACATCAGGAGAGTGATACTTTAAAAGTCCTCAATGTCATTTAGTGCTACAAGCACACTGTTTACATTTGCCTGAACTCCAATTATATATTCTCAAACTACGTTTACCGGTGAACATATACTGTCTTTCAAGAGACCATATATAGGAAAATTGCTTGTTAATTGTTTAAACTCAAGACAATAATTCATAGAGATATAATTATTTTGTCTTATTGGGCTAAAAAATGTATAGGGAAACTGAAATTGAAAAACTGAAGAGAAAGGTACGATCTATGCATGAGATTGGTTTCTCAGATGATGAGGATGTTGTGGCATCTGATAAGGATTATAGAGAACATCATTCAGATGTCGAGGAAATATCCGCTTACAATGTCGGGGTACGAAAATATGTGTCTGACAACATTCTGAAAATAAAGTCTTCCGGTTTTTAGTGGATCCAATAAAGGGACTGTCTGAGCCAAGAGAAAAGGTGTGCAAGTCATAAGAACAAATATTAAAGTCTAGTACTTCGTGGACAGAAAGTCATATAAAGACAAACCCATGATGCCAAAATTAACACTAGTGGAGCTTTTCAAGAAATCCCCTACCCCTGTGCACAAAATAAAGAGCAACAGAAGGGGAAAGAGCTGAACGGCTTAGATTCAACTTCTGCAGACGATAGTGTAAGAAAGGGAAAATAAGAGGCTATTGACCTTGAAGGGGCAATATGAAACCCCAAAGACCATTGATTTTAAAAAGCCATTGAAGGTTGTTCAGAAACAGAAACATACACTCCAAGTGGAGATTAACACTCCAGTGTAAATAAATATTTTCAAAGAAGCTTTAGCCGTACATAAGGCACCAATAGCTATTAAAGACCCAGAGAAGATATTGAGATATTAAATAGGCCTAGTTTAGACCTCTGCCTTCTGAGGAACATCAGGAGGGAAAGAATTTACAGGATACTTTACATGATATACCATATGAAGACGAGATCACACATTAAAATATACAGGATGAGAAAGTATGAAAAAAATGTAGAAATCGATCTACCGCAAGAGGAGGTTAAACTGTCCCCATCTCGACCATCTTCACTAGATTATATTCCTGCAGGTCATGAGCTAAACAAAGGAGCCAGAGGAACACAGTGCAGTAAAAGTGGAATATGAGAATTCTTGTTTCTCTCTAGAAACATTGTTCTGTGCAGCTAACAGTTTTTCAGCAAAATTGACGTGTTCACAAAACTAGCTTTTTCATTGACTTTCACCCCAAGAATTAAGAAAAAATGTAATCTGTCGGCACAGGATGATCAACACATTAAAGCACTTGTGAAACCAAACTCCATCCAAAGGACTCCACCAGATAAAGGCATTAAATAACTGGTGGCACTAGGAAGAAAGCTGGAGAGGAGTAAAGTCCGTTCTAATGCCATTTTAAATTGTCCCTATCGACAATGAAAGGATATGGAAGACTCACTGAAAGATTTTCCAGACCATTATCTGGAAAGGAAAAAGGCTATAGTTGAAGAGGGAGATACCATTGCTAACATTTGTCTGAAATCTGAATTAGATTCTGTCTGCACCACTAATATACAGTAAACTGGGACAGTCTGAGACTTACCTGGTTACGCACTTCAGGTTTTAACTTCCTGAAATGTACCTCTGGACGTGAACGTCCTGTCCAAACAGTAAAGGCAGAAATCTATTCTTTTTAGGGCACAACCCGAGCAGTGCGAAAATATCTTCCCTTGCAACCTGAGATGATTTTTTTTCTTTTTTTTGATAGCTGTGGCTTGTTGCGTGCCATATGTGCTGATGTCGCTTTGAGCTTGTGAAAGCAGCCGTAGCCTGTAGGCTCCCGTTGCTTTCAGTATGATCAGTGTGCATAGGTGTATCTCAGCCCCGCAAGCATACTTCACAATGGATGTGCACCATTGAAAAGGGGAGATTCGCCCCTTTCCAACTGTAGCTCTCCCAGGTAGATTTGTGCTTGGGGTTCGCAAGCAGGGATCCACCCAGCAGTGCCTCACCCGCCCCCAGGCATGGCCAATTGCTCCCCCGCTCACCAAGAGCCCCAACAGTCTTTTTGCCTCTCTTAGTGGTAGATTAGAGGTTTTACAGCAGAAAGCTCACGAGATACCAGGGACATGTTTAAAAAAAAAAACATTTAAATGAGTGGGCCAGCCCATCCCTGGCGATGGACCTCAGTCCAGAACCCTAAGGCTCCAACAGTCTTTTTGTTTCCCAGTCCTCTAAATCCCCCCTCCCTTGGGGTGGGAAATTAGGGGAGTTTACCTAAAATCTACCTAACCCAGGAGGGCAGAACGCCCACTTGTCTTGGTGAGTCTCATCACTTACGAGGTAGATGTATTGGCCAAGATAATTGAAATACCTGCCATATGGGAGTTTTTTTTGGCCCAGCGGTGGCTCAATCTTTTGAACAAATGACTAAAGCAAATGAGACCGCAAGGGTAACTGAAGCACTGTAAATATAAAGTTCCCTTTGAAGAGGCGTCTCAGCTGATAGCAGTGGGCTGGGTAGACAAACCCAATAATCAACTGCAACGACAAACTTCAGGAAGGCTATTTCAAACACAGGGCTAAAAGCAACCTCTACAACCTCAAATAACATTTTCGTTGACGGGTAAAACAAGAAAGCAGACTTCTAGAGGTTCAGCCACAAGCAATAAATGAATGTATTACTCCACTCCAGAACATACAACACCAGTAGTGTGTCATGATAAACGATTACCTATTGAAATTACATTCCCCAACAATACAAGTAGGTGTTAAATGTCATAAAATATGGATATGAAATTGGATTCCTCAAAAAGCAACCCACAAAAAAACCAAATTCATAACACTACAGAGTAGAAAACATTCCAGTGTTGCAAGAAAAAGCAATGAGACTCCTTAAAATTCAATAGAAGAGGTGCTGACTCAGGAGGAAAACACACTAGTATATTTTAGGTATTTCCTAATTCCCACACAAGATTTGACATCTGATGGATGCTTCAGACTGAAGATTCCTCACGTAAGAATACTCCCCAGGTGCCAAACTGGAACCAGAAAACTTCTCCCACAGGAGTGTGCCCATGTGCCATTAGGTGGTGCTGTGCTGGTCCCTGCTGTCTCCACATGGCCCTCGAAGTGACAAAGCAGAGACACATATAAAAGCCAACCCTGCGCGCTGACATCAGTTTCCGTTCCCTTTTTGCACCTTCAGATGTGGAGTGTGAACAATTGTTGGTACCAGCGTTCTGAATACTTACTTGGGACTTAATTGGTAAAAAGAGGTAACTACACAGAATGGGAAGGTCGGAGGGCAGTGAGGAATCTGGGTTAAATAGATGAATCCACCAGAAAGTGTGTTGCCAGAGGTAAGAAATTTTCTGATGGCTTCTTCTAAATGAAAATTCTTCAGCCTAGAATAGATACCAAAGCAGTACCTCCCCATGGTTAAGGGTCTGTGTAGTGGGCTCAGACCAAAATGTCTTCAAGTAAAGAGCAGGCAAAATGTCCTTCCCGAAGGCCTTGCTGTCAAGGCAGTAGTACTTTGTGAACATATGCCCAGATGCCCATGTTACAGGCTTGTAGATGTCACGGACAGGCACCCAGTGCGCTGTGCCGTGGTAGTAGGCAATCCATCCAGGGACTCCATCCCAATGGGATGGGTTCTCTGACCTTCCGAATGCTGCTTCTTGGACACTACATAGCACATCCTAATGCAGAGATCTATCCACCCTTGAAAGGGTCCTCTTCAGCACAGTCTTCCCTTTCTTTGCTCAATAGAACCCCAAACAAATCTAATTGTCCACTCTGTGGTCTTGGGTAGATCAATGTAAAAGCTTTAAACCCTTTTGTGGTTCAATTGATAGAGGCTCTCCCCCTCCTCTTTCAATGGCTTAAGGAGAACAAAGAAAGGGTGGGGCCTTCGGTCTGGGACCAGGTGCAGCAGCGGGGAAGGGAAACCATGCAGGGTAGTACGGCATCGCCCCCTGCTGGTGAAGATCCTGCATCCAGATTGCGACTCGGGCACCCTAAGAGGAGGTCTTCAACCCTACACTGCAGCCCTGCAAGGAAGTGCCCGAGACGGGCCGCTGCATGGTACAAGCGGATAGAAGAGGTGAGGCCTCCTGGCCGAGGCCAGGCATAGCAGCGGGGAAGGGGAGCCATGCGGGGGAGTGCGGTCCTCCCCTCCCGCTGATGAAGATCCCGCACCCGGACTGAGACTGGGGTAGCCTAAAAAGAGATCTGCAACTCTATGCTGCAGCCCCGCGAGGAGGTGCCCGAGGTGGGCCGCAGCATTGCACAAAGCCCAGAGGCAGAAGCAAAACGGTGAGCAGCAGGGGAGCTCGGAGCACTGATATTGCTTGACACGGCGGGCCTGCGGCCTAGGAGGCGTGGGCCCCTGCAGGACGAGGCAGCCTTGACGAAGGCAGGAATCGCACTGTGGAGGCAGAGCCCGCCTTGACAGCTGGGGCTCAGCGGAGTAGGTGAAGGAGCCCTGACTGTTGCAGTGAACCCCTGGAAATAAGCAGAGACTAGATGGCCGGTGTAAGAAAGTGGCTCTGTATATACTGTTCCCAAATAGGTACAGTGTGCACAGAGTCCACAGTCCCCAGAGGTTTGGCAGAGGCTAAAGTTAGATATAACCTTACTCTCTAAAGTGGTAGCTTGGTCGAGCAGTAAGGCAGTATCAGAGGACAGTGTAAAGCATTTGTTGTACACACTCAGTCAGCAAATGGTCTCACACACTCAAGAACTGAACTCTAGGCCAATGGTTTTGTATCAAAATATATAGTTGTTTTATTTTAGAACCAACAATAGGTATCAAAATATACTTTCTCAGAATGAGTTACTTTAGTTAAATACTTTTCAATAGGCAATAGACTTTTGAACACAGTAGTTACAGTTGTTGCATTAGGCAACACAATTTCAAACACAATAATACATTGAGCTCAATGGGAATTTCTAGTTAAATGCAATAGATTACTTTTTGGATTACTTTTCTTACCACAGGACTGGACCCTAGATTCAGTCCTGGGACATCTCCTGTAAACAGTTGAGTAAAAACGTTTTGGTTACAGTTGTGATTTTTAAGGAATATTATTGTATTTTAAAAGTTGACAGAAACTTTTTCACATAGAATCACCAATGTTATCCTATGGGAGGAAATTCACTTAGCAGGTAAGTGGGGTTATTGTTACTTTTTCTAACTCAGTGTTGGATCCTGGATCCAGCACTGGTGCATCTCCTGTAAACAGTTGAAAGAATGTGTTTTTGTTATACAGGCGATTTTTAACGAATATTTGTAAGTTTGCAAAATCGACACTTAGAAACTTTTCAGCAAAAACCAGGCAATGTTATCCTATGGAAGGAAATTCAAGTTACCGGTAAGTACAGTTATGATTACTTTTCAGGGTCAGTGCTGGGCACCAAGATCCAGCACTGGGATCTCTCCTGATAACAGGTGAGTAAATTCGTTTTAGTAATTCGGCTGATTTTAGATGAATATTTTCAGTTTTCAAAAGTCGACACTTAGAAACTTTTTGGAAGAAAAAGTGTCAATGTTATCCTATGAGGAAAAATGAGTTATCTGTTTTGAGGTAAGTAATCGGTCTTTTGAGTTGGGGTTCTGGGGTTAGACTCAGGGGTCTCCCAGAGTCAGTGATGCACTGTTGTGGCACCCTGAGCGGCACTAGGGCGGCCGGGTGCAGAGTGTTGAGGCCCAATGTTATCCTATGGAGGATAGGGGGACTCCGGTTGGTGGCTGCTGGCAAGCAGGCCACGGGGTTGTGGGAGCAAAGCTCCTAGGGTTAAGCTCAGGGCACGTTGGGGACCAAGTTAGCACCAAAGGGGCACCCTCAGCGGCACTAGGGCGGCTGGGTGCAGGGTGCTGTTTTGAGGTCGGGTGCCCTGTTGATTTCAATGGGGATTTTCGGTTTTGGTTTTCAGCTGCAGGCTCGGTCCAGGAAGACTTCCAGGAGGAACCAACAGCTGGGCAGGTAAGTTGGAGGGCTCGGGGACGTAGGTGCACCTCTGGTTCTCTTCTCCAGGGCGCAGGGCGGCTGGATGCAGGGGTGTCTTTTGAGGTCGGATTTCACCTTACCGGGCCACTCGCGGTTGGGGGGTCTCCGTGCAGAGGCTGCAGGCGACGTCGGGGAGTCCTGGAGGGGTCAACCCACAGTGGACTCGGACTCTGGAGTGCTGGGGGACCTCGCTGGCACCGGTGGGCCACTTGAACTCGGGCTGTAGGCGACGGGTGCAGTGGTGGTTCCAGGCGTCGGGTTTCTTTTTCCTCAGCAGGCTTGGAGTCTTTGTTTGGTGTTTCTTTTGAAGAGAGCTGCTGTTCACAGGAGATCCGGTCTTTGTTGAAGGCAGCCAGTCCTCCCCGGGGTTCTGGAGGTCGCTGGCTGCAGGACAAGGCGATTTTGGCGCAGGATCTCTGGAAACTGCAGACGGGCCGGTAGGGCTGGGGCCAAGTCAGTTGTTCTCTGCAGTCTCCTCTGCTGGGCGTCTTCTTTCATCCTTTTCTTCTTAGGTTGCGGGAATCTGAGGAAGGAAGGTTCAGGGTGCCCCTAAATACTAAATTTAGGGGCGTTACAGGTAGGTAAAGGGCAGGGACCAATGGGTCCCTTCCTGGGGTGGGTACACCCCTATCCTGCCCCTCTCCTGTGGGAGGGGGCAGTAGCCTAGTCCTGATTGGGCAGGGCTCCCCATCTTCAAGATGGCGAGAGCCCGGAGTTGTGCTTCACCTCGCCTCCCCACCTGAGGGGTGGGGTTGGCAGAGGCTGGCACATCCCCTTTCCTCCCTTGGGGTTTCCCGCCAGTCTTCCCGCCAGAGAGGGGTCAGAACCGGTGGGGGCCAGTTGCTGAGTACAGCAAGTGGCCTGGAGAAGCTCACAAGGCGGCATGCCTTTGAAGCTTCCCCTGCCCATCCTGGGGGAGGAGACCTAGCACCTCGCCCAGGATGTGCATTGTTGCAGGCCCAGGAGAGCGGATGGCTCTCCACCCAGGGGTCCAGCAACATGTCTGCTGTGTGGCAGCCGGGGCAGCCCCTCAGACAAGACGTGGATTGTAGGTTAGGTTCAGGGGGCAACTCTAAGTTGCCCTCTGTCGTGCATTTACATTAAATCCCACACTGGCATCAGTGTGGGTTTAATGTGCTGAGAAGTTTGATACCAAACTTCTCAGTCTTCAGTGTAGCCATTATGGTGCTGTGGAGTTCGTAATGACAACCTCCCAGCACCATATACTCTTAATGGCATCACTGCACTTACAGTGCCCAGGAATGGCCCTGGGTACTGTAGGGGCACAGGGCTCATGCACCTGTGCCCACACCACTGGCATAGTGCACCCAGCTAGAGGGGTGACTGAGGTATGCCAGGGCAGGGTGTTTGTGGGCATGGCACACAGGGATGTGTGCCATGTCGACTCTCTGTTTAGTTCTGCACCAAGACACTAAGCCTGCAAAGGCAGGGTGTGTGTGTCAGGGTACAGGGCCTCTAAGGGTGGCACAATAAGTGCTGCAGCCCTTAGGGGCCTTCTCTGGTCACAGTGCCCTGGGTACCTAGGGTACCATTTACCAGGGGCTTACCTGTGGCCAGAGATGCCAATTGGGTTTAGGCTTTAGTACAGTTTTTAGGGAAAGAACACAGGCCCTGGGTACCTGATTGGCAGGGACCCGGGGCACACCAAGGAAAAGTGCATCAGTTATCAGGCAAAAAGTGAGGGGGTTACTGCAACAGAAACCCACTTTCCTACAGCCGGTGACTTGCCTGCAGCCCTACTACCATCGGAAGGGAAGGTAGGAAATATCCCTGCTGTATGTCCATAAGGGAAGTGAAGGGTAAGTGAGGCGGAGCACCCCCCCCCCTCTATCCACAAAAGGCCCCACGGGTCCAGCTGGGGGGTCCCTGCACCAGCAGACCCGGTCTGGGCTGAACTATTGCCACCGGGCCCCCGGGGAGGCAGCACCAGACCACAGAGCAGCGTGAGGAGGAAAAGGGCCCTGTCCCCACCTGCGAGCCAAGCCAAAGGCGGGCCTATTACAACACAGAGGGCGCGCAAACGGCGGAGCCATACTGTCGAAGAGCCTGACCGCAGGGGTGCGCTGCTCAATAGGGCCTCATTGCGTGTGGGTACTGATGCGCACAACGTTGCATGCAGAGCTGTTGCGCTGAGACACTGAGCTAGTGATAACCCTATCCAGGCCAGAGGCCTGGTCTGAGGCTCTGGAATTGGCGAAAAGGGCCCTGTGACTAACCCCCACAAGGCGTGAGAGCCACTTGCATCATCACAGACGAGCCGGGGCAGTTCCCCTGAAGCACGCAGCTGGGTCGATAGAGGGGAGAATCCCTGGACTCGACTGGTAGCATCCTACAGCATCAGTAGCGGGCGAGCCAGCTGAAGGTCTGCACCATGTCCTCTGTACGCTCCAAGAAGGACAGATCTCTTTAGGACATGCTTGTTAAACCGGTGACATCGGGGATGACCTTTAAACCCCCCTCCCACGACGCAGATAACCAAGAAGGGTCAGAAGAGGTTGATGGGCCTGCGCAAAAGCCTTTGTTGTCGCTTTTTACGTCCCTCCGAGAAGATCTACAAACTATGCAAACGCAGCTCTCCGCAGACTTAAAAGAGGTGCGCCAGGACTTGGAGAAAGTGGGAGACCGAGTGGCAGTCCGAAGACCGCGAAAACGCAAGGGACGAAGAGCAGGAGATGATGCAGCAGGAGATCCTCCGGTTAAAAGAGCAGCAAGTGGAGTTACAAGCGCACACGGAAGACTTAGAGAACCGATCACGCTGGAGTTCCGGCACAGGCAGAAGTAACCGATCTGCAAGGCTACTTGGGGGCCCTGTTTCGCCACATCTTGGGATACACCAACAAACCAGAAATCCAACTGGACCGGGTGCATAGGGTCGGGCCGCCTGCACCAGCAACGCACCTCCTGCAGACATATTGACTTGTGTCCATGACTTTCAAATCAAAGAAGCGATTCACCGCCGAGCTCAAGAGTCCTATCCGATCCAATTTCGGGGCCACTCCCCGACGTTGTTTCAAGATTTGTCAGTGATCACCCTTCATAAACATAGAGAATTCCGCCCTGTCACGCCACACCTCCGAGAGAATGGGATCGCATATTCGTAGGGTCACCCCTTCCGCCGCATCTTTCGGCACGAGGCAAGCTATGGCAGCTGAGATCTCTAAAAGAAGCTCTGGCAGTGGTGGGCCTGAAGGAAGATGCAGACACTGAAGCAGGACCGGAGACAACGGCCGATCATCGAAGAAAGCATCACCACTGGCGGCGACCAGGGAAAGCCTCTGGGAGTCTCAAACCAGATACGGCCACCATGGCTAAAGAAAGACAAGCAGTACTTATTACACTGTCTGGTTCCCTGGTATCACAGGGGACTCCTTGAATTCTCCACATTCACCAGGCAGGATGTCTGCTGAGAGGCGAGGTTGGAGAGACATAACTGCCACGCTACTGTCTTCCCGCGGCCCCCCCAGATGAGACAAGGGCGCAGAGTTGGCGGAATCTGAGACTTTCTCTCCGTGTCCTCATGGGCCATTGTCCCGTTCGAATATGATCATTGTGAAGGACTGATGTCATGCTATGTTCTAATGTTTGTTTCAGATGTTTCTTGTTTTTTTGGGGGGTACTACATGGTCTTGTCTACTCCTCCACACCAGTCCCTCCTGATTCGACACAGTAAGCACCTCGCCACTGCCCCGGCTCCCGGTCAGACATTTGCACGGCACTAGGCCTGCACCTGAAGCGTACTGACCGTGCTGCTCCCCCCACAGGCTATGGTAAGGAGCTAAAAATACTTAATCTTAACGTACGGGGGCTAAATAATCCCATAAAACGCGCTGCGATCCTGTCCCTCTTAGCAAGTGCAAAGAGAGATATATGCTAATTGCCAGAAACACATCTCCTCACCAAAGATATCACCCGCATGCGCTCCCATTGGTTCCTCCGCCACTTGTGGTCCTCGGGGCCCGCGAAGAAGAATGGGGTACCTATCCTGTTTTCGCAGAAGTTCAGTGGTAAGCTACTCGCCACAATTGCTGAGATCAAGGGACGCCTCCTAGCAATCCGCATACAATGGGGTTCCTTGACCTTCACCCTGGCCAACATATATGCCCCAAATAAATGCCAAGAATCCTTCATCCTAAATGCACTTGCACCGGTGCTTGCCACCGCAGACTCGGTGGTGCTCATAAGGGGAGGTTTTAATCTAGACATGATCGCTCTAGCCAGCGTTCTTCCCAAACTGGGGCTTTCTCAGCAGCTGTCTTACAGTGGCCTGCTGAGGGGGGCTTGCCGACCCGTGGTGCCAGCTGCACCCCTCTTTAAGGGACTATACCTTTTACTCGGCTGCACACAAGAATACGCGCACATTGATCATATCTGAAAGAGACAATTAGTTATGGATTCCTCACCTTAGAATTACCCCCAGGCGTCAGACTGGATCCGGAGAATTCTTTCCTCAGCAGTACCTCTGCACGTCGATAGGTGGCATCGGTCGACTCCGCGTTCGTCTTTGGCGTCGTGGTCGCCGGAATGACGTTGCGGTATCTACTCAGACGACGCCCTCGCGCGCTGACGTCAGTTTCTTTCTTTTTCCGCGCCAGCCAGCGCAGATCTGGCGAGAGCGGTACCTCGAGTCACTTTTTGACTCAGTTTTTGCGACTTTTGTCGACACCTTTTTTGAGTCGATCGACTCCTGGTGCACGGAGGGATGTCACGTCGGACTGGCTTCAAGGCTTGCGACTCCTGTCGCAAATTGATGTCTGTCACAGACCTGCACCTTGTGTTTCTTTGGTGCCTGTAGCGCGACCTGAAGTCGTGCTCTGACTGCCGGGCCATGAACCCGAAGTCTTTGCGGGAGCGGTCCCGAAAGCTTCTCGAGGCCCGGCAGTCCGCTCCACGCCGTTTGAGGTCGAGGGACCGGTTGAGAAGCCACCACTACCACTCGTCATCGAAGTCTTCGGGTAAGTCGAAGCACAAGAAGAAGGCAAAGAAGCATCGTTGCTCTTCGCGTTCTCCCCGTCCGTCGGCCGACGCGGGAAGCGGAAGATAGTCGTCCGGCTCTGCCTGCGGAGCCTGTTGGTTCGACTCCGGCCCGCCCTCCTTTTCCAGGAGCCGGAGCGACCCCTGCCCAGCTTCGCAACTTCTACGAAGCCTTGCATTCCATCTTTGGGCAGCCAGACTCCACTGGCGTGCACTCGGGCCCCGCGGACTCAGTTGGGGGCTCTAGGCCTTTGATGTCGGCAGCTTCGGCTCCGGCGCCACAGGGCCCCCAAGGATCCAGGCCTGGATCCGGATCGGCACTGGTCGACCTCGTGACACCTCCTCCGACGCCGAATCCAGTGACGACACCCCCGCCGCCTCCGACGCAGGTTGTGTCCCCAGCCGGCGTCGACCCCGGCCTCCCCCTCGATGAGGACACGGACTGACGTCGCCCGACGTCGGGACTGGCGCCGACCGGTACTTTTGTACCCCTGTTCTCCCCTGATGTTTCCTACCACCCTGAGTGGCTAACAGGAGAGGGTGAGGACGACTGGGAGGGGTCTGTGGACCCTCTTGCAGACAAGTTAGAGGAACTGGACTGGAGAGAGGAGTTGGGTGAGGCCAGTGGTCTGGACACCTCCCCAGGCCTTGGCATGCTATCTCCCCCTACCGTGGCTACGGAGGAGGGTGCATCTTACGGAGTGGTGTTGCGTAGGGCAGCCGAGGCCTTAAACCTCGAGCTTCCTACGGTGGCGGTCAGGACTAACCTCCTGACAGAGGTGCTTCAACCGGCAGCGGCCTCTTCGGAGCCCTTGCTGCCGTTCAATGAGGCCCTTATGGACATTCTTTTGGGCACTTGATCCAAGCGCAACACTGTGGACAGGATGCTTGCCCGACGCCACTGCCCGGCCCCGGGCGACCCCATTGTCCCCTCTTCCCATCCTACCCCTGAGAGCTTGGTAGTCCAAGCCTCAACGTCCAACGGCGCATTCCCTAACGCACCACCTGATAGGGAATCCAAGAAGCTGGACCACCTTGGGAAGACGATGTTTTCTTCCTCCAGCTTGGGACTGCGGTCGGTGAACACCGCATGTCTATTGGGCCGTTACACCCACTCGGTGTGGGACACGGTTGTGCAGGTGCTGCCACAGTGCCCGGAGGAGGCCCGGGCCGTGCTCTCCCGTGCTGTTGCCGAATGGAGAGACGCAGAGAAGTTCACCATCCGGTGTGGGCTGGACACCGCCGACTCGCTGGGCAGGACGATTTCCACGTCAGTAGCACTGAGACGCTACGCCTGGTTAAGGTCCACTGGCTTTTCGTTGGATGTCCAAGCAACGCTTTTGGACATGCCCTTTGATGCCCGTCGCCTGTTTGGTGGCAAGGCAGACAACGCGCTCGAGCGCTTTAAGGATTCTAGGGCTACGGCCATATCCTTAGGCCTCGCTTCCACCTCCCGCCCAGCGCAGTCTGCTTTTCGCCTCTTTCGTGGCTACTGAAGGGGTGCCCCGCCACGTTCTGCCCAGAACCACAGGCCTGCGCAAGCTGTCCAGCCTCTGCGCGGCCGGGGACGTGGATCCCACCGCCGTGGGTCAGGGGGCCAGCGGGCGGGCCAGTCCACCAGCGCCCCCTCTGCAGCAGCCTCCAAACCCTCCTAGTCCGACCTTTCAGGCCCATCAATTGCCAGTGGGCCGCAGGATACACCATCACCTCCGCCACTGGCTCAACATCACGTCGGACAGGTGGGTTTCGCAGATAGTGCGAATGGGCTACTCCCTCCCCTTCGAGACTACCCCTCCATCCATGCCACCTCAATTCCATCGCATGTCAGAGGATCACCTGGCCCTTCTCCAACAGGAAGTTACGGCTCTCTTGGCCAAGGGAGCCATCGAGCGCGTTCCTGCCCCAGAAGTCGGTCGTGGTTGTAATTCCCACTACTTTCTGGTGCCCAAGAAGGACAAGGGCCTGCGTCGTATCTTGGATCTCAGGAACGTCAACCGCTTCCTCCGGAAGGAGAAGTTCAAGATGTTGACACTGGCTCAGGTCCTGTCTGCTCTTGACCCTGGAGACTGGATGGTAGCGTTGGACTTGAAGGACGCTTATTTTCACATCCCCATCCTGCTCGCCCACCAGCGATACCTGCGGTTCACGGTAGGCCACGAATACTTTCAGTTTACCATGCTCCCCTTTGGCCTTACCAGCGCTCCTCGGGTGTTCACGAAAGTGATGGCGGTGGTCGCAGCTCATCTGCGCAGATCAGGAGTTCCAGTCTTCCCCTATCTCGACGACTGGCTGTTGAAGGCGGGCTCGCCCCAGGCTGTCGTCTTTCACCTCCAGACTACGGCCGACCTCCTGCATTCGCTTACTATCAATGTGCCGAAGTCACACCTGATTCCCTCTCAGAAGTTCCTTTTCATCGGAGCGGTTCTGGACACAGCGCGGTTTCGGGCTTATTCTCCGGAGCAGCGAGTCCGGGATATTCGGGCTATGATCCCGATCTTTCAGCCTCTATCCCAGGTTTCGGTCAGAATGATCCTGAGGCTACTGGGCCTCATGGCCTCCTGCATCCTGCTGGTGGATCGTGCCAGGTGGCACATGCGGGCTCTGCAGTGGGACCTGAAGTTCCAGTGGGCACAGCATCAGGGGAATCTTTCCGATTGCGTCCAGATCTCGGAGGGCACTGAACGGCAATTGTAGTGGTGGCAAACAAACCAGGATTGGGTCAACGGCAGATCCCTCTCCCTTCCCCAACCAGAGTTCACAGTGGTGACGGATGCATCTGATAGAGACATCTAGCCGCAGATTCCTTAACTTAGAATATCCCCCCAGGCGTCAGACTGGATCCGGAGAATTTTTTCTCAGCAGCACCTCTGCGCGCCGGGGGACGGCGCTGCGTGGCTCCGCCCTGACATCGTCCACGGACATGACGTCAGTGAAGCCACATCAGTCCCTCCCGGCGCGCTGACGTCAGTTTCCTTCTTTTCCGTGTCCCAACGCGGATCCAGGAGAAGCGGTTCCTCTGGCCTGGTTCTTGTTTTCAGGCCTTCTTGACGCCATTTGGCGTCTGGGAACAGTGTGCTATGCCTACGGGCTTTAAGTCGTGTGGATCCTGTACGCGGCAGATGTCGGCGACGGATCCGCACGAGATCTGTATGTGGTGCTTGGGCGAGCACCACGATTCCGACGAGTGCGATGCCTGCCGGCAGCTTGAACCGAAGTCTCTGCGGGAGCGTCGGATGAAGTTGTTGTCCGCCCGGATGTCCTGTTCGGAGTCCTTGCGCCGTCGGTCTCCATCTCGGGCTGGAGTTCCTGCTCGGGCCCGGTCACGGAGTTGTTCTCGCGGACGTCGCTCGCCTCATGCAAGTAAGCATAAAAAGAAGTCACGGAGGTCGCCGACCTCACATAAACGTGACGTCGAGGCCCGCTGCTCCCGGTCTTCACCGGACACGGGTCCTCAGGAGTCGGCACCCACCTATCCACCATTTCCTGGTGCTGGGGCGACTAGAACCCAGATGGAAGCCTATTCTCAGGCTTTGCTGGCCATCTTTGGGTCACCCCCTCTCCCTGGCGCGCCTGCGGGCCCCACAGAGGGGGTAGGGACTCAGGTCGGGTCTTCGCCGGCCGGGTTCGCCCTCGGCGCTGATCGAGTGCCCTGGCTCCGGTTCCGGAGTCGCTGCGACGTCGGGACACGGCCCGGAGGGGCATCCCAGTCAGACATCAAGCCCTCCTGTGGCGTCTCCGCACAGCCCTGTGAGGCTCCCTGCGCCGACGCCGGTTGCGGCTGCAGTGCAGAGCTCGACTCCGAGTCGACACCGTTCCTTTCCGCAGATCACCATATCGGCGGAGATCGAGTCGACGCCGGGCTGCCGAGTCGTCTTCGGGGGTCATCGACGTCGGACGACGCCGGTGCCGTCTCCTGCTGCTCCTCTGTTGGAAGAGGATGAGGCCCCTGAGGGTTCCCCAACCCCCACCCCCTGAGTCGTATCGATGCTCCTCGGAGCAGGTGCCCCTGGGGCACTGGCAGGCCCTTGGTCACCCTCGGGCTGCAGTGCCTTTACAGTCTGGTGGGCGAGTTAGCCTCCAACCGTCCCCTACGGATGGGTTGTTGTCACCACCTAGAATGGCCACGGAGGCTAGTGCGGCGTTTGCGAGGGCTGTTCACACAGCTGCAGGCATCTTACAGTTGCAGCCTCCCTCAGTCTCTCTGCCTTCTGATCCCTAGTTGGATTTACTCCACCAGGGCGCCGCAGAGGTGGAGCCCTTGCTGCCTTTTGGTGGGTTGTTATTTGACACCCTTCTTGGGACTTGGGCGAGACCCTCATCAGGAGACCAAGTGGATCGTGCTATTGCACATCGTCATCGCCCAGCCCCAGGTGACCCTGTTTGCTTGTCCCTCCATCCTATGGCTCAAGGGCTGGTAGTTCCGGCAGCCTTGGTCTCGGTGCCTTCCTCTCCTCCTCCATTGCTCCCTCCCACTCGGGAGTCTCGCTGGTTGGAGTCATGTGGCCGCGATGTCTTTGCGTCCACCAGTTCGGGCCTTAGGTCTCTGAACACGTCTTGCGTGTTTGCACGGGCTACCTTTGCCCTTTGGGACTCATTCGAGCGTCTCCTTCCATCTCTTCCAGAGGGCCCTCGAGCTGACCTGGCTCGGCTGCTTCATGATGGCCGGGAAATGGCACAGTTTTCCATTCGTTCGGCCATGGACACCACTGACTCTGTGGGTCGGGCTATGGCCAGGTCGGTTGCTCTGCGTCGCTATGCTTGGCTACGCGATGGCAGTTTCCCTGAAAATGTTCAGGTGCATCTCAGGGATCTACCCTTTGATGAGATATCCCTTTTCGACAGTCATGCTGACTCAGCGGTCCAACGTCTTATGTCTGGGTTTCCATGAATTCTGTGGTTTCCAGGCCTTCTTGCGGACTTTTGCTTTTCGTTGCAGTGTTGTCACTGTTTTTTCTGGTATCCGTCTCTGGGTTCAAGATGATATTTCCCGAGCAGACTACTTTGCCCTTCCTTGGTATGGCTAGTCAGTTGTTTCTCCATTTCTTTTTGAGTCCTCTGTCTACGAGCTCGTCTCAAGAGGTGTCCCTTGCTGTTTGAAGGGATGAGACATACCCTATGTGGGGTATTCGTTGGCTATTGTATAGCTACTCTTCCTTGCAGGGCGGTTTCGAAGTCTCCCGTGGAGTCTTCTTCGGATGGTTATCCTCTGTCCCTCTGGGGAATTGTTCTATGGATCATTCTGTAGGTTTCTCTCTTCGTTCCACTTTTCCTACTGTTGTAGGACGTCCCCTCTGGTGCGCCCCACAGGATTGGCGTTACTCTCTCCTGGGGCTTGTGCGTTGTGGTCTACGGTTGGTCCGTAGCACTCTCCTGCCCCTGTGGATGCAGACTTCTCCAGGGTGGTGTTGGGTTCTCCAACGCCTGGCTCACCCCGGCGTGTTCCTTCTGCTTTTCGCTGTGCTTCTGTGCAGACGCGGCATTTGAGTACACATTGGGTATGTTCATTGTAACGGGGTGTCTGCGGTATATCTTACGCCATTGACTTGGTTCTGTTCTTTCCGGTGGTATTGCCTACTCTCCAATCCCTGTGGTGGGGGAAGTGCTTCGGTCTTCTCTAATGGTTCAGACCCGGTTTGGTTTTTGGCCTATGGGCGGTGGAGTCCACACCAGACACGTCTCTGCTGCACGTTGCCTTGTGTCCTGTTTCCCTATGCACTTCCCAGGCAGGGGCTCCAGTCCCTCTGCTCATTGCCGCGCAGAAGTTCAGGTACTTCTGCTCCGGGCCTCGGCTACGGTTATCAGTGGACGTATTTTTCTTTAGGATACTCATTGTCTTTATATAGTATCTGTATATGGCTATATATACATTTTCTGCCACTCTGTGTGTGCATTACTTACCCGTTGATGTGGTGGTCCGTATCCCCGCCTGTCAAGCGGGAGACCATGGTTCCTTCCCCGATGGGCAGGCTGTTCTCGCTTTTATGTGTCATGACATCGTTCTGTCCTGCTATGTTTTTTACACCGGTGCCGTTCATATCTATGGTGCAGCATTCTCTTGTCTAGGGCATGAGTTCCCCTTGTCTTGCCCTTCTCCATATATTTTCATCTATATGTCTATCCGTCTTGGGATATGCACACGACGAGAGGGCAAGCATTTTGGTTTTTTCTTGCTGGGGGTTTTGCCCCAGATTCTCTCTCTTCTCTCTCTCTCTCTCTCTCTCTCTCTCTCGTTCTCTCTCTCGTTCTCTCTCGCTCGTTCTCTCTCTCGTTCTCTCTCTCTCGTTCTCTCTCTCTCGTTCTCTCTCTCTCTCTCGTTCTCTCTCTCGTTCTCTCTCTCTCGTTCTCTCTCTCTCTCTCTCTCTCTCTCTCTCTCTCTCTCTCTCTCTCTCTCTCTCCCCCACTCCTCTCTTCCCCCCCCCTGGCTTTTGCCGGTCTCTCTTTGCCATTGTACCTCTGGGTACAGTTCGCTGGTTGTTCTCCTTCTCTCTGCCGCCCCATACGTGCTGTTGATGCTCCATTTCATTGGGCTTGGCATTGTGTGGTGTGGTTCTCACAGTACACACTGCCTGTTTATGTGTATTTCTGTCATCCATGTCTATCCTGGTACTCATGGGCTGTGTATCTCTGTGTGGTGACATCTGTCCCCCTCACATGTCACCTTGTGCCATTCACTGTTGTGCGTGCTCAGTTGGATGCTATGACTCTGTCATATTGTTTTGCCCCTGTGTTCAGTTTCACTGCCTTTTGCAGTGCTTTATGGGGTATCTTCCATTCTGCACTGACAACATTGGTTCTGTGATTTCCTTCCTCCCTGTCTGGACGAGAGAGGACTCGTACTGTCCTCTGACGGGTTGTGGGCCTTTGCCTCACCTGGTTCATGCTCCCTTACTGAGCTTAATGGATCTGGTGTCAGCCACGCTTGCATTGCTGTTTCCACCGTGTTTTCGTCAATGTTCTTGACGGGTTAGTTCTCTTTGGAACTTGGTGGTTTCAATCGCAGACCCTCCTCCTCTGGGGTATGGCTTTGGTATCTATTCTAAGTTAAGGAATCTGCGGCTAGATGTCTCTATCAGATGAACAAGTTACTTACCTTCGGTAACAATGTATCTGGTAGAGACACAGTCTAGCCGCAGATTCCTTAACGTCCACCCATCCTCCCCGCTCTGCGAGGGCCTTTTCAGGTTGGGTTCTTCCCCACTTGCCTCCTTACAGGTGGCCTTCGTCTTCTTTGCGGGGTGGTCTACTTCACCTCCCTTCGGGGCAGGATGTGTCATTCTGTTGCTTTTCCACCCAATCTCGCCATTGGGTGGTGGGTTTATATGTACTTCCACGCTTCTTCACCCTGGTTCTTCCAGTGTGGAGGTTAGTCATGTTCTTCCGCCCTCCCTTCCGCCCTCATCTGTTATTAACCTTTTCTTTTGGGTTTCCTTGACTATGTTACAGTCACATGGTTTGGGGGTTTAATTGACTATGCTATAATCAATAGGTCGTTTATGGGTTGTATGATTGAACATTCTCTGTTGTTACAGATGTGCAGTCGCTTTCCATGAGTCATGTTTTTCAATTCTTGTTGCCTTTACAGTTGCATCCTGTGGTTGCAGTCTGCCCTATTGTTTGTCATGACGTTCATTTCCAATGCTGTTTTGCCTCATTGGAGGGCGTGGCACTTCGCTTCTGCGAGACTCTTTCTAGGGGCGGGTACTCTGTTTTCTCCCTTCGGTCCCTTACAGTATATCAGTAGTCTTTCTCTGATTTACATGGTGATGTCTCTCATCATCCTATGTTTTTTGTCATTGTTGTTGAACGACTTTGTCTTTTTGGCACACTGTGCCTACATTCTCACAGTTTTTGTGGTGACTCCGCGTTGCGGTGCGGAAAGGTTTCACCGAAGAATACAGACAGCGCGCCGGGAGGGACTTATGTGGCTTCACTGACGTCATGTCCGTGGACGACGTCGGGGCGGAGCCACGCGGCGCCGTCCCCCGGCGCGCAGAGGTGCTGCTGAGAAAAAATTCTCCGGATCCAGTCTGACACCTGGGGGGATATTCTAAGTTAAGGAATCTGCGGCTAGACTATGTCTCTACCAGATACATCGTTACCGAAGGTAAGTAACTCATTCATGACACCTGGGATGGGGCGGCCACTTGGGAGAGGCGGAGATCAGATGTCTCTGGTCTCCGGCGGAGTGTGGGCTCCACATCAACCTTCTGGAGCTTCGGGCGATTCGTCTTGCACTAAAGGCATTCCTTCCCTCTGTCCAGGGAAGAGTAGTGCAGGTGTTCACGGACAACACCACTGCCATGTGGTACTGCAACAGGGTCGTGGACCCTATGTCAAGAGGCTCTCCGCCTTTGGACATGGCTGGAACATCAGGGCATAGCCCTGGCGGTTCAACACCTGGCAGGTTCTCTGAACACCAGGGCGGACGAACTCAGCCGCAGGTGCATGATGGATCACGAATGGCGTCTTCACTCAGAGGTGGTGCAAGGTCTCTTTCAGCAGTGGGGAGAGACTTGGTTAGATCTATTCGCCACCGAAGAGAACGCGCAATGTCATCAGTTCTGCGCGTTGGAGTTTCGAAGGCGGCACTCGCTAGGCAAAGCTTTTCGTCGCAAGTGGAGTTGCGGTCTTCTATACGCCTTTCCGCCTATACCACTTCTGCCCAGAGTGCTGAAGAAGATCAAGCGCGACGGGCCCAAGTCATCCTTGTGGCTCTGGATTGGGCACGAAGAGTCTGCTATACCAAGCTCTTGAACATGGCCATCGATCCTCCGATCAGACTGCCTCTTCGGGAGGATCTTCTGTCGCAGCAGCCGGGGACGGTCCTCCACCCGAACCTGTCCAGCCTCCACCTCCTTGCATGGAGATTGAGCGGCGACAGTCGACCTTCCTCCCCAAGTCTGTAATGTTATCTTGGCAGCCAGGCGTCCCTCCACCAAAACGGTATACGCCTGTAGATGGAGCAAGTTTGTGGCATAGTGCGCAGCAAAGGCTGTGGATCCCCTTTCTGCCCCCCTTTCAGAGGTTCTCATCTTCATTCTTTCTTTGGCCCAGCAGGGCTTTGCTCTGGGCACTCTCAAATGCTATCTTTCGGCCTTCCTTCGGCTGCCTGATCAGCCTTCTCTTTTCAAGTCCCCTATTGTAAATCGCTTCCTTAAGGGCATTACTCATTTGTTTTCTCCAACTCCTTTCGTAATGCCCCAGTGGGACTTGAACCTGGTTCTTACTTATCTGATGTGTGCTCCTTTCGAGCCGCTACGTAACTGTCCCCTCAGACTCTTAACCCTTAAAACGGCCTTTGTGGTTGCCCTCACCTCTGCTCGCAGGGTGAGTGAGCTACAGGCCCTTTCTTCTAAGCCTCCTTTCTTGGCTGTTCATCCGGACAAGGTTGTCCTCCGCACTAGGCCTTCTTTCCTTCCCAAAGTGGTTACCTCTTTCCATATAGGACAGACCATCACTTTGCCCGCCTTCTTTCCGCCTCCGGATCCTTCTAAAGAGGAAGAGAGGCTCCACCGTCTGGATCCAAAACGTGCGCTTTCGTTCTATCTGGATCGCACAAAACAATTCCGGGTGGATGACCAGCTCTTTGTCGGTTATGTGGACGCCAAGAAAGGTTGGGCCGTGCAAAAACAAACCATCTCCCGATGGGTCGTTCTTTGCATCAAAATCTGTTATTCCTTAGCAAAAAAGGAACCTCCAGTTGGGTTGCGTGCCCATTCCACCAGGGCGACGGAAGCCACTACTGCTTTGGGACGTGGAGTTCCCCTTCTTGACATCTGCCAGGCATTTACGTGGGCTTCACTGCACACGTTTACCAAACACTACTGCCTGGACAGCCAAGTCCGGAGGGACGGCTTCTTCGGCCGTTCGGTTCTCCAGGACTTTCTGGTGTAAACTTGGTTCGCAGACCCACCACAGGGGTTGGTATTGCTGGGGTAACTATTCTAAGGTGAGGAATCCATAACTAACGATATATCTGTAAGAGACATAGATTAGTTATGGTTTCCTCACCGCCCCACCCATCCTCCCCGTTCTGCGAACTGACTTCTAGGGTAAGGGACTCCCTTTCAGGGCCCTAGTTTTCGTGCACCAGTGGTCAGTGTCTTGCATGGCTCTGCGCTTCTGGGGTGGAATGTCGTGTAAAGAACTGACGTCAGCGCGCAAGGGTGGCGTCTAAGTAGATACCGCAACGTCATTCTTGCGACCACGACGCCAACGACGAACACGGAGTCGACCAATGCCACCTATCGACGTGCAGAGGTACTGCTGAGGAAAAAATTCTCCGGATCCAGTCTGACGCCTGGGGGTAGTTCTAAGGTGAGGAATCCATAACTAATCTATGTCTCTTACAGATATATCGTTACCGAAGGTAAGTAACTTGTTCTTCCGTGCAACTCCATCACTTATGGCCCGGCTGGGAGAGGCGACCATAGAACCACGATCTCTTTCGGACCACGCCATGATCACAATGTCCCTGCAGACAGACAACCTCCTCGTGCATAGACTACACTCCAAAACCCTGTTGGGATCCTTTGCCTCGGTGAGGCGGGCCTCAGGTACAGGGGTGTACTCAGGCGAGGAGATTGCGACTACTTTAAAAAATTTCTATCAGACCTTGTACTCTGACTCGGATGTCCCCTGGGGAGACCCGATCCCCTACTTATGGGAAGCCCAAATGAACCAACCGATACAGATTGAGTAAGTAGTCATGGCTATCGCGCGGCTGAAGCCTGCGAAGGCACCGGGACCGTACGGCTTCTCGGCCTAATTCTGTAAATCCTTTTGTCAAGAATTGGCCCCCATCCTCATGCGCCTTTTTAGTTCTTTTAGCGAATCCGGGTCGCTGACAGGCTCAATGCTGGAAGCATCCGTATCTGTCATACTTAAACCTGGGAAAGACCCAAAGGAGTGTGGGTCCTACAGACCCATCTCTCTCCTTAACATCGATGCCAAGATCTTTGCTAGCGTTCTGGCCACCCGTCTGAACCCGGTAATGGCGGGATTGGTCAATCCAGGCCAGTCGGGCTTCATTCCTACGAGACAGGGAGTGGAGAATACTAAAAGTCTACTACAGCTCTTGGACATTACCAAGAGATCACGAAAGGAGGTGCTCTTCTTGTCCATTGATGCAGAGAAAGCGTTCGATCGCGTCCAATGGCCGTACTTGTTTCAAACGCTTCGCCATTTCAGGTTTGATGCGACATTTCTGAGGTGGATAAGTTGTATCTATAGTGCCCCTAGGGCGTTTTTCCGGGTCAACTGAGTGTCCTCGGCTTCGTTCCTGATCACGCGTGGCACCCGCCAGGGATGCCCCCTCTCCCCGCTTCTTAATACGCTCTACATGGAACCCATGGCGCAACGCATTAGAGATCACCCACAGATTACTGGTATCCGGTTTGGCGCAGAGGCGCACACCATCAGCATGTATGCCGACATTGTGATCTTCTCATTAGCGGATCCGATGAACTCCCTGCCGAGGCTACTGGAGAAATTGCAGAGCTTTGGCGACGTCTCGGGGTTTAAAGTTAATCTGACAACGTCCCAGGTACTGAACCTGTCAGGAAGCCCTCCCCAGGCCCGGTTCCCTTTGACCTGGGTGGCAGACACCATCCCGTACCTGGGCATACAACTTTCTCCCACATTAGCGAAGACCCTGGTGATCAATTACAGGGCCCTTTTAGAGCAGACGAATAAATCGTTGGCGGCATGGGGGCAACTGCGACTGGCTTGGTCGGGACATATTGCAGCAGTCAAAATGACGTTGCTGCTGCGTATTCTTTATATTTTTCAAACGATCCCGTTGGTCTCAAACCCCCTCCCCCTCTCCACCTTACCCCAAAATGCTCCGATTGCTACAACTAGCTATCAATAAATTTGTGTTGAGCGGGAAGAGGCCGCGTCTCCCAGCTAGCCAGCTGACCAGGCCAAAGCGCAAAGGTGGGCTGGGGCTCCCCCTGATCAGCAGGTATTATCAAGCCACTCAACTCAACTCAGCTACGTGGTGGAATGGAATAGGCCCCTTTCTGAAAAGCACTGGTCCTTCATGGATCAGACAATAGCAGGTGTCAACATCTGGTGGGAGGTATGGCTCCCTCGTAAATCTAGAGCTTGGGGACTGTGTTCGCTGCTGGTCACGGAGACGACAATGAGAGTATGGGATAATGTGGCCCTGAGCAAACGGCTGACGACGTTCCCCTCCCCGATGTCGCCGATTGTCGATAATCCCAATTTCCCACCGGGCTGCGGGTCTGAGGTCTTCAGCCGATGGCACAAGCTAGGATGCAAATGGGTGGGCTCCCTCTGATCCTTCAGGGATTATCCCTTTTGAACAGCACCGACTGGAATATTCACTGCCCGCCGCTGATGTGTTCCATTATCTTCAGCTGAGACACTGGGTGACCTCCCCGAGCTATAGGACTGCTGCCTCACATCCGCTCACCGTCTTCGGGAAATGGCTGGTCCGTAAAGATGACGATAAGTGCCTTATCTCAGAGCTCTTTGCTATGCTTTCGGGGGAGGACGCACCGGGCAAGACTAGAAGTCAGACGCGGTGGGAAGAGGAAATAGGGCGTACACTCTCCTCCAAGGAATGGGCAGATATATTCTATAGAGCACACTACACCACACATAACATGGCTGGTACAGAAGCTGCCTACAGAATTGCATCTTATTTGTACTACACTCCAGCGCGGATACACAAGTGGGAAAAAGGGCGCTCAGAGATGTGTTGGAGGGGATGTGGGCAGACGGGCTTTCTGTTGCACCTTCTGAGGCACTGCCCCAAACTGGCCAGATTCTGTGAACAGGTATTAAATGACATTTATGCAGCGTTTGACATTACTCTCCAGCGCTTCCCTGCGTACAATATTCTCCGTTTCCCCTGATTTTTCCGCTCTGCTCCTTGCGGGGACGGCAGATGGCCCTGGCATTAAATGCTGCGTGCTAGGTTATACTAGCACTCGGGAGTTGTCCCGGACCATACCTCGTGGCTACGCCGGCTATGGTCAGCCCTGGCAATCGAGTGCCTATAATTGGCATTGGAAAATAAAGCAGCGACATATGCGGAACTATGGGCCGCTTTTATCCGCCTTCTCTCACTAGAATTCAGAGAAATGACATGCCCTAAGTACCTACAGATTCTGCACTTGCTCCCCCCATCAAACACAGACGCAACAGAGCCCCTACTAGCTGGGCGAAGCCTATCTAGGGACACGTAAGGGGCTAAGGAATGTCCGGAAGGGAAGGGGCACATAGGACTGGTGCGGAGGAGAGAGGAATGGGAGGGAAGAGATCTTTAAGTTATTTGTTTTTGTAACTTTATTTCATGTTGGCTTTGCCATCAGCTTATACAGGTTACTGATTGTTGCCGGCCTCCGGGTTGTGGGCACACAGCTGGTTATCCCTACTTCTCATAACGTACGCTGCCGGCCACTGGTTGTAGGCAAAAGCTGTGTTTGTCAACGTCCGATATCAATAAACAGAATTTTTACATAAAAGATTCCTAGAGGTTGTGAAAAACCCATAAACGTGGTTCTAGCAGGTCGAACAAAGGCCTTGTTTGAGCCAATGCATTAAAACATATTTAAACACCTTAGTTTAAAAACTGCTTTTCTAGTACTTATAACATTATTGGGAAGACTGCATTCCAAGCATTAACAGTGAAAGAACTATATTGGAGAATACAGAAAGATAAGGTGGTTAAGATAACACGGCAGAAGGTAGTGTTCGAGGCATATGAGCTGTAGATCATATGCGTTAGCATAGATCGCCATCTGGTGTTGGGCTCGGATGTTTGCACTTTGTTTTTCTTCGAAGAAGTCTTCCTAGTCACGAGGTAGGTGGCTCCTCCTTACGATGATAGTGCGCATGGGCATCGACTCCATCCCCAGATTATTTTTTTCCGCCATCGGGTTCGGATGTGTATTGCGCCGCTCCGGTTCGGGATCATCTTCGAACCTTTTCGACGCGCAATCCTTACCACTCGACGGTATTGTTTTCGATTGCGGTTTCCCTTTTGACGCGCATCGTAAAATCCAACTACTTCGATCGACGCGGGCCGTGAGGCCTACCCGCGCCGACCACGCCAGCAGTCCATGGCACGGACTCCATTTAAGAAATGCACCGGGTGTGGTGCTAAGTTCACACACACAGACCTGCACAAGGTCTGTAACCTCTGCCTCTTCCCGGAGCACGAAGAAACCAACTGCGAGGCCTGTCGATCATTCCGATCGAAGAAAACAATTCGTGACCGTCGGGCTCGACGTCACGAGATGAGACGAGGCACTAGTCCGGTGCCAGATATCTTCGGAGAAGAGTCGGAATTCAACCCGGCGCCGAAGAACACATTTCCGTGTCTGAAGCCGACGACTCCGACATGGAACACAACTCAAACGTCACTCTGGCTCAACGAACTGTGAGTAACGAGCCCCAACTGCCCACAAAAACACCAAAGACTCCGGTTATACCTTCGCCTTCGGGCTCAGGTCGACACCGTGATACCATTTCAGACGCCCCGCCTTCGAGCCCGGCTATGAAACATAAAGACAAGTCTTCCGGCTCGGGATCAAGCCGACCCCATGCAGGTGCCAAACCCACATCTTCGGCACCGAAACACAAGGCTAAGCCTGACGCTCCGCTGTCGGCACCGAAGACATCTTCGGCACCGAAAAATTCCCATAAACCGAAGCCTTCGGAGCTGATACCACCGAAACCGAAAGCTTCGGAACCGACACCGGCTAAACCGAAAACATCGGAACCGAAACCAGTTATAGAAAATGCTTCGGAACCGAAACCAAAAGAAAAGCCTTCGGATCCGAAACAGGGAAAAGTCAAGCCTTCGGAGCCAAAACATCCCGCACCGAACCTAAAAAGCACAGAGGCCCTCTTAAACCTTCCGAACATAAACCGACTCCATCCAAAGAACTTCCTCCACAGGAATCTTTGGATTCGAAACAAAAACAGTTGCATATTGACCCAGAAACTGGAAAACTTCGAGCAACACTTCCTAAAAAACGGAAGCTGGACCTCCCTGAAGACTACCGCATACCTCTTAAGAAAAAAGACATGGGTACTAACCCCTCTCCCCTTACATACCTCCCTCTCCTCCACCTTTTAACCCAAATCTACTAATGGGATGATTATGATAAGGACCCGGATCATACTAATGACCCCGATCTATATCCCTCCAGACCATCACCACCCGATGACAATATTGGTTTCGCACAGCTCATTAATAGAGCTGCTCAATACCATGGGGTGGAATTACATACTGATCCCTTGGGCAAGGATCTTTTAGTGGAAACTTTCGCTCCCTCACAAAAAAAAACAAATACTTTGCCATTGCTCAAAGGTATGATAAAACACGCCAGTGAGGTATTCAAAGACCCTGTTAGAGCTAGAATACTTACACCAAGGGTAGACAAAAAATATAAAGCCGCTCCTACAGACCCAATTTACATCTGGGGTCAGGTACCTTTAGATTCTCTTGTTGTTTCAAATGCACGCAAAAGGGCAAATTCTCAGACAACAGGTGACGCCCCTCCTCCTGACAAGGAGTCAAAACTTCTAGATGCATCGGGCAAGAGAATCGCATCTCAAGCTGCCAATCATTGGCATATTGCCAATGCACAAGCTCTCCTGGCGCTTTATGATAGAGCTCACTATGACGAGCTAGAAAAACTGATGCAACACTTACCAGACCAATACAAGGCTAAAGCTCACGACCTCATTCAAGAGGGTAAGCTTATTACAAACACTTCCATCAAATGTGCCCTTGATGCAGCTGATACAGCCTTGCATGCCATTAACACCAGCGTTTTGCTACGACGACACGCTTGGCTTCGAATCTCAGGATTCAAACAAGAAGTACAATCAGCACTACTTAATCAGCCATTTGATCAAGAACATCTTTTTGGCCCCACAGTCGATTCCTCATTGGAAAAAATGAAAAAAGACACAGCGACTGCTAAATCCATGGGGGCATTACAACTACCTTCTAATAGAGGCTCTTTTCGTCGCTCCTTTTATAGGGGTGGCTCAAAGACAACTGCATCAGAAAACACCTCCTCGTCTTATAAAAGCCCCAATCAATCCTCCTCATCCAGAGGATATTTTCGGGGAGGATACAGAGGGAATAACAATAGAGGAAGAGGCAGAGGAAACTCCACCCGCACTTCCCCTACCACCAAACAGTGACTTCCCTCCACTACCCCCCGATTATTCCACTCCCGTCAGGGGACGTCTCTCACAGTTCCTACCTGTCTGGAATTCCATCACAACAGACAAGTGGGTAAGACAAATTATCCAATATGGTTATTGCCTGGAACTTACCTCCACTCCACCAAACATTCCTCCCAAACATCGTGCGATGTCCTCAGAACATCTCACCCTCCTAAAACAAGAAGTTCTCTCCCTGTTACAAAAACATGCAATAGAACCAGTCCCCTTAGCTCATCAGAGCACAGGGGTTACTCACTCTGTTTTCTAATCCCAAAAAAAGGACGGCTCTCTCAGACCAATACTGAACCTCAGACAGCTAAATCTCTACATTCAATCCAATCATTTCCACATGGTCACCCTCCAACAGGTGCTGCCATTGATTCAGCAAGGCGTCTTTCTTTCCACTTTGGATCTAAAGGACGCCTACTTCCACATTCCCATTCACCCCGCTCACAGGAAATATCTCGGGTTCGTGGTGGATGGTCAACACTACCAGTTCAAAGTCCTCCCGTTCGGGGTAACCACAGCACCCAGAGTTTTCACCAAGTGTCTAGCAGTAGTTGCAGCTCACTTAGGAAGACAACACATTCACATGTTTCCTTATCTGGACGATTGGCTCATAAAAGCCAAATCACAACAAAGCTGTGTTCAACACACCCACAAAACAATTCAGTTGCTTCACCGCTTGGGATTCACAGTAAACCTCACCAAATCCCATCTCCAACCGTCCAACACACAAGTATATCTAGGAGCTACAATAGACACTTGCAAAGCTCTAGCATACCCCAACCCAGTCAGGATACGCAAGATACATGCTCTAATATCACAATTTCAACCTCAACACTCATTACCAGCTCGAGTGTTCATGCAATTAATAGGGATGATGGCCTCTTGCATTCTAATAGTCCCTTATGCAAGACTCCAGATGCCCCCTCTGCAGGAATGCTTAGCACGTCAGTGGAACCAGGCTCAAGGCCAGTTGACAGATCTGGTGTTGGACGACAGCCACACCCATCGCTCACTGCAATGGTGGAACACACAAAACCTTTCCAAAGGGCGGCCGTTCCTCGACCCAGTTCCACAGATAGTGCTAACAGCAGACGCATCACTCACCGGCTGGGGAGCTCATCTACAAAATCATACCATTCAGGGCCTGTGGACCCCACGACAAAAGCAGTTCTACATAAACTACCTGGAACTTCTGGCAATTTTTCTAGCATTAAAAAGCCTTTCAAGTCCATCTACTACACAAAGCTGTCCTAGTCCGTACAGACAACATGACAGCAATGTACTACATACAAAAGCAAGGAGGTACACACTCCCTACAGCTCTCGCGTCTAGCTCCAAGCATATGGAGATGGGCCATTCCTCAAAAGATATATCTCCTTGCGGAACACCTTCCAAGAATAGACAATCAAATTGCAGATCTACTCAGTCGTCAGCAACAACAGATCCACGAATGGGAGTTACATCCTCAAGTTCTCCTTTCATTCTTTCAAATGTGGGGCTACCCAGAAATAGATCTGTTCACCCACACGAAAACGCAAAATGCCCAAACTTCGCGTCCAGGTATCCACACCCATTATCCAAAGGCAATGCGCTATGGATGAACTGGTCCGGAACATTTGCTTACGCTTTTCCGCCTCTCCCACTCATTCCATTAGTGGTTCGGAAGCTCCAACAGCATTCACTCAAAATTATCCTAGTTGCTCCCACATGGGCTCGACAACCGTGGTTCACAACCCTGTTGGAACTATCTGTAGTTCCTCATCAAAAACCTCACCTCTCACCCAAGCTTCTCACTCAGAACCATGGAGAGATAAGACATCCAGATCCCAATCAACTCAACCTTGCGATCTGGCACCTGAGATCAGAGTTTGGCTACCTTAATCTCCCGCCAGACTGTATGAATGTCATTACAGAGGCTAGACGTCCTACCACAAGAGCATGCTACGCAGCAAAGTGGAAACGATTTGTAATTTACTGTACAAACAATCAAATCAATCCACTAAATGCTTCTATTCAAAACATCATTTGCTATCTCTTACACCTACAACGCTGTAACTTGGCATACACATCTATCCGATTGCATCTCGCTGCAATAGCTGCTTATCTACAAAACAAACAACACTTGTCTTTGTTTAGAGTGCCCGCTATCAAAGCATTCATGGAAGGACTCGAGAATCATTCCCTCTAGAGTTCCACCCTCTCCAGTTTGGAACCTTAATATCATCCTTACAAGACTCATGGGTCCACCGTTTGAACCTATGCACAAATGTGAACTACAGTTCCTCACTTGGAAGTTAGCCTTCCTTATAGCCATCACATCTCTTAGAAGAGTTGGTGAGCTCCAGGCACTAACCATACAAGAACCATTTTTGAAAATTCATCACAACAAAGTGGTTCTTAGGACTAATCCAACATTTTTACCTAAAGTGGTTTCTGCCTTTCACCTCAATCAGTCTGTTGAACTACCAGTGTTTTTCCCTCAACCAGACTCAGTGGCAGAATGTTCTCTTCACACACTAGATGTTAAAAGAGCAATACTTTATTACATTGAACGAACAAAATCTTTTAGGAAAACCAAACAACTCTTTGTTGCTTTTTCACCACCACATAAGGGCAATCCCATTTCAAAAACTGGTATTGCACGATGGATAGTTAAATGCATCCAACTATGCTACATAAAAGCTAAACGCACATCAACTATTCCCCCTAGAGCGCATTCCACACGCAAGCTAGGGGCTTCTATGGCATTCTTAGGGAATATACCCTTAGATGACATCTGCAAAGCTGCAACTTGGTCTACACCTCACACATTCACAAAACACTACTGTGTAGATGTGCATGCAAAACAACAAGCTAGTGTGGGCCAGGCTGTCTTAAGAACACTTTTTCAAACTACTGCAACAGATACAGGTCAGCCACCGCTGGGAAGATAACTGCTGTGTAGTCTATGCTAACGCGTATGATCTACAGCTCATATGCCTCAAACGGAAAATGCTACTTACCCAGTATGCATCTGTTCTTGGCATGTAGAGCTGTAGATTCATATGCACCCACCCGCCTCACCGGGTACCTTTATCTGCTGCAGTATTATCTTACTTAGATGCAACACACATGGACATCCTTTTCTATTCTTACTAACTCCATCATCACCCTTTATGGCGAAAACAATCTGGAGATGGAGTCGATGCCCATGCGCACTATCATCGTAAGGAGGAGTCACCTACCTCGTGACTAGGAAGACTTCTTCGAAGAAAAACAAAATGCAAACATCCGAGCCCAACACCAGATGGCGATCTATGCTAACGCATATGAATCTACAGCTCTACATGCCAAGAACAGATGCATACTGGATAAGTAGCATTTTCCTTCTCCTTTTCAAATGAATCAGGAAATTCAACTACCATCATTTTTCCAAATTCGAGTTGTTGGATAAGTATTTGCGGAGTATTTCGGGAGAGCATTGATGTATTATGTTCAAGAGACAAAAACGACGTTGTGTGTAAAGGAATTGGGGAAGAGTGCATTTATAAATGTATTTAATAGCAGACATAAAAGGCTCAATAGACCAGGCAAAAAAGTAGAGGAGATGGATGGAGCTGCGTACTGTGTTCAGTGATGAACTATGTTTTAGTACTTCATCCCTTCTAACGTATGTTCCAATTACACTCTAAGTCTGTGGTCAGATAATATTCTCCATGGTTTTGCTGCAAAATCTCCCTTGTTAAATTCTGGCATGCATTTAAATTTGTGTCCCCACAACAGAATCAATATCTTGTTAATCACATGCAAATCGTTTGTTGCCACATCTAGTGTGAATGCTCTTTTACATGGTAATGAAGGAGATCACCTCGACCGCCATGCAAACGGTAAATGTGTGGAAAAATGATTTCTGCATAGTTTAGCGTTTCTATGGACTTAAAACGTAATGGTAAATTTGTTTTTGTGATAATGTTATTCTGAAAGGATATCCCACAGGGAAGAAAGAATAAGTAGTGGAACAAAAAAGAGACAAAACGTGTTACACATTCTGTTTCAAGAATATGCATAATTCATTCTTCAGTGCATACTAATTGTTGAAAGCTGTTTCTTTTTCGATTGCGCGTCAACAGATGGGGTGACATTGCACATATACATTTCTTTGACTCAGAAGAGATGTCTCCTATTGACAGCCACAGCCAGGAAGCTGCATAGAGTTGGAAATATGCCATTGTTGCCAAGCTCAGGCCGCCCTTGAAGTGTTACGATTTACCTCACTGCCAGCCCATTAGCCTCACCATCCCCACTGATCTTAATGCATTTGTTATGTAAACCTTTCGAGGATATACTGGCACTGGGCAGGTGTGTGTGCCCGTTGCTCTGCCTATGGTAGGTTGATTAATTGAAACGCCAGATCTTCAGCTTCTTGCGGAGTTCATAAATAGAGGAGGAGGCTCTGACGTGGGGTGGGAGACCGTTCCACGCTTTGGAGCAATTTAAGAGAATGCCCATGCTCCTGATCTGGTTCTGTGTATGCATGGGATGCTTTGCTTGTTGAATTCAAGTGAAACATCCTTCCCTATCCCAAACACTTTAAGTATTGGTGTAGCCAAACTCCACTACTGGAGGCCTCACCAATCATGCATTTCTGTCTGTGCTCATTTCCACTGTTATGCTGATGGTAGCAAAGACGTGGGGATCTCCAAGGCATTTTAAAGCTGCTTTATTCATTACCAGGAGCCATCGTTGCCTCAATGTCTGCCTTCAGTGAGGTTTCCATAAAATATTATCTTATTGAGTCATCTAGCCACAGATTCCTTACCTTAGAACTTCCAGGCGTCGGGCTGGGTCCGGAAGATTTTGTTGGTCGACTCCGTGTGACGTCTTAGGCGTCGTGTTCGTTGTCATGACGTTCGTGTAATCTAAATCAGCGCCACCTCAGCGCACTGTCAGTTCTTTTCTTTCCATTCCAGCCAGCGCAGATCGGGTCGAAGAAAACTATTCCCTGTCATTTTTTGACAGACTTTATTGGCTTTTTGTTAACGTTTTTGGTGTGTAGGTATGTCCAGTAAGAAAACCTAGTGGTTCAAATCGTGCAGTGCCTGTCACCGCGCCATGTCGGTTACAGGCCCCCATCTGGTATGTCTTTGGTGCCTGGAGCGCGACCACGACCCGAAGTTGTGCTCCGACTACCGGGCCATGTTGCCGAAACCTTTGAGGGAACGGTCCCTGAAGCTGCTGTGGCCCGGTGTCAGGTGCCTCAGAGATCTCCCCGAAGATCTCGCTCCCGGTCTCGGTTGAGAGGAATGTCCGAGCACTGCTATGGGGGATCCAAGTATCCTTCCTCTCACTCGAAGTCGTAGAGGTTAGGTAAGAAGCATCATAAAAAACATAAGAAGTAGAAGCATGCTTCGACTTCACCCCGTCTGTTGCCTGACGAGACGGAGGAGTCTCGGCATTCGAGGACCTCCTCTTCGGCGCCTGGGTCAGCTCTGCGTTTCCCTCCCCCCGCCCAGTTGAAACCTTTTTGCATGTGTGCTATCTTCGGGCCCTGCAGGCTCAGCAGAAGGCTTGGGTTCCGCACTGTCTGCTCCGGCCCTTGCGCCCAGGCCTCTTCTTGGATGCGTGCCCGGATCTGGACCGGCGCCGGTCATACTCACTCGACCTTCCCCGAGGCTGCGTCCGACGCCCTTGGCGTCGCCGGCTGTGCTTCCCCCATCCTTGTTCCAGACAACACGGAGGTGGTTGGGCGTCCACCGATTCTGAAACTGCGCCGACTGAACCATTGGGCTCCATGTCGTATCCTGTGCCTTATTCTGAAGTGCTAGGGTTGGATGAGGATTGGGAGGGGCAGCAGGATCCCTTAGAAATCCCGCTTTTCAACCGGAAATGGACTGGTATGAGTACCTGGGTGATGCCAGTGGCTTGGACACCTCCCCAGAGCCTGTCATACTGTCTCCCCCTAACCTGCTATGGAGGAGGGGGCTTCATTTGCAATGGTGGTACGTAGGGCTGCGGAGGTCTTGGACCTGCAGCTTCCTACTGTGGCAGTCCAGACCAATGTCTTGACGGAGGTCCTGCAGCCTGGTGTCTCCACCTCGGAACCCTTCCTGCCATTTAATGTGAGCTTGACAGATGTTCTGCTGGGCACCTGGTCCAAGCCTAGCAAAGGCGCTCCTGTGAACAGAACTATCGCCCGCCGCGTTGCCCTGCGCCGGGCGACCCAACTTTCCTCTCCAACCCCGCAGCCCCCGAGAGGTTGGTGGTTCAAGCCTCCTTCCACTCCCCCGGATAGGGAATCCAAAAGGCTGGACAGCTTTGGTAAGAAGATCTTCTTTTCCACCAGCCTTCCATTGCGGTCGGCAAACACTGCATGCCTCTTGGGCCGTTATTTCCATTCGCTATGGGAAGCGGTTGCGCAAGTGCTGCCACAAGTCCTGGAAGAGGACCGGGATGTCCTTTCCCAAGCTGTTGCAGACTGGGGAGATGCAGCAAGGTTTGCCATATGCTGTGGCTTAGACACGACAGACTCGCTGGGCAGAGCGATTACCTCGACGGTGGCCGTTATGCGCCACGCCTGGCTCTGGACGTCTGGCTTTTCAGGGGATGTCCAAGTCAACCACATGGACATGCCCTTTGAAGGCTCCCGTCCCTGCAGTGGTGGTTGACAAACCACGATTGGGTCAGAGGCAGACCTCTATCCCTTCCCCAACCAGATCTCACAGTGGTGACAGATGCGTCACTTCTGGAATTGGGCAACCACCTGGGTGAGGTGGAGATCAGAGGACTCTCGTCTCCTGCGGAAGCCGGGCTCCACATCGACTTGCTGGCTTTGAGGGATTAGTTTGACACTGAAAGCCTTCTTACCATTTCTCAATGGGAAGCTCATTCAGGTGTTCACAGAAAACACCACCGCCATGTGGTACTGCAACAAACAAGGTGGGGTGGGGTCGGGGACCCTTTGTCAGGAGGCTCTACACCTCTGGACTTGGCTGAAACCACAGGGCATAGCCCTGGTGGTTCAACACCTGGCCGGTTTCCTGAACTCCAGGGCGGAGGAACTCAGCCATCGGTGTTTAGCAGATCACGAATGGCGTCTCCATCTGGAGGTGGCGCAAGGCCTCTTTCAACAGTGGGGAGAGCCTTGGTTAGATCTGTACGCCTCTGAATAGAACGCGCAGTGTCAGCAGTTTTGCACTTTGGAGTTTCCAAGGTGACTCGCTCAGCGACGCTTTTTGTCTTGAGTGGCGCACAGGCCTCCTGTACGCCTTTCCGCCCATACCACTCCTGTCCAGAGTGCTCAAGAAGATCAAGAGCGACCGAGCCCAAGTCATCCTTGTGGCTCAGAACTGGGCACGGAGAGTTTGGTATCCTGAGCTTCTGCAGATGAGTATTGATCCTCCGATCGGGCTGCCCCTTCAGGAGGATCTTCTCTCGCAGCAGCAGAGGAGGGTCCTCCACCCGAACCTGTCCACCCTCCACCTCCCTGCGTGGAGATTGAGATGCGACAGTTGACAGCTTTTAACCTTTCTCTCGAAGTCTGTGAGGTTATTCTGGCAGCCAGGCGTCCCTCCACCAAGTCTGTATACGCCTGCAGATGGCAAAGATTTTGTAAGTATTGTACAGAACAGTCTGTTGACCGCCTGTCTGACATTCTTCTTTTCATTCTTTCTTTGACCCAGCAGGGCTCTGCTCTGGGCACTCTGAAGGGTCACATTTCAGCCCTTTCTGCTTTTCTTCAGTTGCCAGATCAACTGTCACTTTTTAAATCTCATACATTGTACATAGATTGTTGAAGGGGCTTACACATTTTCCCCCCCCCTCACCATTTCTCAAGCCCCAGTGGAACCTTGACTTGGTTCTCACCTATTTGATGTGTGCACCATTCGAGCCACTGCACAATTGCCACCTCCGGCTGCTTACTATCAAAACAGCCTTCCTAATGGCAGTAACTTCTGCCAGGAGGGTGAGCGAATTGCAAGCTCTATCCTCTCAGCCTCTTTACCTGACTGTCTTTCCGGACAAAGTAGTACTCCGCACTAGAGCGTCTTACTTGCCTAAGGTAGTGACACCTTTCCATCTAGGGCAATCTGTCACCTTGCCGACCTTTTATGCTCCTCCGCATCCTTCCAAGGAAGAGGAGCATCTCCACCGCATGGACCCAAAAAGAGCATTATCGTTCTACTTTTACCACACTAAAGAGTTCCGGGTGGATGACCAATTCTTTGTAGGGTACATTGGCGCAAAGAAGGGTCATGCTGTGTAGAAGAGAATTATTTCACATTGGGTTATCCTCTGCATAAAAATCTGTTATGCCTTGGCAAGGAAACAGTTTCCTGAGGGCCTTATAGCTCATTCATCCAGGGCCAAGGCAGCTACCACAGCTCTTCAGCGTGGTGTTCCAGTCCTCGACATCTGCTAAGCGGCTATGTGGGCGTCCCTGCACATGTTTGCCAAACATTATTGCTTGGATAACAAGGTCCGTAGTGAAGGCCTTTTCGGGCGTTCGGTCCTACAGGACTTTCTGGTCTAACAATGTTCTGCAGTCACTCCTCCGGGGATGGTATTGCTTGGGTATCTGTTCTAAGGTAAGGAATCTGCAGCTAGATGGCTCTATCAGATGGACAAGTTATTTACCTTCGGTAACGCCTTGTAAAAACATGATATAGCTGCAGATTCCTTACTGACCCACCCATCCTCCCCGCACTGCGGATCAGTTTTTAGTGTCAGGTCTGTTTCCCTTCAGGGCCCTAGTTGTTTTTAGCACACCATGGTTAGTCACTTCATGGCTCCGCGCTTCTGCCGTGGAAAGTCGTGAATAGTACTGACGTCAGCTTGCCAAGGTGGCGCCTATATAGAGGAGTCGACCGACGCTACCTATCGGCGCGCAGGGGTACTGCTATCAAAAATCTTCCAGATCCAGCCTGACGCCTGGAAACTTTTAAGGTAAGGAATCTGTGGCTAGATCATGTCTCTACCAGATAAAGCGTTACCGAAGGTAAGTAACTTGTCCAACATTTATTGACCAAAATATGTAAATTAAAACTATCTAACTCGCAAGACCACTTGTTTTATTTACAGTATTCTCATAATGTTTCATATATTTGCAGGGGTTCCTGTTAGGGTAAATATGTGGCAGCTGGTGCAGTATGTGGAAGACCCGGTGTGAGAGAATGGAGTGTATTACATGGTGTGGTTGTGAGACCTCTCGGTGTATTACACTTACCAACTCTTCTAGGACCAGTCAGGCTTCGTTTGTCAAACCTTAGCTTAACCCTATGTAGCTGTGGCTTTGAGCAGTCAGGCTTCAACAAAGGAACAAGTGTTAAGCATTTAAAACCGCACCAAAATCAAATGAAAAAGAAACACAACTAAAGAAATCCAACATCAATTTATAAAAATAGACTGTATTTTCATGAATTTATGGACACCAAAATGGAAGAGATTCACTAGATGGTTCCGAACATATAGATTTTGAAAGAAACAGTATATCACAACTTTTCACTCAACCGCAAAACAAGCATTGGCAAATTCAATGAATTTGACATTTGGGAACGTATTCAGGAAAACTTTGGTCAAAGTGGTATGCAGTTACTTAGAGCTACTTTGGATAACCAACTGCGGCAGGGAGCCAGTCAAGGGGACCAGCAAGGTCCGAAGAAATAGTTACCTCAACAAGAAAAAAAGTCTTCAGTCCAGTTCCACTATCGGTGGTCTCTTTCATTTGACTTCTATGGAGTGGTCCTGATGCAAGGGATACAGTATACTGAAGATGCTGTGCGGTCGACGGGGGTCGTCCTTGTGGGACGACCTTGGCCACAGGCGTCGACATCCATCGAAGTCCTCTTTGGCCCAGCAAAAGTCCAATCGCCACTGGACTACTGTTCAACGGGCATAAGAAACTCAGCGTTTCCTCCTTTTGGCAATAACTCCCCTTCTGGGTGAATAAACGGCACTCTGAGGATTCTCCCAGGTCAGGCAGACTCGGGTGCAACTTTTGAGCATCTGGTCTCTGTCTCCCAGGCTGCGCAGCGGCGAGGAGAGACGATCAGGCTTCTTCAGCTTTTGTGGCCCTGTGCTGCTAACAGGAAGTCAGCCAACTCACTTTTGTAGTGTCTGCTTGTGGCTGGACTCGGAATGGCTTGCCCACGAGCAGGACACAGCAGGCTATCCCAGGGAGGGTTAGCAGGGTAGTCCTTCTTCGGTTCTCTTCTCCAGTCCAGCAAGATATGTGTTGTGGATGCTAAGGGTGCTTTTATGCCCAAAAAGTGTCCTTGGGGGAGTTTGCAGTCACTAGCCAATTGGCCACTAGGTTCCCTCCCGCCTGATGACAACTTTCTGTGAAGTGTGGCATTTAGCTATTCCGGAGTGCTCCATTCTGCTCACTCCCAAGATGTCAGGACCACTCTCTTGGTGTGTGGAGCTTGGTAGCCTACCATAGGGGTTGTAGCTAACTGTGGGCTACACGCCCACAAGAAGACCGGTTTGGCAACTGTTTTCCCTCTCTGTCCCCACTGGCAGTCTGTCTACCTAAACAATAGAGCAGACCCTTCCGTGTTTGGGCACCACTTGCCCTTCAAAGGCTAGAAGCTCAACTTTTGGGCCAACACCACGCGTGGCTTTCTGCCAGGAGGCGGTAACACCTCCTCCAGTAGCAGGCATCTATTGCTACTTTTCCAGGGAGTCATTCACACATCTCTCCAGGAGGGCTGAAAGCTGTCTGGAAGGATAGTCTTTGTGTGCCATCAGAAACAGGCCCTGGGAGCCTTGGGCAACCTAAGTGGCAACTTACTAAAGTTGCACTTTGCCCATCAGTGACATTAAATTTGATTTAACCATTACATTTGATGGAACGCTCTGATTGTTTTGCTACCTTGAAGTACCCAACTCAGTAGTCCCAATCAAAAGTTAGCAGGGCTGAAGCCTGTAACTCTGTACTTGCCAATGGGGCTACCAGCCTCTTACAGTAAAAACAACAATGGTGAGTTTTTATTGTTAGAACATGTAAAACACATTTTCTACTTTGTAATATATTGCACCCTGCAGTAGGGCTCGAGAGGCCTACTGTAGGGGTGACATATATATATATTACAAAGGGAGGTTCAGGCTTTGCCATTACCTTAAATGGCAAAGCCAAGTTAGCCATTAAAACTATAGTGGCTTTCTGGGAGACATGTTTACCTTGTCATACTGTTGGAGGCACAACTAGTGCTGCAGTCCATGAGTGACACGTTAACACACAGGCCCTAAGTAACCCTGGTACCATGCACAAGGGACTTAGAAGTAAGTTTAAGCAATGGCACTTGGGTCTATGCCAAACAAGGATGTACCTTTTTATGGGTCAGAGCGCATGCTCCAGATTAGCAGGGCTCAGGGCATTTCATTAACTTTTGTTAGTGCAGCAGGAGAAGCTGAGTGTGTTACTGACTCAATGCAACCTAATTGTGGCTCTTTAAAGGTCTTTCCTGCGACCGCACATGCACTGCATGCAGTCTCGTTTGTGAGAGATATTGTATACAAGGGGCTTGCAGCCCACCCATTGCTTAACATTCACTGACCTCATTGTCACTCCTATTTGCTGCCTTCTAATTGGCTAGCACGTGCTGGCTTCCTCTTCTTTTGGGTGGAGCATGGACCAAGTATTCAATGCTGTCCATCCACTGAAAGCGCTGTTAGTGAGGTACTACTTTTATTTTTCTCTGTTGTCCTTGTTGAACCTCTTGCCATTTGTAGCTGTTTTACTATGACTGACACTCTCTCTCTCTCTCTCTCCCCCTCTCTCTCTCTCTCTCCCCTTTCTCTCTCTCTCTCTCTCTCTCTCTCTCTCTCTCCCTCTCTCTCCCTCCCCCTCTCTCTCTCTCTCACTCCCTCTCCCTCTCCCTCCATCCCTCTCTCCGTTTTCAAAGAAGCCCTTTCTCCTTTGCAATGGTTGTTTGTGACAACAGATATTATCGGCTTCCTAATTTATTTCCACCAGGACATGGGCACAATTGCTTTCTCCCATTGCCTTTTGTTCATGTTGTACAGCATGGGCATTGCTGATTTTGGCAATGATTTGTAGCCCAAGCTGTACAGCGGAGTGACTGCTCTGAAGCATGGCTAAAAATAATAATTTAAAAAAGGATTATGACACATCCAGTGCTAATGTGCTTCTAAAGAAAACGCATTAGCCCCTGCTGCTTCATAGTGCTTTATGTTGTTTACCTACACTGCCAATCACCCTCGCTGCTGTACAGTATGGCTAAAAAAGATTGCCAAAACTAATAGCTCTCATAGGCAAGCCCTATTGAAGATGCCAGTGCTTGTTTACTATCTGTTTTTGAGCAAATGGAGGGCCATTCCCCTTGTTTGTTTTATAGCCAGGTGTGCCCTTGCTTCGCCACTATACTGACTCCACCAAATAGACATTCTAATCTAAGGGATACGCTACTGGGCCCAAACACTATATGGCGGAATAATGCACAGCATGCGAGTCTAGGCGAGTTTTAAGCTGCTAATCCGTGGTTACAGATTTAGCAGGGTAGTTTATTGTCTCTTACATTAAGTTTTAACACAGTTAAAAGGGCATATCATTCCAAAACTAATTGTTGAAATCAGCAGGATTGCATTGTAAGACCTCTTGGGAAAATGTTGGAAAGTTTAACATTTTTGATAATTGCTTTTTGTTGGGATCTTAATTTTCACATATGACCTATTAACCTGTGCCTGAGCAATTTAGTAAACCTTTTTGGTGTAACTGCAACGTTGGGTCATCGTGCATTACATTGTCTTTAACGTAAGGACTATTTACATATAGGCAAGTAAGTTAGGCCTATAAATAAAGACTATGATAAGAAGTTGGTGCCTGTATTTAAGTATGAGGTCACAGTTGCCCTACTACCTGAAGGATGTTACACTGCAGATAATTGAATCAAAATTCTTCTGTATCTTGTCTTAGCCGCCAGTCTCTTTACTAGTTGGTTCTGCTTTCCGTGAAACGTGCCTTTAGCTGTTGGATACTCTCTCATTAGATAAAAACTGAAAATAAATAAATGATGTACTTGAGTTTTCTCAAATAGAGGAAAGCATTTCTGTTCTACCATAAACATAATTCTAAAACTACCAAACTAAAGAGTTAGACATGGGCACCAGGAATTTATTTCTTAAATCAAAGACTCATGAAAAGAAGCATATGAATGACCATGTACGTTTTTGTATATGTTATCCTCATAGAAGAGTTGCCATACATAAAATGCTTCTTTTGAACTAAGCCTTACACTATTTAAATAATAGATAATTGTCTATATATCTTTTTAATTGGCATTTTTGTAATTAACACTGGTGACAATACTTTTTGGGCTAGAAATTAATACTTAATTGGAAGACTATAAATGGTTAGTGTGTCATTAGCTGGTTGAAATTGATGTGTCTTCAAGGTCGCTGAGAATTTTTTATTTCGTCTTTCGAGATGTGTGAGTTGGGGGTCCAGGGTGATAATCTATGTAAGTGTAGAGATCTGCTCCCAAACGTTTGATGGCCTGGTGGATGGAAATGAGTTCTGGCTATGGCTGTGCACTGTTAGTAAGTCACCAGGTCTTTTTTTACACAACCGTGCCATTATTAGTTACTAAAAGCAGAATATGGTGAAATTTTCATCCAAACTCTTACTTCCAATCCAGGGTCTGAATAACAGTTACCAAACCATGATGCAGCTTCTGCACACTTCCACAACCTCATACTTTCACATGCGGCTTGTTAGAACTGACAATGTTAGTGTATCAAGTTTTATAACATACACTGTTATAGTGTGTGAGTGTTGAACAGAATAGCCTGGACTGCTTTAATAAAGCACAAATTGCGTAGAACAATGCAGGTTTACATTATTAAACTTGACATCTCAATCCACACTATTTTTCTCTCCTCTTTCTTGTTTCTTTCTTTTCCAGATCCTTGGACAATGGCGTTTAGCAAAAGCCACAAAAGGAAATTTTTCTATAACATGAAAAATAAGACGTCTACTTTCGAACTTCCTCTTGATTCAGTTGCACCATTTCAGTAAGCTAATGACCTTTACAAAAAGGATGCTATGAGAACAGATTAAAATAAATACTATTGTTTGTTCAGCTTGTATGATATTGTACCATAATTGATATTAATTCAAATGCTTATCAATGTTCATTATTTCAGGCACTGCTTCATGTTTGTGACTTATATTTCTGTTCTTAGTCAATATGCTGATAGTGGCCATTAGTTTTTAATTGCACGAACTAAGTAGAGGGCTAGGAGAGTCTGAGTTTACAAGAACTGATACTCATTTGTCTTTATTTCTGATAGAGACTCCTAAATACAGATTCCTCACCATAGACAATTCCCCAGGTGTCAGACTAGAACCGGAATATCTTGAGCAGTACCTCTGCACGCCGGTTCTGCGTCAAAAGTGACGTTGCAGTGCTTATATAGGCGCCACCCCAACACACTAACATGAGTTCCTTTCGTTCCATGCCAACAGCGCAGTACCTCTGCGTGCCGGTAGGGGATGTTGTTCGGCTGTGTGCCGGAAGTGACGTTGTGTTGTCTATGTAGGCGCATCCCCGCACGCTGATATGAGTTTCATTTGTTCCCTTTTTGAGACGTTTTGCTGACCCTTTTTTGAGCTGTTGCTCCAAGTGTGCTTGGGACATGTCCCCTTCCAAACCTACTGTGTTTAAGCCTTGTGGGGAGTGTCACCAGCAGATGTCTGTCTCATATCCCCTCTTGGTCTGCCTCTAGCACCTAGGGTCGGGTCACCACACCAAGGGCTGCCCCAAGTGCAAGGTGATGCACCCGAAGGCGATTCATGAGCGGGTGCTGAAACTCCTGGCTGCGCAGCAGAAGAATGCTCCATGCAGTTCTCTGTCCTATTCTCTGTGCCACTTACAGGGTCGTTCTTGGATTCGTTCCCACAGAAGGTGCCATTGCGCTCCAAGACTACTTCTTCCAAGTCGGGTAAGTCCAAAGAAGCACAAGAAAAAGAAGTTGAAGCGTTATTCGTTCTCGCTCGCCAAACACTGTGCTGCTGGTCCCTGCTCCCGCACTACACCTGCAAAGTCGGTGCCCGGACCTGCTCCACGCGACCCGGAGTGACGCCCGTACAGTTAAAGGAAATTTACAGTACCGTGCATGCCATTTTTGGGCCACTGACTCACTCTGGAGCGACCTGGGCCCCATCGCTGGTTTACCATCGGCGGGTTCGCCCTCGGCGCCAGGTGGGACCTCTGGATCCACCCTCGGATCTGGACTGACGCCAACATGGGTGCCCCAACCCACCCTGGCTCAATCCCTCCCAGGAACTACCCGATCGTAATTTTTGACACCGATTCGACGTCGCTGCTGGTATCGTCTAGGTCATCCTATCCCGTGGACTTCCCAAAGAAGGTGATAGAGAGAAGGTGATTGGTCCCTTCGAGGACCCTGATGATAACTGGTATCAGAAGCTGGGTGATGCCAGTGTCCTAGATACCTCCCCAGATTCTGGTATGGTTTCTCCTCTGGGCCAGGTTTTGGAGGAAGGCTCATCCCTTGCCAACGTGATGCGCAGGGCAGCAGAGGTCCTCCATCTCCAGCTGTGGGTCATCAAGGTCAAGACTAACGTCTTGAGAGAAGTGCTTTAACCTGGGGCATGTTCATCAGAACCCGTGCTCCCCTTTAATGAAGTCTAACGGACGTTTTAGGAAGCTGGCTCTACATATACTATACCAAAGTAAGATATAGTGTGCACAGAGTCCAGGGGATTCCCAGAGGTATAGCAGAGGCTAAATTAGATAATCACTAACAGCTCTATTTGTGGTAGTGTGGTCGAGCAGTTAGGCTTATCAGGAGGGTGTGTTAAGCATTTATTGTATTTACTCAATCAAGGCTGATGTCACACACTCAGAGACAGAATCCAGACCAATTAGGTAGGTATAAAAAAAGGTATACTTGTAGTTTATTTCTATACCCAAGCAGGACTTGGTACAGGTAGGTAATAAGTACTTACAAATACACGACTGTTCAAGGAAATGCAGTTGTTCTTGTAATTGTAACAGTTACAGGCTGATATCACTTTTCAGAATACTTGGCATTACACAGTAAATGCTCTGATTACTTTCGGATTACGTTACAATAGTGCTCACTTTTCCCCATACATTAGCAGTTCTACATAGAATACTTTCTAGACCCAAAATCTCATACTATGAGTCCCTATGGAAGGAAAAATGGTTATCGAACTCGGAGGTTGAGGTTTCAGGGTTAGGACCAAGGTTCCCCAAGATCCAAGTGGACACTCTAGTTACACCACCAGCTGCACTGTGGCGGTCGGGTGCAGAGTTCAGGGGACCAACGTTAGCCAACGTGCTAAGGGGGACCTTTGGTTGGGGTCTGCTGGCAAGCAGGCCACTTCAGTGTGGGAGCAAAGCTCCTAAGTTTGCGGTCGGCACTGCAGGGGCCAACGACCGACACAAGAACTGCACCGCCAGCAGCACCGAGGCGGCCGGGTGCAGGAGGTAAAGCAGACGTTGCTGTCCCTCGGCTACTCAGTGGAGACCGTCGGTTTCGGAAAGTTGCAGGCTCGGTTGGGAGGACTTCTTGGAGGCGACCCACGCCTGGGAAGGCGACTAGGGATCTGGAAGGAGGCTTGGACACAGTCGGTTGGGCCACCCAAGGCCGGGAAGGCGTCGAGGGCTGGGGTGTCTTAGGCGCTGGTTTCCTTAGGCTGCACTCCGTCGGCGTCCATCGGACAGACGCGGTCTGAGTTCCTGGACCGCTTCGGTCAAAGGAGCGGTTGCCTTACCGTCTTGGGTCGGGGGGGACCCTTCAAGTAAAGGCTGCAGGTTTAGTTTTGAAGCTTGTGGGAGGTCAGGGGGTCACCGGTTTCCAACTTGGGATCGCCAGGGGGACCTCTTTGGATTATGGACCCACTCGATCTCGGGCCGTGGCGCCGGGTGGTGCAGAATCGCGGAGTCCGGACTCTGACAGTCTTTGGTTTGAGCAAATCCTTTGCTCATGGGAATCAGAGTCTGTTAGTTGAGTGCAGTGCAGGTCCTCCGGGCTCTGGAGGTGTGCTGCTGTGGGACACACCGGTTTCTTTGCTGTAGGCAGGTCGTGGTTGGGACAGGCCGGTAGGGCTGGGGCCAAGTCAGTTGGCGTCCTCGGTTTCTTCCTGGGTCAGCGTGGATCTTCGGTCCTTCTTCTTTTTTCATCGAATCTGAGGAGGCAAAGTTCAGGGTTGCCCTAAATAGAAAATTTGGGAGCGTTAAAGGGGTTTGTAGGTTGGGATCAATGGGTCCCTTCCTTGGGGTGGGTACACCCCCTATTATGCTACCCTCCCATGCGAGGGGGCATGATCCTCTTCCTAATTGGCAGAGTCCCCTCATCTTCAAGACGGAGGGGACTGAGATGTGTGCTTCACCTCGCTTCCCTCAACTGAGGGATGGGATTGGCAACGGTGAGCACACTTCTCTTCCTAACTTGGATTTGCCACCGATTCTCCCGCCCAAGTGGGAGTCAGAACCGATGGGAGCCAGTTGCTGGGGCCAGCAAAAAGCAGTGACACCGTCCAAAGGCAGCTGGTCTTTGAAACTTCCCTTTTCGTGGGCGCAGTCTATCCTGGGGGAGGAGGCATAACACATTTGCCCAGGATGGGCTTTGTTTCTGGATCCAGAGAGCGGAGGCCCTCTACCCAGGGGTCCAGAAACCTGTCTGGTGGTGGCAATGGCAGGCAGCCATTCAGGAACCACACCAAGTATGGTCGATTATCAGGGGGCATTTCTAAGATGCCATCTGAGTGCATTTTACATTAAATCGCACACTGGCATCAGTGTGGGTTTAATGCGCTGAGACGTTTGCTACCAAACTTCCCAGTTTTTAGTAAAGCCATTATGGAGTTGTGGAGTTTTTTGTGACCAACTCCCAGACCATATATTCCTTATGTCTTTACTACGCTTACAATGTCTATGAATGAACTTAGACACTGTAGGAGTACAGGGCTCATGCCTCTGTACCCTCACCTTAGGACTAGTGCAACCTGCTAGAGGGGTGATTTACCTAGGCCTTAGGCAGTGGATTGCAGGCATGGCACGCAGGGGTGCATGCCATGTCGACCCTTCACTTATATCTGCACCAAAACACGCAGCCTGCTTGTGGCAGAGCGTGTGGATTAAGGTGCAAGGCCTCTAAGGATGGCACAATAGGTGCTGCAGCCTTCAGAGGCCTTCCTTGGCCACAGTGCCCTTGGTACCCATGGCACCTTTTACAAGGGGCTTGCCTGTGGCCAGGGATGTGCCAGTTGTGGATACAAAGGTACAATTTTGGGAAAGAACACAAGCCCTGTGAACCTGATTGGCAGGGACCCAGGGCACATCAAGTCGGGTTGCATCAGATGTCAGGCAAAAATGGGGGGGAACCATGCAAAGAAACAGCACTTTCCAACAGACGTGCTCCTGGGGGCCTGGGCAAAACCTTTCACAGAGGCTCCGGAGCACGAATGATTGCCCATCGGCACCGTCCCACACCAAGAAGCACAGCTTTCCTTTCGCAGCTGTCTTCCACGGAGAGCCTGGTTGGGTAGGCCTCCACAACCAAGGTCAACCCAAGTGCATTCCCTACCACACCACCGGAGAGGGAATCCATGAGGCTGGACACCTTTGGGAAGCACATTTTTTCTTTAACCAGCCTTGTTCTGTGGTCGGTGAACACTGCATGTCTCTTGGGTGATATTCCCATGCAATATAGGATTCAGTTGCGCAGCTGCTTCTCATGCTGCCCGAGGAAGAATGCGCCATCCTCAACCAAGTTCTGGTGGACAGCAGCGATGCAGCAAAGTTCGCCATCCGGTACGGACTGGACACCACAGACTCCCTGGTTAGAGCCATGGCTTTTATGGTGGTGCTGCGTTGCCACGCCTGGTTATGGTTTACTGGGTTTTCAGTGGATTTCCAGTCTTCACTGGCTGACATGCCGTTTGATGGCTTCCGCCTATTTGGCGATAAGGCTAATGAGGCGCTCGAATGCTTTCGCAAGAGCAGGGTCACTGCCAGATCCTTTGGCCTTTTCCATTCAACACATCCATAGCAGCAGTCCTTTCACCCCTGCCACAGCCGTGTAAGGGGTAATTATGGGCACCTGCAATTCCAGCCATTCTCAGTCCAACAACCTGCCCGACCCTTTTAAGGAGGGGGCTTCGGCAGCCAGTCCCAGCGTGCTGTCTAGTGACTCGCCCCTCCAGATGCTGAAGCTTTAGAACCTCTTTAGTATGCTGTCCATCTAGCACAGCTGTCCCATTGGCAGCAGAATCCGGCACCACCTGCCCCAATGGTCAGCGATAACATCCGACAAGTGGGTGCTTCAAATCATTCGGAAAGTTTATGCCCTACCATTTTTTAAAACATCACCACCCATTCCACCATCCCAATAACAGCTGACGGAGGACTATTTCTGTTTGCTTTGTCAGTGTTGGACCTGACATCCTTGTCATGGTTTCCCCTGACTTTTTGCCTTCTGACCTCCTGTTTTGCTAAGCTCATTTTTGCTGGCTTTAGGACTCTGGGCACTTTACCACTGCTAACCAGTGCTTAAGTGCATATATTCTGTACTCTAAACACAGAAACATTGGCTTAACCACAATTGGCTTATTTAATTTACTTGTAAGTCCCTAGTAATGTGCACTGTATGTGCCCAGGGCCTGTAAATTAAATGCTATTAGTGGGCCTGCAGCACTGATTATGCCACCTACTTTAGTAGCCCTGTAAACATGCCTCAGGCCTGCAGAGCCTGTGTGTGCAGTTTTAAACTGCCATTTCGACCTGGCAAGTTAACCAAACCTTTCCTTCTATTACATCTAAGTCACCCCTAAGGTAGGCCCTAGGCATCCCTATGTGCAGGGTGAAGTGTAGTTAAAAGGTAGGACATGTATCTCTGAGTTTTACATGTTCTGGTAGTGAACTTTATCAAATTCGTTTTTCACTACTGCAAGGCCTATCTCTCCCATTAGTCAACATTGGGGTTGCCTTAAAACATCTTTTAAGCGTAATTTCCAATTGGGAAGGGATGGAGATTTGGAGTTTGGTGTCTCTGGACTCACAATTTAAAATCACAACGTATGGTGAAGTTGGATTTTAAGTTGTAAGTCTGAAAATGCCAAAGTTTACATTTTCTTACTTTAACCATTCTGTGCCTCTGCCTGTCTCTGAATACACATCTGGGTTGAGTGACAGCTGGGCTTTGTGCGTTCCCTCTAGAAAGTCACAGGTAAGCTGGGGTGTGACATTCACATCCTGATGGCCCATCGCCAGGTTGATGGGCCTTCCTGAGCTAGAGTAGGAGGGAGGAGCTGACACTTGCACCTGAATAGGGCTGTGCCTGTCCCCACACAAAGTGCTGCATACCCCCCTGTAGTGAGTCTGGATCCAGGACAGGAAAGGCAGGCACCTTGTGATCTTCAAATGCCTCTTTGACACCTCTCCCGCTGGAACCAAGGACATTCTGCCAGGGAGAAGAGCTGCTATGCTGCAGGAGGGACTGACACTTTGCTACCTGCTTTGCTTTGTTGGCCTTCTGCCTGCCTATTGCTGTGATGTAGGAGGGACTGCCGCTTTGCTACCTGCTTTACTGTGTTGCTCTGCTGCCTGCTGCTTCTTGCCTGGTGTGAGGAGGACTGGACTTGCTCTCTACATCCTTGAACCCAGGTTTCTCCAAGGGCTTGCTGGCTTGCCCCCTGTTCTTAAAGTCTCAGGGCCATCAAAGTCTCCCTTCAACTCTGCTTCAGCTGCTGGACTCTGCCAACTGTAAGTCCTGCCCTGCGAAGATGTGCCAATCCAGCAATCCAGGCCTGGGCCTTGAAAGTGGGTTCTGCAGCAGTTTTCCTGCAAAGAGCAATGCAGTGACAACTTTGCCGATTCATGGCCTTCCCTCCGTGGCTCAATGACAACGCGGGTCCCGACTGCGAGGTTCGACGCAGCATCGATCCAGAGACATTCCTGCGAGGTTTGACGCCAATGCATCGCCGATCCGACGACATCCCTGCACGGCTCGCTGTTGATGCAATGCCTACATTGTAAAGGGTTCGACGGCGTGGGACCCGGGTGCGAGGCTCGATGATGACGCATGGGTCCGACTGTGTGAATCCAAACCGAGGCATCAAGACTTTGACGCTGATGCTTGCTCCATCCAAGGTACATTTTCAGCGGGCCCTGCGTTGGTCCTGTAGCCGGTCTGTCCTCCATCTGGCCTGAAATCTTTTGATTTACCCCAGTTCAACAAGACCTCAAGTAACCCCTAAGCACTATTGACTTTAAACCACTTCATTGCAGTTATTCATATCCCAAGTTCTACTTATTGGATTTTTGTTGTTTTGGTCTTGTTTTACTCAGATAAATATTCTCTATCGTTCTAAACTGGTATGGAGTCTTTTTGTGGTGTCTTCACTGTGTTACTGTAATTAAAATGTGCACCAATACTTTACAGATTGCCTTTTAAGTTAAGCCTGACTGCTCTGTGCCAAGCTACCAGAGGGTCAGCACAGGTTAATTTAGGTAGTGTATCTGACTTACCATGACTAGGATTGTGGTCTCAATTGAACAGGGTGCAAGCCTCTGCAAACTAGAGACCCAATTTCTACCCGTCAGGAAATGTAGGCTCTCTTGGCCAAGGGAGCCATCGAGAGGTTGCCGGCATCTGAAGTAGGTTGTGGTTGCTATTCCTGCTACTTTCTGGTGCCAAGGGAGGACAGGGGACTTCGTCTTATTCTAGAGCTGCACCTTCTCAACTTCTTCTTGAAGAAGGAGAAATTCAGAATGCTTACAATCGCCTAAGTTTGTCTGCCCTGGATCCGGGAGACTGACTGGAAGCGTTAGACTTGCAGGATGCTTATTTCTACATCCCCGTCCTGCCAGATACACAGATGCTATCTGGGTTAACGGTGGGCTACAAGAATTTCCAGTTCACAGTGCTCCCCTTCGGCCTCACCAGCGCCCCTCGGGTGTTCACCAAGGTGATGGCGATGGTCGCAGCTCACCTGTGGAGCTCAGGGATTTCAGTCTTTCCCCTACCTCGATGACTGGTTGTTGAAGGCAGGCTCACCCGATGCAGTCATCACCCACCTTTTGACTACGACAAATCTCCTGCACTTGTTGGGGTTCACTATCAACATGCGAAAGTCACACCTGACTTCCTCATAGACACTCCCTTTCATTAGAGCTTTTCTGGACACTGTGCAGTTTCGGCTTATCATCCCTAGCGGTGAGTCTAGGATATTCAGGTTATGATACCAATGTTTCAGCCTCTATCCTGGACTTCGGTAAGACTGCCTCTGAGGCTGTTGGGTCTCATGGCCTCCTGCATCCTGCTGGTGACACATGCCCACTGGCATATGCAGACTCTGCAGTGGGGCCTGAAGACCCAGTGGGCAGAGCACCAGGAGAATCTCTCCAACATACTCCAGATCTTGGAGGGAACTGCAAAAGACCTGCAGTGGTTGCTAACGAACCACGATTGGGTCAGTGGCAGACTCCTCTCCCTTCCCCTGCCAGAGTTGACGGTAGTGACAGATGCGTCACTTCTGGTTTGGGCGGCCATCTAGGAGAGGTGGAGATCAGAGAACTCTGGGCGGAGTCCAAGCTTCACATAAACCTGTTGGAGCTTCAGGTGATCCGCTTGGCATTAAAAGCTTGAAAGGCTAGTGCAGGTAGCCATGTAGTACTGCAACAAACAGGACGGGTAGGGTTGTGGACCCTGGGTCAAGAGGCTCTGCAGCTCTGGACATGGCTGGTATGTTAGAGAATTTCCCTGGTGGTTCAACAGCTGGCGGGCTCTCTGAACACCAGGGAGGACGAACTCAGCTGAGGATGCCTCGCGGATCACGAATGGCGTCTCCAACCGGAGGTGGTGCAAGGTCTTTTTCAGCAGTGGGGAGAGCCTTGCTTAGATCTGTTCGCCACCTCTGAGAACGCACAATATCGCTGTTCTGTGTGCTGGAGTTTCCAAGGCGACTTTCGCTGGGAGATGCTTTTTGTCTAGAGCATTTCGAGTGAAGTTCTTGCCTCATGTATGATTCATGCCAATAACACTCCTGCCCAGAGTTCTCAAGAACATCAGGAACAACCAGGCCGAAGTCATTCTTGTGGCTCCAGATTAGACACGGAGAGTCTGGTATCCCGAGCTGCTGAGCATGACCATCGGTCCTCCGATCAGGTTGCCCGTTGGGAGGATCTTCTGTCGCAACAACAGGGCAGGGTTGTGCGCCCGAACCTGTGTACCCTCCATCTCCATGCGTGGAGATTGAACGGCAACAGTTGACAGCTTTCAACCTTCTTCCACAAGACTCTGAGGTTATTCTGGCAGCCAGGTGGCACTCCACCAGGACGATATACACCTGCTGTTGGGAAAACTTTGTATCAAGGTGTGCCTTTCACAACGTTAAACCCCTGTCTTCACCTCTCTCAAAAGTTTTATTGTTTGCACTGTCTTTGGCCCAGCAGGGCTCTGATTTGGACACACTTAAAGGTTACCTGTCTGCCATCTAGGCGTTTTTGCAGTTGCCGGACCAACCTTCACTTTTTAAGTCACCTGTTGTGGCTAGGTTCCTAAAGGCCTGCAACATAAGTTCCCACCTAATCCTTTTATCATGCTTCAGTGGGGCCTCAACCTGGTCCTGACGTTTCTCGTGTGTGCACCATTCAAGCATCTACACAATTGCCCTCTTAGGCTGCTGACCATCAAAACTGCCTTTTTAGTGGCCATAATATGGGCCAGGAGGGTCAGCGAACTACAAGCGCTGTCGGCGCACCCTCCTTATACCACCTTTTACCCAGACAAACTGGTCCTCTGAAAGCGTGCCTCTTTTCTGCCAAAAGTTGTCCCTCTTTTCCATTTAGGCCAGAACATCATCCTGCCTATCTTCTTTGTTCACCCCATCCCTCAAAAGAAGAGGAGAGACTCCACCGCCTTGACCTTAAAAAGAGCATTGTTGTTATACCTTGACCACACAAGAGAGTTCCAGGTGGATGATCAACATTTCGTGGGTTATATGGGAGAAAAGAAAGGGAAAGGGGTACAGAAAAGAACCACTTCACAATGGATTGTCCTGTGCATTAAGAACTGCTACGCATTGGCCAAGAAACAGCACCCTGAAAGCGTGCGGGCTCACTCTACCAGAGCCAAAGCTGTGACCACTGCGTTAGCTGGATATCTGTCAGGCAGTGATGTGGGCTTCCTTGCACACTTTCACAAAACATTACTGCTTGTACAGTCAGGTCTGTCATGATGGGCACTTTGCCCGCTCGGTCCTGCAGGATTTCTTGATTTAATCTGATTTGCAGGCCCACATCCGGGGAGGCATTGCTTGGGAATATGTGGTTGGAAGTCTCTATCAATTGAACAAGTTACTTCTGTAACTCCTTATCTGGTAGAGACTCTATCTAGCTGAAGATTTCTTACCGACCCTCCCATAGTCCCCGCTCTGCGAACCTGTTCAGATATTGGGGCACTCTTTTCAGGGCCTTAGTTTTTTTCCACACCAGTGGTAATTTCTCGTCGTGGCTCTGTGCTCCTGACGTGAAAAGTCACAAAAGCAACTGACGTCAGTGCGCGATGGTGGCCCCTGATGGGTACCGGACACGTTACTTCTGGCACAGACAACACTCTAACTCTGAACCAAATAGCACCACCTAACGGTGCGCAGGGGTACTGTTCAAAAATCTTCCGGATCCAGTCTGATGCATAGGGATATTCAAAGGTAAGGAATCTTCAGCTAGACAAAGTCTCTACCAGATAAGGCGCTACCGAAGGTCAGTAACTTGTTCGTCTGAATTCCACTCTTCACATAAATGTGTCTGCTTTTGAGGAAATCGTTATTCTGATAACTAAAAATCCCTATATGGATTTCTTTTTATATAAATATATCCTAGAAGCTGGCTGGGATCACACAACCTTTTTTGCACACTTTCACACCGTTGGGTGGTAATATTTAGGTCCCTGATGTTGCACAGGCATGCTCAACTCCGGACAGATGTTAAAACACAAGGAGCCCAGAAGCTACAGCCTCGTGTGAACCCTTTTTTGACCCATTTCCATGCTTAGGTGTTGGGATACTGTAAAGTAGGTCATTGAAGTTCAAAATGAGTTAGATTTTTTCTTGTGCTGTTTGTAGCTTTCACATGACGGGGGAGACTGGCCTTCAATAGTAAGGATCAAGAAGGTGATTTCTAAAACTGTGTTTGTAACCCTACTGTTGGGGGTGCTCCATATATTAAACAATGACTTGTTTAACGCACTCAATAGATTAAGACTTAGATCAGTCCTTCAGCTGTATCAGTGCCAATGGACCATAAGTTGTAGTAGTATAGACCTTATAGTGAATCTGATTCTTAACCTAAAAAGAGAAAATTAAAAAAATACGTTCTTCCCTGGACTTTAGGGAGTAATGGACTTCTCAATGGGAGAGTGTTGGTAAATATGGACTTTAAAAAACGTAAAACAACTATTGTGAGTAGCTTACTTCCAGACTAAATAGTGTTTCTTTTAGCCACTCCTCAGCACAGACAGTCTTGTCCTTCTGCCCGTTGGTACAATACCTCATTAAAAGAAGCAACTATTGGCAGAAAAATAGCTAGAAAGGGTTTGGCAAATTGGCTATGCCCCCTGAGGCTAGAACTGAGCTATAGATGGCCCCAAATGCATATAAAAATGGTAGTAGAATCTGCTATGGCTAGTTTCTTTGCAAATAGGATCTAATACATCTAAAGAGACATTTTCAGTTGTACGCTTGTTATCTTCTTCATGGTCTAGCCAGACCTTTGAGCATATACAGAAGAGATATGTGAGAATCTGGCAGCTCTGCCTAATAGTGTTTGTTGTACGACTGGAGTGACAGACTCTGATGCAGTCTCCAGTTTACCTTCTGAGGTTCAGATGCCCATGCTCTCTTATTTCAAACAGTTAACTCCTGAAAAGTGTATGGATCTGGCTAATTCTGTCACATCAGCCTCAACTCTGTACCCTATTCCTGCAAAGGTTTAGAAAACTCTCTGTTTAGCTAAACCTCTTTTGGACATCTGTAAAAAGTCCATCGCACAAGCATTGGTGCCAGATGGTGGAAAAAGGTCCTGGTTGTTTCATTGCTGAAGAAGGCCAGTGCTGACTCTGGCACCTTGAGCAACTTGCGCACATATCACTTCTGCCAATTGCTATAAAAATGTTGGCGAATGTCTTCAATAGGCAAGTCTCGTGGTTTGTGGAGCAGCACAACATATTCAATCCGGTGCAGTCAGGCCCTGGTATCTATTTTGGATGACTGTCAGCAAACAAGGGCCATTTGGCTGCACTTGTAGTGTTAGATCTGTCTGTCGCTTTCGATACGGTGTCCCATGATAGATTTCTTTTATGGTGGGCAGAGATAGGCAGCTGTGGCCCAGGGCTTACTTGGAGAGTAGATGTCAGGCTGTTCATTGACCCCCATTTCGTTCTGGGTTTAAGGAAGCACAGCAGGTCATTCCATAGGGCTCCTCATTGAGCCCTACTCTTTAATATATGCATACGCCCTTTAGCCCAGCTGAAATAGTCATACAGGGTCAATTTTATAAACTATGCTTGACGACACCCAAATACTAATATCTATTGATAGCACAGTGTTAAACCTCTATGCTCTCTTTCATTACTGTATGGTAGCTGTGGCCTCCTGGCTGTCACATAACTCCATGAAATTCAATGCAGATAAGACAGAAGTGTGCTGGTTTGTTCTGGTGGCTGCCTATCCCTAAAATGTTTTGTCCAGACTCATTAGCCTTTGATTGCCGATGTGGTATGTAATAAAGATTTCCATCTGGAGAATAAGCTGTCCCTTACCAGCCAGGCCAACCATCTATCCACAGCTTGCTTCTTTCTCTTACGAGTATTGCACAAAATCTTACCTTCCTTGTCTTCATCTGCAGGACCGTTGGTGGTTCACACAACTACTATTAGGTGCTTGGACTATTGTAGTTTTTTGTTCCTTGGCTCACTAGCAGGGCTCTTAAAACTGCTACAAAGCGTTCAGAATGCCACTGCTAGACTGACCTTACAGTGGTTGCGCTTAACATCTGCCTCTGCAGTAATCAATTCTCTACATTAGTTACAGATGGTCAGAAGTGTTAGTTTCAGTTCCTTGTGCTGGGTCCAATGGGCCTTCTATGGAAAAGGCACCTAGTTATCTCCAACAGAAGTTTATTCACTACACTCCTGCCTGCAAGGATCTTTGGCATTTTTTGGATACCCATCTAGTTTTTGTACCTAAATAACAGGTGATACTTAGTGACCTGCCTGACCAAGAGCGCTACCTTCTTCAGGGTTTCCCCTTCTGGTAATTAATACCAGATGCAATATTATCACCCACGTGTATGGAGAGCCTTAGTGTCATTTGCACATGCATTCTTAAATCTTTCTTTTTCCACATGTAAAGTACTTTTCATATGGGAAAATGCCTTCCTCTAAACCTCTTTTCCCACTTACTTTATCTGCTTAAGTGTACAGATTGACTGTAAAGCATAGATATGCTGAGGTTTTGTGAATTGGGCCTTATTGAAGTAAGAACATTGTACTTGTAGGAAGCTAAGACTCTAGCTTGTTAACAATAATGATTTTTTACGAAAGCCAGGTTAAACTTTTTCAGGAGTCTCCTGATGTAAAGATGATTGGGTTCTGCCTGGGGTTTGGTTTTCAACCATTTTTGAGTTTGAGGTCCTAAGCCCCAATAGTTAACCTCATCGTCTGCATAGGTGCTATTACTCTCATTCATTGTTCTCTTGTACCTCTTGCAGTAGGGCATATAGCACCGGAGGAAAAAACATCACATCAACAAATGCAAATGTCATCCAAAGGATGTGGCGCTCTGGCAACTACTTCAGTTAGCCCCAGTTGTAGGATTGGTGCTGTACAATAAATTGTGACTGTTTGACACCTGTTGCTATGCAAACTGTTCGTAATGTGTCCAAAGTTGTGTCTGAAGCATTCATTTCCTGGATCCCATTACTCTGTGCTTTCTAGAAGTTACTACTTCAACTCTGAAAGATTTTATTTGTCGTTTTCACTAGTCTTTCTTTCTTGTATTTCAGCATTTGCTTTGGAGAGCGCCTCTTCTGGGAGTGGGGAGAAGGCGTCCGACTTCATGACTCTCAGAAGCACGATCAAACTTCAGATAGACCCTCCAAGGACAGAGTCTTGGCTTTTATTCACGAACACCTAAATAACTGAGCCGAGGTCTGGTTGGGAGCACCTCCAGCAAAGAATGCTAGTCTTGGAGAAATGGGAAAGCATTGGTATCTTTTAGCAGTTCTGGGGAACTGACTCTTGACTCACACGGAGGAGTATGGGTGGTTTAAAAGACTCCAGTGAGAGCAGTGTGTGATGTATGCAAAATGGAAATCCAAAAATGGCCTCTGCAGCAGGTCGTGAGGGGACTCCCATGTCGCATGGCTTCAGTAAAAACCACTTCCAGAGGATTTTCCGCTTGATGACCTTAAAATGGGTCTAGACTTCTGTGTGACCATACTAAGAGACATTTTTGATGATGCTTAACTTAGGTCGCCTTGTCAGTTTTTCTTTTAATTATTCGTCTGTGATGAAGGTCATCCCCTTTTATACCCCCGTGTCCAAAAGAGGAGAGAAAAAGACATTACTTTGTGAATGGTGCTGATTAGAAAGAAGAGGCCAACATGATGCATTGTGGTTGTCTGCCCACACATTTCAGCCCGGGTGAAGTTATAAGCTGAAGGCATTGCGAAACCTACAACACATTATCATACTTCCATAGGGGTACTTGCCAGAGGCACTAAAAACCTTAGAGTGACTTGTTCACTCTCTTTAAATAAAAGATAAAAGCCCCTTATTTATGGATTCGAAATCAGAATCTTTTTTGCACTATAAATGTTTACTTATTGCGTACTATATAAAGTGTAGTCTGCTTTTCATTGTAGACTTTTTTCTGCTAGTGGTTGTGCTTACAGATGCAGTTTTGACTGCAAGACTTTGAAAAGCTATTTGCAAGTGGTGTTTGTATTTTTAATGTTGCGCCTTGCGAAACCTAGCACTTACTCCGGTATTGTTTATGCGTCATGCCTTTTTTTTGTTCAACTAAACCACCATGTTATATGAAATACACAGACTCGCTTAGTAAGTACAGTTTTCAGGCATCGGTATCTTAAAACTGCATGTTTTGGGGTGATTAGTTTAAAAAGAAGACTTTCATTTGATCCTCCTGCTTGGCCACCTGCATCTGAAATTTTCTTTTCACTTCAAGCAACCTTAATTCCTCATCCTACCACAAAAGTGCTAGTGGGGTGCAGGAGGGGTAAAGGCAGCATGTAGCAGGTGTGTGACCGGATTGCTTTCCAATAGATAACACCATCATGGAGCAAGTGTGCTTAGTGTTAACAGAACACTGGTTTAATAAGCAGCAAGATTGTTCTTACTGTATCACCCATATGATCTCTATATATGTATAGGTTCCATTTCTTTAACATAAATGTGTGTGGTAGTAGGACACATGTACCAATTCTTCTTGCTTGCCATTCCAACTCCCTATGCTTCACTTTCTTTCTTCAACCGCTACATATCAGACCTCTTTTTCACGATGTGCTATTCTTGCGTTTTCTTTGGTCATACCTTTGGCTTTTGCACTCCTTTACACACATATACTTAGTTTGTGTCTGTAATGCTGCAGGCCTGATAGCCTGGGTGTGACTGTAAACTCTAGAACTTCCTTCTAAAGTTTGCTAATTCAGTGCTTCTCCATCTTAGCAATTTCCTCCCTCCTGCCCTTAGTTGCATTTTGTGTAGAAAAACAGAGGTCTTTGAGGCCTCAAACACAATTGCGCCCTTATTTCTATAACCTCCTTTTCTATCCGAGTTGTCTCTTCAGAAAGGTGGTCCAGACAATCTCGAAAAGGCTTACTGAACTGGTCAGCAGTGGTTTCACTCAAAATGGGGGGCAAATACTTAGTACAGAACACCAGAGCTGGCTCAAAGATTAAACCAAAACCTATTCAAACCAGCACCTTTTTCAAAACACCCTGAAGGCTGAAATGCATTGGGGTTCATTCCGAGGTGCCCATGAATTGTGCCAGAGCACATGCTGTTTGCGATTTAAGCACACTTTATAAATTACCAATGTGAAAATGCGTTTTGCACATCAGTCTGATAGCTGGGGCTTGCCCGAAGAGTGCCTCTGGGTAAAGAACTTTGGGAGACCTCTGAGGTGTAAACGGAGGTACCATGTCAGTCCGCCCCTCGTGCTGCTGGCACCTACAAAAGCAGACGAAGTTTCCAAATTAATCTGTGACGTTGGTGGCACCATACATGTTATATTAAAGGACCCGGATCTCTGTCAAAAAATTTGCATAAGACAATAGATGACCATTCTTAAGAGTACGATTGTAGTTTGGATGGCAAAGTTGATTGCAGTTCTCCAATTTACACCTAGGGCACCCCTTCTCTTCCATAATTGCCCATGATGGATACCCTAGAACAGTGGTTCTTAACCTTTTGACTTCTCTGGACTCCCCACTTAATCATTACTGGAATCCAGGGACCCACACTGAATCATTATTGGAATACGGGGACGCCCACTGAGTCATTATTGGAATCCGGAGACCCTGGCCTAAGAAATTTCGATGATTTAAACCACAAAACAATACAATAAAAGACTGAAACAAGCATTCATCAAACAAGTACACAAATTATTAAATATTTTATTTAATTCATAAACAAACATTAAAAAAAAACTTTTAATGGTACGTTGGAGCTTTTCTAAATTCAGTTGAGGCCACCCATCATTCATACTTTATTGTGTTTGATGTACTTGCACTACTACAAATTATCAACCTGAGGATAACAATTTAATTATTAGCTTCCAGTTTCCTTCATATTAACGGAATGTTTTTGCATAGTTATGTACACTGTATTAATCTGGTAATATTATTCAATTTTCTTAGCAGTAGCGGACCCTCTAATTGGGCATCACAACTCCCAGTGGTGTCCGGAGCACAGGTTAAGAACCACCACCTAGAACATGTATACTTGCTCACAGTCCTCCAGAGATCAATCAGTTTATGCAATCTGGGTTTTCAGAATTAATGTTTGTGAGAGAAGTTGCATTATAATGGATTTCAATTGATTAGGAGTTATTTTATCTCAAAGAGACAGTTATAGATTCCTTACCTTAGAATTACCCCCAGGCGTCAGACTGAATCCGGAGAATTTTTCGTCAGCAGTACCCCTGCGCGTCAAAAGGTGGCGTCGGTCGTCTCCGCGTTCGTCGTTGACGTCGTGGTCGCTGGGCTGACGTCGCGGTAGCTACTTAGACGCCGCCCTCGTGCGTTTACGTCAGTTAATTCTTTCTCCGCGCCAGCCAGCGCAGATCTGGAGAGAGCGGTACCGCCAGTCACTTTTTGACTGACCTTTTTGACGAATTTTGTCGACACCGTTTTGAGTCTTCGACTCCTGGTGCACATTAGGGATACGCGGCTTCAAGGCTTGCGGTTCCTGCCGAAAACTGATGTCGGTGACGGATACGCACCGCATGTGCCTGTGGTGCCTGGAATGCGAGCACAACCCCAAGTCGTGTTCCGGCTGCCGGACCATGAATCCAAAGTCTTTGCGGGAGCGGTCCCGAAAGCTTCTCGAGGCCCGTCAGTCGGCTCTGCGCCATTCGAGGTCCCGGTCGCGCGGGAGGTGCTTCAACCGGCAGATAGCTCTTCGGAGCCCCTGCTGCTGTTTAATAAAGCCCTGACTGACATCCTTTTGGGCCCCCGATCCAGGCCCAATACAGAGGCTCCTGTGGTTAGGATGATTGCCCGACGCTACCGCCCGGCCCCGGGCGACCCCACTTTCCTCTCCCAACACCCCACCCCTGAGAGCTTGGTGGTCCAAGCCTCGAAGTCCAAAGGCTCATTCCCTAACGATCCACCTGATAGGGAATCCAAAAAGCTGGACCATCTTGGGAAGAAGATGTTTTCTTCCTCCAGCTTGGGACTGCGGTCGGTAAACACTGCATGTCTGTTGGGCCGTTACACCCACTCTGTGTGGGATACGGTAGCGCAGGTGCTGCCCCAGTGCCCGAAGGAGGCCCGGGCCGAGCTCTCCCGTGCAGTTGCCGAGGGGAGAGATGCAGCCAAGTTTCCCATACGCTGTGGGCTGGACACCACCGACTTGCTAGGCAGGACGATTTCAACGTCGGTAGCCCTTCGACGCTACGCCTGGCTGAGGTCGACTGGTTTTTCCAGGGATGTCCAGGCTACCCTCATGGACATGCCCTTTGATGGCCGTCGCCTGTTCGGCGACAAAGCAGACGGCTTCAAGGACTCTCAGGCTACGGCCAAATCCTTGGGCTTCGCCACTGCCCGCCCGGCGCAGTCTGCTTTTCGCCCCTTTCATGGCTACGGAAGGGGTGCCCCGCCACGTCCCACCCAGAGCCACAGGCCGGCGCAAGCTGTTCAGCCCCAGCGCGGCCGGGGACGTGGGACCACCGCCGTGGGTCTGGGGGCCAGCTAGCGGGCCCGTCCACTACCGCCCCCTCTGCAGCAGCCTCCAAACCCTCCTAGTCTGACCTTTCAGGGCCACCAATCGGCAGCGGGAGGCAGGATTCACTATCACCTCCCCCACCGGTGCACCATCACGTCGGACAGGTGGGTTTTGCAGATAGTCCGAATGTGCTACTCCCTCCCCTTCGAGACTGCCCCTCCATCCATGCCACCTCAGTACCATCGCATGTCGGAGGATCACTTGGCCCTTCTCCAACAGGAAGTTACGGCTCTCTTGGCCAAGGGAGCTATCGAGCAAGTTCCTGCCCCAGAAGTAGGTCGTGGGTGCTATTCCCACTACTTTCTGGTGCCCAAGAAGGACAAAGGCCTGCGTCCTATCTTGAATCACAGGAACGTCAACCGCTTCCTCTGGAAGGAGAATTTCAAAATGTTGACACTAGCTCAGGTCCGGTCTGCCCTCGACCCTGGAGACTGGATGGTAGCGTTGGACTTGCAGGACGCTTACTTTCACATCTCCATCCTGCAGGCCCACCGGCTCTACCTACGGTTCACGGTAGGCCACGATCACTTTGTTTACCGTGCTCCCCTTTGGCCTTACCAACGCCCCTCGGGTGTTCACGAAAGTGATGGCGGAGGTCTTAGCTCATCTGCGCAGATTAGGGGTTCTAGTATTCCCCTATCTCGACGACTGGTTGTTGAAGGCGGGCTCGCCCCAGGCTGTCGTCTCCCACCTCCAGACTACGGCGGACCTCCTGCATTCGCTGGGGTTCTCTATCAACGTACCAAAGTCACACCCGACTCCCTCTCTGAAGCTCCTCTTCATTGGAGCGGTTCTGGACATGACGCAGTTTCGGGTCTGTCCTCCCGAGCAGCGAGTCCAGGATTTTCGGGCTATGATTCTGATCTTTCAGCCTCTATCCCGGGTTTTGGTCAGGATGACTCTGCGGCTGCTGGGCCATATGGCCTCCTGCAGCCTGCTGGTGGATCATGCTAGGTGGCATATGCGGGCTCTGCAGTGGGACCTGAAGTTCCAGTGGGCACAGCATCAGGGGAATCTCTCCGATTGCGTCCAGATCTCGGAGGGCACTGCACGCCAACTGCAGTGGTGGCTAACGAACCAGGATTGGGTCAACGGCAGATCCCTCTCCCTTCCCCAACCAGATTTCATAGTGGTGACCGATGCATCGCTTCTGGGATGGGGCGGCCACATGGGGGAGGCGGAGATCAGAGGCCTCTGGTCTCCAGTGGATTCCGAGCTTCACATCAACCTTCTGGAGCTCCGGGTGATTCGTCTTGCACTCAAAGCATTCCTTCCCTCTGTCCGGGGAAGAGCAGTGCAGGTGCTCACGGACAACACCACCGCCATGTGGTACTGCAACAAACAGGGCAGGGTGGGGTATTGGACCCTATGTCAAGAGGCTCTCTGTCTCTGGACCTGGCTGGAACATCAGGGCATATCCCTGGTGGTTCAACACCTGGCAGGTTCACTGAATGCCAGGGCGGACGAACTCAGCCGCAGTTGCATGATGGATCACGAATGGCGTCTTCACTCAGAGGTGGTGCAAGGTCTCTTCCAGCAGTGGGGAGAGCTTTCGTTAGATCTATTCGCCACCGAAGAGAACACGCAATGTCAGCAATTCTGCACGTTGGAATTACCGGAGCGGCACTCGCTAGGCGACGCTTTTCGTCACGAGTGGAGTTGCGGTCTTCTATACGCCTTTCCGCCTATACCACTTCTGCCCAGAGTGCTGAAGAAGATCAGGCGCAACCGGGCCCAAGTCATTCTTGTGGCTCCGGATTGGGCACGAAGAGTCTGGTATACCGAGCTGTTACACATGGCCATCGATCCTCCGATCAGACTGCCTCTTCGGGAGGATCTTCTGTCGCAGCATCAGGGGACGGTCCTCCACCGAGCCTGTCCAGCCTCCACCTCCTTGCGTGGAGATTGAGCGGCGTCAGTTGACGGCCTTTGACCTTCCTCCCGAAGTCTGTGACGTTATCTTGGCAGCCAGGCGTCCCTCCACTAAGACAGTATACGCCTGCAGATGGAACAAATTTGTGGCATGGTGCACAGCAAAGGCTGTGGATCCCCTTTCCGCCCCTCTTTCTGAGGTTCTCTTGTTCCTCCTTTCTTTGGCCCAGCAGGGCTCTGCTCTGGGCACTCTTAAGGGCTAGCTCTCAGCCATTTCAGCCTTTCTTAGGCTTCCTGATCAACCTTCTCTTTTCAAGTCCCCTGTTGTAAATCACTTTCTTAAGGGCATTACTCATCATTTTCCTCCTGTCCCCTTCGTAATGCCTCAGTGGGATTTGAACTTGGTTCTTACTTACCTTATATGTGCTCCCTTTGAGCCGCTTCATAACAGTCCTCTCAGACTTCTTACTTTAAAGACTGCCTTTCTGGTTGACATCACCTCTGCTCTCAGGGTGAGTGAGCTCCAAGCTCATTCTTCAAAGCCTCCTTTTCTGGCTGTTCATCCGGACAAGGTCATCCTGAGAACCAGACCTTCCTTTCTTCCCAAGGTGGTGACTTCTTTCCACATTGGTCAAACCATCACTTTGCCCACCTTCTTTCCGCCTCCGCATCCTTCTAAGGAGGACGAGAGGCTCCACCGTCTGGATCCAAAACCAAGCAAATGTATTTATTTTATTTGGATCACACCAAGCAATTCCGGGTGGATGACAAGCTCTTTGTTGGCTACACGGGCGCCAAGAAAGGTCGGGCCGTGCACAAACGGGGACCATCTCTAGGTGGGTCGTTTTGTGCATTAAAGCTTGCTATTCTTTGGCAAAGAAGGAGCCTCCAGTGGGACTGGTCACCCATTCCACCAGGGCGACGGCAGCTACCACTGCTTTGGGACGGGGAGTCCCCCTCAATCACATCTGTCAGGCAGCTACGTGGGCATCTCTGCACACGTTCACAAAACACTACTGCCTGGACAGCCAAGTCCGGATCGACGGCTTCTTTGGCCGTTCTGTTCTCCAGGACTTTCTGGTGTGAACTTAGTTCGCAGACTTACCTCCTGGGTTGGTATTGCTGGAGTATCTATTCTAAGGTAAGGAATCTATAACTAATTGTCTCTTTCAGATGAACAAGTTACTTACCTTCGGTAACGATATATATCTGTAAGAGACATAGATTAGTTATAGATTCCTATCCTCCCTGTTCTGCGAACTGACTTCTAGGGTCAGGGAATCCCTTTCATGGGCCCTAGTTTTGTGCACCGGTGGTCAGTGTCTTGCATGGCTCTACGCTTCCAGCGTGGAATGTCGTGTAAAAGAACAGTCAGCACGCGAGGGCGGCGTCTAAGTAGCTACCACGGCGTCATCCCGGCGAACACGAAGCCAATGACTAACGCGCAGCCGACCGACGCGACGAAAAATTCTTCAGATCCAGTCTGACACCTGTGGGTAATTCTAAGGTAAGGAATCTATAACTAATCTACGTCTCTTACAGATATATCGTTACTGAAGGTAAGTAACTTGTTCTTTAAGTTTAAAAGTGAGTTTATTGAGGGAAAATTTTAAAATAACAATACAGGACATATTAAGATAATAAACACTCGCGTGGAACAATTTAAAAACAGGTAAGCATCATAGTTGGATGTACAAATCAAGTTAACATGGCTAAAGTAAGGTAAATTAGATTGGTGTATACTAAAGAAAAAGAAAAAGAAGTACATTGCATACAAGGCATACATTAATAAAATTGGAAAGAGTAAATCAATATAATTCTAATGAAAGGAAAGTCACGGTGGTTGAGAGACTTCTTGTTGAATAGGAGGTGGGGGAAAGGAGCGTCTGATGCTAGCATCTTTAAACAATGTAACAGGTAATCATAATTTCAAGCGTTTTGGAGCCATATATACAGGGTGTACAAAGGCTGTATCTAATTTATGATTGTGACAAACCACGTGCCACCATGCTTGGTAAGATAGTTTGGTAAAATCTTTCCAGTTTTTGGTGGTTATTTGTTGGAAAGCAACCGCTAACAATAGGTCTATAATCGTTGTGTTAGAATTGCAATCGGTCCAAACAGGAGATAGACTTCCTAAAAACACATGAATAATGGTGAAAGGAAATTTAGAATTAAAGATTAAGTTGATTTGAGACCAAACACTATTCCAGAAGTTGTGAACCAACGGGCAAGCGAAGAGTAAATGACATAAATCTGCACAGGGGGAAGAACATGTCCAGCATGTGTCCGAAAGATGAGTGCCTTTTGTATAAAGTAACCGGGCATAATAGAAGTTTATTATATATAAAAAAAAGAGTGTTTGCGTAGTGTTAGCAGCCCTAGTGGATTTTCTGATTTTGGTCTATATCTTGTTCCATAAAGATATAGACCATGATAACTCAAAATCTTGCTCCCAGGAAATCAAAGTATGCTGATGTGTTATCATTTGCACATACTGCTGCTCGTGGACAAGAATAGAGAATTGATATTAAAGGAACAATTTTTGGACCAAAACCAAATCATTTAAGTGTGTGAAAAAGTTAGAGCCATTCAACTCTGTCAAAAGCTTTTTTTGCGTCTAAAGCCACTGCTGCAAGGGATTGAGATAGGCGAGGGGATTTGGACAGGATGTCAAAAGATAAGCGGGTATTATCTGTAATGAGGCGATCCTCGACAAATCCAGATTGTTCCTTGCCGAGCAATTGGGGTAAATAGGACTCCAGACGTAATGCCTAGGCCTTTGAAACTTTTTTATAGTCAATATTGACTAAAGAGATAGGTCGGTAATTTTTACAGTACCTTAAGTCTTTCCCTTCCTTAGGTATGAGGCAGATTAGGGCATCTGAAAAAGAACCCGATGATCTGTTAGATTGTAAGAAAAAATCTAGGAGATTATGTAATTTGGAGAGTAACAGTTGTGCAAAGTACAGAAAAAACTCGACAGTGAATCCATCTGGACCTGGGGCTTTATCTTTCTTAAGTGACTGTAGGGCAGTGAGGAGTTCCTTTTGTCATATGTCAGATTCCAGTATTGCTTAGTCTGGCCGTGTGTCAGACGATATCTATGTATCCGAGAGAAACTGAGAGATATGTAGCTGTGAGGGGGGATTTTCTGACGTATAGAGTATTTTATAGAAAAGAAGAAACTCGTTCAAAATTTCGGCGTCTTTAAACTTCAATGTTTGTTGTTCGTCCATAATAGATTCTATGTTAAGTTTGTTATGTTTGACTTTCAAGTAATTAGCTAACATTTTCCCCGCCTTGTTTTGGCCGCCATAAAACTTTGCACTAGACTTTAGTAAGTATGTTGATGCATTATCTGTTGATTCCTTATTGAATTGAAATGTAGCTTTCATAAGTTCAGTTAAACAATCTTTTGATTTTGAAGAATAGTAAGAATGCTCCAGTCTCTTTATTTTAGATAAGAGGTCTCTGGTAAGTTCACGCAAAATCTTGCTTTTTTAGAGACGTAACCAATAATAAAGTCTCGGGCTGTTGCTTTAAAAGCGTCCCAAACAACTGAGAAAGGCATAGTGTCATCTTCATTAAACAACAAAATATTCATTAAAGAAGGAAACAAAAGAGGAGGTGAAATTTGAATTCAAAAGGAGAGCATTATTAAAACTCCATTTCCTAGGAGAATTTGGTTTTTGTAAAATATCAATTTGGATAGAGGTAGGAGCGTGATCGGACATGAGAATGGAGCCAATATCCGGATGTCTTAGGGATTGGGAGATATTGTGGGATATAAAGAAGTAATCTATTCGCAATTGGGTTTGATGTACCGGGGAATAGTAAGTATATTCTCTTGTTGTGGGGTTACAAAGCCTCCCAGCATCAATCAGCTTGTATTATTTAATAGTTTGAACAAACAATTTGTGCCTTATGTGGGATAAAAGAAGTAATCGAATTGCGATCTATAAAGGGGTCAATGACTTGGTGACAATCACCTGCAAGGATAAAGTTGTCATCAATTTGTTGAGCCAGGAGTGCCCAAAAAGAGGGATCTCCAGCAGTTGGAGCATATATATTAAGTAAAGAAACAGGAGCATTCCCAACCAACAATTTGGTGTATAACCATCGTTCAGCGTTATCTGAGTTCTGGGAGAGAAATCTAACAGAAAGCGTCTTACGACGGAGAGTCAAAACCCAATTTCGTTTTTCATCTCCTGGTGAAAAAAAGACTTCCCCATCCCATCCTTTCTTTAATTTTAAAGATTCCTCTGCCGTAAGATGAGATTCCTGTATACAAGCTATATCAGCCTTTAGTTTGGCCAGGTGCTTTAAAACCCTTTGTCTTTTTATAGGAGAATTCAAACCTCTGACGTTCCAAGAAACAAATTTCAAAGACATGAAAAAACTATAAAAACGTAAAAGATACACCACTCTAGAAAAATCCTCAAGCAATAACAAACATTACAAAGAACAATCCAACCATATAAAAAGATAACCAAACAGTACATGTAAGATAAAGAAGATGAATGAAAATACAGATGTAAAAAATGGAGTATACGAGAGAAGAAGAAATTAGATAAGAATATAGGGAAGAGATATGATAAAGATAGAAAAGAAAAAGAGGATAGGAGAAAGAGGAGTAAAGAGGTGAAAAAGATAAAACATGCCCAAACTCAAACGGCGAGGAGGGACCGCACCATACGTAACAATGCAACAACATGGATAAACACATCAACAAACCTGTGAGGAAGGAGAGAACGGAAAAAAACAGTCATTATAGATAAAAGGTGCAGTAACATGCTGAAGTAACACATAACCAAGCACTATAGACCAATTAATCGTATTTGAAGTTCCAGCATAATAAGGAAAAAGAAAGCATATTATATTAAACGTTTGTTGATGGTAGGTGGTGCGAGACGATGAGGCTCCAGAAAAATCCATAGATTCTGTTTTGCATGAATCGATGAAGCTCTGTAGTTTGGCTGGGTCCTCATAAGTTGTAGTTTTTTTCTTATAAGTGACCTTATAAAGGCAGGGATGAAAAAGTCCATAACAGGCCCCTAGAGAGCATAGGACAGGTCTCATGTTGAGGAATTCCTTGCGTATGTTTGCGGTAGCCTTGGCCTAATCTTGTGAGAAGAATAGAGATGAACCTGACCAGGAGATGCATTGAATTGATTTAACAGCTGTGAGAACTCTCATCAAATCTGTGTACTCGAGGAAATATAGGATAACACCTCTCGGTCTTCGTGCATTGGATGTCTCCGTTAGATGACGCCTAAGTCTGCGAGCGCGTTGGATATTGAGCACAGTTCCTTCTGGTAGATGTAAAATCTTGGGAAGGAATGATTTGAAAAAAACAAGAGGATCATGACCTTCTGTTCCTTCCGGTAGACCATAAATACGTAGGTTATTCCTCCTGTTTCGGTTTTCAAGGTCTTCAACCTGTCGTTGCAATGAGGAAACCTGTGACTGAAGTGAAGTGACTTTGGCGTCGGGGGAACCAAGAGACGATATCTTGTGTTCTACTGTTGTAAGCCTGACATCCATCTGAGACCAATTATCTGTGAGGAATTGCAGCTCGGTATTTGTTTCTTCCATAAAAAAGCGAAGAGCGCAAATTTCTTCCAACAGTAGGTCCATGGAGACGGGAGAGGAGGGTTTTGGCGGAGAAGGAGGATCTTTTTTCAAGCGCTTTGTAGTGGCTTTTCCTGCTGTTAGAGGGTTGGAATTGGAAGATGTAGGCCCTTTTGATACAAGACAGCAAAGAATCCTCCATTTTAGAAAATACTGAAAAAATCTTAGAATTTTTAATAAAGGACTGTGTGGAACATGAAGCAGGTGGGCTCAACTTTTTCAGTCTTCCCATAGGAGAAACAATTAAATGAAGGAATATTGCTCAGTTGTGTGTTCGCTGTATACCCCAATGAGATTTAAAGCGACCGTTTAAAGGAAGATGCACAATTACCTCAGAAGGAACCTCATAGGCTTGTGAATAGGACCCTTGTGCCCGTAGAATACTTAATGAACACTTTCAGCACATAGAAGCAAGGAAACAGCAGTCAATAATGTCTTTGCATCTCCGTGTGGCCTTGGAAGTAGTGTGTCTTATATCGGACTAAAATCTAAAATGGCAGTCATCGTTAGTATCATCCTGAAGGAATGAGCTGACCTGAAAGGAAACTGTAACACAAAACAGGTAAAACCGGTGTGAAGGTCCTCACAACATTTGGATAACTATGTGGAGCATTCCATAATGCATGTTTTGATAAAGCTTAAGCAGCCGCATAAATATCCGTGAGGTTCAGTGAAGAGGGTCTGTAGACAAAATGGCGGCCGTAACCATCGCCGCGTTGAAGCAAAAACTTTCTTCAGTCTACAGGCTTCAGAAGTCAAGAAAGCTGCCAACAAGAATACCTCCTAGATCAGGGCGACATCCGCAGTCCAGGGCACCCCCTCCGACTTGCATTCACGGCAGTCTGATGCGGTCCATTCGCGCCGCTCCGAGGAGTCTCACTCGGGCGCCGCCATCTTCCTCGGGCGTCAAGCCATGCCCCCAATTAAGAGTTATTTTGATATTCTTTTTTTCATAATCAAATAAGATCATGAGAAATTAAGAAAACTCACCCACCTTGCTGGTGGGATCTGGCGGTAATGAGCATTAACTTAAGCATAGAATCCTGTTCTAGGATGCTCTGACTTTTCGAAAGCACTTAAGCAGAGAAATGTACCTCAAAATAAACAAGTGTTGCGTGCTGTAGTCTCTTGAATCAAGAATTTATAGTAAAAGAGGAAAAGCCTGTGTTTTAAATGGCATTTGAAACCGGAACAAATACTCCGTGTCAACTGTTAGTAGGTGGTTTTCAGTTCAAAACAAAAACAGACTTGACAAAGACTACTTACTTGAAAGGTGATTTGGAACCTGATGTTGGTGACATGGCACTGATTACCAAAGAAAAGATGTATATGGTAGCGTAGAGATATGCAAAGTTTTGATTTCTGAGGGCTTTGAAAGTGAGACAAGTGAGCTTGAACTTGATTCCAGCCTCCAGAGGTAGCCTCAGAAGTGTTGTGAGTACTGGAGTTATGCAGGCATATTTTGTGATCCAAAGACAAGTCTGGCAACAGAATGAAGCGCATCTTCCATAGGTGAAAGTAAGTCCATGGGCTCTCCTGCGATAAACAACATATCTGAAAGAAACAGTTAGTTATAGATTCCTTACCTTAGAATATCCCCCTGGCGTCAGACTGGATCCGGAAAGTTTTTCGTCAGCAGTACCCCTGCGCGTCCGTAGGTGGCGTCGGTCGACTCCGTCGTCGGCGTCGTGGTTGCCGGCATGACGTCGCGGAAGTTACTTAGACGATGCCCTCGCGCGCTGACGTCAGTTCTTTCTTTTTCCGCGCCAGCAAGCGCAGATCCGGAAAGAGCAGTACCTCCAGTCATTTTTTGACTGACTTTTTTGCGACTTTTGCCAGAGGAGGGTGAGGAATACTGGGAGGGGTCTGAGGACCCTCTTACTGCTAAGTTGGAATACGATCCGGACTGGACAGGGGAACTGGGGGATGCCAGTGGTCTAGACACTTCACCAGACCTAGGCATGTTGTCTCTTCCTACCGTGGCTACGGAGGAGGGAGCGTCTTACGCAGTGGTGTTGCGTAGGGCAGCCGAGGCCCTATACCTCGAGCTACCTACTGTGGCAGTCAGGACTAACCTCCTGACAGGTGCTGCAACCGGCAGCGAGCACTTCTGAGCCCCTGCTGCCGTTCAATGAAGCCCTCACGGACATCCTTTTGGGCACCTGGTCCAGGCCCACCACAGGGGCTCCTGTGGATAGGATGGTTGCCCGGCCCCGGGCGACCCCACTTTCCTCTCCCAACACCCCACCCCCGAGAGCTTGGTAGCCCAAGCCTCAGCGTCCCAAAGCGCATTCCCTACCGCACCACCGGACAGGGAATCCAAGAAGCTTGAACAGTTTGGGAAGGAGTTGTTTTCTTCCTCCAGCTTAGGGCTGCGGTCGGTGAACACCGCATGCCTCTTGGGCCGTTATTCCCACTCTGTGTGGGATACGGTGGCGCAAGTGCTGCCTCAGTGTCCGGAGGAGGCCCGGGCCGTGCTCTCCCGTGCTGTCGCCAAGGGGCGAGACACAGCAAAGTTCGCCATCCGCTGTGGACTGGACACACTGCCGACTCACTGGGTAGGGCCATTTCAACGTCGGTGGCGCTCCGTTGTCATGCCTGGTTGAGAACGACTGGCTTTTCTGGGGATGTCCAGAACACCTTGATGGACATGCCTTTTAATGGCCATCGCCTGTTTGGCGACAAGGCAGACAGTACGCTTGAGCGCTTCAAGGACTCTCGGGCTACGGCGAAGTCCTTGGGCCTCTCCACCACGCTCCCTGCACGGTCTGCTTTTCGCCCCTTTCGTGGCAACGGAAGGGGTGCCCCAACATGTTCCTTTCAGAGCCACAGGCCAGCGCAAGCTGTTCCACCTCAGCGCGGCTGGGGACGTGGGACCCGCCGACGTGGTTCTGGGGGCCAGCGGGCGGGCCAGTCCACCATCCCCCTCTCTGCAGCAGCCTCCAAGCCTTCCTAGTCCGACCTTTCAGGCCCATTAAACGCCAGTGGGCGGCAGGATTCACCATCACCTCCCCCACTGGTGCACCATCATGTCGGACAGGTGGGTTTTGCAGATAGTCCGAAGGGGCTACTCCCTCCCCTTCGAGACTATTCCTCCACCCATGCCACCCCAGTACCATCGCATGTCGGGGATCATCTGGTCCTTCTCCAACAGGAAGTTGCAGCTCTCTTGGCCAAGGGAGCCATCGAGCGCGTTCCTGCCCCAGAAGTAGGTCGTGGCCGTTATTCCCACTATTTTCTGGTGCCCAAGAAGGACAAGGGCCTGCGTCCTATTTTGGATCTCAGGGACGTCAACCGCTTCCTCCGGAAGGAGAAGTTCAAACTGTTGACTCTGGCTCAGGTCTTTTCTGCCCTCGACCCTGGAGACTGGATGGTAGCGTTGGACTTGCAGGACTCTTATTTTCACATCCCCGTGCTGCCGGCCCATGGGCGTTACCTGCGGTTCACAGTAGGCCACGAGCACTTTCAGTTTACTGTGCTCCCCTTTGGCATTACCAGCGCCCCTCAGGTGTTCACGAAAGTGATGGCGGTGGTCGCAGCTCATCTGCACAGATCAGGGGTTCCAGTCTTCCCCTATCTCGACGACTGGTTGTTGAAGGTGGGTTCGCCCCAGGCAGTCGTCTCCCACCTCCAGACTACGGCCGACCTCCTGCATTCGCTGGGGTTCTCCATCAACGTGCCGAAGTCGCACCTGACCCCCTCTCAGAAGCTCCTCTTCATCGGAGCGGTTCTGGACACAACACAGTTTTGGGTTTTTCCTCCCGAACAGCGAGTCCGGGATATTCGGGCTATGATTCCGATCTTTCAGCCTCTATCCCGGGTTTCGGTTAGGATGACTCTGAGGCTGCGGGGCCTCATGGCCTCCTGCATCCTGCTGGTCGATCATGCCAGGTGGCATATGTGGGCTCTGCTGTGGGACCTGAAGTTCCAGTGGGCGCAGCATCAGGGGAATCTGTCCGATTGCGTCCAGGTCTCGGAGACCACTGCACGACAATTGCAGTGGTGGCTCACGAACCATGATTGGGTCAACGGCAGATCCCTCTCCCTTCCCCAGCCAGATCACACACTGGTGACAGACGATCCCTTCTGGGATGGGGCGGCCACATGGGAGAGGTGGAGATCAGAGACCTCTGGTCTCCGGTGGAGTCCATGGCTGGAACATCAGGGCATATCCCTAGTGGTTCAACACTTGGCAGGTTCACTGAACGCCAGGGCGGACGAACTCAGCCGCAGGTGCATGATGGATCACGAATGGCGTCTTCACTCGGAGGTGGTGCAAGGTCTCTTTCTGCAGTGGGGAGAGCCTTGTTTACATCTATTCGCCACCAAAGAGAACGCGCAATGTCAGCAGTTCTGCGCGTTGGAATTTCCAAGGCGGCACTCGCTAGGCAACGCTTTTCGCCGCAAGAGGAGTCGCGGTCTTCTATACGCCTTTCCGCCTATACCACTTCTGCCCAGAGTGCTGTAGAAGATCAAGCGCGACCGGGCCCAAGTCATTCTTGTGGCTCCGGATTGGGCATGAAGAGTCTGGTATCCCGAGCTGCTCAACATGGCCATCGATCCTCCGATCCGACTGCCTCTTCGGGAGGATCTTGTCTCGCAGCAGCACGGGACGGTCCTCCACCCGAACCTGTCCAGCCTCCACCTCCTTGCATGGAGATTGAGGGGCGGCAGTTGACATCATTTGACTTGCCTCCCGAAGTTTGTGATGTAATCTTGGCAGCCAGGCGTCCCTCCACTAAGACGGTATACGCCTGCAGATGGAACAAATTAGTGGCATGGTGCACAGCAAAGGCTGTGGATCCCCTTTCTGCCCCTCTTTCTGAAGTTCTTTAGTTCCTCCTGTCTTTGGCCCAGCAGGGCTCTGCTCTGGGCACTCTTAAGGGCTACCTTTCGGCCATTTCAGCCTTCCTCAGGCTTCCTGATCAGCCTTCTCTTTTCAAGTCCCCTGTTGTAAATTGATTTCTTAAGGGCATTACTCATCTGTTTCTTCCTGTTCCCTTTGTAATGCCTCAGTGGGACTTGAACTTGGTGTTAACCTATCTTATGTGCGCTCCCTTCGAGCCGCTACATAACTGTCCTCTCAGACTCTTAACTCTCAAAACTGTTTTTCTGGTGGCCATCACCTCTGCACGCAGGGTGAGTGAGCTACAGGCTCTGTCTTCCAAGCCTCCCTCTCTGGCTGTTCATCCGGCCAAGGTCGTCCTCAGAACTCGACCTTCCTTTCTTCCAAAGGTGGTCTCTTCTTTTCACATTGGCTAAACCATCACTTTGCCCACCTTCTTTCCGCCTCCGCATCCTTCAAAAGAAGAAGAGAGGCTCCACCGTCTGGATCCAAAACGGGCACTCTCCTTCTATTTGGATCGCACCAAACAATTCCGGGTGGACGACCAGCTCTTTGTTGGTTACGTGGGCGCTAAGAAAGATCGGGCCGTGCCCAAATGGACCATCTCCAGGTGGGTCGTTCTGCGCATCAAAACCGGTTACTCTTTGGCTAAGAAGGAGCCTCCAGTGGGGCTGCGTGCCCATTCTACCAGGGCAACTGCAGCTACTACTGCTTTAGAACCGGGAGTCCCCTTGAATGACATCTGTCAGGCAGCTACGTTGGCATCGCTGCACACGTTTACGAGACACTACTGCGTGGACAGCCAAGTCCGAAGAGACGGCTTCTTCGGCCGTTCTGTTCTCCAGGATTTTCTGGTGTGATCTTGGTTCGCAGACCCACCTCCGGGGTTGGTATTGCTGGGGTATCTATTCTAAGGTAAGGAATCTATAAGTAACTGTTTCTTTCAGATGAACAAGTTACTTACCTTCAGTAACGATATATCTGTAAGAAACATAGTTATAGATTCCTTTCAGGGCCCTACTTTTGTGCACCAGTGATCAGTGTCTTGCATCGCTCTGCATTCCTGGCGCGGAAAGTCGTGTACAGAACTGACGTCTGCGCGCAAGGGCGGCATCTAAGTAACTTCCGCGACGTCATCCCGGTGACCATGACACGGACGCGGAGTCGACCGACGCCACCTCCCGAAACACGCAGGGGTACTGCTGACGAAAAACTTTCCGGATCCAGTCTGATGCCTGGGGGTTATTCTAAGGTAAGGAATCTATAACTAACCTATGTTTCTTACAGATATATCGTTACCGAAGGTAAGTAACTTGTTCTTCATTGTCAGTATTTGAGATATCGATTGCTTAAGTTGGTAACAGAAATCAGCTTAGTTTAGTAAAAGTTTACATTTTTTGAGTCTAACAGGATGCCTATAAATGAAACTGCTGTGCACTCAATTTTTATTAAGAACAGGAACTGAAAGATTTTATTAATTTAGCAGGGTTTGAAGAATAGCTGCCTATTTCTAGTTCAACAAGACAATGTTAATTAAATGTTAGTTGGAGTTCTCAGACAATGAGAATGAATTTAGTCTTCTCTGGCTTAAATTTGAAGACGTGTAAGACATCCATTCCTGCGTAAATCTTTTTATTGAGTTTAAACATACGGAGACTGTGGGTCATTGGTCAACGAAAAGCAATACAATCACCAAGACAATCTTACATAGCTTAGCAGTTGTGAATCACCAATTAGCTCAGCAGTAGGCCTCAACAAGTCTAATGTGGCACAAATCAAGCTGTAACCTATGTTCCTCCCCCATCATATCCCCCCCACCCCCCTTCTGATCGCCAACTTCAAAAGGTGAAGCCCTTCCACCAACATGCCCACTAAGTATCCCCAAGCTACATAGCTCTACAGCTCCCACCTTGCAAAACTCAATCAAAAATGCCCATGGCCCTCCAACGGGATGAAGTGCAGATAGGTACACCCCACCACACATCACTCTATAAATAGGTTTCCATTTAGCCTCATAAGCGAGGTGAGTACATTCATGTTACTATTTGGACATTCCATCGCTAAAATGGACCAGAGTCTGATGCCACTGAGTCAGCCAGGCTGCACTTTTCCAGTTGAAGGCGATGGTCAGTTTGGTGGCTTCTAGACATTACAGTATATTGTGACACTCCTGTTTCTGCAGTGGCCGCAAGTCAATCGGGTTTAGGCCAGCATTATCGTTCTGGTGTAAAGGTATAGGAAATCCCAGTATGTCTGTAAGTGTTTGTGCCGCCTCTTCCCAAAAGTGTCGAACCTTAAGGCAAGTCACCAAATGTGTAGAGCCTCTCTTAGTGCTCCACATCCTCACCAGCATTTAGGGGATGCAGCGTGGTACATGCAGGGAAGTCGGGATGGTTTATAATGCCACCCAACCAAATTTTGTTATGGATTTCCCTTCCTAAGATCGAAGCTGAGTGAATGTCCCTTCCCAGCTGTTCCCATTGCTTTTTTTTTTTTTACGGAGTTTTATATAGCGCGAACTTGACCCAAAGGTATCGGGTATCAGAGCGCTTTACATAGCACCAGTTGCGTTACATGAGGACACATTCATTTTTGTTAGGCACAGGGATATTAAGTGATTTGCCCAGAATCACAGGATGTTCAGCTTCTTTGCCGAGACTCTAACTCAGTTCCCCAGATTCAAGGTCGACCGCCCTAGCCGTTAGGCCAACTCCTCTCCCCATTGCTTAAGTGGAATCTGTTTCCTCCGGACTCGTTCCCATTCCCTGTTGCATTAAGGGCAGCTTGTAAAGGTTAGAAATGATACCTTTGGTGCGCTGGAGCTTGGGGAATACTTTCTCAAATAAGCTTTTGTCACTAGTAACCACGGCGCGAATGGCAGGGTTAGTGATCCAATGCCGAAGCTGAGCATAGTGGTGACGCAAAGTCTCTGAAATGTAGACGCCTGCCTTACTCTGCAGTAAGGGATTGGAGGTTGTTTTATCAAACATATCCGAAACATGCGGAATCCTCCCTGCCATGTCGAAACTCTTCACCCTTCAGAGCAGGAGTGAGGGGAGGGTTATAACGGATGGGCGTTTACAGGAATGGATGAGCCTTCATCCCCCTCAGCCAACCTAGTTGTGCCAGGCTTTTTAGGTGGTGCTCACAGGGGTGCCGCAGGAGGTCCCAGAGAGGTTGGTGAGTTATGTCATGGTCCTTTTTGCATCAGATCGCAGAATCAAGTGCTGACCATTCTGTTACAATTATCAGCACCATAATAGTAGGGGACACATAGTGCAGCCGCCCCTGCCTCCCCCGTCTCCTTAGGCTGAATATGTAGCTTTTTAAGAATCCGAGGTGCCCTGCCCCTCCTTATAAAGCGTAACAGTTGTTGTTGGATGTGTTTTAAGTGTGCTCTGTCAAGCCAAATTGGGAGTGCTTAGAACATATATAGTAAGGGCAGCAAAATAGAAGTTTTTATTGCATTAATCCTGCCAATCCAGGCAAGAATGAGGTTCCCGCAGGATTTTAAGTCATGTTGTGTACTTGCCATCAGTGGTGGGTGAGTAGTTAATGGAGAACAGTTCTCTGGGAGATGTAGAAATTCTAAATCAAGGTATTTAAAGGACTTCTTGGCCCACTTAAAGGGAAATGAAGCTGTTAGCTTCACAGCTTCAGCATTGGGTAAAGTGAGGCTCAGCACCACAGAGTTTTCATAATGTATTTTATACCTGGAGATCATTTTGATGGATAGTAAGAGACATAAAGTCAGCAGGAGAGGTGTGTCAAGGGAGCCCTGAGCCAACCACACATGATCAACATAGAGCGAAATTTTATATTTCTGCACGCCAAATGGGATTCCAGCCACTGAGTTGGACTGTCGTACCAGGCAGGCGAAGAGTTAGATAAAAAAAAAAGGGCAAATAGGACTTTGGACAGTGGGCAGCCCTGTGTCGTGCTCCCTGCAGAGCGTGAAGGGTGCAGAGGTTTGGCCATTTAGGGTCACTCTTGCTGTCGGCTGTACATAGTTTTAATAAATCATTCTCTGAAAAGCAGGGCCAATACCCACCTTCAATAGGGTGAGGTGCAGGAAGGACCAGTCTGCCCAGTCAAATGCCTTTTTGGGTGATTTTCTTTAATTAGTCCTTTTCAACCAGGTGGGATGTAATGCAAATATTATCACGAGTCTGACGTCCGTTTACAAAGCCACTTTGGTCTGGGTGCACAAGTGATGGGGGTACATCAGTAAGGCAGGTGGCTAGAATTTCGGTATAAAATTTTGCATCTATATTGAGCAATGCAATGGGGCAGTAGAAAGCACAAAGCCTAGGATCTTAGCCCGTCTTCAGGAGGACTGCGATAAGGGCTTCCCTCTTGGTAGGCGTAATTAAGCCTGCTCCAGCACAGTAGTTTAAAAAAGAAACCAAATCTGAAAGAGACACGTTAGTGATAGATTCCTTACCTTAGAATATCCCCAGGCGTCAGACTGGATCCAGAAAATTCTTCGCTAGCAGTACCCCTGCGCGTCAGTAGGTGGTGTCGTGCGGTTCCTCGTCCGTCGCTGGCGTCGTAAGCACCGAGATGACGTCACGGAAACTACTTAGGTGCCACCCATGCGCGCTGACATCAGTTCTTTCTTTTTCCGCGCCAGTAAGCGCAGATCCGGTTAGAGCACGTACCTTAGTCACTTTTTGACTACCTTTTTTGAGACTTTTGTCTCCTGTTGGTTTCCTTGGTGCACGTAGGGATGCCTGGATTTAAGTCTTGTGGGGCCTGCCGTCGCAATATGTCGGTGGCGGACCCCCACGATGTTTGCCTCTACTGCCTGGAGACCGACCACGACTCCCGGTCCTGTAGGGACTGTCGGGCCATGGCCCCGAAGGCCTTGAGGGAGCGGCACCGGAAGCTGCTGGAGGTCCGGCACTCGTCCCAGCGCTGTTCCCGGTTTAGGGGCCGTTCCAGAGAACGTTCGCGGGGCCACAGTCCTCGCTCCTCGGGCTCAAAGTCTTCACCCTCGGATTCGGGTAAGAGACGACACAAAAAGAAGTCGAAGAACCATGTTCGCTCTCCGACATCCCCCCGTCGGTCCCCGGATGCGGACGAGGGGGACAGGGGCTTTGCCCCTGCGGCTCCTCTGGAGCCCGGGAGTCCCGTGGCCTACCCACCTTACCCGGGTCCGTCGGCGACTCCCGCACAGGTGCAAGAGTTTCTTGCTACCATGGACCGCCTTTTTAGGCCTCGGGCTCCCGCCGGCGCGCCCTCGGGCCCCGCGGTCCCGTGTCAGGATCCGTGGCGGATCCAGCTTCGGCGCCACAGGATCCTGCGCCGTCGGCTCCGGCCCCAGCGCCACAAGGTCCATCGCTTCCGGCCCCAGCGCCACCCTCGGCTCCGCCTCCGGCGTCGCAGTGGGTACCATTTGTCCCGCCCTTGCCCAGGTTCCAGGACCATTTTGCTCCTACCTGGGATCCGCATTGGGACACGGCGCCGGTCCGGCCCCGGCCGGCGCCGTTCTCGGTGCCGTTCCCAACGCCGTTTGTCCCTTCCCCGGCTCCTGCCCTGCCGCCACGGTCGGTGCCACAGGCGGCGGAGGTGGAGGACGACTGGGAGGGGTCTGAGGACCCTCTTGCTCGTCAGTGTGACTCTGAGCAGGACTGGGCGGACGATTTGGGGGACGCCGGCGACCTCGACGTCTCGTCGGACCCGGGGTTTGCCTCTCCCCCGCCTACCATGGAGGAGGGCGCCTCCTACACGGTGGTGCTTCGTCGGGCAGCTGAGGTTCTCCACTTTGACCTCCCTACGGTAGCCCTCAAAACTAACCTCCTAACTGAGGTGCTCTAGACGGCGTCCACTGCGTCGGAGCCCCTGCTGCCATTTAATGACGCCCTCACTGACGTCTTGCTGGGCACTTGGTCGCGGCCCGCCACAGGGGCCCCTGTGGATAAGAACGTTGCCAGGCGTCATCGCCCGGCGCCGGGTGACCCCGCCTTTTTGACCACTCATCCTACGCCCGAGAGTCTGGTCATCCAAGCTTCAACGTCGCAGAGTGCCTTTCCCACGGCTCAGCCGGATAAGGACTCTAAGAAGCTGGAACAGTTTGGCAAACGTTTGTTCTCTTCGGCCAGCTTGGGGCTGCGGTCAGTGAATACCACCTGTCTATTGGGCCGCTATTCCCACGCGGTGTGGGACAAAGTTGCGCAGGTGTTACCTCAGTGTCCTGAGGAAACCCAAGCTGTATTGTCCCAAGCCATTGCAGAAGGTAAGGATGCGGCCAAGTTCGCCATTCGGTGTGGTTTAGACACCGCGGACTCCTTGGGTAGAGCGATTTCTACCACTGTGGCGCTTCGCCGGCACGCCTGGCTCCGATCTACCGGGTTCTCGCCAGACGTCCAAAACTCACTCATGGACATGCCCTTTGATGGCACTCGCCTGTTTGGCGATAAGGCCAACAGTGCGCTGGAGCGTTTCAAGGACTCGCGGGCCACGGCCAAGTCCTTAAGGCTTTCCACGAGAAGCCCGGCCACTCCTGGTTTTCGTTCCTTTCGTGGCCAAGGACGGGGCACCCAGGCACGTTCCTTCACCAAGCCTGTGCAGCACCAGCCTCAGCGGGGCCGCGGACGCGGTTTCCGCGGGGGCGGGTCTGGGAGTCAGCGTGGGGGTCAGTCCACCTCTGCCCCTGCCGCTTCTACTTCCAAACCTTCCTAATCCGAGCTTTGTGGGGCACCCCACGCCAGTGGGGGGCAGGGTCCGCCATCATCTCCCCCACTGGCACGTTATCACATCGGACAAGTGGGTGTTGCAGATCATCCGCAGGGGTTACGCCCTTCCTTTTCAGTCCACCCCTCCAGCCATGCCGCCTCAGTTCCACCGCGTGTCGGGGGACCACTTGGCACTTCTCCTGCAGGAAGTCACGGCCCTCTTGGCCAAGGGGGCCATCGAGTGTGTTCCTGGACCGGAAGTAGGGAGCGGTTGTTATTCCCACTACTTTCTGGTCCCCAAGAAGGACAAGGGGATTGCGCCCCATTTTGGACCTCAGGAACGTCAATCGCTTCCTCCGGAAGGAGAAGTTCAAGATGTTGACTCTAGCTCAGGTCTTGGCTGCCCTCGACCCTGGAGACTGGATGGTAGCGTTGGACTTGCAGGACGCATATTTTCACATTCCCGTCCTGCTGGCCCACCGGCGTTACCTGCGGTTCACGGTAGGCCAGGAGCATTTTCAGTTTGCCGTGCTCCCCTTCGGCCTTACAAGCGCCCCTCGGGTGTTCACGAAGGTGATTACGGTGGTTGCAGCTCATCTGCGCAGGTCAGGGGTGTCAGTCTTCCCCTACCTCGGCGACTGGTTGTTGAAGGCGGGCTCGCCCCAGGCAGTTGTCACCCACCTTCAGACTACGGCCGACCTCCTGCATTTGCTGGGGTTCTCCATCAATGTGCCGAAGTCGCACCTGAGTCCCTCTCAGAAGCTCCCCTTCATCGGAGCGGTTCTGGATTCGACGCTGTTTCGGGTTTATCCTCCTGAGCAGCGGGTCCGGGATATTCAGGCTATGATTCCGATCTTTCAGCCGCTATCCTGGATCTCAGTCAGGATGACCCTTTGGCTCCTGGGCCTGATGGCTTCCTGCATCCTGCTGGTGCAACATGCCAGATGGCATATGCGGGCTCTGCAGTGGGACCTGAAGTTCCAGTGGGCACAGCATCAGGGCAACCTGTCCGATCATGTCCAAATCTCGGAGGGCACTGTACGACATTTGCAGTGGTGGCTCACGAATCGCGATTGGGTCAATGGCAGATCCCTCTCCCTTCCCCAACCGGAGCACACAGTGGTGACGGATGCGTCCCTCCTGGGATGGGGTGGCCACTTAGGAGAGGCGGAGATCAGAGGCCTCTGGTCTCTGGCGGAGTCCCGGCTCCATATCAATCTTTTGGAGCTTCGGGCGATCTGGCTTGCACTGAAGGCATTCCTTCCCTCTGTCCGGGGAAGTGTGGTGCAGGTGTTCACGGACAACACCACCGCCATGTGGTATTGCAACAAACAGGGCGGGTGGGGTCCTGGACCCTATGTCAGGAGGCTCTGCGCCTCTGGACATGGTTGGAACATCAAGACATTACCTTGGTGGTTCAACACCTGGCAGGTTCTTTGAACGCCAGGGCCGACGAACTCAGCCGCCGGTGCTTGATGGATCACGAATGGCGTCTGAACTTGGACGTGGCGCAAGGTCTCTTTTCTGCAGTGGGGAGAGCCTTGGTTAGATCTATTCGCCACCGAAGAGAACGCGCAATGTCATCAGTTCTGCGCGTTGGATTTTCCAAGGCGGCACTCGCTCGGCGACGCTTTTCGTCGCGAGTGGAGCTGCGGTCTGTTGTACGTCTTTCCGCCTATACCACTTCTGCCCAGAGTGCTGAAGAAGATTCGGCGCGACCGGGCCCAAGTCATCCTTGTGGCTCCGGATTGGGCACGAAGATACTGGTATCCCGAGCTACTCAACATGGCGATTGATCCCCCGATCCGACTGCCTCTTCGGGAGGATCTTCTGTCGCAGCAGCAGGGGACGGTCCTACACCCGAACCTGGCCATCCTCCACCTCCATGCGTGGAGATTGAGCGGCGACAGCTGATTCCATTTGACTTGCCTCCTGAAGTCTGTGATGTCATTCTGGCAGCCAGGCGTCCCTCCACTAAATCGGTATACGCCTGCCGGTGGAACAAATTTGTGGCATGGTGCACAGCTAAGTCTGTGGATCCCCTTTCTGCCCCTCTTTCTGAGGTCCTTCTGTTCCTCCTATCTTTGGCCCAGCAGGGCTCTGCTCTGGGCACTGTCAAAGGTTATCTTTCGGCTATCTCCGCCTTTCTTCGGCTTCCAGATCAGCCTTCTTTAGTCCCCGGTTGTTAGCCGTTTCCTCAAAGGCATTATACACACGTTTCCCCCCGTGCCTTTCATAATGCCTCAATGGGACTTAAATCTTGTCTTGACTTATCTGATGTGCGCTCCCTTCGAGCCCCTTCATAACTGTCCTTTACGTCTTCTTACTCTCAAGACGGCTTTCCTGGTAGCTATCACCTCTGCCAGAAGAGTGAGTGAGCTCCAGGCTCTTTCTTCTAAACCTCCTTTCCTTTCTGTTCATCCGGACAAGGTGGTTTTAAGGACCCGTCCTTCTTTCTTGCCAAAGGTTGTCACGCCCTTCCACATTGGGCAGACCATCACTTTGCCCACCTTTTTTCCGCCTCCGCATCCTTCAAAAGAGGAAGAGAGGCTCCATCGTCTGGACCCAAAACGTGCGCTCTCCTTCTATCTGACGCGCACACAACAGTTCCGGGCTCTTTGTTGGCTACGTGGGCGCCAAAAAAGGTTGGGCCGTGCACAAACGCACCATTTCTCGGTGGGTCGTTTTGTGCATCAAAGCATGTTACTCCTTGGCTAAGAAGGAGCCTCCTGTGGGGCTGCGTTCCCATTCTACCAGGCCGTTCTGTTCTCTGTGACTTTCTGGTGTAATCTATTCGCAGACCCACCACCGGGGTTGGTATTGCTGGGGTATCTATTCTAAGTAAAGGAATCTATCACTAGCCGTGTCTCTTTCAGATGCACAAGTTACTACTTGTGTAACGATATATCTGTAAGAGACATTAGTTAGTGATAGATTCCTTACCGCCCCACCCATCCTCCCCATTCTGCGAACTGATTCTAGGGTTAGGGTCATCCCTTTCAGGGCCCTAGTTTCATGGCACCACTGGTCAGTTTCTTGCATGGCTCTGCGTTCCTGGCGCGGAAAGTCGTGTACAGAACTGACGTCCGCGCGCATGGGTGGCGCCTAAGTAGTTTCCGTGACGTCATCTCGGCGCTTACGTCGCCAGCGACGGACGCGGAACCGCACGACGCCACCTACTGACGCACAGGGGTACTGCTAGCGAAGAATTTTCCGGATCCAGTCTGACGCCTGGGGATATTCTAAGGTAAGGAATCTATCACTAACTAATGTCTCTTACAGATATATCGTTACACAAGTAGTAACTTGTGCTTTAGGAGACTGCCATGATGCAAATGTCTTGAAAAATTGAGACGTGAGCCCGTCTGGTCCAGGGTCTTACCATGTTTTAATGATTTTATAGCCTTTTTTACTTCCTCTAGCTGGATCGACTGTTCCAGAGATTCTCACTGTGATTGCGCTATCTTGTGGAGCCTAATCCTTTTCAATGAGCTCTCCTGCCCCACCCTAGACTTCGGGTTCTCCTGTGTAAAGGGCAGAATAGAAGCGGTGGAACTCTTTGAATTTGTTCGAATCATCAGTAAGTGCTATTAGAAATTCCTTTGATATATTCTTGCTCCCTCCTGCCCCTCAGTATTTTGGCTAGTTAAATCTACACTTTATCCCCAGTGATGTACGAGCATTTTTTAAATGGGCAGGCTTCGCCTTGTTAATGTAATGGATAGGGAGTTGTCCCCTGGCGGCGATAAGTTTGCATGTAATTTGGCGGGAGGGATTACGTATTCTATCGCACTGCAGATTTTTCATTTCCCATTTAAATTTTTCTACTTCAAGCATATGGAAACGCTGCATTTTGCAGCAGCTGCTAAAAATCCTCCTAATCACCACCTTAAAGGCACCGCCATCTCTACCAAATGGTACGTCCCCACCCTTGTTTTTGTCAAAGTATTTGTTATTTCGCTGACCAATTTCTTACCGGAGGAGAGGATCACGCAGCAATGAAGGATGGAGACTCCAGCCCGCGGCCCGGCCGCCACACAGAGCCCAGATCCACTCGGACCACAAACGGCGCGTGATCAGAGATTACTAGCGCTCTAGTGTCTACTGCATTAGTCCTAGCCATGATTGTGTGCGCAATAAAACATAATCAATTCAGTCATCCTTTTCTGAAAGTATATTAGACCTTTTTTGGCAGTGGTGACATCAGCAAAAGGAAATTTCCATGTATAGCTGAGTTTCATAGGGTAGACACACTTCCCTCCTCGATGATGACTCTCAGTGGCTCCATGTGCAAATTGAACAGTGTAGGGGAAAGACAGAAGCCTGTGGGATTCTGCATGTGACAAAACCAGGGTCAGAGCAGGTATCTCCCTTTCTTGCCAATTGTTTACGCCTGCTGAAGTAAAATGTGAAGCAACGGAGAACGGTCCGTAAGGATCTTCATGAGCCATTGATAATCAACTGCGCTAAAGCTGCCATGAGATGAAGGATAAGAAGATAGGCCTCTCCATCATCTAGCATGTGCTGAGTGACTTTAAGAATTTTGGTGGTAGCATTTTCTTTGCTGCTGTACTTAAAGAGTATTTAATTAATAGGTTGCCAGTAAATTAGCATTTTCTGTGACCTTTGAGAGGTGTAACTTTTTGCTGACTTTCCCCAAGCCACACAAGTTTGAGTCAATGAAAATATCTTCAGGCTCTAGAGTCTATTATGTGGCACCACATTTTGGAGAGAGACTGCAAATAATTAGGTAAAGCTCTTTTATAGCTGTCTTTCTATAATTAAAAACGATGTTTGCCATTGGTGGAATGTTCAGCTTTGTTAATGTAGAGGTAGATATCTATTTATGTATTTGTGAAATTTTGTCTAAGACGAAATTCTGAAGTTCCGCGAACTTCATATTAGAATAAGATGAGGTTAGTTGAATTTGGGGTTTGGTGTTGGTTCTTAACAATTTGGAAGAGTTATTTTGCTTTGTTTATTGAGTTTTGAATCCTATTCTGAAGAAAGGTCACTTTAGTGGTAAGCACATCATGTCTGTATTTTTTTCAAGATTATCTTTAAATAATTTAGATGCCTTATTGTTTCTCTTTTTTAGTCTTCTGAGTTCTTTCCTTTGGTTATTTAGGTCTTGTGAGAAATACGGATTTGAAACTTTGGGTCATTTTCCCTCAATTTAATGGCATTCTAAGACCGATGTAACACCATACATACACTGGTGTACATTATCACATTAGAAGTTCCCCATGTCTAGAGCAGTGATAGAAGTGGGCGGGATCGGAAGGGCACGGCGTGCCCCTACTTTTTTAATTTAACACAGTCCGTTCCCCTACTTCTTTACTTTAGACATGCGTCCCAGGACGGCAGGAATAGTCCGAATTTAAAAAATATTGCGTGATCGTCCAGCCCTGTGTGTTGCACATTAAGGAAGGCGCCTGCAGTTGCCACGACCTCCTCCCCCTTCCCCTCTGTATCTGGGGGCAGGGGCCTACAAAGCAACACTGTAGGAGCAATCAATCAGCAGCGAAAACGGCTACCTTTGGTGGCCCTGCTGCTAGAGTGTGATTTACACCTCATTTAGTGAGGAGGCCCCCTGCCTGCCCCCACTGTGACCGATACAATGGTCAAATCAGGATGCATTTTAGGCACCACCCTTGACCTCATCTGCTCTTTATTTTCGGGCTCACCCAGACTGACGACGCCACAAGGAAAGGAGCACTCCAGTGTAGAATTCCTGGCAGACTATGCCCAAACCTTGGCGCTTTAAAACAAGCATTTACAATGCAATAGGTCTTGTATTTTCAAAACTTTGACCTATTGGTATTGTAAATGACTATCTTTTATTACTGCAGGTTTTTTAAACATAAATAAAAGGCATTGTCATTTACAATGGCAATAGTTCAAAATCTCGCAAATGCAAGACCTATTACATTGCAAATGCTTGTTGAAGTTGGTCATGGTGCAGAATAGAAATGAAGTGCCAGTGATACTGCTGACATTTCTACCAGTCAAAACTGATGCGTTCTGGGATGGAAACCTGAGACCATTTGGAAAGTCGTCTGTGGGCCACCAAAGCTCTACAATGCCATATCAGTGACAGATAGCATAGGCAGCCACAGTGTTACCGGTTACATCTATATTTGCACTGTGCCCCCACATGCCACACTTTGAATATATGCCCAAGTTACTGCCCTCGTTGGAAGGTATGTTCAGGTCTCTCTTATAAGGTGTGTTCCCAGGAATTTCCTGTAGCATGTAGATGCTTGTAACATTGCCCAAATAAGGTGTGCCAGTGTGTGTCTCTCCCATCGCATATTATGCTTTGTCTTTTGTTTCCCCCAAACCACTATTTTGGCCTTCCAGCCTGCTTGAGCCCCTTTTGTGGAGTTCTCGCCTTGCCAACCTGTGGGTAGTCATCCCTCAAACTTCATTCTTCAGGCTTGAGAACTCACCTACTGACAACTGATAACTTGGGAATACCTCTCTTCCCTCTCACCAAACTGTGCATCAGCAGGCGCAACCTGTAAATATGTAATTTACTCTAACGGTATGTTTCCCATGTTCACCTCTCACTTACCACATATATAATGTCTTTGTATTCGTGCAACTAACTGATAAATTTAGTAAAAACACATTTCGGCACTCGGGCCTGCATTGCTCCAGGGAACCAACAAATATGAATCAAAATACAGAGCAAAGTTATAAGAGCTGGCATTATATGCACAAGTACATCGATGAAGATAATCAGGTATAACATTTGAGGTGTGTTTAACAATTCAAAAACAATAGCTTTGTCAGTTTAAAATCACATGAATAAACTGCTGGTCAACTCGAGAGGGCCATCAGAATAGTCATAGTTTATGAAAGGTTTAAGGAGGCGTTGGGAGACTGATATTACGTGAGGGCGTGCAAATGGGTCACACACTGAAATTCTTTGAGGACATTTTGGGTTGATTGCTCTTTATTCAAAGGTTCATATGCATAGTATTCCACGGATCTCATTAAGGTTGTAGTCCATGATTTTCCTGCTTGACCCACAACCGTCATGTGATCTGTCTGCTCACTTGCAGCTGTTAGGATCTGGGCCTAGATCGCAGCTACTTTGTGTCCATAGATTGTTGGGCCCCGACTTGGGTTGTGTGGAGTAAAATTCCCTTTAACCCGGGTGTTTATCTGCTAATTACAAACCAGGTGCAAATTTAGAGATCTGTATATGGGGCTGTGTGCATTCACCGTGGGATATAGACAGGACCACTGGAATTATGCGGCAATGATGGACCGAATTATGCAACTGGGTTGACTAACTTATGCAGCAAGAAAAGGCACGTTACGTTATGCGGCAGTATTACTACATTATTATGTCTTTTTGTGCATGTTAATACTTGGAAAAGGTTCCACCTCCTTCCTAACAGTGTAGCACTCAAATACTAAAATAGACAATTAGAAGGTGACCAGTCAACTTTTGCGAAGCCCCCCACGTACGCCAACACGTCGCCGTGTTTTTTTAGTAAATTTTGATGCGTTCCCGATAGAAACGGAATTTTGTTTTGATAAAATCTGCAAGTTATGGATTATGTGGCTAATCCATAATTATGCGGAAAAAACACGCCCGCAGAATTGCATAGTTCAACCTGCCCGGGATATAAAGTCGAGGTCAACTACATTACTACTCAATCCAGTTCATTTTTGCTGGCTACTGGAAGTGTGTGATTTTGCTGGTGTGGAGATTTCCCTCATAATTATGAATATGCTGCACTTGCATAATAATTGACCATCTCCGGCATAATATACAGCTGTGACCCAAACAATTTTGTTTCTAGCTCGAGCGGATGTGAGATTCGTAAGAGAAAGCACCCAATGTGGTGTCGCAAAGTGTTAGACATATTGGAAAGCTTAACCAATCAACTTTAGTTACTGATTGCAGCATTCGGATTATATTACACTGGTACTAACTTGGTGAAATTTACACCCTGGCAGAATTCATTAGTGTTAAAATAACAGCATGGGAAACTAATAATGTCACAGGATGCACTGTGTTATACCGCATAATTTCTAATTTTAATTTAGACAAGTATGCTTTATAACCCGTAACTCCTTCGCCCTTCTACGCTGCTGTATCACCATAAGTCAGATGAGTGACATCTTCTGCTGTCCTCTGGGACACGCACTGCTTTCCTAATGCATCTTGGCCGCGGTTTGCGACACTCATAGTCACCCTCACTTGCTTAGGGAGACCAGCAATAGCCTGTAATCAAATATATTTAAAAGGTGGGCCCGCCGGGGAATAATGGTAACTAGTCCAGCTGCATTAGTATACACAATAAATGCATTCTGGGATCTGTAGTGCTAACATTAGCACTGCAAATTGGGTCTGCTTATAAGTCCGTAGTGCCATGTGTCTGAGCTTAAATATGGTCGGTGGAATTTCGGTGCCGTTTTACCTGAAATTCACTATTATTTATCATCATAAAATGTTATTGGTCAAATCAATGTTATCTTCCCCAGCCCAGCTTTGAAACAGGAATACATCGAAGCCAAGAAACCTTGCACGGAGTGCAATTTGCAAAACGTGCAGATAGAGTATTGCGTCACATTGTAGCATTTATATAGTGCTTTTATCACTCTGTGTGTGTGGGGGTGCTGCAGCACTTGCCTGCAGGCACGCCTGGCAGGCTGTGTGGCTGATAGAGTGTGATCTCTGTTTTGATCCCACGTGGGAAGTGCTTCCTTGTCATGCGTGATGACCTCGGAGGTGGGGTTATCCAGTTATGGGACGCAGGATTTAGCAGTGTGTCTAATGGATCCATCGCACCCCACCTGTGCAACGTCATCAATCTCTCCTTCGAGACCGCGACCTTCCCAGAGAGCTGGAAACACGCAGAGATCAACGCCCTACTCAAAAAACCCAAGGCGGACCCGAGAGACCTCAAGAACTTCCGGCCCATCTCCCTGCTTCCGTTCCCAGCCAAGGTCATCGAGAAGATCGTCAACAAACAGCTAACCCGATACCTCGAAGAAAACAGCATCCTGGACCCATCCCAATCAGGGTTCCGCAGCAACCACAGCACTGAGACGGCCCTCATCGCCGCCACCGACGACATCAGGATCCTGCTGGACAACGGTGAGACCGCAGCCCTCATCCTGCTGGACCTCTCCGCCGCCTTCGACACTGTCTGCCACCGCACTCTACGCGCACGCCTCCACGACGCAGGGATCCGAAACAAGGCCCTGGAATGGGCCACCTCCTTCCTCGCCGGCAGAACCCAGAGAGTCCGCCTCCCACCATTCCGATCCGAAGCCTCCGAGATAATCTGCGGCGTACCCCAGGGATCATCCCTCAGCCCAACACTGTTCAACATCTACATGGCCCCGCTCGCACGCATCGCCAGACAGCACGACCTCAACATAATCTCCTACGCCGACGACACTCAACTGATCCTCTCCCTCACCAAGGACCCCTCGCCGCCAAATCCAACCTCCATGAAGGAATGAAGGCCGTCGCCGATTGGATGAAGATCAGCCGACTAAAACTGAACACGGACAAGACAGAGGTCCTCATCCTCGGCTCCAACCCCTCAGCCTGGGACGACTCCTGGTGGCCAACGACACTGGGAGCAGCCCCGACACCCACCGACCACGCACGCAACCTGGGAGTCATCCACGACTCAACGCTCTCCATGGCCAAGCAAGTCAACGCAGTCTCCTCCTCCTGCTTCAACACCCTCCGCATGCTTCGCAAGATCTACAGGTGGATCCCGACAGATACAAGAAGAACAGTCACCCAGGCCCTCGTCAGTAGCAGACTTGACTATGGGAACGCCCTCTACGCGGGAGCCCCGGCCAAGCTCATCAAGCGACTGCAACGCATACAAAACGCCTCCGCACGCCTGATCCTCGATGTACCACGCCACAGCCACATCACCCCCACCTGAGGAACCTGCACTGGCTCCCCGACGACAGGAGAATCTCCTTCAAACTCCTCATCCACGCACACAAGGCACTCCACAAGACTGGCCCAGCCTACCTCAACAGACGACTCCTCTTCTACGTCCCCAACCGCCAGCTCCGCTCCGCCGACCTCTCCCTCGCCACCGTCCCTCGCATTCGAAGAACAACCACCGGCGGCAGATCCTTCTCCCACCTCGCCGCCAAGACCTGGAACACCCTTCCACTAAGCCTACGACAGACCCAAGACCTGCTGACCTTCAGGAGGCTACTCAAGACCTGGTTGTTCGACCAGTAGCAGCACCCCCCCCCCTTTTTTTTTCTCCCCAGCGCCTTGAGACCCTCGCGGGTAAGTAGTGCGCTCTACAAATTCTGTGATTGATTGATTGATGGATGAACAGTGAGAGAAAAGTAGCTTAGCCAGTGCCGGTTTTTATTCTGATGTTAAGAGTTTTGTTGTCTTGAGTCAAATTCCTGCACGTACACCAAACTAAGGGGCATATTTACGAGGACCTTGCATCCTGTTTGCGCCACGGAACGTGGTAAATGCACGATGCAAATCTCCAAGTCATATTTATGAAGCCACTCATAGCCACTTTGCATGGCTTTGACTGGTTTCCTTAATATGGAGTAATGCGACACAGCGCAAATCGCCGCTTTGCCTTCCTCTGCACAAGGGACATGTTGTGGTGGGTGTTCCCACGCAACTCCCATGGATTTTGATGCTTTCCTAGATTTACAAGGACTTGTAAAACTGGGAATCTATCAAAATCTTACGCCTCCCCAATGGAGGCACAACAAGGAGAAATATCTTTATTTCTCCCAGTTGTTTTCTCTTTCTATATGTGCAGCACACATAGAAAGAGGAAAAAGCCTCTCAGGATTAGCTTTTGTGCAGGAAGGTGACCCTTCCTGCACATGAACAATCCTGCATGCCACCGGGTGCCTGCATTGGCGCTGGGCTGACGGAACGGCACTCAGCACAGGGGGAAAAGACAGAAATGGACCGTATTGGATAAATACGGTGCATTCCTGCTCTTTCCCTGTGACACAGGGCAGCATAGCAAAATAACTTGCTGCGCAGCCCTGTGCCACCATTCCTGTATATATACCTCTAAGTTTGTAAACTTCACAGTCTCTCTGCTTCATGCACAAGCACTTTTAACATGTGCTGCCTGCTTTGGGGCCACTGCAATTATGCAGCAATGTAGGACAAAATTATGTTGCAGTGTTGGCTAAATTATGCAGCAAAGAAAAGCTGCTGCGTAATGTGTGGTACATTTTCTGATACTTTATTATTTTGACTTTTTTACACATACTAACAGTCTCTGCAAAGCTTTTGCCTCATTAACACCAGTTTAACATACAAGTGCAGCAGTGAGAACGGTGACCAGTCAACCTTTGTAAAGGGCCTTCTACTTCACAGCAACACAAGTCGCGTGTTTTGATCCGTTTGTTGTTGGGGAGAGGAGTTGACCTAACGGCTAGGGCGGTCGACCTTGAATCTGGGGAACCGAGTTCGAGTCTCGGCAATGACGCTGAACATCCTGTGATTCTGGGCAAATCACTTAATCTCCCTGTGCCTAACAAAAATGAATGTGTCCTCATGTAATGCAACTGGTGCTATGTAAAGCGCTCTGATACCCGATTCGGGTCAAGTTTGCACTATATAAAGCTCTGTGTAAAAAAAAAAAAAAAAAAATGTTTTAGTTAAAACCATCAGATTATGCAGCCGATGATGTATTATGTGGAAAATATGACAGAGCTATTATTATGTGGAAAACATTTGCAAACTAGGATATTTTGCCATTCATGTTTGAACTTCCTCATGCAGTCTCTGTTGGGTGGTATTTCTAGACACCTACAGTGCTTGTGGAGAGACAAAGGATGAAGGTGTCTAATAGTGATTGCAGAGGATAGTAGTCTGAAGAGGAGAAAATAACTGATTGAGATAATCCGAGGACCACTACCTATTTCTGACTCTACCACTGTTTGAGTCCCATAATTTCAGAATTGATGCATTTGCAATTCTCATTGCTAACTAACTTGAGTAGTAATTACACAAACTACTAATGCACAAGTTACTAACTTGTGTAACGATATATCTGTAAGAGACAGTAGTTAGTGACAGATTCCTTACCTTAGAATATCCCCAGGCGTCAGGCTGGATCCGGAAAGTTTTTGCGTAGCAGTACCCTTGCGCGTCGGTAGGCGGCGTCGTGCGGCTCCGCGTCCGTCGTCGGCGTCGTGATCGCCGGGATGACGTCGCGGGCAGTACTTAGGCGCCGCCCCTGCGCGCTGACGTCAGTTCTGTACACGACTTTCCGCGCCAGGAACGCAGAGCCATGCAAGAAGCTGACATAGGTGTCTGAAAAATACTAGGGCCCTGAAAGGGATGTCCTTAACCCTAGAAATCAGTTCGCAGAACGGGAGGATGGGTGGGCGGTAGGAATCTGTCACTAACTACTGTCTCTTACAGATATATCGTTACACAAGTTAGTAACTTGTGCATCTGAAAGAGACACGTTAGTGACAGATTCCTTACCTTAGAATAGATACCCCAGCAATACCAACCCCGGTGGTGGGTCTGCGAACAAAGATCAGACAAGGAAGTCCTGGAGGACAGAACGGCCAAAGAAGCCGTCCCTCCGGACCTGACTGTCAAGGCAGTAATGCTTTGTAAACGTGTGCAGCGAGGCCCACGTAGCTGCCTGACAGATAACCGGCAGCGGAACACCGCGGCCCAAGGCCGTGGTAGCAGCCGTTGCCCTGGTGGAATGGGCACGCAGCCCAACAGGAGGCTCCTTTTAGCCAAAGAATAGCAGGTCTTGATGCACAAGGTAACCCAGCGGGAGATGGTTCGCTTGTGCACCGCCCGACCTTTTTGGCACCCACGTAGCCAACAAAGAGCTGGTCATCCACCCGGAAGTGTTTTGTGCGGTCAATATAGAAGGAGAGCGCACGTTTTGGGTCCAGACGGTGGAGCCTCTCTTCCTCTCTGGAAGGATGCGGAGGCGGAAAGAAGGTGGGCAAAGTGATGGTCTGCCCAATGTGGAAAGCAGTAACCACCTTTGGCAAGAAGGACGGATGCGTCCGAAGAACAACCTTGTCCGGATGAACAGACAGAAAGGGAGGTTTGCAAGATAGAGCCTGGAGCTCACTCACCCGCCGAGCGGAGGTGATGGCCACCAGAAAGGCTGTCTTCAGAGTCAGAAGACGAAGAGGACAGTTATGCAGAGGCTCAAAGGGAGCGCACATTAAAAAGGTAAGAACCAAGTTCAAGTCCCACTGAGGCATCACAAACGGAACAGGAGGGAAGAGGTGAGTAATGCCTTTTAAGAACCTATTAACAACAGGGGACTTGAAAAGGGAGGGCTGATCAGGGAGCCTGAGGAAGGCCGAGATAGCACAAAGATAACCCTTGATGGTACCCAGGGCAGAACCCTGTTGGGCCAGAGAGAGAAGGAACAGAAGGACCTCAGAAAGAGGGGCAGAAAGGGGATTCACAGCCTTTGCTGTGCACCATGCCACAAATTTGTTCCACCTGCAGGCGTATACCACCTTAGTGGAGGGACGCCTGGCTGCCAGAATCACATCACAAACTTCGGGAGGCAAGTCGAAAGGAATCAACTGCCGCCGCTCAATCTCCACGCAAGCAGGTGTAGACTGGACAGGTTCGGGTGGAGGACCGTCCCCTGCTGCTGCGACAGAAGATCCTCCCGAAGAGGCAGACGGATCGGGGGATCTACGCTCATATTGAGTAGCTCGGGATGCCAAACTCTTCGAGCCCAGTCCGGAGCCACAAGAATGACTTGGGCCCGGTCGTGCCGAATCTTCTTCAACACTCTGGGTAGAAGTGGTATAGGCGGAAAGGCGTACAACAGACCGCAACTCCACTCGCGACGAAAGCGTCGCCGAGCGAGTGCCGCCTTGGAAATTCCAACGCGCAGAACTGATGACATTGCGCGTTCTCTTCGGTGGCGAATAGATCTAACCAAGGCTCTCCCCACTGTAGAAAGAGTCCTTGCGCCACTTCCGAGTGAAGACGCCATTCGTGATCCATCATGCACCTGCGGCTGAGTTCGTCCGCCCTGGCGGTCAGGGAACCTGCCAGGTGTTGAACCATCAGGAACATGCCCTGATGTTCCAGCCATGTCCAGAGGCGCAGAGCCTCCTGACAAAGGGTCCAAGACCCCACCCCGCCCTGTTTGTTGCAGTACCACATGGCGGTGGTGTTGTCTGTGAACACCTGCACTACCTTCCCTTTGACAGAGGGAAGGAATGCCTTGAGTGCAAGTCGGATCGCCCGGAGCTCCAGAATGTTGATATGGAGCCGGGACTCCGCCGGAGACCAGAGGCCTCTGATCTCCGCCTCTCCCATGTGACCGCCCCATCCCAGAAGGGACGCGTCCGTCACAACTGTATGCTCTGGCTGGGGAAGGGAGCGGGATCTGCCCATGACCCATTGCCAGTTCGAGAGCCACCACTGCAACTGTTTTGCAGTTCCCTCCGAGATCTGGACGTGATCGGACAGGTTGCCCTGGTGCTGCGCCCACTGGAACTTCAGGTCCCACTGCAGAGCCCGCATATGCCACCTGGCATGATTGACCAGCAGGATGCAGGAGGCCATGAGGCCCAGCAGCCTCAGGGTCATCCGTACCGAAACCCAGGATAAAGGCTGAAAGATCGGAATCATAGCCTGAATATCCCGGACTCGCCGTTCGGGAGGATAGGCCCGAAACTGCGTCGTGTCCAGAACTGCTCCGATGAAAAGGAGCTGTGGAGAAGGAATCAGATGCGACTTTGGCACATTGATGGAGAACCCCAGCGAGTGCAGGAGTTCGGCCGTAGTCTGGAGGTGGGAGACGACTGCCTGGGACGAGCCCGCCTTCAGCAGCCAGTCGTCGAGGTAGGGGAAGACTGAAACCCCTGCCCGGCGCAGATTAGCTGCGACCACCGCCATCACTTTCGTGAACACCCGAGGGGCACTGGTAAGGCCAAAGGGGAGCACGGTGAACTGAAAATGCTCGGGCCTACCGTGAACCGAAGGTAACGCCGGTGGGCCGGCAGGACGGGGATGTGGAAATATGCGTCCTGCAAGTCCAACGCTACCAACCAGTCTCCAGGGTCGAGGGCAGTCAAGACCTGAGCTAGGGTGAGCATCTTGAACTTCTCCTTCCGGAGGAAGCGATTGACGTTCCGGAGGTCCAAGATAGGACGCATGTCCTCCTTGTCCTTTTTGGGCACCAGGAAGTAGTGGGAGTAGCAACCACGCCCTACTTCTGGGGTCGGAACATGCTCGATGGCCCTCTTGGCCAAGAGGGCCGTGACTTCCTTCTGCAGAAGTACCAAGTGATCCCCTGACATGCGGTGGAATTGAGGTGGCATGGCTGGGGGTGGACTCGAAGGGGAGGGAGTAGCCCCTTCGGACAATGTCCAAGACCCACCTGTCCGAGGTGATGGTACGCCAGTGGGGAAGGTGATGGCGGACCCTGCCCCCTACTGGCGTGCTGTGCACCTGAAAGGAGGGACTAGGAGGGTTTGGAGGCCGCGGACGGGTTGGAGGTGGTGGCCTGACCCGCACGCTGGTTGCCCGATCCGCCACGGCGGAATCCACGTCCTCGGCCACGCGAAGACGCCTGCTGCGCGGGCCGGTGGCTGGGCTGCTGACGTGAAGGGGCGCCCCTACCGTGGCCACGATAGGGGCGAAAAGCAGAAGTCAGCGGAGGGCGTGTAGCAGAAAGGCCCAGGGACTTTGCAGTAGCCCGTGAGTCCTTAAAGCGCTCCAACGCATGGTCTGCTTTGGACCCAAAAAGACCGACTCCATCAAAGGGCATGTCCATGAGAGTATTCTGGACATCCCCTGAAAAACCAGTGGTTCTCAGCCAGGCGTGGCGTCGTAGCGCCACCGTCGTTGCAATAGACCTGCCCAGCGAGTCGGCGGTATCAAGGCCACATCGTATTGTGTATTTGGCCGCATCCCTTCCTTCCGCAATGACGCGGGAAAGCAGTGTCTGGACCTCCTCAGAACACTGGGGCAAAACATTCGCCACCGAATCCCACAAGGAGTGGGTATATCGGCCCAAAAGACAAGCGGTGTTGATGGACCGCAAGCCAGCACTGGAGGAAGAAAAACCCTTCTTCCCAAATTGATCCAGGCGTTTGGATTCCCTATCCGGAGGGGCGGTAGGGAAGGCGGTTTGGGAAGCGGAGGCTTGGACAACCAAGCTCTCAGGGGTGGGGTGGACAGAGAGAAACAGGGGGTCGCCCGGAGCTGGGCGATGGCGTCGGGACACGTTCCTATCCACAGGAGCCCCTGTGTTGGGCTTGGACCAGGCGCCCAAAAGAACGTCAGTGAGGGCGTCGTTAAACGGCAGCACAGTCTCCGTAGAGGAGGCTGCCGCCTGAAGCACCTCTGTCAAGAGATTAGTCTTGACCGCCACAGTAGGGAGTTGGAGATGTAAGGCTCCAGCCGCCCTACGCAACACCGTTGCAAAATTGGCTCCCTCCTCCGTAGCCACGGGAGGAGACAGCATGCCAGTGTCAGGGGAAGTATCTAGACCACTGGCATCCCCTAGACCCTCTGTCCAGTCCTCATCGTACTGACACTGTTGTGCCAGAGGGTCATCAGACCCCTCCCAGTCCTCCTGGTCCTCCTCTGGTTCAAAATAAGGGGGAGGAGGGACATTTGGGACCCAAGGTCTCATCGGCGCCGGAACCGGCGTCGAGCGACGTCGGTCCGGGTCCATGTCCGGAGCCGGAAGGAACTGGGGGACGACGCCGCCCGGAGCCCCAGGCGGCGTCGAGAACGGCACCGGAGACATCGGCGCCGGCGGAGGTGTCGTTAGGTCGACCGGCGTCGATGGGGGTTGTGGAGCCGGGATCGAGGCCGGAGCCGGGATCGAGGCTGGAGGCACGGGCGACGCCGGGGCCGGAGCCGTCGGCGACGCCGGAGCAACCCCATCAGGGCCCGCGGGGCCCGAAGGCGCACCGTAGGGACCTTGAGGCCCGAAGAGGCGGGCCATGGCCGACAGGAATTCCTGTACTTTGGCCGGATCCGCCCCCGAACCCGGGAAGGACGGGTATTGCGGGGGCGACTCCACAGGCATGTCCGGGGCCGCGGGGACGGTGCCGGGAGGGGCCTCAGCCGAGTCGCGAGACCGGCGAGGCGAAGTCCTAGAGCGACGCCGCTTTTTGGACTTTTTGTGTTTGGACTTACCGGACGAAGAAGACTTCGATGCCGACGACCGGTGTGGACTCCGCGATCGACCCCTGGACCTCTCACGCGACCGGGGCTTCCGCGGAGCCGAATGCCGGGCCTCGAGGAGCTTTCGAGACCGCTCTCGCAAAGCTTTCGGGTTGAGGGCCCGGCAGTCGGAACAAGACTCCGTGTCGTGGCCTCGGCCGAGGCAGAAGAGACACTCCCAATGCGGGTCTGTGATGGACAGCATCCGAGCACAGGCGCCGCAACGTTTAAACCCGGGCATCCCTACGACACCTTGAAGTCGATTGAAGAAAAACAGTTAAAAATTCACCAAACAGTTTGGTCAAAAAATGACCAGGGCACTGCTCTTCCCGGATCTGCGCTTGCTGGCGCGGAAAAAGAAGAACTGACGTCAGCGCGCAGGGGCGGCGCCTAAGTACTGCCCGCGACGTCATCCCAGCGATCACGACGCCGACGACGGACGCGGAGCCGCACGACGCCGCCTACCGACGCGCAAGAGTACTGCTACGCAAAAAACTTTCCGGATCCAGCCTGACGCCTGGGGATATTCTAAGGTAAGGAATCTGTCACTAACGTGTCTCTTTCAGATATAATAATTGTATCTCATTCATCTGATATTGCTAAAAGCATCTGCAAAATCAACAGGCCTGGGTTGTTTTAGGTGTATATATTCATTTTTGAGTGCTATCTCTAGCTACAATAACAGGAAACCAGGAGGCATCTAATGCTGGCTTCATGACATGTTGCGTGAAGCACATAAAAAACGTAGGACTACAATTTTGCATTGACCGAGGGGCACAGATTGATGTACTCAACAGTGCTCCCCAACATGTGGGGCCTCCTGTCATAGAATTTAAACCCAAATTTTATTTTCAGACATGGTTAGAAAAAGGGAGGAGAAGTGCTGATGAAAGAACCCGCATGGCTCGGAGACAAATGGCACCTGTTTCCACTTATAAGCGTATTTGGGACATTCTGCGATTGAAAACGTATCCCACATTGTAAATGTATTTTAATTTAATTAACTAATATATTAAACCTCAAATAAACGTGTATCCATTAGTTGTATTAAATAGCGTTATAAGCTGTAACTGGTCAGTGAAATGCTAAACATACTAAAAATTGGTATGTTTTGCTCTTTTTAGCCACACCTCTGACTCCGCCCACTGACCCAATCCTCTGGTTATTCCCGCCTCCTGATGCTCCACCCACAGTTCCCCTACTTTTTTTCCCCCACTTCGACCACTGGTCTAGAGGTATAATTATACACCTCTAAGGAGAAACATGTAATAAACATGCACAAGGTAGAACAAATGAACATGAAACCCATGCCAATCAAGGGCCAAACCTTACTATTAAGCCAAACTATAGGGGGTGAAAAAGTGACATCCCTGATCACCTGCTGATTGGTGATGGAGGAAAACATGTGACGACAAAGTGTAAGAGCTAAATACCAATCTATGACCGTGTGCTGGTCAAAAAACCGTGATATGACTTATCTGACATTGATTAAAGAACAGCCTAAATTAAGGACTGTAGATTGTCAGATACAAGCACAAAAACACAAAAAAACAGACAATAGGTGATGGAATAGTCATCAATATATCCACCTTAAAACCCAAAGTCATGTGTATGTGAGAACGCATTTCAAATACCTCTACAATCTTTGGTATATTCCTCTGTGAAATTAAAGAAACATATCATTAGAACAAACTCCTCGTATACATGCCTACTTCCATTTCTAAATCTGACACGCAGATGGAAAACCTACTTCTTATTTGGTGATAATTCCAACCCACAATGGGTAAAATATCTGTCTTCTGCGTTAAAATCGGTTCTTCATACCGGAAAGGTCTCCGTCTGACCAATCCACGAGCTCTGAAAATATATATATATCCGGGATGTAATAATGTATAAACTCCTCCAAAGACAATACTCGTATCTATTATTAGGTAAGATCCATATAATACTGTAAATGCACAAATATCAACTTTCGAGCCAGAAATCACTAGACACCTGTGCGCGACGCCGCCTTATTCATCCCAATAACTCAAGGGAGTGTAATAAACTCGCTAACATAACACACCATCCAGCCACAACCTCTATGCGTCATGCTTACTTGTTCAAAATGCAAACGCGTTTTCCCTGCTTTGCATATCCATTACATTGTCAGAGTTACAACACGTGCGTTAGCGTATCTAACTATTTCTAACATCTCAGAGAGTGTCATCCGTCACCACTATCCGACTCAAAGTCCAAGACTTAGCCAATGGAACCATATATGTCCCATCGAGATCGCAACACACATCCATATATCAACTCTCGAGCCAGAACTATCTCGGCACCTGTGCGCGACGCCGCCTTGTTAATCCCAATCACTAAAGGGAGTGTAATAAGCTCGCTATCCTAACACACCATCCAGCCGCAACCTCTATGCTGTCATGCTTACTTGTTCAAAACGCAAACGCGTGTCCCAGCTTTACATATCCATTACATTGTCAGGGTTGCAGCACGTGCGCTCACGTATCAAACTATTCCTAACATCTCAGAAAATATCCACCGTCACCACTATCCGACTCAGTCGTCTGAGACTTTGCTGATGGAACCGTATATGTCCCATCACGATCCCAACACAAATCCATATGTGCTGCACCCAATTGGCACCAAGATATTTAAAAGATGCCTTCATAACACATGCCTAATTCGTATTTGTCCATCGCACAAGTATACTATCTCAAACTACCCGCATATTCCTTTAAAGTTTAACAATGTATCCACAGTCAATTATCTCTTACCGTAAGGACAGCTCCGTCATCAACGTAGCCCAAAACCGTGACTCTAGAGTGCAAGAACACAGAGGAAATGAGTGTTCCCGCCATTATACAATCTCTCACAGCTAGGAGTCGTCAAAATAGAAGAAGGACACATATTGTCTCCAAAACGGGTGCCATCTTGAAATTCCCAATAGGCACCAAAATCCTCATGCAGCAGCACTGTATTCAAAGCTCTTACAGTGATATCTGTCCCAAAATATGTCATATGGTTATACTACGTATATTCTATGTACAGTGCAAAATGTTCAGCAAATTAATCGTGATTAAAACTGTACCAAAATGGGCGCCATCTTAAAACGTGTTTCACCGTGTTTATGGTAACATGCTGTCCAAAATTGAGGAGGCAAACACCACCCTTTAAGTGTATGAAAGGGCGTAAGGTCACTTTCAAAATTCCTTAAGATGGTGTGACAAATCATCTAAAACCAGTGTTGGTTGTGATATATTAACGCTACATTTTTCCATCCCCTAGATAACTTCAATTAGATTTAAGTTCCTATATTTTTTATATTGAAAAATATAACCGGAAAGTAGACATAACGATTTTTAACAGAAGAGAAAAAAAGTGTACAATTTGAGTTACGAAACGAGGCAACCTAAATCATTTCTTATATTACATACTTTTGATAACTATTATCCACACAGAAAATGCAGTAATGAGCATTTCACCTTCCCAAAAAATAATGCAGCTCCTGATCCACATTTAACCCAATCTCAGTAGTACGAAGTTTGAGAATCCAACGAGCCTCACGTCTTCGTAAGGCAAGTTCTCTGTTACCCCCTCTGGGGTGTCTCGGAGTTTGTTCTATGCCATAGAATGAGAAGTGTTTATTAGTGGTTTGTTAGGGGCAGTGCGCGATGTGTGCTGCGATAGGATATCTAATGTCCCCTTGTTTCACCGCTCTCATGTGTTCTCCTATTCTTTCACGTCCAGAATTTAGGATTTATTGAAACTAATATATGTGTGATTTTCCTGAGTGGCGCCGTTTCACCTAGCTCAATACCACTGTCTGTTCAAAGGTCTTTTAGAGCCTGCTATAAAGCCGGGGGTGGATCCCCTGTGGCCAGATTCTAAAGTAACCGTTTGAATTATTTTGTTAAATAATTACCTGAATGTAGTTTCATTGTTCGAATAGTTTTATGACTTAATTTCCAATTGGATATAGAAAGTGATCTAACAAGTCTACTTCTCATGGTTTTGCTAATAAATAATGTTGGGTTTTATAGATATTAAGTCAAACATTTACTTAAGTGGGAGTGGGAAAGGGGAAGAAAACTGTTTTTGGTTCTTATCTAGTATTTTCAGGAATTCAAAAAGATTTCCTTTGTCAATTTCTCCAGTCAATAATGAATATGTTGTTGGCACAGCCCATTTGTTCAGATGCAAGGTATTCTGGGATGCCTTTGAGAAAGGTTTTATTTCACTAATGTTTATTATCTCAGAATGTCCATCTGAATGCCGTCTTAACTGGTTCACTGTTGTGATATTCGTATGCTGGTTGTAGCACTGGTGGTACAGATAGATGGCATTTATTAGATATAGGTGATAGTGTCTCCAGCCACCATGAGCTCACTTTGCTCCAATACCACAGAAGGCACCATATATAACATGACGGTTCATATAAATAAAAGAAGACAGTTAAGACAGCACCCAGTGAACAATAATGCATACATCATAGGGCTACAACAGACCATATCTGACCAGCTTACACCTAAATAAATCACCTCCATCTTGTGCACAGGAACAGCCAAGGGGCTTCCAAAATAGAACCCACAGGCCTTCCATTACTCTGCTTTCCTTATATGTACAATACATATTCTGTACTAGCCACATATACACAAGATACACTTGTGATGTTAGCTATAAGTAGCTTTCACATCAGCTGCTGCTCTTCTGTGCTGTAGAAACAACCTAGAATGGGAGTAGGTACGGAAACAAGTGTGATGTCTCACTGCATTGACAGGACACTCAGCGAATGCTAAATAACTAATTTTAAGTAAGTTAAATAAAAGTTCATTTCATGCATAGCGAGGGTTGATCATTAAATGAGATCTTGTCTCTTTTCTGCGCCAACTCCTCTTGTACAGCATACAGACCCTGTACCAAGGTTGGCATACTCCAGACTATGTTTAAAATGGCTGTCCTAGAGTTGGCACACACCAGGCGAGTGCTCTTAATGTTTAAGTGATATATTCACTTGGACTCGCATGTGTTATGCTGTCGGCCCTGGCTATGGAGCATTAGATATGTTTTTTGCTTTCTACAGCTTACTACCTCAGATTGCTTCCTATAGCTTACATCCTTAGATTGCTTGCTATCTCAAAAAACCTTTTCCCACTGAACTCCTAAACCCTGCAAGAAAAATTGACCTGGACTTACTTCCGCCTGCTTCCTCTAATTTGTTGTCTTCTTACCTTCCATCCTCCGCTTGCCTTCTATTTTGTAGTATAGCCTCCTCTCAGTCTTATGCATGTCTGCCTTATTCTCTCGACACCTCATTTCATAGATCACAACCTCTCCTCTTTAAAACCCTATCCCTGCAGCCTAACATTACATAATCTCTGCCAACCTATCTATATCGCCAACCATTCGCCTGAAACTACATAGCCCCCACTAATGATCACAACTAACTGATGTTAATATAATCTATCACTAAGTAACTGAAGTAAATTCATGCATTTTTTTTCTTGAAAGAACATGACTAATATCAATAACCAACATTTAACTGCTGGATTAACCACTAACCCAAAGCGTTTCAGCACCTCATCAGGGGTAATAAGCACTATATAAATACAATTACTAAATAAACTTGTTTTTAGAATTATTTTTATTGATTCCCCCCCAAAAAAATAAACAACAGAGCAGGACACTTTACAACATCAGAAACACTTTATTATCAGTATTGACTGAGGGAGCCCAAAGTCTTCTGATGTGAACACTCCACATTACCGGGTATGGCAGCAACAAGTATCTTTTATTGACATAAACACCTATGTACGTGAAAACATATTTCCATGGTATCAAATTGAGTCACTATACGCCTCAATATGTCTTTCAAGACCCCCAAATTTAATCAACTATTTGGGGGCATCCGTGTCCCTTGTAAACAAATTGTTCAGCGCCCTTATATCAATCCATATCATTGCTCCACTGGTCTATTGAGAGGCACATATTTGCACCCCAGTGTCTAATGATATTACTTCGTGCCACCATCACGACATAATGCAATTTTTGGTATTGCAGTACCACCTCCTCCCCGAGATCTCAAGGACACACAGCTTACAGTGGCACTCAACAGTGTCACAGTCACCACAGCAAGACAATTTGCCACCCTGTCCTATGTGTATTTATGCAGGGATGGGCTCAGATAGTATTTTTGGAATGTTCCCTGCTGCCCACACCCCCTGAGGCAGACCTCAGAGTCTGTTCGACCTGTTTTAGCTATCGATAGCCTGGTGAAGTAACTTTTTTTTTTTTGCAACAATTGAAACCGTTCTTTGATTGTTACCTCCCTGGGCATCTGTATACCCTCTAGCCAGTCCTCAATGATCCCATTACCCATTTTCTATGAGTGTAGTGAGAGTGCCTTGTGTGTTGCAGACTATATTTTTGTAGATCAGGGATCTTGCTTTCTTTGATAGAGGCTCAGTCAGTATTCTATCTTTCATTGGGTTTCCGCCTTAAATAGATGTGTTTTGGGGTACAGATGTTGCTATAGCATGCCTAAAAACTCCCCCTCCGCTGTTTGGTATTCTTCCGGTAGGCATTTAAAGGTTTTCATATCACTCTTACCCATATAGCCCCCAATGTATTAATCCCTATGATAGTCCATCTCTGGGACCCCAATATCCTCCCTACCTCTTGCAGGTGATCTGAGTCCCACTAGAGTGTTGCCCTTGTAGGTCTGTTCTCTCACCTTATACATTTGACCGCTGCTCTTCGCATCTTAATAACTGCTAATATTTATTCCGGCAAGCTTCTTTTTCTCACCCTCCCATATACATCAGCTGTACACCTCCTTTTCCCCATTGGATGCCTATTCATTCTAATGCAGGGCTCTTCTAATGGAGCATAGGCCCAGTCATTAACTACCACCAGCTATGTCACCCGTAGTATTTCTTAACGTCTGGGAGAGCGATGCCCCCATCATAAACCCAACTTATAAGCTTATTGTGTGATCCGAGGTAGCCCATCATCCCATAAAGGCTGTCTAATCTCTACTTCTATTTATTAAAGAATACACCTCGGACTCAGCATGGTGTATTTTGGAGGGCATATATGATTTTGGGGAGCGTTATCATTTTAAACATGAATGCCTTGTCCATGAGCGGAAGGCGCGGTTTCTTCCAGTGTCCTGCATCCACGCGGAACTTAGTGAGAACGTTGTTTAGATTTTTTTAGAAAAAACTCAGCCTGATCTCGCCTAACATAAGTACCCTGGTATGTAAATCCTCCGGACTGTCCTGCAGAGGACCACTGGTCGGCACCCTGGGAGTCCAAGGTGTTAGTGGGAAGATCGCTGAATTTGCTCAATCTTTAATCCACTGGATTTCCCAAATACTATAATTTCATTATTTGCATGAGTTATTTTATTCTTGCCTCTGGCTGTGCAACATATAGAAGGATATCATCCGCATATAGTGACATTTTCTCTGTGTTCCAGCTCAGCCATCTCACTAATGCTTCTTTCCATATCCAACAGGGTAGAGGCTCCAATGCTAAAGTAAATATCATAGGAGATATGGGGCACCCAAGTTTGGTACCCCGTTTCAGGTAAAAGCGTTTTAACAGTACAGCATTAACCCTCATTCGAGCCAGGGGACTCTGCTACAGCAGTCTGACCCATTCAGTATATCTGGGTCCAAGTTTCATTTTGTGGAACACATCAAGCACATATTTCCACTCTAAGATGTCAAAGGCATTGAAGATGACAAGAGACAACACAGCCATTGGTTCCTCAACCCCCTTTGTGTTTACCATACACCCAACCTGTCACCTGAGATTTAATCTAGTACTTCTTACTGGGATGAAACCATATTGATCGGGGAGCATCAGGGCATTAACCACTTTCCCCAGGTGAGCCATCCACACCGTAGCAAATATTTTCACCTCAGTATTTAAGAGTGATATGGGTCTGTATGAGGAGAACATCTCAGGGGTCTTATCCAATGTATTAATAACAACTAGTGCCGCCATTCTCAAGTCCCAGGGCAGGCAACCCTCCTTCTTAGTCACTTGATGCACACTGTGAAGATGGGCTGTTGGTCTTCTAGCAAGGCATTTAGATAGCTCGAAATGTAGGCTTTAGGGCCTGGCGTGTTTCCTGTTTGTAGAGATTTGATTGCTTCTCCTATTTCCGCCAACTTGACTTCAGGCTCCAAACTGCCTATCAGCATTGGAGAGAAACAGCAATGGAACATCTGCTAAACATTCTTTTGTCTTCATCCTCGCAATGAGAGGCACATAGAGTTTGGAAATTGTTCCTCAAAGTTTTAGCAAAATTTACATTTCCCATAATAATCATTTCCCTGTGTCTCTGAGTTCGCTCACTCGAACCCCGTTTTCATGTCTCTTCCTCAGCCATGCAAGCAGATTGTGAACTTTACTGCCAGTATGATTTAGTTTTCTCTGCATAGCTAGAAAATGATTCCATGCCTCATTGCTGGTGAGTACTTGGTACTTCTGTCTCTTGAGATCAAGTCGATGCTTAAGCGCATTATCCCTATTGTGTGCTCTGCCTCTCGAGATCAGTATGACAGCCTTCACCTGTTGGACATCTTCCAAGCCTGGCTTTTTTAGTGCCTCAGATATGAATGTAGCTTGCCCCAGACAACTGTTTTATATGGCTCCCATGCCAGAGTCCACTGACCCTCTACTGTCACTGAAATAGTGTTTGTCGCAAATCATCTACCACCTTTTTCCTTTGAAGTAGTCAACCATTCCGTGACCCCCCCCTTCACCCATGTCTGTCACCAGCAGAGAATGATCCGAAATTCCCCTGCTCAAAAACCTGACATTGATAAACCTGTGCACATGCTTCCCTGGAGTCATAAAACAATCGAATCTGGAATATAACCCATGGGTCCCAGAGTAGAAAGAGAGCTCTCTCACTGTAGGGTTGGGATGACTACAGATATCCCTCGACCCGAGAGCTGCTGCAAGCACGAGGTCTGTGTCACCCCTGGTGCCTAGTTTGTCCAGCCCTATAGACTGCAATCTGGCTGCAGGGTAGGCCAAACATACTATTTATTGCTTCCACATTCCATTTCCCAACTATTCTGTGATAATTTGTTCCATCACCAAAGGGAGAGATTTTATGATGAGGATGGTCAATTCCTCCTTCCCCCCAAGAGTCTGAGGCATGGCCAGAGTGTGCCCCTACCCAATAAATTCTTCTACTTAACATCAGACAGTGTGTTCCTTTTAGGTGGGTCTTCTACATGAGCACCAGGTTTGGACTATGTCGTCTAAAAAATTAGTATACAATACTCCTCTTTGGTTTACTATACAGCCCGTTTACGTTCCACAATATTCAATATGAATCTTGCTCACATGAGTTTCTCTTTTGTGTTTTGCCCTCTTGGGTGGTGTAAATCCGGTGAGCCAACACTGCGCTCTCCTTGAGTCAAAGCTATCTCCTGTGTCCACTACAGTGATAGAAAACATTCATGAACTCTCCAGTCATTAATCAATCAATCAGCATTTGCCCCATCCATACATCACTTAGCATTGACTAAGGATTTGTATATTGCCTGTGAGAACAGAAAGAACAAGAATGCTCTGCATTACCCCTCTATCACACTTGGGCCCTTTGACCAGAGCCCACCACCGCAGGTAACAATAACATCCACCCATGAGTGTCCATCTTCAGTTTTTAGGTCTCGCCCTGAAGCCAGCGTTTGCGCTGGTCTGGGCGAGACATTTTGTAAGTGGGCTTTCAGAAATGCGACCACATTTTTTTGGGCTTGCCTAGAGCGTGCGGGTACGCGCACAATGACGAGCAGAGGCGCCATATGGCTTTCCTCTCTCGTCGCGGTGCGCGCACACCACTCGCCAGCCTGCTTGCACGTGCACAGCTGCTGCTCGCACTCCCTCCTCCCCCTCCCTTTTCGTGAGCTTTGATCAAGCTCCTCTGCTGCTGGCATTCCCCCTTCCCTTCTCGCCCAGCCCTTCTTGTCTAACTTTCTCTCTCGCCTGCCTCTGCTGCTGGCATTCCCCCCTCCCTTCTCGCTCAGCCCTTCTGGTCTAACTTTCTCTCTCTCTCGCCTGCATTGGGTCGAAATCTGAATATGAAAAACAAGCACTGGTCGCCCAAAACGAGTTCCGTGCCCACCACCCTCACATGAAGAACTGGCTCCGCTATGGCTGAAACGTGCCCCTTTCCCTGTGTCCGGTTTCTCTGCAGTGCTACGACGTGAAAACTACGGCGCTTTTCTCCCGGGAAGAAAATGAACTGTTTTCGTGCTGTGGTTTTGGATAAGACAGGATGCCCCTGGCCTCAGTGGTGCTGGAGCACTTCTGAGAGTGGGTCGTGCTGTGACCACTGGTAACAGCTCACTAAAAGCAGGGGTTTGAGAAATATCTACTCCGTAGCGAGTGAGTAGGCAGAGGAGTCACACTACTCCCCTGTTGAAGACTGTTTCCAAAAGGCTGATGGATCGAAACATGGGCGCCCGTGGTGCATTTTGGAGCATATTTTCCTAAAGATATTGGTAAAACTACACTTGTGTGTAGTACAGTTGTGCCTCGTCATTTGTGCAAACCACACTTTTTTTAAGTACAGCGTCTCATGTCTGCAATGCCCTTGCTGCAATAAAAGTGTTCAATGTAAAGTGCCCGGCTTCTCCTTCAAATTAGGTGTGTGCAGTATCAAATGCCCGAAATGAATAAAGCATAACCGGATACGCACTGTGAACGAACGTGGGCATTTCAGGATGAGATGAAAGCACACATCTGACATGGGACTTACCAGTGGTTTGTTGGAAACAGTTCCAGCCTCTGACTGCCTAAAAGTATGTCACTTGCTGCAAAAAAAAAAACCTACAATAAATGCTTGTTTATTGCTCATTCTCCTGCCAAACTCTCTGCGAATTAACCTCTCTCTCTAACTCTCCCTCTCTCTCTCTACCTCTCTCTCTACCTCACTGCCACTCTATCTCTGCCTCTACCCCTCTATCTCTCTGCCTCTCTCTAACACTCTCTCTCTACCTCTCTCTACACCTCTCTACCTCTCTCTCTACCTCTCCCTCTCTCTTTCTCTACCTCTCTCTCTCTCTACCTCGCTCTCTCTCTACCTCGCTCTCTCTACCTCGCTCTCTCTCTACCTCTCTCTCTCTACCACTCTCCCTCTCCCTCTACCTCTCTACCTCTCTCTCTCTACCACTCTCCCTCTCTCTCTACCTCTCCCTCTCTACCTCACTGCCACTCTACCTCTGCCTCTACCCCTCTATCTCTCTACCTCTCTCTCTCTACCTCTCTCTCTACCTCTCTACCTCTTTCTCTCCCTCTCTACCTCTCTCTCTACCTCTCTCTCTACCTCTCTACCTCTCTCTCTCTCTACCTCTACCTCTCTCTCTACCTCTCTCTCTACCACTCTCTACCTCTACCTCTCTACATCTCTTTCTCTACCTCTACCTCTCTACCTCTCTCTCTACCTCTCTCTACCTCTCTCTCTACCTCTCTCTACCTCTCTCTCTACCTCTCTCTCTACCTCTCTCTCTCTACCTCTCTACCTCTGTCCACCTCTCTACATCTGTCCACCTCTCTACCTCTGTCTACCTCTCTACCTCTCTCTACCTCTGTCCACCTCTCTACCTCTGTCCACCTCTCTACCTCTCTCTACATCTCTACATCTGTCTAGCTCTCTCTCTACCTCTATACACCTCTCTACCTCTCTCTACCTCGCTACCTCTCTCTATACTTCTCTACCTCTCTCTCTACCTCTCTCTACCTCTCTCAAATATAGCTACAACGTCTACGAATAATACGGTACACTAAGTGGCAGCCGCAGCCTAAAATCACTTATTGTCCTTAAAAAAAAACCAATCATTACCATATCCAATATATCTCCCCTTTATGACCTTATAAGTATTTACTTCTGCAGCACAATATCCTTTCGTCAACAACATCATGTTGCACAGCTAAACACTTATAAGGTCCCAAAGGCGAGACCGATTGGCTATGCCAATGCTTGTTATTATTCTGCATCCCCTTCTGCTTGGCCGTTTGACGCCTAGCTGCTTGTGAGTGTCACTATCTGATGGAGGAGGTGAGTCTAGCCTATTTTCTGATAGATGTGCCCCACCCATAGCTCCTATTTTCTTATAGATGTGTCCCACTCATAGCTCCTATTTTCTGATAGATGTGTCCCACCCATAGCTCCTATTTTCTGATAGATGTGTCACACCCATATTTCCTATTTTCTGATAGATGTGTCACACCCATAGCTACTATTTTCTGATAGATGTGTCCCACCCATAGCTACTATTTTCTGATAGATGTGTCCCACCCATAGCTCCTATTTTCTTAAAGATGTGTCCCACTCATAGCTCCTATTTTCTGATAGATGTGTCCCACCCATAGCTCCTATTTTCTGATAGATGTGTCCCACCCATTGCTCCTATTTTCTGATAGATGTGTCCCACCCATAGCTCCTATTTTCTGATAGATGTGTCCCACCCATAGCTCCTATTTTCTGATGGATGTGTCCCACCCATAGCTCTTTTTTCTGATAGATGTGTCCCACCCATAGCTCCTATTTTCTGATAGATGTGTCGCATCCATAGCTCTTTTTTCTGATAGATGTGTCCCACCCATATTTCCTATTTTCTGATAGATGTGTCCCACCCATAGCTCCTATTTTCTGATAGATGTCACACCCACAGCTACTATTTTCTGATAGATGTGTCCCACCCATAGCTCCTATTTTCTGATAGATGTCACACCCACAGCTACTATTTTCTGATAGATGTGTCCCACTCATAGCTCCTATTTTCTGATAGATGTGTCCCACCCATAGCTAGTATTTTCTGATAGATGTGTCCCACCCACAGCTCCTATTTTCTGATAATGTGTTGCACCCATAGCTCCTTTTTTCTGATAGATGTGTCCCACACATAGCTCCTATTTTCTGATAGATGTGTCCCATCCATAGCTCCTATTTTCTTATAGATGTGTCCCACCCATAGCTCCTATTTTCTGATAGATGTCTCCCACCCATAGCTCCTAGCTCCTATTTTCTGATAGATGTGTCCCACCCATAGCTCCTATTTTCTGATAGATGTGTCCCACGCATAGCTCCTATTTTCTGATAGATGTGTCCCACGCATAGCTCCTATTTTCTGATAGATGTCTCCCACCCATAGTTCCTATTTTCTGATAGATGTGTCCCACCCATAGCTCCTATTTTCTGATAGATGGGTCCCACCCATAGCTCCTATTTTCTGATAGATTGGTCCCACCCATAGTTCCTATTTTCTGATAGATGTGTCCCACGCATAGCTCCTATTTTCTGATAGATGTGTCCCACGCATAGCTCCTATTTTCTGATAGATGTATCTTCCACGTATACCTCCTATTTTCTGATAGATGTGTCCCACCCATAGTTCCTATTTTCTGATAGATGTGTCCCACGCATAGCTCCTATTTTCTGATAGATGTGCCCCACGCATAGCTCCTATTTTCTGATAGATGTGTCCCACCCATAGTTCCTATTTTCTGATAGATGTGTCCCACGCATAGCTCCTATTTTCTGATAGATGTGTCCCACCCATAGTTCCTATTTTCTGATAGATGTGTCCCACGCATAGCTCCTATTTTCTGATAGATGTGTCCCACCCATAGTTCCTATTTTCTGATAGATGTGTCCCACCCATAGTTCCTATTTTCTGATAGATGTGTCCCACCCATAGTTCCTATTTTCTGATAGATGTGTCCCACGCATAGCTCCTTTTTCTTTGCTCCCTCGCGGTTGTGTTCCATCGCCCGAGGGGGGCGTGCCTGGAGACGGGTCTCTATCCATCAACCCTTTCCCACCCTCCTTCCGGTGGCGAAATTCAATGACCTTCCTTCCGCAATCGCTCGCAGTTTTGCTCAGAAAAGCATCATGTATTTAATCTCTTTTCTCTTTGCAGCCGTTTTACCTCATCAAATGTTAGTCTTTGTTTTTGTACAGCCAGCGTAAAGTGGGGAAAAATTATTAGTTACATTTAGATGCCTTTGTCTCCTGGCAGCCTGCAGAATGGCACGTGGGTGCATGCCAGGCCCTGGATGGGAAGGTTCGTTTCTGGGATAGGAGCATATTGTTTGTTCTTGACCTCCCTTCAGCATTTTACAGTCTCGCTGGTTTGACTCTAAATTCCTTTGTTAGAGCATGCACTATGAGCAAGGGTAACCCACCTCAAGTGCCGTTTCTGTTTACTTTCTTCTGTCATTTATTTTGCTACAGTCTGTATGCAGCAAATTTACTTCCGTAGTGTGTATTTTGGATTCGAGGGTATTCTTACTGTCCTTAACAACCAACATCACATTTTTGAGTGTAAGCACCACCTCCCGGCCAGCACATCGACCCCCCGCATCTTATCTCCTCAGCATTTTTCCCCCTCATAGAAAGGCATAGCTGTCCATTTCTGTTCTTTTGCGTCTTTCACGTGCCATCCTAAAATCTTTTTCACCTTGGTACTTTTGTCAACTCGCAACTCCGTTCTATAGGAGGTTATGGGGATGGAATATAATTGTGTTGTCAATAAAGGGGTGTTACTCGTCACCACCCACCTAGGTGGCAAGCAAAGGTCACCTAGAGACCTCCTGTGGCCTGTTGACTTTGGCCCCTTCGAGTCTGCAGCTAGGAGAGATCACCAGGTACACAATCCATTGTCGTGCCGTCCACGAGTGCACCCAACATTCAGGCCTAGCCAGAAGTCTCCCTTAGATCAATCCCTCCTCAATGAATTACACGCTATCTTTAGACAGTGAGGCAGGTGGTCGATCAGTAGGCCTCGTTCATGCCCTGCCTGGGGCTTGGTTTTTAGCAATTTACTCCTCCGGGCCAGACTTTTTTAGGCCCATGGGTTCCATACTCAGCACTGCCTCTCCAACTCCACACCTCCAGCCCAGGCTGGCAGAAGGCCCATCCAACAGCAGGCAGAGGGAGGGGCAGGCCAGGCCATACTCTCAAGCCAGTCATCCTGTCCGGAATCGCTTCAACTCACTCTACTGCGACACAAGCATGGGACTTCTTCCACCACCTAGTCCTTGCCATGGGTGTAGCACATCTCCCAGCACAACTCTTGCAGAGTTAGGGCACACCCCTAACTGGCAGTTTGCCCCTTGCCGTCTTGCACACTGTTAGCTCGTGGTGGTCGCTGGCCTAGATCTAATGATCTTCGAATGAAATGTATTATATTGCACACATACTTTTCTGGTCATAACGGCCGAAATAAAAGTTTTCTGAACTGAACTAGATCTAATGCCATCAAGGCATATCCATTCCTGGCAGTGTACCAACTAACTCGCTCCCTGCGGAGGCTCAGCAGACAGCCGCCATCTTCCTTGGCGTTCGGTCACCCTCCCGAGTAATAAACTAACCAAGTTTGTTCTGGTTTGTGTTAGACCTGGCATCCTTGGCGTGGGTCTCCCTTCCATTTTTTCGTAATGCCTCCACTGTTGCCGATATGTTTTTGCTGGACTAGATGCTCATGGGCACTTTGCCGCTGCTAATCAGTGCCAAAGTGCAAGTGCTCCCTATCGTTAATTGATATATGTATTAGTGACTCCATGATTGGATGATTGGTTTACTTGTCAGTCCCTAGTACAGTGCACTCAGTGTGCCCAGGGCTTGTAAATCCAATGCCGCTGGTGGGCTTGCAGCACTGGTTGTGCCACCCACAGAAGCGGCTGGTAAAATGTGTCTCAGGCCTGCCATCGCAGAGCCTGTGTGCAGCCTAGGGCTGCCATGTCGACTTGGTGAGTACACCCACTTACCAGTCCCTAAAACCTTCCCTTTACTGCATGTTGGTCACCCCTAAAGTAGGCCCTAGGGCAGGGTGCATTGTAAGTATAAGGTAGGACATGCCCTGGTGTGTGTGGCATGTCCTAATAGTGAATTACAGCCATTTTCGTTTTTCACTATTGCAAGGCTACCTGCTCCCCATAGGCCAGAATGGGCAGACTGACTATTACACCTTATAGTCAGAACTGACCCAGGGAACATGGTAGAAAAACGAATTTAGTATGCCTGAACTCAGGATGATAAAATACATCTTTTAGTGAAGTTGGTTTTAACATTCTGTGTTCGAAAATACCACTTTTAGAAAGTGGGTATTTTCTTGCCTAACTATCCAAGCCTGCCTCTGCTAGGTTGTGTATTCCTTGTCTGGAGATTGAGTGACAGGGGCTGGGGGTGGCTACCGGAGACAGGGTGAGTCAGCGCAGGGCTGAATAGAAAGATCTGCATCCAGAGTGGAGGGAGGAGTTGCACCTGGGTCTGAATAGGGCTGTGCCTGCCTTCCACAATGCTGGCTCCACCTCCTGCCGGGCGGCTGAGCACTCTGCCCCACATTCTGAAAGGAAAGAAGGAGTCAGAAAAACAAAGTGCTCCAGGACTGACCAGAACTGGTTTTGGACTAGGCAGAGGCCTCTCTGCCTCCAGAGAACAAAGAGAATCAGGGTATAAGAGGGGCACCCAGACCCCAGGAAAATTAGATCACTTTTGGGAACAAGAAGAAACCTTTGCTGAGGAGCGGAACCAAGAAGAAACTGAGGAGAGACTATCCCTAAGCCTGAAGTGCTGCTTGGGGGATTGGCCTGCAGTGGTTTGCCTGACTGCCAAAGAGAGGAGAAAGGAACTTTTGCTTTGCTGTGACTTTCATCAACTTGTGAAGGATCTCCAAGGGCTTGGAAGAGAGCTTGCCCCCTGACCGAAGTCCCAGGACCATTGGACTTCACCCCCTTTGTGAATTGCTGCTGGAAACTCTGTTTCAGTGGCTACAGAGGTAGGGAGCTGTGACCGACTCTCACGACCGACTCGGTGTCCTGCAAGCACCGCATCGAAGCACCGTCTCGCCCTGCAACGCACGGCCCTGGTCTCACCGACTCCGTCAACGAGCCGCTGCCTGCACCGCATCGAGGGACAACGCGTCCTGCAACGCTTCGCTACGCCGAATCGAACTGGTCCGACCGACACGGTCACTGCTGCTGAGTTCGAGTCCTGTGACCGCACCGGAGTTGGGCACCGCTCGCACGCTTTGTGACGCACCGCCCGACTCGCACCGCTGTCCGGACTGATCGACGCCAGCTCCTGAATCCGGCTCCGCCGCCGCACCGCAACCTGCCAGCACCGCATCGAAGCACCGTCTCGCCCTGCAACGCACGGCCCTGGTCTCACCGACTCCGTCTCGACGACGTCAACGAGCCGCTGCCTGCACCGCATCGAGGGACAACGCGTCCTGCAACGCTTCCATTTTTGCATCGCGACCGCGACGAACAGCCATCCGGCTCGCACGCCCGTGCCTGCCGCTTCAAGTAAAAGGTACTGTGACCGAGTCTGTCTACGCTGTGTTGGCCCGTCTCGACGCGGTCAGCTGGATTTGTTAGACTCTGTTTGTTCTCGACATCGCCGTAGCCGGAGGAGGCTACCGACTCGCACAGAACCTTGAATTAAGCCTTTTTGATCAGAACTAAGTATTCTTAACAGTATTGTGGATTATTTTTGTCGTTTATGGTCTTGTGATAAATCTATATAAAGTATACCTATTTTTATAAATATATAACCTGTGTGGTGTCCATTTGTAGTGTTGTCACTTGATTACTGTATGTGTTCACAAATGCTTTACACACTGCCTCTGAACTAAGCCTGTCTGCTCGTGCCAAGCTACCAAGAGGGTGAGCAGGGGTTATTTCGGGAGTGTACCTACTTTCCCTGACTAGACTCAAGGGTCCCTATTTGGACAAAGGTACATACCTCTGCCAACTAGAGACCCCCAAATCTAACATTGGTGGTCAGCGGTGAGGATTCTGGACTTGCATTTGTGACTCATGTACAGTGATTGGTGAACACTACTTAGTGAGTGCAGACCAAAACGCAACCACATACTTTAATAGCATTTTTTCTGGGATTTCCTATTTTTGCAAATGCCAAGTTCAGTCACTATGGAGAAACCAGCATCAGTAGCCTCTGTTGAATGTGATTGGGAAGAAGAGAGGCTAGAATGCTACACCCTTAAGCAGCTCAAGCAATTCTGCAAAAAGTTTAAAGTGTCCATGACCGGGATCTCCAGGAAGGAGGACCTCCAAAAGGCGCTGAGGGCCTGGGTCGAATCAAGGAGTGCCCCTGTGGAGGGGGCTGAGAATGCGGAAGGGCAGCTGGAGGGGCTATTGGGTCTAGGGGCTAGAAGACCACCTTCCCCAGTAGGTAGCAGTGTTTCTGCCAGAGGACTGTCTCCAGAGGAGTTGGAGGACAGGAAAGAGAGTAGGATGCACGAAATGGAGCTGACCAAACTCAAGCTGAATAAGCAGTTAGAATTCGAAATGCAAACAAGGAAATTAGCCCTAGAGGAAAAGAAAATGCAGTTTGAACATGAGAAAGTTTTGAGGGAGTTGGAATTGAAGGCCAAGAGCTTAGAGATTACTCCCTCTGGTGGCAGTGTACCGCCTGTGCCTGTTGAAGCTAGGGTGTATATTCCCAAAGATGTGGTGAAGGAGTTTTTAAAAATGACGACATAGGGCAGTGGTTCAAAGCCTATGAGGTAGCCATGTCTTCCCACCGGGTCCCTGAGAAGGATTGGGGAGCGGGGTTGTGGGGACGGTTCCTCAGTGAAGGGCGGGATACCTTGTTGGATTTGCCCTCTGAAGTCTATAATTCGTACAGCCACATGAAGGATGCCTTAATGACTAGATATGGTTTGACCCCTGAGCTTTATAGGCAAAGGTTCAGGAACTGTAGTAAGATTGAAAGCAGTACCTGGGTTGAATATGTGACCTTCTTTTGCAGAGCCTTGGATGGTTGGGTAAAGGGTAGCAAAGCGACTGATTTTCAGGCGCTCTTTGATTTGATTGCCTGGGAGCACTTGTCCGGTAATTGTTTTCCTGAGCTACGCCAGCACCTGATTGATAGTAAGCTGACTAACCCTAGGCAGCTTGCTGAGGAGGCGGACCGCTGGGTGAGTACCCGGGTCCACAAGGGTCACGTGGGAGACTCCGCCAAGGGTGGGCAGGGTCCCCAGCAGAAGAGTGGGGGGACAAGGGTAAACAGAAGGAGTTCCATAAAGGGCCCCAAAGTAGACCCCAAGGGAACCAAGGGAAAGGTTCCCAGCCTCCCCCTGAGAAGAAGCCAGTGGCCCTGACAGGCCCCCTGTTCACCAGGGACCACTGGTATGTTACAAGTGTGGCGCCCCTGGCCACAAGGCAAACGATCCTCGTTGCCCTTTGCATGGAAAACCAGCACCCACCAGTGCAGTCCCCCGGCAGTTGGCTAGTGTAGCCCTGGGGGAGGAGTTGGGTGCCCAAGGTGGGGGGATCCCACAGTGTTTTCCCTTGTCTCATTAGGAGACTCTGAGATGGTCCCTAGGACCCCGCTGCCTGAGAACACTAAGAAATACAGGCAGTGGGTGACCATCAATGGCCATAGGGTGGAGGCTCTGAGAGACACAGGAGCCAGTGTGACAGCTGTCAAGTGTCACCTGGTGTCTAAAGAGCAGGTTATCCCTGATGCATTCTATCCGGTTGTTGCCGCTGACAACACAGAGAGTCACTGCAAGGTGGCTCAGGTTCCCTTTGAGTGGGGGGGGTCTCGGGTACTCTTCAAGTAGCTGTGAGGCCAGCCATGCCTGTTGACTGTTTGTTAGGGAACGATTTGGAGAGCTCACCTTGGGCTAAGGTGGAGCGGAGTGCGCATTTAGAAATGTTGGGCTTGCCTGATTGGGCATGTGTGACCACCCGGTCAATGGCAGCTAAAGGTGTTCAAGAGGACCTGGAGCCTGAGAGGGAGGCCCAGGTGCCTGCCGGAGAGAGAGGAGGCAGGGGGCGCGGGAAACCGGCCCCCGAGGTTCCCACGGTCCAGGAGGAGGCAGACCCTGAGGGGGATGCCCTGGAGCCTACAGGGGAACAGGTAGCTGAACTGGGGGACCTACCTGAGCTGACCCATTGGCAGCAAGAAGGAGGACCCTCCAGGGAAGAGTTCTGCAAGGAGCAGAACACATGCCCTTCTCTCGTGGGTCTGAGGCAACAGGCCACAGACCAGGCAGCAGGTGCTCAGTCTGGATCACATTGGGTTTACTGGGAGAATGGTCTCCTGTATTCAGAGCCTAAGGTTGCTGAGCCTGGGTCAGCCCGTGTGCTGGTGGTACCCCAGCGCTTCAGAGCCTTCCTACTGGGGTTGGCTCATGATGTACCGTTAGCGGGACATCTGGGGCAGGACAAGACCTTTGACAGGCTTGTTACCCATTTCTATTGGCCCCAGATGCGCAGGAGTGCCGCCACTCACTGCAGAACATGCCAGACTTGCCAGGCAAGTGGAAAGAGTGGGAGGAAGCACAAGGCTCCTCTCCAGCCATTCCCTGTGGTCAGCACCCCCTTTGAACGGGTGGGTATTGACATTGTGGGGCCACTGGACCCCAAGACAGCCATGGGCAACAGGTTTATCCTGGTCTTGGTGGACCATGCCACCCGGTACCCTGAAGCCATCCCTCTGAGGACAGTGACGGCCCCCGTGGTGGGACGGGCACTGATGGGAATTTTCTCACGTGTGGGATTCCCTCAAGAGGTGGTGTCTGACAGAGGTACCAACTTCGTGTCCAAGTACATGAAGTCCCTGTGGCAGGAGTGCGGTGTAACTTACAAGTTCACCACTCCTTACCACCCTCAAGGAAATGGGCTGGTTGAGAGATTCAACCGGACCCTCAAGGGCATGATTATGGGTCTGGAAGAACCCATGAGGCGTAAATGGGACGTCCTCTTACCATGCCTGTTGTTTGCATACCGGGAGGTGCCACAGAAGTCTCTAGGGTTCAGTCCCTTTGAGCTCCTCTATGGACACCCGGTGCGAGGACCTCTGAGTTTGGTCAAGGAAGGCTGGGAGCAATCTCCCAGGAAACCTCCCCAGGATGTATACAGTTACATGCTGGCCTTCAGGAACCAGACTAGGCGTTTCAGAGAACTTGCTGAGGCAAATCTGGAAGCCAGCCAGGAGGAGATGAAGCGGTGGTACGACCAGAATGCCACTCTGGTAGAGCTTCAGCCTGGTCAGAAAGTGTGGGTCATGGCCCCTGTGGAGCCCTGTGCGCTCCAGGACAGGTGGACCGGCCCTTTTACGGTGGTGGAGCGCAAGAGTCCAGTTACCTATTTGGTGGACTTGCAGTCTCCCAGGAACCCCTTGCGGGTCCTGCATGTGAACCGCCTGAAGCCCCACTTGGAGAGGTCCCAAGTGGGCATGCTCTTAGCGACAGATGATGGAATGGAGGAGGAGACCGAGCCTCTTCCTGACCTCCTGTCAGCCCGAGAGCAAGATGGATCAGTGGAGGGAGTAAACCTCTCTACCTCCCTGACACCTGAGCAGCAGGGTGACTGTCGCCACTTGTTGGGACAGTTCCCTGACCTGTTCTCCCTGGTTCCCAGTGTCACTCATTGGTGCGTCCATGATGTGGACACTGGGGACAGTCTTCCTGTGAAGCACAAGGCTTACAGGGTGACTGACAGGGTCAGAGCCTGCATCAAGGAGGAGGTCTCCAAGATGTTTGCGCTAGGGGTGATTGAGTCCTCTAACAGCCCTTGGGCCAGCCCCGTGGTCTTGGTTCCAAAAGCTGCCGCGCCTGGTGCCACACCAGAACTCCGGTTCTGTGTGGACTACAGGGGACTCAATTCCGTCACCAGGACTGACGCCCACCCCATCCCCAGAGCTGATGAGCTCATAGATCGGTTAGGGGCTGCGCGGTACCTCAGCACGTTTGACTTAACGTCTGGATACTGGCAGATCGCCTTGACTGATGGGGCAAAGAGAGGTCAGCATTCTCCACACCAGATGGGCACTACCAGTTCCGGGTGATGCCCTTTGGGATGAAGAATGCCCCTGCCACCTTTCAGAGGTTGGTCAACCAGGTGTTGGTTGGACTGGAGGATTTCAGTGCCGCCTACCTGGATGACATCGCAGTGTTCAGTGCCCGTTGGGAAGAGCATCTGCGCCACCTCTGGGAAGTGTTGATGGCGCTGCGGAGGGCAGGCCTCACAATCAAGGCGAGTAAGTGCCAGATTGGGCAGGGTTCTGTGGTGTACTTGGGACACCAGGTTGGGAGCGGCCAGGTGGCGCCCCTCCAACCGAAAATTGATACCATTCTGGCTTGGGAGCCCCCCAAGACCCAGACAGAGGTGAGAGCCTTCCTAGGACTCACCGGGTATTACCGGAGATTCGTCAAGGGGTATGGCAGCATTGTTGCCCCCTTGACCGAGCTGACTTCCAAGAAGCAGCCCAGGAAAGTGATTTGGACTGACGCCTGTCAAAAAGCTTTTGACACCTTGAAGACTGCCATGTGCACGGCGCCTGTGCTCCAGGCACCCAACTTCTCCAATGAGTTCATTGTTCAAACCGACGCTTCAGAGCATGGTGTAGGGGCTGTTCTATCACAGATCAATGAGGAGGGCCTAGACCAACCTGTAGCCTTCATCAGTAGGAGGTTACTTCCCCGGGAACAGAGATGGAGTGCTATCGAGCGTGAGGCATTTGCTGTGGTCTGGGCACTGAAGAAGCTGAGACCATACCTGTTTGGGACTCACTTCCGGGTTCAGACAGACCACAGGCCCCTCAGATGGTTGATGCAGATGAGGGGTGAGAATCCAAAGCTGTTGAGGTGGTCCATTTCCCTACAGGGGATGGACTTTACGGTGGAACACCGCCCTGGTACAGAACACGCCAATGCTGATGGACTGTCCAGATTTTTCCGCCTTAGCGATGAGAACTCCCTAGGGGTAGGATAGTTCTCCCCACATTTCAGCTGGAGGGGACACGTGTTAGACCTGGCATCCTTGGCGTGGGTCTCCCTTCCATTTTTTCGTAATGCCTCCACTGTTGCCGATATGTTTTTGCTGGACTAGATGCTCATGGGCACTTTGCCGCTGCTAATCAGTGCCAAAGTGCAAGTGCTCCCTATCGTTAATTGATATATGTATTAGTGACTCCATGATTGGATGATTGGTTTACTTGTCAGTCCCTAGTACAGTGCACTCAGTGTGCCCAGGGCTTGTAAATCCAATGCCGCTGGTGGGCTTGCAGCACTGGTTGTGCCACCCACAGAAGCGGCTGGTAAAATGTGTCTCAGGCCTGCCATCGCAGAGCCTGTGTGCAGCCTAGGGCTGCCATGTCGACTTGGTGAGTACACCCACTTACCAGTCCCTAAAACCTTCCCTTTACTGCATGTTGGTCACCCCTAAAGTAGGCCCTAGGGCAGGGTGCATTGTAAGTATAAGGTAGGACATGCCCTGGTGTGTGTGGCATGTCCTAATAGTGAATTACAGCCATTTTCGTTTTTCACTATTGCAAGGCTACCTGCTCCCCATAGGCCAGAATGGGCAGACTGACTATTACACCTTATAGTCAGAACTGACCCAGGGAACATGGTAGAAAAACGAATTTAGTATGCCTGAACTCAGGATGATAAAATACATCTTTTAGTGAAGTTGGTTTTAACATTCTGTGTTCGAAAATACCACTTTTAGAAAGTGGGTATTTTCTTGCCTAACTATCCAAGCCTGCCTCTGCTAGGTTGTGTATTCCTTGTCTGGAGATTGAGTGACAGGGGCTGGGGGTGGCTACCGGAGACAGGGTGAGTCAGCGCAGGGCTGAATAGAAAGATCTGCATCCAGAGTGGAGGGAGGAGTTGCACCTGGGTCTGAATAGGGCTGTGCCTGCCTTCCACAATGCTGGCTCCACCTCCTGCCGGGCGGCTGAGCACTCTGCCCCACATTCTGAAAGGAAAGAAGGAGTCAGAAAAACAAAGTGCTCCAGGACTGACCAGAACTGGTTTTGGACTAGGCAGAGGCCTCTCTGCCTCCAGAGAACAAAGAGAATCAGGGTATAAGAGGGGCACCCAGACCCCAGGAAAATTAGATCACTTTTGGGAACAAGAAGAAACCTTTGCTGAGGAGCGGAACCAAGAAGAAACTGAGGAGAGACTATCCCTAAGCCTGAAGTGCTGCTTGGGGGATTGGCCTGCAGTGGTTTGCCTGACTGCCAAAGAGAGGAGAAAGGAACTTTTGCTTTGCTGTGACTTTCATCAACTTGTGAAGGATCTCCAAGGGCTTGGAAGAGAGCTTGCCCCCTGACCGAAGTCCCAGGACCATTGGACTTCACCCCCTTTGTGAATTGCTGCTGGAAACTCTGTTTCAGTGGCTACAGAGGTAGGGAGCTGTGACCGACTCTCACGACCGACTCGGTGTCCTGCAAGCACCGCATCGAAGCACCGTCTCGCCCTGCAACGCACGGCCCTGGTCTCACCGACTCCGTCAACGAGCCGCTGCCTGCACCGCATCGAGGGACAACGCGTCCTGCAACGCTTCGCTACGCCGAATCGAACTGGTCCGACCGACACGGTCACTGCTGCTGAGTTCGAGTCCTGTGACCGCACCGGAGTTGGGCACCGCTCGCACGCTTTGTGACGCACCGCCCGACTCGCACCGCTGTCCGGACTGATCGACGCCAGCTCCTGAATCCGGCTCCGCCGCCGCACCGCAACCTGCCAGCACCGCATCGAAGCACCGTCTCGCCCTGCAACGCACGGCCCTGGTCTCACCGACTCCGTCTCGACGACGTCAACGAGCCGCTGCCTGCACCGCATCGAGGGACAACGCGTCCTGCAACGCTTCCATTTTTGCATCGCGACCGCGACGAACAGCCATCCGGCTCGCACGCCCGTGCCTGCCGCTTCAAGTAAAGGTACTGTGACCGAGTCTGTCTACGCTGTGTTGGCCCGTCTCGACGCGGTCAGCTGGATTTGTTAGACTCTGTTTGTTCTCGACATCGCCGTAGCCGGAGGAGGCTACCGACTCGCACAGAACCTTGAATTAAGCCTTTTTGATCAGAACTAAGTATTCTTAACAGTATTGTGGATTATTTTTGTCGTTTATGGTCTTGTGATAAATCTATATAAAGTATACCTATTTTTATAAATATATAACCTGTGTGGTGTCCATTTGTAGTGTTGTCACTTGATTACTGTATGTGTTCACAAATGCTTTACACACTGCCTCTGAACTAAGCCTGTCTGCTCGTGCCAAGCTACCAAGAGGGTGAGCAGGGGTTATTTCGGGAGTGTACCTACTTTCCCTGACTAGACTCAAGGGTCCCTATTTGGACAAAGGTACATACCTCTGCCAACTAGAGACCCCCAAATCTAACAGTTTGGTTTTGCATTGAAGTAACTTTATGTATTACGCATTAGAGCTACATTGGTAGACTTTGAGAGGTCTTCTAAAAAACTATATCATGTAGGCATGTGTCAAAAGTTAGAATAGAAAATACGTGCAATGGGAAATGAAAGAGTACCAAGAGTCAGAAAAACAATTCATGTCAGACCGTTGGCCAAGGGAGCAAAGGTGGTAGGTAGTGCATGTGCCACCTGTTGGCCGGTCACTGGGTAGCATCCTTGGCTCACTAATAAAAAACTTTCTAGCTTACGCAATAAGAATTTTCAGTTCTATTAAGGACACGAAGGCGAGGATTATGCCTCTCTCTTTTTACTGCACAAAATTAACAGAATCCAATTAGAACAATACAAAAGAAAAACTACATATCCCATGAACCTCAAGTCCATCAATAGTCACATGTTCCAATCACCGACAACCCAGTCCTTTAAGTACAGGAACCTCAATTTTTAATCCTCTTTGTTTGCAAAGGGAACTGAAATTTTAAGGTCAAGAATAGCATCATCAAACTGAATCCAGAGATAGAATCGTCAAACCCTCTCAACCGCAGAGGTTCAAACCGCAAGAACTCCAAGGAAGTCTTCTTCATTCACAATGAGCAACGAGCCATCCTTCACACAGGACCGCAACGCCTGCTTTGTATACTTCACGTGAGAATTATTCCACTTCAAGTGTGTTTCTGATCGTTTCCTGTGAAATCAGAAAAATGAATCCATAAAATCGATACCATCAATTATATCTGAAAGAAACACGTTAGTTATAGATTCCTTACCTTCGAATTACCCCCAGGCGTCAGACTGGATCCGGAAAGTTTTTTCATCAGCAGTACCTCTGCGCGTCGGAAGGTGGCGTCGGTCGGCTCCGCGTCCGTTGTTGGCGTTGTGGTCGCCGGGATGACGTCGCGGTAGCTACTTAGACACCGCCCTCGCGCGCTGATGTCAGTTCTTTCTTTTTCCGCGCCAGACAGCGCAGATCCGGGAAGAACGGTACCTCCAGTCACTTTTTGACTGACTTTTTCTTGACTTTTGTCGACTTCTTTTTCGAGTCTTCGACTCCTGGTGCACAAGGGATGCCCGGTTTCAAGCCTTGCGGTTCCTGTCATCGGATGATGTCGGTGACCGATCCGCACCGCGTGTGTCTCTTTTGCCTGGAGCGCGACCACGACCCCAAATCGTGCTCCGACTGCCGGTCGATGGCACCGAAGGCTTTGCGGGAGCGTTCCCGAAAGCTGCTTTAGCACCGGCAGTCGGCTCCGCGCCGTTCGAGGTCCTGGTCGCGAGGGAGGTCGAGGGACCGGTCGCGGAGCCACCATCATTCGGGTTCCAAGTCTTCGAAGTCTTCGCACTCTGGGTCGGGTAAGTCGAAGCATAAGAAGAAGTTGAAGAAGTTGAAGAAGCATCGTCGCTCTTCGACCTCTCGTTGGTCGGCCGACCCGACGAGGGACGCGGGTGGTGCCCCTCCCGCGGCTCCCCGCGCGGAGCCCAAACAGTCGACTTTGCGTTTCCCTCCCTTTCCGGGACCCGGAGCGACTCCCACCCAGCTTCGTACATTCTACGAGGCGATGCATGCCATCTTTGGGCCACCCGAACCCGCCAGCGTGCCTTCGGGCCCCGCGGACTCGGTTGGGGGGCCTAGGCCTTCTCCGCCGGCGTCTCTGGCCCCGACGCCGCAGGCCCCCCTTGGATCCAGGCCTGGATCGGGATCGGCGCCGGTTGACCTCATTACGCCTCCACCGGCGCCGCTTCCTTCGGCACCACTACCGCGTTCGACGCCGGTCGGCCCCCCGGCCGGCGTCGACCCCGGCGTCGATCCCGACGTGGAGCCGGACCGGCGTCGCCCGATGCCAGATCCGGCGCCGAGGGGGGTTTTTGTGCCCCTGTTCACTCCTGGGGTCCCTTTTCGACCAGAATGGCACCCAGAGGATGAGGAGGAGGACTGGGAGGGGTCAGGTGACCCTCTGACTAACCAGTTGGACAGTGAACAGGACTGGAGAGAGGAACTGGTGGATGCCAGTGGTTTGGACACCTCCTCTAACCTTGGCATGTTGTCTCCTCCTACCGTGGCTACGGAGGAGAGAGCGTCATACTCAGTGGTGTTGCGTAGGGCGGCCGAGGCTCTCAACCTCGAGCTTCCTACGGTGGCGGTCAGGACTAACCTCCTGACAGAGGTGCTTCAACCGGCTGCGAGCTCTTCGCAGCCCTTGCTGCCGTTTAATGAGGCCCTCACCGACGTCCTTTTGGGCACGTGGTCCAGGCCCAACACGGGGGCTCCCGTGGACATAATGATTGCCCGACGCCACCGCCCGGCTCCGGGTGACCCCACTTTCCTCTCCCAACACCCCACCCCGGAGAGCTTGGTAGTCCAAGCCTCCACTTCCAAAAGCGCTTTCCCTACCGCTCCACCGGAAAGGGAATCCAAGAAGCTGGACCATCTAGGTAAGAAAATGTTCTCTTCCGCCAGCTTAGGACTGCAGTCGGTAAACACCGCATGTCTCTTGGGCCGTTATTCCCACTCGGTGTGGGATACGGTTGCGCAGGTGCTGCCTCAGTGTCCGGAGGAGGCCTGGGCAGTGCTCTCCCAGGCTGTCGCCGCCGGGAGGGATGCAGCAAAGTTTACCATCCGTTGTGGGCTGGACACCGCCGACTCTCTGGGCAGAACCATTTCAACGTCAGTAGCACTTCGGCGCTACGCCTGGATGAGGTCGACTGGCTTTTCAGGGGGTGTCCAGAACACCTTGATGGACATGCCCTTTGATGGCCGTCGCCTTTTTGGTGACAAAGCAGACAACGCCCTAGAGCGTTTTAAGTACTCACGGGCTACGGCCAAGTCCTTGGGCTTCTCCACCCGCCCTGCGCAGTCTTCTTTTTGCCCCTTTCGTGGCTACGGAAGGGGTGCCCCGCTACGTCCCGCCCAGAGCCACAGGCCGCAGCAAGTTACCCACACTTCGCGCGGCCGGGGACGTGGGAACAACCATCGTGGTTCTGGGGGCCAGCGGGCGGGCCAGTCCACCAACCCCCCCTCTGCAGCAGCCTCCAAACCCTCCTAATCCGACCTTTCAGGCCCATCAAACGCCAGTGGGCGGCATTCACCATCACCTCCCCCACTGGCGCACCATCACGTCGGACAGGTGGGTTTTGCAAATAGTCCGAAGGGGCTACTCCCTCTCCTTCGAGACTACCCCTTCAGCCATGCCACCGCGATACCACCGCATGTCGGAGGATCATCTGGCCCTTCTCCAGCAGGAAGTTTCGGCTCTCTTGGCCAAGGGAGCCATCGAGTGTGTTCCTGTCCCAGAAGTAGGTCGTGGTTGTTACTCCCACTACTTTCTATTTCCCAAGAAGGACAAGGGCCTGTGTCCTGTCTTGGATCTCAGGGACGTCAACCGCTTCCTCCGGAAGGAGAAGTTCAAGATGTTGACGCTTGCTCAGGTCTTGCCTGCCCTCGACCCGGAAGACTGGATGGTAGCGTTGGACTTGCAGGACGCTTATTTTCACATCCACGTCCTGCCGGCCTACCGGCGTTGCCTACGGTTCACGGTAGGCCACGAGCATTTTCAATTTACCGTGCTCCCCTTTGGCCTTACCAGCGCCCCTCGGGTGTTCACGAAAGTGATGGTGGTGGTCGCAGCTCATCTGCGCAGATCAGGGGTTTCAGTCTTCCCCTATCTCAACGACTTGCTGTTGAAGGCGGGCTCGCCCCAGGCAGACGTCTCCCACCTCCAGACTACGGCCGACCTCCTGCATTCACTGGGGTTCTCCATCAATGTGCCGAAGTCACACCTGATTCCCTCTCAGAAGCTCCTCTTCATCGGAGCGGTTCTGGACATGACGCGGTTTCGGGTTTATCCTCCTGAACAGCGAGTTTGGGATATTCGGGCTATGATTCCGATCTTTCAGCCTCTATCCCGGGATTCGGTCAGAATGGCTCTGAGGCTGCTGGGCCTCATGGCCTCCTGCATCCTGCTGGTCGATCATGCCAGGTGGCATATGCGGGACCTGAAGTTCCAGTGGGCGCAGCATCAGGGGAATCCATCTGATTGCGTCCGGATCTCGGAGGGCACTGCTCGACAACTGCAGTGGTGGCTCACGAACCAGGATTGGGTCATTGGCAGATACCTCTCCCTTCCCCAACCAGACCACACTGTGGTGACGGACGCTTCCCTTCTGGGATGGGGCGGCCACATGGGAGAGGCTGAGATCAGAGGCCTCTGGTCTCCGGCGGAGTCCGGGCTTCACATCAACCTTCAGGAGCTCCGGGCGATTCGTCTGGCACTGAAAGCATTCCTTCCCTCTGTCCGGGGAAGAGTAGTGCAGGTGTTCCCAGACAACACCACCGCCATGTGGTACTGCAACAAACAGGGGGGGTGGGGTCGTGGACCCTATGTCAAGAGGTCCTTCGCCTCTGGACATGGCTGGAACATTAGGGCATATCCCTGGTGGTTCAACACCTGGCAGGTTCTCTGAAGGCCAGGGCGGACGAACTCAGCTGCAGGTGCATGATGGATCACGAATGGCGTCTTCACTCGGAGGTGGTGCAAGGTCTCTTTCGACAGTGGGGAGAGCCTTGGTTAGATCTGTTCGCCACCGAAGAGAACGAGCAATGTCAGCAATTCTGCGCTTTGGAATTTCCAAGGCGGCACTCGCTAGGCTAAAATGGAGCCTCCGGTCGGGCTATGCACCCATTCCACCAGGGCGACGGCAGTCACTACTGCCTTGGGAAGAGGAGTGCCTCTAAATGACATCTGTCAGGCGACCACGTGGGCATCGCTGCACACGTTTACGAAACACTACTGCTTGGACAGCCAAGTCCGGAGAGACGGCTTCTTTGGCCGTTCTGTTCTCCAGGACTTTCTGGTGTGATCTTGGTTCGCAGACCCACCACCAGGTTTGGTATTGCTGGGGTATCTATTCTAAGATAAGGAATCTATAACTAACGTGTTTCTTTCAGATGAACAAGTTACTTACTTTCGGTAACGATATATCTGTAAGAAACATTAGTTAGTTATAGATTCCTTACCGCCCCACCCATCCTCCCCGTTCTGCGAACTGATTTCTAGGGTTAAGTATATCCTTTCAGGGCCCTAGTTTAGTGCACCAGTGGTCAGTGTCTTTCATGGCTCTGCGTTTCTGGCACAGAAAGTCGTGTACAGAACTGACGTCAGCGCGCGAGGGCAGCGTCTAAGTAGCTACCGCGACGTCATCCCGGCGACCACGACGCCAACGACGGACAGGGAGCCGAACGATGCCACCTTCCGACGCACAGAGGTACTTCTGACGAAAAAACTTTCCGGATCCAGTCTGACGCCTGGGGGTAATTCTAAGGTAAGGAATCTATAACTAACTAATGTTTCTTACAGATATATCGTTACCGAAGGTAAGTAACTTGTTCATTAAGCATAGAAATATCACAAATAGGGCGGGAAACTCAATTGGGATCACAAATGCATACACACAAGAGTAACATCAGAAATGTACCTATAATTTAAATATTATTTAATAATAATATTTAAACAGTACACAACAAATCAGGGTGGGATAATCCTTGCCTCAGAGTCCTTAATAGAATTGAAAATTCTTATAGCGTAAGCTAGAAATGTTTTTATTCTATGTCAAGACCAGAGGCTCTGATTATGTTTGTTTAAAGCAGTATCTGATAGAGACATCTAGCCGCAGATTCCTTAACTCTGAATTCTCCCCAGGCGCCAGACTGGATCTGGAATTTTTTTCAGCAGTATCGCTGCGCGCTGGGGTACGGCGTTGTACAGCTCCGCGATGACTTAGTCTCCGGACATGACTTCAGTGGAGCCATATAAGTCCCCTCCGGCGCGCGGACGTCGGTTTCTTCTGATCTGTGCTGTAACGCGGATCCGGAGAAGCGGTTCCTCAGGTCGGTGTTTTTGACCTGCTTTGACACTTTGTTGTCAGTGGAACAGTGTACCCTTCGTCTATGTCTTCAAGTTTCAAACCTTGTGGGTCTTGTAGCCGACGGATGTCGGTGACGGACCAGCATACAATTTGTATGTGGTATTTGGACGAGCACCACGACGCCGAGGATTGCGGCTCCTGCCAAAAGCTAAAGCCGAAGGCACTTAAAAAGCACTATTTGAAATTGATGGCGGCGCAGGTGTCACGGTCCTTTGAGGTTTTCCGGCCTCAGTCTTCGTCGTCTCACAAAGAGCGTTTGCGGGGTCAATCTAGGAGCGAGAGTCGGTCTGGGGAACGTCGTTCTCCGGTGAGGTTTAAAGGTAAGGGGCGGATGAAGTTGCGGTATTCTCGGACTTCACCGCGTAGAGGCTCAGTCTCCCATGGCTTCTCTCACTCAACGGTTGAGGAGAGCGTACGCGACTCCGCATCGCGTCTTCCCGTGTTTCCGGGAGCCGCGGCGTCGATGGCCCAGATGAGGAAATATTATGATCCTTTGCACCTCATCTTTGGGACCCCATCTCCCTCTGGATCGCCTTTAGGCCCCAAGGAGGTGAGTGGGGTGCCGTCTGAGGGTTTGTCCTTAGTGGCGGTAGGGGCATCGGAGTCGTCGGGTCGGCACCGGTCAACCTCGGTCGGCTCTGCTTTGGTGCAGGTTCACAATCCTTCAGATCTTTGCCTACGACGCCGGTCTTTGACCAACCGACCAAGACATTGATGTCGGCGGCGCCGGTCGAAGGAGCCTCTCTTCCCTCAGTCGACGTCGTGACAGCACCGTTTCGGTGTCGGATGTGGAGTCGACTATGCAACCTGAGGGGAATGTACAGTTTGTGGTCCCTTTTCAGGAAGAGAGTTTAGGAGGTCCACCTGTGTCGACTGGGGCAGGGCTTCTTCAGCCCATTTTCAACACCAATGTGTTTCAGGTGGAGGAGAGCTGGTTGACAGCTCTTGGTGAGGCTAGTGGAGTGGTTTTTTCACCAGCCTCGGTGTTGCTTTCTCCCACTAGTCTTGCCACGGAGGCAAGTTCCTCCTTTGCGGACAGGCTGAGGAAAGTGGCTGCAGTATTAGACTTGTCACCACTGCCCATGGTGCAGAGGTCTACAGACCCTCTGGTTGAGGTCCTTTACCAGGAACAGACCGGGGAAGAGCCTGTTCTTCTGTATAGTGAGACCCTATTTAACATTTTGTTAGGTGCTTAGGCCAAGCCTGAATCGGGGGTCTCAGTGGACCGTGATATTGCACGCAGACATATGCCTGCACCTGGGACCCAGTTTGTTTACATAGATATCCTTCCACTCGTGGCCTGGTAAATCAGGCTGCAATGTTTTCACAGGATGTAGATTCTACTCCTAAGACTCCGGTGGGTAAGGATTCTAGGGGTCGTGATACTTGTGTTAAGCACATATTTGCCTCTGCCAGCTCAGCATTGAGATCCACCAACACGTGTTGTGTGCTGGGGAGTTTTTCCCATGCTGTATGGGATTCTTTACAGAACATGCTTCTATCTCTTCCGGATAACCTCCGTGCTGAAGTTGGTGGTAACTTGATTAGAGATGGTCAACAGGCTGCTAGGCTTACCATAAAATGTGGCATGGACACGACTGATTTTGTGGGTCAGGCCATGGCATCTGCAGTGGCACTAGGGGGTCGGGCTTGGTTGGCAACTTCGGGCTTTTCGGAGGTTGTCCAGTCGACTTTGGCCGACATGCCATTTGATGGTGCCCATCTTTGTGGGAGTCAGGCAGATGCAGCGTTAAGACACTTCCATGGTAGGCATAGAACTAGCGAGTTGTAGTTCTATATTTTCTGTTACTGTGTTGCTTAGCTTGTCCCTATGCTTGGGATATATGCTTTTATTGGTCAAGGTGTAGCCTTGTTAGGACATTCTATATGTCCAGTTTCAGTTCTACCACATGTACTCCTTTAAGGAGCGGTAGTTATAACCTCAGTACCATTTGCTTTTTTATTTGGTATTGATTTAGATGACTGGAGGAGGTTTCCTTTGTTCCGTTGCCTCAGAGGATGAGCTTTCTGCTCAAGAGGCTATCATTAAGAGAAGTGACTTCCGGTATGGAAGCGGATCCGTCGCATGCTTCTTTGAAGCAGTTCAGTATGCAAGTTGCATGCCTTTATTCTTCATTGTTTCTTTTAGAGACATATTGTTATGCCAGTTGTAAGGCTAGTGTATAGGTACTCTTTGGTTTCTACTCTTGGAGTAATCCGTGGTATGTTTTCGCTACTTTGGTGGGTGCTTCAGCAAGTTGAAGTGTTGCGCTGGTAGACTTGGAGTATATGCTTTGCATTCTTTTAAATGCATGCGCTAGTGAGTTCTTCCTTTGTGGCAGGGAAACAGTGTTTAGTAAAGGGACAAATATTACCTCAACTGCAGGCAGTTCCCATCCCCGCTCCATATTGTGGTGCTGTAAATTGGCAGCCAAAGGGTTTGTGCTGCACGGGTTGGGCCAACTTGTTCCAAGGCCAAAATAAATTTGAAGGCTTGTCCTTGGCCTCAGAAAATATGTCCTAGTGGTCGATCCGTTTGGGTCTCCGACAAGGCCGCCAAACATCCATAAAAGTATGAGAATTGATAACCTGTTTTATTACCCATTGAGACCCTTTTAAAATAGGAGGATCTTGGGCTTTATAGAAAGCTTTTCTTGTTATGTTCCTATGATGTTTTTGGCACGCGTGGTTCTGTCTGATCGACGTTACCCGTCTTCTTGAGAGGATGTACCAATTATTTTCTGCATTTCTCAGTTCGTAAGGAATCATGACTGTTGTTTCTTGCAGGGTATATATGATATACAGATATGTCAGTTCTATATGGTGCCTTTTGACAGGCAGCATTTTATTACGGCAACGTCACCTACGGTGTTGTTTTGGTGGGGTAGTACCCTTTTTCACTGGTTTGCATATTTTTACCGAACCTTTCAAATCAGATTGGGATTTTGTATACAGAGTATACATAACAAAATGTGCTGCTGTGTTTCATATACTTGGTTAAGGAAGGCACTATGGCTCGATTGTAAGTCTTGTGCTCTGTTGGCACAGGTGTTCGAATCCTGCCAATGCTGTCTAAGTATCCTAAGGTGCGGTTACTTTTTCTCGCTTGCTTTTGGTGCTTCGAGCGTGTCTATGGAACAGACTTGTGTTTTGACTGTAGGGCCCTGGCTTTGAAGGCCTTGCAAGGGCGTGCTTTTAAGCTCCTTTGGGTCTGGCAGTCGACACCAGCAAGCGGGTCTAGGTTTTTCTGCCCACTTGAAGTCTCTGGTGTGTTTTACTGGATACATATACATATACCTTCTTACATACAAGGTGCGTGCATGGGTATGTATTATTGAGTGGGAACTATATAGGAGTTTATATAGTTTGGGATTGCAGCATCATTGGCTATGACAGGATTCAAATCAGTATTGGCTTTGTCTTGTCATCTTTTGCAATGCTTTAAATGTCCTTTGGATAATGATTTTGTCCAAACAAGTTTATGTATCGGTGATGGACTATTTTTCATCTCTTTTTTTTGACGCATGGATTGTATTCCCAGACCTTGTGTTGATGATTCTTTCATCTTGGTTGTATTGGGGTGAGACCTGGAAGTCCTTCTTTCTGGGTTTTGTCAGGACGGTTCTTTTCTCATATTTGTTTCCTGTTGTGAAGAATGCGGGTACATAGCATTTGTTTTTGTCCTTGGCTCTTTTGGTCCAGGAATTCTTTACCCCTTTGGAGGTTGAAGAATACTTTCAAACTGCTGTTAGATGTTTGTTTGGGATTTTATCCCTGCCTATTGATGCTCGATTTCTTTGTGCTTACATTACTTTTTTATTCATATAGTCTGTGGTACTGACCGTGGGTTTTGTTAAGAGCTAAGTTCTTTTTCTGCTAATCCTACGCATGTGTGCTTGGTTGTTAGTCATGGTGAGCTAGTTCTCTTTGAGAACTTTGCAGGGTTATTTTGCAGACCCTCCTCCAGGTGGGTATAGCTGTGGTATTTAATCCAAAGTTAAGGAATCTGCGGATAGATGTCTATCAGATGAACACGTTACTTACCTTTGGTAATGTAATATCTGGTAGAGACAGAGTCTATCCGCAGATTCCTTAACGCCCTGCCCATCGTCCCCGCTCTGCAAAAGACTCATGAGGTAAAGGTTATACCCTTTTTCAATACCGGTTTATACACTAGGTGTTCATTGTCTCACGCAATGGTGTAACTTGTCAATCAACTTGAGGTTGTTTTATGGGTCTTGTCTTGGTATGTTCATATCTTTCACTTCCATTAGTGTGTGATATGTGGGGGAGGTGTGGTTCTTCCCTTGCAAGGCTAGTTATGCAAAGGAGTGCAGGGTTCATGTAGCCTGTGCTTCGTGGTTTAATGTGGAGTTTTTACTCTAAACCCATTTGCTGGTATTGGTTTACCATTTGGTGTTTATTTGTGAATAATGTTAAGAGATTTTGATCTTTTTTGGGCACACTGTTTCCACAGCCAGTTTATAAGGTGACTCAGCCTTCTGGCACGGAAAGTTTCACAGAAGGAACTGACGTCCGCACGCTGGAGGGGACTTACATGGCTCCACTGACGTCATGTCCGGAGACTACGCCATTGCGGAGCCGTACGTTGCCATCCCCGGCGTGCAGCGGTACTGCTGAAAACATTTCCGCATCCAATCTGGCACTTGGGGAGAATTCAAAGTTAATGAATCTGCGGCTAGACTGTGTCTCTGCCAGATATTAAATTACTGACGGTAAATAACTTGTACGTCACCACCACTGATGCTACATCAACAATCGGTTTATAATAGAAAGACTTAATGGTTTACTCAGGTGACCAGTCAGCTTCCTTCAGAATATCTTCCAAGCGTGAATATAATGCAAAGGAGTTTGAGGCCATAGGTCCGCGGGCTAAATGTGCGTCAAAAAAGGAAAAATCTATACCAGCCATTGATAAACGCCAACGCATTCATCTTGCTAAATTAGCGGATGCCACAGGTTTAAAAAGTGTTTGCAATGCAATGAGTGCTTGCCCTCCTGGGTCTACTCATAATTCTCTGGTGGCAGCTTAGCAAGCTTTGAGGCATTGTACTACACACAACTTAGCATTATTGGGAAACGCCAGCTAAGACACCATCCTGATATTAGATTTAGTTCTTCTGGAAACAGGAAAGGAAACCCGGTCTGGGGAGAAAACCTTGTCAGAGAGATCAAGAGCTCGGACATCAGACACTCTCTTACCTGAGACCAAACACAACATAGTAAGTTTGGCTGATAGTTGTTTGCACGGAAGGTACCTATTCTTTGGCCATTTATCTCAGAAATTTAGGACAACATTCACATCCCATATAGATGAATATCTAGCTTGAGGGGGCTTACACATTCGTATACCTCTCATGAGCTTGCCCACCACCAGATGTTCTCTGACAAGTTTTCCATCAATCGGAAGATGCCCCGCAGAATTGTCAGACCTGTAGTTAATAGACCTGTAAGCTTGGCCTGAATCCGCCAAGGAAGGTAATCACCAAGCAGATATCCTTCCCAGCGGGATCAGAATTCCGTTCGTCACACCAATGAGCCCATCGTCGCCATGCCGAAGCATAGCGTTTGTGCGTACCTGAAGCCCATGTTTGACTGATCTAAAAGGAAGCTTGTTGAGAAATGCCTGGCACCTTCCATCTTCCCCTGAAGCTTTTAATGCTACCAACCTGAGCTGACCCGAGGGAATCAATGGTGAGGTTGCCCCACTGGTTCCAGCAACAGGTTCTGGCGAAAGGGGATCAAGAGAGGCATGTCGCAGGATATTTCTAGAGACATAGGGAACCACGGTTGAGTTCTCCAGAGTGGAGTCACCAGAATGATCTCCGCTTTCTGACGACTTATTTGAGACAGGACTCTGGTGATCATGCTGAATGGAGGAAACGCATATCCCAGATGGGGAGACCAGTCCTGTAGGAAAGCATCTGTTGCTCTCACATCCGAATCGGGGCGCCAGCTGAAAACAGAGGAATCTGCTGATTGAGACGGGAGGCAAACAGCTCACTGAGCAGGGTTTCCATTTGCGATTGAGATGAAGATCTTTGGGTGAAGTCTCCAATCGCTGAAATCTCGGATATAGCGCGAATGCTAATCCCCCATCGAGTTGCTCTGCCAGGGAAGATATTCCGCGATGACCGAGATATGTTGTTGAAGGCAGAAGTGCCAAAAATTCTCTGCAATCTCCGCCAACCGGCGAGCTCTCGTCCCGCCCAGTTTGTTCACATAACGGAGTGCTGAGCTGTTGTCCATCTTCAGCAATATGCAACAATCTGTCCACGATGGGTAAAGGCTCTTGATTGTAAAAGAATCCGCGAGGAGTTCCAGACAGTTGATATGGAGCTGAAGCTCGGTCTCCGTCCACAGGGCCCCAGTGTAAAGGGACCCATATTTGGCTCTCCAGCCCCATCTGCTGGCATCGGATTCCAGAATGATGTGCTGGGAACTGCCTAGGATCGCTTTGCCATTCCAGGCATCCATGCGTTCGAGTCACCATGTAATTTCCGATTTAGCCTCCTCTGGGAGTCGAAACTGATCCACATAAGACAGGCCCTTCTGCAGATGTTTAATTTGAGTCACTGGAGAGCCCTGTAGTAAAGGGGCCCGGGAAAAATGCCCCAAATCGAAGAGGTCAGGAGACTTCAATTCATTCCACTGATCTCAGCGAGATTGTCGAGCTGCATAACGCAGACCTCAACTCCTTTTTGTTGACTCAGATTTTTTGGACAGGTAGAATCAGTTGGGACAATACCAAATCTATTGGTACTCCCAAAAATTCCATGTGTTGGCAAGACTTCAACTGGTTTATTACAAAGCCCAGATCCTGAAGGAGTTGAATTGTTCAAGACAGATGGAGAGTTACCATCTGGCAATCCTGGGCCAAGAGGATCAGATCGTCGAGATAGATAATCAACCTCACACCTTTGGCTCAAAGAGCCTCCACTACGGGGTCTCATTAGCTTGGTAAAACTCCAAGGAGCTGATGAGCACCCAAAGGGAAGGACCTTTAACTGGAAGCAAAGGCCCAGCCAAGTAAATTGGAGGAATCGTCGATGAGGGGAAATAACGGAAATCGTCAAGTATGCGTCCTTCAGGTGCAGACGGGCCATCCAGTCGCCTTCCAGTAAAATGTCTTGCAGAAGGTGAATACCCTCAATCTTGAAATGCCTGTATACTATCTAGGTGTTGAAATCCTTTAGGTTTAGGAGTAGGTGAAATCCACTCCCTCTCTTGTCAACCAAGAAGGTGGTGCTGAGAAAACCCCCGCTATGAGGGGTAGAAGGGCAGATTGCGTCTTTCTGCAAGAGTGCTTGAATTTCTTAAGAGATGACGAGGAGGGCAGGGTTGGGAGGGGGTGTTGTCAAACTCCAGTTTGTAATCCTGGATGGATTCTAGCACCCAAGGGTCCTGAGTCAGAAGTTGCCAATTGTGTAAGAACAACCATGTTCTGCCCCCTAAAATTACCTCACAGAGAGGAATAATTCTCACCTGTGGATCCGGAATCCTGAGAGGCTCCCTGTGTCCTCTGTTCTATCCTTTGCGGAAGCGTTGGCGGCCTCCATGCCATTGGGTGGGGTAAAAGGTATAGCCTTAGGACGGTTTGTGCCAATTACCGCAATCTCGGTAGGAGAAGTCTCGCCTAGGTAAAAACCACGGCCTGACAATCGGCCCCTAAAGGATCCGGCCCTGCCAAAAAGTGTATGGCGAAAGACTTTTTTTTTCAGAGAGAGCTGTGCTTTGTCCAAAGTGTTATACGTTGAGGCTAATTTGGCTATGTCCTTGACAAAGGGTCCTCTGAAGAGGAGACCCTGAGCCACTGATCCTGTTTCCAATGAGGCTAGATCCTTTAATTTAGGGTCAATTTGCATGAGGATGGAGCGTCTCCTCTCGGTGGATATGGCACAGTTGGCATTCCCCAAATTGGGCACTGTGCCTAACCACCCACAATATCAGAATCTATGGGAATATTGGATTCCAGGATCTTCGTAAAGGGCACGGAAATGTCTAGAAGTTTATCCAGGCTCTAGAAAAGAACAGGTAGTAGTGTTCCCTAAAGGGAAGTAACCGCACATCCAAAGACTATAACTGTGTTCAAAGTATCAGTACTATGCGTGATAAGTATCTGTGTTGCTATATTAGCAACCGGGTGCTATATCAGCTTCAAACACCTACTACCTGGAGGTGTCGCCTGCACATTACAAATATAACATGCATATATCGAAACAAAAAATCAAAGCTATTGCAGCACAACCATTCAACCTAACTTATTTAGTTAGCCAAAAACAATCTTGGTCATAGGTCAAAGTAATCACTTTATATAGTTCTAGATCTCTTGAGTAACGAAGATGATAAGGAAACACCAGTCCGTTCAAAGGAATCCAATCAGATCATCAAATAGAGTTTTCTTATATACTTTATTAAAGTCCCCAAATTTTTTTTAAATTCCCAGCACACGATTAGCCGACACGTGTTTTGTCCGATACACAGACTTTTTCAAGGCACGGTTTGGGAATATTGGCGAACTGTACTGTATACGCAATCCGTCACTGCAGTGCATCAGAAGTAAAAAGAACCAGGTTCCAAATAAGGATACTGCAACCTATATGATAGAACATTGATAGAAAGTCACAATGCTGGCGCTGGCCTTTCGCCACTCAGTAGAATCCCACAAAGCGCACAGCTGTACTGGGCCCCGATATGGCCCAACACTAAAATACCAGTCCTTCATAGGTAGAAGGAGGAACAAACATCATATTGATGGTCACCGTAGCAATGATAGGCTTTACAGTCACCCAGTATTGTCGGTCCAGAGTGGTGAAGTATCACCTGGACACTGAGATACAACCCTGATAAGTTGACCCTCCAAATACAACACGTCTCCTCTGCAAACGGCCGTGTGAGTAATGGCGAAAGAGTAAAGCTCTGATGCACTGCAGTGACGGATTGCGTATACAGTACAGTTCGCCAATATTCCCAAACCGTGCCTTGAAAAAGTCTGTGTATCGGACGAAACACGTGTCGGCTAATCGTGTGCTGGGAATTTAAAAAAATGTTGGGGACTTTAATAAAGCATATAAGAAAACTCTATTTGATGATCTGATTGGATTCCTTTGAACGGACTGGTGTTTCCTTATCATCTTCGTTACTCAAGGGATCTAGAACTATATAAAGTGATTACTTTGACCTATGACCAAGATTGTTTTTGGCTAACTAAATAAGTTAGGTTGAATGGTTGTGCTGCAATAGCTTTGATTTTTTTTTTTTTTTTATCCAGGCACTGTTAAGGCCTTTCTTGGGTTCCCTAGCCCATATTTTCATGAAGTTAACCATGGTGGTGTCCACTTCAGGAGTCTGTTACCTTATCCGTGAGGTTAGGTCCACGCTCCGCGTGGAGTCTGGCGCGACCTCAAAACTTTGCCTAATATGATCCTGCACATAATCGGCCACTTCCTGGGGAGGGGTCCAACTGGTTGGCCGGGGGTAGATGATGTCACCTGAATTGAAGGTCAACACCTTCGGAGTTTTTTTAACAGGAATCGGCACGCCGCCCAGAGCACTTCCTCTTACTGGGCCCTGGTTCATCCTCATGCTCACCTTCACTGGGTCAGTTGTGGTAGAGTCCACATCCGTAATGCTTTACTGAATCATCAGAGTTAGGGGCGTGAGGCAGGGGGACGCTGTACCCATGGTCATCCATGACTGTCTCGGACAGTTTCTCAAAGGCCTCTGTATGGACCCACCTCTTGGTCTTAGATTTTGCTTTACCAGGTTTATTAAGAGGGACTGGTGAACCCTCAGAAGGGGCGAGGGGGGGGGAAGCCAACCCTGCTGACGGGCGAAACCTTTAAATTGGTGGGTGAGGGGGCCCAGTGCCTTAGCCTGGGCTTTGTTCATTGATAATTGGATGCTATTGTCTAAGGCATTGACCAGATTCTCTTCTCTTCTAAGGAAGCTTGCATGTCCTCGTGATAGTACCCCATATCCTCCTCAAATGGGTCATATTGGGCTATACTGCAGGGTTATATGAGGCGAACTGGGCAGTAAGCAATGCCAAAATCTGGTTAGCCAGAGACTACAGTAAGGGGAAGTGCAGACCCCAGCAGGCGAAGTACAATATAAGGTGTGGAGGGAGCCACCTGCAAGAACACGGCCAGGCCTGGGCAGTTTTACAATCCTGAGCACATTCATACGCACCAGGGCGTAATAAGGATCCTAAATCAGAACACAAAAGGAGATAAAGGCCCTACTAGCATAGAGAGGCACCGCTAGAGGCTACTACCAGTACTTGTCTGCCTAACTGGGGGTTGAGCGAGGCCACTCGGACATGACGTTGAGAGGAGCAAGAGAGCGTCAGAGAGTCCCAGAGGTTGAGAGCAACGGAGGGCAAGAGCGGCCCCTGGCCAGCATTCAGCATTGGACCCTCATAATCCTGAGAGCCGCTACCCCGTCTTCTCTTCTCTCCCGGGGCCACCAGCAAGTCGGCACGAGCGCTACAGCCGTAGTCGGCTGTAGGGTGCGCGAGCCCTGTGACCCCTGCGAATGCGGGCCGGTTTGTACCAGTGCGGCTTGGGGTGTATCAGTTGGCCCCGCTCGTGCCATTGCTGGGAGTCCTCGCCCCCCAGCGGTGATTAAAATCCAGCCCGCAGCTATTAGAGACCAACCGGCGGTCGCAGTGAATTGTCTCCAGAATACCCATGGGCCTGCATGATAGCAAGGCGACGGCGAGGTGAGTCATACCCCCGCCCTTACACACTTGTAAACTGCTGTTATTTTTCCAGAGGCAACCAGCTAGTAGTTTCCCCTCGGGGTGCCCGAGGAAGTGGGAGACTACAGGTCTATCTAGGATTAATCAGGAACTGTTCTAGAGGCTGGTAAATCTCGAACCTGTTATTAAGCTGCACCTCGAGAACTGCTCGGTGGCGGTAGTAATTGGATCATAGCAGCTCAAGTGATAGAGCCTATTTTGATAATCTACACCTCGTCAGGAGAAGGATCTACCAAATATTAAAATCAGTTCCCAAATCTGAACACATTAATATCCTAAGACTACCCTATCAAGGTGGTTGTAATGGCTTTCAAAAAGTTGAGAAATCGAACAGTTTATCTGAAAAATATGATTATTCTGTGGAAATTCAAACTCAAATTTTACACTATCTGGTTACTCAAGACAACAAGCAAACTATTCCATGTCCACAGATCAGAAAAGAAGAACAAAATGGAGAGATGGTTGATGAACTTTTTGCCAACATTTTTTCGGAGGGGAACATACAATCACAAATACAAAATGGAGCAAGAGCCACGCAAACTTGTAGTTCGAATAAAAGAGTAGCAGAAAAGACTAAAGGAAAAGCTGACACTATTTACTTGCTCCGAAAACTCTTTCAGGACCCAGAAGGAGATTGTGAATCATACCTATCCCTTCTTAGCTATCCAATATTCACTCAAAGAGAGTTATCAGAACAACCTACAACCTCTACCATAACACTAAAAAATTCGGGAATCAAGTCCACTAATAATGCAAAGTTTCAAAAAAATGTTAACGTTAAAAAAAGAAAGTACAAATAAAAACATCTACAAAGAAAGGAAATAAAAAGAATCAAAGATTCCCAAAACTGAAATTCCGAAAAATAAAGTTCCCACAACATGTCCCTCCGTCAACTGATCCATAAGAAGAGGAAAAAAGGTCAGTGCCTGGAAAACCTTCTAAACCTAACCTTAAACATGAAAAGGGACCATTACATGCACCCCTGCATTTGAATCCTCATGCTGAAAATGTCATAAGTCAAACTACTCCACGGGTTTATTATCCATCTACCTAATTAACTCCAGTTTCAAACATTTCAGATCCAACCTTAGAAAATAGATACCATCAGAACTCTATCTGTATTCTAGAGATTTCGGATCTCTTTGCCACAGGTAACGATCCTCTAAATCGCAAACGGATCTTAAACCTTTTACATAATCTTCCTACTCTTCAATCACTTTCATCCCCAGAAATAAAACTAGTATCCTTCCCAGATAAGTCTAATGTGGCTACAGCAAGAGTGGAATTCTGGTCCAATGTGGTCCCATCGATAGTGTTAAAAGAAAGTGAAACGCTCCATAAAAATGGATTCAATGTTATCGGAGTCAACCCTAAAATAAACTCCACGGTCTCCGTAAGAACCACAGACTTAATCAGGGGAAAGTTATCAACCACAAAGCAATCATCAGAAAGTTCACCCATGTTTCGCATCAGTAGATAATCTAACAATCTGTCTTGAAGTTGGAGACAGGCAGATCTGGAACCATACCCATTCTTACCCTGAGAATTCACCAAAAAGTAACTCTTGGTCCTGGATTGCAAGTACTCTAAATGGAAACAGGCAGGGAAGAGGATCTAAACTTCCTTTCTAGCAAATTTATTGATATTGTTTCTTGGAATATGGCAGGGTTAGAATCTTCAAAATTATCCTGTTTATTAGAAATTCTTCTGCACTTGCCTGCCTTCAAGAGACCTGGGCCTTTAAATAAGTTCGATCAAAACGACTACTTTGTTTTCGAAATACCAGCAATAAGGGAAAGACGTGGTCATGCAAAGGGAGGTCTAGCTATTCAGAGAAAATCAAGTGGGACTTCGAAATAATTTACTTACCCAGTAAAAATTTCCAGCGCATTAAGTTAAAAATCCCTATGGAAAGTCCCACCTTTGCAGATACACTATTCCTGTTCAACATTTATGTTCCTTCTGGCCTAGAATTTAACTCTCTATTGGTAAACATCTTTGAGCTAGTCGAATCAACTACAGAATCGTGAATTAATCCGCAAATTCTTCTCTTGGGGGACTTCAATGCAAAAATTTCCAACACCATGATAACAGCACTCAGGAGTGATGACCTAGAAGATGTATGATCCATACCAAATCGTATTTTCCCATAGTCCGTAAAAGGCAACAAATGAGGGAAATTGGTATTAGAATTGGTTAACGGAATTAATGGAGTAATCCTGAACAGCAGAACAGAAGGCGATGTTCCAGCATCGTATACAAAAATGGGAGCCTCCGGCCTTTCTATTTTAGATTGTTATCTGTAGTATTGACTTATTTCAGAAATCACAGCACCTAAGTGCTCAGTTTAGACAAAGCAGCGATCATGCAATACTGAAATTAAAAACTGAATTAAACCTCCTGTCTTTCTCCTCTTGGTCCTTATCAGATATGAATATAGATACTCTTATAGCCCATAAACAGGGCAGAATCATAGGAACACCTACAGTTTGAATAAACTGAACACTATGATCATTACTCAGCAATTGTTTCAATCTAATAAGTTGAGTAAGTATCTAATAAGAGTATCTAATAAGAGGAGTTGGCCTAACGGCTAGGGCGGTCGACCTCGAATCTGGGGACCTGGGTTCGAGTCTCGGTAATGACGCTGAACATCCTGTGATTCTGGGCAAATCACTTAATCTCCCCGTGCCTAACAAAAATGAATGTGTCCTCATGTAATGCAACTGGTGCTATGTAAAGTGCTCTGATACCCGATTCGGGTCAAGTTCACGCTATATAAAACTCTGTAAAAAAAATAAAAAAAAATTATAATAATAAAAAAAAAAAAAATAAGGAAATTATATCAGTCTCAAATTTCGAACAAATCCTTTTAGCAGTTGTCCAAGCTATTCAGAAGCTGGTTGCCCTTGATAAACCAAAGCCGTCAAGGAAACTGAATAACCCTATAGACAGCATATCAAGACAGTTAAATAGACCAATCACACGGCAATTCTTAAACTTCTCAGCCTCCAGGAACAATGAAATCTCCACTATACAGAAAAAATGGAAAAGAATAAAACTGATCAGAAAAAGAGAAATTATGGATACAAATTGGGTTGATTTGCAGATGGCAGTTTCTCAAAAAAATTACCAGCTGTTCTGGCGCTTACTCGCTAAAGCAACCAGAGACCGAACATCTCTAAATGCATCTCCGATCTCCCAAAACAAATGGGAAAAGTATCTTCCTGAGCTCTACAAAGCAAATTTGGACGAACCCCCTAAATATGAAGTGTGATTATGAAACGGATCATCGGATAATTGCCCCCACTGAGGAACAAATCAAAATATATATCAGGAGGGCTAGAGCCTCTGCAGCGATGGGGCCCCGATAAGATCCCTGTTATAGTTCCTAAAAGCAACCCTTTAGGATGGTGTAAGTTCTTGGCTCCACTGTTTAGTTACAGCTATTATACTGGCCAAACCCAAAAATCATGGACTGGGAGCATCGTTATCCCACTCTTAAAGAAAGACTCCCTCCTTTCTCCCAGCAACGACAGACAAATCACACTACTGGATGCAACTGGGAAAATCTTTGCGGTAAGTATCTTAGACCATCTAAAAGGCTGGGCCTTTAACAGGGGTGCGATTCCGATGACCCAGCCAGGTTTTCGTCCTAAGCACTCTGTCATTGATAACATCGGACTTTTACAAACATTAATGGACAAGTATGTTATAACGAAGTCGCAGATAATCTATAGTGTGTAGAGTTCCCAACAGCCTTTGATAGGGTTGATAGACCTACTTTATGGAGGAAATTGGAGAAAATGGGGATCCCCGACATCTTATTAAGATTAATTGTGGCCTTGCATACAGCAGCGTGTTGTAGAGTTCAGATGGGGGGGGCGAAAAGGGTTTAACCTACAAGATACCCACTTTGAACGACCTTAAGCAGGGCTGTTTGCTTGCTCCTATATTGTTCTCCTTATTTGTAAGTGATTTACTGGAGTGCTTAGTAGGAAAAAAGAATATCCCCCTTATAATAGCTTCTCATGAAATACATACTTTAATGTATGCCGATGACTTGGTCATATTTGACCTAACACCAATCGGCCTACAATGTAATTTAGATGCTCTCTTCACCTACACTGAAGACAATTTCCTGAAAGTAAATATCTCAAAGACACCAGTGGTTCCATTCAGGGGAAGGAAACATTATACCGGCTTTAACTGGAAACTGGGAGGGAAATCCGTAGAAGTAGTAAAGGAGTATACTTATTTAGGGAGAGCATTCACACAGACGCTTGAAAATAATTCTATTCTTCGGCACTTGGAATTTAAGGCTACAGTCCAAGCAAGAGCATTAAAGAGTTTTTATTATTTCTCAGGAAAGAGACATTTCTATCCATTTCTGGAAATGTATAGAGCTAAAATTCCCCCCACCCTGACATATGCACTAGAATATTTTCCAATAAATAAATGGCATTTTCTGCATAAGTGCGAAGGGAAACTATTACGGAAAATAACCAATAGTAGTCAGACTACCCCGGTCCAAGCACTCCGGCTAGAATTGTCGCTGACTAGTGCCTATACAAATGCCTTAGCCAACATAATTAGATGGGCATATAATATGTTACATGCAGAAAAAGATACTTTTAGAGCTCTACAAAAGCTCAAAACCTTTGAGGCTGGGCCGAGTAATTTTACATAAAAAAAATCTTTCAGTACCGTTATTTCATTTCAAATGCACAATACCACTTTTACAGTCTTGGTCACGGGCACATCTAAAGCTCTTTTAAAAAAAATATGACAACGTATCTTAGCTTTGACCTTGATTCCGCTTATTGTTCTCAGTTATCCCATTATATGCCCTTTACAGCTTCTCTCAAGTACAAGACCTATCAGCAGTATCTGAGATTTACACTCATACACAGCGTTCAATGCTGTATCATCATGCTTCGTTAGGGATCTTGCCTTTAGATTCCTATACTAAGTATTGGTATAAAACAAGTGAAAAAACAGGATTATGTAAGCTCTGGAGTGGAGGAGAACCAGATCTTGCCCACGTGCTATATATCTATCCAAATAAACCCCATATGTTTTTAGAGAAAAGGTATTTACTGTTAACAATTTGATCATTTTAATCAATTTTCCTCCAAATGAATTTGTTTGGTATAATCTGTATACATTTTTAAATCTTTTTTTTTTTTATCATTGTTTTAGATAGAAACTGTATTTATTGTCATCAAGTTTTATAGTAATGTATTATATGTAAAAAAAAAAAAAAAATTTGACCTTGGTAGAGGTCTAAATCAATTAATATAAAAACTTGTAACTTGTTCTCGTCCACCGCATTCAGATGAAGCATGTCGGCTTCACGCATGCATGCATATGCCCTAAGCCCTGAAGGGCTAGAAATGGGACTACAGCCATCGGAAAACGATGGATGCGACCCGCTCCACAGAAAAGAGCCTGCGAGGGAGGTCGCCGGACTCTGGATTCAAAAGCGCTCCCCCCTATGAAGAAAAGTAAATTAGACACAATTCAATAAGTGTGAAAACAGTGGGTGGTGCATCCCTACTAACGCGGGAGTGGCGCATTTGTCAAGCGGCAATAAGAGGCGTGTGTGGAGAAGCGAAGCCTCACTAACACGTCAAATAATTTTGGTCGCTTGCACACAGTAGAACTAATATAATATATATAATAGAAGTGAGGAGGTACTTAACTGACTGCGCAGCAAGCATAGAAAGAGGAATACAAAATGGAGGTTCCTGTACTTAAGGACTGGGTTGTTGGTGATTGGAGCATGTGACTAGTGATAGACTCGATGGGATATGTAGTTTTTCTTTGTATTATTGTAAATGGTTGCTGGTAATTTTATGCAGTAAAGATAGAGAAGCATAATCGGAGCCTACGGTCCTGAAAGAATTGTAGCAAATTCAAGCACTTCAAGGACCGTGCTATATAGGAGGTGGTTTGAGGTTCAGTATCAGATAACAGCGTAGAATCAACAAACCTTAAGGAACAGTTAAAGGATATTTTGCAGGGAACACTTATTTTTAATAAACACAAATATAAAGTACAAATAAAAATATATGTCCATGGTTAGAACCATCCTGCTCACCTCGGACACTTGGGCGGTAAGGAATGCATGACTAGTGGTCAACATTCTTCTTTGCTTGTGGAACTGTCCAATGACATTTCAGATTTATTGACAGTGCAATAGAACAATGGTAACAACACTGACTGAGAAAATTTATGTTCCTGTGTTTCTGTGCCACAGGGTGCTTCCACGATGTTGGATCACCTCTGAGCTGCTTTTAGGAGTACGTTTACCATACAACCTCGCTGGATATCTGTCTGAGGCTCACCTTATTTGTGGGTCCTCAGGGCTTCCTATGTTCATCCTCCATTGGCCACTCTGATGGCTCCAGAAGATGATGCACTCAGGAGACTGAAGCAGATGCCGCCATCAGTGAAGCTTTCAGTCTTACTGGAAATAAGCTTTGACTATCTGTCACATGTCCAGTTCTTACCCTGTAATTGATGCCTTTCAAAAGCCACTTTTCCCCTACTGCGGGCAGAATGTGGGTGTCAGCAGTGTTGGTGTGTTGCAGGAGGCTATTTTGGGGGGGGGGGTTGGAGGGGGTGTTAGGGGGAACACTTGGAAATTAACCAGATGTGGCAACCCGCACCAAATTTTGGAGAAAGACTACAAGTCGTTTTGGTAAGAGCTGGTAAAGCATCATTGAAGTTGACATTGGGTTTTCAAGAATTGACACTTTGATAGCTATCTTTCTCTAATTAATGAAGATTTTTACCACGGGTGGGATGTCCAGCCTAGTTATTGTAGAAGTAGTTATCTGTTTATGTATCAGTGACATTTAGTCTTAAGAATTTCTGAAATCCCATTTGTTTCTTGTTAGAATCAGATGAGATTGGTTGAGTTTCAGCTTTGGAGTGATTATCAATAGTTTGGAAGTTTTCTTCTTTTTATTCATTGAGATTTGATTCTTATATTGAAGAAGGGCCACTTTAGTGGAAATTGCCACGTCTGTATTTTTTCCTGGATTTCTATAACTCATCAATGTGGGTGCCTTATTGGTTCTCCATTGACATTCTGATCTTCTGAGTTCTTTCCTTTTGTCATTTAGGTCTTGAGAGAAACGCAGATTTGAAATCTGTGGCTCATTTCTTCCCTCAGATTCCTGGGATTAGATTTGTCAGCAATTTCCAGGATGGCCCTTAGGCACCTTACATGGGGTGCAGACAATGAAGAGAATGGAAGCTTATAACATTTTTTGGAGACTCTTCATAGACTTACAATGGAGCTCTATGGTTATCTCAGCAAATTAGGTTGCAGGACTAGTTTACACATTCATTAATGCACCATGCTTGTCCACGTGAGACAAGATTAGGCCGCAGTGGGTAGCTTCCACACAGCTGGATAAGCCAGGTATGGTGGTTCATTGAGCTCTGTTTGCTGAGCACTATGAGCACTGCGCCATCACTGATCTTAGTAGCACCCACAATTTATCATGAAATAATTACATGTACAGTTCACAGTTTGTTATGGGCCATTGGCTGTTGTCAATACATTGTGGCTCTCAGCTACAGTAGGTTGTGTGTAGAAATGACCCGTAGCTCTGTGTTTTGTGTGGGTTTATATATCTTATATATATATATATATATGTCTATCTATATATGATATAAGCGGAACTGAAGGAGACGTGCATCGTGGCGAAGAGACACAGCGGTGAGTACGAGAGAGGGGGGGGAAGCGCTGCAGGCGACGGCCCATCGCGTTACGTATGTGACGTGAGGGAGCCACTTCTTTGCCGATACTCACGTATCTGAAAGCCACTATATCTCGAGCCGAATCGGGGGGGGGGGGGAAATATAGCGATATGAAGCGATCGCTGTCCCTTGATGAACACGCATTCGTGAACACTCTCTGAAATGAACATTATATCACAAGTGGCATTTCCCTGAATCTCGCAATTCCAAAAAGGAGCATAGCAAGAATAAGAAGTGACCTGACAATTGGAAAAGTGAGAATTCAAAAAACCACATCACCGTGTGCAAGAAAAGAGAAATATAGCACCCACTTAGAAATTTATCATGGCAGAAAGAAGCAGAAATCGAACACAACGAGCAAGTGAATTACTTGATGATAACATGGTAGCCATGGGAAGCACCAACACCCGGGATACTCAAGTTGAGGGAAGGAGTAAAACAGTCCGGGGCATCATTAGAGAACAACAACAGAACAGGATCGTTGAGGTCAATAAATGGTGGGAGAAAACTACCCTTGAAAAATATATTGAATTCAAGAGGATACCGAGGGGCCTAAGGATCCTAATAACGCGAACACTCCATGATTTAGACCTGGACTTAATTAAACAATGGCAAACAGACACCAATGACTGCTCATTCAAATTAATGAGGACCTTGATAATACATGCTGAAAGGAAACTAGAGGCTACAATTGAGAAAATCAAGCAACTGGAAGAGGAGCTGGATAAACTCCTAGAGAATGAGGAGAAAAAGGAATTACTGGAGTCTATGGAAAAGAAAATAATCAAGCATGAGGCAGATGTTGAAAAAAGAAAAGCAAGCAAATTCAATCGAGACGGAATCGATTATGCAAGTGGACGTATATACACATTTGCGAGGAAATTCGACTCACTCAGGAATAGAGTAGTAATGGACAAATGTGCGGGATATGAAACAACTGGCACAGTGGATAGCTCAGACGAAGAACAGAGCACTTCGAACCTGGATTTTTGTGGGGAGATGAGATTGATCCAAATGGTCACGTGACAAAGAGGAAGAGGAACAACGTTGGGAAGGGGACAAAGCAAACACCAATTAGAAGAAGCAGAAAGCACAGTAAAGAACAAAAAAGGAAGAGGAAAGAAACAGCAAATTTAATGAGAAAATTAGTTAAAAAAGACTTGGTCATCAACATCTCAAATAAAATCTTAAACACGGATCAAGTCAGTGTGCTTAACAAAGGACTGTCTTTCTGCCCCAACTTAGATATGGATCTACCAAATATTCGTATTGATCTATACAAATTCTGTCGCAAACTAAAACTTCAAAAATACTATGAGGAAAAATCATGTAATCCAAAATCAAAATCCTTGTCCAAAATTGAAATCTCACCGCTAAATCAAAGAGACATCCTAACACTGAGAACACTGAGCAGTCTAGAAAAAAATCTTGAACAACCAAGTCCAATGATGGATCAACATGAAGAAGACGATATACAGTTCTGTCAAAACATGGGCATCCCCACGTGGAGGGGAGGAGACAGTGGACTCAAGGTGCAATCTACCTTTTGTACACAACTCCCACCAGGGAATAAAATAGACCTATTTCAGGAACTGATGGTGGACGATATCAACAAATTACTGTCCCCCAGATCTAAAGTGAAAAAACAAAACAAAGAAAAAATGGAACTTAACATCAGGGGAACATAAGTCCCTAAAGGAGTTGAGAGATGATCCACATATCGTAATCAAGGCCTCAGACAAAGGCGGTAATATCGTCATACAAGACCTTGAAAACTACATGGAGGAGGCGAATAGACAAATCCAAAATACAGACCACTATGAGAACCTGGATGATGATCCCATAGAGACATGGACACAGGAGTACCATGCAAAATTACAGCAATGGAAAGATCGGGGATTACTTGACTTTGAGGAGTATATGTATTTGAGAGTTAACCATCCCATCATTTCAACCATATACTTCTTGCCCAAAATACAGAAGTCAATTAGCAATCCACCAGGAAGACCGATTGTTAGCTCAATTGGATCTCTTTTGGAAAAAACATCACGCTTCATTGATATTTTTCTCATGGACTATGTAACATCTTTGCCATCATATTTAAAAGATACAACTGACTTCCTCAAAAAAATCCAGAACATCCAATGGGGTGATGGACTGATTATGGCCACAATAGATGTGTGCTCTTTGTACACATCAATTTTACACTCTGATGGAATAAAAGCTGTCCAACAGTTCTTAAAGACAAGATCAGTGAGCTTTTTGGAACACTCAGAAAAGCTCTTTGAAATGTTATCATATTGCCTAACCCACAACATCTTTCTTTTTAACCGCTTAACCGCGGCGCGAATTCCGCCGCGGTGCGGCGGTTTGAATGAGTGGGCGGGGTCACGTCGGCCAACGGACGTGCGCAGCACTAGCGAGGTAGTGCTCGCGACGGCCATTGGCCGACGGAAGCACGGAAGGGGTTAATGGGCAGCTCTTCTTACAGAAACAGGGAACGGCAATGGGCACATCATTCGCCCCCACATATGCAAACTTACTCATGAGAGTGTGGGAGACGGATGTACTAACTGGCAGATACAAGTCCAACATTAAGATCTGGACTAGATTCATTGATGATTTGTTCGTGGTTTGGGAAGAAGGACAACAGGACCTAGAAAATTTTATTGAATAACTGAACAACAACAATTTTTATCTATCTTTCACATCCACAATCAGCAAAAATAGTGTCATATTTTTGGATGTGGAAGTTTTCATCAAGAATCAAAAAATCTGCACAAAAATACATCGGAAACCGACTGCCTGCAACAGTATACTCCACGCTAACAGTGGACATCCGAAACATCTGAAGTGGAGTATACCTTATGGACAAATGTTGCGGGTAAAAAGAAATTGCTCGGAATCAAGTGATGTCGAACAGCAACTTGATGAAATGAGTGCTCGCTTCTTGACCCATTAGGTGTCATCAAAACAGCCAGAATGAAGGTCAATTCCAAACTGAGAGAGGCCTTACTAGTGCCACAACAGGAATATCTGGCGAAACAAGATGAAGAGGACGGGACAATACGACTGATCATTGATTTCAACAATGAAAATAAAGAACTGAAAAAGATCGTCAAGAAAAACTGGAATGTCCTGATGCTGGATGAGACATTGAGAAAGAAGTTAACACCTCATCCTAGCATAACATATAGAAAAACAGCCTCTCTAGGGGACATCCTGACGCACAGCCACTTTGAAATCAAGGACCCCAAAAAAACAACTTGGCTGAACACTCCTGGGTTTTGGAAGTGCTCGAAGTGTAAGGCATGTGAACATGGCCAGAATACACTAACGTTCAAATTACAGAATGGGAAAATCGAACACATCTCTGACCATATCACATGCGAATCCAAGTATGTGGTCTATATACTGGAATGCCCCTGTAAAAAGCAGTACGTAGGGAGTACGATCAACAAATTGAAACTAAGGATACTCCAACACCTGCGAGCCATCAAGAACAAAGACTTTTCCTATCCTATTTCGAAACATTTTTCTGAACACCATTCTAGTAACGACCAACATCTGAAGTATTTTGGCATAAAATTTGTGCCTCAAAAAAGTCGAGGAGGTGACAGAACAATGGAGTTAAGGAAAATGGAGTCTCGGTATATTTGAGCCATTGGAACCGAAAATCCATTTGGCCACAACTTGGATGCGGAGCTCCATATACATTTGCAATGATGGCTATGCAGGAACTTGGGATGTTTTTAAACATCTCAATACAATCTGGAGATGTAGAGACTCCCCTCTTTTCTGACACAGGGACAGACCAATAGAATAAATATCGAGGAAAGATCACACAAAAGAGGAAACCATGTTACATATCCACAAAGGAGGAGAAAACTGAATGACTCCAATTTATGTAAACAGTCAACTTATAAATTGTCATGGGGACTTGATATATTAACTGGATGAACTTTTGTATACTTTTTTAGAGAGGTAACTCCTGATTAGAGTCAAGACGTATGGACTATCATCGATATTTCTATATGAAAACTATACTTTATAGTCTTTATATAACAGTTTTTAGAAATATCGAACACATCTTGTACTTTTGGATTTTTTAATTCTCTTCATTTTAACAACAAGGTGCAGAATCACTGAATGTAAAGCTTTTTTTTAAAATCCTTTTGTATCGGGCATACCCCTCAGGAGAAGGTTCATCAAATGTCAGCCCCTTGTATGCGATAGCATCTCTCTTAAGAAACAGTAGAAAACATAGGATACTATATATATATAAACATACATATCTCACTGCTTTTAAAAAAACTTGTCGAGAAAAGCTATATGAATCATCGGTTTTATTGTGTACTTTACGGTCATTGAATGCAATGATTTTACTGGTGATTTCTAAATCATATGCACTGTTTGCACATATCTTGGAGATTTTAAGAAGGTAATAGAATTATGAATTAACGTTGTTAGTTCGAGGTTTAATCTCCTCCATTATGAAAATGTTTAAAAACCGTGGATTTTAAGTGATCTGCATTTTTGTAATTCATTGCACTTCTTTGAAAATCCTGCACTCGCACTTTTTGAAAATTCTGCATTTGCACTTTTTGAAAATTATGTATTTTCAACATTCTTCCATAAGATGTTTACTAATGTACTTTACATATAGTATAATGTGGAAAATGGCGGATATATATCGCCACCATGGAACTAAGTGGGTCAGCAGTCTAGTTTTTGCACAAGTAATAGAAATCAATGAGGGTCTAAAAAAGCACTTCTCACTTTAAATTGGCGATCTAGACGGCCGGACTCTATGGTCCAGTTGAAGGCATAACGCCGAAACGCGTAGACCGTCCATGTTGTTGCACTATGGTGGTGAATAAACACTAAGAAAAGAAGAAACTACTTGCCAAGTCTTCTCCTTATTGTGCCGTGAAAACCCTTGCAGTGTGGAGGCTTGGAGTACGTAAGAATATGTATATATATATATATATATGCATATATATATATATATATATATATATATATATATATATTATATGTTTCTTTCACATAAAAAACCAAAGGTTAAAGATAAGTTACAGTTAGGAAAGCTTTATTTGTTTGCTATACAAACCCAATTTAAACTACACACACAGGCATTCTAAAGTCATATTTGTAATTTATTGTATGGAACTAGGCTTTTGTTGCAGTTACCCACCCACTTTTCGCCCCTTTTTTTTTTAGCTATTAGATGCTGCTTTTTTGACATTGACAGTGCACTAAGGCTAACCAGACCTCATTGCCAGTGCTCCTTCCCTAAAACAAGGTAAAATCAAATTGTGCTTGATTGGCTAAGAACTTTAGCACCCCTGTAAGTCCCTAGTAAATGGTACTCCAGGTAAAAAGGGTCCCTAAGGGCTTCATCATATTTTATGCCACCCTAAGAGACGCCCATACAGATTCCACACAGACTGCCACTGCAGGCTGCGCGACATGGTGCAAACCATCAGTGAAAACACGACATGGCACAATCCTGTGTGTCATGCCAAAGTTACTGCATCTAATACATGTAAGTCACCCTTTACAGCAGGCCTTTAATCCCTAAGGCAGGGTGCATTATATTTTATGTGAGGACATATCTGCATGAGCAGATATGCCCCTGTGATGTCTAGTTCTATTACCAGATATTGCAAGTGATCAGGGAAGCCATTTTAAAAGCATGTTCCTGACACTGGTGAAAACGAGTTCCCCAGTTACATGATGGCTTTACTGAAAGTACAGATGTTTGGTATCAAACATCTCAAATTAATGAACCCACACTGCCAGTGTTGGATTTATTAATACATGCACACAGAGGTCACCTAAGAGGTGCCCACTGAAAACCTACCAGCCCCGAGTGTGTTGGCTGACTGGTTTCTGCCAGCCTGCCACCAGAGACGAGTGTCTGACCCCTTGGGTGAGAGCCTTTGCTCTCAGGAGGTCAGAAACAAAGCCTGCTCAGGAAGAGGGTGATAACACCCCCTCCTACAGGATGAAATACTGATTAGCATCCCAAGGCATCAGAGCTCCAAAGAAGCTACTGCCTTGGAAATTTGAGGTTGGCTTCCCTTACAGGAGAGGAAGCCAACCCCCTTTGTCCAGAGCCTTTTGGCACCTGGACAGGTGAGAAAATGACTAGTCAGACAGGCGTGCCCACACTCAGGCATAATCTGAGGTGGACACAACTTTTCAGAAATACCCATCTTTGTGTTGGCAAACTTAGGGATTATGGGCCAGGGTTATTCCCACTTCCCACAGGAAGTGGTCATATAGGGGGCGTAGGTACCCTAAGGGCAAGTAGCCCATTGGCTACTACCCCTCACTCCCCTTAACGCCCCAAAATTTAGTATTTAGGGGATACCCTGATTCCAGATCTTCAGATTTTTGTTGGACACAAAAGAAAGGAGTTGAAGGAGAAGACTGCTGACCCAACCTAGGACGACGACTGACTTGGCGCCAATACTGCTGGCCTGTCTGCTGCACCTGACCCTCGTGGAGCAACTGATTCGTCCTGCCGCTGTGCAAACGTCAAGAAACCCAGAGGCCTACCAGTGCTTCACAAATTGCTAAAGATTCTCCCTTGGAGTAGAGTAGCTACTCCCCTGCAGCCACAGGCACCAAAGAAGCAAGGTCCGGTACACCGACCTGCCGCCTACAGAGTCTACGATACCTACGGAGTTTACCGATGCAGCAGCTGCCCAGGAAGAGGTAGCAGTGTTCACACAGGTCAGATCCGTCCTCCCTCCAAGTGTAGGGACGCCAGGACCAGCCGGTGCGGCACAGTGCCAATCTCTGGGGTACTGGACTCCTTGCAGCAGCCAAGGCTTGTTGTGCCCAAACCGGACACCGTCAAGGAAGACCGAACTGCCATCTAGGGACTTCAGGGACAGTGAGACCAACTGCGTGAGTGGCCCAGCTGGTCTGTTTGCCCCAGTGCAGCAGAAACTAAGACAAAGAGTGAGTCTCAGACTGCTGCCACCTGACGCCTCAAAGCACCTATGAACCCGTGCTTCCGAGTCTGTGGGAGGTGACGGTGCCAGCGGGGTCCCCAGACCCACAAGAACCATGCCTATGCTTGGGTTTGCCCAGACTGGACTTCCAGTCGCCACCTGCAGCCTCGTTCTGCAGGCCCCCTCCAACCAGGAGAAACTCCTGTGCCGGAATCCAACCCCAGAAGACACCACTGCACCTGAGCCCCACAGTCCGAAGAGAAGTGGACTAAGGGTGTGCCTGTGTGCCTGAGGATCTCAAGGGTCGAGCCCCCTGTGGGTTCCCACGGACTGGTGCCCCAGTCCCTTTTGCAGTCTCTTTCTGACTGGACCGTTCTCCCATTGAAGTCAATGTGACACCCGATGCCGTGACACACCTCTGCACCCGGATGCCCCAGAGCCCCCTGAGGTGTCCTGTAGGTGTGGAAGAACAGTCCCGTAAGTCGCTGACAAGTGCCCGAATGCAATACATGATTTTCCTCTATAGGATAACATTGCCGGTCCAGAAAATGCACTGTCCATTTCTGAAAACTGTAAAAAAATTCATTACTTGAAAAGTACTTACCCGATTCTGATGATCTTGGTATCTTAATTTATATATAGGTACGTGTTATTTTTATAAATTGGTGTCCGATTTCTTTATTGAGTGTGTCTCATTTACTGCCTTTGTGATTCTAATGAATGCTTAGCACTACCCTCTGATATCCCTAACTGCTCGCCCATACTACCACAAAAGAGAGCATTTGGAGTGTCATTTGTGCCTCTGTAATTCCTTTGGGGTTTGCCTCAACTCTCTGCACAGTGTACCTCATTTTGGTGCACTATAGAGAGAGGCAGCTCGTTTATGCACTCCTTTCAAATTAATATGTCATACTTACATCTCACATTTATACTTACGCACCACCTTAAAATTCATATAACTCTTGCACATCTGTGCATAGTCTTCTCACCTCACTCGCCACACTACACTAACTATAACTCACCACTGTGCCATGCACTATGTTCTGCCCCATTATATTATTATTATTTATTATTATACTCATTTGTATGGCGCGACGAATCATCCCCAGGGGGATCTCTCGGCGCCAGAGAAGAGGACACCTAATAAACAGTGAGATCTTAAAACAGCCAGGTCTTAACCAGGTCTTAATTATATAATTTCAGATGTCGTAAGTGTTGTTAATAATGCAATCATTTCACCTGCTCTAACTTCTGAAATATGCAAGGGTATAGATAGTGCATGGGGAAGGGGCAAGTTATAGTTAATGTAGTGTGGCGAGTGAGGGGAGAAGACTGTATGGAGGTGCGATAATTATATGAATTTTAAGGTGGTGCGCAAGTATAAATGTGAGTCATTAGTATAACTTGTATTCATTTGAAAGGGGTGCACAAATGATAAATTACAAATATAACTATAACTTTTGAATGTCTAATGTTTGTGTAGTTTAAGTTGGGTTTGTATAGCAAAAATAAATCACGTTTTCCTAACTGTAACTTATCTTTAACCTTTGTTTTTTTTAATGTGAATTTCAATGGTTTTTCTAATCTTAGTAACAAATTTGGAATATTCGTCAAGTTTAGTTTTGTGGAGTGTAGTGTCATTAAGTGGGGTGTGGTACAATATACTGGAGAAGTGTGTTGTAAAATCTACTATGGTACAGTATATTGTGGTATAGTGGATTGCAGTAAAGTGGAATCAGGTATACTGGAGTGGCGTACAATGGAATGGCATACAGTGGTGTGGTGTAGACTGAACTAGGATACAGTACAGTGGCGTATCTTGGAGTGGTATAGAATGTAGTGGTGTTCATTACCGTGGTATATAGTGGGATAGCACAGAGTGGAGTATGGTAAAGTAGACTTAAGTTTTGTAAATATTGTAGAGTGTATTTGCGTCCACTGTACTGGCGTACAATGGAGTGCTTTAGACTGGAGTGTTGTACAGTGCAGGAGCATATATTGGAATATCGTACAGTGAAATAGCGTAGAGTCGAGGTGGCATACAGTGGGTACCATACAGTGGAGTGGAGTACAGTTTAGCGGTGTACAGTGGGTTTATGTAAATTTGAGTGTGGTACAGTGTAGTGTTGTAAATTTAAATTCCGTAAAGTGTAGTGGCGTATATTGGAGTGCTGTACAGTGCAGAGTGGAATTGCGTACACTATAGTGGGGTACAGTGCAATAGGGTACAGTGCTGTGGCATATACTGGAGTAGCATAAAGTGTAGTACCATACAGTGGAGTAGCATAGAATTGAGTAGTCTTCAGATTAATAATGTTCAGTTTAGTGGTGTAAAATCTTCAAACATATATTGGAGTTGCATATACTGGAGTACCGTACAGTAGAGTGTTGTACAATTGAATAGGGTTAATTATCGAAGCATAAAGTCTTATAATATACAGTGAAATGTTGTTTAGTGCAGTGGCACAGAATGTAGTCTTGTAAAGTGTAATAGCATACAGTGGATTGTAGTACAGTACAGTGGATTATAGTGCATTTCAGTACAATGGAGTAGCATACACTGGAATAGCGTAAACTCCAGTACTGTACTATGAAGTGGGGCATAGTCGGTTGAAAAGCATATAGTGGAGTAGCGTGAACTAGAGCTGCGTACAGTGAATAGCATACAACTGCGAGCAGTACAGTGCAGGGGTGTCCAGAAACCTTCATACACAAAAGTGTAATACAATACAGTGGTGAACAGCATAATAGCGTAGAGTATAATGTTGTAGGCTGGAGTGGAGTTCGGTCGAGTAGAGTGGACTAATGTGCAGTAGATTAGCATACAATACAGTTGTGTATACTGGAGTGTAGTAAAGAGGAGTGGCATACTTTAAATAGAGTACAGTTGAGTGCCGTAAAGTGAATTGTTATACAGTAGAGTGGCATAAAGTGGAGTGTGTTAATTAAAGGAAACCTAGGGTTAAAGTGTGTGAGTAAATGTCAATTTTATATCTGCAAAATATATATTATAATATGTAAATATACATTTCATGGTTGTATATGTAAATAGTGTAAGTATTGTTAAACTTATACGTTATATAAAACATACTTGTATGTTGTGCTTTGGTGTACCGTGCCAAGTTCACGGTATACCATGGTACATGGGGCTCACAAATGGGTATGTGATTAGTTCATGGCAGTGTTTACCAAAGGTAAAAATCAGCCGTATAGTTTTTATCGCAAATTTCCATTATTGTGCAGTCAGCGTTTTGCTGACTTATCGGTTGGGGTGTTACATATATTTAAGTACTAAGGGGCAGATTTACAAGTCACTTGCGACACTTTTACGCCGCCGTTGCGTCACTTTTGTGACGCAGCGGCATTGTAAACAATGCGCCACATTGTGACACATTTACAATGTGACGCATCTAGGGAGATGCGTCACGTTGTAAAGCCCTGCGCTACATTATACCTGCGTCAGGTATGTATGCAGGGTGGGCGTTCCGACGTAAGAAAGCCTCGTAAAAGTGACGCAGTGAAATCTACAAGATTTCACTGCGTCACTTCTACGACGCCACTGCTTCAAGCAGGCGTAAGGAGTGGCGCAGCATAATAGAAATAGGCATTCCAAAGTATTGCTGGAGTTGCGTCGTGCTTGCGAATGGACTCCAGCAATACGTTGCCTTTACGCCAACAGATGCGTCACGCATCTGTCAATCCTTGCGCCACGGTGGTTTTTTTTGCGTGACGCAAACTAACTGACGCATTTCTGCTAATATGCAGAGATGCGTCAGTTCTTGTAAATCTGCCCCTAAGTTTTATTGTTATTAACAACCTATTACCATGTTATTTCAGTGGTAATAGGGTACCTTTTTTGAGTATAAGTGTGTAGATATTATTGACCTAGGGATTTTTAAATATTTTCTCTGTTAATATTTGTGACCCGTTTACCGAATCTCCACGAAATTTAGCATACTTGTTCTACCCGTTTCATTGTGGAAGGAGTTTTGCAGGGTTTATTCAAGGAGGTCGAAAGAATAAAGGGGGTCCCAAAAACATGCTTAATTGCAATGTATTTCACATACACTTTTATATTTTCTGTTCCACGTAAACAGTTAGTCGCATTTTGTTTCAGTGGGGCAGGATTACATATTATAGTGCCTACATGATTATTTTGCGTAGTTTATATGAGTAGTGTAACTAATTTATAAGTTTTAAGGTTTTTAAAGTTAGTGATATCTGTTGTTGCACTATTTTAGCAAACAATTGCGGGATTTCACCATATTACCACAGTACAAAGTGAGTACAAGTCATTAACTGATTGTCTAATCATTGGATTTAGAAATGTTAAATGCAGCTATGTTGTTTTTATGTACAGTTTGCCCGTGTTCTGCGATACGCCTTCAAATGTAGGTAAGTATTAGGTGTGGTATTTTTGCCTTAATTATTACCACTTTAGGGGAGAGAATGTGGCCTAACGGCTAGGGCAGTCGACCTCGGAGCTGGGGACCCGGGTTCGAGTCTCGGCAGGGACGCTCAACATTCTGTGATTCTGGACAAATCACTTAATCTCCCCATGCCTAGCAAAAATGAATGTGTCCGTCTGTAACGTAACTGGTGCTCATACAAAGAGCGCAGTAGTACCGCAGTACCCTAGAAACATTTTGCAAGGTAAACATTTTGCTTTTTAAATTTCTATACATTTTTATAGCAGTTTACTCTGAACTGCATTTTTTTGTAAAGTAGTGCAGTAATTTGTAGTTATTAGCGCACTAAACCGTACACTTTTTTGTACATATTTAAATAAGTAAAAAATTGAAAATACACTTGAGCACACTATATTTACAAAATATAGGGGATGATTACGATGGCGGAGGGTCCTCCACCGCCAGCCGTGCGGTGGCGGGCCCACTGCCATTGGACAGCAATTTCCCCCGCCAAATTACGATGGCGGGGGGAATCGTTTCTGTATCCAGCCTTTCCATGGCGGTGAAACCGCAATGGAAAGGCTGGCGGGGATTGGTTTCGGGGGCCCATTGCGGGTCCCCCTTGTGTTGGGGGGAGGTGGTGGTGCACTGGGGGGCTACCCATGGTACCTCCCTACATTTCCCTGCACTAAGTGGCAGGCACCTCATGGTGCCTGCCACGTAGTGCAGGGAAACGCACTACATACATTTTTAACATTGCGGCGGGTGCTGCAGCCAGCAGCACCCGCTGCAATGGTAAAGATGCAAGATGCGACCGCCACGGTGGCGGTCGCATCGTAATTCTACGTGCGGGACCGCCGCCATACAGGTACGCAGTCCCAAGCACCACAACGATGGCGGGCGGACTCAAGTCTGCCCGCCATCGTATTGACCCCGTAGTGTCTCGTAGTGTATTTGCGATTTTTAAAAAATATTTCTTTTTTTCAGTACCACAGTTCTCCCGGTTTAAAAAAATATATTAATATAAACTTATAAATATTCTTCCCTACCTATTACCACTTTACTGAAATGGTTATAGGTATGAAAAAAATACCAAACCTAATACTTGCCCACATTGAATGGTATAACACAGAACATAGGGAAACTCGAACTGAAAACAACATGGCTGCATTTAACTTGTGTAAAGGAGGTCATTAGCCAATCAGCTAATGACTTGTCATCGCTATATACCTCAGGAATACTGCGGTACTACTGCGGCCACAGATAAAACTAAATTAAAAACACTTAAAACTTATAAAGTACCCTACTTACCTGCAGTACCCCAAAGAATCATCTGGGCACCACAGTATGTAATCCTTCCAAATTTCGCCAAAATCTGATTGAAGGTTTTCACGCTACACGAAATACAAAAGTCTATGTAAAATGCATTGGATTTTACACCCGATTTGGGACCCCAACCTTTTTTCTTTGCACCCCCTTGACGAAATGCCACAAAGCTTTCAGGACCGCACTGTTTTGCAGTCATTCATGAAACGGGTGAAAAGTTATTATGGGACAAAAATCAAATAAATTCCTATTGCTGGTCACCTTAACTATAACTACAGAGCAGCTACCATCACTCTGTAATATATTTATATATATATATAAATATTTATTTATCGTTATAGTTAGTTATGCATGGCTTCATAGGAAACCTCAATCATTTACACCAGATTCTAAATCTGATAATTCACTGCTATGACGCAACAGTTGATAACAAAACCCGTTACCCGTTGTTGCTAGATCATAAAGTCCTACCAGGCCAGGCTTACAGGGCTCTCAGAGAGCCTATCAGTGCAGCGCTGCTTGTCTGCTTTGACTGAAAGCAGAAAGCACAGCTGCAGGAGGGGGAAGGAAGGCAGGGAAGGTGGTGGTGGTGTTTGTTTAAGGGAAGGAATTTTTTCCACATTTGGGACATGGAGGTGAGGCCATATTATATATGGCTCCTACTAGATAGATAACTGTGAGTTACGGGGATGTTTTTCACCTCTGGGTTTTGAGTGACACCATAGACAAGTCAAGCTTTGCTCTTGTCTAGTTGATGTCACTCAGAACCCGTTGGAGAAAAACATCCCCGTAACTCACAACTACCCATCTATAGTTTTATATATAAACAGCCAACAAAATATTCATGACATAATGACAGAGAAACAAAAGAACTGGGAAAAAACATGTCATGTAACCATCCCAAAGTTCACAGGTCATACCCACAACATTACTATTTAGATACCATGGCATTTCAAGAGTCTCATTTACCTAGAAACCCCGTGAGCAAGGAAGAAATTAAAGTGTTATATGGGGTTATGTGGCCCTTAGATACATTGTCGACATTGCTAAGTTAGCATGAGTTTTGCTTGCCCTATGCTGCTGCTTTTGCGCACGCCTCTGCTAAGAGTTTGTTTTCGCGACACTTTGCCTCTGCCCTGTATATGATAACAGATTGTTTTTCACGTTCTCAGCTTTACCTTCAATTCTGTCTGAACATAATGTGCAAGGTCGATCAACAATGTCTCTTGTTATTCTGTTCTGGTCAGTCCCTATTACCTAGACAAAACATGTTACCAACAGCTGCAGTATGGAAGAATCGAGCTTTGATATAGCGTTGTTGCATGTTTTTGAAACACACTCGAAGAAAGCCGTTCCATGAAGCTGAGCTCTGCTGTTCCTATGATGTAAACCTTTGCGTTTAGGCTTTCAGGTAGGGGGTCTGCTAATAACGCCTAGAGATCTTCTGTTATATAAAATAACTTCTTACTACCAAGTGGAGGGTGATTAGGCCCAGTTATTTTGCCTTTTTCACAGTCTTTATAAAATGACGACTCCTTTTGTATTCTATGGTATTGTAACAATGCTAATGATGCTAGCTTTATGCATTTTGCTGCTGGTCGTGGTTCGCATACTGTTTTATGAATCACTATAGTCAAAATAAACATTTTGAACTTATTTAGTGACTCTGATTATTCTTATTGTGGACAAGTACGTGAGAGCGAAAGATTGTCTTGTTCCCGCGACTCTAAGGTGAGTCGGGAGTGCTCGTGTTCTGGGTTGTCTAAACATTCGTAGCTTCTTGATATTTGTAGGAGACCGAATGAGACACTATTGCTAGTCGGTTGGGATTTTGGGTACTAAGGTGATAGGAGGTACACCCCTATTTACTGAGGTCCTGTTTTCTTGTGCATAGTTCTGTGTATGAGCAGAATCCCCGCAACATGGCGCCGCCAACGTTTGGTCTGGTTCTTATCTGCGAGACGCTTGAGTAGTGCTCGTGCTGGTCCACAATACCCTCACTTCTGTTTCCGGAAACAGCTGTGACGGAGTAACCTCCTATATTGACATTTTTATAGGTTTATTCAAGCTTGAAGTTTTAAAAGGTATTTCTTTTCATATAAAGCGAGTTTGCGCTGCCACTCTTTAAGTTGTTCTACTGTCTTCTCCATAATGGCTGTAGTTTTTTATTTTTTTTTATTTATTATTTAATTATTGCATACTGTCCAATCACATACAGCTTTCAGCCTACAACCCTGAGGCCGGCAGTGCATTGTTATGAACAAAAATACACAGCTATTAAGCCAACAACCCCAGCAGGGGGCAGGCAGCGATCTTGAACAGTAACTCTGCGTGGCAGCATGCTTACGTTAATCCTAAATTATTACCCTAAAAAAAAAAAAAAAACCCTGTTCAGCCTGCGCCTCTAAAATATCCATCCTTGTACAGTAAACTGTGATAGGTCAGTGGTGTATCAGTGCACGGTGAGTGACACATCTTATCCAGTAAGTGTTATCAGAACCCACAGCCCTAGCGTGTAATCCAGACTGGAGCCCCGCCTAGTCAGCATGGGCCGTCGCCCATCTTGGGTTAGTTAGCCGCAGTGTGCGCAGTGCCCTCCGAGACTACAGGCAGCTCCGTACTTGTGTTCTCCGCTCTGGTGAGCAGGTAGATCTTATAAAGTCCCCAGAAGTTCTTGGGTCTACTCCTGGGCGGGAGGAGCTCGCTAAAAGTCTCTGTTTGTGTGCAACAATAAAGCATATCTTGCGACCATTGTGCTATGGTGGGTAAGGGTCCCCTCAACCAACACATTGCGACACGCCGTTTAGCTATGAGTAGCCCCATGTCCACCAGTCTACGTATTGGCCTAGGCAGCAATTTAGAGAACCCCAATAGTGCCAGAAGCAGGTCCGGAGTCAAGACAGTCTCTACAATATCCCCCAACTCTTTAAAAATAGTCTCCCAGAATTTGCGTACCCCCGGGCAGTGCCACGCAAGGTGCATAAATCCGCCGGTTGTGCTCTGCATCGCTCACAGGCCGAGGAGTCCCTTAACCCATATCTCTGTAATCGCTCTGGGGTGTAATACACTCTATTTACAAACTTAAAATGTATTAGTCTATGTCTCCATTGCAAAGACACACACCGCGTGCCTGTGCAGCAATAGGTCCATGTAAGGTCATCAATAGTTTTCTGCAGATCACGCTGCCATGCCAACCGAGCCTTGGTGTACTGATGCGCTCTATGTGACATTGCTATTTTATATATATTCGTAACCATTTTCTGTGGCGACTTAGCTTTAATTACATGTGACAGTTCCAGAACCTCAGGAGGCTCCGATAGGTCTGCGCCTAATATATCGCCCAACGCCCTCCGCACCCTATGGAATTGAAACCGTTGTAATAAATTACTGGGGACTGCCGGGTCCATCACCGACTCCCAAGTTTTTGCTGTGCCGTCGATAAACAAGTCCCCCACCGTCTTTATCTTTAAGGATTGTAGCGCACGGACGACCCCTTTGTCTCTGCACAGGACCAACCAGTGCGCCCATTCAATAGGCATGGACGGAGCATATAACAATGACCCCACCTGCAATTGCAGCAAATTATGCCACGCACGGCGGATAGTGTTAACCGAGTCCAAGATTCCAGTCCTACGATCCACTGGTTCAAATAGGGCAGCAGGGAGAGGAAGGGGCTCCACAAAAATTTTTCCAGACGAAGAAATGGGATATTAGGCGATCCGTGTATCCAGTAATATGCTAAAGCACCCTGCGCTGCTCTGTAATATAAGTTTAGATCGGGTGCCCCCAGGCCCCCCAAGTGATATGGTAGTGTCAGTGTTCGCCAGCTTACCCTAGCCTGTTTACCGGCCCAGGCCAATTTAATCAATAGCGAGTTGACTCTCTGAAAAAAGGAGCGGGGAAGAACTAAAGGTATATTAGTAAAAAGGAACAAGAAACGCGGCAATACAACCATTTTCATGATTGATATTCTCCCGAGTAGGGACAGTGGCAATCTGATCCAGACTTCAACATCATCCTCAAGCCTGCTAACTGCAGAGCCATAGTTTTCCCTAAATACGATGTCCAAGTCCGTATGAATACGAATTCCGAGGTATCTAATCGCTTCGGTGGACCATTGTAAAGGGTAGTCCGGCTCGAATGGTTGTGTGAGAGGCGTAAGGGGGAAGATCACGGATTTAGACCAATTGACACGGAGGCCAGATAGGGCACCAAAGTGAACCACTTCTCGAAGTACAGAGGGAAGGTTGTCCTCCGGCTCATGTACATACAGTAGAGTGTCATCTGCATAGGTAGATACAATAATCCTATAAGTTGGGTAACAGACACCCTTATGGCCGTGGTATTCCCTTAGAGCGCACGCCAGGGGTTCCGCCACCAGGGCATATAAAATCGGGGATAACGGGCATCCCTGCCTCGTCCCTCTGCCTATCCTAATGGCTTTAGTCACCAAGTCACCTATTTTAATACGTGCCATGGGGGAGTTATATAGTACCCCAATTAATTGGAGAAAAACGGGGCCCAGTCCCATCCCGGTCAGTACAAGTCGCATGAATGGCCATTCCACAGAGTCGAAGGCCTTTGCCATATCTAGGAAAACCGCAACTGCCCAAGAGTCTGGTTTAGTATGCTGTATGGCACCAAACACCGTGCGTAGATTGTAGGTAAGGTTCCTGTTTGGGATAAACCCCGCCTGTTCCGGGGCCACCAATACTGGCGCCAGAGGTGCGAGCCGGTTGGCAAGAATCTTAGCAAATAACTTTGTGTCAACGTTTAGCAAAGACAGAGGGCGGTATGAGCCGCACTCGTCTAACGGCTTATCCGGCTTAGGGACAGCAACAATTATCGCCTCTCTCATTGTCGGTGGCATCGTACCCGAAGTGCACATATCTTCAAAGAGTGTAGATAGGTGTGGGAGCAGTAAATCAATAAAGCTTTTGTAGAAGCAAACAGTGAGGCCATCCGACCCCGGGGCACTCGCAGCCTTCATGCTAGTAAGAGCCGCAGTAATCTCCTCTTTATCAATTGGTCGCATAAGGAATTCGCAATGGGAATTATCTAGGAAAGGCAGTTGAATGTGTTCTAGATAATGAAGTATTTCTGCCTCAGAACCAGACGGGCGTGCTAAATATAATTCCGAGTAGTATTGTCGGAACCTTTCCACTATTTCGGTTTCATCCGTTAGGATCGAACCATCTGCTGCCTTAAGTTCCGAGACCCGCGTTCTACCTCTTTTAGCCTTCAATATTCGTGCTAGGACGGAGCCCGGCCTATCCCCTTCACCATAAACGCGGGCCGTAGCGTATTTACCTAAATGTTTAACTTCACTATCCGCTGCATCCTGATACTCCCCCAGAAGTTCTTTAATTTCGTGCATAATCTCTTCACCGTTACTCTCCAATTGTCGCTCTTCGAGAATTATCAGTTTACGTTCAAGGTCCGCCAGTCTCTGTCGGATAGTACGCAGAATACCCGAGTGCTTCGCTATAGCCACCCCCCGAATATAGACTTTAAAGGCCTCACAGATCACCTGATAGTTATCCACCGAGTCTATATTCTTCGTAAAGAAAATGTCGATAGCTTCATCCATATCTGCCTTAAAGACAGGGTCTAATAAGGAGTAAGGTGGGAATCGCCAGGTGAACGGCGGAACTGCCTTCCCCGGAATACTCAGCACTAACAGCATGGGGGAGTGATCTGATAGTGTCGCGGTAGTATCTGACATTCCCGGACACCTCCCCGTATCTGGGTAGAGATGAACCAATAATCTATACGGGTGTGTAGATTGTGGTATGCAGAGTAATGCGTGTAGCCCCCTCTCTCCGGGTGCATTGTTCTCCAGACATCGCATAATTCCAGACCTAACAGCACACTCTCAAGAGACCTGGCAGCTGCCGAAGGGCGCCTCGCCGGGCCCCCCGATCTATCTAACTCCGGGTTCCGTATCAGGTTAAAGTCCCCTCCCCATAGGAAGCGCGACTCCGGGTATCTATAGAAAGCACTAGCAAGGTTAGCGAAAAACTCCGGACAGTCATAATTGGGACCGTAAACGTTTACTACAATGAAGTCGGCTCCTTTTCCTTGACACCTGGAGAGTGCGAACCTGCCCTCGCTGTCTGTATCCAATTGTACCATTTTAATAGTTGACCTAGGGTTCACCCACGTTATCACCCCCCTAGCGTGCGTCGTAAAGCCTGAAACGTTAATGTTGCCTAGTAGGCCTCTACTACGGAGCAAGGGGCTGGACATGGGGAGTTGCGTTTCCTGTAGCAGGGCTACATCAATATGGTGCCTGTATAAATAATGCAGCACTTTGCGTAACTTCCGATGATCATTGAGTCCTCGTACGTTCCAGGTAAGGGCTCGTAGTGTGTCTAGGACCTCTAATTTATGTGTATCACCGTGCACAGTCATCTAGTATAATGTCGCGCATTGTGTAACCCATCCAACAACTCAGAACACTGATGTCCACCTCTAATATTCCCAGGCGCAAGGCTAAGCAGAACCTTAAAAACAACAATTTCCCCTTCAACAAACCACCCCCCTCCCACAGCATACCTCCCCCAACTTGGTCGTGGTGCATCCCTCCCGGCCCTAACCCACCACGATTCACCCACCCAGATAACCCCCCAACTCAAAGTTCCCTAGTGTGTTGCACTCGGGGGCAGATGTTGCTCGGAAAGCGTTGTACAACTGTAAAAACACTGTAAACAGTTCTCCCCCCCGCATCGTCCTTAAAGGAGTGTACAGTTTCACAGACCAAATACTCGTAGACTATAATGTACGAACCGTGCTAGCCTGTCCTTGGAACTCTTCACTCCTGAGCGCATAATGCTGCCTATCAAGTTTCACACCCGCAGGAAAGTCCTTCCCCCAAATTATCAAATCTACGCCCTCCCGCTCCCCTCCCCACAAAAACCAGCGCTGAATAGTCTCCAACCCCATGACGGGCCGCCGGTCACTCCTTGAGACATCTGATTCAACGTCCCGGATAGTCACCCTCCCATACTTGGTGCAGCAATATACCCCGCCCTCTAGGCCACCTTTCGCTTGTTCAGACTGGCTTCTGCCTACATGACCCCATCTCACTTGCCGGTAAATCCTACCAATCGCCCATCCGCCCGCAGCCGCCTCAGTCCTGGTCTTCAAGTGTGCCCCCCGTCGCCCCAGGTTCCATTTGTTGCTCCGGGCATGGGCGCCGTTCCGTCGTCCAGCCTTTTAGGGCTTTTTTCAAGGCTTGCAGATCCGTGAATATATGAGCGACCCTGCCTATTGACCCGGAGTTTCGCAGGGTACAGCATCGCGTAATCGATGCCTAAGTCACGGAGTTGCTTTTTCATAGGAACAAACTGGCGCCGGGCCTCCTGTACCCGGAAAGTGAAATCTGGAAACAAAGATATTTCAGAACCTTCATATTGTAACGTGCGTTTCTCCCTTGCCACTCTCAACGCTGCGTCCCTGTCCCTGTAGTTGAGCAATTTAGCAATGATAGGGCGAGGTGGCGCTCCCGGAGGGGGGCGAGGACCCAGCGAGCGATGCGCCCTCTCCACTACATACATGGCAGAGGAGACACCATCCCCAAGTAGAGTGACCAACAGTCTTTCAACAAATTGGTCCATGTTTCCAGTGGGTGTGGACTCCGGCAAACCTGTGATCCTGAGGTTACAGCGGCGGGAACGTGCCTCCAAATCCTCCGTTTTGTCTTGAAGGACTCGCAGAACCTTCCCCAGTTGTTTATGCTCTGTGTCCAGTGAAGTGTGTGCCTCCTCCACCTCAGTAAGGCGCCGTTCGGACATGTCTAGTCATTCCGAGTGCTTGTCTATGCGCTCCGCCATTCTATCCATGCGGTAGGAAAGGGCGTCCATCTTGGTACCCAATGATTTAATCCCACTTTGTAAGTTCTTTTCCATGGTCATCAGCAGTTCACGGAGATCCGGACTGGGATCCTCCGACATGGATCTGCCCTGCGCCCGTTCTGCCCCCTCCGTCGCGGCATCATGTGACTTCGACCGCTTCTGCTCGAAAGATAGTTTGGGCTGAGTCCTGTCCGTCTTTCCCATGACGTCTTGTAGTATGTTCTCACCGCGACTGGGGCCGCAGCGCAGCAAGATCTGGACCACCCCGGCCGGACACCCACGGCAGTGAGGTTGGTAGCTCTCCGAAACCGCCAGGGATTCCGCACCAGCAGACAGGACCTAAGGCTCTCCGTCAAATGTAACAGTGGGCTAAAGCCTCGCTATCCGCGCAAGGCTATGAGGCAGATTAACAGGGCACAAAGAAAACGCACCTCTGTGCAAGTCACCGATGGCAATCTTGGGGATGTCCCAGCCTCCAGCAATCAAGCTGTCATTTTCCTCAGGCAGCACTCTAATGCCATGGGCTGCTCCGCCGGCCTCGCCTCCCCCGCACGACTCCAACCCAACCTGGGCTACCGGGGACCGCAAGGTGCAAGGTTCCTGAGTGGAGGCCAAGGCCAACCGCAACCTCCAGTCGTTGGGGAGTTGTCTGCCCCCACTCTTCTCTAACGCAGCTTCTCAGGCCTCGAGCTCCTGCGCCACCAGTACCCAAGTCGCCGCCGCTATCTCCGCCGTGCAACCAGCACCTGCCTTTCCCCTATATGCGGGGCAGAGCAGTAGTTTCGTCGCATCGTGTGCAAGGCTCCCCGAAGCCCAACCGCCGTGGTCCAAAGTTCGCCTCTGTAGGGCTCGGTGCAAGACTCACACCGGCAGCAAGCAGGGCAAAACTTGCAGGAGGGGGGGGGGGTACCGCCACGTCTTATCGTACCAGCGCGCTGTAGTGGGAGCTCTTCTCGCCGCCGCTAGGAAAGCTTCACAGGCTCCGTGGGAGTAGGCCGCAGGAGGGGGATACCCCAGGTGCGGTGCGTGCGCCGCCCCCCGCTGTCCGCTCAAGGCCAACTAATCTCTTCCGTTGACTTTGTTCACCCCTTGCCGCACTCCTTACCCCCCGCAGGCCGTTAGGTGCTCCACGGCAACGTCAGTCTGGTTTCCAGCAGGGAGGGGGGAAGGCAGCAGAGGCGCAGGAAAGCGGAAGCCGCTGGGATCGATGTAGTGCCTCCGCGTGCAACAGCACAGCGTAGGCGGGTCGCCGCAGCTGGTGCGCACTTCAGCCCGGGGATCCAGGCCCACCAAGGCCGTAGACAGTCAAGACGGCGCTGCGTCAGCAGCGATGCTCGGATCGGAGTCGGAGCACCACCCTCCGATGCACTGCTCGTTCCGACACTCCAAACACGGTTCTGGCAATGTCTGGCTCTGGGAAACTGTCGGATTCTTGATGTATTGTGTGACGATGCGACGGAGCTCGATGCTCAAGCGGCCATCTTGGTTGCGAGCAAGCTCCGCCCCCATAATGGCTGTAGTTGATATTCCGGCTCATAGCAGAGCCGCGCTGAGGGCGCACTTGACTCGTTATGCAGTCCCTGATGCTGGGGCCGCGCTTATTTTCGTGGTGGAAGCCGATCCCCCTCACCAGTTTGAAGTTTTTTACTCTTGGGTCACCTTACCGGCGGTGGATGGAACTGATGATATGTTTCACACATATACTCCCACTGCCATTCCTCAGCAGTATCAGCCTTATAGAGCTCTTGAGATTCCGCTTACAGCTTGGCAACACCGTATTTGGTTTAATGGCGCCCTTCCTCACCCAGTCCACTCAGTCCCCTTATGGTTAATGCTGTCATGGGCAAACGCCCACAGAATAAGGATGAATTTCCTTATTGGCTTGCCGAGAAATTTGGACAGATAGAAGCTGTCTTTCCTAATACAACTCCTGTGGAGAAACACAGGATCTCAACTATTAGTTTACCCAAAGACTTAATTCCCGAATTGGCTGATTGTAACACCTGGGGCAGGCTGTTTGCAGCGGTATATTCTATGTGTTTCGGCACTCCCTCCATGACCGTACTCCCCTCTGTGATTAAACGCGTTCAAGATGAACACGGAGCCGAAGCGGCTGTCGAGCTGGGGATGAGACTGGTAGGAGTGTCCGACGTGGTTGCTGATATGATCCTTGCGAATGTCAAAGGCGATGCCGTTAGCTTTCAAGTAGCAAACCGCTTAGAAGCGGAGGCTGACAGACCACGAGAATTACCTAAGATTATTGCGAAGGCTTATAAAACCATAGGCCGCAATAGTCTGGGAAATAAGCCTACGACTCAAACACAAACGCAGTCTCTAAATCAACAGAAAGCCCAGCCTGATAAGGATGGGCGCCCTTTCTTTCCTAAAAAGAATTGGCAAAGAATTGGCAAAGGAATAAGAAACGGGGTTCCCAACAGCAGAAGCAGGGTTCGCGTGCCAGTTCACCGACCCCTGAAGCTTCTGAACGTACTTATGACTTGCGCGATCGTGCTAAAATTAAGTCTCCTGATAGATTTCAGGTTCCTGATCAGCGTTCTCCTCGTTCTTTACAGGAAACATCAGGCTCACAAGCCGGTGGAAGTGATCGCCAGGATCGGGGTACAAGTCAACCTGCGTCACAACCTCGTGAACAGCCTCGACAGTTTGAAGTCAAGGACAAGCAGGGTGATTTCCCTCCTACCCGACCTCCTTTTCAAAAGAAAAAGGTTGCCGCATTAACAGCGAGATATGCCACAGACGGTGAGAACGTGACTCCTGGATTGGACATGGGCAGTGACTCTGCTCGACAGCACGGCAGAAGTTACCATAGGGAGGCTCTACGTCCCCGTCTGGATGTGACAGCAACAGACACATTTGTTACTATTGAGACTGCAGATACCCGGGTTGCCCCCCCGGATAGACTCTACGAAGTCATTTTCCAAATTGAAGGTGATATACTGCGTCCCATTAAGGTGGTTTTCTGGGAGAATTTAACCGCTACATACGACATATTATTGGCGGAGAGGGATTGGCCTCCACCCTTTGTGTTAGCCTCTTCTAGAGGGGAAGATGTGATACTTCCGAGTTTTTCACGTTGTGTCCCTGAGGACCGCGCACAGGCTTACGCAGAGGAATGGGCTTTGGTCTTAGCCCCAGCGGTGTATCGCAATCAGGTGGGTTGGGGCGTTCATTCACCAGCTCATGAAATACCGTTGCGCTCTATGCCACAACCTCAACCTCAATATCCCATCAAACGTGAAGCAAAAGCTTCGGTTTGTGACATTCTAAGACAATTGGAGTATCAGGGGGTAATTGAGTCATGTACATCACCTATGAATAATCCTCTCTTTACTGTCCCTAAACCAAATGGTTCATTTTGGATAGTATTGGATTATAGAAATTTGAACAGCTATTGCCGCACCTTTGCGGTGCAAAACACACACAGCTCGGCGCTGGTGAATAATATTGTTCGTAAAAAATACAAGACGACACTTGACATTTCCAATGGTTTCTACACTCACAATCTCGACCGTGCGAGTAGTGACCTGACAGCATTCAGTTCCGTCGGAAATCAGAAAAAATTTACACGATTGCCTATGGGGTATAAGAATAGCCCTGGGGCATTTGCGGTGCGCATTGTGTCTTTGTTGCATGACATTGACCCTGAGGCCTTGTCGTATGTTGATGACATCTATTTGACTGACGACGACCTCGCCCTGCATCTTGACCGAGTCGACCACATAATATTGTCTTTTGCCGACTACGGTTATAAGTTCAATTTTGCAAAGTCACACATTGCCCATCTGGCAGTGCTCTTTTTGGGCTACGAGCTCAACAATGAGGGAAAGGGTCTAGCACCTCACTTCCTAGAGAAATGTGCACATTTGCAACCACCTTCTTCTTTGAAAAAGTTACAATCCCTGCTGGGTTTTTTTAATTTCGGGAGGACTTACATTCCCGATTATGCCCAGCGTATCAAACCGCTTTATGCGTTGATACAACCTAAGTTTTCATCTGCCAGCTGGCTTCCGGAACATTCTTCCGTTCTGCAGTCTTTGCAGGCAGATTTGCTTGCGACTAACTTCTTAATGACTCGTGATAACACCACCAACCTGGTAATACGTATCGTTTCAGGGGCAGTAGGTTTCACGTACTTAACATTCAATGAAGGAGACACAATACCTATTGCATACAAATCACACTTGTACACTGCGGCTGAAATGCGTTTTTCCTCTGTTGAAAAAATCTTGATGGCAGTGCAGATGGCGATTCTAAAGGAACGCTCACTGGCGCAGGGCAAACGCATTCTTATGGTCACCCCCTTCCCTGCTTTGGAAGCGGTGACTAAAGCAAGTGTACCAAACTCGAAGGCATTACACCCACGTTGGATTCAGTGGGCTACTTCTTTGACGTCTTCGGATGTCACATTTGTCTTTGATCCATCACTTCAGACTCAGGAATTTTTACAGTATGAATTTGTTCATCCGCCTCCTTTGTCGCTTCTTCCTCTGAGTAAATACAAATGCATCATTTATACCGATGGCTCGGCGCAACCGGCCACGGGTTCCAAACATGCTTATTCAGCAGCTTGCGCTATTGTGGCTGGCTCCATTGAAGATGGAGAGTTTATGTCTTCCATTGTGCACACACAGGCACTTGGAGACTGTATGGCTCAATTGGCGGAGCTGCGTGCTCTTGTTCTAGCTTTAGAGTTTGCTGATCCTCTTGTGAATACCCTTATTGTGTGCGATTCGTACTATTGTGTCCAGTCGTTCAATGACAACTTATTCTTTTGGTCTCAAAACGATTACCGCGATTCTAAAGGCAGCGCAATTAAGCATAAAACGCTTTGGGTTCGAGTGGCAGATCTTAAACAACGTCTGCCTCTCACACATGTTATTCACACTCTTGGCCACCAGCGTGTCGGAACGCACGCTCTTGGTAATTCTTTGGCTGATGAAGCAGCCAAGTCTGCAGTAGCCACGTGTTCCGTAGCAGCAGTTACAAGATCTATGACTAAGATTGATAATGAGATTCAGGCAGCAGTCGCTGCAACTAGGGAGGGAGGTAATTATCCTGTGGGTTTCCCTTCTAAGTACTCTTATCATGTAACTCCCGAACAGGTTCCTTATGCTACCATTCCTTCGGTTGGGGATCGGCTGATTCCCAACTCTGATCACAGACAAGCTTTGATCAAGGCCGCACACGAAGGCATTGCTTCGGCCCATGCTGGTGTGTCGACAACAGTCTCTATTCTTCAGCAACGTTACTGGTGGCGTGGTTTATATAAACAGACTAGTAACTATGTTCTTTGCTGCGATGTTTGTCAACAAATCAAACCTTCTACGGTCCCACGTCCGCCACAAACTCAGTTATGTATTTCTAATAGACCTTTTGGCTGTGTCTATCTTGATCACTGCGGTCCTCTTTCTTCTGATACTGCATACAAGTATATCTTGGTTGCCGTTGATTCGTGCACTCGATTCCTGTGGGTCTGGCCACAACGTAGTGCTGACGCTCAAAATGTCATCAGGGATTTGCATGTCTTTATCTGGATTTTTTGCCTGTGGTACCTTCCATTCTGACCAAGTTCCAGCGTTTGCCTCTAAGGCTTACAAGGATGCGATGAAGTCGTTGGGGGTACAGGTGCAGTTTTCGTCTCCATACAGGCCTGAGGGCAATTCAGTTGTGGAGCGAATGAACCGTGACAAAGCAATCCTTGACAGCTAGAGTCTTAGGTACTGGCAGGGACTGGCTGTCCCACTTGTATGGGGTCCAACGTGCACTAAATAATCTCCCTAGAAGATTTCTGGGTGGGCGGACCCCTTACGAAATGCTCTTTGGCTTTCACATGCTTGTTCCTGACCTTGATGGTCTGGACATTGTGGCGACTGCCTCTAAGTTTGACGTAGATAATCATTCTGCTATGTTACAGGATCTACAAAAGGCACTTGATACTCTGGCAACTGAGCATTTACCATCTTCGCTTGCTGATGCACTACTGAATCCTGTTACCGGTTGGCTTCCTAAAATTGGGGATCTTGTGAGAGAGAAGATTGAAAACAAAAAAGAATTTGGTCCCTCTTACCGGGCTCCAGTTTCAGTACTTGGACTGAAGGGTACTCGTACAGTCATTCTACCACCGTTGCCTGGTTGCAAAGACAACAGGTATATCTCAGTGGACAATGTCAAGTTACACCGTGTGGCCGATTCTGAATAGTGTGAAACCTGCAGTTTCGTGCAACGCAATTTCCTTAGCGCCATTGACTTTGACATCATCTGCTGCCACACGGATGTCTGCTCATATGATGGACACTGTAATTGATCTTCAACCTTTGTGACAATCCTCTTCTGCGATGGATATTGTGTGCCCTATTCCGGCTATTGATTCCATGAGTGAGCTGCCATCAAGCCCACGGGTACGAATGGACGATTCGGCACTTTCGCCTTTGCTTACAAGTCCAGTGAGTGCCTGTGATGGTGATCAGGCACACCTTTCTTCTGCTGTCTCCTTCTCTTCATCCAGTTTGTCTGATGCACCCCCGTCTAAATTGCATATTTTTTACTCCTGGTTCAAAAAGACATACTTCGTTCCCCCATGGACCTACAATTGGTTGATGCTGATCCGAATTTTCCTCTTCATCTCAATTGGATTTGTGACAGTGTTCTTTTTGCTCATAAATGGCCATTATCTCCCTGAACGCTCTGCAGTACAAATGGTCGATGGAACTTTGGCTCCTCACACATCGTCCCATGTCATGAAACGTAACCAGTCTTTTGTGAACATTTCAGCTTTCCCAGTTCCTGATGGCATAGTTTGGGACAAAGTAGCTTACGAAATTCATGGCCCGACTGAGGTCCTTCTAGTTTCATTCGTGTTTCGCGTCTCATTAGTAGATGTGGTGACACGGGACATACATTCGGATGATTGGGATGTGCAGGCAGTTAATGCATTGTTTTCAGATTTAAAATATTATGCTGCCTTTGATGCTGAAGATTTGTATTTAAATTCTGCCAATTATGGTGATCTCTTTTGCTATCAACATTATGGGCATCATTTTTTACACAAAACCAACACAATGAGACCTGTTTTTAATTTTACCCAATGGGAACATTGTCCAACTCCCTTGGAGGGGAGTTCTAAAACGCTTAGAAATAAGTTCACCTATTTTTCAGATTATGATTTGACTAATCCTGAAATTTTTTTAGGCTTCAAAAATCCCCTACATCTAAGTACCTGTTATCACACACTAAACTGATTTACGCCAACTTGTTTAGAACACAGTTGGCCACACACGGTTATGACCATTGGAAACAGGCTATAGATTTAAAGTCAATCTGGGGCACAAAGCCATGGCAGGTACAGGGCACTGAGGCATTACATTGTGCCTGCCTAATCCCGACTCAATTGTTATTTTTAAATGAAACCATTTACCAAACATCCTGTTGTGGCCTTGCAACTACCAAAAACCTGAATACCCCCTCCATTCCTTCATTAGCTGAATATGACAATTGGCGGTTACATAATAATTACACCACTGAGGCTTTGCAGGCTCTCCTTCAAGATGCCTCCTTTAATGTTTCTGAGGTTGATTCATCAGGATGGTTGGTGTGGCAAACTAAAGCAAATGCATGCCAGTTGCGTTTCTATAATGTTACACCTGGTTTTATTCAGACTAAGCCTGACCCTCGTTATCCACCTCATCATTCTGTGACTACATACTCGGTAGGTAAATTGTGCCAGGAGTGGTTAGAACACTCTACCCTGGCATCTGTGAAACAGCACCTTTCCCTCCTATCGAACGATATAAATTTGGCTGATTTTCTCCTGGGCTTATGTAATCCAAGGGCCAAGCGATTTATTTATGCCACTTATAATGAAATTTGGAATCTTTCACAGATGGAAGCAGCCTTCCGTCTGCGTCAAATTGATCAGGCAAATTTAGAAAAAGTCCTTGCTGTAGTGGACAACAGCATTAACACACTTTCTTCACGCATTTACACCTTAGACAATATTGTTTCTTCTGTAATAGATATTGTGCAAAGTGATGTTTCTGTGTTATATCATGGTCAGAATCAGTTACGGTCGGTCATGCAATTTGCTTGGACGTTGCAGACACTGAAAATGGGTAAAGTGCCTTGGGATTATTTGAATGCCACTGCTTTATTTTTGCCTTTTAACCTGACTGATAAACAGAGGTTTATGTCCATGAAAGATGCTGTATACACGCTGTTACATATTGAACAAGTGGAACCTTTACCGTTTTCCATAGCGGAAACGGACTCTGCTGTGTGGTTAATTCATGGGGTTATCACTTTGCCCTTTTCGCTTTTTCATTTTACATCATGTATGCAACACTTTCCTGTTGGCTGCTTTGAACCGCTTGGTAGTGCTTTTCTGCATGAATTATGGGCCCTGCCCTTTGCTTATCGGTGTCTGAGGGAGGATAAAGAGGTTTTCCTTACAGGAGAGGAGTGTGATTCGACAGTGGGTCACTCCCTTGTGTGCAAACACGTTAAACTGCACGGCGAGTGTAACGTGTCAGCGCCGAATCTAGCTTGCTTTTTAAGGGGGACCCCAGTACCATCCATCACGCCTGTCTTTACATTGCTTACTAACGGCAGCTATCTCATTTTAAACAATCAAGACTGCTGTGGTTTGCGGGCGGGAGTCCCATACTTGGTAACAGTTTCCCAGCGAGTAACTTGCTGTAGCAATGTCCTTTTCCTGCCCCCGCAGGGGAGTTTAGATTCTTCGCTTTGGCCTTCCATTCTGACTTTGAAAACAGAGTTCAACAAGTTGAGCAGGCTCAAAGCCCTTTTATTCCAACAAGAGGTGGCCCTCACTTCCGCCCGAGAAACATTCAGATTGCAGGTGGCTCGGACCTCGTGTGAGATACAGTCCCTTCTTAACACTAACCTCCCACTTCATTTTGGGGAACTAATTCACCAAATATTTAATGCATCTGAGACGACAGGCCTTGCACATTTTTTTAAATGTGTGGGATCTTGCCTGGTCTTTTCCTTTCAAACTATATTCGGGGTAATATCGGCTTTTATTAATTCTATATTTTCCAGCGTTTTCGGAGGGTTCCCCTTAATATTGGCGCTGGAAGCTGGTGTCCTGCTTCTCCTCCTTGTGCTTCGTAATGGATGCTCACTTTGTGGCTCTGCACAAGCCGGCCCAGCTACAACTGTACCGTAATCGCCTATATGAGGCTTTTGGATGCTTGCCTTTAGCAACGCTTGGCGTAAGTTACGACTTGACATTCCGCTTTGCCTATTTTACTTGCGTGCAGCCAGTGCTTAATTCCAAAAGATGTCATTTCTCCTGGGCGATGGAACTTTGCTTATCGAACACGTGGTGTCCAATCCCTGATTTCAGCCGGTTGATGGGGCCCTTAGAGGTGCATGACTAGGCTTGTTCTGTGGATGGTCAAATGACGCGTGCAGCTTTACTTGGAATCTTGGATCAATGGGATATTTGTGCGGTTGCGCAGACTTTCCTACAACGAAGTTTCATTGAATATTACGCAAGTTTCCCATTTCTACTTTTGGATGCTCCTGCTTGTGAGGAACATGATTGTTCCTTCGACTTACTAAATTGGATGTTTTCGCTTTTTTCTACCAATGACAAGGATGAACTATTGGAAGGAATTGCATTCCTTTGCACCCAAACCTTCATGGATTGACTACTTGGGTCGTCCCTACTCCGCTGTCTGGAATTCAGACTCTTTTTTCCAGCTCAAAGTGCCTATAGCTTTTTCTTCGAACTTTCCCTTTTTTCTCCGATTTTTTTTTTTTTTTTTTTTAAAAGTTCCTCACCAATATTCTAAACACTGCCTGACTTTTGAACTCTGTTTTTGTTCAACTGTCTATGTCCTACTGACTTACCAGGGGGAGAGTGTTATATGGGGTTATGTGGCCCTTAGATACATTGTCGACATTGCTAAGTTAGCATGAGTTTTGCTTGCCCTATGCTGCTGCTTTTGCGCACGCCTCTGCTAAGAGTTTGCTTTCGCAACACTTTGCCTCTACCCTGTACATGATAACAGATTGTTTTTCACGTTCTCAGCTTTCCCTTCAATTCTGTCTGAACATAATGTGCAAGGTCGATCAACTATGTCTCTTGTTATTCTGTTCTGGTCAGTCCCTATTACCTAGACAAAACATGTTACCAACAGCTGCAGTATGGAAGAATCGAGCTTTGATATAGCGTTGTTGCATGTTTTTGAAGCACACTCGAAGAAAGCCGTTCCATGGAGCTGAGCTCTGCTGTTCCTATGATGTAAACCTTTGCATTTAGGCTTTCAGGTAGGGGGTCTGCTAATAACGCCTAGAGATCTTCTGTTATATAAAATAACTTCTTACTACCAAGGGGAGGGTGATTAGGCCCAGTTATTTTGCCTTTCACAGTCTTTATAAAATGACGACTCCTTTTGTATTCTATGGTATTGTAATAATGCTAGCTTTATGCATTTTGCTGCTGGTCGTGGTTCGCATACTGTTTTATGAATCACTATAGTCAAAATAAACATTTTGAACTTATTTAGTGACTCTGATTATTCTTATTGTGGACAAGTACGTGAGAGCGAAAGATTGTCTTGTTCCCGCGACTCTGAGGTGAGTCGGGAGTGCTTGTGTTCTGGGTTGTCTAAACATTCGTAGCTTCTTGATATTTGTAGGAGACCGAATGAGACACTATTGCTAGTCGGTTGGGATTTTGGGTACTAAGGTGATAGGAGGTACACCCCTATTTACTGAGGTCCTGTTTTCTTGTGCATAGTTCTGTGTATGAGCAGAATCCCCGCACAATAGGTGCCATTGCTGTTATGCAGTGGGCCAAAACGGACAGCCGGTGGAATTGTACCAGCATAGTACACACAACCTAACTGAAAAATTGTTGCTAGTCTATAATGAAGAATACAAACTGGGGGTGCTACCTGCATCCATGTGTGAGGCACAGATTATTCTTATCCCAAAACCTGGCATGGATCTGGAGAGATTCTCCTCGTATCGCCCCCTCTCAATGTTAAATGTAGATGTGAAAATCCTTATATAAGTTCTGGCAAATGTGCTGCACAGGGTGGGACATGCCAAGGATGAGTATGCACTTACCCTGCGTGATATCGAACAGGCCTTTGAGTTGGTTAGTTGGGAGCACATGTGGGAGGTACTGCAGACAAAGGGCCTTGGACAGATGTGTATCATGTGGGTCAAGTTACTGTATACAAGACTTCTGGCCCCAATCTGTACAGGCTGCTTGCTATCAGAACAATTTGAGACTGGATTCGATGGGGTTGTCCCCCCCATCGCTGTTGCTTTTTGCACTAGTAATGGAACAACTGGCTTGTTGGCTGAGGAATGTGCTCAATCTTTGGGAAAATATGGGTAGGGGCTACTGTGCACGTGGTGTCCCTATATGCTGATGACACCTTGGTGTACCTTAGGCAACCCACATACTCGGTACTGATACTAGTCCTGATGAAAGTTTGGGAAGCTTCAGGGTTGCGCATCAATCGTAATAAGTCAAAACTATTCTGCTTGAAAAGTCTGAGAGGACTGAGTATGGCAGTATTACCGATTGGGAATTTATACTGGGTCACTGATGAGTTTCAGTATCTGGGCATCCGAATTACATTAGACAGAGTGTCCAGCCATAGGTTGCATATGGGGTGGGTGACAGATGGACTGCAGTCCGCTGTGAAATTTTGGAATACGCTCCCACTCTCGGTTATAGAAAAGTGGCAGGGCAAAGATGGTATTTCTTCCCATATGCGTATATATTCTGCAGGTCTCCACGTATGCAATTCTGAAACAAGGGTTTGTAGTCCTGAATCGGCTATTGGTGGAATTGATATGGGTGGGTGTGAGAAAGTGCCATCTTTCTTACATGGTATGCCCCCACTTTTTGCTGAATGGCTGATGTACTTTGACTGAGTGTGCCCTGGGCTCCTGCCAACCAGGTACCCAGGGCCTGTGTTCCTTCCCTAAAATTGCATTGATACCTACACCCAATTGACATCCCTGGCCACAGGTCAGCCCCTGGTAAATGGTACCATGGGTACCCAGGGCACTGTGACCAGGAAGGCCCCTAAGGGCTGCAGCACTTGTTGTGCCACCCTTAGGGACCCTGCACCTTACACACACACACTGCCTTTGCAGGCTGCGTGTCTTGGTGCAGAACAAAAGTGAAGAGTCGACATGGCTCACATCCCTGTGTGCCATGCCTACAAGCCACTGCCCTGGCCTAGGTCAGCCACCCCTCTAGCTGGGTGCACTATGCCAGTGGTGAGGGCATAGAGGCATGAGCCCTGTGCCCCTACAGTGCCCAAGTCCATTCTTGGGCATTGTAAGTGCAGTGCTGCCATTAAGAGTATATGGTGCTGGGAGTCTGTCATTACGAACTCCACAGCACCATAATGGCCCCACTGAAGACTAAGAAGTTTGGTATCAAACTTCTCAGCACATTAAACCCCCACTGATGCCAGTGTGGGATTTAATGTAAAACGCACTCCAGAGGGCATCTTAGAGATGCCCCCTGAAACCAACCCGACCTCCAGTGTCCGGACTGAGTGGCTGCCCAGGCTGCCACCACCAGACATGTTTCTGGACCCCTGGGTCGAGAGCCTCTGCTCTCAGGGGCCTGAAACAATGCACATCCCGGGACGAGGTGCCAAAGCCTCCTCCCCAGGATGGGCAGGGGGAGCTTCAAAGGCCTGCCGCCTTTGGAGTTTCCCCAGACCATTTGCTGCTTCCAGCAAACTGGTCCCCACTGGTTCTACCCCACTCCTGGCGGGAGAACCGGCGGGAAAACCAGAAGCAGGAAATGGGTTGTGCCCACCTCTGCCAACTCCACCCCTAAGGTGGGGGAGGCGAGGTGAAGCACAAACTCGAGTCCCCGCCATCTTGAGGATGGGGGACCTGGCCAACCAGGGACAGGCTCCTGTCCCCCTCCCACTGGAGAGGAACAGAATAGGGGGTGTACCCACCCCAGGGAAGGGACTCATTGGTCCCTGCCCTTACCTACCTGTAACCACCCCTAAATTTAGTATTTAGGGGCTCCCTGAACCTTCCTTCCGCAGTTCCCAAATCCGAAAACAAGAAGAGAAGACGAAGCAAGAAGACCAGCCGTGCAGCTGCTAAAAGGAGGCGACAACAACTGACTTGGCCCCAGCCCTACCGGCCTGTCGACCTCTGAACCTGCTCCTGCGGAATCCCGGCCTCAGCAACCTCACAAACCCCGGAGGACCTGACTTCTGTGCTACAGCCTTCGACCCAGGGACTCCCACGAGCAGTGGTACTGCTCAAAGAAAACCTACCAAAGACCCGGCCCTGGCACGGAGCCGCGAAACCTGCACACTCTGCACCCGCCGAGTCCAGCCTGTGCCTGAGTGACCAAAGACCTCGAGGACGACCCCCGGCGATTCTGACCTGGAATCCAGTGGCCAAGGACCCTCCTCGACGACCCAGACAGCGCCTGCAGCCTCAGGACAAGGGACCCCTCCAACCGCGACCAGCAGGGGGTAAGATTTCCCGACCTCAAAAGACACCCCTGCACCCGGCGCCCCACGGCCCCCTGTGCCCAACTCCTGGGTGTCTACCTATCCTCCAAGACCCCAACTTACCTCCTGAAGTGTTGGTCGTCCCTGAAGAATCACCGTCCCCGAGCCTGCAGCCTTTCTTCACCTTTCACGACCTCTATTGTTTAACATTGAGCGCCCGACGGCTCAAAGCACCCTGCACCCAGCCGCCCGAGTGCCCCTGGAAGTGCAACCTCTATCCTAACCTACTTCCCTACTTGCCCTGAGCAAGTGACCAGGAGCCCAGCTCCCACAGTCGCGTGGCCTGCTTGCCAGCAGCCACCAACCCGGGGCCCCCCGCCTGCCATAGGATAACATTGGGCCTTCTCACTCTGCACCCGGCCGCCCCTGTGCCGCTGAGGGTGTAAAAACTGTACTTACCTGATCCTGGGGGACCCCTGAGTCTTACCCAGAACCTTAACCCTGCCAGTCAAGTACTTACCCGAAATCCGATAACTCACTTTTCTTCCATAGGGTTCCATTGACTGATTTTCTGCGAAATTTCTTCTAAGTGTGGAGTTCTGAAACTTTAGAATATTCACCAAAAATCAACCGAGTCACGAAAACGAAAATACTCACCTAGTATTAGGAGGGGCCTCAGTGCTGGACCCGAGTGCCCAACACTGGCCCTAAAAGTAATCGCAACGTTACTTACCGTTAACTCACTTTTCCTTCATAGGGATCCATTGACTGGTTTTCTGTGAAATTTCTTCTAAGTGTCGATTTCTGTATTTTACAAATATTCTTTAAAAATCGAACAAACTACAAAAACGTAATTACTTACCTGTTTTAAGTAAATGTCCCAGTGCTGAACCTAGGAGTCCAGCACTGGATTACAAAAATAACGTAAACATACTTTGCTTGCACACTGTATTTCCTTTCATAGGATAACATTGGTAATTTTATCCAGAAAAGTTTCTAAGTGTCAGCTTTTGAAATATAGTAATATTCTTCAAAAATCACTACAATAACCAAAACGCTTTTTCTTACCTGTTTACAGGAAGTGTCCCAGGACTGAATCCAGGATCCAGTCCTGTGGTTAGAAAAGTGCTCTGCAAAGTAATCAATTGTAATTAAGCATAATTTTCCATTGAGCTCAATGTTGCATTGAATTTGACCCTGTGTTGCCTCTTGCACCAACTGTGATTACCACTATCTAAAAAGTCTATTGCCTATCTGTAAGGTGAATAACCAAAGCATCTCATACTGAGAAAGTATATTTTGACCCTATTGTTGGTTCTAAAATAAAACAAGCATATATTTTTATATACAAACCATTGGCCTAGAGTTCAGTTCTTGAGTGTGTGGCTTCATTTGCTGACTGAGTGTGTACAACAAATGCTTTACACTGTCCTCTGATACTGCCTTACTGCTCGACCAAGCTACCACTTTGGAGAGTAAGGTTATATCTAACTTTAGCCTCTGTCAACCCTCTGGGGGACTGTGGACTCTGTACACCCTGAACCTTACTTGGGTACAGTATATACAGAGCCACTTTCCTACATTGGTGGATCAGCGGTGGGATACAAACTTGCATTTGTTGGACTACTTGGTTACCATCTGATCACACGACAGAACTCTTAAATTGCCTTTAGAATTCTGATTTTTTTAATTGGCATTTTTTTTTACCAAATTACTAAAAGTCTTGTTAGGGCCTTGCTTAAGTCCCTGTAGCATCTTAGAAAATAAAAAGTCACTATAGCCAAGGTTAGAGGGGTTAGAATTTTTTTAAAAAAATGTCTCAAGACAAGAACCCAGCTACTAGTGAAGATAATAATGACATACAGGAACTGGTTGAGGAGCTCGACCTCACCCCTTATCTTCATTTGTCTTTCAAAGAGATAAGGTCCTTATGCAAACTTAAAGATATACCAATGGGCCAGCATCCAACCAAACAAGGGCTCCAGGAGCTCCTGGCTGAGTATGCTAAAGCCCACCCCTCTGAGCATGGTGATGACCCAACAGAGGAGGAAAGGAATGAGGAGGATGGGGATGGTAACCCACCTCCATCACTTCCTAGGGAAGATAGGGTCCCTGCACCCTTAACTCCAGAATAGACCTCTGGGGACCTAGGGGCCACCTAGGTGGTCCTGGTCCCAGAGAGGACACTGAGGATACCCTCAGTGAGGAGGACAACTTGTTAGCCAGGTTGGCCAAGCGACTGGACCTAGAGACCAGACTCCTGGCTCTAGAGAAGGAAAGACAGGAGATGGGTTTAGCACCCATCAATGGTGGCAGCAATACTAAAAATAAGGATAGGGAGGAAACTTCTGAACCTAAAATCCCCAAAGGGATTGTCCCTAAGTTTGAGGAAGGTGATGACATCACCAAATGGTTCACAGCCTTTGAGAGGGCTTGTGAAATAAGAAGAGTAAAGAAACCTCTGTGGGGGCACTCCTGTGGGAACTGTTCTCTGGTAACTGCAGAGACAGGCTTCTGACCCTCTCTGGGCCAGATGCAGGGTCCTATGACCTCATGAAGAGTACTCTGATTGAGGGATTTGGGCTCACTACTGAGGAGTATAGAATTAGATTCAGGGGGGCTCACAAAACCCAGACCCAGTCCTGGATTGACTTCGTGGACTACTCAGTAAAGACACTGGATGGCTGGTTAGCTGGACATAATGTGCATGATTTTTCTGGACTTTACAATTTGTTTATGAAGGAACACATACTAAGTAATTGCACAAATGAAAAGTTGCATCAGCATTTGGTAGACCTAGGTCTAATTTCTCCCCAAGAATTGGGAAAGAAGGCAGACCACTGGGTCAAGACTAGGGTGACAAGGACAACCACTGGGGGTGACCAAAAGAAGGTGGTCACCAAACCCCCAGGGGAAAGGTGGTGAGAATCCCCAAGATAAAAAGTCTGAGTCTTCCAAAGGGCCCCAAAAACCTGTTCAGGGGGTGGGTCCCAAACTACTCCCTATGTGCCTCAACCCTATAGGGGAAGAACTTTGATCCCTTGAAGGCCTGGTGTAATAACTGTAAGAAGTCAGGACACCTCACTGTAGACAAAACTTGCCCCCACAACAAAGCCCCTAAGGCACCCAGTACAGCTACTCCTGGGGCAGCAAGTTTACAGATGGGATCAGAAGTGTACCCTGAGCAAATCTGGGAACCCACTGAGGCAAGTCTGGTCTCCCTAGGGGAAGTGGAATTTGCCACTGTAGCTGTGTGGCCACCCAACTTAAAGAAGTATTTGCAATACCCCTGGGTGAATGGAACTAGAGTAGAGGCTCTGAGGGATACAGGTGCCAGTGTCACTATGGTGAGGGACACACTGGTTTCCCCTGAGCAATACTTGATTGGGAAAACTTACCCAGTCACCAATGCTGACAGTGTCACCACTAGTCATCCCATGGCCATGGTGACATTAGGCTGGGGGAGTTACTGGCCTGAAGCAGGTAGTGGTCTCTCCGAAGTTACCAGCTGCATGTCTGCTAGGAAATGATCTGGAAACCTCAGCCTGGGCAGAGGTGGAGCTAAAGGCCCATGCAGCCATGCTGGGCATCCCTGAATTGGTGTGTGTAAAAACAAGAGCACAGAGCAAAAGGCAGGGTGAAGAAATAGTGTTGGAGCCTGAAATGATGGCCCAGCCTACCAAGAGAAAAGGAAAGAAGACTGGCGGACCAGCTTCTACACAGTCACAAGAGCAGGACCCCTCTCCTCAGGAGAGAACCTGGAAGCCCCAGAGGGAACTGAGCCCCTAGAGCTTGACCCTTACCAGGTTGAACTCTTGGGCCCAGGGGGACCCTCTAGGGAAGAGCTGTGCCAGGGACAGCAAGACTGTCCCACTCTTGAAAGCCTGAGGCAGCAAGCTGTTTCAGAAGCCAAGGGAGATGTCAGTGGTACCCACAGAGTCTATTGGGAAGAGGGATTACTGTACACTGAGGCAAAAGACCCCAACCCTGGAACCACCAGGAGAGTGGTAGTGCCCCAGAAGTACAGGGAGTTCCTCCTAACTTTGGCTCATGACATCCCCCTAGCTGGACATCTGGGCCAAACCAAAACTTGGGAAAGGCTAGTTAGCCACTTTTACTGGCCCCAGATGCACCAAAGGTGAAGGAGTTTGTCAGCTCCTGTGTTACCTGTCAAGCCAGTGGCAAGACAGGTGGCCATCCAAAGGCCCCCTGATACCACTACCTGTGGTGGGGGTTCCCTTTGAAAGGGTAGGTGTGGACATAGTGGGTCCACTGGAACCTCCCACAGCCTCAGGGAACAAATTCATACTGGTGGTAGTGGATCATGCCACTAGGTATCCTGAGGCTATTCCCCTTAGGACTACTACAGCTCCTGCAGTAGCCAAAGCCCTCATTGGTGTCTTCACCAGGGTAGGGTTTCCTAAGGAGGTGGTTTCAGACAGAGGTTCCAACTTCATGTCTGCTTACCTGACCCACATGTGGAAGGAGTGTGGGGTGCAGTACAAGTTTACTACACCCTACCACCCACAAACCAATGGCCTTGTTGAGAGGTTCAACAAGACATTGAAAGGCATGATCATGGGGCTCCCTGAAAAACTCAAAAGGAGATGGGATGTCCTACTACCATGCCTGCTTTTCGCTTACAGAGAAGTGCCACAGAAGGGGTAGGTTTCTCACCCTTTGAACTTCTGTTTGGCCATCCTGTGAGGGGACCACTCTGTCTTGTAAAGGAGGGCTGGGAGAGACCTCTCCAAGAACCCAAACAAGATATAGTGGACTATGTGCTTGGCCTAAGGTCCAGAATGGCTGAGTACATGGAAAAGGCATCCAAGAACCTTGAGGCCAGCCAGGAGCTTCAGAAGCACTGGTATGACCAAAAAGCTGCACTGGTTGAATTCCAACCTGGGCAACAGGTATGGGTTTTGGAGCCAGTGGCACCAAGGGCCCTCCAGGACAGATGGAGTGGCCCTTACCCTATCCTAGAGAAAAAGAGTGAGGTCACCTACCTGGTTGACCTGGGCACCAGCAGGACACCCAAAAGGGTTATCCATGTGAACCGCCTAAAACTCTACAATGACAGGGCTGACATCACCATGCTGATGGTGACAGATGAGGAACAGGAAGCTGAGAGTGAACCTCTCCCTGATCTCCTCTCCCACAGCCCAAAAGATGGGTCAGTAGATGGAGTTGTCTTTTCAGACACCCTCACTGCCCAACAGCAGACTGACTGCAAGCAAGTCTTGCAGCAGTATGCTGGGCTCTTTCCTTGACCCCTGGTCTGACAAACTGGTGTACCCATGATGTGGACACTGGTGACAGTGCACCTGTCAAAAACAAGATCTATCGTCAGTCAGACCAAGTTAAGGAAAGCATCAGAGCTGAAGTCAGCAAGATGCTGGAGCTAGGGGTTATTGAGCCCTCTGAGAGCCCCTGGGCTAGCCCAGTGGTTCTGGTCCCCAAACCTCATCAAAAGGGTGAAAAGAGAGAGATGAGGTTTTGTGTGGACTATAGGGGTCTCAACTCTGTCACCAAGACAGATGCACACCCTATCCCAAGAGCTGATGAACTGATAGACAGATTGGGTGCAGCCAAATACCTGAGTACCTTTGACTTAACTGCAGGGTACTGGCAGATTGGCATGGCCCCAGGAGCCAAACAGAAAACAGCATTCTCCACACCTGATGGGCATTTTCAGTTCACTGTTATGCCCTTTGGTTTAAAGAATGCCCCTGCCACCTTCCAGAGGTTGGTGAATCAAGTCCTTGCTGGGTTGGAGTCCTTTAGTGCAGCTTATCTTGATGATATTGCTGTCTTCAGTTCCACCTGGCAGGATCACCTGGTCCACCTTGGGAAGGTTTTAAAGGCCCTGCAAACTGCAGGCCTAACTATCAAGGCATCCAAATGCCAGATAGGGCAGGGCACTGTGGTGTACTTGGGCCACCTGGTTGGTGGAGGCCAGGTACAACCCTTACAGCCCAAGATCCAGGCTATCCTGGACTGGGTAGCTCCAACAACTCAGACCCAAGTCAGGGCATTCCTTGGCTTGACTGGGTACTACAGGAGGTTTGTGAAGGGATATGGGTCCATTGTGACTCCCCTCACAGAACTCACCTCCAAGAAGATGCCAAAGAAAGTAAACTGGACAGTTTGTTGCCAAAAGGCTTTTGACACTCTGAAAGAAGCAATGTGCTCAGCACCAATTCTAAAAGCACCAGATTATGCCAAGCAGTTCATTGTGCAGACTGATGCCTCTGAGCTAGGGATAGGAGCGGTCCTATCCCAGACCAATGATGAAGGCCAAGACCAACCTGTTGCTTTTATAAGCAGAAGGCTTCTCCCCAGGGAGCAGCGTTGGAGTGCCATTGAGAGGGAGGCCTTTGCTGTGGTCTGGTCCCTGAAGAAGCTGAGGCCCTACCTGTTTGGAACTCACTTCCTAGTTCAAACTGACCACAGACCTCTCAGGTGGCTAATGCAAATGAAAGGAGAAAACCCAAAACTGTTGAGGTGGTCCATCTCCCTACAGGGAATGGACTTTGAAGTGGAACACAGACCTGGCACTGCCCATGCCAATGCAGATGGCCTTTCCAGGTTCTTCCACTTAGACAATGAAGACTCCATAGGGCAAGGTTAGTCTCATCATCTTTCGTTTGGGGGAGTTGTGTGAGAAAGTGCCATCTTTCTTACATGGTATGCCCCCACTTTTTGCTGAATGGCTGATGTACTTTGACTGAGTGTGCCCTGGGCTCCTGCCAACCAGGTACCCAGGGCCTGTGTTCCTTCCTAAAATTGCATTGATACCTACACCCAATTGACATCCCTGGCCACAGGTCAGCCCCTGGTAAATGGTACCATGGGTACCCAGGGCACTGTGACCAGGGAAGGCCCCTAAGGGCTGCAGCACTTGTTGTGCCACCCTTAGGGACCCTGCACCTTTACACACACACACTGCCTTTGCAGGCTGCGTGTCTTGGTGCAGAACAAAAGTGAAGAGTCGACATGGCTCACATCCCTGTGTGCCATGCCTACAAGCCACTGCCCTGGCCTAGGTCAGCCACCCCTCTAGCTGGGTGCACTATGCCAGTGGTGAGGGCATAGAGGCATGAGCCCTGTGCCCCTACAGTGCCCAAGTCCATTCTTGGGCATTGTAAGTGCAGTGCTGCCATTAAGAGTATATGGTGCTGGGAGTCTGTCATTACGAACTCCACAGCACCATAATGGCCCCACTGAAGACTAAGAAGTTTGGTATCAAACTTCTCAGCACAGTAAACCCCCACTGATGCCAGTGTGGGATTTAATGTAAAACGCACTCCAGAGGGCATCTTAGAGATGCCCCTGAAACCAACCCGACCTCCAGTGTCCGGACTGAGTGGCTGCCCAGGCTGCCACCACCAGACATGTTTCTGGACCCCTGGGTCGAGAGCCTCTGCTCTCAGGGGCCTGAAACAATGCACATCCCGGGACGAGGTGCCAAAGCCTCCTCCCCCAGGATGGGCAGGGGGAGCTTCAAAGGCCTGCCGCCTTTGGAGTTTCCCCAGACCATTTGCTGCTTCCAGCAAACTGGTCCCCACTGGTTCTACCCCCACTCCTGGCGGGAGAACCGGCGGGAAAACCAGAAGCAGGAAATGGGTTGTGCCCACCTCTGCCAACTCCACCCCTAAGGTGGGGGAGGCGAGGTGAAGCACAAACTCGAGTCCCCGCCATCTTGAGGATGGGGGACCTGGCCAACCAGGGACAGGCTCCTGTCCCCCTCCCACTGGAGAGGAACAGAATAGGGGTGTACCCACCCCAGGGAAGGGACTCATTGGTCCCTGCCCTTACCTACCTGTAACCACCCCTAAATTTAGTATTTAGGGGCTCCCTGAACCTTCCTTCCGCAGTTCCCAAATCCGAAAACAAGAAGAGAAGACGAAGCAAGAAGACCAGCCGTGCAGCTGCTAAAAAGGAGGCGACAACAACTGACTTGGCCCCAGCCCTACCGGCCTGTCGACCTCTGAACCTGCTCCTCGCGGAATCCCGGCCTCAGCAACCTCACAAACCCCGGAGGACCTGACTTCTGTGCTACAGCCTTCGACCCAGGGACTCCCACGAGCAGTGGTACTGCTCAAAAGAAAACCTACCAAAGACCCGGCCCTGGCACGGAGCCGCGAAACCTGCACACTCTGCACCCGCCGAGTCCAGCCTGTGCCTGAGTGACCAAAGACCTCGAGGACGACCCCCGGCGATTCTGACCTGGAATCCAGTGGCCAAGGACCCTCCTCGACGACCCAGACGACGCCTGCAGCCTCCAGGACAAGGGACCCCTCCAACCGCGACCAGCAGGGGGTAAGATTTCCCGACCTCAAAGACACCCCTGCACCCGGCGCCCCACGGCCCCCTGTGCCCAACTCCTGGGTGTCTACCTATCCTCCAAGACCCCAACTTACCTCCTGAAGTGTTGGTCGTCCCTGAAGAATCACCGTCCCCGAGCCTGCAGCCTTTCTTCACCTTTCACGACCTCTATTGTTTAACATTGAGCGCCCGACGGCTCAAAAGCACCCTGCACCCAGCCGCCCGAGTGCCCCTGGAAGTGCAACCTCTATCCTAACCTACTTCCCTACTTGCCCTGAGCAAGTGACCAGGAGCCCAGCTCCCACAGTCGCGTGGCCTGCTTGCCAGCAGCCACCAACCCGGGGCCCCCCGCCTGCCATAGGATAACATTGGGCCTTCTCACTCTGCACCCGGCCGCCCCTGTGCCGCTGAGGGTGTAAAAACTGTACTTACCTGATCCTGGGGGACCCCTGAGTCTTACCCAGAACCTTAACCCTGCCAGTCAAGTACTTACCCGAAATCCGATAACTCACTTTTCTTCCATAGGGTTCCATTGACTGATTTTCTGCGAAATTTCTTCTAAGTGTGGAGTTCTGAAACTTTAGAATATTCACCAAAAATCAACCGAGTCACGAAAACGAAAATACTCACCTAGTATTAGGAGGGGCCTCAGTGCTGGACCCGAGTGCCCAACACTGGCCCTAAAAAGTAATCGCAACGTTACTTACCGTTAACTCACTTTTCCTTCATAGGGATCCATTGACTGGTTTTCTGTGAAATTTCTTCTAAGTGTCGATTTCTGTATTTTACAAATATTCTTTAAAAATCGAACAAACTACAAAAACGTAATTACTTACCTGTTTTAAGTAAATGTCCCAGTGCTGAACCTAGGAGTCCAGCACTGGATTACAAAAGTAACGTAAACATACTTTGCTTGCACACTGTATTTCCTTTCATAGGATAACATTGGTAATTTTATCCAGAAAAGTTTCTAAGTGTCAGCTTTTGAAATATAGTAATATTCTTCAAAAATCACTACAATAACCAAAACGCTTTTTCTTACCTGTTTACAGGAAGTGTCCCAGGACTGAATCCAGGATCCAGTCCTGTGGTTAGAAAAAGTGCTCTGCAAAGTAATCAATTGTAATTAAGCATAATTTTCCATTGAGCTCAATGTTGCATTGAATTTGACCCTGTGTTGCCTCTTGCACCAACTGTGATTACCACTATCTAAAAAGTCTATTGCCTATCTGTAAGGTGAATAACCAAAGCATCTCATACTGAGAAAGTATATTTTGACCCTATTGTTGGTTCTAAAATAAAACAAGCATATATTTTTTATATACAAACCATTGGCCTAGAGTTCAGTTCTTGAGTGTGTGGCTTCATTTGCTGACTGAGTGTGTACAACAAATGCTTTACACTGTCCTCTGATACTGCCTTACTGCTCGACCAAGCTACCACTTTGGAGAGTAAGGTTATATCTAACTTTAGCCTCTGTCAACCCTCTGGGGGACTGTGGACTCTGTACACCCTGAACCTTACTTGGGTACAGTATATACAGAGCCACTTTCCTACAGTGGGGAAATGCTGTATACGGCCAGGGGTATTCGGACTTTCTTTACAGAGACTTCTCCGCATACGCAGACAATTTCCATGCTGCTGCTTCTCCTCCAGTCAAACACAAATGTGGAGTGCACCACCAGCACCAAAAAATAAATCTGTCCATCCACTGTAGATATTATACAAATTCTTTCTTTTATTCTTCCTGTTCAATAAAACAACAGCCAAGCAGCCGACGCGTTTCGTCCAACTGGTGTGGACTTCATCAGGGCTGTAGGACATACAAAACGTATAGTGTATAATACAACATGAACAAACACAAATGGACAGTTTACATGACAACATACAATGTGAACACTCAATCAGGCCAACGTTTGCCTGTAAAAACTCTCATATTAAACATTTACATTTAATAAGTCATACATGACAGAACCACATTGACAAATCACCACTGGATAAAAACAAGGACAAACATAACATATATTCAATACATACACAAGTGATGTTAAAAACAAACAATATATAATGTCATTTAGCAAGAATGGAGCAAGAGGAAGACACAGCAAACAAAGCAGCGTTTTAGAGGAGATTTAGAAGAGTAGAGCACCCTTTAAAGTCTGAGAAAATCCTAAATCAAGTGAAAAGATTCGCCCGAAAATATTCAGGACATGCCTATTAGCCCGGGTATAATGTTGCTGGAAACCACATACCTTGAAATATAAATATGGGCTTCTTAGGGTAATAGGTTCTAATACAGCAATTGTAGAAGAGTTGTGAACTGTGTTGATAGTGCTAGTCAACTGTGCCCTCCTGGATCCAGGGACAGTTCGGAAATGTAGCGGCTCCTGTGCCTACAAGTTAAGATGATAAAAGGTAAGGAAAAAGAACCTAGTCCTTTACTTATTCCTAAACCAATACCGTGGACCAGAAAATATGTATAGGCCCACTCATGGATAAAGAGGTGTTATGTCCTACGAAAGAATAAGTGCGAGGATATAGAGTGTTGACATGGAAAAGGAGAACCCACCAGCACTCTAATATTGCCATATCTGTCTATTTCAGATACAGTTAATTATTGTCAGATCTAATACAATGATTAGGCAAAAGGAACACCTACCCGTATAGTGCTTAAAATAAAGCTAACCCAGAATGCTAACCCAGAATACTTAAAGTGGTTGAGTCTTATCCAGAATACCGGCAAACTGTCCCCGTAATAGGTTTCGGATGGTTTGAAAACTACTGGGGGTGAGCGGCAGTAATAGTGAGCCCGAACTCGCACAGATTATGGCGCCGAGAGGTGCCCGCCAAGACCTCAGGTGCCGATGAGTTGGCCCCCTGGATAAGTCGGACCACCACTGATGTATAGTGTATCAGTAGTAAGCAATAAATGAACGTTAGTCCAAACGCGCCCGTTATGCGCGTTGGAAAATGCCAATATATAACAGTGATGCCAAACACTCCCCTGATGATTCTCGACCTCGCTGCTGTATAGTATTGAGGGCGGACGGCGGTAACTCCGGGCCCGGGTGCGCGCAATTAAAGAAGCTGGGAAGTGCCTGCTAATCCGAGCACGCCCGTTATGCGCGTCAGGAAAAGACCGACAAGTGAAAATAACGGTAAACTTACCCCCCGGTGATTCTAAACCCTCGCTACTATGTATTATTGAGTGCGAGCGGCGGTGACTCTGGGCCCGGGTGCGCACAGCTAAAATTGCTGGAAAGTGCCCGCTAAGCTATAGGCACAACGTGAATAGCGAGTGCCTCTCAGTAGTACCCCCGCAATCAGTTAAGCAGTGAACAGGGTTCCAAGTGGCTGCTTACCGTAACAAACAGCTGCGACGGACGTCCTTAGTTGCGTCCTCTATCTCTATTGGTGTAAGCGCGAGGCCGCAGTGGTCCGTTTTAAAGGACCCACTGTGTAGCCTCGTGGGACGTGTCCTGGCGTCAGCTAGGGAGTATCTGCCAAGACTGTGTTTGTAAAAAACGAGACCACTATTTACCAACTTGGTGACATATTGCGGGGTCTAATGAAAATTATATGTGTATACATATCTGGCATAGCTGAAATAGTATATATATCATGCTGGATACTGGGGAGTTTTAAAGTATGAGCCCCAATGGTTGGAATGCCTAAGAGCATGTATGTATAGGAGCAAGAAGCTGAAGATGTTAATTTGGGTGGATACAACAAGAGATGAGATGTGGGGTGTACTGTATACCACGGAAGGGATGATGGGGTAGAGTGAAGGGTACTGGTAGCATACACCCCTCTTATTCCAATAGTAATCATCCACTGGCGATGGGAATGTGAAAAGTAAGAACCCAATGGGACAGTATCACTCCAATGGTAATATCGTTTGTTTGGTTTGTACCGAGACGAATCATATATATAAGTGATTTACCCATAGCATAAAGTAGCTGGCTTGGGAAGACCGGTACGTTCTGCTTAACAAAGTAAAGGCACGAAGGCTTAAGTGAAGAGAGAGAAGAATAATGTCAATTTTCTAAAACATCTTCTTGAGCAGTGATATATACATTTTTAAATGTGAAAACAGTGTGTACATACGTGAGCAAGATGCCTACTTCAACAGCTAGGCAGAGAGCATTCTTATATACATTTCTAAATGTGAAGACCGTGTATGCATATGTAAGCAAGATGCCTACTTCAGCAGCTAGACAAAGAGCATTCAATACTTCCTAGGTTCTATATTGGCTTGTATTCCCATGTGTGTGTTGATGGTATACAGAAATAGGTTGTGCCTATAGAAAATAGTGTAGCTCCTCGTCTGTATTGTGCCCCATCATGACACACCGTAGGCGACAAATCCAACCTGCTTCATTGCGTCTAAGGGCCAACTCTCTGTCCCCACCCCTTGCTCTTAGAGGGACATGGTCAATCGCATGGAACCATATGTCTGGTTTGCCCGCATGGTATTCCACCATGTGAGCAGTCATAGGGTACCTAGTGTCTTGTGATTTTATTGCCCGCACATGTTCTTGGATCCTAATTTTAAGGGCCCTGACTGTGCTCCCTACTTAGATGATGTTGCAACTACAACCAATGACATACGTTACAAAGATTGATTTGCAGGTGAGTGTATGGCGGATAGTATAAGCCTGTTCAGTATTATACGAGAAGTGTTTCAGTTTATTTTTACCATATTGGCAGATGTTACACTCCATGCATGTGAAGAAACCAAGTGTTTGGTAAGCCAATTCTTATCTGGTTGGTTAGCAGTTAAATAGCTAGGGCATAACATATCCCTTAAAGCTGTGCCTCGTCGGTATGTTATGCTGGGTCTTGGTGAAATCATGCCCCTCAAACCAGGCACATCCAGTAACAAGGACCAATGTTTTCTCAGAGTCTTAAAGACAGTCTGACTGTGTTTACTATATTTGGTAACAAAATAAACATTGGGTGTCTTGTCTTGTGTGTTACGTTTTGACTTGTATTGTTTCAATGTGTCTGTCCTTGATCTCTGGCTGATCTTGCGTTCTGCATGTTGCAATACCCTTTCCTTGTAACCTCTCTTCCTGAAACGGTCTTTAGTGATCTCCAGGTTGGTCTTAAAAGTGACAGTCTCGCTACAGTTTCCGCGAACCCATACCATCTCGCCATAAGGAATACTATTGATGGTGGCTCTTGGGTGCACACTAGTGGCGTGTAGGGTGCTGTTACTATTAATAGGCTTACGGTATAATGTGCTGTGGATGCGTCCCTCCTTGGCATAAAAGGTAATATCCAGGAAGTCGATCCTATCCTGCCCATGTGTCATTGTAAGTGCAACGTTATATGGGTTGTTGTTCAAAAAAGCATGATAGTCCCTCAGTTGTTCCTCAGAACCATTCCAAATGACAATCACATCGTCAATATACCTACCCCAGAAAATTATGTTTTCTAACCAGGGGGAGGCATGACGACCCCAGGCATGTTCCTTCTCCCACCACCCCATAAAGAGTCCCGCGTATGATGGGGCAAATTTTGAACCCATCGCGGTCCCTTGGAGCTGGTGGTACCAACGCCCATTGTGTAAAAAGAAGTTTTTTGACGAGATGAGATCCTTCATTTCAATGAGCATCTCGTTGTGCCCATACCAGTCCGCTGTCTTGTTCTTTAAGAAATAGGCAAGGGCATGGAGTCCAAACTGTTTTTTAATGCACGTATATAGACTGGTGACGTCGAACGTGACAAATGAAAGCCCCTCTGACCAAGATGCATCCTCAAATTTATTATAGGATGTCTTTGGTGTCCTGCATAAAGGCTTGCAGGTTTGTTACCAAGGGCTGCAAAAAGGTGTCCACATATTCCGAGAGGCGTTCAGTCGGAGAGTCTATCCCTGCAATGATGGGCCTACCCGGCGGGAACACACCCCCCTTGTGGTCCTTTGGGAGGATGTATATACAGGGGTAGCTGGGATTCTGCACAGCCAGATATTTAAATTCGTCATCAGATAGTAATCCCTTGTCCCTCCAGTCGGTTAATTTCATGTTGATATGTAGGGTTAATTGCTTCATTGGGTTAGCAGGGACATGTTCATAGCAATTGTGGTCTCCTAGCTGTCTCTCTATTTCTCCCTTATAATCCTCCTTTCTCATAAGCACGATGTTTCCACCCTTATCGGCTTCCCGTATAATTATCTTATCATTGTCTCTTAAGGTGTTTATGGCTGATCTTTCCTGTGGGGTGTGGTTATAGGGACCTGTTTCCCTGCAGCTGCGTCCATTTAGTGATTTGTGTAGGTCTTCAGACACCTTGGTTTTTAAAAGGTCAATATTGGGATGTGTTATCTGTGGCGTGAATTTGGACTTGGATTTTAGACCACTGTTTATATCCGGTTTAGCACTGATCCCTAATTCCTTCGTCAATTGTTCCAAAGGAATGGTGTCAGCGTCAGATATGGATAGTAACAACTGAATATTCTCCATGTCGCCCACCGTCTGACTAGGTGTTTGATGTTTTTCCATATTAGGTACAGCACAACTGGGATTTGCATGAAAGTAATGTTTTAATTTTAATGCGCGTACAAACTTATGCAAGTCAACAATATCATCCACAATGTTACTCTTCTGTGTCGTTTTGTATGTCCTACAGCCCTGATGAAGTCCAAACCAGTTGGACGAAACGCATCGGCTGCTTGGCTGTTGTTTTATTGAACAGGAAGAATAAAAGAAAGAATTTGTATAATATCTACAGTGGATGGACAGATTTATTTTTTGGTGCTGGTAGTGCACTCCACATTTGTGTTTGGTTGGACTTTGGTCTTGGAGACTGCTCATTGGAAACGGCAGGAGCAGTGGAGATGCACATAATATGAGCTACAAGACTCATAAAACTGAGACTCTTTTGGGATACTGCTTTGTGGGGACGTGCGTCACAATCACCCAGTGTTGTGCTTGTTTGGCTTGCTGTTTCAAATTTTCGAGTGCTTCTCCTCCAGTGTCGACATCTGGGGCCGTATTACATATACAGAGCACTTTCCCTGTTTGCTCCACAGTGCACCTTTAAATAGATGTTCCATGCGCAAATAGGGAAAGTGAAATACAGAGGCCTCTCCATGTTTTACTATGTAGTCGGCAATCCGCCTGCACTTTTAAGAGGGGAGAGAGATCCCCCTTGCAGGCGGGTGCAGTGAGTGACTGCATCCGCCTGCAAGAAGATGTCTGGGAGGTCAACGGGACTCTTTTTCTACTCATTCCAGAGGGCTGGCTTTAGGAAGCACATTGAAAGTGCACCACATGTTTGTGGTGCACTGTCAGTGCACCTCCTAAGAGCATGTTTGCCTCTGCGCCTTCGTCCATAATATGGCGCGGGGAGCAGAGGTAAGGAGATTCCCTCATTTGCATGGGGCCATGCGCCCATGTAAATGAGGAAATGCTTCTTGAGACAGTGCTGGTGCTACATGTCTGCTAGCACTATCTGTGTTCAAGAAGGGGCTGTGCAAGTGTCTGCGGCCCCTAAGGTAATACCAAAGTGCCCCGGCAGCACACAAAGCAGGTACACATGCCCTAAATTTACTTACTCTTGGTAATAGTTATTCCATTCAGTTCTTCTTCTCTGACACCTTATTGCCCTTCCTTCTTGGATTTTGTTGAGCTCGAAGAAATTTTGTCACATCCTGTTAGTTCCTCTATTCTCTACAGTGCAGTCCATGCATGGACGACCATGTATGGTAGAACAATGGTTCCATGAGATATTTCTCTGAACATTTGATGATCATGCAGTAATCAATGTCATATTACATATATGTATATAATTGTAACCAATGGCTCAGTCCATCGAGCTGTGCACAGGCCTTTTATTGGAATTTCCAAAAAGCAAGTGTTTCGTGCTCAAGTGCTCACGCAGTGAAAGTAAAGGTACAACGGTGCAAGTATGTAATCCAGACAGAGGATCCATAGAAAACATATATTTGTTGGTACAGAATTATTCACGTGAAATTCAACAGCCTGATCTAAACCAATGATATCTGTTGCGTGGTTAATGGGTAAAGTTGAGAGCATGAGCAGAACATTGGCAGGGAGAAAAGGGAAGATTTGTAAATCTTTGTTCTAATTTTCATATTCAGGGTGGGGGTGGGGGGGGAATAGCCCCTGTAATCATTACAAAAGTTGATGTTTTCTTGTTTTTTCTTGGGCAAAAACATTACAATTGTTCGATAATGCCATGCATGTGATTGTGCAATAGTGTCACGTGGTAAATAGTCAGGAGAGGTCAAAGGAGCCTGGATTAGTGTTAGGTTTGTGCTCTTCATTTCTTGTGAGTTTAGTAGAGTTTAGAGTAGGGATAGAATCATAGGAATGAATTTGAAAAGAGGAAGTAGTAAGTTGTTTCTGTAAGTAGTGGACGCGTGTGGTTGTTAGTTGGGTGGCCTGGCTACAGAAGAAGGGATGACAGTTATTATTATTATTATTATTGAGAAGGATGTTTGCGGTAATGTTTGCAGCTTCAAAAAAATGTGTAGGGTCATTTCAATCAGGAACAGTAAGAACGATTCAGAGCGCAAAAAAGATGCAACCTGCAGCTGTCATGTTTGTGAGAAAAGATTAAGGGGGTCATTACGATGGCACCATTGCGGTAGTGGGACTGGCAGCCTACGAGGCAGACTACCCACTGACCGCATTAGTATGCGACTGCCACCGCGGTGTGCGCATTGCCTATCTACTGTATCGCGGCGAGATGCAGTTAGCAGACCCCGCCGCAATACCAAAAAAACGGCACTTGGATATCCCTTCACTACGTACATGGTGCAGGGATATGTAGGGGGGCACCCCAGGTGCCCCCCAGTGCCCTTGCCCCAGGCCCAGGGATAAAGGGGGCCCCGCTACAGGCCCCAAATCCGTTTCCACCTGCCTTTTCGTGGCGGATTGCCCGCCGCGAAACGACCGGCGAAAAGGGACATCATTATCCCGACAGCGGTGCCTGACAGGCACTGCCACAATGCTGGACAATGTGGCTGCTGCAACAGGCGGTTGGAAAATGACCGCCTGTCGGAACCGTGGCGGTCGGTCTTTACGACCGCCACGTTTCCGCTCGCCATTGTAATCTGGCAGGTGGAAAACCGCAGTACGATGGCGGAGGGCCCACCACCGACAGGCTGCCGGGGCGGGCCCTCCGCCATCGTAATGACCCCCTAAGTCAGTGTCGGTGCTGAGGCAAAAAGTCACTGCAGTGCGTCTGTCTACAAGAAATTTAAAAAATATTGTTGGATAAATGAAGAGTATCCCACTAGGTGTGTTCTAGGATGGGGGCATGGCTACCCATCCAACATTGCGGACGGTGCTTAACTTAACTCCCTTTCAGCCCACATCATCTGCCTCAATCCAGTGTGGAGCACCCCTGAGGAGATCTCAGCGGGGTGGTGTCGACCTTTGGAGAGTTGGCCCGACCAGCATACGGATTCCACAAGGGTACCGGGACAGGCTGTGGCGCAGCCGGGGTGCAGCCTGTCCTGCTGAGGGCCGGCGGCCGGAAGAGACCGGGGCTGCCTCTGGCCCAGGCGTAGTCAGGGCCGGACTGGGAACAGCAATCAGCCCTAGCAGATTGCTGCTCGACCGTGAGAAGCACCGCTCCTGCTTTTATAACAGGAGGCAAATTTAGCAGCACTGCTGCAAAACTGTCCCCCTGTAATACATCCGGCCCCCACAGGTACAAAACTGACCACCACCCCTCCGGCCCACCGGGGAAATGCCTGGTGCCCGCTATGGCCATTCCGGCCCTGGGCATAGTCTTGGCCCTTGAGCTTGGGTGTAGGCTCGGAGGGCCGACGAGGTATGCTGCGGTGCTTGGGCCCAGCCCCGGGTGGGCTGCGATGCGTCAAAACCCAAGGCCTGTGGAGAGGGGGCCGCAGCACCTTGTTTAGAGGAGGCAGAGGTGACCTGCGACCTGGAAGTTAGTGACAGCTGCTCGTGCCACCCCAAAGCAGGTAGGCCCTAGTGATGTGGAAGTCTTGTGGGCCGTTAATGGAGCCCAGTGGAAACGTGCATTGTGCAGCGGCCCGCACACTGCATTGAATGAGACACTAGGGAACGCTGTGGGTCCCGAACTTGGGGGAGACTTTACTCTGTATTCTACCCTTGTCGCCGGTGCCTTGTGTTTCCCAGGCCTGACTGGTCGTGGTGGCTCCAGGGCCCTCGGGTGCTCACCTGCATTGGAGCAGGTGGAGGCAGTTGCTCTGCCTCCCCAGGGACGCAACCTTGAAGGAGCCCATGGACTGGGATCTGGTGGTAGCTGCTCGTGTGACTCCGGGAGCTGTTGGATCCCATGCCTCGGGGGTCTGGCGGGCCTATGAGACATTCTGGGCAGGGTACATCGAATCTCCACGCACTAAATGGTTACAGACTCATATTGTGGCTGCACGTTCCGCCATAGGGGAGGTGCCACTTTGTTTCTTCCCTGGGGGTCGGGTGGGCCGGCATTGGTGATCAAACAGTGGCGTGTGTGGAGAGTCTGTGGAGAGTCTGCGGTGAGGCCAATGGATGCCACAATTGGGAAGAATAAAGGTGTCAAGCCCTCAACCAGCTTCGGGACCCTGCAGCCAACCAAGATGGAACTTGACGAGTCGACACCAGCCTTGCTGTGCACTAACCTGTGACAACAGTCAAGGGAAACTGTGCAAATACGGCTATAGGGAACTTTAGAGCAGCACTAGAACTCAAGCTAGATAATCTGGCTGGGAAATTAACTAGGTGCGCAAAAAGCAGAAGAAATTACCGATATAATAATTCAATATAATAATAATAATTTAATATATTGTAACATGGCTTCTTTCCCGGGTAGGCTCTCAGGATCTCCCAATATTCACAGTGGAGCGAGCACACAGAGGGGCATATATACACTGGAGTGTCACTTTTTTGATGCTCTGGTGGCGTTATGACCTGCACTATATTTACAAAGTGGCGTTAAAGCACTTTTTGTGGCTTAACGCCGCTTTGTAAATATGCTAGCCTTTCACGCAGGTATCTGCGTAAAAGGGGCATGTAGTGGGTGTTGCTGTGGGCATTCAACCGCAACACCCATTGCTTTTTGACACTGCCCCAGATTTACAAGAAGGTGTAAATCTGTGGCAGTACCAAAAAATAATGCCATGCAAGAGCCAGCGTTAAAATGGCGCAACGAGGAGAAATGCTTTTATTTCTCCTCGTTTTTGCTTTTTCTGTGTGTGCATTCTGCAGCACACATAGAAAGAGCAAAAAGACATTAATGATTGTTTATGTCCCTTCCTGCACATAAGCAATCATTAAATAATGAAGATTTGCTACTTCTGTCTGCAGCACAGTTAGAAATAACAAAAGCCATTATGGATTGTTTATGTGCAGGAATGGACACCTTCCTGCACATAAACAATCATTATACTCACAACCCGAAGGGACAAGAGATTACGCCTTCTCTTGCTCTCCCCAGAGATCTATATAACTCACACAACGAGAAGGACACAGACATAAAATTAAATTAAACATAAAAAGGGGAAAAAACCAAAAAGAGGGAAAAGCAAAAACCTAGCCAGCTAAGTTCCTGACCATAACTACCCAAGATGATCAACAGCCCTCAGATTAATTTGGAAATCCGTATGGGTTTTTTAAATTGCCCTCACCCACTAGATAGTGGCATGCTTCATCATAGGGCCGCTAACACACGCTGGCACAAGCCAACGCTCATTGTGGAGCAATATTATTTTCGCAAAAGGATTATGAAACAGAATAATTTCATACTAGGGTCACAAGCGCAGAGAACAATGTGTGTCTATGTGGGTACCCGCCTATCTGTCTATTATGGGTCCCTTTTGGTAGGATTAAAAACTCATTCTAAACGTCTATATGTGAGAACCAACGACCCCATTACCCTGTCTGCTGTACTGACATATTTCAGCCTCTGACTATTTCCCAACAGGGTCAAAGGCCTTCATCAAGATACAGATCCCTTAAACTTTTTTACACTCCCTCCTAGTCAATTGCTATATATGAGGGAGGGTGTATATGGCCATACTTGCCCTTAATAGACACACTTCAAATGGCGTCTCCGAGTTTCATTGATCGTAGTGCAAACCCGGGAATAGAGTGGGACCATTGCCCTGTAGTCACACATTCATCAAGGTGCAGTGTGGCCGTATATGCCATTCTGCTCCCTCCGCCAATCATTCCCTGCAATGCAGGCACCCTTTCACTATCGTGCAAGGGTGCCTGCGTTGGTGCTAGGCAGTTAACTTTAGCGCCAGCGCTAGTGAAAACACAGAGGTGCACTGTATTGTAGTAAATATGGCGCATCCCTGCGTTTTGAAAATGTTGGAACGCAGCGCCGCCAAATTTGATGCAGGTCCGTGCTCTGACATTTTATTGTAAATATGTCCCAGAGTTCCTTCTAGGAGCACCCATACCAGGGGCCGCACCCAGACCAATAATCGCAAAGATGCTGAACTATCAGGACTGCAACTGTATCCTAAGTGATGCCGGTTCTGGGGGACCCAAACAGGTGAAAAATGCAGGCATTTGGGCATCAGGTATGCACTTCTCTTCCCGGTTGATCAGAAGAACCCATTTATTTACCTCCACAGACGATGCCTGGTCTTGGCTGAATCACCATGATGTGGGCTGGGGAGGCATCCAATGGGCACCCTCTCAAACTGCATGGCTCAGGTCCCTCTCACCGCTTTCAGAGGCTGAGGGTGAGAGGTCATATCCCCGGGGAGCCCCCTCCCGGCAGCAGATGCATGAGAATCGACGGACGCTGGAGCTGCAACACATCATGACAATCTGGTGGCTTGGGATTTGGAGGAGTCGAGCGCGGGCCTGTCTGGCTCGGAATGAAGCAATGCCCACGGAGCCCTAAACACCAACAAAACAGAAGTACTCATCATGGGCCCAAACCCCGACGCCTGGAGCGACACCTGGTGGCCCCCCGCCCTCGGAAACCCGCCAACCCCCACGGACCACGCACGCAACCTGGGAATCATCCTGGACTCCGAGCTCAAAATGGACCGCCAGATCAACTCCGTCTCGTCTTCCTGCTTCCACACCCTCCGCCTCCTTCGTAAGACCTTCAAATGGATCCCCCTCGAACACAGAAAGACCGTCATTCACGCCCTGGTCACCTGCAGACTCGACTAAGGCAACGCACTCTACGCCGGAATAAACAAAAACCTCACCCGCAAGCTACAGAACATCCAGAACGCCGCCGCAAGACTGGTCCTCAACCTGCCAAAACACTGCCACATCTCGCAGCACCTGCGCACAATCCACTGGCTCCCCGTCGAGGCTAGAATCCCCTTCAAGATACTCACCCACGCGCACAAGGCCCTCCACGACACCGGACCAGCATACCTGAACAGCCGACTCAAATTCCACGCACCCAAAGGACCCTACGATCAGCCCAGCTCTCCTACGCCGTGGTCCCCCGCACCAGAAAGACCAGATCGGGAGGCCGCTCCTTCTCCTTCCTCGCGGCCAAATCCTGGAACGACCTTCCGCTCCACCTCAGACCGACAACATCGCTCCCCATCTTCGCAAGAAACCTCAAAACCTGGCTCTTCGACAGACCCCCTCCTTGATGGACTGGAACCTGCACCCCCCCTATCCCTAGCGCCTTGAGACGCTTACGGGTGAGTAGTCGTGCTTAACAAACGCCTGATTGATTGAGCCCTCCCAGTGGTGACCCCCCCCCACCCCCTAGACAGCAGATGAACTGGTATGATTTATCCGGTCATGTCGGCTCGGGTCATTCTGAGAGAGCGGTATGGACTGCTCTCCTCCTCCCCCCTGCGTCTTCTGAATTCTTCTTCAGGGAGGTCGGTGCAGCCCTAATTTTGGGGACGCTCTGGCGACGACCCCCCGCCTAACCTAGCCCCATGATTGATCCTCTGACATCTTCCTCCGCACTGCATATTTCATTGGATGTGTACAGGGCCAAGGGACGTTCCTACCTCTTTTCTCTGCAAAAATCCGACCCCAACAGCTAGCGAATGCCTCACATTATGAAGTTGTGCTGTTGCACTGCACTGCGTATATGGTTGTGCAGTTTTGTTCAGGTGCTGTTCGGTTGTCTGACTTGCAGTTGCTCAAGGGTTATTACCACCACCCAGGGAAGTCCACCTATATTCGTGCACGCTCTGGCAGCAGCTTCATCCAAGGAGAAAGCATGAAGGGGACCGCCTTGGGGAGGGCTCCTCATTCCCAAGACTCAATCTCATCCACCAGGAATGGTTAGAATAAATATTTTATACCAACATTGAACATTAGGGGGAATGTGGGGAGTGAGAAAACGCTGGTGCAGAATCTTAGCTCAACTGAGGAATAGTGGGGCCAAAATAGTATTCTTGCAGAAAACACAACTGATTGAGAAAGTGGGAAGCGCATTGCAATATCGATGGACAGGCCAACCCTAATATACAACTTATTCAGCATTTGCTCGAGGTGCCGCTATCTGGCTGAAACAAACTGTACCATATTTGGTGGAGGGCACCTATGATGATCCTTAAGGTCGTTATGTCAAGCTCAAGGGAAAGCTTGATGGAGCCCTGCTCGTCTTGGGCAGTATATACAGCCCTAATGCTGAACAGTCGGTCTTTTTGAATGAGGTCTCCCACGCTGCGAGATTGGGCTGGCCTGCCCTGGCTGCTGAGTGGGAATTTCAACTCGGCTCTAGATGTCTCATTGCACCGTTGCTACCCTCGCTTGCCGGTTCCACAGGCTACCTATAATGCTGGGGCACTGCTGTCCTGGGTATTGGACTGGGGCCTGGTGGAGCTTTGAAGGGGCAGAAACCCAACAGTAACAGACTATTCCTTCTACTGCCCCACTCTCATGGTTTGCATGTCAGATTGGACTATATACTGGGGTCCCGCTATATCCAGATGGAAGTCTATCAGGCAGCATATGTAGGGAGGACATTATCTGACCATAACCCCCATGAAGTAGGTATTAAATGGGACTGAGTCCCCACCACGATCCCCATCTGGAGGCTCCAGCCACAACGGCTGGAAGATCCGACTACGCGAGACACCATAAGTGATGCTATCATAAATTATTTCCAGGACAACAAGGGTACGGCTTCCTCCCCATTGGTGGAGTGGGAGGCCTTTAAAGTGGTGGTCAGGGGGACGTGCCTTCATGCCACTTTGGGAGCCCGTTCCACCCTTATCTCCAATTTAAAAACAGCGGAGGCCTCCATTACGGAGGCTGAATGAGCCACCATACGAGACCTGGCAAAACGCACCGATTGCAAGAAATCAGGGAGGAGACATGTCTTGGCCTCCTAAGGGGCGTGCAAAGGGATCCAGCAGGGATGTCCCCTATGCTATACGCCATAGCTCCTGACCCTTTATTGATGAAGTTGAGGCTGCGTGGCCCCTCCTGCGGCATACCGATGGCCAAAATGATCCAAGCAGTGTATCTATATGCGGACGACATGTTGATCTGCGTACATCATGTCACAGCAGATCACACTCCGATCTTCAATATCCTACTTACTTTTGGTGCCATCTATGGCCTAATGGTCAATCATAATAAGTTCCATGTATTAACCTTGACACGCGATGCCCCTCAAAGGTCAGTCCTCCTGGGAACACGACCCATAGCTTGGGCCCTGGTCACCTTTTGTTACCTGGGGATTCATGTATACCATGCATCCACTGATTTGTTGGAGTGCAAACTTGGGAGGGCCATAAAAGCCTTGCGCACCCAGGTGGCTTTTTGGACCAAACTGCCCCTGTTGGACCTGGGCCGTAAAGCCATTTCTAAGATGGTAATGCTACCCCAACTTCTTTATTATTTTGCAAATCTCCCCTTGCTATTGCCCAAGAGCTATTTCAGGTATTTAAATATGTTATTAATAACCCTCATATGGGTCTCGGGTAAATGAACGTCAGTCTGTCGAAACTAAGACTGCCACCTGATAAGGGAGGATGGGTATCACCTAACTTCTATGCTTATTATTTAGCTGCCCAACTCCAGTGGCTCGCCCAATGGCTGGCAGGCTCTCATATACAGGAAACAGGACTCCGCCCCACAGGTACGGGATGGTGCACTGGGTAATCTCCTATTTCTGGGTTCAAGACTCAGAGGGTATGCACCATTATTTCTACGCCAGGCTCTTGAACTTTTGAGGAGGGGCTCCTTGTACACTGGCACGATCCGATCTTATGCTCAAGCTATACCACTACGTGGCTTCCCAACCAATTCTGGCTACTTGACAGCCCGAGATCTGATATGATGGTAGGCAGCGGGCCCCCATACCGTGGGGGATCTATATGCGGAGGGGTCTCTAATCGACTTGCCCACTCTAATTGAAACATATCATTTGTCGCCTGGTCAATTCCTTCTCTGTGGTAGAATTCAAGGGATTCTCCAGCAGGTGTGGAGATAAACCCTAAGTGCTCACCGTACTAATGCATTGTTGCAAACTATTCACAATCCAGGGCAGGGCCGAAGGGAAATCACTTGGATCTATAGGGCATCCGGGAACAAACCAATGCAACTTTGCAGTCCCTCAGGGAGACCTGGGAAGATGCTTTGGGGAGTGAACTAAATGATAAGGAATGGCAGAGGGCACTAGAGTATCCTTAAAAAGGTCTCCAGAAACACTCAATCCAGATGTATCCAACTAACATTCTCTGTAAAGCATACCTTACACCTCAAAGGATAGGAGGACTATACTCGAGGGCTGGCTCTGACAGTGCCAGATGCCATCGTACCCTTGAAGATTTTTGTCACATCCTGTGGAGCTGCCCGGCCATGCAAGCATACTGGAACACCGCACAGACTGTGGTAGCAGCAGTCACAGGCAAGCCGCTGTGGACTATCATGGAGGACAGGTTTCTAGGCACTTACTCTAGACCTGCCAAAGTGACAAGATGCACAGATCTTCTGCTACTACTAGCCAAACGTAGTATAACGATGCCTTGAAAATCGGCAGGTCTCGAACGGTAGTGGCCTGGAGGGCGGCTGCACTCCACTTGTCCTAAGCAGAAAGCAAAGCCCTGCATAGGGAAGAGAGACCGGGAGTGAGGAAGCGGCCTATTGCACAAAGCCGGGACGCTCTGATACTAGACTTGAAGCGCTATGGTTGATGATGAGCGCTGAGGATGATGAAAAGCCTCCTTAGACTCCAAGCTACTGGGGGCGACCCCCTCCCCCTCTTTTGCCCATCCCCGGTGCTCCCTCAATGGGAGGTGTTGGGATTGCCATTACGACAGCACATTGTCCCCTCTCTTCATAACGTGCCCCAATTTTCTAAATTCTTTTTTGTATATTATCTGCCAGTAAGGTGATAAACCCCCATGCCCCAGTGAGACCACTTTAGTGATAAGACTCCCCGGGTGGCAGAGGAAGCTGGGATAAGGTTAAGTTTAGAAATGTTTTAGGATGATTGCCGTGGTGATATTTGGAAATATGTAAACAGCACTGCCGCCCTAGTAATATTACATTAGTATCTGTATGTTTGAAAAGCTCACATTAAGTATATACGTGGCTTGGTACCCTATTTTTGTATATCTCTGAAACATCAATTAAAGTATGTTGGAAAAAAGGTGTGTTCTAGGATGATCTTAGACAGTGCTACACTGTGACCATCAGTGTTCGTGTTGGAACAGTGCATGAATGAACGGTGTGCCTGAATCTGAGGATTTTATTGCATTTATAAAGCGCATACTACTCCTGACGAGGTGTTGAAGCACTTTATGCTAGGAAGAATGCTGCTCCGGAACACAAGGTTAGTGGTTAATTCAGTGGTTATTGGGATTAGTCTTGTGCTCTCATGGATACCATTCCCTGCATTTGCTTCAGTGTCTTAAATTAGTAGGAGTTAGGTGTGAACACTAGTGGGGGAAGTATGCGAGTTCATGCAGGTGGTAGGTGTTATTAGGAGGTGAGCCAGAGGAGATTAGGTACTGCTAGGTTGTGGGGTATGACTTCCAAAGAGGGTCAGGGTGTGACCTGTGGGAAAATGTGTGGGCAATTTGCAGGAATATAAAAATATAGATTAAGGCAAACATGTACATGGCTTAAATAGGCTGAAAGGAGGCTTAGAACGGAAAGTAAGGAGTGGGGTGTTCAAATAAAAACTGAGGCGACAATCAGAAGTTTTAAGTGACGGTCAAAAATTTCAAGGAGAGTATTATGAAAAGAATACATTTTTAAGATAACATGCACTCCAAGGATGCAGACCAAAAGAAAAACATCTTTATTTGCATGTAAAATGGTGCTATGGAACGTATATTTGATAGGCCCTAGAATCATGCGAACAGCTTGTCTACTGCTACATGCTTAGTTGCATGAAAGAAATGTGTGGGGGGTGTTTGAGCCCATCATAATCATAACGGTACACTATTATACAAAAAGCCATTTACATTACAGTGTAATAAATAGTGAATAATAAACAGTTTTTTGTGTGTGCACCATCTTAAAAGCCTCGTATTCAAGGGCGCACCTTCATTTGCATAACGGAGAGCTAATGTGCAGTAAGCTTCATCGAGAACTATAAGTAAATCAGGATACTGATTAAATATATTCTGATGAAATAATTATTCGACCAAAGATATCCTGCAACACCTTGCACAGGAAATGTTGAGCCACTACCAGAGCATTATAAGAAAACAAGGATAAATAACATACTTATAAACCCAAATTTGGCCCTGAATGAATTTTTACACTCATTATTTTAATGAATTTCAGTCAGGTGGTATGCTCCATGCAGGTGCAGCAAGGTGAAAATTACCAGCATTTTCACTAGATCTAAAGAATCGAGAACCAAGAGAAGTGAGTAAAAGTTCTTAACTGTTAGTTTAGGGAGGGCCCTGTAGTCATAACAAGTTCTTAATTCGTTATATTGTTTTGGGACAGTAAATAATGGAGATGAATGTGAATGATGTTGCTGTCCGTGTTTTCTCCTACATATTTCTTCATATGGATGTTTTGTACCTCAGAAAACAAGTAAATCTTTCTGCACCTTTTTCAAAGTCTACTGTGCTGTCGCAGTCTGTATGGGGGTGACATCACTGCTTGTTTAGGATAGAGAAACCTCTTTCCTAAATTATCCACTAGATACATTTGGGCGCATATTTATGAGCCCACATTGCGCTGTGCAACAGCGGCGCAGCTCAAAAATTAGATTTATGAAGCCACGCAGGGCTACCTTGCGTGCCCCTGAGTTGTTTCATAAAACTCGAAAACAGCTGTGTTGTATTGCTCTGCACAATGGAGGTGTTTCAGGGGCGTTGCGGTGGGTGTTCCCACGCAAATCCCATGGATTTTGACTCATTCCAAGATTTACCAAACTTGGTAAACCTAGGAATGCGCAAAAAAGATACGCCTTCCCAAGTGAGGGGTAACAAGGAGAAATATCTTTATTTCTCCTCGTATTTTCCTCTTTCTATGTGTGCTGCATTTTGCAGCACACATAGAAAGAGGAAAAAACCTCTCAGGATTGTTTTTGTACAGGAAGGTGCCCCTTCCTGTACTAAAACAATCCTTTACAGCACAGGCACCCTGAACCATGGTGCAAGGGTGCCTGCATTGGCACTAGGCTGCTAAAACAGTGCCAGAGCAGGGGGAAAAGGACAGAAATGCGCCATATTGGATAAATACGGCACATTCCTGCCCTTTCCATGTAGCACAGGGCAGCGCAGCAAGTTACCTTGCTGCGCTGCCCTGCATCACAAATCTCATAAATATGGCCCAAGGTGTTCAGTCAAATTTCTAGACAGCAAGTATCTGACTTGTCCTTGTTTGTTGCCTTGGAGCTAAGGGAGAAAGAGGAACTGACGTAAGCACTAAGGGATTGCGCTTATGTGAGATCCCGTGTTGTCCTGTCTGGATGTGGGATAAAGTTGTGACAGAGACTGATGGCACTGCTTGCCAGCACACAGAAGATCCAGAGCTCTTCTCCTACTGCTATTGGTACTTTACTAAGGCCTTTCTGAACTTCTACTCGCTTCTGAAGAGTACAGGTTTCTTACCATGCTGTGCGTGCCGGAAGCGGATATCTGTTATGGAGACTCAGTACCAACATGAATCCAAGTCCTGGGACAAGTGCCCCCTCATACATCCCAAATCCATCAGGGAGCAGGAAGCCAAACTCTGTATGATACAGACTACAACAAGCATTTGCAATGCAATCGGTCTCGCCTTTGGGACCTTATATGTATTTAGCTATGCAGCACATTAGCCTGGGTGCTGAAACATCTACTGTTCTTTAACATGGAGGGAAAGTAAGCACCAAACTGCGTGACACGCCAGGTATGGGAACACATGGAGAGAAATATTGCCTTTCAACGGGAAATGGTATAGTCCAAAGCTCTGTTTTAATATAAAATCAGGGCCTCCAATGGTCATATCACTTAAAATACAAGATTTGAAAAAAAAAATATTGTCTTCGGGTGCTTGTGGAACAAAATTTCTATGGACTGGAATCTAGAGAATGCTAAAGTGATTCTGGTATTTTACTGACCTCTACTGGTTGTTTTCTATCAAGACAGTTAAATAGAGGCAGTTGAACAAGCAGAAAGCAATTCTGGTATTTTACTGACCTCTACTGGTCGTTTTCTATTAAGAAAGTTAAATAGAGGCAGTTGAACAGAAAAAAAATCCCTAAGTGGAAGCAGAAAAGTCCTAGGGCTGATCTCCAGAGCCCACAAAGTACATACACATATAAGTATATACTAAAGTATACACAAGAGGTCTCGAATGCTCGACCTAAAAAGGAGGATCGACCCCAATCTAGGTCATGATGTCATTCTGGGACAGATCACCCATGTCAAGTAAGTTGAAATTGATGTTGAGGGACAAGTCGAGAAAGCAGCATTGGGTAAGTGAGGCTCTTCAATGTCCAGATACTCCTGATCTTGGGAGAGATCTCACAGTTGCTGTTTCAGACAGCAGACGCTAGCTTTGTCCTTTCTCCTCAGGGCTGAACCTGGAGCCAATGCACCCAAAGAGTGACCATAGTCTACTCTGCAGCAAGTTGAGGCCTTCAAAGGGGCCTTGATGCATTATTCAACATTAATCACTCTCCCTCTTGTGCACCTTTAGGCCCCACAGACAATGGGAGCTCCAGGTGGATTACCACTGATGAGCCCTTCTTGACGCCCATTCATCCTGGATGAAAGCCAGTGCACTTTTGGCGCACAGCAGTGTGTCCACCCCCATGCGACAAGCATCACCAGTCGTTTCTCTATCAGAGGCAGTGCCTGATCCAGATTCACTTCCAGCCCCGATTTGGATTCTTCTTGAGGTGGAGCTCGACGAATGGCAGGCTGTACAATCACAGAGGCGCAACAGATTGTCAAGGAAAATTCTTCTTCACCTTAGCATCCTACTTCAGGAGGATGGTGGCTATTTTCGAATCTGATTTTGATGCAATACAAGGTTACCTGCCCAACAGGACTGTGAGGGCGTGCATAACATGCTACCTCCTCGTTATAAGGATGCTGACATGTCTCAATTTACAGAATGCCATTGGCCTACGTACCTCTCCAAAATACATCTTTGATTCCCCTTTAATTGCACCTTTCCACGGAGCAGACTAAAAGCAAATAATAACTGAGATTTTGCAAACTGAGGGGCAGATTTACCATTCTTTCACGCAACACAAGGCAACTGGCTGCGCTGAGTTGCGTGAAAGGGAGAGGGCAGAATTGCTCCATATTTACAAAGATATGGAGAATTTCTGCCCTCTCCTTGGGCTGGCTGGTGCACTGTGTGCTGCTTAGCGCCAATCCAGGCACCCTTGCGATGTGCTGCACGGATATCTGCGTATGGGGCAGGATTGTTTTTGTGTAAGAAGTGACTCCTTTCAGCACAAAAGCACAAGTTACTAACTTGTGTAACGATATATCTGTAAGAGACAGTAGTTAGTGACAGATTCCTTACCTTAGAATATCCCCAGGCGTCAGGCTGGATCCGGAAAGTTTTTGCGTAGCAGTACCCTTGCGCGTCGGTAGGCGGCGTCGTGCGGCTCCGCGTCCGTCGTCGGCGTCGTGATCGCCGGGATGACGTCGCGGGCAGTACTTAGACGCCGCCCCTGCGCGCTGACGTCAGTTCTTCTTTTTCCGCGCCAGCAAGCGCAGATCCGGGAAGAGCAGTGCCCTAGTCATTTTTTGACTAACCTTTTTGGTGAATTTTTTCACTGTTTCTTTTCGTCTCGACTCCAAGGTGTCGTTAGGGATGCCCGGCTTTAAGCGTTGCGACGCCTGTGCTCGGATGATGTCCATCACAGACCCGCATCTGGAGTGTCTCTTCTGTCTCGGGCGAGACCACGACACAAAGTCGTGTTCCGACTGCCGGTCCCTAAACCCGAAAGCTTTGCGAAGTGACTCCTTTCAGCACAAAAACAATCCTTAGAGGTATATTCCTCTTTCTACGTGTGCTGCAGAATGCAGCACACATGGAGAGAGGAATTAACAAGGAAAAATATAGATATATCTCCTCATTAGGCCTCTGTCGGGTAGGTTCACTATTTTGGCGCAAACACAGGTTTATAAGTCTCTGGAAATCTGGGTTTGCCTCAATATACATGGATGGATGCATAAGAAGGCCCATGCTCTACCAATGCAATGCCTACCCGATGCAAAGTAATGCAAGGCAGCGCTATGCTCTGTTACTTTGGATTTACTAAACCACGCAAAGTGGCTTTGTGTGGCTTAGTAAATCCCAAATAAGGACTTCCTTTACCTTGCGACGACGTTCACCATGCAAGTCCTTAGTAAATCTGCCCCTGGGCCTTCTACATGGAACCTCTGTTGCCATTTGACAAGGCCCTGGTTAACCCAATTATGTCAGCCTGGTCAAAAAATATTTTCTGCACCAGTGGTACATTGCCCCATTGCTAGGCACCATCGACCGGCTCCTGGTGATCTTACATTTTTGTCAAAGGATCCAACTCCAGACAGCCTTGCGGAACAAGCCTCCACTTGAAAGGTGCATGCTAACTCATTTCCTGCAGCTACTTTGGGCGGGAATCCAACAGAACTGACACCCTGGACAGGAAAGTTTTTTTTTTTTTTGCTTTGGCCAGTCTCGCACTGTATTATTTGAATGCTGTGTGCCCTTTTGGTCACTACAATCACACTCTCTGGGAAATGGCATAACCTGCCTTATGCGCTCAGTCAAATGGCTCAAGATGGACAAGATGCATCTAAACAGATTTTATTTTCTGGCCTGGGTACCTCAGACCTGTTGGCTTGTGAAGTGGGCACCAGTGCCACTCTCCTGTAACACGCTTGTGTTCTCTTTACTGGTTTTCCCAGTGATGTCGAGGCTTCATTCCTAAATATCCCTTATATCTGAAAGAAACAGTTAGTTATAGATTCCTTACCTTAGAATTACCCCCAGGCGTCAGGCAGGATCCGGAAAGTTTTTTCGTCAGCAGTACCCCTGCGCATCGGAAGGTGGCGTCGGTCGACTCCGTGTTCGTCGTTGGCGTCGTGGTCGCCGGGATGACGTCGCGGTAGCTACATAGACGCCGCCCTCGCACGCTGACATCAGTTCTTTCTCTTTCTGCGCCAGCCAGCGCAGATCCGGAGAGTCACTTTTTGACGGATTTTTTGGCGACTTTTGTCGACATCGTTTTTGAGTCTTCGACTCCTGGTGCATGTCAAGGATGCCCAGCTTCAAGGCTTGCGGTTCCTGTAGCCGACTGATGTCGGTGACGGATCCGCCCTCATGTGCCTATTCTGCCTGGAGCGCGACCACAACCCCAAGTCGCGCTCCGACTGCCGGACCATGAATCCGAAGTCTTTGCGGGAGCGGTCCCGAAAGCCTCTCGAGGTCCGGCAGTCAGCTCCGCGCCGCTCGAGGTCCCAGTCGCATAGGAGGTCGAGGGACGGGTCGCGGAGCCACCATCATTCTTCATCCAAGTCTTCGCATTCGGAGTCAGGTAAGTCGAAGCACAAGAAGAAGTCGAAGAAGCATCGTCGCTCTTCGACTTTTCCCCGTCCGTAGGCCGACGCGACGAGGGATGCGGGTGGTGCCCCTTACGCGGCTCCGCGTGTGGAGCCCGAAGGGTCGACTCGGGGTTTCCCTCCCTTTCTGATACCTGGAGCGACCCCTGCCCAGCTTTGTCAATTTTACAAAACGATGCACGCCATCTTTGGGCAGCCCGACTCCGCCGGCGCGCCTTCGGGGCCACTTTGGAAATTCCAACGTGCAGAATTGCTGACATTGCGCATTCTCTTCGGTGGCGAATAGATCTAACCAAGGCTCTCCCCACTGTCGAAAGAGACCTTGCACCACCTCCGAGTGAAGACGCCATTCGTGATCCATCATGCACCTGCGGCTGAGTTCGTCCGCCCTGGCGTTCAGGGAACCTGCCAGGTGTTGAAACACCAGGGATATGCCCTGATGATCCAGCCAAGTCCAGAGGTGGAGGGCCTCCTAACATAGGGTCCACAACCCCACTTCGCCTTGTTTGTTGCAGTACCACATGGCAGTGGTGTTGTCCGTAAACACCTGCACTACTCTTCCCCGGACAGAGGAAAGGAATGCTTTGAGTGCAAAACGAATCGCCCGAAGCTCCAGAAGGTGGATGTGGAGCCCAGACTCCTCCGGAGACCAGAGGCCTCTGATCTCCACCTCCCCCATGTGGCCACTCCATCCCAGAAGTGATGCATCGGTCACCACTGTGAACTCTGGCTGAGGAAGAGAGAGGGATCTGCCGTCGACCCAATCCTGGTTCGTTAGCCACCACTGAAATTGGTGCGCAGTGCCCTCTGAGATCTGGACGCAATCGGACAGGTTCCCCTGATGTTGTGCCCACTGGAACTTCAGGTCCCACTGCAGAGCCCGCATATGCCATCTGGCATGGTCCACCAGCAGGATGCAGGAGGCCATCAGGCCCAGTAGCCTGAGGGTCATCCTGACCGAAACCCGGGATAGAGGCTGAAAGATTGAAATCATCGCCCGAATATCCCGGGCTGTTCGGGAGGATGAACCTGAAACTGCATTGTGTACAGAACCACTCCAATAAAGAGGAGCTTCTGAGAGGGAGTCAGGTGTGACTTCGGCACGTTGATGAAGAACCCCAGTGAATGCAGGAGGTTGGCCGTAGTCTGGAGGTGGGAGACGACAGCCTGGGGCGAGCCCGCCTTTAACAGCCAGTCGTCGAGATAGGGGAAGACTGAAACCCTCAATCAATCAATCAGGGGATTGTAAGCGCGCTACTCACCCGTGAGGGTCTCAAGGCGCTGGGGGGTGGGGGTTTGCAGGTCTGCTTAGCCGAAGAGCCAGGTCTTGAGGGTTTTTCTGAAGGTGTTCAGGGAGGGAGCGCGCCTGATGTCTGCCGGTAGCTCGTTCCACGTCTTGGCTGCAATGTGGGAGAAGGATCTTCCACCTGCTCTGGCTCTGTGGATGTGCGGGGTTTCGGCCAGTGTGAGGTTGGTGGATCGGAGGTTTCTTTTGGGTACGTGGAAGTTGATTCTGTCGTTGAGGTATTTTGGGCCGTTGTTGTGTAGGCATTTGTAGGCGTGGGTGAGGATCTTGAAGGTGACTCTTTTCTCCACGGGGAGCCAGTGGAGTCTACGTAGGTGTTGGCTGGTGTGTTCGTGCCGCGGCATTCTGTATTGTCTGTAGTCTGTGGAGTAGGGATTTGTTGATGCCGGCGTAGAGGGCGTTGCCGTAGTCCAGTCTGCTGGTGATGAGTGCGTGGGTGACCGTCTTTCTTGACTCAAGGGGGATCCATTTGAAGGTCTTGCGGAGGTTGCGGAGTGTGTTGAAGCAGCTGGAGGTGACGGCGTTGACCTGTCGGTTCATGGTGAGTGATGCGTCGAGTACGATGCCAAGGTTTTTGGCGTGGTCTGTGGGGGTAGGTGGGCTTCCAAGGGCCGTTGGCCACCAGGTGTTGTCCCATGCCGAGGGGGTGGTTCCCAGAACTAGGACTTCTGTTTTCTTGGCGTTGAGTTTCAGGCAGCTGTTGGTCATCCAGACTGCGACGTCTTGCATTCCTTTCTGGAAGTTGAGTTTGGCGTTGGCGGGGTCTTTGGTGAGGGAGAGAATGAGCTGGGTGTCGTCGGCGTAGGATACGATGTTGAGGCCGTGTTGTCGGACGATGGCCGCGAGGGGGGCCATGTAGATGTTGAAGAGGGTCGGGCTCCGAGATTAGCCCTGTGGGACTCCGCAGGTGATTTTTGTGGGATCGGAGAGGAAGGGTGGCAGTCTGATCCTTTGGCTTCTTCCGGTGAGGAAGGATCGGATCCAGTCCAGGGCTGTTCCTTGTATGCCGGCGTCGTGTAGTCTTGTGACTAGTGTGCGGTGGAAGACGGTGTCGAAGGCCGCCGATAGGTCGAGCAGGATGAGGGCTGCGGAGTGGCCTTGGTCCAGGAGAGTGCGGATGTCGTCTGTGGCGGCGAGTAGGGCGGACTTGGTGCTGTGGTTGCTTCGGAATCCGGATTGGGATGGGTCAAGGATGGTGTTCTCTTCGATGAATCGTGTCAGTTCCCTGTTGACTGTTTTCTCTGCAACTTTGGCTGCGAAGGGGAGGAGATGAGCTGCGACCACCGCCATCACTTTCATGAACACCCGAGGGGCACTGGTAAGGCCAAAGGGGTACACGGTAAACTGAAAGTGCTCGTGGCCTACCGTGAACCGCAGGTATCGCCGGCAGGATGGGGATGTGAAAATAAGCATCCTGCAAGTCCAACGCTACCATCCAGTCTCCAGGGTCGAGGGCAGACAGGACCTGAGCTAGCATCAACATTTTGAACTTCTCCTTCCGGAGGAAGCGGTTGACGTTCCTGAGATCCAAGATAGGACGCAGGCCTTTGTCCTTCTTGGGCACCAGAAAGTAGTGGGAATATCAACCACAACCTACTTCTGGGACAGGAACACGCTCGATGGCCCCCTTGGCCAAGAGTGCCGAAACTTCCTGTGGAGAAGGGCCAGATGATCCTCCGACATGCGATGGTACTGAGGTGGCATGGATGGAGGGGTAGTCTCGAAGAGGAGGGAGTAGCCCCTTCGGACTATTTGCAAAACCCACCTATCCGACGTGATGGTGCGCCAGTGGGGGAGGTGATGGCGAATCCTGCCGCCCACTGGCGATTGGTGGCCCGGAAAGGTCAGACTAGGAGGGTTTGGAGGCTGCTGTAGAGGGGGCTGTGGTGGACTGGCCCGCCCCGCTGGCCCCCAGAACCACGGCGGTGGTTCCCACGTCCCCGGCCGCGCAGGGGCTGAACAGCTTGCGCTGGCCTGTGGCTTTGGGCGGGACGTGGCGGGGCACCCCTTCCGTAGCCACGAAAGGGGCAAAAAGCAGACTGCGCAGGGCGGGTGGTGGAGAGGCCCAAGGATTTGGCCGTAGCCCGAGAGTCCTTAAAGCGCTCCAGCACGTTGTCTGCTGTGTCACCGAATAGGCGTCGGCCATCAAAGGGCATGTCCATAAGGGTGGATTGGACATCCCCTGAAAAACCAGTCGACCTCAACCATGCGTAGCGTTGAAGGGCTACCGACGTGGAAATCGTCCTGCCTAGTGAGTCGGCAGTATCCAGCCCACAGCATATGGTAAACTATGCTGTGTCTCTCCCTTCGGCAACTGCCCGAGGAGTTGCGGTCTTCTATACGCCTTGCCGCCTATACCACTTCTGCCCAGAGTGCTGAACAAGATCAAGCGCGACCAGGCCCAAGTCATTCTTGTGGCTCCGGATTGGGCACGAAGAGTCTGGTATCCCGAGCTGCTACACATGGCCATCGATCCTCCGATCAGACTGCCTCTTCGGGAGGATCTTATGTCGCAGCAGCAGGGGACGGTCCTCCACCCGAACCTGTCCAGCCTCCACCTCCTTGCGTGGAGATTGAGCGGCGGCAGTTGACGTGGTTTGACCTGCCTCCCGAAGTCTGTGATGTTATCTTGGCAGCCAGGCGTCCCTCCACTAAGACAGTATACGCCTGCAGAAGGAACAAATTTGTGGCATGGTGCACAGCAAAGGCTGTGGATCCCCTTTCCGCCCCTCTTTCTGAGGTTCTCTTGTTCCTCCTTTCTTTGGCCAGCAGGGCTCTGCTCTGGGCACTCTAAAGGGCTACCTCTCGGCCATTTCAGCCTTCCTTAGGCTTCCTGATCTTTTCAAGTCCCCTGTTGTAAATCGTTTCCTTAAGGGCATTACTCATCTTTTTCCTCCTGTTCCCTTCGTAATGCCCCAGTGGGACTTGAACTTGGTTCTTACATATCTTATGTGGGCTCCCTTTGAGCCGCTACGTAACTGTCCTCTCAGGCTTCTAACTTTGAAAACTGCCTTTCTGGTGGCCATCTCTTCTGCGCGCAGGGTGAGTGAGCTACAAGCTCTTTCTTCCAAACCTCCCTTTCTGGCTGTTCATCCGGACAAGGTCGTCCTCAGAACTAGGCCTTCCTTTCTTCCCAAGGTGGTTACTTCTTTCCACATTGGCCAAACCATCACTTTGCCCACCTTCTTTCCGCCTCCGCATCCTTCAAAAGCGTAAGAGAGGCTCCACCGTCTGGATCCATAACGTGCGCTTTCCTTCTATCTGGATCGCACCAAACAATTCCGGGTGGACGACCAGCTCTTTGTAGGCTACGTGGGCGCCAAGAAAGGTCAGGCCGTGCACAAACGGACCATCTCCAGGTGGGTCGTTCTGTGCATCAACGCTTGCTATTCTTTGGCAAAGAAGGAGCCTCCAGTGGGGCTGCGCGCCCATTCCACCAGGGCGACGGCAGCTACCACTGCTTTGGGACGGGGAGTCCCCCTTAATGACATCTGTCAGGCAGCTACGTGGGCATCGCTGCACACGTTTACCAAACACTACTGCCTGGACAGCCAAGTACGGAGAGACTGCTTCTTTGGCCGATCTGTTCTCCAGGACTTTCTGGTGTGAACTTAGTTTGCAGACCCACCTCCGGGGTTGGTATTGCTGGGGTATCTATTCTAAGGTAAGGAATCTATAACTAACTGTTTCTTTCAGTTGAACAAGTTACTTACCTTCGGTAACGATATATCTGTAAGAAACATAGGTTAGTTATAGATTCCTTACCGCCCCGCCCATCCTCCCCGTTCTGCGAACTGACTTCTAGGGTTAAGGCTCTAGTTTTGTGCACCAATGGTCAGTGTCTTGCATGGCTGTGCGCTTCTTGCGTGAAAAGTCGTGTACAGAACTGACGTCAGCGCGCAAGGGCGGTGTCTATGTAGTTACCACGATGTCATCCCGGCGACCACGACGCCAACGACCAACGCAGAGTCGACCGACGCCACTTTCCGACGCGCAGGGGTACTGCTGATGAAAAACTTTCCGGATCCAGTCTGATGCCTGGGGGTAGTTCTAAGGTAAGGAATCTATAACTAACCTATGTTTTTACAGATATATCGTTACCTAAGGTAAGTAACTTGTTCGATAGGGTCAGACTTTAAGAAAATGCCAATGGAGGCCTGGAGCATTTTAAAAAAAATCAGAGCTATTGCTCACTTGTCCAGATTACTATACCTGGACCACCAATTCCCCCAATAGTTTAGGCAGTTCTGTGGTTACTCGAGGGTCCTCAGTCTGCCACGGTAGCCGTCGCGAACCATTCAATACCAGCCACGGTCCGTGCAGGTAACAGCAGTGGGGCGGTGGGGCCTGTTTAGGGGTGATTTTGAGGGATGATGCCGTAGGAAAATTAATTATTTTTTTAATTTTCCCTCTGCATCGTCCCTCGAAATCCCCCCTTACCCGGCCCCACCACCCCACCGCGGTCACCTGCACGGACCGCAGCTGTTCAATACAGATGTTTCTCAGTGCTAAAGACCTGCAATGGCAGATGTTGAGGACAGCATCATTATCATTTTTTTTTAAATACTCTTAATTGTTTTAGAGATGTGTACATGCAGAGTGATCTTTAATAACAGCTGAGGTATATGGTACTCAGGTGTAGGGTGGAACTGATTTAGATGTTAACTTTGCTCAACAGCTGAGCGTTGTCCCAGGTGATCTGCTCGATATGGATTTTGCCAGTCAAAAACCAAGGGTGAACTGTGGGTGGGTTGGAAAAGGGTATGCGGTAGAGGGGGGTGGATGCGGCAGGGTGCAATACTATCTATGTAGAGAGAGGCGTTGGGTATGGGAGCACGTGGGTGGGTCTTCCTGTATGCAGTGATTGTAGGCTGTGGGGCATGGGGGCCGTGGAACAAAGCATGCGAATTCGGTGGAGGGTAATCCCATGTAGGGTGGTAGGGCTAGTGGTCTCACGGAGGCAGATTGTCATTGCCGTATGTGTGGCGGAAAGTGTAGCAGCAGGGCCGTCCTTTGTGGGGGAGATTTGGCGCTGACTTATGCATTGGACCTCTTCGTATTGGAGGACATCCTCCGCCGCAGTGCCCCATTTGAGCATCGCCCCATGTGAGCATCGCCCCTCTCCATGCCTCCACTGGTGGGGCCATGGGTGAGCGCCCGCTTGGCGAGAAGCAGGGCGAGAGCAACGAATCGTGTCTGTACCTTATGGTGCTTTCTGCTCTTGAATATCCCCAAGGAGCAAGCTTCCCATGTGTCTAGGCCCGTTAATCCTGTGATCCCCCGCAGCCTGTCATGTATGGTACGACAGTAGATCTGAAGCTCAAGGCATGTCCACAGCATGAGTATTAATGTTGCGTCTGAGGTTTAACATCGAAGACAGGAGAACTGCGCTTCTGGGAAGTAGTGGTGCAGATGGAATGGGGTTAAATACACACTGTGCAGAAGGAAGAATTGTATAATCTTGAAGCATGAGTTGCGGGAGACCTTCTTCGGTTACTCTAGCGCTTGCTCCTATTCCTTGTCATGTAGCACTCTACAAATTTGTCCTCCTATTTCTGTCACAGCGCGGTGAGGGGAGTGGCAGACCGGTCCCGGAGGGCCCTGTACAGCCATGTGATCAGGTGGTTCCCTGGTCCCATGGTGAGTATGGTCTGGAGCACTGGGTGCGCCCCAGTCAGGTCCCAAAGGGTGCGGCATGTGTGCACAAGCTGGCTGTGTAGGAGAAACTGCCTCGGCGGGAGTCCACTCCCGTCCACCAGCTTGTCGAAGGGAAGAAGCTGTCCCTCTGTGAAAAGGTCGCCCACCATGAGGAGTGAACAGTCCGTCCAGGCCTGCAGCACCCCAGCGGTGTAATGTTCCTGTCCCCGGAGTAGGCTGACCAGGGGCAAACTTGGAGTGTAGAGAGGGGTCGCCTGAGAAAGGCTGTATATTTTGGTCATGCATGTTCTCGTCAGGTGGGCCAGGTAGAGCCACGATGTGCTCCCGGTAGAAGTAATCGGGGAGCGAAGGCACGGGGATGTCCCTAGGGGGCACTTGTGTCTTATCCAGATGATAGCCAGCTGTCCAGCACAACAGCCAACACCCCCCCCCATCCATCAGCAATTGCAGTTTGGCCAAGGCTACTTGCTGACGACTGTATCCTCAGATAAGCGTACAGAGGAGTGCATCAAGCTCCATGAAAAAGGAGCGAGGCGGTATGAGAGGAAGATTTGCGAAGTAATATAAGAGGCGCAGCAAGATGATCATCTTCGCTGGGGCGGCCTTGCCGATTGGTGCCAGGGGGCGAGTATGCCAGAATTGTATTTGGGATTGGATGCCTGCCAGGGACCTACGGAGATTCACCTCATACAGATCGAGGGGTGTACGGTACAGATGGATTCCCAGGTAGAGAGGTGCTTGATCGTGCCAGGATATGCGGGTGTCACCAAAGTGCACTTCCAGTGTTGGCTGTCCAGGATGAAGGGAGTAGAGTGATTTTGTCCAGTTGACCCGGAGTCCAGCCTCAGCGGCGAATTCCGTCAGTATTGCCCGGATGGGTGTGAGATCTGCGGATATGTCGCAGATGTAGAGAAGATCATCATCCATGTACAAGTCCTGTCCATCAACGGGATGCCCCACTCCCGGCCACTTGCGCACAACCACACCGCCAAGGGCTCCATGGCAAGGGCACACAGGAGAGGGAACAGCGGACATCCCTGTGTTGTTCTGTGTCACACCAGGAAGGTGGCCAACACAAGGTGGCCCAGTCGGACCCGAGAGACCGGGCCCGAAGATCAGAGTTTGGTGTAGGCTAAGAGCTTGGGGCCTATCCCCATATTGGTGAGGACAGTAAATAAATATTGCCAGGTTAGAGTGCCAAATGCCTTTCCAGATCAGGTATGAGGCAAGCTGCCCTGGGGAATCGCCCCATTACTTGATCCTGCACATGGAACAGGCTATATCGACCGGGGACTAATCCATTCTTATCCTGGTGTACCAACTCTGGCAGTATCTGAGCGTAGCGGGCAGCAAAGATCTTGCCAAGGATCTTGTAGTCCGCTCCCAGGATCGCAATTAGTCGATAAGAAGCAAGTTGTCTGGGGTCGCGGTCTTGCTTTTGAATAGAGACCAAGAGAGATTCACAGAGGGATCCGGGAAGGCTACCACCGCTCAGCACTGAGTTGTACTTTGCAGCCAATCGGGGTGCAAGCAAGGACGAGAAAGCAGGCAGTACTCTAGAGGCAGACTGTCCAGACCCGTAGTTTTATTCCGGGCAAATTCCCGGATCGCCTGCTTGGCATCAGCAGGCATGATTTCCGCATCTAAAGTGAGTCTTGTGGAATTCGGAATCTGGGGGAGGGCAATGCTAGACATGAACCTGCCTGTATACGCCAACTGTACGTCCTAAGGAGCTCCGTACAAATCAGAATAGTAGGTATCGAAGAAGACAGCATCATTATCATCAATTCTCTTCATCTCCTGGCAGTGCTTTCAAACCCTTTAGTTAAGCCTTACATGGGCATCTGGGTCGGGTAAGACTTTTCCTGAAAAAGTGGCACTCAATCACTTTAGATCTACTGGTCCTCCAGATTGTCCTAATCATTCCCTTCCCTTTCTGGACATCCCATCTCACAATCACTTATCAACCAGATGTCTATAGGCCATGCCAATATCCTTTCCAAGAAAGTGTTGATATTGCTTGCAAAGGGGAATATAGAGTTTATACCAGAGGTAGAACAAGGAATCTGCTGTTAATCATGTTACTTCCTGGTACCTAGAAGGATTGGGGCTAGTAAACCATGTAAGACCTCTGCGGTATGAATTAATTTCTCAAGAATTTGTTCAAGATGATGACTCTGGGGTTCCTTTTTGTCTTAGGCCTTGCGGACTGGCTGGAGGGTATCTGTAGACCTCCAGAATGTGTACTTTCATGTACTAGCCCTAGAGTCCCACAGCAAGTAGCTCTGCTTTGTGGAGGGGCCATAGACTACTTTCACTTCACTGACTTACCTTACAGTGGCCCCTTGGGACTTTACAAAGGTCATGTCAGTGGTTGTGGCTCATCTTTGCAGGTCAGGAATACATATATCACTCAATCAATGGCCATTTATAGAGCGCACGACTACCTCAGCAGAGGTGTCCCGGCACTACTAAAATGGACTGGAGAGACTGAGTGGCTCGAGATACTACTCCACCTGCCTAAAGAGCCAGGTTTTTAACGCCTTTCTGAACTTGTATTCCCATATCCTGACAAATTGCAGGTGAAGGCGGCTTTCGGAGTCTCTGACCACTTGCAGAAAACTACGGGGCTTTCCATCAATGTGTCTAAGTCTCATCTTCACCTTCACAGAGGCTTTCCTTTATCAGGGTGATCTTGGAAGCAGTCACCTTGAAAGCGCCTCTACCTCTGCAGTGAGTCCGGGACATTCAGGCTGTGATCCTGATAGCTGAAAGAAACACGTTAGTTATAGATTCCTTACCTTAGAATTACCCCCAGGCGTCAGACTGGATCCGGAAAGTTTTTTCGTCAGCAGTACCTCTGCGCGTTGGAAGGTGGCGTTGGTCGGCTCCGCGTCCGTCGTGGTCGCCGGGATGACGTCGCAGCAGCTACTTAGACACCGCCCACGCGCGCTGACGTCAGTTCTTTCTTTTTCCGCGCCAGCCAGCGCAGATCTGGGAAGAGCGGTACCTCAGTCATTTTTTTGACTAACTTTTTGGTCAAAATTCTTTTTATTAAGCATCATGAAAAAAGCACAATGGTAGCAAAACTACAGGAGGGCTCGCAGGCCCCGAGGTTGCATAACTTTCAGCTATTATGGATCTCAGGTTCAGAAAACCCTAGGCCATACCAAGCCCCCCTAGCAAGGCAAATAATGCTAAGTTTTGAAATAAACCCCTGAGGAGGTTCTCCAAACTAGAACCTATCCGAACAACCCTCCCCCTCCCCCCTAAAACCCCCCCCGGTCCTGGTGATGATGAAAGTATGTAGTAGAGTCATGAGGCAGTGAAGCGCTGTCGTGGGGTAGAGTGTGTAGCACGAGGCCCCCTCCAATCACCTATTGGGGGCATGCTGTTACGAAGTGGGTGAGGTCAGCTCAGACTTGAAAAAGGTGCAGAGCTCGTACGGTAGGTGGACAGACTGCAGAGGGCAAACCTTGGGATAAAAAGGCAACCAGTGGGCCCCAACTACTTTCGAAGCCCTTATAGTTATCTCTAAAGATGTCTGCCAAGCGTTCCATGGAGAGTATCCTCCATAACCTGGCGTGCCACAACGAAATCGCTGGCGTGTCTGTCTTTTTCCAGGCTGCTGCTATGGTGAGTTTAGCCGCCCCCAAGCTTGTCCACATGATCGCCTTGTCGGTTTTAGTTTGGTGCTCTAATGTCGGGTCCCTAATACCCAGAAGGGCAAACTCTATGGTGGTAGGAATGGGATATCCCAGCATGTCTTTAATGTGAGAGAGAATTTCATCCCAAAAGGGGCGAATCTTCGGGCAGTCCCACCAAATGTGTCGGAAATCCCCCTGAAGCCCACATCCCCGCCAGCAAAGATCAGAGGTGTCAGGGAAGATTCGTCGGAGCTTGGTAGGATACAGATACCAGTCGTGTAGCGTCTTATAGTGAGCTTCCCTTAGGGCCATAGACTTATTGTGTTTCGTGATATCGCCCCATATGTGTTTCCATTCTTCTTCGGTTACGTCCCGGCCCAGGACTCGTTCCCAGAAGGTCATATATCGCGCACGAGGTGTATGCAACGTGGTCAGCAGCATATCATAGAGTGAGGAGATGGTGCCTTTCATGATACCTGCCTTGCAAATCACCAACCGCTCCATGGGTGTAAGGTCTCTAGTGGCTGCCGCTCTAATGTGTGGAAGTGTAGCCCAGTGTTTAAGCTGGAGATAGTGGTAGTACTCACTATGAGGGATTATAAATTCTCTCCTACAAGTATCAAATGTTAAAACCTCATCGTTATGGAACAGATCGGAGAGTTTGAGGCACCCTCCCTCCCTCCAGCAATCGAAGGTCCCCTCGCGCAGCGCGGGGGGGAATGCTGGATTGAAATGGATGGGTGTGTGTGGGGATGGGAATGAAGTCCAACCTTCTCTCCGCGTGAGTTGGTCCCAGACAATCAAGGTGGTGCGTGTGGGGTGCTAATGTAAGCATTTGCGGGTCAATCTCCCTTGGGTTTCCAGAGTACATCCCAGATGGATCTACCCACGACTCAGCGGTCCATGTGGAGCCAGTGTTTATCCGATTCCCTCACTGACCACTCCGTCACCACTCTTAGTTGTGCGGCCTGATAGTATAAGGCAAAATCAGGCAGAGCCAGTCCCCCCTTGTTCCTTAGGCGCCTTAGCACTTGGTAAGGTAAGCGTGCCCTCCCTGCCATATGAATTTAGTGATCAAAGATCGAAGTTGTGGCAATAGGTTCCGATCAAGGTCAATGGGTAAGGCTTGGAACAGATATAAAAATTTGGGCAGAACCGACATTTTAATCGCATTGATCCGTCCAAGCCATGAGAGGTAGAGGGGTGACCATCTCTTAAGATCTTGCTGTAGCTGCGCCACTAAAGATGGGTAGTTGGCTCTGTAGAGATCGCCTATTTTGGCCGTAAGCTGAACTCCCAGGTAAAGTAGAGCGTTTGGCCCATTGTAAGGCTGTCTGGTTTCTCAATCTGTTTGCCTCAGTAGCAGAGAGGGTAAGGTTTGGACAGATTCACCTTAAAGCCCGCCACCCGTTGTAGTTCGCCTTGTACTGCCCGTAGTGAAGAAGCAGGGTCCGTAAGCGTGAGCAAGATGTCATCGGCAAAGAGACTTGCCTTATGGTCCGTGCCACTAAACGGAATGCCTCGTATTTCATCATTGGACCGAAGCTTAGCCGCTAGGGGTTCAATACTGAGGGCAAATAAAAGGGGGGACAGCGGACAACCCTGTCTGGTACCTCTACTCAGGGCAAAGGGAAGGGAGGGACAGCCGTTGACCGTGACCCGTGAATTTGGAAGGTGGTAGTTGGCCTTCACCATATTGAGGAATAGATCCCCAAAACCAAATTTCCGCAGTGTTAAAAAGAGGAACGACCAATCCACCCTGTCGAAGGCCTTCTCCGCGTCTAGGCCCACCAGTACTGCAGGGATCTTGAATTTGGATACTTTCTCAATCAGATAGATGGTGGGCCTGATGTTGTCATGTGTTTGCCTACCTTTTATAAAACCGGATTGATCCGGGTGTATTAAGTCCGGCATCAGGTTTTCGAGTCTCGCTGCTAAGATTGCGGAGTAGAGCTTGGCGTCAAGGTTAAGGAGAGCTATGGGTCTGTATGAGCCACAGAGTTGGGGGTCCTTTCCAGGTTTGGGGATAACCGTTATCACCGCTTCAGCCATAGAACCAGAAACTCGTGCGTCTTTTGCTATTTCCTGAAATAGGATCGTGAGGTGAGGGACTAGCTCAGAGGCAAAACATTAAAAAAATTGCGTCGTCAGGCCATCGGGTCCGGGGGTTTTATGTAGTTTGAGCCTGGAGATTGCGTCCCGTACTTCTTCTTGGGAAATAGGGGAGTCCAGCGAATCAGCTGTCGTGTGGGGAAGCTGCGGAAGTGTCACCGAGTCTAAGTAATGTTTTGTTGTAGGGTCGTATCGGGAGTAGTGCCTTGATAGAGCCGCCCGTAAAAATCCCCAAAAATATTGGCTTTAGCGGTGTCAATGTGTGTGAGTTGACCCTGTGGGTCCAAGATACCCCCAATAAATTCCCGTTCAGTCTTCACTCTGAGTTGGCGAGCCAAGTGGGGGACCCACCTTGTTGCCCTGTGCAAAGGATGTCTGGCGAAGCTTTAAAAGAGTGTATTCCGCCCGATTAGTATAAATGGAACGGAGTTTGCCCCGGAGTGCGGTGAGTTGTCTCTGCAGCGTGCGTGTCGGTGTGGCTTTGTGTGCCTGTTCAGCTATCTCTAACTCCCCCTCAAGAGCCAAACGTTCCCTCGTCCTCTGCTTGTTTAGGGCCGAGCTAAATTGGATACATTTCCCTCGCAGTACCGCCTTGAAGGCGTCCCAAATGTTCTGCGGGGAAGTGTCTTGGGGGCTGTTATGGGTAAAAAAAAAATCAATGATGGCAGCCCTTAGCTCCTCCCGGAGGACCATATCCCGTGTAAGCGCTGAAGGAAAGTACCATCTGGGAGGACCAATTTTAGGACCGTTCCAGGCCACGCCGATGGTAATCAGGCTATGATCTGAAACTGAAATCTGCATTATCTGCGCTGCCTGGAGTGACCCCATCAAGGATTGGCTAATGAAGATATAATCAATCCTGGAGTACGACTGATGAACGTGCGGATAGTGTGTATAATCTTTAGTGGTGGGATATTGGGAATGCCAGGCATCGCACAGGCCGAGAGCAAGTATTTTCTGTTTAACCCCTTTGGAGAAGGTGGTGGTAGGAGCCCTATTAGCGCTTGAGCTGTCCATTGTACCATGCCAAGTTAAGTTAAAGTCACCCAGTAGTATTACGGGCCCTTCTGCAAATCCACCTATCAAGTCAAGCGCGTTGGAAAGGAATGCGGACTGACCCGAATTGGGGGCGTATAGTGAAATGAATGTGCAAAGTGTGCCTTTCAGCCGCCCCTTAACCAGTAGCAATCTCCCTTCCCGGTCTGTTTTAACGGCGTCGGGTTGAAATTTAGTTGTGCTATGGAAGAGCAGTGCAACCCCATTGTGTTTGGTGGTAGTAGAGGACGTGTAAATCAGGGGTACGCCCTATGTCGGAGCCTAGTGACCTCGGGCCTTTTGAGGTGTGTCTCTTGAGAGCCACTACATCAAATTTGTGGTCCGCGAGGTATTTCCATAGTTTCTGACGTTTCTGGGGAAATTCAATCCCTTAACGTTCCATGAAGCTACATTAACCATCAAGGTGAATGACCCCGCCCCCTCCCCAGGTGGACCTCTGCCCTTGAACTGCATAGTCGTGGCCACACCCCTCGAGATGCGAACTTCTCCGTCCCAGATTGCGACACATCCAGCCGCCACCCCAACATCGCTACTGCGGGCAATGAGACTTAAATACATAAACATAAAACCCCAAAAGCCACCACCAGGACCCCTCCCCCCACCCCAGAAACCCCCCCAACCTCCCCAAAAACGGAGGGTCGGGGGACCAACGGGTCCCCGGCCCGAGCTTCTTCCAAAAAAAAAAAAAAAAAGGAAGAATTGTGGGTAGCACGGGCAAGACCCGAACCCCCCGACTGCCAGTCCATATTGTCTAGTGAGCATTACAGTAATAAGCGGAAAAATAAAAACCTCAGTGTCCATATGGATCGGGCCACGCCTCAGGGACTCCCTCTCCAGCCCCCACCGGCATCAGGGTCTCATCCAAGTGTTCAATCGACGCCCCCCGAGGAAGCAGCCAGATCCGAAGCCTCGGTGCTGCAGCATTGAAATAAAGGTGAATACCCCAGGTGGGACCGCTACGTTTCATCGGGATTTCGTGACCGTGTCCCAAGGTTGGGAGCTCCTCCTGGGCAAATCCGTCGCCATCGAGGCGCCTGTTGTGGATGTCCCCTCGGGGGGGGGGGGGGGGGGAAGGCCCAGAATGCGGATGCCGTCTGAGAGTTCAGTCACATGGTGGGGCTTATTACGATACTCGAAGGCAAGGCCGAAAGGAAATGTCCAGCGGTAGCGAATGTTCTCCTCTTGAAGTTTGGTGGTGATCGTTTGCAGCGACTGACGTCGGGCCAATGTGGCGGGGGCCAGGTCTTGGTAGAGGGTACATCTGTGGTCTTGAAAGGACACCTCTTTCTTCTTTCTCGCCGCCGACAAGATAGCTTCCTTCGTTTTAAAGGAATGTAATTTAACTAGAACATCTCTCGGACGTTTGCGGCCCCAGCCTGTAGAGCACCCACGCGGTGGACCCGGTCCAGCTTGAGTTTCAATTGTTGTGGGGCTAGGAGCTCTGCAAAAAGGCCCGCCACAAACGCCTCCAGATCGGGTCCCTCCGCCCCCTCCTCCAGATCTCGGATTCGTATGTTCTCTCGCCGGGTTCTATTTTCCACGTCTTCTGCCTTCAGCATCACTTGCTGAAGCTGGGCTTGAAATGCTTGCTGGGAGTCTTGCAATTTGGTATTAGTCGTCGTCAGGTCCTGGACCTGTTCCTCAACTTCCAGGACTCTTGTACCCACGGCGTCCACATCGTGACGAAGAGTCGTCATTTTCTCGGTGAGATCGACTTTCAGTTGGTCCACTGAGGAACGTAGGTCCTGTTTAATTGCTAAGCAGAGCTCTGCCTTGAAGTCGCGAAGGGTGGCTACCAAGTCCTCTCGCGTGAGCGCCATAGTTTGCGGTTGAATGGTCTCCTCCGGAGGGATATCTTTGTCAGGTGCCTTGAGGAACCGGGAAACTTTGTTAGTAGTTTTCTTGGGCGGCATAAGTTCACTGCCCAGCACGGTGTGCGGTCAAGGGTCCCAGAGTCTTTCGGCTATGAGGGGTGCTGGGGGCCCGAATCTAAGTGTGTGCGCGCCCCACGTGGTGAATTCAGGCCTCTGCTGGGTGAGGGAGACCGATCGCCATGTTGGGGTCAGGCAAAGGGAAAGCCTGGTCCGGCTGGTAGCTTCAAAGAAGTCTCCCCCCACAAGGGCACGGTTAGACTGCAGCTGAGGGCTCACTGCGTACTGCTGGTCGTCTCCCCCTCAAGCCCCAGGGTGCAAGGCACTCTCCGACGCGCATTCCCGCCTCACCATCTTAGGATCAGGCGCTGCACTCGTGAGGCGTATTCCCTGGCCCCTCCAGCCTGGCAATAGTAGTAGCGGTGAGAAATGGGGGAATCCAACTTGCTGTATGTCGGCGCGCCTAACTGTCCCTCTGCCGCATCGCCCCACCCTGGGCCACGCTGTAGCCGCTCTGCGGTCGAACCGGGACGTGGAAATGGCGCCGGTGATGCTCCACCCGCACTCACCATACGCTCAGGGTCATTAGAGCGGACGCAGCAGCCGGCATGTCCTCCACGGGTCCGCCAAGTCGAGGGCCACACTGCCCACCGTGGTCGCGTAAAATGCCTCCAATGTCCACCTCAGGCGAATGTGAGAGCCCGTAGGAGTCCTGTCTCGTCCCCCTACGCCATCTTGAGCGAGGCCACGGGAATCCGGCGGATCAGCCCCGGAGCGCCACACTCGTCGCCGCTCGTTCTTCTCTCGGCCCCCAGGGTCGCACCTGTTCCGGGGGTGCTGCGAACGGACAGCACGCACAAAATTGCTCTCAAGGCTGTAATTAACCTCATGGGGCAATCAACGGGGTCCGGAGCTGAAGCGGCTCACGTCCGCTCAGCCATTTTACTTGGCCACGCCCCCTGACTAACTTTTTGCCAACTTTTGTCGACTTCTTTTCTCGAGTCTTTGACTCCGAAGAGGTGCACGAGGGATGCCCGGTTTCAAGGCCTGGGGATCCTGTCATCGCATGATGTCGGTGACGGATCCGCACCGCGTGTGTCTTTTCTGCCTGGAGCGCGACCACGACCCCAAGTCGTGCTCCGACTGCCGTCAATGGCGCCGAAGTCTTTGTGGGAGCGGTCCCGAGAGCTGCTTGAACACCGGCAGTCGGCCCTGCGCCGTTTGAGGTCCCGGTTGAGAGGGAGGTCGAGGGACCGGTCGCGGAGCCATCGCCATTCCGGCTCGAAGTCATCAAAGTCTTCGCACTCGGGGTCGGGTAAGTCGAAGCATAAGAAGAAGTCGAAGAAGCATCGTCGCTCTTCGACTTCTCCTCGTCGGTCGGCCGATCCGACGAGGCGCGTGGATGGTGCCACTCCCGCGGCTCCGTGCGCGGAGCCCGAAGTGTCGACTCTGAGCTTCCCTCCCTTTCCGGGACCCGAAGCGACCCCCGCCCAGCTTTGTACATTCTACGAAGCGATGCATGCCATCTTTGGGCGGACCGACCCTGCTGGCGTGCCTTTGGGCCCCGCGGACTCGGTTGGGGGGCCTAGGTCTTCGCTGCCGGCAGCTCCGGCGGCCCCCCTTGGATCCAGGCCTGGATCCGGATCGGCGCCGGTTGACCTCGTTACGCCTCCACCGGCACCGCTTCCTACGGCACCACTACCGCGCTTGACGCCGGTCGGCTCCCCGGCCGGCGCCGTCCCCATCCTCCTTCCCGACGTGGACACGGAGTCGGACCGGCATCGTCCGACTCCGGATCCGGCGCCGGGTGGGGTTTTCATGCCCCTGTTCACTCCTGGGGTCCTTTTACAACAACAGTGGCACCCAGAGGACGATGAGGAGGACTGGGAGGGGTCAGGTGACCCTTTAACTGACCAGCTGGAGAGAGGAACTGGGGGATGCCAGTGGTCTTGACACTTCACCCGACCTTGGTATGTTGTCTCCTCCTACCGTGGCTACGGAGGAGGGAGCGTCATACGCTGTGGTGTTGCGTAGGGCGGCCGAGGCTCTCAACCTTGAGCTTCCTACGGTGGCAGTCAGGACTAACCTCCTGACTGAGGTGCTTCAACCGGCAGCGAGCTCTTCGGAGCCCCTGCTGCCGTTTAATGAGCCTCTCACCAACGTCCTTTTGGGCACGTGGTCCAGGCCCAACACGGGGGCTCCCGTAGACAGGATGATCGCCTGACGCCACCGCCCGGCTCCGGGCGACCCCACTTTCCTCTCCCAACACCCCACCCCGGAGAGCTTGGTTGTCCAAGCCTCTACCTCCAAAAGCGCCTTCCCTACCGCTCCACCGGAAAGGGAATCCAAGAAGCTGGACCATCTTGGGAAGAAGATTTTCTCTTCCGCCAGCTTAGGACTGCGGTCCGTAAACACTGCATGTCTCTTGGGCCGTTCTTCACACTCGGTGTGGGATACGGTGGCGCAAGTGCTGCCTCAGTGTCCGGAGGAGGCCCGGGCAGTGCTCTCCCAGGCTGTCGCCGCCGGGAGAGATGCAGCTAAGTTTACGATCCGTTGTGGGCTGGACACCGCCAACTCTCTGGGCAGGACCATTTCAACGTCGGTAGCGCTCTGCCGCTACGCCTGGATGAGGTCCACTGGCTTTTCAGGGGATGTCCAGAACACCTTGATGGACATGCCCTTTGATGGCCGTCGCCTTTTTGGCGACAAAGCAGACAACGCCATAGAGCGCTTCAAGGACTTACGGGCTACGGCCAAGTCCTTGGGCCTCTCCTCCCGTCTGGCGCAGTCTGCTTTTCGCCCCTTTTGTGGCTATGGAAGGGGTGCCCCGCTACGTCCCACCCAGGGCCGCAGCAAGTTACCCAACCTTCGCGCGGCCGGGGACATGGGAACCAATGTCGTGGTTCAGCGGGCGGGCCAGTCCACCAACCCCCCCCCCTCACGCCCTCTCACCCCCCCCCACCACCCCTCTGCAGCTGCCTCCAAACCCTCCTAGTCCGACCTTTCAGGCCCACCAAACGCCAGTGGGCAGCAGGATTCGCCATCACCTCCCCCACTGGCGCACCATCACTTCAGACAGGTGGGTTTTGCAGATAGTCCGAAGGGGCTACTCCCTCCCCTTCGAGACTACCCCTCCAGCCATGCCACCTCGTTACCACTGCATGTCGGAGGATCATCTGGCCCTTCTCCAGCAGGAAGTTACGGCTCTCTTGGCTAAGGGAGCCATTGAGCGCGTTCCTGTCCCAGAAGTAGGTCGTGGTTGTTACTCCCACTACTTTCTGGTTCCCAAGAAGGACAAGGGCCTGCGTCCTATCATGGACCTCAGGGACGTCAATCGCTTCCTCCAGAAGGAGAAGTTCAAGATGTTGACGCTTGCTCAGGTCTTGTCTGCCCTCGACCCGCAAGACTGGATGGTAGCGTTGGACTTGCAGGACGCTTACTTTCACATCCCCGTCCTGCTGGCCCAGCAGCGTTACCTGCGGTTCACGGTAGGCCACGAGCACTTTCAGTTCACCGTGCTCCCCTTTGGCCTTACCAGTGCCCCTCGGGTGTTCACGAAAGTGATGGCGGTGGTTGCAGCTCATCTGCGCAGATGAGGGGTTTCAGTCTTCCCCTATCTCGACGACTGGTTGTTGAAGGCGGGCTCGTCCCAGGCAGTGGTCTCCCACCTCCATACTACGGCCGACCTCCTGCATCAGCTGGGGTTCTCCATCAATGTGCCGAAGTCGCACCTGATTCCCTCTCAGAAGCTCCTCTTCATCGGAGTGGTTCTGGACACAACGCAGTTTTGGGTCTATCCTGCCGAACAGCGAGTCCAGGATATTCGGGCTATGATTCCGGTCTTTCAGCCCTTGTCCCGGGTTTCGGACAGAGTGACCCTGATGCTGGGCCTCATGGCCTCCTGCATCCTGCTGATCAATCATGCCAGGTGGCATATGCGGGCTCTGCAGTGGGACCTGAAGTTCCAGTGGGCGCAGCATCAGGGGAATCTGTCCAATTACGTCCAGATCTCGGAGGGCACTGCTCAACAACTGCAGTGGTGGCTCACAAACCAGGATTGGGTCAGTGGCAGGTCCCTCTCCCTTCCTCAACCAGACCACACTGTGGTGACGGATGCCTCCCTTCTGGGATGGGGCGGCCACAAGGGAGAGGCGGAGATCAGAGGCCTCTGGTCTCCGGCGGGGTCCGGGCTTCACATCAACCTTCTGAAGCTCCGGGCGATTCGTCTTGCACCGACGGCATTCCTTCCCTCTGTCCGGGGAAGAGTAGTGCAGGTGTTCACGGACAACAACACCGCCATGTGGTATTGCAACAAACAGGGCGGGATGGGGTCGTGGACCCTATGTCAGGAGGCCCTCCGCCTCTGGACATGGCTGGAACATCAGGGCATTTCCCTGGTGGTTCAACACCTGGCGGGTTCTCTGAACGCCAGGGCGGACGAACTCAGCCGCCAGTGCATGATGGATCATGAATGGCGTCTTCACTCGGAGGTGGTGCAAGGTCTCTTTCAACAGTGGGGAGAGCCTTGGTTAGATCTATTCGCCACCGAAGAAAACGGGCAATGTCAGCAATTCTGCGCGTTGGAATTTCCAAGGCAGCACTCGCTCGGCGACGCTTTTCGTCGCGAGTGGAGTTGGGGTCTGTTGTACTCCTTTCCGCCTATACCACTTCTGCCCAGAGTGCTGAAGAAGATCAGGCGCGACCGGGCCCAAGTCATTCTTGTGGCTCCGGATTGGGCACGAAGAGTCTGGTATCCCGAGCTGCTCAACATGGCCATCGATCCTCCGATCAGACTGCCTCTTCGGGAGGATCTTCTGTCGCAGCAGCAGGGGACGGTCCTCCACCCGAACCTGTCCAGCCTCCACCTCCTTGCGTGGAGATTGAGCGGCGGCAGTTGACGTCTTTCGACCTGCCTCCCGAAGTCTGTGACGTAATCTTGGCAGCCAGGCGTCCCTCCACAAAGACGGTATACGCCTGCCGGTGGAACAAATTTGTGGCGTGGTGCACAGCAAAGGCTGTGGATCCCTTTTCTGCCCCTCTTTCTGAAGTACTCTTGTTCCTTCTCTCTTTAGCCCAGCAGGGCTCTGCTCTGGGCCCTATCAAGGGCTACCTTTCAGCCATCTCTGCCTTCCTTCGGCTGCCAGATCAGCCCTCTCTTTTCAGGTCCCCAGTAGTTAACTGTTTCTTGAAAGGCTTAACACATCTCTTTCCTCCAATTCCCTTCATTATGCCTCAGTGGAACTTGAATCTGGTGCTGACTTACTTAATGTGCGCTCCCTTTGAGCCGCTTCATAACTGTCCTTTACGTCTCTTAACTCTTAAGACTGCTTTCCTGGTAGCCATTACTTCTGCTAGAAGGGTGAGTGAGCTCCAGGCTCTTTCCGCAAAACCTCCTTTTTTGTCTGTTCATCCGGACAAGGTGGTTCTCCGGACCCGCCCATCCTTTCTTCCTAAGGTGGTCACTGCCTTCCACATCGGGCAGACCATTACTTTGCCCACCTTCTTTCTGCCTCCGCATCCTTCAAAGGAAGAAGAGAGGCTCCACCGTCTGGACCCAAAACGTGCGCTCTCCTATCTGGATCGCACAAAGCAGTTCCGGGTAGATGATCAACTTTTTGTTGGCTACGTGGGTGCAAAGAAGGGTCGGGCCCTACACAAACGCACCATCTCTCGATGGGTCGTGCTGTGTATCAAGGTATGTTACTCTCTGGCTAAAAAGGAGCCTCCAGTCGGGCTATGCGCCCATTCCACCAGGGCGACGGCAGCCACTACTGCCTTAGGAAGGGGAATGCCTCTAAATGACATCTGTCAGGCAGCCACGTGGGCGTCTCTGCACACGTTTACGAGACACTACTGTCTGGACAGTGAAGTGCGGAGAGATGGCTTCTTTGGCTGTTCTGTTCTCCAGGACTTTCTGGTGTGATCTTGGTTCGCAGACCCACCACCGGGGTTGGTATTGCTGGGGTATCTATTCTAAGGTAAGGAATCTATAACTAACGTGTTTCTTTCAGATGCACAAGTTACTTACCTTCGGTAACAATATATCTGTAGGAAACATTAGTTAGTTATAGATTCCTTACCGCCCCACCCATCCTCCCCGTTCTGCGAACTGATTTCTAGGGTTAAGGTCATCCTTTCAGGGCCCTAGTTTTGTGCACCAATGGTCAGTGTATTGCATGGCTCTGCGTTTCTGGCGCGGAAAGTCGTGTACAGAACTGACGTCAGTGCGCGAGGGCGGCGTCTAAGTAGCTGCCGCAACGTCATCCCGGCGACCACGATGCCGACGACGGACGCGGAGCCGACCGACGCCACCTTCCGACGCGCAGAGGTACTGCTGACGAAAAAACTTTCCGGATCCAGTCTGACGCCTGGGGGTAATTCTAAGGTAAGGAATCTATAACTAACTAATGTTTCTTACAGATATATCGTTACCGAAGGTAAGTAACTTGTGCGTTTGGGTGAGAGCTGCTGTTCCTACTGGTACTTCAAACTCAGACACTGTTGAGATAGAAATGTCATCTACATGGTAAGAATGTGTGTACCCCTGTCTAAGTGACCCAAATGTTTATGAAATTGGTATAATGTTGAAAGTGTGTTGATGCCTGTGCAGGGTAAAGGCAGGGCCCAGAATCAGAGCTGAAGGGGTAAAGAATCTATTTTGTGACCTGGAGGAGCACACCAACCATGCTCCCTTTTATATACATGGGACAACTGTTCATGTCCTGGGTTGTTGATATGAAGCTGTGGTAGTAATTTCTGTGCACTGGTAGTCTTAAGCAGACCTTTTCCTGCAATCAGGAGGAGAACAGCCAATCTTATGTAACGTTCTGCTTAGCTGTAATAATGAGACTCTTGCACTGACATTCCATGTCAAATTTGTGTATGTATGGTGGGTGTGTGGCAAATATATGGTAGCATACATTATCTGTGGTGAGAGTGTGGTATCCATTCTGGATTGCCCTTGGTTTAGCACAGCACAAGATGGGGGGTCGATACACTGTCCTCAAACAGTGGAAGTGTACTGACTGCAATCTTGAAGCTGGAGTGTGGAAACTCAGACACTGAAGTGAGGTAGGATTGAGACAGGGCTACCCATAGATGTTTTACGAGGACCTTTTAGCAAGGGATTTGTTGGTTAGTCTTTCCTGAGGGCTTATGCTTGATGGCTGGTAGGGGAGATTGGGTGAGTCAGCGATTATGTTGTTAAAGGAGTGGAAATAAGTAGGCATAACCTACCCTTTTGTCTGTCACTGATTGCTACTTCAGGAAGGCTGATGACTGCCAGGTGGAGAGACTTCACACATCACTGTGCTCGTGTTTTGGATATTCCTTGGAGCCAGCATCAACACTACCTGCTTTGAAAGCCATCACCTTGCACAAAAGCTGTATCTGCACTACTGTGAGAAAATATTTGAAAGTGAACACCTCAAACCAGTTCCATGACATTAGACAGTGGATCTACAGACTGTCTGAAAAATGAGTAAAAAGATGGGATACTATCCTACTTTGTTCCAGTTCTAAGTTCTTCTTGACCAAGGAAGGGAGTTCTACGCTGATTATTTTGAGATCTGTTGTGAGACCAGGACCGGGGCCTGCATGACAGCAAGTTTCCCCAGAGGTGAGGGGGATATCATCTGAATTCTGCGCAAAATACCGGAGAAGCTTTGGTTTGGCCTAGTGCCTAGAAGCCTGCTCAGAGAAAGTACGAAAGTGTCCTGCCCTGCAGGAGGTGAGAGTGTCCAGGAGAAAATCACCTTTGCCTCTAGCATGTGGAGCACCTAGAAGTCAACTGTTCAAGGAAGAATTATGAGGTCCCCTGGCTTCCCAGTGCAGCTCATGTGCCGAGCTGCCTCAAGAAATTAGAAGCTAGAACACGATGCTTGAAGGACTTGTGCTGCTGTCCCCCAGCTTGTGGCTTATCCTGCAAGAGCCATCGTTGCTGCCGTAGTGGAGAACCTCATCCTCAGCTCAAAGGCCACAACTGCTGAAAATGAGCACCCGCTGATCAGGTCTGCCATGCTGTTTGTACCAAAGGCCACCCATGGTCCTGCGATACCAAACACGCCACTGTAATCCCGCTGAGTGACCATCCAGTCCCCAAACCAAGCCGTGTCGTGGCTGAGCTAGTAACAAGAGACCTAAGATCGAACGACTGAGAGACTGTCTTGAACGCACAGAAATAAACCTCCAATTAGGAAGTTAAGATTTTCCCAGTGTGAGCTCTCTGACTCAATAACTGATTGAACAGAACTACAAATTCCTTGATGCAAAAAAGATTTTGTGAACTCACCCCGGTTCATAATCTTTGTCTCTGACCGTAGCCCACAGGTGGGATCATGGAACCCTGTAGCTGATCCCCAACCTCAAACTATGTACTATTTCATTTTGCAGTGATATTAAGCTATTTTCTTTATCTAAGGTAAGCTGGATAGTGAATTACAGTGTCTGGTTTTTTACTTCTGAGTCTATGCCTTTTTCACTCCCTCCCTAAGAAGCATGTGACTGATTGCCCTCATTACCCTGACAGTTAAGTGCGGAAGGGGTGTACCTGACCTAGTTGCAGAGCCATATTAGGGCTGACTCCACCATCACAGTTGTGGCCCAGTCCGGTCTGCCCTGTGGCCTCCCAAATGTGGTCAGGCAGGCAAACATGCACAGCCTTCAACAGAACCTGCACTTGCAATGGGCCCAACATTGGGGAAGCCTTTCGGACAAGATCAGGACCTCCAATGTTGGATGACAGACACCAGTCTGACCTGTGACAGATCATTCTCCTTACCCTCTCCCAAGGTCACAGTGGTAACAGATGAATCATCTCTCAGATGGGGAGGTGAGAGGCATCTGGTCAGCAGTGGATAGTACCACCACACCAATATTCTGGAGCTGCACACCTTCTGACTGGCTCTTAAGACCTTTTGTCTCCAGTAAGAGAAAGTCGGCCCAGGTGCGGACAGACAACACGACTGCCAAGTAGTACTGCAAAAAGCAGGGAGACATGGAGTCACTGGCTCTGGACATTGAAATTGTGGCGGTGGCTGGCTCTTCATAGGATCTTCCTTTTATTCAGTCATTTAGCGAAATCCATTAAGGTTAGAGCAGACAAGCTCAGTAAGCATCATCTTTCCAACCACAAGTGGCATCTGCACCCAGAGCTGGCACGGGCCATCTTCATACAATGTGGCGTGCCCATGGTAGATGTTTTTACCACCTTAGTAAACACTCCATGCCCAGAGATTAATTCTCCAGAGTCTCTAGGAGACTCGTTCCTCCTTTGGAAGGATTTCTGCCTCCTGTACACCTTTCCATCTCTGCCTCTGATCCCTGCACATACATAATAAATCTGGACCTTAGTAGGGATTTATAGAATTATTTATCTATTGGCTGCGAGTTTCACAACACCAAGGGGCATATTAGCAAGGGCGGTATCGCCGCTTTAGCGGCACTTTTTGCCGCTAAAGCGGCGATATTTCTATCGCCCTATTAGCAAGCTGTCACTAACAGCTTTTAGCGACAGCTTTATGGCGAAAGCGACCGTTTTGGTGCCGCTTTGCATGTCAGCGATAATTATCGCTATTGACATGCAAAGTAGGCGTTCCCAACTAAAAGCGACTGAAAACAGTTGCAAACACAACTTCCCCCTATTAGCAATGCCCGCGAAGCGATAAAAAAAGTCGCGCTAACCGCGATTATCGCTGGATTTTAACACCCGCTAAAAACTTGACTTAACCATTCTTGTCAATGGGAGGTGGATTGTAAGGTTAAGACCTCACTTGCCTATTAGCAAGCTTTTCATTAGCGCTGGGAATTTATCGCTGGATTCCTGGCGCTATTGTTGGGTTTCGGCGCTATCGCTGGATTTTTTATCGCCTTGGAGATAAGCGTTGATAATAACGCATTATCTCCGCGATGAAATCCAGCGATAGCCAGCGATTTAAAAAAAAAACAGCGCTAAGCGCACTTTGCGATAATTATCGCTATTCCTTGGTAATATCCCCCCACGTTTTATGAGGAAGACCTTGCTGCTTGTGCCAAGTTCCCTCAGATAACCCAGGGAACTGCCCACAGAAGCATACTCTTTTGAGGTCTCAGTCTTGGCTCTCTCCAATAGCTTATAAGTATGACTGTGAAGGTAAATCCAGCTGGGACACATATTTGGTTTCCTCTAGTGGATGGTCCAAGCCAAGATCTGCGATCATGGATCCGGAAATTAACTCCAAAGTTTGGTGTTCAAATTCTGATACTGGGATGCATGACAGAAGGATCTTCAGCTGGAGAGGGAGGTGTCAAGAGAACAAAGCTAGCTGGATAGATAGCAAGCAAACTGTGGGGTAGGGAACACAAGAGACAATATGAAAATATTTCCATGCCGCCAACCTTATTACTCATCTCAAGGGTACATGATAGTCTTACCATTCCTCTGAGTCAGACTAGGTACACTGTCTCAATTTTGGTAAGTTCCTACAGTGTGCCAAACTTAAGGGCCTGTTTATGAGCTGATTTGTGTCACTCTTGCACCACGCAACGTGATGGAAGAGCGGCACAAATCTAACATGTAAATTATGAAGCCACACAAGGCCACTGTGCGTGGTCCCGGGTGGCTCCATGAATCTGGCAACATAGCGTAAATCACTGCGTTGGCTTACTCTTCTCTGGGAAGGCGTTCCATGCGCGTTGTTTTTAGTGTTCCCTAACAATTCCCATGGTTTTTGACGCATTCCCAGATTTGCTAGAATTGGTAACCCTGGGAATGTGCCAAAAAGATAGGCCTTCTCATTTGAGGTGCAAGGAGGAGAAATATCTTGATTTCTCCTCGTTTCTTCCTCTAGGTTTGCTGCATTCGGCAGCACACATAGAAAGAGGAATATGTCTCTCAGGATTGTTTTTGTGCAGGAAGGTGTCCCTTCCTGCACAAAAACAATCCTGCATGCAATGCAGACACCCTTGCACCACGGTGCAAGGGTGACTGCGTTGGCGCTGGGCAGCCAAAAGGGAGCCAGCGCAGCGGAAAAGGCAGGAATGTGTCGTACTGCCTTCAATACGGTACATTACTGCCCTTTCCCTGTCACGCAGCGCAGCAAGGTGACTTGCTGCTCTGCACTGTGTGACATTCTCGTGAATAGGTCCCTAAATATATAACTCTAAGAACAAGTTGTGGCACAAGATTTTTTCCTGATTTAATAAGTTATTGATGAACATTTCCTGATTTTCCCTGATTCCATCACAGTCCTCTATGCATGGCTTCTTTGCACTGGGATGTGGACTCCCAACCGTGCACACTAGAAAGTTTAGTCTTTGCAGCTATTAAAGTAGGGCAGAGGGGATAAGGCGAGCCGGGCTATGGAGCAGATGTGTAATTGCGGTTGTGGGGCAATGGAGGCAGCTGGAGGTTTGAAGACAGGCAAAAGAAGTCAAGATCAGGGCCGGACTGGCCATAGCGGGCATTAGACGTTTCCCTGGATGGCTGGAAGGGCGGGGCCGGTTTTGCAGCGGTGGGGGCCCATTTTGTTACTAGTGGCCGGCTTTGCAGCGGTGCTGTACTATTGGCCCCCAGTAACAAAGACAGCAGTGCTTCACACTTGCATTCTCCTGCCCCCTCCAGTGGGGCTGGTCCGACAACATTGCCAGGGCTGCTTGGGTTTCCCAGTCCAGCCCTGGTCAAGATGGAGCATCAGCACACTAGCGAGGCCACCCTCGAGGCAGCACGCTCATGAGAGGTGTCTGCGGTGACCTGTTAGACCTGGATAGGGGGCGCACTGTACCACTGAAGCGCTGCTTCTGGCAGGTGCCTCTGGCTGCTGAAGAGGGCTGTGGTGTGGGCTCAGCGGACAGCAAGGGGCTGAGGCCCATGAAGCTGGAGGCAGCCCGGTGCAGGACTGCTGGTGAGGCAGAGGCTGCCTATGATTGAAGACCCAGGTGACATGCAGGGTTCAGATTCTCCCCTGACGGAGCCTTATCCCCCCCATTACCAACACAGCCTTAGGCTTCACACAGGGCCATTGATTACACTACTGGTTTGCGGCCCCCCGGCAAGAGAGCAGAGTGGGAGATGCAGCTGAGAGGAGCAGAACGGGGGCGTCCTTGCGCGAAGCCTTGATTCCGTCAGCATCAAGGGATCTGTAGTGTACCTCCAGGGTCATTAAGAAGTGGACATCTCAACTGAGAACTCTTTGGTCTCGATAGTTTGCAATTAAAGAAAACTGAGGGAGGGATCCAGAAAAATGTGTTAAAGGCTGCCCCCTGGATGCCTCTGTGGTAACTGGAAGGTATCATGGACGAGGCAAAAAGCAGACATTTTAAAGTCTACACAGTCCCAGCCTCGATCTGCATTGGCAGTGGTGGCTGGCAGGGAACAACAGAGGTGGGGTGGCACAGGGGGACAAAATATTTTAAAACAAAAAAGAAAACACTTCCCTCCTTGCGCCGCGGCCGCCTCTGTCTCTTCTCCCTCGTTGCTGAAGAGTCCGGAAGCACACAGGCTCCCCATAGCCAATCACAACACTGCAATGCAGCGTTGTGATTGGTCTGAGCGCCGTAGTGCAGCGCTCAGACTGAGACAGGGAGTCTGTGCATGTTCCCCCAGCCTGGGTGGAGAACATACAAAGTGCCCAGGACTGTTTGGCCCACCTTTAAGCCCTAAGCTGGGCCAGTAAAGATGAGGAAAAAAATTAAAGCCAAAAGAGTTATAAACAGAAAAAGAAAAAGGAAGACTAAGTGTGAACCCAACAAGTGCATCAAGGTGATTATGTTTCAAAGCGGGCTCCAAGGTGGGGTGGTCCCATGGGTGGGGGCTGGGGTCGGGACAGTCTTACCTTATGCACGCCTGAAGCGCTCCCCCTTCAGTTAAATGTGAAAAAGGTGAAGTGCTCGCAGTCTGGGGCTACATGCGAATAAGGGCAGGCCCTCTGACAGATATTCCACTAGTGGAGACCAGATGTACTCAAACCCCTTTCTTGAGTCTTCTGTTTTGTCTCTCAACCTCTCCAGAGCGAACGCTCGCCACAGTCTAGCGTGCCACTGCGTAATGGACAGGGCTTCTGCCTTTTTCCAGGCCGCTGCGATAGCCATCTTAGCGGCGCCTAAACACAGCCACATGTTGGAGCGATCGCCATACGTTTGCCTCTTCAGTATCGGGTCCCGGAGCCCCAGGAGGGTGTGTTCCATGGTTTCCGGGATGGGGTACCCTAGTATCAGTTTATTCTGTGAGAGGATTTCCTTCCAGAATGGTTTAATAGAGGGGCAGTCCCACCAGATATGCCGGAAGTCTCCCAAAAGCCTGCACCCCCCTCCAGCATCTATCGGTCGTGTTAGGGAATATTTTATGTAGTTTTTGGGGATGCAAATACCAGTCATACATTAATTTATAGTGAGCTTCTCGTAGGTGCATAGAGCAGTTGTGTTTGGCAATGTCCTTGTACAAGCGGTTCCATTGTTTCTCCTCCACTGGCCTAGAAAGAGTAGAGTCCCAGAAAGCCCTGTGCCTAGGAGTCGACTGTGGGCTCAACGCCCTAATAAGGGAGAATAGAAAAGAGATAGTCCCCTTACTGGATGCCCCTGATTGTGCAAATTTCTCAATGGGAAGCAGGTCCCTGGTGTGTTTGAGCTGTGTATAATGGAAGCCCTCTGCGGGCTGTAATTCCAAAGATTTGGCGCACTCCCTTTTTTTGTATAGATGAGAGATCATAAGGCAACCCCCTCGTCTCTATTGCTTAAATGGTCCTTCCTGCAGTGCTGGGGATAACTCAGGGTTGAAATGAATGGGGGTGTAGGGTGAGGGGAAGGTTGTCAGGGGTAGAGTTTTTGTGAGTAGGTCCCATACCCGCAGAGTAGTGGCCGTGGGGGTGCTGAGGTAAGTGTTTGGGGGCCTGTGCTGCTTTGCTTCTTTAACCACAAAAGGTCCCAAAGGTCCTGCCAGTTATTTGACGGTCCATGTGGAGCCAATGTTTTTCGGACTCTCTGAGGGACCATTCCGTCATTACCCGGAGCTGAGCAGCTCTGTAATTACCCCCAGAAGTCCGGGAGGGCTAAGCCACCCTCAACTCGCGATCTAGTTAAGACACGATATTATAGTCAGCTCTTTGTCCCTGCTATATGAATTTAGTGATCACCTTTTTTAGATCTATGAATAGTTCCCGGTCTACTGGTATCGGAAGGCCTTGGAAAAGAAAGAGAAGCCTAGGGTGGACATTCATCTTAATTGCGTTTATTCTCCCTATCCAGGAGGTATAGGCAGCCTTCCACCTGATCAAGTCTGCCTTGATCTGTCGTAACAAAGGCGGATAATTGGCCTTATAGCGGCCGGCAATTTTTGGAGTGAGCTTGACCCCCAGATAAGTGATGTCTTTGCCCGTGCAGCAAAAAGGGGTGGTCTCCTTTATTCGATCCAGCACCTCACCCGGCAGAGTTAGGTTGAGCAAGAATGACTTTGAAAGATTCACCTTAAAGCCTGATACCAGTTCAAAGCGATCAAGCTCCTCTTGAATGGCTGGGAGCGAGGTCAGCAGGTCCGTGATAGGAAGTAGAACATCATCTGTAAAGAGGGAGATTTTATGGTCGTCTGTGCCAAATGTAACCCCTTTTATATCTGTGTTCGCCCTAATCCTCTCCGCCAGGGGTTCAATGCTAAGAGCAAAAAGCATGGGGGACAGGGGGCAACCCGGCCTTGTCCCCCGCGAGAGTGTAAAAGCGTTGGATGCCGCCCCGTTACAAGGACTCTCGACCTGGGAGAGTGGTAGTTGGCCCGAACCATGCCAATAAATGTTTCGCTAAAGCCAAGTCGTCTCAACGTTCGTAGGAGGAAGGGTCAGTCAACCCGATCGAAAGCCTTCTCCGCGTCTAACAAGAGAAGGGTCGCGGGAATGCCTTTCTTCTGTACCTTGTCGCTTATATGGGCTATTCTCCATAAATTGACGTGGGTCTGCCTACCCTTAATAAACCCCGACTGATCGGGGTCGATCAACGCAGGGAGGAGATTTTCAAGGCGAGTGGCCAGTATTTTAGAGTACAGTTTTGCGTCCAGGTTCAAAAGTGCAATGGGTCTGTATGAGGCGCACGCTTTAGGGTCCTTTCCCGGTTTGTGAATAACTGTGACTAACGCCTCTCCCATGGTATCCGTCACCCTTTGGGCATTTGCTATATTGTTAAAAAGGGTCACCAAATGGAGAGTCAACTCGGGAGCGAAAGTACGATAGAATTGGGCATTGAGCCCGTCTGGGCCGGGGGCTTTCTGCAGTTTCAGAGCATCTATCGCTTTCTGGACCTCTTCCCCGGTGAAGGGCCGACTGAGTTCCTCGTTGGTGTGGGCAGAGACCTGAGGTAGGTTGAGGGGCGCCAGATCGCTTTCCTGAGCCTGGGACTCTAGCGGATCGGCGGTGTAGAAGTTGCGATAAAACTTCCCAAAAACGTTTGCTTTACTCTCCTCATTAATATGGGAGACGCCCGCATCATCCACTATTTGCTTGATATATTCTTTTTCTTGTTTTGCCCTCAGCTGTTGCGCCAATATGGTGCCCATCTTGTTGCCCCTTTCATAGCCTCGAGCCTGAAGCCTTCAGAATGTTAGTGTAAATGGCCTTTAGTTTACCTTTGAGGGAAGTGACCGTGCGGTGAGTTTGGCTCGACTGCGACTCTTGGTGCTTTTTAGGTCGAGCATTCGAGACCTCTTGTATATACTTTAGTATATACTTATTATATACTTATATGTGTATGTACTTTGTGGGCTCTGGAGATCAGCCCTAGGACTTGTCTGCTTTTTTCTGTTCAACTGCCTCTGTTTAACTGTCTTGATAGAAAACGACCAGCAGAGGTCAGTAAAATACCAGAATTGCTTTCTTATGAGGGACTTTCTTTTTTTAATTTTTCTGGCAACTGCCTCTATTTAACTTTCTTGATAGAAAACGACCAGCAGAGGTCAGTGAAGTACCAGAATCATTTTAGCATTCTCTAGATTCCAGTCCATAGAAATGGTCTTCCACGAGCATCCGTAGACAATATTTTTTTCAAATCTTGTATTTTCAGTGATATGACCACCAAAGGCCCTGATTTCATATTAAAAACAGAGCTTTGGACTATACCAATTCCCGATGAAAGGCAATATTCCTCTCCATGTGTTCCCATACCTGGTGTGTCACGCAATTTGGTGCTTACTTTCCCTCCATGTTAAAGAACAGTAGATGTTTCAGCACCCAGGCAAATGTGCTGCATAGCTAAATACATATAAGGTCCCAAAGGCGAGACCGATTGCATTGCAAATGGTTGTTTTCTGCAGTTTGTCATTCCCCTTCTAATGGAAGTCTCTCCCCATTCTGCTGGTTTCTAAGTGTGGTGGCTAACTCTATGCATTTGCCCCTAATAACCGCCTTAAAGGAGAACTAGTTGTTTGCATAAGATGTAAGGGCGGGGTCGTTGGTATTAAAGTACTCAGTGATTGCCGTTCTTAGTTCGTCCCTAAGGAGTCTATCCCTGCTGAGAAAATTGGGGAAGTACCATCTCTTGTGTTTCGAACGCGGGGCTGGCTAATTTAACATCTCCGGGGGGCATGGTCAGAAAGGCAAATCGGGTGAAACCTAGCATCCACGACAGTGAATAGAAGGGATTGGCTGAGAAAAATATGGTCGATTCTAGAGTAGGTTCTGTGGAGTGAGAAGAAAAAAAAAAAAAAAAAGAGTAGTCCTTTGACGTGGGGTGGGCTTCCCTTCAAGCGTCTAGTAGGCCCAAACACTGAAGAGAGGCTTTGAGGGCCCTACTGAATGTCCCCCCTGCTGCCCTGTGAGGGTCGTGTCTAATGCGGGGTGCCATATGAGGTTGCAGTCCCCCAACAGTAGAATGTCCCCCACAGCAAACCCCTCTAGTGTCGTTAAAAAAGCCTCCGGAAAGTCCAGTTGCCCTGTGTTAGGTGCATAGATCGTGGCAATGGTGCAGGATCGACCCCTGATCTCCCCCCGAACCATCAGAAAATGCCTTGCTGTATCTGTTTTAGTGGCTTGGTGATTGAAGGGGATCGAGGAATGGAAGAGGAGAGCCACTCCATTGTGCTTCATGGGGGCCGAGGAGCGAAAGATCTGCGGGTACCGTTTATGTTTCAACCGAGCCTCCTCACTTTTCTTTAAATGGGTTTCCTGCAGGGCAGCTATCAGAATCTGGTGGTCAGTTAGGAACTTCCATAGGCTCTGTCTCTTGTTAGGGGAGTTAAGCCCCCTGACATTCCAGGAAAGGCAATTAACTGCCATAGATCACTGTATACATCCCCCCCCTTCTGCAGCTCCCGTTTCGACCTACCCATACGCAGCCCCTCTCCCCCCCGGCCCTGCTAGAGTCATCAACTTTGTGAGCACCATGATACACAACTTATAAAAGAAGAACAAACATGAACTGTGAGTGGTGGGGTCTCCCATCCCAGAGGAAGTCCTCACTATGTCCAACTCAAGGAGCGAGCCCACTTCCGCTCCCAGTAACCCCTTAACCAATTTGCTAGTGTACTGACGTGTTCACTGTTGGATACATTTTCATCCCCCTCAAATCTGAGTTTTAACAGGATCACCAGACGCGAAGTGTCTATCAGAATATAAGTCACAGCTCTTGATGCGTCTGTAAGGGAGCTATTACCCTTCGTTCTCCCTCCTACTACCCCCCTCATCATAAGTCTAGGGAAGACTAGCTGTGGGCGGTCTGCTTGCGTGGGCTAGCTAGCGGAGCCACCCTGTGCATCACTCACTTGTGCAGGTGTAAATCTTCACTGCTGGAATAGAGAGCAGTGATACGCCTTGTGCAGCATACATACATACATATATATATTTTATTTTTTTTACAAGATTACGCCGCACTCAGAAATCCTTTTTACCGAAATTTATTTAAACAGAGCCAGTCTGTCACACCGATGCGTTTCGGCCACACAGGGCCTTTCTCACTAGCTAGGGATTTTTAACCTATTTTTCCCCACTCCACATCACTGTACCACACATTTTCCAAAAAGTAAGTGCTCCTACGTAGTTCGCAAGTCGCAGCACGCCTCAATCCGCACCGGATTGAGAGGACCCCAATGATGAAGCATGCCACCTAGGGGTAACCCTGGTGGGTGAGGGGACTCTAGAAAAGAATTTTTCTTTCTGGAAAGAGGGTTTTTCACACATGTTCAGTGGAATCCCTGTTCTTCCTATGGTTAGGTTTCTAATTCCGGATGTTGTGGAACAGAGCTCATTTTTCACTAACAGACCATGACTCAAAGCAAGAGAGAAAGACAAAAAGGAGAGAGATAAAACAATGATGGGCTGAAAAAAGAACCTGCAAAAATAAGCAATTTTAGGGTAGTGAAAGAAAAAGGTTACTGCAACCTTGGCATTCAGCAATAGGACCCCAAGAAAAAGTTTGCATATTTTTTTCCCCCAAAGCCACCCAAAAACTATTCTTTGAGGCTATTTCCTCTTTGTATGTGTGCTGCAGAATGCAGCATATATGCAAAGAGGAAATCCCGAGGAGAAATGGATATATTTCTTCTTGCTACGCCAGCCTCAGGTAGGCTCACCAGCTTGGTGCAAACCTATATTTACAAGTCTTTGTAAATATGGTTCTGAGCCAAAGTACATCGATGGATGCACAGGGACGCCCTAGCACCACCCATATAATGCCTAACGGACGCAAGGTAATGCAAGGCAGGGCAATGTGTGGTACTGTAAATCCCAAAACAGATTTTACGTCAGGGTTGTGTCAGAAAAGTGACTTAACCACAACGCAAAATAATCTGGGCCTCATCGTATACATTTATTTGTATTTAAACTCTGCCACAAAGAAAGTGGCAACAAGAAGAAAACTGATAGTAAATCTGTTCTGGTTAATTGGTTGCAAAGACGGTATTTTAGAATATCTTATGGGGTTAAGGCACCTGCTGCAGAGATCTGTGTGTTCCAGTAAATCTAAATGAATAATAATTGTAAGATAATTCTGGATGGAGGTTAATGCACGTGCTGGAAAGATCTGTGCTTTGTCTAGCCTCAGTTTTGACTCAAAGTAGCACAGAGAGTTAATGCAAAGCACATCATGTAACATGCAAATGACAGATTTTATTTTATGTATCTAGGTAAGTGGGTTACTGATTTGACCACAGAAATCCTTAGGTTACTTGCAGTTGCATTGTAAACCTTTTCATATAGCACAGTGAGCTATGGAAGATATGCGACTTCTACACCTTGTAATCCCCCTGTTTTACGTAGCACATCCTGTACAATGATTTACAAATGCATGTGATTTATTGTAAATGAAATATGTAAGTGTGGTGTAAAGCATTCTGACCCCCTGCATTAGGATGAGTAACGCTATTCAGGAAAACATAGTGGTACCTTCATTATTTCAACGGCTCCTCGTGGGTAGTAAGCGCTATATAAACTACATTTATTTTGTGTGAATACTGGGAAAGACCAACACATTTGCCGTTCTTACAGTGCATGCATATCTCGTAAACAGAGCCTGAACAAAGTGAAAAGCTGCCTCTCCAAAGTATGTATGAAGTGCTACCAAGGTGTGAGCCTTGGTTTCATCTCTGCTGCAGGCGAGGCTCCTGACTGCCCCCAGCCAGGAGACTCCAACAAAAGGAGGCCTGATGATCCCTCAGATTGGGCCTCCGTTATGGGCCCAGCAGGAGTCTGAAATAAGAAAGCCCCGTCCCCGCCTGCACGTTGTTGCGGATCGAAAGCAGACAACAACGTGCAGGCGCTGCTGAACGTGTCCCGGTGTTTACAAATTACACCGGGACGAATTAAGCACATTATTCTATGGGGCCCAACTTCCTGTGAAAATAGTGGGCGGACGCCGTCCACCCGCGTGTACCCCCGACTACACAAAACCATGCAAAGCGCACTGGTATCTCTGCCAACAGCGGTGGAGGACACACACACACTGTGCTCGGGCCTATGCCTGCACCGCCATTCCCAGCAGTGTACGATTACTCTGTCAACATGGCCTGTCAATGGAGTGCAGGTCAGTGCCTTGCACACCTCCTGACACTTCTAAGTATTTTGAACAGCTGGATTACGTAGAGGGCATCCATTGCTACATATTCTATCCCTGGGCAGGCTCTGCGGTGCGCAGCTGCATCATGCCAACATCAGCATTGATGGCTTGATAAAGCCTTCATGTACTGCTGGCACATTCCCCATCAGACGCTGGTTCCAGGAGCTGTTAATTCATCTGGGATGAGCGAGGCTTCAACACCCACATTCAAGAGCTGAGCGGCTCTAAGTGGCACAGGTCTCACCGCGATGCCAAAAGCCTGCTGCCATGTGTGTGAATATCAGTGACACACAATATACAAATACCAGCTGCCACAGGGGTGAAAAGAGCTCACAGCACACACGGGCGTGGACAGAGCGCATCCGCAACGGGATATTGATCAGTCACGACTCAGGGATGCAGATGAGCCACCGGCGTCACTCGGTCACTCTCAGATGCTGCTGTAGGCAACACTGCAAACGGTCTCTGTGAACAAAGGAACAGTGAAGCCCGTCACTACTACTGTCTGGGGAGAACATGGCCAGCATGGCAGGGTCTTTGGGAATCTCTGCAGGTCCTGAACCTAACAGTATCACTACCGTGGGAGTCTGGGGTGCAGGAAACACCTCTGTCGGTTTATTAGATACACTGTGATCGGACCCTGTGACAAACAGCCTGTAGGTTGTCTCTGATACACAGGTAACTCCGACATCTGCCGCTGTGTTGTGGCCTCTGTCACAATCACACAGCAGTGCGACTCTGGAGCACAGCACAGGTCTGTATCCGGGAAACACAACACATTTAGGCCTTGAAGTTGGAATATTAGGGGACACATTTATTCATTAGAATCTGAATAGGTTTACAGTTCTGGGGGTTGGTTCCCCTTCTTGCATCTCCCCTCTGCCCACACCTGATTTCCCGCCCTGTTAACCCAGCATCTTCTTCAGGGCAGCTGGTGGGTTGTAGCAATATATCTTAAGATGGCAACGTGTTGATGGCTAATTCATGTTTTCAGGTCTCTTTCTCTGATGGGGATGTTTGAGCCATATGCTTGGTTTTCTATTTTTGGACAACAACAAGAATTGAAACAAAGTAGTGGGGACTCACCCCTCCCCCCCCCCCTTCAATATTAACATGGGGTGTAGAGCACAGTCCCGAGCAGCCTCACTACCATCACATCAGGGAAAAACCATTTACCTTTCTCCTGGGACCTCTCAGGGGTAAATGTAGAACTTCTAATAATCACGAATATTACAATATTTTATATAATTTAACTCTCTCATTGATTACCCTCTCTCAAACACTGCTGACTCCCTAACACAGTGTTTGATTATGTACTGCCCAGCATTGTTTGCGATCGAAATAAACTCATTAATATTTTTAAAAAACACTGTTTAAAAATACCTTTATTCTAGAAAACATGACACAAATTGACAACTGTCTTGAAGGCTGAAGAAGCTCAAGCTTTAAATGAAGGAAAACACACTGGCCGAACACTGAATACAGACAGTTGGGCTCAAAGAATGTATCCTGCATTTGGGAATAGAAAGTAACACAGCACCTCTTGGGGTGTGTAGTGTTTTGTTGTTTAAAATCGAGGCCAAGGCATAATGATGACTTGTTGGTGATGCAACATGGTTTATGCAACACTGGGGTGCAGCAGATCAGACAACAATGGCCTTTTCCAGTGAAGAACTAGCTAACAGCCGCTCTGGTAACTTACCATAAGCACCTTTGGAAATGCAAGATGCACTACAGGAACATGGGCATTATTACGGTTATTCGGTGTAACTCCGTGCCTTTGGCTGCTTGAAATTGGCGTACCTTGTGGTAGAGTATATTCCAGGACCTTCTTCACTGGGCTATGCTTATCAACCACTGTAGTCCAATTTGCAGCCTTGCGGTAGAGTACATTCCAGGACCTTCTTCAAGGGACTATGCATATCAACCACTGTAGTTCTATTTGCAGCCTTGCGGTAGAGTATATTCAAGGACCTTCTTCACTGGACTATGCATATCAACCACTGTAGTCCTATTTGCAGCCTTGCGGTAGAGTATATTCCAGGACCTTCTTCATGGGACTATGCCTATCAACCACTGTAGTCCAATTTGCAGCCTTGCGGTAGAGTACATTCCAGGACCTTCTTCAAGGGACTATGCATATCAACCACTGTAGTTCTATTTGCAGCCTTGCGGTAGAGTATATTCAAGGACCTTCTTCACTGGACTATGCATATCAACCACTGTAGTCCTATTTGCAGCCTTGCGGTAGAGTATATTCCAGGACCTTCTTCACTGGACTATGCTTATCAACCACTGTAGTCCTATTTGCAGCCTTGCGGTAGAGTATATTCCAGGACCTTCTTCACTGGACTATGCATATCAACCACTGTAGTTCTATTTGCAGCCTTGCGGTAGAGTATATTCCAGGACCTTCTTCATGGGACTATGCATATCAACCACTGTAGTCCTATTTGCAGCCTTGCGGTAGAGTATATTCCAGGACCTTCTTCACTGGACTATGCATATCAATCACTGTAGTCCTATTTGCAGCCTTGCGGTAGAGTATATTCAAGGACCTTCTTCACTGGACTATGCATATCAACCACTGTAGTCCTATTTGCAGCCTTGCGGTAGAGTATATTCCAGGACCTTCTTCACTGGACTATGCATATCAACCACTGTAGTTCTATTTGCAGCCTTGCGGTAGAGTACATGCCAGGACCTTCTTCACTGGACTATGCATATCAACCACTGTAGTCCTATTTGCAGCCTTGCGGTAGAGTATATTCAAGGACCTTCTTCACTGGACTATGCATATCAACCACTGTAGTTCTATTTGTCGCCTTGCGGTAGAGTACATTCCAGGACCTTCTTCATGGGACTATGCATATCAACCACTGTAGTCCTATTTGCAGCCTTGCGGTAGAGTATATTCAAGGACCTTCTTCACTGGACTATGCATATCAACCACTGTAGTTCTATTTGTCGCCTTGCGGTAGAGTATATTCAAGGACCTTCTTCACTGGACTATGCATATCAACCACTGTAGTTCTATTTGTCGCCTTGCGGTAGAGTACATTCCAGGACCTTCTTCATGGGACTATGCATATCAACCACTGTAGTTCTATTTGCAGCCTTGCGGTAGAGTACATTCCAGGACCTTCTTCATGGGACTATGCATATCAACCACTGTAGTCCAATTTGCAGCCTTGCAGTAGAGTACATTCCAGGACCTTCTTCATGGGACTATGCATATCAACCACTGTAGTCCAATTTGCAGCCTTGCGGTAGAGTACATTCCAGGACCTTCTTCATGGGACTATGCATATCAACCACTGTAGTTCTATTTGCAGGCTGCTTCTCTTTCATGTTTATTTTTTTATCATGCTATGCACAATGAGAGAAGTACACTTTAGAACTTGGAGAGAAGAAAGATGGAATGGTGGGAAATGAGGTCTGAAAATAATGTTTGGTGGTTGTACCTGGCAGAGAGAATAGAGTAGCCTTTAATGCACAGCACAGAAGAAAGCAAAACAATATTACTGTGTAAGAAAAGGACTCTAGTTGTTTTTTTTAGTCTTCATGAAAAATTCTCAGAGAATTGGAATGTTTCGGCATCATCTATCATACACCCTAAGTATTCAAATTGCCAAATACATTTTTTATTCTCCTTTCGAAGTTCAACTGAAGTATCACTTTTAACACCAACAACACAGTCCCATCTGTAACATGGTTCGCCGGCCCGATTATGCATCGGCGCCTCACTGACGTGCTAAATATGGACTATGGCATAAAGCACAGACCTGAAATGGTTTCTGCTACATCTTATCACACGTCTTCTGGTGAGCCATCTGGTCACACCTTCGTTTCTCTTCACGAGGGTAACGAGGACACCAGTTCCCTCAAGGCACTTCTTGTGTCTTCCACACAACGCTTTAGCATCTAGATTATGCAGCTCTCTGCGAGTGCCAAAACCGTCCCAGGACAGTGTGCGTGCTTGGTTTCTCATGCCACATTCGTTTGTCACAATCTAGAACATTTGCCAAAAGACATGGGTGTTGCACACGGGCGCGAGCCATGTTAAAGAGGAGTAATATTTACATCTTGTGACCATGAGCACGCAGCATCCAAATGAAGAACATCTCTGGCATAAATAAAGAGCCCAAGCTGCTTCTCCCCCTCAGGCTGCTCGTGACGTGGGTCATTGTGCATGAACTCCTGATGGGTTTTCATCATCGCTTTCACCAGAGAAACCACTGGCCCTGCCCGCTGAACTCCTGACAACTACCAAGTAGCAGCAACGCATCATTTCCCTAAGCTTCACACTGGAGTACTCTGCATCTGGAACATCTGCGAGAAAGGACCACAGTTAACAGAGGCACTCACAATGGTGACACCAGTGCTGGTTCCCTCCGCCGCCTCTTGGTGGATTGGTGCTTGAGAAGCAGCGCCCATCCCTCCCCTTGCCAATGAATTCATCACAAGCCATGCAGGTTCAGAATGTCTCAAATGACAACAAATAAAGCATCGGGCAGGCTTGTCAAAGCAGGAGCCCTTCTTTCTTGCAGTGTTCACAACACCATGGGCATGCCGTGTAGAAAGGGTGCAGGCAGTGGTGGAAAAGCTCTCAAGGATGACTCCACTAACGCACGTTGCTCAAAGGTATGGACACCCACCTTCCTTGAGCTTCACAAAGACCCTTGATAGCAACTCTGAGATGCTCCTCCTTCTGTCACCAGTTAAAACTGGCACCATGTCACAGAATGCCCCTGTCCACAAAGGAGATAGAGCAGATATCTCTTAGCATTTGGCAGAGAGATTCCTAAGTGTAGGCTATTGGCTCCTACCAGGAGACGGTGAGGATGACCAGCTGTCTTCGAACAAGTCAGCACCAGTCGCTTGGTGCCAAGGCTCATAACGCAAAGTGTAGTGTTCATAGCCAGTTTGAATCATCTTTGGGTTACATTAGCTTTCATCACCAGAACCAGGAAAAGCACTGGCGGGCAGGGGAGGTGGGTGGAATACACATGTTGTAGGCCCCATCCAAACAATAGGGTTTGAGATTCACTTCTGCATTTTTTATTTTGCTGCCTCTCACAGGATCCTCCAAGGAGACGCCTTTTGCCTGCTATATGCCGTCTATGGATGTTACAGACAGTTTAAAAACTTTCCTGATTCCATGGAACTCTCTCACCATAGGGAGAAGAGACCATTATCACCTGCAGGACAACGCCAAAGAGCATGGATGACATCAAGACGTGTCCAGCCTGAGGAAACCATGCAAAGTTAAATGGTCCACCAATTGTAGATTACAAAGAGGAGGAGAAAGATGGCCACTGACAGCATCATGTTCTTCCGATTTTCATGACGAAGCACTTTCAACTCTTTTTCTGGAAAAAGAAAGGGAAACAAGATACCAGTTCAGGTGCCAGTTAATGGTAGACTGCAGAGGATAAAATGTTTCCAACATGCGCATACACATAAGCCATGCCAGGAGCCAAATGTAGTGCTGCCATCAAAGCCGACTAACTGCAAACGCATCCCCTTACTGGCACAAGCGAGCCTATTACAGCGTTACATCACCAGAGGTACGGAGACAAGAGAGCCAACAAAATACAGCCAAAGCAATTACAACTTACAAAGCTTTTTATTGATTTATTTCACAACGGGAGGGGAGAACCTGCAGTTTCTACCAGCCAATATCAGCCTCTCTTTTCTCCAATGGGCTCCATGCCTTCTGGACAACAATGCAAGCCCCTTTTCACACGTTCCACAGAAGCCTTCGATTCGCCCAGAGTGGTCTTTTGCTCAGGTCTTTTATTCTTGATAAGAACTGGGCTAGTGTGTGCCAGTTGTGTGTCACACAAAGCCCGTTTCTTTTTGTCTTCAATCTTGGCTTTGGGTTACCAAATTTCGGTGAATGATCCCTTTGTATACAAACCATAACGAGCTACAAAGGGCTTAATTCAGAAAGATAAACTTACAGGTCTGTCTGTGTAAGTGAAACAGCAGCCGGGGCGGAGAACTCCACACATAAAAGGATAGGACAGGCCTATATTTTTATGTGCGGAGACTCTGCAGTCGTAAAGTTACTATTAAATCTCAGTTTTGCGAATACCAAAAAAGGGTAAACTTACACAGACCTGCAAGCTTAACTTTGTGAATCAGGCCCGAAAAGTATACATCTCTGATATCTCACTACAAAGCACAAGTTAAGCGATATCAGAGCAGTATTCATGTAGGATCTTCCTAGATGTTTCATAATCACAGGAGATTCATTTTTATCAAAAAGAAGATTTAAAATAAAAAATATTGCCATATGTAATATAAAGACACACAAATATAGAAATTGAGTCAGAGAAGCAAGGAGGTTGGCTTGTATGGTAGCAGCTTTTAGATCTATCTGGGCGTTTGATACGGTCTCCCATCCTATTCTCCTACAATGACTGAGTAACATGGGATAGGCGGCGCCGCCTTGGCATGGTTTGAGTCTTTTCTATCTGACAGAAGTCAGTCAGTCTGGATGCCACCCTTTGCATCTGCCCCTAAACCTTTAAGATTTGACATTCCCCAGGGCTCTGCCCTCAGCCATACACCATTTAATGTGTACATGACTCCTCTGGAAGTTCTGGTACAATCGTTCGGGGTACTGGTTGTGTCCTACGCGGGCAACACTCAAATCCTCCTTACATGGGATAGTAAGATGCGTAGCCTGTCTGTCAGCGATATTTCAGTGGATGGGCCAGAGCAATCTTCAATGCAACACCAGCAAGACTGATGTATTAATCTTTGGCAACCCTAACCACCCACCTCCCCCCGCCATCCTGGGGTGGAGATATCTGGCCCAGCTATGCTACTTATACCCCCACCCCTGGCAGAATTACACGCAACCTGTGTGTAAAATTCGACAACAAACTATCCTTTAGTCCCCAGGTGGACAGTGTTGCAGGTGCATGCTTTGACCTTCTAAGATTCCTAATAAAAAGGTTTTCTTCTTGCTCCCCCCACACTTCCAGAAAACAGTTATTCATGCGCTTATAACCTCATGGCTGGATTACGCCAATGCGTTGTACTGGGGCCTACCAAATGTACCAACTCAAAAGACTCCAGTTAGTGCAGAATGCTGCAGCCCAACTTCTTCTAAATCTTTGGAAACAATCATATTCGTCTGCACCTTAAGAGTTTGCATTGGCTGCCAATCCGTGAAAGAGTTCACTTTAAGGGGCTGGTGATGGCTCACAGAGCTTTCTAGAAGAACGGTCCCTGATATCTGGTCAACAGACTCAATACTTGCTCACGAGAGCTCTGCGCTCTTCTGATGCCATGCTGGCTGTTCTGCCAAAAACCAGGAGAAAGAAATGGGACTGCTCTTCCTTCTCAGTCCTTGCCGCCTCCAGCTGGAATGACCTTCCTCACCATCTACAGGCCACAAAAGACAAGAGGGCCTTCTAACGAAGCCCAACACCTGGCTGTTTAATCTGGCTTTCCAATAATCAATCTACCTTGACTTGTGGTTACCAGACCTTAGCGCCGGGAGACTCATTTGAGTAGCCGCGGGCTCTAGAGAAGCCTAATAATAAGCACAGATTTCACTACATGTGAAAACTTAAGTGCTATTTCCATTTCTTACTGGAGAGGCCAGCACAATGTTACTTTGTTACAGAAGACATCCAGTATGGAAAATTGATCCAAGATTACCGCGCTTGCCGTTTAGGGTTTAGAAATGTAACTAAATATGTGTTTTTATTCCTTTGCTTTCTCTCATTTTTGTTGAAAAGATGTAGAATGTTTTCACATTTGATCCAATTAGCTTGAACAATTGTTTGGGAGAATTAAACTCATATTTAATATTTTACTAGTTTTCTTATTCTGCCACCGATTGGTAAAATGGCTGGTCAACAATATCCCTTGATCATAAGTCAGTATCTACAGCAGAACACTGTCCAAACATTCTGTGCACGGTACAGGTATCTATGGACAATGTGCTGGGCAGAGTGGTAAAACATGAAACACTCTCCACAAAGCAAAACAGTGTAATGCAGACATTTGCAGTTGCCGAATCTTATATGCGACACCTAGAGCCAGTTCAAGATGACAGAAGGTTGCACTTTAAGAGCCACACAACAAGAAAAGAATGGCAAATGAAGCAGGTTAAAAGATGAGCAATGCCTGAAGGAGTCACCTGGACATCAGACAAGCTGGGAGAGATGAATATCCACACAACATCAGCACCACCTCCATGTAGGAATGTAAAATTGCAGAGAAGCAAAAAGCATGCAGGGAAAAAATAAGGTCTCCAGTGTTTGAGAATACAGATGTACCCATTAATCAGACGTAACTGTGTGAATGACTTACAACTGTGGGTAGACATTTGCTTTATAAAAAAAAATAATAATAATTCAAATAGTCTTGGCACAAGAATGATTCTAAAAACTAAACTTATTTCTGAGAGAGTACAGAACCTTCCAAAACGTCACTGTACACACTGCCAATGGAGGAAAAGAAAACATCCTGGATTGTATCTCCTTTACTTGAAAAATGCATGCTGTACACACGCTCCAACAAAAGCAGCAGGTTTTGTAAACCGTGCAAAAAACAGCTTTTTTTAGCAGGGGGTCTATAAACATGGAATTTTAAACATCAGTAAAAAACAGCATTGGAATCCATAAAAACAGAAAACCCTATTCATTTCATTTGTTTCCTATGTCTAACTTCAATTTGGGCCTAGTGTTTGTTTATAAAAAAAAAAATCCTGTACCTCCAAAAGGACACTAAGGGCCTGATTTAGATCTCTGCAGACGGGTTACTCAGTCACAATGGTGACGGATATCCCGTCCACCGAAATATAAATTCTATATGATATAATGGGATTTATATTTTGGCGGACGGGATATCTGTCACCGTTGTGACCGAGTAACCTGTCCGCTGAGATCTAAATCAGGCTCTTAAAAAAGTGATCTGATAGAGACATCTAGCTGCAGATTTGTTACCTTTGAATTTCCCAGGTGTCAGACTAGATCCAGAAGATTTTTCTTCAAGCAATAGCCCTGTACACTGGTAGGTGGAGTCAGTCGGCTCAGCGTGACGTCGTCGTCGGCAGCACCGGTAGTGACGTAAGCGTCAGCTATAAAGGCATCACCTTGGCGCGCGGACGTCAGTTTTCTCTCGGCGCCAGTTAAGCGCTGATCCGTGAATAGAGCTACCCTCTGGCACTTTTCGACAGGATTTTTCAACAATTTGTCTACCCCTTTTTTGGTGTGTAGGTATACACACATCTAGAAAGACTTCAGGGTTCCTACCGTGTGGCACCTGTCACCACGCCATGTCAGTGACAGACCCGCATTTGAGTTGTCTCTTGTGTCTGGAGCGTGACCATGACTCGAAGTCGTGCTCCGACTGCCAGGCCATGGCTCCAAAGGCTTTGAGAGAGCGGACTCTAAAGCTGCTTGTGGCCGAAAGGTGAAAACGTGTCTCTCAACTCCTCAGAGGTCCCGGTTGAGAGGAAGGTCCCGGCACCGCTCTAGGAGTCCCAAGTCCTCTTCGTCCCACTCGAAATCATCGGGACATTCAGGTAAGAGGCACACAAAGCACAAGAAGTTGAATTGTGCTTCAACTTCTCCCCATCCGTTGGCCGATGTGAGGGACAAGCCTCGGCATTAAAGGCCTCGTTCTACGGGACCTGTGCCTCCCCGATTTTCCATGAGCCAGAGCAACCCCGCCCAACTTAAACAATTTAATGAGGTCATGCGCTTCATTTTTGGGTGGCCTGACTCCTCTGGTGCGCCTTCAGACCCCGCAGAGTCAGAGGGGGCTCCATCGGGTTCAGCTCCAGCCCAGTTACCCCTCATGGACCCGGACCGGCTCCGGTCGGGCCACTGAGACCTCACCCCGACGTCACCAGCGCCCACCGGAGCCGGTACCCCGGTGCCGACAGGACCTACAGGTCCCAGGTCATTTCCTAAGCCTTATTCTGCAGGGATACGAGTGGGAGAAGATTGGGAGGGGTCGTTGGACCCTCTAGAATACCAGCCTGATGAGGAAATGGACTGGTATGAGGAATTGGGTGAGGCCAGTCGACTGGATACTTCTCCAGATACTGGCATGCTTTCTCCCCCTGCCGTGGCTACGGAGGAGGGAGCGTTTATGCAATGGTGGTGTGAGGGGCGCCTGAGGTCCTTGGTCTTCAGGTTCCTTCATTTGCGGTCAAGATTACCATCTTGACGGAGGTGCTACAGCCGGGAGTTTCCTCCTCTGAACCCTTAATCTGGTTTACCGAATCCCTGACGGACGTCCTACTGGGAACCTGGTCCAAGCACAGCCCATGAACCTGCCCAGCTACAGGCGACCCAAATGTCCTTGAAGGAAGCTGGCTCTGCATATACTATACCAAAGTAAGAGTCTAGTGGATCCCCAGAGGCTTAAGTAGATAATACTAAAAGCTCTATTTGTGATAGTGTGGTCGAGCAGTTAGACTTATCAGAGGGCTGTGTTAAGCATTCGTTGTACACACTCAGGCAAGGAATTATTACACACACTCAAAGACTGAATCCAAGACCAACTGTTTTGTATAAAAAAGTTATTACTTTGTTATTTTAGAACCAAGAGGAACTCCGTTGCAGGTAAGTAATAGTTAAGAGTAGTAATACTTTTAGAAGTACAGTAGGGATTGTTTTGCAAGGCAGTAAATCTGCTTTAGAGTTATAGGAATACTGTGCTATTGTCAATCAAAAGCAGTAGCAAACTTAGCAGTTGAAAAGATAGACAGTAGAATGCAATAGGAGAAAATGCAATCCTTATGGGAGGAAAACGGGTATATGCATTAACAGGTAAGTACACGACTTACACTTCCAGTCTTCAGGGGTTTGGACCAACACTGGGCAAGGTTCAGTTTACGGTAGGTACTGCACCACCAGCGGCACTGGGGCGGCAGGTGCAGAGGTCACTAGTCCCAATGTTAGTCAATGGAGACTGGGGGCACCCAACAAGGTGTGGATTGCAGGTAGGTACCTGTGGTCACAGGGCCCAGGGGTTAAGGTGAGCACGGGGGCCACAAGGCAGCCCCAAAGCTACACCATCAGCGGCACAGAGGCAGCCGGGTGCAAGGTGCAAATCAGCGTTAGGCACCAATGCAAACAAATGGAGACTCTCGGTTGCACAAAGAGGCTGCAGGCTTGGACCAGGAGGCTGGATGAAGGTGAGCACCAGTAGAAGAGGTAAGTTGGGATGCAGGGCAAGGCCTGGGCACATTAGCTGGGCTCCACAAAGTCGGGGCCTGAGGATGCAGGGGTGCCTTTTGGTGTCGGATTTTCATTACCGGTGCCGGTCACGATCAAGGGGACCCTATGTGATGAGGCTGCAGGTGACTTTGTGGGGTACATGAGAGGTCAGCCACCGATGGAGTCGAGGTCTGGATCGCTGGGGAGACGTCACTGGACAGGTAAGTCACTCAGACTCGGGCCGTGGGTGTCAAGTGCAGAGTGGGCTGGGGTCGCGGATCTGGAGTCCTTTAAGTTGAAGGTTTTCTGGGAAGGGCAGCTGTCCTCAGGAGATCAGGTCTTTGTCAAAGATGGCAGTCTTCCTGAGGTTCTTGGAAGTTACTGGCCACAGAACAGGCGTCTTCTTCGCAGGGTCTTCAAGCTGGAGAAAGGCCGGTAGGGCTGGGACCAAGTCAGCAGTCGTCTTCTAGATTTGCTGCACAGTGTCTTCTTCGTCCTCTTCTGAGGAGCAAGGTTCAGGGGTGCCCCTAATACTGAATTTAAGGGTGTTACAGGTAATGGCAGATGGTAGCCACTGGGCTACTTGTCTTTCAGGTGACTACAGCCTTAGAATGTCCCCTGCCTTTGGGGAGAGGGGAATCACCCTAACCTGATTGGGTAGAATCCTTCCATTTAAGATGGAGGATTTCCTAAGGAGGGGGTCACCTCGGTCCAGGGCACCTTAGGGGTGGTTCTAGCAGAGGGGGGGGGGGGACACACACCTCTCCTGACTACTATTTTTCCCGCTGACCTTGCCGCCAAATGTGGAGCTTGGTCAAGGGGGCAGGCATCTCCACTAGCTGGTGAGGCCCTGGCTAGAATGTCAAAGGGCAGGTACGCCTTTCAGGCTCACTGCCCTGAATGCTGTTCCTGCTTGGGGGTAGGTGTGAAGCACCTCCACTCCAAGCAGCCTTTATCTCTGACCCACAAGAGAAACATGTCTGTGTGTGGCAGGCTGGTGTAGACAAGTCAGCTGGACATGAAGGAGTTGGTCGTTTTTCAGGGGGCATTTCTAGGATGCCCTCTGAGTGCATTTTGTAAAGAATCCAACACTGGCATCAGTGAGGGTTAATTATGCTGAGTAGTTTTGATACCAAACTCCTTAGCATTCAGTAAAGCCATCATGGAGCTGTGGAGTTTGTAATGACAAACTCCCAGCCCATGTACTCAATATGGCTCCACTGCACTTACAATGTCTGTGAATGGCACAGATACTGTAAAGGCACATTGCTCATGCAGCTGCGCACTTACCTGTGGTATAATGCACCCTGCCTTAGGGCTGTGAGGCCTGCTAGAGGGGTGACTTACCTATACCACAGGCAGCTCTGAAGTTTTGTCTGCACCAAAACACAGTCTACAATGGCAGTGTGTATGAGTTGTGTGAGGGGTCTCTGAGGATGGCACAATACATGCTGCAGCCCTTAGAGACCCTCTATGGTCACAAGGCCCTTGGTACCACTTGTACCCTTTACAAGGGACTTACATGTGAGCCAGAGGTGTGCCAACTGTGGAAACAAAAGTACAGTTTAGGGAAAGAACACAGGCCCTGGGAACCCGAGTGTCAGGTACCCAGGGCACACTCAGACAAAGTGCATTAGATATCAGGCAAAATGTGGGGGGATAACCATGCAAAAAGTAGCACTTTTCTAAAGTCTCACCACCCACCCTACTTCAGAGAGCTTGGTAGTCCAGCCAGCTACGTCCCAAGGCGCGTTCTCTTCCATTCCCACGGATAGGGAATCCAAGAGGCTGGATAGTTGGGGCAAGAAAATGTTCTCTTCCACCAGCCTTGCATTGCGGTCGGTGAACACTGCATGCTTATTGGGCCGTTATTCCCACATTCTGTGGGAAAAGTGAGGTAATCACCACAGAACAGGTAAGGGTGGTAAAGCACAGTTTAATGACCGTCCGTCTCCACAGCCTCCAGGGAACTGTCACAGCAGCTCCTTCAATTCAAACAGTAACATTCCATAGCCCAATGGATGACATCACAGCTAGGCAAATAGATAACAGCTAAGCAGATTACTACAACATTTCCCTTCTTTCATAAAAAATTACAGAGGCAAAGGGAAAAGAATAAAAGGAACAGAAAAATACATTAAGGTGTTAAGATAAGTGATAAAAACAAAGAAGAAAAAAAAAACAGGAAGAAATAAGACATATGTAGATCCATGAATAAGAACACAAATGAAACTAGGAGGCACTACAGATCCATGCGTTTAGGAGGAACACTCCTCCTAAGACTCCTACGCACAATAGAAAAGTTGGATTTTGATGGACCTTGAGATGGACCCAACTCTCCATTCTTCTCCACACCACTCTCAAGTCTCATTTTGAGAACCAGTTCTTTGGGAATCTTGTAAACCCTAGAACAGTTCCACCAATGCTTCCCATTGACCCTGACAGCAAAACGTGAAATGGCATCTACCTTAACTGGGGTACTGAACTTGGACAATCCTTTTGGCACCTTAGTGGGAAGCTTGATTTTGACCCAATCGCCAACAGAAACTTTTGAATTAAACACATGTTTGTTCACATTTACAGAAACATCACATGTAGGTTTGTTTACACTCAGATCAGAATCATGGGGAACAGCCAAAGGCTTGCTCGATGTTCCCTCCTTTGAACACAGACCCCACTGTCTCATCCAGGCAGGACACATGTCAAAAGTGGCGATTCTTCCACGCAGCAATTCAAATGGGCTTTTGCCCATGGCCTGGACAGGAGTAGTGCGGTGCGCCCATAACATACTGTGGACAGCTTTCTTAATGTCAACACCATTAGATAAAGCCCACTGCACACACTCAACCAGGATGCGATTCATGCGCTCAATGAAACCATTGGCCTGGGGATGATATAAAGCAACATGGCGGTGTAGAATACCAGACTGAAATAAAAATTCTGTCATCTCTTTAGAAGTAAATTGCACCCCGTTATCTGAGACAATCTCCTTGGGAAAACCTTCCCTAGAGAACAAACTTTGAAAAAAACGAATGACCTCCATAGTGTTGGGATCAACCATAAAATGAACTTCCCACCACTTGCTATGATAGCTACAACCAACGCAAACTTGTATCTCCGGGGAAGAGCATTAAAAGGCCCAACAAAATCTACAGCTAACTTCATCCACGGTTCATTGGGAGGTGCGACCACTTGTACAGGGGGAGTGGAAATCTTGATAACCTTGTCGCTCGAGCAACAAATAATACACTCCTTAACGACCTCGTCAATCTGCCTGTCCATTGAAGGCCACCAATATATAGAGCGAATTCTTCTCTTAGTGCTAGTTTGTCCCAAATGACCTTCATGGCCCAAAGTGATGATGCGTGACCTCAATGATTCCGGTGGAACAAACTTGTCACCACGTAAAATTAACTCCCCACCCTCCAATGTAAGCTCAATGGAAATCTTGGAATAGGGTTGAAGTTCAGCATCAAGATGCTTCTCCTTAGGCCAGCCTAAAACAATGTGTTCTTTCACGCTCTTTAAAACAGAATCAGTTTGCATAGCTTCAAACCACTCTTTCTCTGAAAAACCTCCCACACCACAAACATCAACTGCTGCAATCAAACATTCTTCATCGTCGTTACCCTGACATAATTCCTCTTGAGTAAGAGGAAGAGGTAATCTTGACAGAAAATCTGCCCTGATATTCCTCGCACCTGGTATGTGTGCAACTTCAAAATTGTATTGCAGCAGCTTCGAACTCAATCTCGCTATCCTTGGAGTATGTTCTTTAACAATATGACCATTGAGAATAGGAATGAGAGGCTTGTGATCAGTAAGTAATTTGAAAGACTTACCCCAAAGAAAACACTTAAACCTTTCAACCGCCCAGCAACAGGCCAATAACTCTCTTTCTATGACCGAGTAATTTTTTTCACTAGGTCGCAAAGCTCGAGAAACAAACCCAATGGTATGCTCCTTACCATGTTTCACTTGAGTAATCATGCCGCCCAAACCATCAAGACTAGCATCAACCGATACAATACATTGTACAAGAGGATCAAAAGGTGTAAGCACCTTGCACGTACCTAACTCTTCCTTGATGCGAAGAAACTCATCTTGACACACCTTATCCCACACAAAAAAAAACTTTTCTCTTGAGAAGCTCACGTAAATGAACAGTCTTGGCAGCAAAATTAGGGATGAATTTAGAATAAAACACACACACCCAGGAAAGAAGAAACATGTTCTTTTGATTCAGGACAGGGAGCATTCCGGATAGCCTCAATCAGCCCTTCTCTAGGTTGAATACCTTGACCTGAAATACGATGTCCCAGATATTCAATGGACTCCTGTCCAAACACACATTTTCGCTTGTTAGCAACAATACCTTTTTCCTGTAACCTTTGTAGAACTTTTGAAAGTTGCCTGTCATGTGAATCTCTACACCTCCCAGCGACCAGAATGTCGTCTTGAAAGACCACTGTGTCCTCCAGCCCCTCCAGAACACTCTCCATGATACGTTGAAAGGCTGAAGCAGCAGATGCAAGCCCAAAAGGCATACGCCTAAATTGAAATGTGCCAATAGGCGAAACAAAAGCAGTCACATGCTTACAACTTGGATCCAACTCCACCTGATGGTAGGCAGATGAAAGATCAATTTTTGAAAAAAACCTGCAACCATCAAATTTCCCAAGAATGTCATCAATACGGGGAAGAGGATGGGAGTCCACCCAAATCTCTTTATTGAGACTGCGCAAATCAATGCACACTCTCAAACTTTGGTCCTTCTTACGGGCGACGACCAATGGAGACAACCATAAGGACGATTCCACCGGTTCAATAACACCAGACTCACATAACCTTTTAAGTTCACACGACAGATCATCCCTCACACTATACGGCACGTTGCGCAGTTTGTGCTTCACAGGGGTAGCCTGATCTTTCACTTTAATACGGTGCTTAAACCCTTTAATGCTCCCCAAACCATCAGCAAACACACTCTTGAACTTATCACACCACTCCATCACACACTTAGGCTGCTGAGACTCATCCACCACTGAGACTTGCTCCTTAGTTCCTGGTCTAAGGGTCATACCAAATAAACCTTGGTGATACCACCCCAAAATATTAAGCCCTTTCTTTGCCACATAAACCTTCCCAAAAATGCGCCTCTCTTTGAAAATCAAGCTAGTCTCAAAAAACCCTTAAGCTCAATTTTCCTACCCTCATAGGATACAGGACTTCTATCCGGTGGCTCAAGTGGTTTGTCCTCCCAAACACTCTCAAACAATTCTTCTGTGACCATAGTCATGCGTGCCCCAGAATCCACCAACAGTTGAATGGGCTTCCCATCCACAATTATTTCCTCGACTGGATCAACACACTCATCAGCATCATCTTTAACCACTAGGATTAAATCCCTCAAGGAACTGACCAAATCATCCATATGTTCAGCATTGTTTATATCCTCTCGAACAGAGTTAACAGGGTTGCCCTTTGACATACACATCTTCGCAAAATGCCCAAGTTTCCCGCATTTGCGACACGAAACATTCTTAGCTGGGCAAATGCGAGCGTTGGGATAATGTGAAGAAAAACCGCACTTTGTACACACATTCTTTTGAGGGTTGAACTTCTTCTCAGGTTTGTAAAATGTGTTTTTGTTTCCACGCATTACATTCACTTGTTTATCTGTAGGCTCCTTGTTTTCCTTTACCGCACCCACATTCATCTTATCTGGTTTCAACTCTTTAGACGCTAACTGAGACAGTTCAATACTTTTAACAATAGTGATAGTCTCTTCTAACGATGGATTTTTTAACGTCAATAACTTCTCTTGCACTTTTTTATCTTTGGAATGTGCTACAACTTGATCTCTTATAAGTTGCGAGGTAAACTGTTCAAATTCACATTCAGATGCAAGAATGCGTAACGCGGCAACATAAGTTACAATACTTTCATCATTTTCCTGTTCTCTTGTAAAAAACTTATGCCTCGCTACAACCAAACTCCCTTCTACATCGAATTGCTTTTCTAACATGGCTACTGCTTGGTCAAACTCATTGAGAGGTTCTTCACCTTCGGGAACTTCCAGAGGGGGTAAATGTTCTAAAACAGCTTGCCCTCTAAACCTAAGTTGTGTTCCAGCATGAATCTCCTACGTTCCGCACTGAATCTAAAGCCCCCAAAGCTCCTAAATACTTTGTGAAAGCTCTGTACCAAACCTTCCATCGCACAGGAGGGTCTCCTGGAAGCTGTAAAAACGGTGGAGGTGCTTGAACACTCTGCATTTTGAATTGAACAATAGTAATGCTTAACTATCACCTTAAAACCGTAGAGAGTAAGTAAATCCCTCAGGGTCACACAGTACACTCAATCAAAATATAATGAGAAGAGTAGCAGATACCTGCAAGTCATGCACCGAAATACTGTAAAAACAATAACAGTTGACTATTAGAATAATTTGCTTTTTTTTTTCGAAGACTGGGCAAATCAATAGTAATACTAATGGATTAATACTGTTTTTTTTTAAATAAACCAAACACTGTGAAGTAAAGCAAAACGAAAGTACTTTAAAACTGTTGCTCGAAACGAAAATACTTAAAAAACTGCTGCTCCTTGACAAAACAAACACCAGAGAAATGTTCGAAAGCGGTAGACACTCCACTCCTCTTAACCCCGCATGATGGATGCCGTTGAGTTCAGTAAACAAAGAACTCCTCTTCAGCGCGAATTCTCCATATGCCAGACGCTGGCTGCCAGGGATACCACACACTCGAAGAAATCCTCACCAGCACGAAATGCGTTCCACGTCATACGCTGGTTGTCATGGAAACTCCGCACATAAACGGAACTCTTCTAAACCAATGCTGTATGCTGTGCCAGTCACACTTGACACGTCAGATAACGATCATTCTGACACGTCATCACTTGGAGCAGGTTCGCCAAGGAGGAGGTCAGATTCACTCCGGACACCCACAGAGAAAAGTACCTGAGCAGCACGCCACTCCGCTCCCACCACTCAAAGTCAAATGACCCTCAGGGGATGCAGGTGATGTCCGAGGAAGTCGCGCACTAGAAAAATATGTCTGGCACGATGTCCCAGGATATTTGCAGGAGAAGGGCTCACTTCACGCCGGAGAAGGGCTCACCTCACACCAGGACCGACGGAGAAGGGCTCACTTCACACCGGAGAAGGGCTCACCTCACACCAGGACCGACGGAGAAGAGCTCACTTCACACCGGAGAAGGGCTCACTTCACACCGGAGAAGGGCTCACCTCACACCAGGACCGACGTCCCACTGATGTCTCAACAAAGGTGAACACCGCCAGGGAATGACTTGTAACACAGGGTCACTCCTCCGCTGCCCTGATAGTCGCTACTCAGTATGTGCCAACTGTCAGCCCACAGCTGACTCGAGAGCAGAAACGCACAGTAACAAACGAGAGTGCTGCACACGTGGGTGGAGACGTCCGACGGTCAGACCATCTCGTCGCCAAATTTGAGGTAATCACCACAGAACAGGTAAGGGTGGTAAAGCACAGTTTAATGACCGTCCGTCTCCACAGCCTCCAGGGAACTGTCACAGCAGCTCCTTCAATTCAAACAGTAACATTCCATAGCCCAATGGATGACATCACAGCTAGGCAAATAGATAACAGCTAAGCAGATTACTACAAAAAGGTTGCGCAAGTGCTGGCACAGGTCCTGAAGAAGGCCCAGGCCGTCCTTTCCCAAGCAGTCTCAGATGAGACAGATGCAGCAAAGTTCACCATTTGATGTGGTCTAGAGACAACTGACTCGCTGGGCAGAGTGATTTTATTGTTGGTGGCTGTCAGACCTCACGCCTGGCTGAGAACAGCTGACTTTGAGGGATGTCCAGGCCTTACTCATGGACATGCCCTTTGATGGCAACCGTCTCTTCGGAGATAAAGCAGACACAGCGCTGAAGAGATTCAAGGGCTACGGCCAAGTCCTTGGGCTTCTCAGTGGCCGCATGTCCCCAGCTGCCTTCAGCTGCTACAGAAAGGGCTTTCAGCCACGCCAGTCATACCCCAGCCACCGAGCCGCACAAGTTTAGCAACCCCTGCGCAGCCACGGTTCGTTTCGACCAGGTGGGTCGGGCAGCCAGAGGACGGGTCAGATCCCCAGCTTCAGCCTCCAAACCCTCCTAGTCTCGCCCATCCAGACCATGGGTGTTCAGTGGGTGGCAGTATCAGCCACCACTGGCAGACCATCACATTGGAAAGGTGGATCCTCCATTTAGCCTGAAGGGGCTACTACCACCCCTCCCTCCATGCCTCCATCCTAAGATTGGCTGACGGAGGAACATTTAATTTTACTTCAAGAGGAACTCATGACTTTCTTGGCCAAGGGAGCCCTAGAGAGGGTTCCGAAGCTATAAGTAGGCTGTGGTTGCTATTCCTGCTACTTTATGGTCCCGAAAAAGGACAAGGGCCTTTGTCCTATCCTAGATTTACGTGCTCTGAACTTCTTCCTCAAAAAGGAAAAATTCACGATATTCACATTAGCTCAGGTCTCGTCTGCCCTGGACCTGGGAGAATGGATGGTAGTGTTGGACTTGCAGGATGCCTACTCCCACATTCACATCCTGCCTGCCCATCAGCGCTACCAGCGGTTTACGGTAGGCAACAAGCATGTTCAGTGCACCGTGCTCCCTTTTGTCCTTACCAGCGCCCCTCGGTGTTCACCAAGGTGATGGCGGTGGTCGCAGCTCATCTGCGCAGATCAGGGGTGCAAGTCTTCCCCTGTCTCGACGACTGGCTGCTGAAGGCAGGCTCACGCCAGGATGTTGTCTCCCATCTCCAGACTATGGTAAACCTCCTGTATTTGCTGGGGTTTACTATCAACGTGCCGAAGTCACACCTGACTCCCTCTCAGATGTTCTTTCATCCGAGCCGTTCTGGACACAATGCAGCTTCAGGCCTTTGAAAGGCGAGTCCAGGATATTCAGGCTATGATTCCGATATTTCTGTTTCGATCCTGGATTACGGTGAGAATAACTGAGGCTGCTGGGCTCATGGCCTCCTGCATCCTGCTAGTGACAGATGGCATATGCGGGCTCTGCAGTGGGACCTGAAGTTCCAGTGGTTACAGCATTAAGGGAATCTCACCAACATGGTCCAGATCTCATTTTTCTGCACTTTTTCTGCTTTCTGCACTTTCCTGCGTTTCTGCTTGTTTCTCTGTTTTTCCCTTTATTCCTCCTTTCGTGCCCGTTTTACCCCGCTGCTGCTGCCACCGCGGCCCCTCCCCCCCAGCACGACCAGCGTGACCAATCCAGCTCCCCTCCCCCGCCTCCCAGCTGTCCAGCCCTCCCTGACCCCTACTTAATGGCAGCCGCTGCGGGGACAGGCGCGCAAGACAACTGACTCTTTGTCAGTGAAATTGCTCTCCCACCCTCGCAGCTCTACCATTGAGTGAGGCCTCCCCCAGCCCCTGCACTCTCTAGTGTGGGTGTTCGAGGCCCTCCTCCATCCGCAGGTTCACCTGCGCCTCATCCCTTGTGGACCTCTGTCACCCTTTTCTCGCTCCACTTTCCGCTCCGTTTTTCACTCATTTTCACAATCCATTTTTCTGCACTTTTTCTGCTTTCTGCACTTTCCTGCATTTCTGCTTGTTTCTCTGTTTTCCCCTGTATTCCTCCTTTCCCGCCCGTTTTCCCCCACCGCTGCTGCCCCCACGGCCCCTTCCCCCCAGCACGACCAGCGCAACCAATCCAGCTCCCCTCCCGCCTCCCAGCTCTCCCCGACCCCTACTTAATGGCGGCCGCTGCGCCACTGGCAAGCCCGTCTGCGCCCGTCTGCGCCCGTCCGTGACCCGACCAGCGCCAGGAACCCTGGACCCCCGCCAACGATACGACCCAGCAACACTCCACACACTCAACCCAGGCCGCAACAACAACTGCAAGCTAGCATCACCAGCCCACACCCACGGACCCTGCAGCTGTCACCGCTGCCGGCACACCTGCAGCACCGTCAAGAACACGGATCCAGCACAACCCGCCCACAAAAACACAACCGAACCGAAGACCCTGCAATGCATCCTCCTCAACGTCCGATCCCTCCACAAACACGCCTCCGAAATCTGGGACCTCCTCGACAGCACCACCCTGGACATAGCGTTCTTCACCGAAACCTGGTCCAACACCACCTCGGGACCGGACATCCCCCAAGGATACAAGATCTCCAGGAAGGACCACTCCACCCGCCCGGGAGGAGGAATCGCCATCGTCCACAAATCCACCCTCCGCCTGAGCACACTCCCCGACGAGCCCACAGACCTGATGGAACACCTTCACTTCAAGATACTGGCCAGCCCCACCGCCACCCTCCGAGGAACCCTCATCTACCGACCCCCTGGACCCCGCGGACCCCTCGCCAACTCCATCACGGACATCATCTCCCTGCAGGCCATCGCATCCACCAACTACACCCTGCTAGGAGACCTCAACTTCCACCTCGACAACCAACTGGACCCCAACACCACATCCCTCCTGGACAACCTCCACAACATTGGACTCCGCCAGATCGTGACCGAGCCCACGCACTCAGCAGGACACACCCTCGACCCCCTCTTCACTACAGGAAACTCCATCATCTTCAGCCACACCACCGAACTCCCATGGACTGACCATCGTTGCGTCCTCTTCACCTTCAGAACACCCACCATCCACAGACACCAGCACCTGCTCCCACGAAGAAACTGGACCAAAATCACCGACGACCAGCTCACCTCCTCACTCAATAATTCCACCCCAACCATCGCAGAAAACGACGACCCCAACACTGCAGCCCGAACCCTGCATAGATGGATCTCGGACAGCGCCAACACCATAGCCCCCCTCAAGAAAAACAACAATACCCGCGCCAAGAAAGCCAGATGGTTTACCACCGAACTTCGAGAGTCCAGACGCACTTGCCGCCGCCTTGAAAAGGCCCGGAGGAACACCAAATCCACAGAAGCCCACAACAACTTCAGAGCCGCCACCAACGCCCACCACCAACTCATCAGAGAGTCAAGGAAAAAAGCGACTGAAGACAGAATCTCCACCCACGCGCACAACAGCAAAGAACTCTTCAACATCAAGGAGTTCGCCCAACCCACTAGCGAGTCTGCTGACATCCCTCCCTCACAGGACCACTGCGACAAACCCAGCACCTTTTTTCACCACAAAATCAAGAGCATCTACGACAACTTCGACGAAGACAACCAACACACTGAACCCTCACCAACCACCCCCGACACCCGGAAACCAGCGATTGATGACTGGACAGCCCTCACCACCGAAGACACACTGAAGACAATGAAGTCAATCCACTCAGGGGCCCCCACGGACCCCTGCCCCCACCACATCTTCAACAGAGCTGCCGACACCATCGCACCCTTGCTCCGCCACACCATTAACCACTCCCTGGCGACCGCCTCGTTCACCCAAGGACTGGAAACATGCCGAGGTACACCCACTCGTGAAGAAACCCTCGGCGGACCCCACGGACCTCAAAAACTACAGACCCATCTCCCTGCTCCCGTTCCCAGCGAAAGTCATTGAGAAAGCCATCAACAGCCAACTCGCCACATTCATCGAAGAGCACAACATCCTCGACTCCTCCCAATCCGGCTTCAGAAAAAAACCACAGTACAGAAACCGCCCTCCTCGCCGCAACAGACGACATCCGCACCCTACTGGACAAAGGAGAAAAAGTAGCCCTCATCCTCCTCGACCTCTCCGCGGCGTTCGACACAGTCTCTCACCGCACCCTAATAACGCAGACTCCACGACGCAGGAATCCAGGACAAGGCCCTCGACTGGATACGCTCCTTCCTCTCCAGCAGAACGCAGCGGGTCAGACTCCCCCCTTTCCTCTCGGACCCTACACCTGGAGAGTCCCCCAGGGCTCCTCCCTCAGCCCGACGCTCTTCAACGTCTACATGGCTCCACTCGCCCCCATCGTCAGAACCTACGGACTCAACATTGCGTCATACGCAGACGACACCAAACTCATCCTCTCCCTATCCAACGAACCAAACACCGCCAGACAACTTTCGAGAAGGCATGGAAGCAGTCGCCAAATGGATGAAAAACAGCTGCCTACAACTAAACACCAACAAAACAGAAGTACTCATCATGGGCCCAAACCCCGATGCCTGGAGCAACACCTGGTGGCCCCCCGCCCTCGGAAACCCGCCAACCCCCACGCACGCAACCTGGTAATCATCCTGGACTCCGAGCTCAAAATGGACCGCCAGATCAACTCCGTCTCATCTTCCTGCTTCCACACCCTCCGCCTCCTTCGTAAGACCTTCAAATGGATCCCCCTCGAACACAGAAAGACCGTCACTCACGCCCTGGTCACCAGCAGACAGCAACGCACTCTACGCCGGAATAAACAAAAACCTCACCCACAAGCTACAGAACATCCAGAACGCCGCCGCAAGACTGGTCCTCAACCTGCCAAAACACTGCCACATCTCGCAGCACCTGCGCACACTCCACTGGCTCCCTGTCGAGGCTAGAATCACCTTCAAGATACTCACCCACGCACACAAGGCCCTCCACGACACCGGCCCAGCATACCTGAACAGCCGACTCAAATTCCACGCACCCCAAAGGACCCTACGATCAAGCCCAGCTCTCCTACGCCGTGGTCCCCCGCACCAGAAAGACCAGATCGGGAGGCCGCTCCTTCTCCTTCCTCGCGTCCAAAGCCTGGAACGACCTTCCGCTCCACCTCAGACAGACAACATCGCTCCCCATCTTCGCAAGAAACCTCAAAACCTGGCTCTTCGACAGACCCCCTCCTTGATGGACTGGAACCTGCACCCCCCCCCCCCCAATCCTAGCGCCTTGAGACCCTTACGGGTGAGTAGTCGCGCTTAACAAACGCCGCATTGATTGATTGATCTGAGGGAACAAGACCAGCAGTGGTGGCTGACAAACCGCGACTGGGCCAGAGGCAGTCCCCTCTACCTACCCCAACCTGATCTCACAGTAGTGACAGATGAGTCACTCCTGGGATGGGGCAGCCATCTGAGAGAAGTGGAGATTAGAGGACTCTGGTCTCCAGCCGAATCCAGACTCCACATCAACATGCTTGAGCTCTTGGCGATCCGACTGGCATTAAAAGCCTTTCAACCCTCCATCAAGGGAAGGTTAGTGCAGGTGTTCACTGACAACACCACCGCCATGTGGTACTGCAACAAACAGGGCGGGGTGGGGTCATGGACCCTTTGTCAAGATGCCCTGAGTCTCTGGACATGGTTGGAACAGCCGGGCATATCCCTTAGGTTTAACACTTGGCAGGTTCTTTGAACGCCAGGGCGGACAAACTCAGCATTCGAAGCCTAGTGGATCACGAATGGCATTTCCATCTAGAGGAGGCGCAATGTCTCTTTCAGCAGTGGGGACAGCCTTGGTTAGATCTGTTTGCCTCCAATGAGAATGCGCAGTGTCAACAATATTGCACGCTAGAGTTTTCAAGGCGGCTCTCGTTTTGGAGACGCTTTGTGTCTCGAGTGGAGCTCAGGGCTCCTGAACGCCTTTGAGCCCATACCACTCCTGCCCAGAGTTCTAAAGAAGTTCAGGAACAACTGGGCCCAAGTCATTCTTGTGATTCCGGACTGGTATCCCAAGGTTCTCCAAATGGGCAACGATCCTCCGATCAGGCTGCCTTTTCGGGAGGATCTTCTGTCGCAGCAGAAGGGGAGTGTCCTCCACCCGAACCGGTCAACTCAACGCCTTCTTGCATGGAGATTGAGCAGAGGTAGTTGATAGCATTCGGCCTTCCTCTCGAAGTTTGTAATGGTATTTTGGCAGCCAGGTGTCCCTCCACCAAGACGGTGTACGCCAGTCGATTGAACAAATTTGTAATATATTTATAGAAAAGTCTATTTACCCTCTTTCTGCTTCCCCTTCTGATGTTTTGCTTTTTAGTTTGACCCTTGTCCAGCAGGGCTCTGCTATAGGCACCTTGAAAGGGTATCGGTCTGCTTTCCCGAGGCTGCCAGACCAACCCTCTTTATTTAAGTCACCCACTATACATAGATTCCCGAAACGCCTTGTACATATTTTTCCACCTTCACCCTTCATTATGCCTCAGTGAGACATTAATTTGGTTCTCTCCATCCTTATTTAAGTGTGCTCCTTTCGAGCCCCTGCACAATTGCCCCCTCCAGCTGCTAGTTATGAAAGCAGCCTTTTTAGTGGCACTCACATCTGCCAGGAGGGTGAGCGAGCTGCAGGCTCTATCGTCCAAGCCCCCCTTCTTGACGATATTCCCTGACAAATTGGTGCTTCGCACTAGAGCCTCTTTCCTTTTGAAAGTGGTGACACCTTTTCATTTGGGACAATCGGTCACCTTCCCACTTTCTACGTTCCTACACATCCCTCTAAAGAAGAGGAGCGACTCCACCGTCTGGACCCAAAAAGAGCACTGTCGTTCTACTTTAACCGCACTAAAGATATCTGGGTGGATGATCAACTCTTCATGGGGTATGTTGGTGCGAAGAAAAGTCAGGTGGTGCAGAAACAGACCATTTCTCAATGGGTCATTCTCTGCATCAAGATCTGCTTTGCTTTGGCAAAGAAGCAGCCTCCTGAATGTTTAAGAGCTCATTACACCAGAGCGAAAGCTGCGACCACTGCACTAGCACGTGGAGTCAATGTACTGATTATCTGCCAGGCAGCGATGTGGGCGTGTCTGTACACATTCACCAAACACTACTGCATGGACAGTCAGGTCCGGGCACTTCGCCCGTTCAGTACTGCAGGACTTCCTAGTTTAGAGCTTGTCCACAGCCCTCCACCTGGAATGGTATTGCTTGGGTAGCTATTCAATGGTAAGGAATCTGTGGCTAGATGTCTCTATCAGATGGACAAGTTACTTACCTTTGGTTATGCCTTACCTGGTAGAAACATAATCTAGCCGCAGATTCCTTACCGACCCACCCATCATCCCCGCACTGCAGACAAGTTTCTAGAGTAAAGGTTGTTCCCTTTCAGGGCCCTAGTTCAAACACACCATTGTCAGTACTCTTCATAGCTTTGCATTTCTGGCATGGAAAGTCGTGAAAAGTAACTGACGTCAGCGTGCCGAGGTGTCGCCTTTATAGGTAACATGAAAGTCACTACTGGTGCCGACGAAGTCATGCGGAGCTGACCAAATTTACCTACCAGCGTGCTTGAAGAAAAATCTTCCGGATCCAATCTGACACCTGGTAAGTTCAAAGGTAAGGAACCTGCGGCCAGATTATGTCTCTACCAGATAAGGCGTTACCGAAGGTAACTTGTCCTTTTGTACTAGACCCACATGGTTTGCTGTATTGCTTTTTCAGCCCCCTATTGGATCCTTCAATTTTCAGTCCCCTCTCAGTTGCTTTTAAAGGGTCAGGGTGATTTCCTGGATCAGGACTTCATTAACAGTTGAGTGGTCACTTTTTTTTTTATTTATTTTTTTATCAGGTCGCAAAATGACTCATCCAAGCAATAGTTTAGCGACCTATTTGTAGTCAGCACGCTAATAACAAAAAACTGATTTAAAATACTGTTATTCTTCAGCACATCTAAAACCATGCCTTCCAAAGAACCCAAAATCCTTTAGGTTGTGATACCTTACCATAGTTTGAGACTCTCCACTCCAGGGCTTTTTTTTCTTTCTCCAATTTGTTTCTGGAAAAAAAAAATAAAGAAAAAAAATAAGAAGAGGTTCTGTCAAGTCCTGGTCCTTCCATGAAATAACGCTACTTAAGCACACAGAAGGTAAAGTCCACCGTTACAATTCAGGCAGCTGTTCCTTTATTTGTTCATGCTCTACTAAAACAGATCATGAATTAGAACGCTCCAAAATATTTCATTAAAACATGTTTGGAATCAGAAGTTTCATTGCTGTATGGTGCTGAAAGAAACAAGCGAGGGAATTACAAAGGAGTCACAACTCCCAGAAGCAACTCACCACCCGTCTTAAACTTTTTATGAAAGGAAGGAATGTAAACTCGCCATCACCACTGCATGAACCACAAACAATGACATCAAACAACCCTTCCAAAGAATCCACAGGTAGGAAGCCGAAAATAACAGACCTCCTAATATCTACAAGGTCCCAAGACATTTTAGTCCTTGCTGGAAGACTTTCTCCCTCCACCTTTTTTTTTTTTTTTTAAACCAACAATAAATCAAGAAAGAAAAACAAATTGAAAACATACAGCAAAAAGATTCAGTTGCAGCAGGGCATTATACATTGCACACATAGGCGACCCATGACTGACATCATTAGACACCGACATCGCCCAAGAGAGGATCAATTGATGGAATCAGTCGTGCAGGACACTCCTACGAGCCCACTCATTAACCGTAGGTGGTAACAGATGTGTAACAACATGGTAGCTACCCATGTGCTCTCAGGCATTGCATGATCTCTAACTGTGCGCTTGTGTGGGGAGGTCGCTGGCTTCGCTGTTATTTGTGTGTAAATAAGTACTATATAATTCCCAAATTTTTTTAAGGCGGCTGCGTGGGGGGGGGGGAGTAATTCGCTTAAGACCTCTGTTTGTGTGCTACAGTATGTCATATCAGATTTCCATTGCGCAAGCGTTGGGAGCGGGCCTCTAAACCAATTTATAGCAACCCGGACCTTGGCTATTAACATTCCCATGTCAGTCAGCCGCCTAACTCCCCTCGGGATACGCTTGGAATAACCTAGTAGCGCTAATGTCGGTTCAGGTTCTAGGGCCAGCTTCGTGATCTGACTCACCTCCTTAAACACTAGGACCCAGAAGGCCACGATTCCCGGGCATAACCATGCTAGATGAAGGAAATCTGCCAACCTCTCTTTGCATCGTTCACAATCGGCAGTCTCCCGTAAGCCGGTGCAGCCTCTCAGGGGTGTAATAGACCCTGTTAAGGAACTTAAAATGCACCAATCGGTGTCGGCCATTGAGTGAAATTCGCTTAGTGCAACAATAGAGCCACATATCATCTGCAATTTCCATATCCAAGTCCCTTTGCCATTCCAAGCGCGCCTTAGTATAATAATTAGCATGGTGCGACATAGAAGAGCCGTAAATTATCGCGACCATGTGTTTCGGGGATTTCACGCATGTAATGCGCGTCAAGGCATCTAGTTCCGGCGGTTCCTGGTATTCATCTCCCAATAGCCCTTTCAGCGCATGTCTCATTCTGTGAAATTGGAACTTCGTGAGGAGAGTAAGCTCCGGCCTATCAGCAGGAAGGTCCTCCCATCCCTTAGCTACTCCGTCCTCAAATAGTTCCCCTATCTCGTGAACACCCAATGCTTGCATTGCTTGTGTGACCCCTTTCTCCTGGCATGGCGGCAACCAAGTGCACCAGTCTAACCGGGCTGCTGGGGAATACAATATTGCTCCCGCTTGCAGTTGCGGTAGGTGATGCCAAGCATGTGTTGTAGCGTTTATGGAGTCCAATAAGCAGGTCCTACGGTCTGCTGCCTTAAGCAACAGAGCGGGAAGTGCGAGTGGAGCAGCCACTTCAGATTCTATACGCAGATACGGTATGTCTGGAGAACCATGCATCCAATTATATGCATGTGAGCATTGTGCAGCTCTGTAGTATAAATTAAAATCCGGAGCCCCTAGTCCTCCCATAGAGTAGGGGAGTACCAGTATCTGCCACTTCACGCGCGGCTGCTTACCTGCCCACGGCAGACGGACCATCAATGAGGTGAGTCGAGCAAAAAAAACAAAACTCTGGGCAGAACCATAGGGATGTTAAGAAATAAAAATAGCAGGCGCGGTAGCACCACCATCTTCATGATGGAAATTCTGCCCAGGAGGGACAACGGGAGCTTTATCCATCGTTCCACATCGTCCTCTAGTTTATTAAAAATCTTCCCATAATTTTCTCTGAATACCGTGTCTGCATCTGTATGCAGTTTAATCCCCAAATATGTGATCGCCTCAGTGGACCACAACAGAGGGTAGTCTGGCTCGAGGCGAGGAGTATTGGGCGTAAGAGGAAAATGATAGATTTTGGCCAATTTACATGCAATCCCGAAAGCCCTCCAAATCGCACCACCTCCCTGACAGCAGCAGAGAGGTTTGTTTCTGGACGCCTGAGGTACAATAGCGTATCATCTGCATACATAGATACTATAATTTTGTAGCGCGGGAAGCTTATACCACGATGTTGATGGTATTCCCTCAGTGCACAAGCCAAAGGTTCCGCCACCAGCGCATAAAGTAAGGGAGACAACGGGCATCCTTGTCTCGTCCCTCTGGTTATGCAAATGGCATCCGTCACTATGTTTCCTACTTTAATACGGGCAGTGGGATTACTATAGAGAGTGCCTTAAAGTTGCAGAAAAACTGGACCAAGTCCCATCTTAGTTAAAACCTGCCGCAAGAATGGCCACTCCACAGAGTCAAACGCCTTCTCTATATCCAGGAAGACAGCCACTGCAGGTGTCTCCGGTTTAATATGTTGCATGGTGCCAAAGATCGTGCGCAGGTTGTAAGTTAAATTTCTCCCCGGCACAAATCCCGCCTGTTCAGGCGCCACTAATAATGGAACTAATGGGACCAGTCGGTTAGCAAGTATCTTAGCGAATACCTTCGCATCAACATTAAGCAGGGACAGAGGGCGATAAGAGGAACACTCCGCCACTTTGCCGGGTTTGAGGAGGGCGACTATAACTGCCTCTGACATAGATGGAGGCATGCGACCCGTGACGCACATATCATCAAAAAGCACGGCTAACTGCGGGAGCAATAAATCTGTGAAGGCCCTGTAAAATGGGACCGTAAGACCGTCCGACCCCGGGGCACTACCCGCTCTCATGCTAGTTAGAGCAAGAAGTATTTAGTCTTTCTCTATGGGCCGCATGAGAAATTCCCTGTGCGTGTCAGTGAGCCATGGGAGACGTATGTGCGACAGATAATCTATAATCTCCGCGTCTGATGCCGCGTTACGAGACGCATAAAGCTCAGAGTAAAATTGCCGGAACCTGCCCGCCACACTGACGTCCTCGGTCAGGAGCTCGCCCTCAGCAGACTTCACCTGCACAGTATGCCGCGTGTCTCTACGTTTCCTAATAAGTTGCACTAAAACCGACCCCAGGCGTTCGCTCTCACCGTAGGCCCTGGCAGAGGCATATTTACCAAGGTGTTTGATTTCGTCATCGGCCGCAGCGTTATATTCTCCTAAAAGTTCTGCTAATTCTCCCCCGTCTGGGTTGTTATTGTCAGCTAGCAATCGCTGCTCAACAGTCTTGATCTTCCCCTCTAGATTAGAAAGACGTTTTCGTATCGACCGAAGGACCCCCGCATGTTTTGAAATAGTGATCCCCCGGATATACACCTTGAAAGCTTCCCACACCACTTGAAAATCATCTACGGAACCCACGTTTTGTTCAAAAAAGGTTTCAATGGCTTCGGCCAACTCTTCCTTAAAAACTGTATCCAGTAAAGAATAGGGGAGGGGGGGGGGGGGGTAAATAAAAAAAAATAATAATAAATAAATCGCCATGTAAATGGAGGTATGCGTCCAGTAGGAGCATCTAATACCAACCGAATCGGTGAGTGATCAGAAAGTGTACGAGGTAGCACCTGGCAATGACGGATCCGATCACAAAGTACTCAAGATGCAAACCAGTAATCAATGCGCGTATGTGGATTGTGGTAAGCGGAATAGTGTGTGTAGCCCCCTACGTGTGGGTGTTTCCAGCGCCAAACGTCAATCAAATCGTGCCGGGTCAGGACAGACTCAAGTCTGTCTAGCAGCCGCTGATATATTCCTCTCTGGCCCCCCTGACCTATCCAAAGCTGGGCTCCTAACTAAATTGCAGTCCCCCCCACCTACAGATATCGCCCCCCGCCATAACTGTCCACTGTGTCTGCAATAAAATCTGGGGCGTCAAAATTTGGTCCATAGATATTAACAACAAGTAATTCCATGCCCTTCCCGCTGCACCTGGTAATTGCACATCTACCGTCAGCATCTGTAAATAAGGGGTGAATAGTAAGCCCTGATCCAGGATGGGGGGGGGTGTGTGTGTGTGTGTAAGCCTCTGCACCGCAGCATTGGGGAACCAATCGGCAAATGGGTTTCCTGCAGAAGTGCCACATCCACTTTGTGTCTCTGCAGATCGGAGAGGACCTTACGGACCTTTCTGTGGTCGTTTAATTTAAACCCCGGACTTTCCATGTAAGAGCTCTAAGTGTGGGCACTGTAGTTCCACCATCCCCCCCTTACAGATTGTGGAATAGAGTCAGTCATATTTGCCATGTAGCAGTGATGTGTGGTATCCAAGTGCAACGCAGCAGGTGTGTCTGTCGGACCTCGCGTGAACTGCAACATCTGAGTCTCAACCATTCCCCACCCACGTCAAGATTCTCCCCCCCCCCCCCCCCAACTAGGACCTGAGAAAACATTACCCAAAACTCATTGCAAACAAAACATACAATGCAATTTTATAATCCAAAGCACATAAATGCCATGTCCCTTCCACCAGCAAAAGGGTGTAGGAACTTAACCCCAAGTGTGTGATACACATGTAGGCGGAGGTTGCCGGCCCTCCCTCTTCCTACAACTAGGCAACTATCTGGCCCCCGCACATCAATTGCTTATTTGAGCATCAGACCAAGGTGTCGGGCATCCCGTCTATGTGACTAACAGATAACACATCCCGCAGCCACTCCATGCCCCACAACACACCACAGCCCCCCCCCACGGATCCGCAGCCATACGGCTCAACAACAGCTTGTCCGGCCCCCCCAGTGAATTAATTCTTAACTGCACATCATACAACGAGTTCAGTCCTGATCATCCAAGGATCCACCAACCGCTCCATTCAGGGATTCTTTGTCTGGGCTACGTCGTTTCTCTTTAGTCCAGTCTTTAATAGCCTTTTGCAGCATCTTGGGGTCGGTGAAGATATGCGACCTGCCCTGTCGGTTGACACGCATACGAGCTGGGTATAACTTCTCCCTCCATCTATTCTGGCAAACCCCAATATCCAAATTCTAACCAGAATCAACTACTAGTCAATAACGCCCAAGAGCACTCACCCGAGATACAACAGCAAATCGGGGTCTCGTTAACCCACCGTTCCCCGGAGACCTCTACAGGTGGAAGCCGGCTGAATACTCCAAACTCCCAAATCACTGTTTGCTGCTCTCTCAAAAGACAAGAAATCAGCTCACCGGAAAAACCCTCAGGAACATCAGCAGAGTGGCATAAATTATTATTTAGTCTGTTCGATGAAATCAAGGAGGAGACTAAGGAAGAAGAAAACGCCCAATCAAACACCACTGAATCCCGGTCTAGTCCAGGACTACAATTTACTTTCTCCGATAAACCTTCAGCATGGAAACCAGGACATCGCTTTAGTCCACAGCCCCCCGGAAAAGGTTAGTTCCGAGGTTAATCCTGCAACCCCAGACTAACGACCGTCAGCCCCACGTTACAGTCGACCCACATCACAGGGAGCACAGCTCACCATCACCATCTCCATTTCCGTTATGGGCTCCATTCTTACACACAATGGAGACTATATCCTCGGCCCAAACATTTCACATTGATAAATTAGAGATTCAAGTAGACTTACTGATCACGCTAGCCATACATGTAGCAGGCATTCAAAGGAACCTCTAGGAACTAAATGGATTGATCAAGCGAGTCCATAATGATCCCAGCACATCATATCATAGATGAGCTACAACTTTATACCTTCTAAATCTGATTCCCATCATTTTGACGGAAATACTAGCAGAAGTAAAATCACAGCCATCTTTGTCCCAATTGGACTATCTGCCCACCACAAGTCCAACTAACTCGTCACCATCCCCCACAAGAGGTACACAACTACACACGAAGAGAACCCAGGGTATTGTGGGAAACACGGCCATGTCTCCAATACCCAACGACGATCGGTCAACCACAATCGCGCCGCTCAATTGGACACGTGGAAATTCATCACCCATGGTAACTGGAAAACCCCGATAGGAGCAAGGCCAACAGCCCCCTTTTCAAAAAGGGAGCACAAACAGCCTAGGAAATCGAGGAACAACAAGCTGTTAAATCAACAAGATCAGGCCCAAACTTTCCTTCATATTTCCTCCCAGGATCAAAAGGACTTCAGATTGTCAAAAGAAATAGAAGGTCAGCATTCCCCCGCTCCTCACAGCGGCCCACCCCACACAGAAGCAATACAGGTAGATGACAAAATGAAAGGCATAAGGCACTTAGAACACCAACCAAGGTCGGGTTTCCAAATTATCTAATCAGACCACTGATTGATCAGCATGGCACTTTAGCTGGCCCTCCTCAAAAATCTCTCCAAGACGCTTGCCCCACGGAAGAGCAAGACACCGTAAATGGCAACATTCATCATACAACCGTGAGCCGGTAATGGCAAAGACATGCTTCACCTGAGCCAACTCAAAGCGAACCAAGACATATGAATAAGGTACCAACATCCCTGGTTGACCCAGAGCAAAATAAATACTGCTGTTATTTAGCACAAATAACTCAGCACCACACCAAAAAGGAGGCTCAAGAGCGGACACTTGAGCAAACTAATCATACACTTCAATTTAGATCAACTGCTTCGTCATGCAGGAGTCCGAAGAACACTCAAAAAAAAGAAAAAAAAAAAAAAAAAGAAATCAGGACCCCCGCTCGGCCTGGAACACGATAACTTTTAAGCCCCCAACAACCACAGAGCAACCACAAGTGCATCACAACCAAACATCTAACCGAGTGGGAACCCAAAGCAGCAAAAAAGATCATATTCAACTTGACCTACCAAACTGGGAAGAACGAGCAAAGTTGCAGATGATCCCTCGCTATAAGTCCAGAGGACGTTACGATATACTAAATAGAAGTGCCATACTGAAACTGGCCAGTACAAATCGACACCCTAAGCCATTTGAGAACTCAACATATAGAAAGTATTGAGTTCAAACTCGATTTAGAAGCCCCAGGAAGAGAAGTCATGGTGGTCTCCTGGCGCAATCCAAACATTGCCATGGAAGTATGGCACCATAGGGACTGTTTTTCGAAATGGGGCATCGAAGTAAAAAACATGGAGACAGAGCGGTAACATCTTATTATAGCAGGAAACTTGGGCTGTGGTTCAAACGCCAATCAAAGGCTTCTAGGAGCACCACTTACAAGGGACCAAAATCAAAAAAACAAGCGAGAGCCTTCGGTGGCTTATCAACATTTATTGCATCCCACCTAAGGTGCCAACAAGAATCGATCGACCTAGGCCAGACATGGGTTCAATGCGTCAAATTCTCAGTTCAGCAAGATTCAAACCATCCAACTAAATCGGATAATGTCACCTATTTACTTTGCAATGTGTACATCCATCCTTCCAAGCGGCAAAAAGCAGGAAAAATAGAGTCTCTAATCTCTCTACTCAAATCACAGCAATTCACTTATCCGCAGGCCGCCATTGTCTTGTCATCTGATTCCAACATGTCGCTACTTCAAATAGATACGATTCATCATGCCCAATCCAAGCTCCCAGTCAAACAGCATTCCCCCAGTAATAGCCAATCACTTCAGAACTGATCGCCAAGGCAGAATAAGCATTGAAGCATTATTGAATATCAATCAATCAGGGGTTTGTAAGCGCGCTACTCACCCGTGAGGGTCTCAAGGCGATGGGGGCGGGGGTCAGCATGCTGTTCAGCCGAAGAGCCAGGTCTTGAGGGTCTTCCTGAAGGTGTTCAGGGAGGGGGAACGTCTGATGTCTGTCGGGAGCTTGTTCCAGGTCTTGGCTGCGATGTAAGAGAAGGATCTTCCACCTGCTTTAGCTCTGTGGATGCGCAGGGTTTTGGCAAGGACGAGGTTGGCAGATCGGAGGTTTCTTTGGGGTACGTGGAGGGTGACTGTCGTTGAGGTATTTGGGTCCGGTGTTGTGTAGGCATTTGATGGCGTGGGCGAGGATCTTGAAAGTGACTCTTCTCCACGGGGAGCCAGTGGAGCTTCCGTAGGTGTTGGCTGATGTGCTCGTGTCGAGGGATGACGAGGACGAGTCTGGTGGCGGTGTTCTGTATCGTCTGGAGTTTGCGGAGTAGGGACTTGTTTATGTCGGCGTAGAGTGCATTTCCATAGTCCAGCCTGCTGGTGAGGAGTGCGTGGGTGACTGTCTTCCTTGCCTCGGGGGGGGGGGGGAATCCATTTGAATGTCTTACGGAGGATGCGTAGGCGGTTGAAGCAGCTGGAGGCTACGGCGTTGACCTGTCGGTTCATGGAGAGGGATGAGTCTAGTACGATGCTGAGGTTTCTGGCATGGTGCGTGAGGGGTCGGTGGGCTGCCGACCCCTCACGGGCGTCCCATGCTGAAGGGGTGGTTCCGAGGACGAGGACTTCTGTTTTCTCAGATTTGAGCTTTAGGCAGTTGTTGGTAATCCAGGCCGCGACGTCTTGCATTCCTTTCTGGAAGTTAAGTCTGGCAGTGGTGGGGTCCTGGGTGAGGGAAGAGGATGAGCTGGGTGTCGTCGGCGTAGGATACAATGCTGAGGCCATGTTGTCGGACGATGGCGGCGAGAGGCGCCATGTAGACATTGAAGAGGGTCGGGCTGAGTGATGACCCCTGTGGGACCCCGCAGGTGATTTCCGTGGGGTCGGAGAGGAAGGGCGGCAGTCTGATCCTGTGGCTTCTGCCGGTGAGGAATGATCGGATCCAGTCGAGGGCGGTTCCTTGTATACTGGCGTCGTGTAGTCTGGTCACTAGTGTGCGATGGGAGACAGTGTCGAATGCTGCTGATGGGTTGAGTAGGATCAAGGCTGCGGTGTGGCCTTGGTCGAGGAGGGCGCGGATGTCGTCTGTGGCAGCGAGTAGGGCGGTCTCGGTGCTGTGGTTGCTTCTGAATCCGGATTGAGACAGGTCGAAGACGGTGTTGTTTTCGATGAATCTCGTCAGTTCCGCGTGGACGGTTTTCTCCGCAACTTTAGCAGCAAAGGGGAGAAGCAAGATGGGTCGGTAGTTCTTGAGGTCCCTGGGTTCTGATGATGGCTTTTTGCCCTCAATGGCCATTTGCCCCAAGACCAACCAGCAGCCACTACTAGTCTCAAACCATTCTAGCAGCATTGTAGATTACACTCAAGTAGATATCGAGCAGTTCCAAACGATCGGCAGTTATCGAATAAAACCAAGACTGGAGAGCGACCAGTTTCCCCAACTCGTTGAGATTACCATCCATCCTTTAAGAGCTCCACGAAGCAACGATTTAAGGGCTTTTCTCCCAAGTGCATACAATCTGAAAAGGCTCACTTGGAATGGCATGGAGGTATCTACAATAATGGAGTTCATCAACAGGCATACTATAGGCACACCTGATAACCAATAACGGCCTCAGTGGCAAATATGGGAATCCACAGTAACGCAACTTATTGACAATTTTCCGGCTCATCGCTTTCACCATCAGACTAATCACAGGAAAGATGCCCCTGGTTGACCAAATCATTCCTAGGGAAAAAAAAGGGAACTAAAGAAGGGGATTAGAAAACTCCTGAAACAAGACTCAATGCACAGTTCAGACATGAAACAACAAATCAAAATATTAAGGGGCCTTCATACAAACAAAGTCTGGTCAGCAAAAAAAAAACCATATCAATCAAACATCTGGATAAAGTTGCTGCACAGGATCAAAACAAAGAACAAACAATTTTGGGCAGAAATTAACATTGTAGCTAATGACAGTTTCCGTCATCACAATGCAAACATCTCGGAGGCAGACTGGACAATACACCTGGAATCTTCTAATGCACAAGCACTAACCGTCAAAGATTTCCAAGGTCGAAAAACTCAGATAAACATGTATCCTGATGATCAGCTTGAGGAACGATACCTGAATGAATCACAAGCCCGGAACACCTTAAAATACACAAGAGAGCAGACGGGGCTCCTGGCCCAAATGGGCTTCCTAACGCCCTATTCAAACTCGATCAACCATTCTGGGCCAAGTTCCTTACCTCTTTGCTTAACCACGCCTTCATAACTAACAGCATACCCGAATCAAGGATGGGTAGCATCCTCCACCCAGACTTCAAAGCAGGTAGTAGATCAGATCCTGCGAACTACCGTCTGATCACCCTCATTGACGTTGAAGGCAAATTGTACGCCTCTAATCTCCTTTTACACTTCGAGACATCATTCCAATTACACAAACTGGCTTCAGACCGGGTACCAGCACAATGAGCAACCTTTTGGCCCTCACCCTTCTTGTCAAAAAAGCATTCCACAAAGCCACCAAACTGTACACCTGCTTCGTCGATTTGAAAGCGGCTTTCGACTTTGTCCTTAGACAATGTCTATGGTCAAAGATGGTTAAATAGGGCATCCAACCCAAGCAACTCGAGGCCATAGTCAATCTTTATTCGGAGACTTGGGTCCGTGTCAAACTAGGCAAAGGCGACAGGACTACAGGGAAGATCCCTACGTACACAGGTCTAAAACGAGTGCGTTCTTGCCCAGAGCCTATTTAATATATACATGGCGGACCTAGATGATTGGCTGTCGGAACCTCAAAGCAACTCGCCCAAGATAGCAAATCATCCAGTGAGGTGCTTACACTATGCGGACGACATAGTCCTATGCAGCCAGACACCACTCGGTCTCCAGACCTGATACACAAATTACACGAATATATGGTGGAGCTCGGTTTGAAATTAAACTATAATAAAACTAAGGTGAACTGTTTTTCTGCAAGTGGGCACACCCACAACGTGAAATTCAAGTGGATGGCAGCACGGAGAAAATGTGACCCGGTCAGATTGTACAAATATCATGGGGTGGTCCTGGATCCTAAATTAAAAAACAAAGAACATCTTGCCCACATACCGGCCCAGGTGAACAAACTCCGATTCGCACTACGAACAAAGGTAGGGTGCCTGTTTCATGCTCGCCTCTTACAAGTAATCGCAGCCAAGTTTTTACCGACTCTCACCTACGGTTCAGAACTTTTAAAGGGAATAGACGTGACTACTTTGAATCAACAACAATCTACCCTGTTTAAATGTGTCTTCCGCCTCCCGCGTTTTATCTCTCAGGCACAGGTGTGACTGGAATTCAGCCTATTTCATCAATCCCCGGCTCGGATGGCCGCACTTATCAAACTGTGCTGGAGACTGAGAGCAACCCTGCCAGAGGCCGCCCTACGCTGGACAGAAATAAAGAGACAGCCAGAATCCAAGAATTATTGGCCAACAGCGCTTCAACATGCCCTAACCTCCCTCAAACTGAATGAAGCATGGGACCTTAACATCAGTTTTTCTGGGGTGAAAAAAAATAATAAAAAAATAAAAATAAAAAAAATCGCCAACAAAGCATTTAAAACACAAGCCTGGTTACTCGATAATGCTGAACTGGCAAGGAAAACCAACGGATGGATGGTATTGAAAACATATGAGAGTTGGGGCCCACAACCCTACCTCATAATTCATATATTTCCATCAATACAGCATTCTTTTCTCCTTATTCGTCTTGGAGCTTTTTCAACAAAAGACCAGGCCCCATCTTTGAAACAAATATGGCCAAACCTCTTTTGCAGGCTATACGGCACTTCCAAAACTAGATTACATCTTTTGTGCATCAGCCCCCGCGGTCGGCCAGCTGAGACGGCAATTATTACCAGCACTCCGGTCTCCTGCCGACCAGCCGGGATGATACTTTTGAATAGCCAGTCGCTGCAGCTTGCTTGTAGGGCAACAAAGTTTCTCCAGCTAGTAAATAAACCGCTCCAATCCCAGCAGGTGAAGAGCAAGAAGTCTGACAGTGTCAGTACGGTACACAGAAAGGAATCTAAAATTAAAACCATACTCATCTAAGATTCTAAGGCACATCAACAACTACTGGAAACTTGCATCCCCTCTTGTCATTCAAAAGTGCACAAGTTCAAACCTGACCAGGGGCCATGCGAGGAAGGAAAAGGAGGGGCCTCCCGTTCTGGTCTTCTTGATGCGTGGCACCGTAGCGAGGGAGAGCTGGGCCGAGCGATCTTTGGGGTGCGTGAAACAAGAGGCGTGGTTCAGGTAGGCAGGTCCGGTGTTGTGGAGGGCTTTGTGTGTGTGGGTGAGAAGCTTGAAGGTGATTCTCTTCTCGGCGGGGAGCCAAAGTAGTGTCCGCAGGTGTTGGGTGATCTGGCAGCGGGGGAATGGGGGTGGGGGTAGGTTGAGGACTAGTCTGGCTGTAGCGTTCTGGAGTTTGCGGGTGAGGTTCTTGGTGATCCCGGTGTAGAGTGCGTTGCCGTAGTCCAGTCTGCTGCTGATGAGGGCGTGGGTGACGATTTTCCTGTGCTTGAGGGGAATCCATTTGAAGGTCTTACGTAGGAGATGGAGGGTGTGGAAACAGGAGGAGGAGACGGCGTTGATTTGGCAGTCCATTTTGAGTTCAGAATCCAGGATGATTCCGAGGTAGCGTGCATGGTCAGTGGGCAAGGGTGGGTTCCTGTGGGTGGGGGGCCACCAGTTGTCACTCCAGGCGTCTGGGTGGGGGCCCATGATGAGTACTTCGGTTTTGTCAAAGTTGAGTTGTAGGCAGCTGTTCTTCATCCACCTGGCGACAGCTTCCATTCCTTCTTGAAAGTTGTGTTTGGAGATGTTGGGTTCGTTGGATAGGGAGAGGATGAGTTGGGCGTCGTCTGCATAGGATACAATGTTATGTCTGTGGGATCTGACGATGGGTGTGAGCGGGGCCATGTAGACGTTGAACAGGGTGGGGCTGATGGAGGATCCTTGGGGAACTCCGCAGGTGGGCTGATGGAGGATCCTTGGGGAACTCCACAGGTGGTCGGTGTGGGATTCGAGCGGAAGGGTGGGAGTCTGACCCGCTGCGTTCTGCCGGATAGGAACGAGCGGATCCAGTCGGGGGCCTTGTTCCGGATTCCAGCGTTGTGTAGTCTGCAGGCTAGGGTGCGGTGAGAGACTGTGTCGAAGGCTGCGGAGAGGTCCAAGAGGATGAAGACCAAAGTCTATCCTCTGTCTAGGAGGGAGCGGATGTTGTCTGTTGCGGCGAGAAGGGCAGTTTCGGTGCTGTGGTTTTTCCTGAATCTGGATTGGGAAGTGTCAAGGATGTTGTTTTTATCTATGAAGGAGGCGAGCTGGCTGTTGATGGCTCCTTCGATGACTTTCGCCGGGTACGGGAGTAGGGAGATCAGTCTGAAGTTTTTGAGGTCGGTGGGGTCCGCCAAGGATTTTTTCAGGAGAGGGTTGATCTCTTCATGTTTCCAGTCGTCGGGGAAGGAGGCGGTCTTGAAGGAGAGGTGGTTGATGATACGCTGAAGCTCACGCGATGATGTCAGCGGCTCTATAGTAGATGTGGTGGGGCAGGGGTCCATGGGGGCACCAGAGTGGGTTGAGTTCATAGTCTTCAGGGTGTCTTCGATGGTGAGGGCGGTCCAGCTGTCTAGTGTAGGCTGCGTGGTGTAGGGAATGGAGGGAGAAGGTTCCGCGTGTAGGTTGTCGTCGAAGTGGTCATAGATGGTCTTGATTTTTTGATGGAAGAAGGCGCTCAGTCTGTCGCAGAGGTCCTGGGATGGGGGGGGGGGGAGGAGGGGAAATGATGTCGGTTGTCTCACTGTTGGGTTGGGCAAACTCTTTGATGATGCTGAAGAGTTCCTTGCTGTTGTGTGCATGGGCGGAGAGTCTGTCCTGGAGTGCTTTCTTCCTTGTGCATCTGATGAGCTTGTGGTGGGCGGCGGCTGCTTTGAAGTTGTTGAGGTCTGCTGTGGTTTTGGAGTTCGTTCATATCTTTGAGGCGTCTGCAGATTCGTCTTGATTCTCAGAGTTCGGTGGAGAACCAGCTGGCTCTCTTGGCGTGTGGGTTGGTGGTTTTCTTGAGCGGGTGGTGGTGTTGGCGCAGTCGGTGATCCAATTGTGCAGGGTTCGGGCAGCGGTGGTTGGGTCGTTGTCAGTGGTGGTGGGAGCGGAGCTGCTCGTCGGGAATCTTGGTCCAATTCTTGCGGTGGAGCGGGATTGGTCGTTTGTGTGTGATGTTAGTTTTGAAGGAGAAGTGGACGCAACAATGGTCCGTCCATGGGAGTTCGGAGGTATGGCTGATGGTGCTGGAGCTTCCTGCTGTGAAAATGGGGTTGAGGGTGTGTCCTGCTGAGTGCGCGTGTTCAGGAACGATCTGTTTGAGTCCGATGTTGAGGAGGTTGTCCCGGAGGGAGGAGGAGTTGGGGTCTTGAAGGTTGTCGAGGTGGAAGTGGAGGTCCCCTAGTAAGGTGTAGTCGGTGGAGGTGATGGCTTGAGGGGTGATGTCAGTGATGGAGTCGGAGAAATGTGCACAGGTGCGGGGGTCTGTAGATGATGGTGCCTAGGAGAGTGGTGGTCTGTATCTTGAAGTGAAGGTGTTCAATCAGGTCTGTGGGCCCGTCGGTGTAGGCGCTTAGTCGGAGGTTGGATTTGTGAGCAATGGCGATGCCTCCTCAGGGGCGGTCCTTCTGGGTGATCTTGTAGCCTTCGGGGATGGCAATCGCGATGTCAGGTCCTGAGGTGGCGTTCGTCCAGGTTTCGATAAGGAAGGCGGGGTCCGGGGATGTGCTGTTGAGGAGGTCCTAGATTGCCGTGGCGTGTGTGGAGGGAGCGGACATTCAGGAGGATGCATTGCAGGGTTTGGGGTGCGGTGGAGTAGTGGCGGGTGGGTTGCGGTGGGTCCTGAGTCTCGGTGAAGGTGCGGCGACTGTGGAGGCAGGTGAAGGCTCCGTGGGTTTTGATTGGTGAAGAAAGTTTGCAGTTGTTGTCCTTGCCGGTATTGAGTTGCGTAGAGAGCTGAGGAGCTGTAGCGCTGGCGGGTCGGGGGACCAGGGTCCCTGGCGCTGGTCGCAGCCAGGTCGCGGACGAGCTTGCCTTTGGCACACCAGCGGCGCACCTGCTGCGCGCTGCCACCATCAAGTGGGGGGGGTGTAGGGCGGGACAGCTGGGAGGCGGGAACACACGGAGGGGCCGCGGGGGCAGCAGTGGCGAAAACGGGAAAGGAGCGGTAAAAAAATACAGGAACAAGGAGAAAGGCAAAGAGGCAGAGGAAAAAGGCACAGGAAAAAGGCAAAGGAGTGACTCCCCTGATGTGAACCATACTCAGTTGTGCAGGAGAGCTCCACCTTCATCGAACTACAATTCATGTCTCACAAAGAGAGGTGATACGCAATACGAATCGGTGCAGCCCCAACACTTAGATGGCTTTTAAGCGGGCCTTTGAACTCCAGTTGACCAAAAACATCACCATGGCCAATTTTAATTTTTTATTTTTACCCTTGTTATTAGTGTATGTTTTTTAGATCTCGCCTAGGCAGCGCGCATGCGCTGCTCTAGGAGGGCCTTTAGCCATCGGTCTTCACTTTTCAAGCACTGCACTCGTGCTTGTGGCGGCATCCACCTTGCGGGAGCGAGCAGCGGCGCGCCACAAGCACGAGTGCAGTGCTTGAAAAGTGAAGACTGCTCTCCCAAGCGTGTGCGCGCACACCACTCGCGGGCTCACCTCCTGCTCCCCCTCTCTCTCTCACAACCTCTTCCTCGTCTTAAATCACTCCCTCCTCCTGGCACCCGATTTCATGGATCTTTTATCATTCATTTTACCACAAAACAAACAACACAGCGGCTGTCTGCTATGGGAACCGGCCGAGCGCAGGAAGGGGGCTCAGAGCTCCAACTCATTTCACTCGGCGGCCATTTCACTTTTACACTTAGCGCCGAGGCTTGCGTAGTCGCAGTGCTCGGCAGACTATGTCCAGCCAAATAATTAAGACAATGTTTTTGAGTTAGCACATATTATAGCAGTTTTTACCATCTGAGTAGCGTGTTGGCAAATTAAGTCTACTCGATTTCTCGACATTTGAGGGATAAACTATCGAGTTGGCGCTACAGGTCACTACACCTTTCAGTGGTTAGACGGTATCTCGCCCAACAGTGTTGAGGTTTTTTTTCTACTATGAATCGTGGTGGTGTATATTTTCTTCAAGTAGAAATATTTGCTAACTGAAATGGGTAGGAGAACATGTATGCTGAAGGTGTTAAAAGGCTTACATGCTCCTTTCTCTGTGGTTTCGGTTCTCCGACTTTGCCTATGGCCTTAATTGCTTTTCAGCTCTTGTTCATTTGGCTGCCTTCAGAAGCCCACAGATCACTCTTGCTGGGAGGGGGTTGGCCTGGGGCAAGTAAGTAAAGTGGATAAACCTCCCCCTCCTGTGGTAACCTCGGTGTGCTCTTGCGGGGTGAGCTGTTCAGAGCTACGATACTGGCAGCATTCGGACGGAATGTTGTCTCTTCGTGCATTGTACAGACCACGCTGCTCCGTCCCCCACACCAGGAAAATCACTTTCCCTTTAACGGAACTCTACCTTTAATCCACTTTGTAACGCCTGTTGAGCGTTACCACACTGTACCACTTCTCTTCTTCTCTCCCTCTCCTCTCTGTGGCCTCTCCGCACCACCTACCTCTCTTCTTCTCTCCGTCTCCTCCCTAACCTCCTCTTTGTGGCCTCTCCGCGCCATCTCTCTTCTCCCTCATTTTCTCTGACCGCCTCTGTGAGTCACGGCATAACACACCGAGGCAAGGGAGTTTACCGTTGTTATTTAGAAGATAGATTGTTTCCAAAAAGCACGATTTACATCACTATGCAGCCCTTGCCAGAGACACTAGGAAACAGGATGGTATTACATGTGCATTTTCCTGAAACATACATTTTCTTTCTTTCTGCAACTATTTTTAAGTGTATCTATTGATAGACTCTCTCTCTCAATAACTAACTCTCTAACTATCTCTCTCTCTCTCTCTCTCTCTCTCTCTCTTACTACATAAGTTTCTCTCTCACCAACTCACTCTCTCACTAACTTACTAACTCTCTCACTGTCTCACTAACTAACTAACCAACTCTATCATTAACAAGCTAACTAACTCGCGAACTCTCACTAACTGTTACACAGGTACTATTTCCCAAGCTTCAGCCTCTTGTTATTTATGCCCCCCCCATAACAAAAAAACCCATAACAAGCAAGCATTAGCACACGCAGAAACAAGTTGCCAGCATATAAAGAACAAAATAAGATCAAGACATTATTTATAAGTAATACTTTTTTAATATAATCTTTCACTTGTACGCAATGCTTTCTTGGTCATACATAAGGTAACAAAAATGCTTTAAACACTTCTTTATTATAACTTTGCAGCATTCTACAAATGTACAGCACAGCTTAAAACATAGGCAAAGTCAATATCTCTGGCTAAACACATAAGGTCCCAAAGGCGAGACCTATTGGCTATGCCAATGCTGGTTACTTTTGCTATGCGATTTTAAACACTCGCTGCTATGCAAATGATTTATGTCTTTGTAAAGGTTTTAATTGAGCAAACCATAAAGATATATTCTTCTGGTTAACCTTAAAACAGACTTCACACTAAAATATAGTACAAAATTGGAATTTGTAGTTCATGTAATTACGCATAATTCCACAAAATTGTCGAAATGTTGTGTAAATACGGAAAAACAAATTACACAAATTTAGCACAACCGTAGTATTTACTAGAGAACTCAATGGTGCAGAAGCAGAGCGAGCATCACAAGTAACAGTCATGAGGGGCCCAGCAAAGGCAAAAGAGCTCAAGATTAGAACCGCAAACAACTGCCAATACCCATTTCCAGCCTCTTACCAGTTCTGAAATGTGCACTATGAAGCTCTTGCCCTCTCTTCCCTGATTTACAGCATTCTAAGCTTCAGAACGTATCAGCCTCAGAGGGAATGTTATAGTGAGCTGCTGTTTCTACATCCACCCAGCCACAGCCAATAGTAGCACAGCATTTTCCCAGAGTCCACCTGTAGACTGCCTTCCCCAACAGGGAGAAACGTTCTAACTGAGGGTAGGCTCAAGATTCACCCTAGCCCATCCCAGGCTTGTGTCCAGTCATGGGCTCCTAGCCAATCGCAGGGGTCCACAATTTTTCACTTTTGGTGGGATTTGTTTCTCACATCTTTCCACAACTTTACATCCGCGGCTTGTACAAAGTGGTCACATGATTTTCTACCCTTTCATGAACTAAATGGCCGCCATCCCTCTAGATGTTTGACGTGACTCTTTATCTCTCTGATAAATAAACCCAATTTTCAACCAAAAGGTTTGTCTCATATTAATACGTATCAAATGGCTAATTCACAAGAGTCTCTGACAAATTCATATTCTTTTTCTACCCCTTTTTTCTAAAAACCTTATTTCCGTAGGTCGAGCCATGCGCGCTGCCCGCTCTGTAAGACTGCTGTATTAGAGTATGAGAGAGAAGCCAGCACCCACTCTCCCATATTTTTCATTGGCTTGTGTCATTGTCTTTCATAAATGCTGCCTTCGGATTCGTTAATAGCCTTGTTAGTCCCTCCTTAGTACGGCCTGGTCTTTATTTGTACCCTCCCATGGCGACTGGCCCTCTTACTTCAGTTGTTACACAGGACCTGTTATTTAGTCTGTAAGCACTATTTACTTTATTGCGTTTCTCTTACTGCAGCCCGCACATGCGCCGCTTCAGCTGAAACCGCTTGTGTTTTTTTAAGCAGCACGGCTGCCCCTGTAACATGGGCGCCTGCTTTCAATCACTTTAACCCGGCATTATCTTGTGTCTGTTTCAACCCCTCAAGCAAAATGGATTTAGAAATGATTAGCGAAAGTCATGTGAATTCCAGGTACCACATAATTCTGTGCTAATGGGCTGAAGCGGACAACAGCACATCTGTGTTACGTCATCTGCACTAAAGCCACCTGACCAGTTGTTTTCAAAAGCCTGTTTTATTAACACCACCATCAATACCACCACCAACAATACCACCACCAATACCACCACCAATACCACCACCTCCACCAATACCACCACCTCCACCAATACCATTACCAATACCACCACCAATACAACCACCCCCAATACAACCTCCACCAATACAACCACCCCCAATACCACAACCTCCACCAATACCACAACCTCCACCAATACCACAACCTCCAATACCACCCCCAATACCACCCCCAATACCACCACCACTGCCAATACCTTTTACTTTACTCTTTATTTCGATCACTGAGATCACAAAAGACAATCACATCGGTACACACACCATTTCCATGGAGGGGGGGGGGGAAGGAAGGTACACCCAATTACCATAATATATATACACACACACACACAGAATTATTTAACGATACTATTCAAGGATTTCAAAACCGTATAAAATTAGGAAGTTCACTAAAAGCATAAGACCATGTGTTCATAAATAAACCACACATTCTTAAAAAGCTTTAAAAAGAACTTTTTCCATAAAAATATCATAAAAGAGAACAATTGATAAGATAAGAAATATACATCCTCCAATGGCCGTAAAGTGATCAGCATAAGAACGGTCAATGATGCATCAATATATGCGACACTACTATATGTAAAAACCTCTATACCTATAGCTGGAGTTATACCAACAGAAGTTTACATTAGACTTTACTCGTTGGGCTGCCAATGTAATATTAGCCTAACCTATTGTACGTCGGCTTACTCGTGTAGCTAATCACTGGGTTAGATGGGCTTGGGGCTCTTAGTCATTTTTTCACGAATTAACCACATCCAGCTTAAGAATTTAGCAGTTGCTATTACACACGATTCATTTGTATTGGTCAGCAATATTCTCATTGCAATGGATCTACACCTGGTACATGTTTCTACATAAGGGTTTAAACCATTTGCTCCGGGGTGCCTTATAAGCCGGGCAGATAAATAAAATGTGCGAGTAAGTTGTATGTGAAAGAATTCACTGGTAATGAGCCCACCCCGAATTGAAAATAGAGTCGTCTATCTCTAGGTTTGGATATAACATCCCAGAAGGATTCGTACTGAGGACAGGGCTTAAACTCTAAAAATGTACCCAACAACATCGCACTCTCTGTGGCTTGGGTACTATTCTTTACAACCATAGACCAGTAGAGCTCTTTCATTTCTTTCTTTTTAGGGGGAACTGTTGGCCCTCTGGATCTTCCCATAAATGCTGCACACCCATGTTGACCAGTGTATTTTTCACCTTTTGCAACCATATAATTTTACATGAGGTGTCAGCTTCCCAGACATCTTTAAGGGCAGTGGCGTAATGCTATAGCTCGGGAGTGATCCATAATCCTCGCCAGAACGCTATCGGGCGAAACCTAGCTATCTCATCCATCTATTACAGCATAGATCATAATATAGAGGCTTGAGTGGAGTGTTCTGGGGTAGACCAGTGACACCTCTCAAATTTATTTTGGGCTAGAACTAGTGGTATCAAGTTGTCATAACCCCAAAGTTCGGCACCATATAATACAGAAGCTAAGACTTTGGTGTTGTAGATCTTCAGAACTGGCTTTATGGGCTTAGTTAATGAGGACTTGTGTTCCTTCAGTAATGCACCAGCTGGTTGGCGATGTTTTAGGGCCATAGTTTTTATCTGGGGCTTCCAGTTGATTTGGTTTCCAAGCGTGATTCCTAGATAGTTAAAGACATCCGTTTGATCAAGATGTTCATTATTTAGGGACACCCTCCCCTTAATGGCCTGATGTTTGTGAAGAACCATAAATTTGGTTTTGTTTATCACAAGGCCACGGGCTTTGCAGAATTCTTCAAACCTCACTAACGCCCGTAGCAGACCGCTCTGTGTTTTTGAGATGACAAGTGTGTCATCTGCAAGATTAAGTATGGGTGTTTTTATGCCTGCGAGAGTGGGTGCATCGGTCAGGACTGTGGTAAAATAATTGACGACCCCAATAATAAAATAGTGAAAATAGTGTTGGGGCCATGACACACCCTTGTCGGACCCCTTTGGATACATGGAATCGGTTTGTGGTATTACCCTGTATACCCCATCGAACCTGGGCAAAATTCCCCTTGTGCAGCCTCACCACAACAGATAATTCTAAAGGCATCCCTAGATCCTTAAGGACCCACCAAAGTTTGTTGCGGGGGGGGACCAGGTCAAAAGCGGATTTTAGGTTCACAAAAGCGGCATAGATGGTACCTCCCGCCAGCACTACAACATGCCAGTATATTAATACAAAGCGAAAGACCTGGTCGATCGTGCTCAGATGGATGCGGAATCCCGCCTGAAGTGGAGTCAATATATCATGGTCAACGATCCAGTCCTGGATTCTATTTAACACCATTCTTGCCATTATTTTTAGTACAGCGTTAATGAGGCTCATCGGCCTATAGTTACCAGGGCTTGAACAATCACCTTTTTGTAGATTGGCAAGATCTCCACACCCCGCCAGGAGTCGGGAACAGAAGCCCCGCAGGCTATTGCCTTCGATAGCAGCAGTATATACTCTTGCCAGATGGCCCTATCATATAAAAACAAAGATGCCGGGACACCGTCGGGGCCCTTCCACTGGTAACTGTGCCCAGAGCGGTTTCTACCACCCCCATGTCGAAGTGAAATACTGCATCATACAGCGGGATTTGAAATGGTTTTTCAATTTCTTCCTCTTCCTCTACAGCAAATTGCTTGGCAAAATGTGAGACCCACATTTCAGGAGCTACGTGATTGTGCGGCGATGGTGCTTGTCCCCTTCTCCCCCATTTTAACAACTGCCAAAAGTATTGAAGGTTTTACCCTTGGCTGGCCTGATAGAGATCTAACCATCTCAGTTCGTCCCAGTCCTTTTTAGCTTTATACTTTATAGTTCTGACGAGTTAACTTGACAGTGGCCAGATCTTTCTGTTTGATGGCAGCCGCCAATGATTTGTAAGCTTACCTACAATCCTCGTTATACCAGTTCACTTTTTTTCCCCTTCTGTTTACTGAGTTGACTAAATGGTTTTAGAGAATATGTCTTAATTTTGCCAAATAGGTCTTCATGGGCCCTAGTTACATTTTTATTTAGCTGGGTCTGGATGGCGATGGTTTGTAACTCTGCCAAGGTGTTAGTGACATCTGCCCTTATTTCTAGGAGTATTTGTTCGCTTTCCACTAGCTCGGTCCATTTTACCCTCCTCATGTAATTACAGAGCAGGGCGTTGCTAGTGGAACAGTGCATTGTCAGGGTTAGTAGCAGTTTAGGTCCTGAAGCTTTCATTTTTAATATTAGGGGATTGTGATCACCTTCTGCTCCCTCCTGAACCTCCATGTCGATAAGGGAGGGCCAGTATTCCAGATTTAGGAGTATATAATCAATACGACTCGTACTCACGCAATTGTTAAAGGTGTTGGAGCCCAGCTTATCTGATGGAGTTCTCCCATTTACTGCCCTGAGGCCCCCTCCCCCCCCCCCCCCATGCATAGAGCTTTAAGTTGTAATGCTGCCTCAGTCCATCTCTTGATTGGAGGCAGCTCTAAGGTGGGGATGTTCCATTGTGCATCTTCTTCTTCGGCATGTTTGCTATCATCATGGTCAAGGGGCTCAAAGGTAGTATTAAAATCCCCTGCAATTACTAGGTCAGGGATACCAGTTGTCCTTTCCAGGAAGTCCTCTAGAATGTCAACTGTGTTAGACAGTCTTCCGCCTGTAAGACCCCTGGCATAAACATTAAGGACTATTAACTTGGCGTTGGGATTAATCTGAAGACATATAGCCATAATGTACGTGCTGTCAATGTGGAATTCATGGCTTCAATAGCATAGGTCCTGGTTTACCCAAATTGTTAGCCCTCCTGATGGTCTACCCCTCTGCCCTTGGATTGCCGGTTTGTCAAAGTTAAGATAGCCTGAACGATGTAATGAATTTGTGGACCATGTCTCCTGGAACACACAAATATTGTGGGTTTCGATTAATTCAGACCAGTCTTGGGACTCTAATTTTGTCTGTAGTCCCGCAATGTTCCACGAAATATAAGATGGATGTGCTGGTTTTGGGGAGGTTACCAGGTCTGAGCTCCCTATTAGTTCACATGGGGTGGGATCCTTACTTTCCTTGTTTAGGTGAGATGTTGGGTGATTGACTAACCCATTGTTGCATAGATCGGTCCGACGATCAAAAGGATTTAGTCAGTCACATTGCTCCAGACCGCTAAGAGGGGAAAATCTATTCTAAGGGGTTACTCCTACATTGCATGGTTTGTCATGCTTTATGTGCCCCACCCCACCCCCATAAGAGCACTTGTTTCACTTACCATCGTGTCAGGGTGCCTATAAAAAAAAAAAAAAAAAAAAAAAACACGTGGGGTAGTGCTCTAATTTGAGAACCTTTAGGTGGGTCCCAACATAGCTGGTCTAAAAGGGAACTCGATACATGGCAATTATTAAAATTTATAACCACACAATCACCCTCTGTAGGAGAGTAGGATCTGCTTCACAGGGGTACCCCCACTTTTTGCTGATACTTCACTGGTTTTCGACATTAGTCTGGCTGGGGCCCTGCTATTCAGAACCCCAGCCTAGCTGTTTCCTCTTTAAAAGGGTCTCCATGTGCCTTAGGCACATCACTGATTGGGATCTGGAGTGCCCTTGTAAGTCCCTAGTATATGGTATACTATGTACCAAGGGCATAGGTACCTCAGAGGCCTGCCAGGGGCTGCAGCATGTATTATGCCACCCCTGGTAGGCCATCCAAACTGACACCACAGGTCTGCTACTGCAGCCTGGGTAAGGTGGTGCCTGCACCCTTGCTGTGGTATAGGTTACCTATATCACTAAATGCATACACACATATAAACCTATAAGTCACTCCTAAGGCAGGCCTTATCAATCCTAAAGGCAGAGTGCATGGTTCCTATGTGAGAGGGTGCCCCTGCATGAGCAGGGCCCCTCGGCAGCGTTCGGAGACCATCTCTGATGCTGTTTGTAGTGCAGCCTGACCATATACTCTTAAACGCATTATATCCTCGCGGTAAAATGCTAACTATGGAATGGCTGCACCTAAACATGTCGTGTTTGGTGTCAAACATCTTGGAATACTACCCCCCGCCAATCCTGGCGGCGGGGGTAGCATTCCACCCTTCTAGAGGGAAAGGCATGTTAACTCTGACGAGTCCGGTAACTTCTTTCCAGAGCCCTGGCATCACAAAATGGATGCTGCTGCCACAGACACGAGTCTGGCCTCCTGCTGCTGGACGAAACTCCGGCAGGGGAGGCCTGGACAATAGGTTTCCTGTCCCAGGGAGGTGTGACCACCTCCCCAGACAGGACAATGTGTATTGGGGCTGGGCGGGAGCACTTTCGGGTGCTTTGAAGTCCTGCACTGGGGGCACATTTGGTGTCCCTGTGCATACCCCAGTTCAAACCGGATCAGGGGCTCGCAGCCCCTGCTTTGGCGCGAACTGGACAAAGGGAAAGGGGTGTAGCCACCCCTCTGCCCTGACCCACCCATAGGTGGGGCCACAGAGTAGTCCATCCCCTATTTTTAGAATAAAGGTAGGAACCCAGTCCTTAGGACTTTAGATTATACCTGGACGAAACTCTGAAACAGAATCCTGGACCTTCGACGCTCTACTCACGATTAGAGGACTGAAGAATCTCCCTTGGGGTCAAGGAGTGACTCCCCTGCTTGGCAGGCACCAAAGAAGCATCTGTCCGGTTCGCATCACTGAAGCTCCCGTCGGACGCCGAAGTCATCGCATCACCAGAGGTGGATTCTCAGACTTCCCCGAGGCTACCCTGAGTCCCCAGCAAAGCTGAGGCCCGTGGCTATCGTGGGTGACGTGAGACCGTGACCCCTGGACACCGAGCACATTTGCAAGTGCACCATCTTCTGGGTCTCCCAAGAAGTCGTGCTTTGGGCTCCGAGTAGCCCTAGCCTCCAGCACCACCTGCACCGAAGATCACTGGCCCCCACTCCACGAGTGTCCTGTAAGCCAGCTCCACGTGCGGCGTCACGAGGCTCCTTCGCGGTCGCTAGCCCGTTGGCTAGTAGCCCTTAACGAAGGCCAATCTTTTCTTTACTTGGCAGTCTGGTTGCTCCAGGCCTGCCCTCACTTACCCTCGCTGGGTGAGTTCCCCAGACCTTGCTGGTCTGCATCATCGACGATCTACATCTTACTCGAGACTTGCCGTTGCCAAGGCTTGTTGGGTCCAATCTGGTCGCCGACACCTCTGCACTCGACAGACATCGAGCAACAGCCCGAATCCTGCTCCTGGTCGCCGACAACGCCTCCCGGACCTCGTGGCTGAAGAGTCAAGACGACCGTCATCGAATCTGAAGCACTCGACATCGGTGGGCATCTGTCCATCGCCTCCCTGGTCACTGGCTAGTGACCCAGACTCTGTCCCCTCTGCTTTCAGGTTCTTCAGAACTCCGATCCACTCTTGGATCCACCCGGACACTTTTCTCCTGGTCGCCAGCAGCACTTTGCAGCAGATCGCCATAAGAACCGACGACGAAACCCGACCCCGAAAGGCACCTATGCACCCGGCTTCCCTGGGTGAGGTAACACGAGTACTCCGGTGCTCCCGTGGGTAGAGACTCTTCAAAGTCCTAGATCTCAAAGGGTTTTGTCCTAGTCCTCTTCTAAGTGTCCCTTTCCTCTATTTTCCCGATCCCGACTTTCTCCATAGAAGTTAACGGCGTATCGCGGTTGTGTAATTACACTGCACGCGTCTCCCGTGGGTCCCCTGTGTCACTACCTTGGGTGGTTCCTTGTGGTCCAAGCACTTCTAGAGGCTCTAGGCCTAGTGTCTAGTTCAGTCGTGGTTCGCATACCACTTTATTGGTATATGGTTTGGTACGCCCCTAGGGCCCAAACGTGTATTTGTGCTATTACTGTGATTTAAGATCTTATAACCTATGTACTTGAACTCTAGCCTCATAAAGAGACTAGAGGGGTGTGTTTAGTAATAAATACATATATTTTGAATATATACCTGGTGTGGTGCTCTTTCATTTGGTCACTCAAGAGATTATAGACTGGTAAAACAAGCTGCTTTACATTCCTTCAAGACTTAGCCTGAAGGCTGCTCTCCACAGCTACCACTAGGATAGCTTTCAATAAGGTTGTCTTTAACCTACCTACCATAAGAGTCGATTTGGACTGGTGCAAGGTGCCCACTATAATTAGTGGACAGCATATGCCAGGCCAACTTCTCACACCCTCCATTGTTTTCTTAGTCGGTTCCAGCCACTCTACCCTTCTGGCCATTATAATTTGATTTGCCAGTAAAGCCCCCCTGTTCTCCCTACTAGTTGTTTGGTGGGTTAACCAATGCAGGGATTTATTCATAAGTTGGACAGTAGTTTCAGACTGATCCTCCCTCAAGGGCGGGACATTGCCCAGAATCAGTACAAGGGGTGATGAGGCCCAAGGCAGATGTAGAGACTGATGTGTTGGAAGGTCTCTCGTGTCTGATCTTCGCTGCTTGGAGCAGAACTCCCTTCCTCCAGCCCCCTGCAGTGGCGGTCGTACGTTGGTAGCTGGCCCATCTGAAGAGATAGTGGGACACAACTGGGGGTTTGAGACTCCAGCCATGTTCGTTGGATGCACCGTTGGTCTGGGCGGTGGCGATTTTAGGTTGTGGGGGGAGGAGGCCTACAGTGTTACACACATTGTTACCCATACATGGATGGTGCCCCTCATTATTACAGTCCCTTGAGCGGGCCCCAATCCTTGGGCATGCTAGGGGCCCTGCTACTGCTTCAGGACGTGAGCATAAGCAAGAGCATGCACCATGATTGTGCGTCGGTCTACCCAACCCTTCAATGTGCAGCAATCGCTCCTCAATTTGAGATAGTTTGGTTAATAGGGGGTTCAGGAGGACAGTAACCAATGTCTCTAGTCTATTCCATAGTTCGTCGTCGCTCCCCTGGACAGACGAAGAAAAGGTAGCATCACTGGCCGTAGGATATAGGTTTGTGCCTGGATCTGTATCTCCAGTTTCTCTTTGCTCGATGGGTTGTGACTTTTGTTTGGGCTTTTTCTTTTGGGGGGCACCACCCCTTCTTCGTTTTACAGGTGGGTCACTGCTGGTGTCTAGTGGGGCAGTAGCGACACGGCCCTTTGTGGCTATTTTTGGTCTGGTAGAAACTTCAGCGGTGCTAGGATCAAGTGCTGCTAACGCCACAGGGGTTACAGGTGGTGCTATAGTCATAACCACAGGTGAAGAGGGCATGGGGAAGTAACCATAGTTATACGTCCTAGAGAGGAGAGTTTCTGAATAGCTAGAAAATCCAAGGAGAGTCGCCTTTCTGTTAGTTCCATTTGTTGAGTCAGGACCGACTCAGCCCTCGTTAGGAAGGCATCTAATGTCCATGCTATACACCCCTCCCCCCCCCTCGGGTGGACACTGGTATCTTTACGCTTAACCATTCTTCATACAATGATCTTATGTCTAAAAACAACATTAAGAGCCAGTACCTCAGACGAAAAGTTTTACGGAGTCACAATCTTGTTGTTAGAGAGTGGGACCAGCCCAGCCTCCTCCGGGCCCGCCCTTGACCCGGGCACGCGCGTGCGCATCCCGCGCTGCTGGAGCCAGCGAGTTTCTTTATGTGCCTCCGGCACGCAGGCTGAATCATGGCGCCTCCAGGCGCAAGGGTGGATGGAGGCTGAAGTCCGCAGCTGTCTCCCGCAGAGAAAAGAGCTGAGTGCTGAGATTAGAACAGACTCCCTAGCAGGATTAGCTACCTCAGCTCCAGAGGCTGTAGCTGGTCGCTCCCCCTCGCTGCGGTGGCTCTGCTCTCCCCTGCTCAGTTAGCTGCCCTGTCCGCTGTGCTGGCTTAGGCCTGTGTGCCCTTCTGCTCACTGCTCTCCCAGGCAGGAGCGACGTCCTGCAGCGGGTGTAAGCGGGCGATACACGACTGGAGGCAGGCAAGCAGGCAACAATGCCAGTCTCCAGCGAGTCTCTCCCGACCTCGCTGGTCTCCGTAAATCGATGACTGGGGGCCTAAGGGGCTGGCCGCCGGTTCAAAATACCGGACCAAACGTTGGTGCCGGATGAGAATCAGTAGGTGGTGGTTGGCGAGCAGCGGGCCGCAAATTGGCGTTTGTGCGGCCGCCGCTGCTGCTGTCTGTCTGCTGCGTGCGTCGAATGTCAGAACCGTTCGCAAAGACTAGACTGGAATCTCCCCCACAGACTGCCAATACCACCACCACTGCCAATACCACCACTGCCAATACCACCACCCCCAATTGATGATGATTTAACCTTTTACTTTTCTGTTGAAGAATCCATTTGCGACCAATGTTTGCTACATATATTAATATCTACTAAAAGGCATAATATTGCATTTTTATTGTTGCTATTCATTACCATTTACTTTATTATTAAGCAGACTGGTCTAAAATGGCCGCTATTAAGGATGTGGTGTGTGTGTACGAACTGGTCACATCACCTACCACATCATGAACTACGTGGCCGCCATCCTTCTTGATGTATGATATAACTTTTTTCCTCTTTGATTAATAAATTCATTTTACGACCAATGGCGATTACATACACTAATACCTACAAAACAGCGAAATTACAATCAGCGAACTCATATTCTTCTCTTTTCCAAAAGACCTCATTGCCTCTCATCTTATTTCTACCATTCCAATATGGCTGTCATACTCGCTCAGATTGGTCACATGACCTCTTTTGTCACAACCACCAGATGCCATGTATTTCTACAAACGTTCACTTCAGTCCCACATGGACCGATAAGACTGTTTATCACTACCGACCGCAGGGACATCTAAACGACTATATTCACATTTGTTAGGTAAGTGACTGTATTCACAGACTCTATTATACGCTCCCACCATATGCTCTGACATACACCTGGATATGTTGCCAATCTTGGACCGCTCATTTCATTCTTCCTCCCTGTTCTTTCCTCAGATCGACAGAAAGCATACGGGCAGATAGCTTTTAACTATTTCCCCAGTATGACTTTGTTAGCATGCAATTAACTCACTAAGAAGAATGTTTTTTTTTTTTTTTTTTAAATGATGGTTTCTTAATTCTTCTTTTTATCTCTACACTCTCGTCATTACGCTTCATTTTCTACAGACAGTGTCCAATGGGCTCAATCAAATTACTTGCAATATCGGACTCAAAAGTCTAAAGCTATTTTGATTAGTTCTTTTAGACCCGCTTTCTCTATTTGCCCTTCTAAATGACTCTCTGGAGCTCAAGCATGAAACTTTAATGAACAATGAGGTGGAGTTTCACAGATATTTTAAATACCCAACACAAGGTGTAAACACCACACCTTTTGTTTCACTCACTCTTATTTGTCAGTTCCACGTTGGTCTCACTTTGTCTGACTAGACGAGTGTCAAGGAAATTCTGTCTCGCGTCATCTGGCCTAATGAGTGTCAATTAAATCTTGAATATTCACTTGGGGTGGATCACTAATGTGAATTATACATATGAATTACATACAAGTAATTATCTGTTCTCTTTTGTCCCTGTATGTTCTCTCATTTGCTATTTTTGGTCAATTTGTATTAATGTTATTCTAAAATTAAAATATAGGCATTAGTATTATCTCTCTCCTTGGCTGGATATTGTATGTCTCTCTGAATGTACAGTTATATGTGGTTGATTATTACCAATATGATGATGTATGCCCTTGAAAAAGCCCCCAAGCCCGCACGCCAACTAGGGGGCGCAACACATGCTGGCTGGTTCATTTGTAATAGAGAATCATCAACAACTCATTTCAAATCTATTTTCTGGATACATCTTATCACTATAAGTATCAACGTCTGGAGACTCTGGCATTGTCTTACACGGTCTACCTAACTTTATGTCCAGTCATGGGCTTCTAGCCAATCACAGGGTTCCACACGTTTCTGCTTATGGTGGGATTTATTTCTCACTTCTTAGTTGGCTGTGAGCACCGTTGTGCCTCAGTGCTGCCTGTGGTTATTGCAATAGCATGCCTGACGAAAAAGACATTATAACTTCTTGTTCCCCACAGAAGCCAGCATTTCTCAGGCATCAGGCAATAGATACTACCCAATCCTGGAGGAGGCGGGGTTGTTTCTTCATAAAGCATGTTATTTATAGTACATGGGATATAGAAACCTCTTCAATGCATATTAGGTCTGCCGCTGATGTGCACAAAAGAGTTGCATCTCCCAGTACCTTCCCTCCTCAGACAGCTCATCTTTCCGCAACTTCACGTCTACATTTTCCAGGTTCTGCTTACAAGCCGTCAGTTTCTCCTCCAGGCCGTCAATCTGGAACACATAACAGAAGTAGAAATGAATGGCAATTTTTTCTCGCTAGTAAAACAAACATGCAGAGCTTATGCAATGACCAGCAGTTTCCATCTCTGTGCTAGAACTGTACTTTCCAGGGCATTGTGAAGTCAACCAACTGGTGTACCTCAGAGGAGTACGGAGAGGCAGGAAAGGGGAAAAGATATAGGGGGGAGGTGCCAGGAGGAGGGAAAGAGAGCTAGTGCAATCTCTGCAGAGGTAGGAGCAATACATTCACTTTCAATGTGAGGTAAAAAGCAAAAGAAAAAGAAAAGTAGTTCTATGATGTCAGCAGTGGAAGAATATATCTTACTCAATCAAAAGCAAGATTAAAGGAGAAATGCTCCAGGAGGTAGGACAGTACTTAGGAACAAAGGTCCCAGTGGATAGTTTCATATACATGGAAAGAAACAATACTTTATAAAAAAAGAGTAAAAAAGACGTATTGTAATTAGTGTACAGTGTTATTTAATCACACTGGACTCAAAATGATTCATACATTTGTTAACACAGTGTTAAAAACACAGTGCCCCAGGAGGGGAGAGGGAAGGTAGGGGTGTTGTGATTAGGGTGAGGATGAAGGGAGTGAATATACGGAAGTGTGATTCATACAGTATATTATTTACACGACAAGAAGGCTCACAAATAAGCCAAGTTATTCACACAGTATCCATAATTCCAATAGCCATGATCAAATAACAAAAAACACAGTGATTCATCGCTGTTGTTGTAACTGGCTAGTGTATCAGATGTCAACGTTTCGACCCCTATAGGATTGTAGGTAAGTGAGTCCCTTACGCCGGGGTCTTCCTCAGGACAGTGGTAGTGAGAAAAGGGGGGGGGGGGGGGTGGTACCCTGAGAAGGCCTTCGTGGGCCTGGGCGTGAAGATGTGCGCGTAGGCTCCAGTGAGGCGAACGAGAGCAAAACACAAAAAGGTCCAAATCCCTAGTGGTCTGTCCATAGGCCGGCGTATCAATCAGCCTGGGCCTGGAAATATTCGCAGTGTTTTAATATCTTCAAAGTAGGCAAAGAAGCTCCGTACAAAATACTCTCGCCGCTCCGTAGTGTCTCTCCGTCAGCTAAAGTGGAACCAAAGGAGGTAGGACAGCCACAATAAAATAGAGAAGAGCAATCCAATAGAGAGCAGGGGCTTAGATAGACAAAAAATATATCTAATCATAAGTAGGGCTCCCGGTTTTATGGTATTTACATTTTGAACATTTCTGTCAGTATTTTTCCATGTTTATTTTTTTAGCCAGCTTATTGGTATTTATCCATATTTATTTTGTGAACAGATGAGGTAATAACTTGAATATTTCTGCATTTATTTAACGGATAAATGTGCACTCATACTCCGATGCCTGTCAGGTTTTAGCACATTACACAGCCAAAAACAATAATATAATAAGCCCACATAAAAAATTAGCACAAATAGCAGGGCTTTAAGTGGGCCTGGTCCTGCCGGTGCTCAGCACCGGCAGTTCTAAAAAGCAGGCGCTAAGACGGGTCCCTATGGGCTCTCCATTTTTGCCCTCACCCTCGGGGTGAAAATTAAATCTTAACTCTGCAGCAGTACCACCCTTCACAGCCTTTGAGATAACTTCAAAGAGACTCGTTATAGTTCTTTCACAGTCTCACTATTTCAGAGCTGAAGTATTTTCAATGTTATATGCAGCAACGCCGTAGTTTTTGCTTATTTGTCCTATGCAGCCAACAACCATAGATAAAGCCAATAGTCCTGGCCTGTTGTAGGCAGGGCCGGACTGGGAACAGAAACCGGCCCTGGCAAACTGCTCAGCCGGCCCCCCTGGGGTGAGGGGGGAGTGCAGCCGAGCAGTTTGCGAGGGCCGGTTTCGGCCGATTTTGTTACCTGGGCCGATATTGCCGACCCCCGTAACAAAACCGGCTCCCACCCTAGCGGCCTACCGGGGAAACGCCCGGTGCCCGCTATGGCCAGTCCAGCACTGGTTGTAGGTGCAATGTTACTTGATGTTTTATATATCTGGTTGCAATGACAGAAGCACCCCCCAGATTTTTCATACCACTTAAAGCCCTGAATACATGTATGAAGTAATTTAAGCAAATCTCATTGAGCTGTGTTACTCCCTATGCTGTCAATATGTATAGCTATTGGCCAGTCATTAACCTCAGCTAGGAGAGTCACTCAAAAGAAGCCAAATATCTGCATATTTCTGCTTTTAAAATAAACACAGGCAGGGAACACAATGTTTTGCGTCTGTATTTATCCGTAAAAATCTGTAAAAACGGAAAACGGGGAGCCCCAACCATTAGCAATGGGCTGACCCACAGCCCCTTCTGTAGTCCTGAATACAAGGCTTTCTGCGACCAACAGCTGAAGCCGTCTGTAGCGAGACTGCAAAGAACACCCAATATCATCCAGGTGAACATTTAGCACCGAATTTGCCCCACCCGGATAGCACTGATTTACCCCACCAAGATGTCACCGTTTGTGTAAATGCCCCACTGTTCACGTTTGAGAAGGAATGTGCGGTTATGATCATGTCAGTAATATCAGTCTGTGTGCTGGGTCAGCTGTCTTGCTGCTGATGGACCTCTCATGCTGCATGCCAGGCAATCTGCAGGCGAGGAAGTCGAACTGCCTTCCAAAGACAAAAGTGCTTTCGCATGCTGGCCTTTGCTTCCTAAAATAGATTACAAGGCATGGTCTGACCGACTCCGCTGGCTAAAAAAACAATAACACAGGTGACCCCCTCACCTCCCGAGCCACGCTCTGCTTCTCCTTCTTGTTCCTCGCCATCTCCCCGGTGCTGGGCTCAGTCTGCTCTGCAGCGCTCCAGAGTAACACGTGTGCGGAAGACATGCCTGCTCCGCTCTGCTCTCATTGGTCGCTCCGAGTTCTTATCCGACGCTCTCGTTCCTCATTGGACAACTCCTCGCCGCAGCCATGTTTGTTCGGGTCGTCGGTACAGCCTAGCGGCCATGTTTGGTGTGTGTTTTTTATCCACAGAGGCACGTAGCATTCTAGCGACCATATGTGTTAATGTCAAAAGCGTCACGCAGACACTGACTTCAACAACTGGCCACCGAGTGGCGCTGTTGATCCATTACACGGATGTTTGTTTGGATTAAATTGAACACTTAAACAAAGAGCAGATGTTACATCCAGGGGCACTTTAATATTAAAGCGTGGCAAAGACAAACTTGCCAGCCAGAGCTAAGTATCATCCCTTTAACATATCGACGCTCAGAGACACGCGTAAAAGGAGGAATTCGAAATTACTTGCGGCAACTCCGCGATCAACATTCACTATGTTCCCAAAACCTGTGACAGGCGCATGTAGGCAATTTCACGCAGGATGCTGCCGAGACTCGACAGGACACCTTTAAAAACCTTTCCACGATTCGAGATACAACCCCTACATAACAACGGGAGTGAGAGCCTTTTATTGGTCTGGTCACACGGCGCAGAGGATGTGGCATAACGGCCAGAGGTGCCCACTTTGGAACTGGGGAAACAGGTTCTAGTCTCGGCGTCAGCTCAACATCCTGTGATTTTGGCCAAAACATCTAATCTACCCGTGCCCAAAAAACATGAATGTGTCATTCATTGTGTGTAGTCATGCACACCTGTCAATAGACCCGATCCAGACAGGAGACTCACGATTTTATTTTGAAGCCATAAATGGCCTTATTTTGACTGTCTCCCTCCTGAATTTGCCTCAGCTTCAATGGAAGTTAATGGGGGAAATAGATTTTCCTTTTTTTTAATTTTATTTCCCTCTTCTAAAATGTTGGAATGCTTAACTGCTGCTCATGTGAAGCGCCCCAATACGTTCAGGTCGAGTTCGCGCTATATAAAACTGCAACAAAAAATGATGCCCCGTGGCCAGGGTTCTAAGGTTTTTGGTAAGCATCGTGACAGACAGGTAATTACTGAACCGAAGGCAAACTTTATATTCAAAACTGTATTTGTGGATGAGCAACAGGCTGATCCTGTATCAGAGCAGACACGCATGGCAGAGGGAGCCTACAAACAACTGCTCTACTCCGTCACTTCTTTAGGAGGCGACAACATCCCAGTGAACAAGTTTTCTTACTTTCGGTAATACTCTTTCTGGAAGATACGTGTTCTAATTGCAGTTTCTTCACCTTTTGTTCCCCCTCCTTGCCAGGTTGGCTAAGGGAAGTTTGATAGCAATAGCTACTACACGTTGGCAGGTGGCGCCACTGGACTCCATGGTGTCCTCGTTCTGACTCCGGAAGTGATGGTCAGTGTTGCCAGATTATGAGACCCGTCCCAAGCCCAAAGCCGCTTAAGTATCAGCCCAAAAACCAGCCCAAACTCACAACTCTCAAATTATGCAGAAAAAGTCATCAGAAACCACTTCAAGGATGAATCTAAATTCTATTCAATATACAGGCAGTGGAAGGGGGTTAACTGGGCACCTGTGTTAATGCTACTCATTTTCATGACCCGTCACCACTGTGACATTGCAACTTGTAACAGGCACTGCTAAAGCTACAATAGTAGAAAACACAGAGATTGAGAAAGGCAGAAATAGTATTATGTGCTAATTACTGCTCCCTCTAATTTGTATTTTAAGCAACTCCCAAAGGTAATGCCTATTAGCCCCCGTTTACGCCATAGCCCTCAAGCACCCCTCCCTCCTTCCCGAATGGAGTCTGACAACCTCCACTTCTATTTCATCCACAGCATATTTGTCAATATTTGGAAACAAATATGAGGGAGATTCAGAGACAAACCCATGTTAAAATAATTACTCCTTTAACTTGTATTTTGTTTGGGAGGTACTTTAAGAGGTAATTACGTAAAATAATACACTTTTTAGCTTCCAAAATGTGCAGTCTCCTGCCTAAATTGAATAATAGTACCACCTATGGGAGAGGATGTGGCGTTATGGCCACAGCCATGTGTTGGAGGCAGCAGCAGTGTGCGCTTCCCTCACACAGAACAGGTAACACACAGACAGTAGCACAGCAACCTTCACTTATTTATTTGAGATTTTTATATAGCAATAGCTAGATCCAAAGTTATCAGAGCACTTTACAACAGCAAATGTTCACATGAAAGTTAACAAGTCTATACAGAACATCTGATTCAGAGTGCTTTACTTATCATATAGCACTCATTCCTACTCTTACTATAAATGAACTTACTTCAATTTGTGCTTGCTTCTACATGCTGCGGCCAGGCCCCACGAGTCGACGGCCACAGCAGCACAGAGCTGCACCACCAGGCCCGGTCTGACAGTCTGAGACTCAAGAGAAAAGTGACACAGTGCCTAGCTGCCAAGGTTTCAGATTGCTTATGTGTGACATTTTCATAATTTCAGTGTAATTATGAGTGACATTCAACGACTATGAGTGACACTTTCTCGCGAGCAAAAATCAAGCAACGAAGATGAGGGAAACATATATAACAAATTACAGCCATTTCAGCAACGAGAAACTCTACGAAGATCTTAAAACTATTGCAAAGCACCAGAAATGGAAGGGCACTATTCAACATGAAAACACAGACTACATAGTTGCCACGTTTTAAGAGTGCTTATGTGTGACATTTTCAAGGTTTCAGAGTACTTATGAATGACATTCAACTGTTAAATGTATGACACTAAGAGTGACACTTTTTTGCGAGCAAAATCAAGAAATTAAGTTCATGTAAACAGATAAACATAAGAAATGACACTCATTTAAGCAAGGACAAGCTATGAAAAGAAAATGAAACTGCTGCAAATCACCTGATCCTACTGACAAACGATTGTATACCCACAATCTAATCCTACATGATTTTACACTTGTGATCACCACTGCTGCTTTCAGAACCACCGAGAAATTGCACTGACGGTGTAAAATTGCCAGACCATGACTGGGTCACAAAGGGCAAATGCTAGCGGCAGTAGAACTTAAGTTTACACAGTGCGCTATGTGTGTCTTTTAAAAACAGCCTCACCGTGATAGGAAACAAGTCGATTAGTTTATTTTGCCTATGCCCTAAAAGGGTCGCAGCAGTGACTTCCTAGGGCCCGGCAGGACTTGTAAAAAAAACTGGTGAAAATAAACCCAAAAAGTAGCCACCCGCCAGGTGGGTTTTTTCCCCGCACAAATGGGAAAAATGTCGCCCAATTGTGCGGGAAATAGCCCAATCTGGCTTTTGAGCTCTTCTGCGCCCTCAGACAAGGATCATCCATGACAAAATGGACGAGTGACAGTGTGCAAGATCTAACTTGGAACCTTAGAGCCCACCCCAGAGAACGGGAAGGAGGGAGGGCAGTGAGGAATCTTCAGTTAGATAGAGTATGCATCAGAAAGAGTGTCACTTTTGAAAGGATGCCAAACCACTGCCTCCCAAATGGTGGTGGGTCTGAATGAAGAGTGGACTTACAGCAGGAAGTCATGCAGGACTGAGCAGATAAAATGGCCTTCCCTGCGGACTCGTCAAGCCTGTCGTGCCTGGTGAAGGTGTATACAGACACCCGCATACGAGCCTTACGGAAGTCCACCACCAGAACACCTCTTGCAAGTGCTGTTGTGACAGCCTTGGCTCTGATTGAATGAGGCCAAGCACACTCAGGAGGATCATTTTTGGCCAGGGCCAGGCCTTCTCCTTCTTAGCACCAGTAAAGGCGATAAAAATGTGGTCATATACTGGCAGCTCTTTCGCACATTTGATGTATGTTAGAAATGTGGATCTCCAGTTGGCTGCGGCTGGCGCCGAGGTCCAAATAGGGATCCTTCTTCCTAAGTCAGAGTAAGGGGGCTACACCCTTTGATAACCCCTGCTCAACCCTGTGGTAACGTAGCACGGGCAGACAGGCCTATCTCAGAGGCAGTGTGTGAAGCATTTATGACCATACACAATAACACCGGAGAGATGCTACAAACGGACACCACAAGTAGTTATAGAAAAATAGTTATCTTTATATAGACTGAACACGAGGCTAAAAGCACTCAAGGAACCACAATGCACACAATTACAGATTCACTTCAAAAGCAATAAAGGCCCTCGAAACGGGGGTGGAACGGACTTAGTTCGGGGCCGGGGTCCACGCGACCCGGTGATGCACAATGTACCTGAGATGTAAAGGGGCACGGCACGCAGCCTCACAAGGAAGCCGCAGAGATGACAGGCGGACTCGCAGCGGCCACAGCTCCCGGCTGTAGCGGTCTGCGGCGTGCACTCACGATAATCCTGGGACGGGGCTTAAGGCGGGCACCCAGCGGTACCCGCAGGTAGTAACAAGATCCTGGAAGTGGTGACTAGTGCGGGCACTCAGCGGCACAGCTCCTCAGCTGCAGCGGCCCACAATAGCGATAGCGATGATTTCCGTAGGATGGCAAAGGCGGGCACTCCGCGGCACAGCTCCTCAGCTGTAGCGGCCCACAACAGTGATAGCGATGATTTCCGTAGGATGGCAAATGCGGGCACTCAGCGGCACAGCTCCTCAGCTGCAGCGGCCCACAATAGCGATAGCGATGATTTCCGTAGGATGGCAAATGCGGGCACTCAGCGGCACAGCTCCTCAGCTGCAGCGGCCCACAATAGCGACTTTCATAGGATGGCAAATGCGGGCACTCAGCGGCACAGCTCCTCAGCTGCAGCGGCCCACAATAGCGATAGCGACTTTCAGCCCGCGTTCCCCGCAGTAGAACCAGAGGCTCTGGAATTCTCAACAGAGGCCTCACCTGCGGGTAGAATCCCCCTCAAATAGGAATCCAGACGGCTGATGGGTGTGATGGGTGAAGTCTAATGTCCCTGAGACTTCAGCAGGAGGCGAGCTCAAATCAGGCCCTTGGGTAGTTGCTTCAGCAAGATGGATGAAAGTTTCAAAGTCCTTTCCCTCTAGTTACACGGACAGAAGTTCGTCTTGGCATCCAGAAGTAACACACCGTGTAGGGGTTTCGGCGCAGATCTTTATACCCCACAAGTCTTTGTTCTCTCAAAAGTCACAAGTCACTGAACCCAGTCAGAACCAGTTCGGGGAGGTCCTGGGGGCACGTTGTTTACGAGGCGACATCCTGCCTTTGAGGAAGAGGGGGTCTGCCATCAGACGCTCAGTGGGGGCTGGAGCCATCATTCACCTTGCCAGGCCCAGCCCTGCTCAGACCAAAGGGTCACCCCTCCCCATACTCCAGCTGCAGATTCCTCTACTCGACCCAGGTCGGGTTCAGCCTACCCTGTCCCTCTAAAACCAGACGGCCAAAACACATAACAGCAGAGCACACTGGAAGACTTAGGCAAGAAAATACCCACTTCCCCAAAGTGGTATTTTCAGACACAGAATATAGAAACAACCCTCACTAAAAGATGTACTTTAATATTCTGAGCTCAGGCATACCAAATTCGACTTTCCACTTTACAAGCTGCTTCTGTGGGTGGCGCAAGCAGCGCTGCAGGCCCACCAGCAGCATTCGGTCTCCCAGCCCTGGGCACGCACGGTGCACTATACTAGAGACTAACAGGTAAACCAAATGAGCCCATTATAGGAACATCAATTCATACAGTCAATTTACCATAGGGAGCATTCGCGCTGTGGCACGGAATGGCCGTGGCACAGCGCCCAGAGCATCTAACACCAGCAAACACAGAGGAGACAAAAGCGAGAAATGGAGGGAGACCCACGCCAATGGTGCCAGGTCTAACATGTGTCCCCTCCAGCTGAAATGTGGGGAGAACTACCCACCCACTTGGGAGTTCTCATCACTAAGGCGGAAAAATCTGGACAGACCATCAGCATTGGCGTGCTCTGTACCAGGGTGGTGTTCCACCGTAAAGTCCATACCCTGTAGGGAAATGGACCACCTCAACAACTTTGGATTCTCTCCCCTCATCTGCATCAACCATCTGAGGGGCCTGTGGTCGGTCTGAACCCGGAAGTGAGTCCCAAACAGGTATGGCCTCAGCTTCTTCAGTGCCATGACCACAGCAAAGGCCTCACGCTCAATTGCACTCCACCTCTGTTCCCGTGGAAGTAACCTCCTACTAATGAGGCTACAGGTTGGTCTAGGCCCTCCTCATTGAGCTGTGACAGAACGGCCCCCACACCATGCTCGGAAGCGTCTGTCTGGACAACAAATTCTTTTGAAAAGTTGGGCGCCTGAAGTACAGGTGCGGTGCACATGGCAGTCTTCAGGGCGTCAAAAGCGTTCTGACAGGTGTCAGTCCAGTTCAGCATCTTGGGCTGCTTCTTAGAAGTCAGCTCAGTCAAGGGTGCAACAATGTTGCCATACCCCTTGACAAACCTCCTGTAATAACCCGTGAGTCCAAAAAAGGCTCTCACCTGTGTCTGGGTCTTGGGGGCTCCCAAGCCAGGATGGTTTCAATGTTGGGCTGTAGGGCGCCACCTGGCCGCTCCCACCTGGTGTCCCAAGTACATCACAGAACCCTGCCCAATTTGGCACTTACTTGCCTTGATTGTGAGGCCTGCCCTTCGCAGTGCCATCAACACTTCCCAGAGGTGGCGCAGGTGGTCCCCCCATGAGGAACTAAACACTGCAATGTCATCTAGGTAGGCGGCACTGAAATCTTCCAGCCCATCCAACACCCTGGTGACCAACCTCTGAAAGGTGGCAGGGGCATTCTTCATCCCAAAGGGCATCACCCTGAACTGGTAGTGCCCATCTGGTGTGGAGAATGCGGACCTCTCCTTTGTCCCATCAGTTAAGGCGATCTGCCAATACCCAGACGTCAAATCAAACGTGCTGAGGTACCGTGCAGCCCCTAGCCGACCTATGAGCTCATCAGCTCTGGGGATGGGGTGCGCGTCAGTCTTTGTGACTGAATTGAGACCTCGGTAGTCCACGCAGAACCGAAGTTCTGGGGGGGCACCAGGCGCTGCAGCTTTTGGTACCAAGACCACGGGGCTGGACCAAGGGCTGCTAGAGGACTCAATCACCCCTAAAGCAAACATTTTGGAAACCTCTTCCTTAATGGATGCCCTAACCCGGTCAGTCACTCGGTAAGCCTTGTGCTTAACAGGAGGACTGTCCCCAGTGTCCACTTCGTGGACACACCAATCAGTGACACTAGGCACCAGGGAGAACAGATCATTGAATTGTCCCAACAGTTGGCGACAATCACTCTGTTGCTCAGGGGTCAGTGTGACGGAGAGGACCACACCCTCCACTGACCCGTCTTGCTCCTTTGCACACAGGAGGTGAGGAAGAGGCTCACTCTCCTCCTCCATCCCAGCATCTGTGGCCAGGAGCATGCCCACTTCGGACCTCTCAAAGTGGGGCTTCAGGCGGTTGACATGCAGGACCTGCAAGGGGTTCCGGGGAGATCGCAAGTCCACCAAGTAGGTAACAGGACTCTTGCGCTCCACCATCTCAAATGGTCCGGTCCACTTATCTTGGAGCGCACAAGGCTCCACTGGGGCCATGACCCAAACCTTTTGACCAGGCTGAAACTCAATCAGAGTGGCATTCTGATCGTGCCAACGTTTCATCCCTTCCTGGCTGGCTTCCAGATTTGCCTCAGCAAGCTTTCTGAAACACCGAGTCTGGTTCCTGAAGGCCAGCATGTAACTAAACACATCCTGGGGAGGTTTCCTGGGAGATTGCTCCCAGCCTTCCTTGGCCAGACTCAGAGGCCCTCTTACCAGGTGACCATAGAGGAGTTCAAAGGGGCTCAACCATAGGGACTTCTGTGGCACCTCACGGTAAGCAAACAACAGGCATGGCAAGAGGACGTCCCACTTACGCCTCATGGTCTCTTCTAGGCCCATAATCATGCCTTTGAGGGTCCGGGTGAATCTCCCAACCAGCCCATTCCCTTGGGGGTGGTAAGGGGTGGTAAACTTATAGGTTACCCCACACTCCTCCCACAGATACTTCATATATTTGGAAATGAAGTTAGTACCCCTATCAGACACCACCTCTCTGGGTAACCCCACACGGGATAAAATCCCCATCAGTGCCTGTCCCACCACGGGGGCCGTCACTGTCCGGAGTGGGATGGCTTCAGGGTACCGGGTGGCATGGTCCACGAACACCAGGATGAACCTGTTGCCCATGGCTGTCTTGGGGTCCAGAGGCCCCACAATGTCAATGCCCACTCGCTCGAACGGGGTACTGACAACTGGAAAGGGCTGGAGTGGGGCTTTGATCTTCCTCCCACTCTTCCCACTTGCCTGGCAAGTCTCACATGTCCTGCAGTGAGCATCTGAGCTCCTGCGCATCTGGGGCCAAAAAAAGTGGGTGACCAGCCTCTCGAAAGTCTTGGTCTGCCCCAGATGTCCTGCCAATGGCACATCATGAGCCAACCCCAGTAGGAAGGCTCTGAAGCACTGGGGTACCACCAGCACACCGGCTGACACAGGCTCAGCAACCTTAGGCTCGCTGTAAAGGAGGTCATTCTCCCAATAGATCAGATGTGACCCTGACTGATCACCTGCCGCCTGGGCTGCAGCCTGTCGCTGCAGCCCCTCGAGAGAAGGGCACGTTTTCTGCTGTTCACAAAATTCCTCCCTGGTGGGCCCTCCTTCCTGCTGCCAATGGGTCAGCTCAGGCAGGTCCCCCAGTTTGGCTACTATGTTCCCCTGTAGGCTCCAGGGCATCCCCCTCAAGGTCTGCTCCTTCCTGGACCGTGGGAACTATGGGGGCCGGTTTCCCGCGCCACCTACCCCTTCTCCGTAAGGCAGGGGCCTGGGTCATACTTTCAGGCTCCAGGTCCTTCTGAACGTCCTTACTGGCTGCCATGGACTAAGTGGTCGCACACGCCCACTCAGGCAGACCCAACATTTCCAAGTGAGCTTTCCTCTCCACCGTAGCCCACGGGGAGTTTTCTAAATCGTTGCCCAACAGACAGTCTACCGGCATGGCTGGCCTCACAGCTACTTGAAGAGTTCCTGAGACCCCCCCCACTCAAAGGGAACCTGAGCCACCTCACACTGGCTCTCAGAGTTGTCAGCTGACACTACTGGGCAGAATGCATGGGGGACAACCTGCTCTTTGGACACCAACCGGGAGCTGACAGCAGTCACACTAGCTCCGGTGTCCCTCAGAGCCTCCACCCTATGGCCATTGATGGTCACCCACTGCCTGTACTTCTTAGTGTTATCAGGCAGCGTGGGGTTAGGGACCTTCACAAAGTCTCCTAGCGAGACAAGGGTCAATTCCACGTGATCCCACCCACCTTGGGCACCCATCTCCTCCCCTCCCAGGGCTACACTAGCAAGCTGGCGGGGTGGTGCGCGGGGTGGGGCATTGAGGTCCCTCTGGGGACACTGGGGATCATAATACCGGTGGCCCACTTAACCACATTTAAAACAAGTAAGGGTCCCCCTATGAACAGGCCTACTTGTGGGGGGCACTGGCTTCTTCTCAGGGGGAGACTGGGACACCACTCCTTGGTTCCCTTGGGAATTACTTTGGGGCCCTCTCTGGAACTCCCTCGGTTTACCCCTGTCCCCCCCACTTCTCTGCTGGGGACCCTGCCCACCTTTGGCGAAGTCTCCCACAGGACCCTTGCGAACCCGGGTGCTCACCCAGCGGTCCGCCTCTTCAGCAAGCTTCCTAGGGTTAGTTAGCTTGCTATCAACAAGGTGCTGGCGTAGCTCTGGAAAACAGTTACTAGATTAATGCTCCCATGCGAACAAATCATACAGTTGCTCAAAAGTTTCCACTTTGCTACCCTTCACCCAGCGATCCATTGCTCTGCAAAAAAAAGACACATATTCGACCCAAGTGGTACCCTCTAACTTCTTACAGGTTCTAAATCTCTGCCTGTACATTTCTGGGGTCAAACCATATCGCGTCATCAAGGCCTCTTTCATATGGGCATACACCATCCTGCTCTCTTCAGGCAGATCCAACAGGGTATCCCTTCCATCACTCACAAAACGTCCCCACAACCCCGCTCCCCAATCCTTCTCAGGGACCCGGTGGGACACCATGGCTATCTCATATGCGGCAAACCATTGCCCAATATCCTCACTCTTATGGAAATCCTTGATGACATCCTTGGGTATATACACTCTACTCTCGGTAGGTACTAATGGTATGCTGCCACCAGAGGGTGAGATCTCTAAACTCTTAGCCTTGATCTCCAGCTCCCTCAATATTCTTTCATGCTCCAGTGACATTTTCTCAATTTCAAATGTCAACCTGTTATTCTCAATATCCAACTTTTTACTCTCTAGGTCCTTCTGACCTTCTAATTTGGCCATCTCCAAACTATGCCTCCTATCTCTCTCCCTGTCCTCCATCTCTTCTGGAGACAGACCCTCTGAGGACACACTAGTACCTGGATTGGAAAGTGCTTTACCTCCCACTAAATCCACTTCGTCATCCTGCTGCCCTCCAGCATTCTCTCCCTCATTCCTAGCGGACTCTCTAGCTTCTAACCAGGCCTTAAGGGCCTTCTGATACTCCTCCTTCCTAGAGAGACCCGCAACAGGGACTGTGAATCGCTTGCAAAAAGACTTTAGCTGTTTGGCAGTGTAGGTTTGTAACCTCTCTTCCTCAAAGATGAGTTCCTCCGAAGCATTGTACGTTGGCCTACCCGTTGTAGACATAACTGGCAATTACAATCAACAATAGAACAAAATCAAACCGTACGTGGTTGTGCCTAGGCCTACACTCACTAGTAGCGTACACTGGTTATTGTATATGGATCACAAATGCAAGTCCTGATCCTCACCGCTGACCACCAATGTTAGAAATGGGGATCTCCAGTTGGCCGCGGCTGGCGCCGAGGTCCAAATAGGGATCCTTCTTCCTAAGTCAGAGTAAGGGGGCTACACCCTTTGATAACCCCTGCTCAACCCTGTGGTAACGTAGCACGAGCAGACAGGCCTATCTCAGAGGCAGTGTGTTAAGCATTTATGACCATACACAATAACACCGGAGAGACGCTACAAACGGACACCACAAGTAGTTATAGAAAAATAGTTATCTTTATATAGACTGAACACGAGGCTAAAAGCACTCAAGGAACCACAATGCACACAATTACAGATTCACTTCAAAAGCAATAAAGGCCCTCGAAACGGGGGTGGAACAGACTTAGTTCGGGACCGGGGTCCACGCGACCCGTTGATGCACAATGTACCTGAGATGTAAAGGGGCACGGCACACAGCCTCACAAGGAAGCCGCGGGGATGACAGGCGGACTCGCAGCGGCCATAGCTCCCGGCTGTAGCGGTCCGCGGCGTGCACTCACGATAATCCTGGGACGGGGCTTAAAGGCGGGCACCCAGCGGTACCCGCAGGTGGTAACAAGATCCTGGAAGTGGTGACTAGTGCGGGCACTCAGCGGCACAGCTCCTCAGCTGCAGCGGCCCACAATAGCGATAGCGATGATTCTCGTAGGACTGCAAAGGCGGGCACTCAGCGGCACAGCTCCTCAGCTGCAGCGACCCACAATAGCGATAGCGATGATTTCCGTAGGATGGCAAATGCGGGCACTCAGCGGCACAGCTCCTCAGCTGCAGCGGCCCACAATAGCGATATCGATGATTTCCGTAGGATGGCAAATGCGGGCACTCAGCGGCACAGCTCCTCAGCTGCAGCGGCCCACAATAGCGATAGCGATGATTCTCGTAGGACTGCAAAGGCGGGCACTCAGCGGCACAGCTCCTCAGCTGCAGCGACCCACAATAGCGATAGCGATGATTTCCGTAGGATGGCAAATGCGGGCACTCAGCGGCACAGCTCCTCAGCTGCAGCGGCCCACAATAGCGATATCGATGATTTCCGTAGGATGGCAAATGCGGGCACTCAGCGGCACAGCTCCTCAGCTGCAGCGGCCCACAATAGCGATAGCGATGATTTTCGTAGGATGGCAAATGCGGGCACTCAGCGGAACAGCTCCTCAGCTGCAGCGGCCCACAATAGCGACTTTCATAGGATGGCAAATGCGGGCACTCAGCGGCACAGCTCCTCAGCTGCAGCGGCCCACAATAGCGATAGCGACTTTCAGCCCGCGTTCCCCGCAGTAGAACCAGAGGCTCTGGAATTCTCAACAGAGGCCTCACCTGCGGGTAGAATCCCCCTCAAATAGGAATCCAGACGGCTGATGGGTGAAGTCTAATGTCCCTGAGACTTCAGCAGGAGGTGAGCTCAAATCAGGCCCTTGGGTAGTTGCTTCAGCAAGATGGATGAAAGTTTCAAAGTCCTTTCCCTCTAGTTACACGGACAGAGGTTCGTCTTGGCATCCAGAAGTAACACACCGTGTAGGGGTTTCGGTCCAGATCTTTATACCCCACAAGTCTTTGTTCTCTCAAAAGTCACAAGTCACTGAACCCAGTCAGAACCAGTTCGGGGAGGTCCTGGAGGCACGTTGTTTACGAGGCGGCATCCTGCCTTTGAGGAAGAGGGGGTCTGCCATCAGACGCACAGTGGGGGCTGGAGCCATCATTCACCTTGCCAGGCCCAGCCCTGCTCAGACCAAAGGGTCACCCCTCCCCATACTCCAGCTGCAGATTCCTCTACTCGACCCAGGTCGGGTTCAGCCTACCCTGTCCCTCCAAAACCAGACAGCCAATACACATAACAGCAGAGCACACTGGAAGACTTAGGCAAGAAAATACCCACTTCCCCAAAGTGGTATTTTCAGACACAGAATATAGAAACAACCCTCACTAAAAGATGTACTTTAATATTCTGAGCTCAGGCATACCAAATTCGACTTTCCACTTTACAAGCTGCTTCTGTGGGTGGCACAATCAGCGCTGCAGGCCCACCAGCAGCATTCGGTCTACCAGCCCTGGGCACGCACGGTGCACTATACTAGAGACTAACAGGTAAACCAAACGAGCCCATTATAGGAACATCAATTCATACAGTCAATTTACCATAGGGAGCATTCGCGCTGTGGCACGGAATGGCAGTGGCACAGCGCCCAGAGCATCTAACACCAGCAAACACAGAGGAGACAAAAAGCGAGAAATGGAGGGGAGACCCACGCCAATGGTGCCAGGTCTAACAATGTAATAACCCTAGAGGTGATGGAGCATCTTCTAGGGACGATGTGCAGTGAAAACAACATGGAGAATGATGGACCGTCCCACATGAAATGATGATAGACCTTTGGGCAAAATGTAAGCGTACGTTAAAAGTACCAATTTATCCAGTAAAGACTGTTAACACAGATTGCAATGATAGTGCCTGTAGCTTGCTAACGTAGGGCACAGGAGTAATTTCAATGAGAACTACCATCTTAATTGTCACTAATGTAAGAGAACTGGGCATCGGCTTGAAGGATTCACCCATGAAACATATAAGGACCAAATTAAGGTCCTATTGAGGCATAATGAAGGGTTCGGGAGAAACTTGTGAGACCCTTCATAAAACGCATTGCAATTGATGACTTGATTGACAAAGGTTGATCAGGAATACTTCGAAAATTTAAGAAGGCTGAAAAATAACCTTTAACAGTGCCCAATACCTCACTCTTTATTGCATAATAAATTTGGCAGAACTCGATCTCTGTGGTGGCGAAGAAATAAAACTAAGGCACATCATACTGGGCAGAGATGCCATGAGCAACCTCTGAGTGTCTGCTGAACTTGTCCATCCTGGCATTCAGCGAACCTGTCAAATGATTTGCCATTAGGGACACCCCCTGAAGGGCCAGCCATTTCCAGAAAGGCATTATCTGGACCCTATACTGCCCTGCCCATTGCAGTACTAATTGGCAATCATGTTGTCTATTAATACCATTACCGACGTCCACTTAATGGATGGGAGGAAGGCCTTCAAAGCCAACCAGATACCATGAAGCTCCAACAGGCTGATGAGTGCCTTTGCCCCACTGGTAACCAAAGGCCCATGAGCTCCACCTCTCCTAGATGGCTGCCCCAATCAAGACATTATGCATCCATCATCACTGCATGGTACACTTATACAAACGGACTCTTGGGACAAGCAGGATGCAGAAGGCCAAAAAATCTCAGAACCGTCAGTGCGGGAACCTTGGACTGAGCCTGAAACATCAGGAACACAACCTAAATTGCCAGGACTCACTGCGGGGAGATATGGACTTTGAATGACCATTATGGTCTCTATAAAGGGAATCCTTGGCACAGGCTGCAAGTGGAATTTTGGTTTGGTGATGGAAAACCCCAAGGATGACAGAAGGGTGATCATTGTCTGCAGGTGCTCCACAACTGACTGTGATGAGCCTGCCTTCACCAGCTAGTCATCGAGATGTGGGAATACATGTATCCCCGATCTGCAAAGATGGGCTACGACCACCGCCATCACCTACATTCACGCCTGCGGGGCAGCAGTGAGGTAGAAGTGTAGAATTGTAAATTGGAAGTGCTCTGACCTTACACAATCTGCAGGAAGCATCCGTAAGACTGGAGGACTGGCACATGAAAGTACACATCAGCTAATTTCAAGGATACGGTCCAGTCCCTTCAATCCAGAGTGGAAAGAGCCCAGGCCAAACTCAACAGCTTGAACTCATCCGTGCAAAGTAAGGTGTTCAACAGCCAAAGGTCTCAAATCGACCTGAGTCATCCATTTGTTTCGAAGCCTGAAAATACCGGGAGCAGCACCCTTATCACCTTCTAGGACTCTCTTTATGACCTTTTTGGGCAGTAGCCATAGCATGTCGTGCACAAGGATGGAGGCATGCTCTGCAGAAGTCTGCATAAAAAGGGTGAGATATTGAGGGGTGGTTGTGAAGGAGAGGGCATAACCTTGTTGAATGATCTGCAGCACCAGTTGATGTGAAGTTACAGCACGCCAACCGGGCAGGGAAAAACAAATTCTGCCCTCTACCATGAACATGGGAGTGGACATCAAAGCAGCTTGGTAGCAGCTGTGGCAGGGGAGGAGAAAGAAGAGGACTGTTGTCCCTGTTTTTTTCCATGGCCACCACCACACCCTCTTTAGCCACAAATGTTTTGTGCTGGCTGCTGTAAGAGTTGAGAGGTTTGCCTCTAGCAAGAGGCTGGGGATAGCAAGTCCAAGGAGGAAGCCATAGCACAGCTTTCTTTGAAGCACCCCAATGCAGAATCCGATTTTTCTCTGAAAATCCTGAAGCCATCAAATGGCATGTCCTTAAGGGATATCTGCAAGTCCCCAGAAAATCCTGTATTGCATATCCAGCCATGCTGCCTGATCATGACACTGGTGCTCATGGCTCAGCTGTTGTGTTCAGTCCAGCTGTCAAAACATTTTTCTACATCCTGTCCGTCTTTGATTGCATTTGCAAACGTCTTTCTGAATGTTTTAGGGATGGCAGGTAATATTTCACTGGCCATATGCCGCAGTGCATACATGTCGACCTTATAAACACTGTAAACACAATTGAATTAACCATTGATGTGTAACGGTGTTACTACTTATTGTTTACTTGTTGTATTTCCATTTATAAGTTACAAGTACGCTTTCCTTCCTGCCTGAGCCTTTTTGTAAATTTCTGTTTATTTATGTCTTTTGTTATATGTGTTGCTTTGGAAGCAGGATTGTGTCCCACTTTATTCTTGTTTTTGTCATTTGAAGCATTATTAAAATTCTCTGTCCGGTTTGACAGCCTCAATATAGCACTGATTTCAGGCCTATATTCATTGTTTGTTCTGTTGAACTCCCTAGTCAGGGACTACTTTGTAACTATAACGAACTATTACCCATGGTCCCTGACCATTACAATTGGGTTCCCTTGTTACTTTAAACACGCCGTGCATACATGTAGCACCCCAGAAGGTAGACTCAATTCAGGAACCTCAATGTTAAACTGTCAGAGGAAAAGACTTGTTGAATGCATCAATACATTTTAACTCTCTCTACAGAAGCGCAGTTGGGAATGCATTGAGATTAACCTTGCAGGTGGAAGCCTCTAACATCAATGTCTTTGGAGTAAGGGGTTGAGTGAAAAAGGCCAGATCTCCAGTGGCAGACTTATGACGTCTAGCCACTGGTGGACATAATGGGGGAGTTGAGCATGGTTAGGACCAAGCCACCATGGGGGTTTTTAACAGGATCTCGTTAGGAGGCAGTAAGTGCTCAGAAGTAGCAGGCCATGGATACAAGATTTCTTTCAAGATGTTTGCATTAGTCTCTCGTGTAGGTACCTGAAGGTCCAACACTTCTGCTGCTCTATGGGCACCCTCCTCAACGGTGGGCCCTGTTGGGGAGTCAGACTCTGCATCAATAACCTTGCTGGGAGCAACTTGGTACCTGGTTTCCTTCCTCTCATACATTCAAAGGTAGACCTTTTGGTTGTCCCATTCTCCGAAGAGCGATTTGCCCACGCCATTTCCTCAACCATTCTCTCCACATTCTCACCACTCTGGAGTCCCATCAAGATGGTACCCTTCACCAATCGGTTGGCTCTCTCCACAAGACCATTACCTTGAGGCTTGTATAGTGCAATACGCCTGTGTTTGATACCACACCTTTCCAAAAATACTTTCATCTCATGAGACGTAAGTTGTGTGCAATTATCTGTAATAAGTATCGTGGGAAATCCCTCTTCTCTAAACACTCTCTCCAAGATAGAAATGGCATTTCACGTTGTCACTTCCTTCATAAATTTGACTACTGGCCACTTTGAATAAACATCAATCATAACAAGGGCAAATCTTAAGACCTGCATCTGTCCTATAAAATCCATGCAAACATTATACCATGGTTTTCCAGGATTCTTAATATGTCCTCCTTCTAATTGTATCCCTGTCTTCAGCCCCTTCTCACTTTCCTTGCAATCCCAGCCCTTTACAACCCAACTTGTCACTTCCTCATTGTTATACCTGGCTTTTTCAGTGGGTTTATTCCCCAGACTTTTTGCTTTTTGGCCTCCTGTTTTTGTTGGTTTTAGAACTCTGGGCACTTTACCACTGCTGATCGGTGCTAAAGTGCATATGCTATCTCTGTAAATTGTTATTTTGGTTTGATGTTTCATTGATTAGCTTATTTTATTTACCTCTAAGTCCCTAGTACAGTGCACTATGTGTGCCCAGGGCCTGTAAATCAAATGCTGCTAGTGGGCCTGCAGCACTGATTGTGCCACCCACACAAGCAGCCTTTCAAAGGGTTCTCAGACCTGCTACTGCAGTGTCTGTGCGCAGTCTCTACTGCAATGTCGATCTGGCAAGTAGCATCCACTTGCCAGGCCCTAACCTTCCCTTTTATTACATGTGAGTCACCCCTAAGGTAGGTCCAAAGTACCCCTGTGGGCAGGGTGCAGTGTATGTGAAAGGTAGGACATGTACTGGTGTGTGTGACATGTCCTGATAGTGAAATTCAGTGTATTTCGTTTTTCACTATGGAAAGGCTATCTGTCCCATAGGATAGAATGGGAGTTTATTTATAACATCTTATAAGTATAACTTCCCATTGGGACAAGATAGAAAGATGGAGTTTAGTATGCCTGAACTCAGATCATAAAAATGTATCTTTTTAGTAAAGATGATTTTTATATTTTGGGTTTGAAAATACCACTTTTAGAAAGTAGGTATTTTCTTGCTTAGCCATCCTGTGTGCCTCTGCTAGTTTGTGGATTGACTGTCTGGCTTTGGAGTGACAGGGGCTGGGGATGTGCATTCTCTCAGACAGCCACTGGGGGGGGGGGTCGAGGTGTGTCCCGCCTTTCCTGGGTGAGTCAGGGCTGGGATGAATAGACCTGGGATGCATTTAGAGTAGGGGGAGGAGATTTCCTTGCACCTGAATGGGCCTGTTCTGTCTTACACAATGCTGTCTTCACCTCCTGCTGGGAAGCTGGGCCAGAGAGGACAGAACTGGTTTTGACTGAGCACAGAGCCTCACTGCCACAAAAGAACAAAGAGAAAAGCTGTATAAATATTGGGGCACAGACCCCAGAACTTTAGATCATTTCTGCAATTCAAGAGGAACCTTTGCCAAGGAGAAGAGCTGGAGAAACTGAAGGAGAAGTACTACCCCTTTGCTGTGTACTGTCTGGGGTTGTTCTGTTGTGGCTGTTTCTGCCAAGGAAAGGACCAGGACTTTGCTGTGTGCTGTGTCCCCCTGCTTGAGGAAGATCTCCATGGGCTTTAAGTAGAGCTTGCCTCCTGTTCTGAAGTTTCACGGACACAAAGACTTCACCACCAGCTCCCCTGAACTTCCTTGCTGGGAGTTCTGACCTGCCAAGAGGTACCTGTGACTGTGTTGGGCCTCTGGAGGTTGTCTCTGCTGTTGGGAGCTGGAAAAGCGGCGCAACTACGAGAAGCGCAACGCATCTGCATCTGTTTCCGACACATCGCCAAAGAAACCAACGCAGCGCCTGCCAGCGGCTGGAGAAATCGCCGCATGCCGAATCCCGAGCACTGATCTCCGAAGTCCGAGATCACTGCACCGATTCCGACGCAGGCACTGCTGTGTGGCTGCAAGAACCAACGCATCGTGGGACTGCGGCTGGAAAAACCATCGCAGCGCCGTTACCGCATCGAGAACAGATGCATCCCCGATCCCCACGCATTGCACTGGGGCGCCAAATCTACAAGAGCGCCGGGGACCGCAGTAAGAAACCGACGCATCACCTCCCCGCACAGCAAGAAACCGACACATCCCCTCCACTTCAGTAAGGAATGGACACATCCCCTCCCCTGTGTGACAGTAAGGAACCGACGCATCACCTCCCCTGGAGTAAGGAACCAACGCTTAACCTTCCCTGCACGCAAGGAACCAACGCATCACCTTCCTTGTGGCTGTTTTTGTTTATGATTTGGCGCATCCAAGGTACTTTGTGTTGAAAGTGTTGCATCTATAGTTTACTATGGACAGAACTGTTTTTACCTTCTAAGAAGTACATTTTGATTTTTGTCATTTTGGTCTTGTTTGGTTTAGATAAAGATTACATATTTTTCTAAACTGGTGTGGTGTCCATTTGTAGTGTTTTCACTGTATTACTATATGTGTGCACAAATGCTTTACACACTGCCTCTAAGATAAGCCTGTCTGTTCGTGCCAAGCTACCAAGGGGGTGAGCAGGGGTTATTTTAGAAGTGTACCCCCCTTTCCCTGACTAGGAAGAAGTGTCCCTACTTGGACAAAGGTGCAAACCATTGCCAACTAGAGACCCCCATTTCTAACATTGGTGGTCAGCAGTGAGGATTAGGACTTGCATTTGTGCCTAACATACAGTGATTGGTGTACACTACTAGTATAGTGCAGACCATTACGCAACCACATACTGGGCCCGATTCACAGAACTAACTTAAGACAAAATCCTAAACTTACTACCATTTTGGTATTCACAGAAGGCACTTACTCATTTTGGTATTCACAGAAGGCGCTTACTCATTTTGGTATTCACAGAAGGCACCTACTTACTCATTTTGAGTAACTTACTCATTTTGAGTAACTTACTCATTTTGGTATTCACAGAAAGCACTTACTCATTGATGAGTAAGTGCCTTCTGTGAATACCAAAATGAGTAAGCTACTCAAAATGAGTAAGTAAGTGCCTTCTGTGAATACCAAAATGAGTAAGTGCCTTCTGTGAATACCAAAATGGTAGTAAGTTTAGGATTTTGTCTTAAGTTAGTTCTGTGAATCAGGCCTACTGTCTTTTTCTGTTGATGTAATCAGAAATTATTTCTGATTACATCGTTGACAGTGATTGAATGATTGAATACCCATTACAGAATTAAGAAAAATAGTTCTAAAGGAGTGCAGAGTGGGGAAGCTGTTCTCAGTTGAGACAACGCAACTTTATTCTTATTGTTCCACGTCCTGGATTAGAGGGCGGTACCCACATGCACCCTACACTTGGAGAAATTGACCTACCACTGATCACCATATTATACTTTGGAGTGCCATGGTACGCATAATTTTGTCCTAGCTGTAAGACATCCCTGACACCTCATCCGTGTCATAAACATCATGATAATACTGTCCTCCCCGGGGGTCATCGAAATAATTCTGGTCAGAACGACCCTGTGGGGCCACAGCATTCTGAGCCCTGTCCTGGCCACCAGCTCCACGTCCTCGTCCACGAGAACCTCGTCCTCTCGGGACCGCCTGCTTCTGCAAAAGCACCGGACGCTCGATACGCCAGTGTCCCTCCTCTTTACAATACGCACACTGATTCGGCCCTAAAGGCGTGGAGCTAGTGGGTCTGCTAGTGCATGGAAGCTGTCGGGCTGAACCACCACGTCCTCTACCATTCCCACTAGAAACCTGCTGCAACAACAACTTCGTCTTCAAATCCTTGTGCTTCTTCCTTATCCTCATTTTCCCTGTGCTCATAATACTGCGCCATATTCAAAATAACAGAAGGGGAAGAGATGGACAAGGTGCTCTCAGAAGCCTGTAATCGGGTCGCAATCTCAGGAAGCAAATTGGAAACAAATCTATTAACAAACAATCGAACACCACCTTCGATCGACAAATTCTGTCCACTATAATCTAGAAACACACCCTCAAACCGAGTGAAAAAGTCAGACACACTCTCATCTTTCTTCTGGCGACAAGCCGATAACTTGTCCCAATCAACTTTTCTCGGAGGGATAAGAGAATGCATGTATGTAATGATACGGCCGGGCAAAGCAAGTATTTCCGCTCTAGGCTTATCACCTGGCTTCCGTTCCTGATCCCATACCTTAATTTGGTCCTGTGTACCACCCAATTCCGCAACATGATCCTGTGTGTGCACTTGTCTCCAAATATCCACCGGGACTAGCAAACCAAAGAACATTTCAATATCAGCAAGTGCCATAACTGTGGAAGAGGCTGCCTCAGTCAATTCTTTATAATATGCAGTAGGATTTTCCTAGGGTCAAGTAACTGAGTCTTGAGACAAAACCTCACTCCTTTTCCATGGAGTATAAATCCACTGTTCTTGGAAACGGGGCGCTACCCTAGGTCTAGTAACGTTATCATGCTGATCCCTTAGCTCTGGTATTTCGGGATGATAGATAGGATGAACCTCCCGCATTGGAAACTGGGATACCGGGGTCGGACTCTTCTCCAGCAGTCTACCCCAATAGGCAACCAACGTCGCAACATTACCAAAGATGTGAGCAGGCACCATATCAGTAACATATACATGGTCCCTAATATCATATATAATCTGCGGCGCTGTATCATTGAAACACTGCTCCCAAAGACCGATCAAAGTAGCAGACATGTGCTTAAGGGCATGCTGTTGTACAAAAGACTCATAATCTTTCATCACACTCCACACATCCTCCACACTGTAAATGGGGTTAAGGGCCCACTGGGCAGCCTGATTAGCCACCACCTTTTTCTCCTCATCTCCCATATCAGATCGGACTAACGTCCGCCCCATACGTACCTTAAATTTCATCCAGTCTCTATCCTCAAATCCAAGTACTGGTGTCCCACTACTCAGTAATGTCGAGGGATGGAAGAACGCAGTGGGGTTAGCAACAGAAGTAGCAGGCAATAGCATCGCTGCCAGCTGCGTCGTAGGTGTAAGAGCTGGCGAAAGAGATGCCGAAACAATAGGTGTTGCAGGAGTACTAACAGTCATAGTTGCCACAGACGGCGAGGGCAAAGAAAGGACAGGAGGTGCCGTGGCCAAGGCAGTCCGATCAACAGTAACAGAAGCAGAAACAGCAGAGACAGAAGAACCGGGTAACTGAGCCTGTGAGGGAAGAGCGGGATATCCTCTGCGGGGCATATGGAGGTGGGGGTCGAGTATCTAACAATTGTTCCACAAATGCATCATTTTCTTCTTGGGCCACATAAGATTTATAAATATTCAATCGAAACCTCCTATCTTCATGTTCAATTCCTATGTCTTGTTTCTCTCTATCATGTGCTACAGCTTTCTGAGTCAATGTTTGCATTCTCCCCTTCCGGTCCTCTTTCTCTGCTTTCATTCACCTCTGTTTAGCCTCCTTTTGCCACATTCGAAGAGAATCAAACATAGACTGTCTACTTCTTCTTGCAAACAACTTCTCCTGTAAAAACCCAATTTTTTGTTCATCGAAAGTGCCCGTCAATGGCCACTGCAACTCAGCATTGTCCCTCGTATATTTGTGCCATAGCGTACTAAACATAATAGAGCCAAGGCCATGCTTCACATACATATCAAAGTTAGGAGTGCCTTCTGGAGCGCCGGCTGACTTTCTTCCAATCGAGCATCTGCAGAGCAACAACAAGAAACCAAGAATCTGCAGAACTTAGGCATTTTCAAAAGTAAGCCAAATTTGTTATGTTGCCTGTCAAAGTGTCCACAAATGCTTTGTACCAAAATCGGTCCTCAGACCGTACCAAATACAAACCAAAATAGTACCATATCCACAAAGAAACCAAAACAAACTCACCTGGTGCATACAGGTCAAACAAATTTATTCTCTACTGCCGACTCTTCTGACCAAACGATCAGATCCAAGGGTTTCGCCATTCAGGACCCCAGTCATGGTGACCGCTGGACGAGGCATCGTCTGGTGGGACAGAAGGGGCAGCTGCAAGCAAATGATGCTCCTCGTACAGGGATCTCTGATCCGTCCGTCCGACCCGACGATAGCCCCGACCTCCCCACCCGTCCACGGGAGGAGATGGGTCACCCGATGTGGTCCCTGTTTGGGCACCAACTGAAGGAAGTAACCCGATTAGGGCCACCCGGGTCACTCGCGACCACCTCTCAGCCTTCCATACAAATGAAGAGTCGGTCAGACAGTAGAGAATACAAACCAAGCATATGTTTATTCAGGTACACTTGAGTGGAGCCCCATCTGACCAGTCGCTTAGGGGTACTGCAGTGAGGACTGACATCAGTAAACATGGTGAAACATTATGTACGATTCAGAACCAAAGAAGGCACGACCAGACTGGAAATTTCCAGATGGAGGCAGCTACACACAGGAGGTACAGAAGGAGAAGTTTCAATCCTGAGACCGGGCACACACTATCTCTAAACCAAGGTTGTTCTGCCTGTGCCCATCGCTGGACTAGTGGGAGCAGGCCTCTATCTAGTGGGAAAGGTATGCGCTAATAAGAACAGTGTATTCATTAGTACAGCAAGGCCCAACCCTGGAGAAACGAAAACTACCACAGCTGCTTTCAGCAGAGACAGAGAGAAATCAGTTTCGATCATAGCTCAAAATGGCGGCCAAGTATAAAATGGTGCTGCAAATGCTAACTTATGCAAAGCACTTATATAAACAATACGACTAAGACATTTTATTCTAACAAGGGCCAGGTTCAGGGTGTCCCCCTGACCTGGAGGAAGGGGCGACTGCTAACTGGTAGGGGCACTGTTTGTTTTCTGGGGGCACTGCTCCAGGTGGGAGGGTGCAGGGCCCCAGTAGGGGGGAGGGCGGGTAGAGGGCAGCCTCACCCCCGACACCTGTCCAGCCTAAGGGTACAGACCCTAGGCTGGGATACCAGTTCAGGATAGCACACCTGAACTGGTGGGAAAATTGTGCAGGACACCTGCCAGAGGTGCCCTGACAATTCTAGAATCTGGGGGTACCGCTCCAGGTGGTAGGGTGCAGAGCCCAAGGAAGGAGGACAGGGTGTGGGAGAGCCCACCCCAGTCCCTTGTACAGCCTCATGGTACAGACCCTAGGCTGGTGTACCAGTTGCAGGATAGCGTCACTGAACTGGTGGGAGAATTGTGCAGGACACCTGCCACAGGTGCCCTGACAAATCTGGAGTCTAGGGGTACCACTCCAGGTGGGAGAATACAGAGCCCCAGGGAGGAGAACAGGGTGTGGGAGAGCCCACCCCGTCTCCTGCCCAGTCTCAGGATACAGGCCCTGGGCTGGTGGGTCAGTGTCAGGATGTCATCCCTGACCTGACAGGAGGGAGAGTGGCCAAAGGGTGCCAGGCACCTGGGGCTACCGCCCCCCACTCTCTGACGCCACAGAGGTTCGAGAGCCCTGAGAGGCTTAAGGCCTGGGTTTCATCACTGACAACTGCCAGTGGCCACGGTGGCTTGCTGTCCTGGTGGACAGAGTGGCCCGGGGGGGGGGGCAGGAGTCACACCCTGAGGGTGGACTGGGCCACACCACTATGTTGGCCCTGAAGGTACTATCTGCCTGCGGGGACACACCTGTGAGCAAGCTAAGGTTAGGTGCTGTACAGATGGGGTCCCCAGGTGAGAAGGAGGGTTCCCCATGGGTTAGCTTAGTGGGCCCCGAGTATGGTCAGAGGGTTTCAACTGGGCTCAGCAAGGCGTAGAACCAGAATGTGCCCCGCTGTTGTGGGCCAGGGACTAGGTTTTATCGCCCCAAGCAGGGAAGTCCATCAAGGGATGGATTAGTCTACCCTGGCTTTAGGCTGGAAGAGGGTTGTGTTAGACCTGGCTTTTTCAGCGGGTTTATCCCCAGACTTTATGCTTTTTGGCCTCCTAATTTTGACCCTGTTTTTGTTGGTTTTAGGACTCTGGGCACTTTACCACTGCTGATCAGTGCTAAAGTGCATATGCTCTCTCTGTAAATTGTTATTATGATTTGATGTTTCCTTGATTGGCTTATGTGAGTTACTACTAAGTCCCCAGTACAGTGCACTGTGTGTGCCCAGGGCCTGTAAATCAAATGCTTCTAGTGGGCCTGCAGCACTAATTGTGCCACCCACACAAGCAGCCTTTCAAAGGGTTCTCAGACCTGCAACTGCAGTGTCTGTGTGCAGTCTTTACTGCCATGTCGACCTGGCAAGTGCATCCACTTGCCAGGCCCTAACCTTCCCTTTTATTACATGTGAGTCACCCCTAAGGTATTCCCAAGGCCCCCTGTGGGCAGGGTACAGAGTATGTGAAAGGTAGGACATGTACTGGTGTGTGTGACATGTCCTGATAATGAAATACAGTGTATTTCGTTTTTCACTATGGAAAGGTTATCTGTCTCATAGGATAGAATGGGAGTTTATCTATAACATCTTATAAGTATAACTTCCCATTAGGACAAGATAGAAAGATGGAGTTTAGTATGCCTGAACTCAGAATATAAAAATGCATCTTTTAGTAAAAATGATTTTTATATTGTGGGTTTGAAAATACCACTTTTAGAAAGTAGGTATTTTTTCTTGCTTAGTCATCCTGTGTGCCTCTGCTAGTTTGTGGATTGACTGTCTGGCTTTGGAGTGACAGGGGCTGGGGATGTGCATTCTCTCAGCCACCCACAAGGGGGGAGGGGGTTGATGTGTGTCCTACCCTTCCTGAAAGAGTCAGGGCTGGGCTGAATAGACCTGGGCTGCCTTTAGAGTAGGGGCAGGAGATTTCCTTGCACCTGAATGGGCCTGGTCTGCCTTACACAATACTGTCTTCACCTCCTTCTGGGAAGCTGGGCCAGAGAGGACAGAACTGGTTTTGGCTGAGCACAGAGCCTCTCTGTCACAAGAGAACAAAGAGAAAAGCTGTATAAATATTGGGGCACAGGCCCCAGAACTTTAGATCATTTCTGGAATTCAAGAGGAACCTTTGCCAAGGAGAAGAGCTGGAGAAACTGAAGGAGAAGTACTACCCCTTTGTGTGTGCTGTCTGGGGTTGGTCTGCAGTGGCTGTTTCTGCCAAGGAAAGGAGAAGGACTTTGCTGTGTGCTGTGGCCCCTGCTTGAGGAAGATCTCCAAGGGCTTGAAGTAGAGCTTGCCTCCTGTTCTGAAGTCACAGGGACACAAAGACTTCACCACCAGCTCCCCCGAACTTCCTTGCTGGGAGTTCTGACCTGCCAAGAGGTGCCTGTGACTGTGTTTGGCCTCTGGAGGTTGTTCCTGCTGTTGGGAGCTGGGAAAGCAATGCAACTACGAGAAGCGCGACGCATCCACACCTGTTTCCGACACATCGCCGAAGAAACCGACGCAGTGCCTGCCCGCGCCTGGAGAAATTGCTGCATGCCAAATCCCGGGCACCGATCTCCGAAGTCCGAGATCACCGCACCGATTCTGACGCAGGCACTGCTGTGCGGCTGCAAGAATCAAAGCATCATGGGACCGCGGCTGGACAAACCAACGCAGCGCCGTTGCCGCCGCCGCCGCATAGAGAACTGATGCATCCCCGATCCCCACGCATCGCACCGGGGCACCAAATCTGCAAGACTGCCGGGGCCGCAGTAAGAAACCGACGCATCACCTACATGCACAGTAAGAAACCGACGCATCACCTCCCCTTCAGTAAGGAATGGACGCATCACCTCCCCTGCGTGACAGTAAGAAACTAATGCATCCTCTCCCCTGGAGTAAGGAACTGACGCATAACTTCCCTGCGCATAAGGAACCAACGCATTACCTTCCCTGCAGCTGTTTTTGTTTATGATTTTGACGCATCCAAGGTACCTTGTGTTGAAAGTGTTGCATCTATAGTTTACTATGAACAGAACTGTTTTTACCTTCTAAGAAGTACATTTTGATTATTGTACTGTGGATTTTTGTCATTTTGGTCTTGTTTGTTTTAGATAAAGATTACTTATTTTTCTAAACTGGTGTGGTGTCTATTTGTAGTGTTTTCACTGTATTACTGTATGTGTGCACAAATGCTTTACACACTGCCTCTGAGATAAGCCTGTCTGCTAATGCCAAGCTACCAAGGGGGTGAGCAGGGGTTATTTTAGAAGTGAATCCCCTTACCCTGACTAGGAGAAGGGCCCCTACTTGGACAAAGGTGCAAGCCATTGCCAACTAGAGACCCCCATTTCTAACACTCATCCATTCCTGGCCACCAAACATTTTCTAGTAACCTCCTTTTGGTCAAACTTTGTTCAAGATGCCAACTTTACTATCTGTTTCCTCAACCCTAGCGGAGGCACAAACTTATCATTTCTCTTTACCGCCTTTTGATGACATAAGGACAATTCTTCTAAAATCCTGACATATGGCCTTACCATAGGAGCCACAGTACTTTTTTTCTACAGCCCTTTACAATCATTTTCTTTACTTCTTTCAACACTTCATCTACCTCCATCCCTCTCTCCCTCTCCTCCATGTTAAATGCCCCTTTACTGTCCTTCTCAATAGCCGTTAACCACGCTACAACCTTTTCCTGTTCTTTTGCCGCTACCGCTTCTTTATCTCCATTTCTGAAATCCAAAGAAAGATGTGACAAGCAATCTGCTTGAGCGTTCTTCCATCCTGGAATACACTCCACTCTGTACCAGTATTCTTGCAATCTTGCTGCCAACCTTGCTAGTCTGGCAGAGCCTTTTCCTGTCACCCCCTAGGTGTCAAAAACTTTACCAAAGGTTTGTGATCCATACAGAGCACAAACATCAAACCCCACACATTTGTTTAAAAATATTCAAAACTCAAGACTGCAGCCAATGCTTCCTGTTCTATCACAGAATAATTACGTTCCATGTCAGTCAAAGAGCGGGAGGTAAGGACCACAGTTATTTCTACACCATTGTGCACTTGAGACAAGATGGCTCCAATGCCAGATAACTTGCTTCCAGAGCTGGAATCATTCTCAATGAAGTGTCAATAGGCACAAGTATACCTGCAGTACAAATTTCTTGTTTGATGTAATTAAAAGCGTCTTGCTCCCCCTTGCCCCATTCAAAAGTACAACCTTTCCTCAATAGGCCTCTAAAGCTTTCAGTTTTTTCACCAAACGTGTCAACAAATTTCAAATAATATTTCACGAGACCCATAAAAGAACACAATTGATCTTTATCTTGTGGAATAGGAGCTATTCTTATGGCTTCAAGGAGATCATCCTTCCGGCCGACACCATCACTATTTATAGTGTGCCCCAAATATTCGATCTCTTGTACCAGGAATTTGCCTTAAGGTAAGACCTGCCTCAGATAGCCTTCTCAAAGCTTTCTTAAGAACACAATGGTGCTCTTCCTCTGTCCTCCCAAAAAACAGAATATCATCTTGGAAATAGATGATATTCTTCACTCCTCTGAACACCTCTAACATCATTCGCTGAAAAACACTGGCAGCCAAAGAAAGAACAAACGGTATCCTGGTGAATTGAAACGTTCCCTCCATAGTTATGAATGATGTGAGATTTTTGACTTCTCATTTAAACGAATCTTGAGGTCTAACTTGGAGAAAAATATTCCCCCGTTCAATGACAAGATGTTGGAAGGTGGATTATTCGTTGGGGTAAGTCTGCACCTACCACTAGCAATAAGGCCACCAATGCAATATAAGGTACAGACATGGTTTCAATAAATTATTCCCTTGCTCAACCCCTGGTAGCTGGCAACGAGCATTTAAAAACACCAATACATTAAAAAGTAAGACACAATACACAATAAAAATCCACAACCAATTAATAAAAAAGGAAATATTTTTATGATTAAAATGACACCAAAACGACAAAAATCAATATAGGGACTGGAGATATGCATTTTTAGAGAATAAACCCATTAGAGTGCTTAAAAACATATAGCGCCAACTTGAGATATCTGGTCGCGCTTGACCGGGACAAAGTCAAAGTTTGAGTCTGACAGCGATGGAGCCCTGGCCGGATACACTAAGGCCTCGGTCAAAACTTTACCTTTGCACTTAGAAACTTTTCTGGAGGATTTTCTCTCGATGTCATTCCACACTCTCTAGCAGGTCGGATTTGCAGTGGCTTCATCGGCTTGGTTCCACAGGAGCCCCCGGTCAACTCCTGGAAGTCTTGAGCTCTGGAGCTTTCAGTGGGACAAACCTGAAATCCAGGCCGGGTCGCGGTGCGAGGTAGTCGGCTTGACTCTCGACGTCGGATTGGTTACCTTATGGAGTTGTTCCAAACTTCTCCAAATTTCTGGAACTTCTTCCTAAAGTTCCTCTTGAGGGTTCAAAGTGTCCACAACACAAATCCAAGGTTCCAGAGTCTCTGAGTTGCTCCTCGGAAGCTGGGCCTACAGTTCTTACAATGCACCTGGCCAAACCCTTTAAAGACCAGCTGGAGGCGGTCAGCTGGCTTCTTCTTGCTGGAGATGATGCAGGTGAAGCTCTTTTAACCTGTTGCATTCAGGGAGTTCACTCCTTCTCTTTTTGAACCAAGGCAAAGTCCATAGGGCTGTTGTTCCTTAGTTTGCAGCAAGCGCAGTGGTTCAGAATGCAGTCCTCTTGGTGCAGGCTAGGGTTCCAGCAGGGCAATCAGTTCTCACATATTTATCTAATGTGCTGGGGCGACAAGTAGGGAGGCACCCCTGTCCAATGAGGTGGAGGGTGCCACCCGAAAGCATGACAGCTTTCTCCAGAGTGTGGCATATTCTTGTTCCACAAAGCCCTGCTCTTTAAAATTCTAAATGGAGAATCTTTCTCCATGGAGTGAAGACCTGGCTAAGCCAACATACTGGTGTGGCTAATTTCCCTTAACACTCCCCTTTCCAGACCCTCTACAAATTCCATTATTGGGGGTCCCATCTGGCTGGGGGGTACAAGACTTAGGGTAGGCCTGGCTTGCATTCTTACTGTCTTGCTCTCTTTGAAGACTAGTTTGATTACCCAGCCCCCTTCCTGACCTGTTCTCTGCAGCTGCAGCTCTCCCCCACCAGATAACCTCTGTCTCTATGCAGGCCACTTATAACCTCATCAAAGAGGTTTGGCTAAGCCTGCTAAAGGCTTGCCAATCAGGAGATGCTGGTAGAAGACTGGATTTTGGCTCAAAGGAAAGAAAGTTTCATAACTTCTTTTCTGTACTAGTTATGATAAATACAACAGTGGCAAGTTGTTGGAGATATCATCACCAATCTTTCAAGTCCTTGAAATATTATTTTAGCTCACTCCTATCAATAGTTATACTTTATTAAAGTATTCCCATGCTAGCCTATGGAGCTAAAGGCGGCAACGGGAGAAAAATGAAATTGGTAGTATTTCCCTCACCAGGGCCTATACAATGTCTTTTAAAATGTCCCTGCCTATTTGTACATGGCACCCTACCCTGGGGACACCTAAAGTAGACCTTAGGGGTGACATATATTTATAAATAAGGTAGTTTCATACTTTGGAAGTACCTTTAAATTCAAAGTCAAATTTGCATATAATTTCAGTTTAAAAGCAGCTTGTAATGTAGGGCTGACTTCTAAAATGACAGCAGGCCACAGAGCAGTGCACACTTAAGTGCAGGAAACCTGCTGAGCCTCTAAACCTACATGCCCTACCATATACTAGGAACTCACAGGTAGGTTGTCAGTGTCAGTTGTAATTACACCTAATTACCATATACCATTTTAATCGGAACACTAGCCCTCGGCCTGGTTAGCAGAGCCCAGGGCACAGTTAGAGTCAGTTACCACCAATATCAGACAAAAAATGGGGGTGATCAGGGCAGAAAGGATGACTCTCTCACACAAGATCATTGTGTTTACATTTGGTAAAGGAAAACTGTCAGTAATTATTTCATGGTTCACACTTTTCATATCCACACAAAAGCACACATGATCGTCGCCCTTTTCGGTGATAACCACAGGCGACATCCAACTCGTGACTTCCACCGGCTTAATTATTCTCTCGTGGAGCATGTCATCAAGCATTTTTTTACCTAATTTCTTATTACTATGGGCACTGTCTTCACTTTGTGTTTGACTGATATGGGCCCCTTCCAAAGAACAATCTCATGCACACACCCCTTCAATTGACCTAATTTCTCCCTGAACACTTCTTTGGCTTCTTCAAGAACTCTTTCAACTCTAATTTCCCCCACCACCATAACTTGGTTGGGTGCCCTGGGATTTATGATTATACGTAGGTCATATTGGTGAACCCATCCAAATATTTGTGGACCCTCTTCCGCTATGTAAATGTTCTCAAGCACCACTCTCAATTCAAATTTTATGGGAGCCAAAAAATAACCTAGAATGTCAATGGTTTCTCCTTGATACCCCATAGTACTGATATCCTTAGGAGACAGAGCAATCTCAGACCATTTCTGCCAAAATAGTACTTTTGGAATAATAATAATCAGTTCTACCTCTCTCCCCGTGATCTGAAACACAGATACAGGTCAAGTTTTCCTGCCCATATAATCCCCCCTATCATGCTCCACACTCAAAATGCAATCTTCACGATTATCTTGAGGAAATTCACCCATTTTCGTCCCTGCCACTCTTGATTTGACATTACTCTTGCACACACGTGCGTAGTGCCCCGTATGTCCACACTTCAAGCACTCTTTGTTGGTAGCAAAACAGAATTTGCAATCTCCTAAATAGAAATTACTCCCACATGTGTGTATAGAACTTATATCTTGTCATCGCTATATTTGTCTCTTTAACGAATCTATGCTCCAGGCGTAATTTTGCTTCTGTGTAAACATCCTGTATGGAATGATTCTCAGCATCTAGAACCACCGGCAAGAATTTGAAGAAATGGTGACCCTCCTTCCCCAAAATATTCAACAGCAAAGTTTTTTTCCTTTCTGCCCTAAAATTTTTACCACCCAGGATTAATAAATAATTTTCAAAGATATCTACCAAATCCTCCCACAGGATTGGAGGTGAACCTTAAAATCACAGGATCACTGGCGGTACAATTATAGAGTTGGATTCCATGTGTAAATCCTCTAATAAGTCTGTAGAATATGAACAAAATCTATTGTGTGCCTTCCTCTAATGTTTGACTGACAGCCGTGAAAGCACAATCAAAGACCGTGCTTTGAACTTCCTGTATGCTGCTCCTCCCTCAATGCGATTGATGGGGACAGGCTTCAGATGCGGTGAAAGCTGGTAACTTATTGTCCTTTATTATTATTTCTTTTATCAGTTTTATTTTAGGAGAAAAGAGGTACACAGCGTCCAAAATGTTGATTGGTCCCCAGCAATTCACAAATATAAAGACGCGGGTGCATTTCAACTCGTGCCGGTTGTGTATTGGAATGGTTACACAGCTGCAGTAGGGAGTGCACGCGCTGCGGGTGAGTCTCGCTAGAGATTGTAGCTCGAGATGGAAGCACGCTCCTCTTCTTGCTGTACACTGCGAGGCGCACTAGCTCGACATGTGCTGCACTGGTCTCGCGCTCTGATAGCGCACACTAGCCAATAAAATTGATGGTAATAATTTGTTGGGAAATCTCGCCGGGAGGTGGTCTAGCGTTGTATTTTCTTCACTTGCGCTCGCCAACTTAACGTTGGTGAGCCGCGAGCGAGAAAAAAACACGCGGAGTGTTTTGGAAGTCCTCGCTTTAAGCAGAGTGGGAAAAGCTCTGCAAACTCCGTGAGCGGAGTTTACTTGCTATGGCTTCCCTGATCACTTACAGTACCCAGGAATTGACAAGCATATTGCAGGGGTATATCTGTTCATGCAGATATGCCCACACAGGAGATATAGCGCATCCTGCCTTAGGACTAAGTCCTTCTAAAGGGGTGGCTTGCCTATATACCATGCTGTGTCTGTGGGCATATAGCTGTGTCTGAACTGGGTGGCGAAGTGAGCTAAAGAACGATGATGGATTCAACCCAGATCTATGACTGGGGGTGAGTGTCTGAAAAGTTTCAGCGCTCCGTCCATCATCTCCTTGCGTTTGCTTTGTTTGTCCTAAGTTGGCAGGGTATGCCCAGACATGGGTCCCTTGCTCACTTTGCCACTGGTTTCAAGCTAGCCTGGCTGATGAGGGCTGTTAGCCCGAAACCGGTCCCAGGATGCTTGTTTCCGGTCCAGGGAAGACATGGCTTTACAATTCGGGCTGGACTGTTCCCATGAGGCACAGGGTCAAGACTGATTTGCATACAGATGTGCCTGAACTGGGGTGGCGAAGTGAGATAAAGAACGATGATGGATTCAACCCAGATCTATGACTGGGGGTGAGTGTCTGAAAAGTTTCAACGCTCCGTCCATCATCTCCTTGTGTTTGCTGTGTCTGTGGGCATGGCACACAGGGATATGTCATTGCTGAAGTGGGGCGCGATCTCGCCCCAACCATTCGCACAGCTGAACGTCGCCATCTTGGCGTTCATTTAATTATACCAACTTTATCAATGTATTCCCGTAATCCATGTAGTTAACTCTTATATTCAACACATTTTCAACTTTTTTATCTCCACACGCGGAATGGTATGCTAATTTTCACGTTTTCTAATGCTCATGCTGGGCCATCCGAACCTCTTGACAAACACGAAAGATGCAAATTTGTTCAAGGCAGTGTGTGTTTATTTCAAAACCCATTGCATTTCGGGCTAAAGTCGCCCTTCGTCAGGGGTCACTAAAATCACAATAAAACAATAATCAGTTTAAATTGCATGATTTTACTTCTGACACGAAATATTCATCATCACTTGTTACTGTGTACTTTCTCAGCATTACCTCTTCGCATCACGTTATACTAAAGTGTTCCCTCCATAAAACAATAGATAAACGCCATGAATAGTCACCCTCCATTCACTTAGCAAATCGATATTTCCCTTTTTCCAGAACCCGTGGTTCCCTCTATATTTACAAAAACAATCATATTTCCCCGCTTGCTAACAACATTCCTCGCTCGCATTACCCATAGTTTCTTCATTCCATTCCCCTCATATCCTTCTCCCTTATTTCCAACCCCATTCCTACCCGCCATATTTCACACAAACCAGCTCTCATCCACAAGACTTTCCCACTGACTGCCTCCTTGTATAAGTTAATATACTCGAGTTCTTACATTCACACACTATCCTTAAATCACCCACTTTCTTTCTACCCATAGGCACACTGTCAACCTCACGTATCTATCCATACCTGCCACGAGTGTTTAAAACCACCCATCCATATCTCCATTCCAGCCAGAAGTCTTTCGTATCTGTCCCCCACCCTAATTTAACCAATTTTTCCCGCCCTCATTCCTCCCAATTAGCCCTTTTCTTCACCACTTTCCCACCAATGATAATGCCTCTAAGGTTCCTATTCCAGTGAAAAACACTTCATTTCCCATAATGCAGTTAAATGAACTGGTAAAAACGCAGGCTCAGAGTTCGTAATCCAATTACACATAAGTCATTTAAAGCTGGTAATTATCGTGGTGAGAACACCAATGCCATCATAACATGAAAGTTTTCAAGTTCAATTCCAATGTAAATTCAGCACCGACTTTACCAACAAACGCGAGTCTTTCACCAAACAGATGTGATGTTGACACTGTCTTTACTGACGAACCACGATGTCTCGCCGATTGTGTGGATTTAAATAATCTTAACCATTTTTCTCATTTACTCCACTTTTTCTTGCGGGTGCAATCCCAGTTCGGGGCATTCATTTCAACTTGAATTTCACAACAGGGATAGGGATGCCCACCAATTTCTCAAAATTCATTCAAAGTTCCAACTGAATGCGTGCTGAATGGCTAGGTGCCATGCCCCCACGGCACCTCGGTAATCTAACATTGCTGAATTGGGGCGCAATCTCGCCCCAACCATTCGCACAGCTGAACGTCGCCATCTTGGCGTTCATTTAATTATACCAACTTTATCAATGTATTCCCGTAATCCATGTAGTTAACTCTTATATTCAACACATTTTCAACTTTTTTATCTCCACACACAGAGTGGTATGCTAATTTTCACGTTTTCTAATGCTCATGCTGGGCCATCCGAACCTCTTGCACAAACACCCATTCAGTTGGAACTTTGAATGAATTTGGAGAAATTGGTGTGCATCCCTATCCCTGTTGTGAAACACAGGGATATGTGCCATGTCGACTCTTCTGTTTTGTCTGCACCAAGACACAGAGGCTGCAGGGGCAGTGTGCATGTGCTTGGTGAGAGGTCACTTAGGGTGGCACAATTTGTGTTGCAGTCTTTAGGGACCCTCTTTAACCACAGGGCCCTTGGTACCAGGGGTACCTTTTACAAGGGACTTATATGCGAGCTAAAGTGGTGACAATTGTGGAAACAATAGATACAATTTAGGGTAGGAGCTCTGGCACAGGGGACCTGGTTGGCAGGGACCCTGCGCACTTCCAGTCAAAATTACATTATTTTTCAGGCAAAAAGTAGGGCTAACCATTTCCAAAAGAGGCACTTTCCTACACACACATTCGTTCTTCTAGCACCTGCACTTCAGGTACTGGCGATCCTTTCCAACTTCCCCGTCTCTGTAGAGACCTCCTGCTCTAAGACATAGATTGCACATACACCATCTTCGCTATAGGACTCCTCTCGTTCCTACCGACCCAGCATACTATTATCCCATCATCTCCTACGTAGAGGACACCTTCAGTGGACTTTAAGACATTACCAACAAAATGATACAATACATGCGTAGAAGAGATGATAATCACCATTGGAGTTTTCCTGAATGTAGTTAAACTTGCTTATATTGTGCGGTCGAATCAGTAGGTCCAGTGCTCGGCCGTGCTCCACCCCATTCCCCCTGGACAAACCTCCCTTACCTCTGGTGAGTAGAGTAGTTGAGTGGAGTCCACGGCTTTTCCCACAGCACCAGCTTCAGTAAAAGAAAACAGACACTCAGGCTAGCTCGTATAAATCTAACATTTGTTTAATGCAAAACAGCCAGCAAGAATAACAAATAAGGTAAAGTCAAATCACCATATAACGGATCCGAGCTTCACCCCCACGTCAGTTGTAGCATAGGATGCTGCAGTCCATACATTTCAGCACTTCATTTATACACTTTTCTCTCAATGCAAAGGAACGGAAGAAAGAACATGTGCAAGGAAACCTCAAGTGTTGCTACTGCGTACTAGGGTAAAGTAGGCGAGTTCAATCATTTCTGCAGTTCATACTTTGTTGCACCAACTTCAGTGTGATGCCAGGCTCACTGGAAGATTGAGGCTAAATGTGCAATCTACAACATGGCAGTGCATTTAAAATATGTATAAAAGTGCGATAATGCTATGGCTTTACTGTGCTATTAAACCATGCATAGGAAGAATATCACACTTGTTAATACAAACAGACTAATATGTGATCTTTTATGTCCTCAACAAGCACAAACTTGAAGTTGATCATTTGAGAACCTCTGGGACAGCTTAACAGAATGGGTGAGTCTTCAGTACATTTTCTTGAGTGAGAAATGACAGGTAATGGATTTAATCCCAATGGCGATATTGTTCCAGATCCTTGGACCAACATCTGAGAGAGCCTTGCCTCTTACTCTGAGTATCCTAACTCAGGGCTTAGCAAACCGTGAATGGGAGTTTGATAGTAACAAATAAAGGTTTGTAGTGATGGAAACGAAGGGAAAGCAGAGATTTCTTCTGACCATAATATAGTTTATGCATAAGACTTAGAGGGCCTTATTTACAAGTACCTGCTCTGCCGGAGCATCACTTTTTTAACGCTCCGGTGGTGCAGGCCTCTCAATCACATCTATGAGGCAACGCAAAGCCACCCTGCATGGCTTTGCATGGCCTCATAGATGTGGAGTAAGGCAAGTCAGTGCAAAGCGCTGCAATGCCTTACTCTGCGTCAAGGTGGTGTTCCATGCAGGGACATCTTAAGGATTTTGGGGGCCCTGGGCCAAGCATATGTCGGAGGCTCCTATTTGAAATGGCTTTGAAGTTATGATCCAGTTTTAGCCCATGCCCTCTTTGACCAGGTCACTGACAGTGCACATGTACACTGGTCTAAATTCTAAATGTGTTTACATCTAATATTTAAGGATATTGACCTGTGTTTTCAATATTGTAACACAGCAGCAACTCACTAATATTACTGCATATAATCTCGGTGACATATGAATATGTGAGGTCCTGTTTTGATCGAAAAGAAACGTTTTTATGGATGTTGTGTGAAACATAAACACAATATTTCTCTGCAAAATGTCTGTCATAAACTCACACGCATCACCCACTTTAAAAATAAATGAAAGGAAACTGATATTTGAAACAATCTGCTTAAGAATTATTGAAGGTCATCAGGGCAAGTGTCTCTGCAGAACAGAGCTGCCAATTCAGGGGCCCCCCTGAAACATTGGGACCCTGGGCCAGAGCCCACTTTGCTCATGCCTTAAAACACCTCTGGTTCCATGGGCGTTGCGGTGGGTGTTCCCAAGCAACACCCATGGATTTTGACGCTGCCCCAGATTTACAAAATCAAGTAAACCTGGGGCAGCGCCAAAACCTTATGCCTCCACAGAGCAGGCGTAACAAGGAGAAATGTTTTCATTTCTCCACATTTTTTCCTCTTTCCATGTGTGCCACATTCTGCAGGACACATAGTAAGAGGAAAACGCCTCTCAGGATTGTTTTTGTGCAGGAAGGTGCCCTAACTTCCCAAAAACAATCCTGCCCACAATGCAGACATCTTTGCACCATGGCGCAAGGGGGCCTGCGTTGGTGCTAGTCACCAAATTGCACTCCGCTGAAAGGACAGAAATGCCCGGTATCGAGTAAATACGGTGCATTCCTGGCCTTTCAAATTGGCATAGGGCAGCTCAGCAAAAAGACTTGCGCCGCAGCCCTATGCCAATCTTTTGTAAATGAGGCCCAACGTTTTAAAAATCATTCTTTGCTTGACAGGGAGACAATGTAATGCTCTAACGGCTTCTGATACATGGTCACGTTTTTTTAATCCACAAGTGATTCAAACCACAAAGCGCTGTATTCTCTGACAGTGTATGAATGTGTAATCTGGCATGTTTAGGTAAAGGATAGTACAGTAATGCAATCTGGATAGAGTACCGGTCACTGCCACCCGCACATGAAATGGAATGGTGAGGACCAGCAATATCTTCTTCAGAATTCACAAGCAAAAAAGGAACCAGTAGCAACTGATTTAGTCTGAAGATCCATGGTTAACTGAGCATCCAAGCCTGCACCCAAAGATGTGACCTTAGGTGCTGGAGCGTTGCCGACAGACGTAGATCAGGGCGACTCCTGCCATCCTTCTGTGTTAAATCCCACAAACAAAATCTTGGTTTATTTGCTTTCCAGCAGAAGGGAATTGAGTGGAAGCCTGGTCGAGCTGGAAAATTAACCGAGTGTCATCTGCATAAGAGATGCTAGAGCAGCTGAACATCTGTCCAGATGTAATTGGCCAACTATAGGTGTTGAATGATATCGGCCCGAGGGGGGGGGTGAAAGATCTCAGCGTAGAAAAGAGTTCTCTAACAGAATCTTCAGTGCTTAACACCAGCTTACCTAAGTAAGATGGTTTGGGAACAAAACGTGGGGCATATTAGCGAGACCCACGTTAAAATTATCGCCGTTTTAGCGGCAGGAAACTGCCGCTAGAACGGCGATAATTTTAACGTGGGTCTTGCTAATATGCCCCCGTATCTTTTTGTATGATTTACGTTTTTCCTTATGCCTTATTACATCTTCTGGCTCACAGGAAGCCCGCCATTTTCTTTCACACTGCACGAAACTTAGGTGCCCTTACTCAAGGAGTAGGTAAACAGTTTATTGACTTGTAGACTTAGTTCTACACCGCCCTACAGGATTAAGCTGGTACAGAACAGTTGATAAACCTTTGTTAAAACTATCTAGACACATTGTCAAAAAGGGGAAATGACGTAATTTCTTCCTCCCGGCTCTCAACGAGGCCCGATAAGTTAGGTTTTTCCAAGCTCGGGATACGAGCCTTGGGTCACAGATTTTATGATTATCCACCCTGATAAAAATGTATTAAATCTGTGATTTGTGAATTCTCGTCATGGCCCGATATTTGGTCTGGCATATATCTTTTTTCATGTGTGGGTACAGCCATCATCTGGGCCAGCCCATGACAGCTCAATGTGTCCACACATGCTGTTTACGATAAGTTATTTACTAAATTCCCCATGAATTATTACACTTTGATATTGCAGGACTAATAGGCCAATAAAGGTTAAAAAGGATTTCTAATTGCTTTGAGCGTATTTCTGGAGTATTTATTGTTAATTGTTTTTACAACGCATCTCTTCAAACACTATAGGGGAGATTTACAAACATTATGTTCAGGTTAGCGTCACAAAAGTGACGCTAACCAGCGCAAAATGTTTTTTTTGCTATTTAATTTCCAGCGCAAAACTTGTTTTGCGCTGGAAAGCCCCATCAAAGTAGCGCAAAGCAGCACATAGCACTGCTTTGCGTTACTTAGCACCGAAGGGACATTACATAGGTGGAACTTGGGCGTTCCCATGCACCCACCCATGCCTTTTGACGCAAAACCATATTTACAAAGATTTGTAGACATGGTTTTGCACCAAAAGTTAACACCCCTTCAAAGGAGGCATTAACAGGAGAAATTTTTTAATTTCTCCTTTCTTTTCCGACTTTGCATGCGTACTGCACTATGCAGCACGCATACAAAGTGAGAAAAGCTTTCCATCGTGTCTAGGCATAGTATTTTGTGCAAGAAGGGTACCCTTCCTTTATAAAACCTATGCTAGACTTATGCACACACCCTAGCGATATAGCGCTTCGGTGTGTGCATGGCGCACGGCTGCTGAAATCAGCACGGGCGCAAGGGAAAGGGGAAGAGAGAGCCATATCTCTGAAAATATGGCACTCTCCTGCTCCCTCCCTGTTGTGCAACACAGCGCAGCCTCGCGGGGGGCTGCGCTGTGTTGTGTGACTTTTTTGTAAATCTCCCCCATTGAGGCTTATTTACTAGCCCAGTGTGCCACCGGAAAGTCACTTTTAATGATGTTCCGGTGGCGCACTGGGCTTACCCATACCTACGAGGCCACGTAAAGCCACCCTGCACAGCGTTTCATGGCCTCGTAGATATGGTGTGAGGAAACGCAGCGCAAGCCACTAAGTTGCCTCACATTGCAATAGGGAGGCGTTCCATGAGCGTTACGGTGGGTGTTCCCACGTAACACCCATGACATTTGATACAGTCCAAGATTTACAACATGCTGTAAACCTGTGAATGTGTCGAAAGCCTACTCCTCCCCAAGGGTGGCGTAAGGGTTGTTTTTTTAAGGAAAGTGTCCCTTCCTCCACAAAAACAACCTGATTTCAATGCAGACACCCTTGTACATGGTGCAAGGGTGCCGGCGTTGGCGCATGGCAGACATTCGTGCAATTTCTTTTGTAGTCAGGCTCATCTTTGTAGCTCTGTTGCGGGTCACCAGCACTTCATTGGCCTTCTTTCACTCTTGCTTTATCTTTAGATGGTTAACGTTTGTTCTTGTAAGATTTCTCAGTGACTATTATTGGCTTTCCTCCTTAAATTTGTGGGTACCTTTAAATTGCCACCAGTTTTTATTTTCACTGCTCAGTTCTGCCCGTCTTTAAGATGGTTGCACTATACTGAATAGTTAAATACACCTGATCTCAGAAGATGGCTCCTCACAAGGTCTCGCTCATTCAAGAATTTGCTTGCTTGCTTTTGAGATGGTCACCCTGTGTCTGTGTTGAGGTAGACTGCCATACAGATGGCCCCTTTAATTTCATGAGATCTCACGCTCTCTTCTTGCGCTGGCTGCCTTGGTTTTGCAGAGATCTGAGTTGACCCGGATTAAAAGGAGGGGTGCCGTTTCTCCTCACTGCGCTCTTGTCCGGGTCTTGCTGCCGCAAAGTTTTTTGTGTGTTTGCCAGATGAGGGGAGGGCTTACTGTGGCTGCATTTCGTAATGGGCTCGCTTTGTCACAGTTGCAAGACTTTGTTTCGGCATTTGCAGTCCGATTTTCTGTTTTTTTTCCATTTGGTGGGTCTTTTCCCATTTCTTGTAAATAGGTCACTCCTCTTCCAGGGGTTTCTGAGATATTTCTGATGCAGGGAGCTTTTGGACTGTTCTTTGGTGCTCCTTTCCCCTCTCTTTGATCTGCTGCTTGATGCTTTCTTTCCCACAGTGTGGCTCGTGAACTTTGTCACCAGTCATTGTGTTGGGTCACTCTGCACCAAAGACCACTCATTCAGCTCAAGCATTTAATGTTGGATTGTTTAGTGGTTTCAGCTCCTCAGGTTATACACACATGATCCCCAGACATGGCGGTTCTAACTTCCCGTGCCTATTGATGAGAAAACTCCTAATGTCTCTCCACCTCTTTCTGACACCTAAGCATTACGTCCTCACAGAGTTCTACTCGTCCCAGTCCTGACTGTGTGAGATACCCCCACCTCCCTGACAGACATACCATGTACAATGGCTACCTTTACGCAAACCATGTATTTTTTATGTTCCTTGCCAATACTCAGCTCCCCCTCCCCACTCCTAATGTTTTTGACTCTGTCCGGCATCAAGCAGTAAGACGACGCTACTATTTTATTTGGCTGTAACTTGTTTTATAATTTGGAAGATCACTTAGGTGCTCTGGCTGTGGACATGCTCCCCGCTCATGTGCTGAGCTGTGGCGGGGACAATGTCGGCGACCAGGTCACTCAGGAGCTGTGCGGGTGGCATCCTGTACCCTGGCCAGTGTGCATTGAGTGCACATCAGGCAGGGAAGGCAGCAGGGATTTGTTTGGCGATCAAGTATCGCAAGACAACGACATATAAACTGGAAATGGAGTGCTGCTCTAGTGCATTCCAGTCTCCTGTTGCAATAATAGAGCCAAAAAGAAATCTGCTTTGAAGCAGCATATGGTGCAGGTGGAAGAAGAGATCTTGCAGATATCCAGGAAGACCTGCAAGCCCTGATTAAGTAGGCGTTGGACACTGCTATGCAAGATCCCCAGGCAAAAAGTTTGAGGGCAGATAATGATGATGATCAAGATTTTGACCCATGGGAACAATATATAGCAGGACCTCAATTAGAGGACATTTTGAAACAAAGCAGAGAGGTTCTTGGATTTGAGGAAAATCCTTGTGATGTGATGGCCTTTTATGCACAATACAGTGCCCCAAATATTGACAACCTCCCCTTCATGATGTTATAAAGACATTGATTATGAAAGATGGAAGGCGGTTAATAAAACATAAATTCCAAGGTTTCTAAATAAAAAATATCTAATTGAGGATTTTGAGGAAAAATTTCCTCAAAAGGTATTTGGCTTGAATTGGATGAAATGGTCCATAAAGCAGCTGAGGAGAAGAAAATCTTGAGATCTTTCAAACTTTTTACTAGCAAGAAGTCTCTTTTTTCAAAAATACCTCCTGGTAACGTCCAGGATTAACATGCATTGCGAGGATGGGCCCCTGCTCAACGGCCTGCGTTCTCCAGCAAATCCCAGCCTTCCACTTCAAGATCAGCAACAGAAATGACTACATGCAAGTAAGAGGGAGTCTGAAGAGTTTTTACCATCAATGGAGTCGTTCAGTAACAGACTCATGGGTTCTTTCCATGGAAGAACATGGTTGGTAGATAAAATTCAGAACACATTTCATAAATGCTCCTTTACAGAGAGACATTGTGAAAAGAGAATCACTCCACTTGGGAGTTTAAATCATACTTGAGAAAGGAGCAATAATTCCCGTCCCGGAGCAGCAGATGGGCAGCAGGTTTTATTCTGTTATCTTCTTGGCGCCAAAAGGAGATGGAAGGTTCCATTCAGTACTAGACTTAAAAGTGCTGAATATGTTTATACTGACAGAACCATTCAGAATGCTTTCTCTGCAAGCCATCATTCCTTTAATCACAAAAGGTGACTACTTGGCAACGTTAGACTTTCAGGATGCATACTTCCACATCCCTGTCCATCACAAGTGTCAGCCGTTCCTAAGCTTCGTGGTGGGCAACGAACACTTCCAATTTCAGGATGTTCCATTTGGGCTTGCAACATCACCTCGCATATTCACGAAGGCTTTAGCCCCAATTGTTGAATTGCTGCAATTGAAAGGTGTAATAATGTTTCCATATCTTGGTGAGTGGTTGCTTGCTGCTCTTTCTTTTTCTAAGGTCCAAAAAGATGTCACAATGAGAGCCAGAATTCTTCAGGAATTGGGACGGTTGGTGAACTTTCAGAAATCCCAGTTGATTCCTTTCCAGAACATCAAACAATTTCTCCAAGCACACATAATTTTCAAGCTGAGGTCTTGGTTTCAGAAGTCTTTTATTCCAACGCCTTTATGGGTGCCCATGTGCCAACACGTGTTTCGTCAATCGCTGTTTCATTTACAGCAGACTTCATCAGGGCAATACATCTAAAACACAAACATTTCACTTGATCAGGAGGAGTAATCTTCAATGTTTGAATAGTCACTGTCACCCGGGTCATACGACTATTGTAATTCACCCGCAATGTCGTTGTGGTTATAGACAGATTCCATCCTTCCAATAGATAGTATTAAAAATAATCAAAGTGCAGTTGAGAGTCTAGTTTATCCAGACCTCACCATACCCAACAGCATGTGCTTATTTGTGGGACTTAAAGGTGTGCAGTGCTAAATAGTTATTATAAGTCGTGAGCGGTGGGAAAATTAGCAGACTTGTACTCACTATGTCCGTTAGAGTAAATTACTATTCGGGTCCAAAGTGTCAAGTGATGTGTAATAATAAGAGGAAATCTGCAAGAATTAGCATCTATTAGTACGTTTCATACCCATGACTTAGCTATAATAAATAGTGATGCACAGGGTCTGAGGGCCAACTCTTTACCTTTGTCTTTCATTCAATAGCTCAAATCCAAAAGTTTGAGAAATCTAAAAATAAATAAAGTAAATTCTCATCAAAATACATGGGGCTACCAACAATACAGACGTGTTTACAAACGACTCACATGGTCCAATGTCCATTATATCAGAAAGATATAATCAAATACACTTATCAGGTTCTCTATTGTGCATATTTTTATTATTGTGCATTGGAATATCTTAAAGATTATGCCTATTAAATGGCCGAACGTGTAGCAAACATGGGTTAATTCTTAAGCAAACCGTTGCCTCCACGGCTTAAAGTGCCCACTAACGTCCACATTACTCTCGGTATCACCTTGACGTTAGAAAACCATTGTTGTATGGTCGACTTTTCATTTATCGTCATTACCTTTATGTTGGTAAAGCCCAATTTACACTTCAAATGATAGCGAAACAAGTAACCAAAAGCGCATGCCACTTGGATTGTCAGGGAAAAGCCATATGCTCTTCTAAGAAATCGGTGGTTAAAGCCGAATTTACGCTATCGATAATGATAAAACCAGTAACCAAAAAGCGCATGCCACTCGGGTTGTCAGGAAAAAGCTACAGGCTATTCTGTTTGTATCTGCTCGTAGTGGCATAACCCTGCACCCATGCCCCTCAGATGCTATAAAGAAAGTGGCATCCATAACAAGCTATAATACTATAATGTTACTCAATATGTGTTCCAATTTGTAAAACGTTGATAACTCCGTCGTCCGCTGAGTACGCGAGGACGATTTTTGGCGTGGACGATGAGCTACATTATTCAATGCCTTAAATAGTGCCAAAATAAACGATGTCCCTCACTTCACAAGGATCATCCAGGCAGGAGAACTCCGGTGGCCATCTTTGACTAGCAAAATTCATTTGCGGTTGATCAAATAAAACCGCAGCGGCCATCTTAGAGTGTCCACATTCAAGTGGAAAAGTGATGAAATGTTCCTCCTAATTCTTATATCGAAATATCAGTGACTATGCGCAAATACGATTACATAATCTATATAGCAACACTGTAGTAATGTTGTGACTGGCAATTCTTAAGGCCAGCAGGTCCCTTCGGAGTATAACACAATGGTCAACATTATTAGTAAAAAAAACGGCAACAATATGATAATGTTGTCACTAGCAATTCTTTAGGCCAGCAGGTCCCTTCGGAGTATAACACAATGGTCGACAACATTAGTCAAGAACCGGCGGCTTTCTTAAATTTCCAGAATCTCATATACATCACCATATAAATTGATATTAAAGCACCTCATCCCACTATGCATTCCAGTTGGCTATATACCAGTTGTTCAGTCACATTATTAATTATATATAGACAAACTGAGTGTAAGGAGTTTTATGGTCTTTGTGAGGTATTAGTTCTACCAGTGTTGCTATATAGTTATTCCATGCACTAGAGTTATAGGACTGGGTAAATAGACGGGGTAAGAGAGAAAAGGGTAATCGGAGCCAGAGGTAATCATTTGATCCCTGCATCTCAAATATCAGCCTAATTAAACCATCAAAAAATACTCAGCCATTGGTATCAATTCTATTACATCATTACATTGTCCTAGAATTGGGCTTCAGTATTATACATCAACTGCAAACATGTCTATATTTGCGAACAATTAACAATTCACATTTAATAACATATTCATCACATATAAGGTGCAAGTCCATATCCTAACCTGAGTAAACAATAAACATATGAACAAGTTATACCATATCTGCACCACACCCAATGTTATTCCTCCATTAGAGATGTCATGTCCTTATATCATATATATTCATTGATAAACAGAAAATTCAATAATCAAACATTATCAAGAAGAGCACAGCTGCCCGGTGGGTCCTATTTCCCTAAGAAGTGGTGCAGTTCTCGGTCAATGTTCAGTCCCTGATCTACTGCTTTCAGACGTAAGATCCATATTGCCTCCTGACGTCTCAACTGCAGTTCTCGATTGCCACCCCTTTCTCTGCGGGGAACCACTTCAAGCCCATGATAGTCAAACGTCCTGTATTTTGTTTGCTTCTCACATGTGAGCGTGTGGAAGGCAGCCCGATGGAACGACTCTCTCAATTTGTTGATGTCTTTTTACAACCCTTAGTGGTAATTTGCCATCTCACATTAAAGACACCAAACATGTTCTCAACCTGATGATTGATGTTGTCTGGGAAGAGGGGATGATTATGGTCACACTGGTAGTGGTTTCGTTATACCCGAATATAAAGACTGAGTTTGGAATGATAGCCAAGACACACTTTCTGAATAAAAGATCAGCACAGCTATTGTCACACACTCAATCAATCAATCAATCAATCAATCAATCAATCACAAGATTTGTAAAGCGCACTACTTACCCGTGAGGGTCTCAAGGCGCTGAGGGAGAGGAGGGGGGGGTGTTGCCGCTACTGGTCGAATAGCCAGGTCTTGAGTCGTCTCCTGAAGGTCAGCAGGTCTTGGGTCTGTCGTAGGTTGAGGGGAAGGGTGTTCCAGATCTTGGCGGCGCGTTTAGAGAAGGATCTGCCTCCGGTGGTGGTTCTCCGGATGCGCGGGACGGTGGCCAGGGAGAGGTCAGCAGAGCGGAGCTGACGGTTGGGAACGTAGAAGGAGAGTCGACTGTTGAGGTAGGCTGGGCCGGTTTTGAGGAGTGCCTTGTGTGCTTGGATCAGGAGTTTGAAGGAGATTCTCTTGTCGACGGGGAGCCAGTGCAGGTTTTTCAGGTGGGGGGTGATGTGGCTGTGGCGTGGAATGTCGAGGATCAGGCGTGCAGAGGCGTCTTGGATTCTTTGGAGTCGTTTGATGAGCTTGGTCGGGGCTCCTGCGTTGGCGTTTCCGTAGTCGAGTCTGCTGCTGACGAGGGCCTGGGTGACTGTTCTTCTCGTGTCTGTCGGGATCCACCTGTAGATCTTGTGGAGCATGCGGAGGGTGTTGAAGCAGGAGGAGGAGACTGCGTTGACTTGCTTGGTCATGGTGAGCGTTGAGTCGAGGATGACTCCCAGGTTGCGTGCGTGGTCGGTTGGTGTCGGGGGTGCCCCTAGTGACGAGGGCCACCAGGAGTCGTCCCAGGCTGATGGGTTGGAGCCGAGGATGAGGATCTCCGTCTTGTCTGTGTTCAGCTTAAGTCGGCTGCACTTCATCCAGTCGGCGACGGCTTTCATTCCTTCGTGGAGGTTGGATTTAGCGGTGAGGGGGTCCTTGATGAGAGAGAGGATCAGTTGAGTGTCGTCGGCATAGGAGATTATGTTGAGGTCGTGCTGTCGGGCGATGCGTGCGAGTGGAGCCATGTAGATGTTGAACAGTGTCGGGCTGAGGGAAGATCCCTGGGGTACGCCGCAGATGATCTCGGAGGCTTCGGATCAGAATGGGGGGAGGCGGACGCTCTGGGTTCTGCCGGAAAGGAAGGAGGTGGTCCAATCCAGGGCCTTGTCTTGGATCCCTGCGTCGTGGAGGCGTTTGCGTAGTGTGCGGTGGCAGACAGTGTCGAAGGCGGCGGAGAGGTCCAGGAGGATGAGGGCCGCCGTCTCGCCGTTGTCCAGCAGGATCCTGATGTCGTCTGTGGCGGCGATGAGGGCGGTCTCGGTGCTGTGGTTGCTGCGGAATCCTGACTGGGAGGGGTCCAGGATGCTGTTATCTTCGAGGTAGCGGGTGAGCTGTCTGTTGACGATCTTCTCGATGACCTTAGCTGGGAATGGAAGCAGGGAGATGGGCCGGAAGTTCTTGAGGTCGCTCGGGTCTGCCTTGGGTTTTTTGAGTAGGGCGTTGATCTCGGCGTGTTTCCAGCTCTCTGGGAAGGTCGCGGTCTCGAAGGAGAGGTTGATGACGTTGCGCAGGTGGGGTGCGATGGAGATGCCGGCTTTGTTGAAGATGTGGTGTGGAAAAGGGTCTGTTGGGGAGCCGGAGTGGATTGTGCCCATGGTCTTGATTGTGTCCTCGGTGTTCACGTTGACACAGGCTGTCAGGGGGTCGTGGTCGATGGGGTGCGGCGGGTCTGATGTGTCGGGGCCTGTTGGGGTTGTCCGGGAGTCGAAGCTGTCGTGGATGACGGCGATCTTGCGGTGGAAGAAGGTGGCGAGGGAATCACACAGGGCTTGCGACGGCGGGATGTCGTTGGCGTTGGAGAGTTCCTTCACGATGCTGAAGAGCTCCTTGCTGTTGTGTGCGTTGTTGTCGAGGCGGTCTTTGAAGGAGGTCCTCTTGGCGGACCTGATGAGGTGATGGTGGTTGCGGATGGCGTCTTTGTGGGCTGCGCGGCTGTCCGGCGTCTTCTCGCTGTGCCATTTGTTCTCCAGTTTCCGGCAGGTGCGCTTGGATGCTAGGAGTTCCGGGGTGAACCAGCTGGCTCTCTTGCTGGTGTCTTTGTAGGTTGGTTTTTTCAGCGGGGCTAAGGTGTTAGCGCAGTCGTCCATCCATCGTCTGAGATTGCGGGCGGCGGCGTCGGGGTTGGAGGGGTCGTTGGGTGGGTTGAGTGCGAGGTTTGTCTGGAGTTGGTCTTCGGTGACTTTGCTCCAGCATCTGCGGGGATCTGTAGGGTGCGGCGGGTTTCCGGATGGTGAAGTGGATGCAGTGGTGGTCGGTCCAGGTGAGTTCGCAGGTGTGGCTGAAGGAGACGTGGGAGCTTGAGGAGAAGATGGCGTCGAGCGTGTGTCCGGCGATGTGGGTCGGCGTCGTGACGAGCTGTTTCAGTCCGAGGTTGGCGAGGTTGTCGATCAGGGTGGAGGTGTTGCTGTCGTTGTTGTTCTCCAGGTGAAAGTTCAGGTCTCCGAGGAGGATGTAGTCGGTGGAGGTCAGGGCGTGCGTGCTGATGAAGTCGGCGATGGAGTCGCTGAACTGGGGTCAGGGTCCGGGGGGTCTGTAGATGAGGGTGCCTCTTACGGTGGTGTTGGGATCCGTGTGGATCTGGAAGTGCATTTGTTCGGCGGTGCTGAGAGTGTCGTCGGTGCTGTTCTAGACCCTGATGGTGTCTTTGTGGACGATGGCGATTCCTCCTCCGATTCCGTTGGTGCGGTCTCTGCGGGTGATCTTGTAGCCGTCGGGGATGGCTATGGCGATGTCGGGTGCGGAGGATTCGTTCATCCAGGTCTCTGTCAGGAAGGCGACGTCCGGTGATGAGGTGTCGAGTAGGTCCCAGAGCTCGACGGCGTGTTTGTGTGCGGAGCGGGTGTTTAGTAGGATGCACCGGAGATGGTTGAGGTCCTTCTTGGCGGGAGTCTCGGGCTCTCCGAGGCAGGTGAAGCTGCAGTTCCGGCAGGTGAAGGGACCATGGGTGCATTTCGGGGCGGCCTTGAAGCAGGTGGAGGTCCGTCCTGGGTTGAGAGCGATGAGGGTGCTGGCGTCGTATCGGAGGTGGTCTTCGTGGCGGATGCGGGGGCCAGGGGTTCTGGCGTTGGGCGCGGACCAGGCGCGGACGGGCGCAGACGGGATTGCCTTAGGCGCGTCCACTGCGCGCGGCCGCGCAGCGGCCGCCATATATGGGGAGGTGGGAGGGAGGAGCAGCTGGGAGGCGGGAGGCAGGGGCAGCGAGTGGTCAGCGAGGGGGGCGGGCCGCAGGGGACGCAGCGGCGGGAAACGGGAGGGCGAAGGGGTACAGAAATCAAAAAGGGCACAGGGGGGCACAGAACGAAAAACAGTCACAGTAGTGGGGGCACAGAACGGAAGGGCAAAAACAGTGGAAAAACAGTGGGGGCACAGGACGAAAAACAGTCACAGCAGTGGGGGCACATAACGGAAGGGCAAAAACAGTGGAAAAACAGTGGGGGCACAGAACGAAAAACAGTCACAGCAGTGGGGGCACAGAACGGAAGGGCAAAAAAGTGGAAAAGCAGTGGGGGCACAGAACGAAAAACAGTGGGGGCACAGAACGGAAGGGCAAAAACAGTGGAAAAACAGTGGGGGCACAGAACGAAAAACAGTCACAGCAGTGGGGGCACAGAACGGAAGGGCAAAGACAGTGGAAAAGCAGTTGGGGCACAGAACGAAAAACAGTCACAGCAGTGGGGGCACAGAACGGAAGGGCAAAAACAGTGGAAAAACAGTGGGGGCACAGAACGAAAACAGTCACAGCATTGGGGGCACCGAACGGAAGGGCAAAACAGTGGAAAAACAGTGGGGGCACAGAACGAAAAACAGTCACAGCAGTGGGGGCACAGAACGGAAGGGCAAAAACAGTGGAAAAACAGTGGGGGCACAGAACGAAAAACAGTCACAGCAGTGGGGGCACCGAACGGAAGGGCAAAACAGTGGAAAAACAGTGGGGGCACAAATATAGAGGGGAAAGACTGTAACAGTGACGCTCACAATGACAAGAACCTACCTACGGCCTACCACTGGCCACCAGGGATGAGGCGCAGGTGGTAGCCTGCGGGTGGAGGAGGGCCTCAGATCAGCAGCAGCAGCAGGGAGCTGGACGCACATGTGGCGCAGTGCGGATGGGGGGCAACCTACCCAGAGGTCAAGGGTCGCTCACCTCACCGCGCAGCGGCCGCCATATATGGGGAGGTGGGAGGGAGGAGCAGCTGGGAGGTGGGAGGCAGGGGCAGCGAGTGGTCAGCGAGGGGGGCGGGGCCGCAGGGGACACAGCGGCGGGAAACGGGAGGGCGAAGGGGTACAGAAATCAAAGGGGCACAGGGGGCACAGAACGAAAAACAGTCACAGCAGTGGGGCACAGAACGGAAGGGCAAAAACAGTGGAAAAACAGTGGGGGCACAGGACGAAAAACAGTCACAGCAGTGGGGGCACAGAACGGAAGGGCAAAAACAGTGGAAAAACAGTGGGGGCATAGAACGAAAAACAGTCACAGCAGTGGGGGCACAGAACAGAAGGGCAAAAACAGTGGAAAAGCAGTGGGGGCACAGAACGAAAAACAGTCACAGCAGTGGGGGCACAGAACGGAAGGGCAAAAACAGTGGAAAAGCAGTTGGGGCACAGAACGAAAAACAGTCACATCAGTGGGGGCACAGAACGGAAGGGCAAAAACAGTGGAAAAACAGTGGGGGCACAGAACGAAAACAGTCACAGCAGTGGGGGCACCGAACGGAAGGGCAAAACAGTGGAAAAACAGTGGGGGCACAGAACGAAAAACAGTCACAGCAGTGGGGGCACAGAACGGAAGGGCAAAAACAGTGGAAAAACAGTGGGGGCACAGAACGAAAAACAGTCACAGCAGTGGGGGCACCGAACGGAAGGGCAAAACTGTGGAAAAACAGTGGGGGCACAAATATAGAGGGGAAAGACAGTAACAGTGACGCTCACAACGACAAGAACCTACCTATGGCCTACCACCGGCCACCAGGGATGAGGCGCAGGTGGTAGCCTGCGGGTGGAGGAGGGCCTCAGATCAGCAGCAGCAGCAGGGAGCTGGACGCACAGGTGGCGCTGTGCGGATGGGGTGCGACCTACCCAGAGGTCAAGGGTCGCTCACCTCACCGCGCAGCGGCCGCCATATATGGGGAGGTGGGAGGGAGGAGCAGCTGGGAGCCGGGAGGCAGGGGCAGCGAGTGGTCAGCGAGGGGGGCGGGGCCGCAGGGGACACAGCGGCGGGAAACGGGAGGGCGAAGGGGTACAGAAATCAAAAGGGGCACAGGGGGTCACAGAACGGAAAACAGTCACAGCAGTGGGGGCACAGAACGGAAGGGCTAAAACAATGGAAAAACAGTGGGGGCACAGGACGAAAAACAGTCACAGCAGTGGGGGCACAGAACGGAAGGGCAAAAACAGTGGAAAAACAGTGGGGGCACAGAACGAAAAACAGTCACAGCAGTGGGGGCAAAGAACAGAAGGGCAAAAACAGTGGAAAAACAGTGGGGGCACAGAACGAAAACAGTCACAGCAGTGGGGGCACCGAACGGAAGGGCAAAACAGTGGAAAAACAGTGGGGGCACAGAACGAAAAACAGTCACAGCAATGGGGGCGCAGAACGGAAGGGCAAAAACAGTGGAAAAAACAGTGGGGCACAGAACGAAAAACAGTCACAGCATTGGGGGCACCTAACGGAAGGGCAAAACAGTGGAAAAACAGTGGGGGCACAAATATAGAGGGGAAAGACAGTAACAGTGACGCTCACATTGACAAGAACCTACCTACGGCCTACCACTGGCCACCAGGGATGAGGCGCAGGTGGTAGCCTGCGGGTGGAGGAGGGCCTCAGATCAGCAGCAGGGAGCTGGCCGCACAGGTGGCGCTGTGCGGATGGGGGGGCGACCTACCCAGAGGTCAAGGGTCGCCCTGAAATGCTACTTCAAATGATAAGATTGATACTGAACAACAATACTTTTCTCTTTGAGGGAAACTAATACCATCAAACCAGCAGGACTACGATGGGCTCCAGATTCGCTCCTTCTTATGCTAATCTGTTTATGTGTTGGTTTGAGGAGGAGAGGGTCTGGGGCAGGTTGAACTCCCGATGGTCACAGTATATGCACTATTGGGGCAGGTTCATAGACGACATACTCATGTTATGGACAGGCTCTGAGATTCAGCTTCAGGACTTTGTACAGTATTTGAATGATAACCCATATAATATTTCTTTTACAATGAACTCTGACTATGACAGTATTCAATTTTTGGATATTGAATTATATGCTCATGAATCCAAAATCATTAGTAGGATGTTCAGAAAAGAAACATCTTGTAATGCACTAATACATGCCAGTAGCGCCCACCCTAGGCACCAACTACAAGCTATCCCCTATGGGGAAATGGTTAGGGCCAGGAGAAATTGTAGTACAGAGGATGAATTTACCAAAACCCTGGCAGACACCAAACAGAGATTCTCCATTAGAGGATATGACAGAGACATAATTAATAAAGCAAGTAGGAGGGCCTCCAAACTGGAGAGAACGAAGACATTAGCACACAAAAGGCCAGAGGTAAACACCAACAGGGAAATGATTAAACCGATACTTCCCTATGGCAGCAATACTGGTGAAATAAGCAAGATATTAAACAGACACTGGCACATATTGAAGGAGGACAGTATTCTTTCACAATAATGAAATGAAGGATTTATATAGCGCTACATATACCTGAAGGTATCTAGGCGCTGAAGACAAGCATACAGGCAGAGGTACTGTGGAAGAGGTGTACTAAAATAGCCAGGTTTTTAAGGCCTTCCGGAATTTAAGCAGATTAGATTCTTTTTTTAGGGAAATAGCAAGGGAGTTCCAAAGTTTGGTGGTGGTGTAGACAAAGCTTTTTCCTCCCCATTTTACTTTGTGTGCCTTGGGAATTATCATATTACCACTATCTGCCGATCTGAGTGGTCTGGCTGGAATGTAGGATTGAAAGTACTGCAACAGCTGCCTCGGGCCAAGGCCATGATTGGCTTTGAAAGCTATACACAGCGCTTTGAATTGAATACGTTTGCTAATGGGCAACCAGTGCAACTTCGTGAGAGCACTAGAGACCGAGTCGTAGCGGGAAAGGCCAAACAGGACTCTTGCTGCAGCATTTTGGGTCATCTGTAGTTTGTGTATGCTGGGCTTGGTTGCACTAGTAAATAAGGCATTACAGTAGTCCAGCCTAGATGCAATTAACGCAGTGACCACTGTTTTCCTTAACTCAAAAGGGATGAACAGGAGTACTTTTCTCAGAGTTTTCAGAATAAAAAAACATGCGGTGGTGGTCTGATTAATCTGAGTATCAAATGACAGTTTAGAGTCCTAGAGGACCCCAAGATCTTTTACTTTGTTAGCTGGTGTCGGGAGGGGGGCCATATGAGAAGGCCACCAGCTACCTGACCAAATCAGGGGAGAGTTGCCAAAGAGCATGACTTCAGTTTTTGATGAATTAAGTTTTAGGCAATTATCCTGCATCCAATTTCCTATGTGGCCCATGCAGTCATGGAACCGAGACGCAGTGTTAGTAGACGAGCTATTGATTGACACTATAATCTGCGTTTCATCTGCATAGGACACCAGAGTGAAACCGTAGCTTCTTATTAACTTGGCCAGGGGAGTAACGTAAAGGTTAAAAAGAGTGGGGCTCAACGACGAACCCTGCGGAACTCCGCATGGGAGGGAGAAAGCCGGGGAAACAAAGGCATCATGAGCCACCATTTGAGATCTATGAGAAAGGAAGGAGTAAAGCAGTAGGAGCGCCTTATCCCTGATTCCCATCGAAGCGAGGCGGTCAACCAACACATCATGGTTGACCGTGTCAAACACCGCGGATAGATCCAGAAGGATAAGAGCGGCACTCCCACCCTTATTGAGTGTTTACCTAAGCTCCTCCGTGGCTGATAGTAGTGCTAACTCGGTGCTATGATGGGCCCGGAATCCAAATTGTGAAGGGTCCAAGATGTCGCCTTCCAACATAAACTTGGATAATTCTTCATTTAAACATTTTTGTATTATTTTAGCCGGGAAAGGCAATACATAAACAATAAAGCAAATACAACATTTCGAAGAGGACAGGCTCTTAAGGGACTAATTAGTCCGAGCTACCCGGGTACTACCAGCATGCAATACAACTGGTTAGCACAATATAACAAGGGCTTTTACAAATGTGGGCATTGTTCAATATGTGGATTGACAAAGGAGACAACGAGATTCAGTTATAACAACAGTCGTTTGTTTCATATCACCAGTAATATTACATGCACCACACGGTTTGTTGTCTATATTTTGATATGTAGATGTGATACGATATATGTGGGTAGCACGATTAGGATGCTGAAGGAAAGGATAATGGACCACCTAAGAGCAGTAAAACAGGGGGATCCAAAGTATCCTTTTGCCTTCCACACGCTCACATGTGAGAAGCAAACAAAATACAGGACGTTTGACTATCATGGGCTTGAAGTGGTTCCCCGCAGAGAAAGGGGTGGCAAACGAGAACTGCAGTTGAGACGTCAGGAGGCAATATGGATCTTACGCCTGAAAGCAGTAGATCAGGGACTGAACATTGACCGAGAACTGCACCACTTCTTAGGGGAATAGGACCCACCGGGCAGCTGTGCTCTTCTTGATAGTGTTTGATTATTACATTTTCTGTTTATCAATGAATATATATGATATAAGGACATGACATCTCTAATGGAGGAATAACATTGGGTGTGGCGCAGATATGGTATAACTTGTTCATATGTTTATTGTTTACTCAGGTTAGGATATGGACTTGCACCTTATATGTGATGAATATGTTATTAATTGTGAATTGTTAATTGTTCGCAAATATAGACATGTTTGCAGTTGATGTATAATACTGAAGCCCAATTCTAGGACAATGTAATGATGTAATAGAATTGGTACCAATGGCTGAGTATTTTTTGGTTTTATTAGGCCGATATTTGAGATGCAGGGATCAAATGATTACCTCTGCCTACGATTACCCTTTTCTCTCTTACCCCCTCTATTTACCCAGTCCTATAACTCTAGTGCATGGAATAACTATATAGCAACACTGGTGGAACTAATACCTCACAAAGACCATAAAACTCCTTACACTTAGTTTGTCTATATATAATTAATAATGTGACTGAACAGCTGGTATATAGCCAACCGGAATACATAGTGGGATGAGTTGGTTTAATATCAATTTATATTGTGATGTACATGAGATTCCGGGAATTTAAGAAAACTGCCGGTTTTTGACTAATTTTTATTATACTCCGAAGGGACCTGCTGGCCTAAAGAATTGCTAGTGACAACATTATCATATTGTTGCCGTTTTGTTTTACTAATAATGTTGACCATTGCGTTATACTCCGAAGGGAACTGCTGGCCTTAAGAATTGCCTGTCACAACATTACTACAGTGTTGCTATATAGATTATGTAATCGTATTTGCGCATAGTCACTGATATTTCGATATAAGACTAAGGAGGACACATTTCCTCACTTTTCCACTTGAATGTGGACACTCTAAGATGGCTGCTGTGGTTTTATTTGATCAACCGCAAATGAATTTTGCTAGTCAAAGATGGCCACCGGAGTTCTACTGCCTGGATGATCCTTGTGACGTGAGGGACATCGTTTATTTTGGCACTATTTAAGGCATTGCATAATGGAGCTCATCGTCCAGGCCAAAAATCGTCCTCGCGTACTCGGCGTACGACGGAGTTATCAACGTTTTACAAATTGGAACACATAGTGAGTAACATTATAGGATTATTACTTATTACGGACGCCGCTTTCTTTACAGAATCTGAGTGGCATGGGTGCAGGGTTATGCCACTACGAGCAGATACAAATAGAATAGCCTGTAGCTTTTTCCTGATAACCCGTGTGGCATTCGTTTTTTGGTTACTGGTTTTATTATTACTGATAGCGTAAATTGGGCTTTAACCGCAGATTTCTTAGAACAGCATATGGCTTTTCCCTGACAATCCAAGTGGCATGCGCTTTTGGTTACTTGTTTCGCTATCATTTGAAGTGTAAATTGGGCTTTACCAACATAAAGGTAATGACGTTAAATGAAAAGTCGACCATACAACAATGGTTTTCTAACGTCAAGGTGATACCGAGAGTAATGTGGACGTTAGTGGGCACTTTAAGCCGTGGAGGCAACGGTTTGCTTAAGAAGTAACCCATGTTAGCTACACGTTCGGCCATTTAATTGGCATAATCTTTAAGATATACTAAAGCACAATAATAAAAATATGCACAATAGAGAACCTGATAACTGTATTTGATTATATCTTTCTGATATAATGGACATTGGACCATGTGAGTCGTTTGTAAACACGTCTGTATTGTTGGTAGCCCCATGTATTTTGATGAGAATGTACTTTAATTATCTTTAGATTTCTCAAACTTTTGGATTTGACCTATTGAATGAAAGACAAAGGTAAAGAGTTAGCCCTCAGGCCCTGTGGATCACTTTTTATCTGAAAGAAACAGTTAGTTATAGATTCCTTACGTTAGAATTACCCCCAGGCGTCAGACTGGATCCGGAGAATTTTTCGTCAGCAGTACCCCTGCACGTCGAAAGGTGGCGTAAGTCGGCTCTGCGTTCATTGTTGGCGTCGTGGTCGCCGGGATGACATCGCGGCAGCTACTTAGATGCCGCCCTCATGCGCTGACGTCAGTTCTTTCTTTTTCCGCGCCAGCCAGCACAGATCCGGGGAGAGCGGTACCTCCAGTCACTCTTTGACTGACTTTTTGCTGACTTTTGTCGGCACCGTTTTTCGAGTCTTCGACTCCTGGTGCATGTCAGGGATGTCCGGCTTCAAGGCTTGTGGTTCCTGTAGCCGACTGATGTCGGTGACGGATCCGCACCGCGAGTACCTGTTTTGCTTGGAGCTGACCACGACCCCAAGTTGTTCTCCGACTGCCGGACCATGAATCCGAAGTCTTTGCGGGAGCGGTCCCGAAAGCTTCTCGAGGCCCGGCAGTCGGCTCCGTGCCGTTCGAGGTCCCGCTCGCGTGGGAGGTCCAGGGACCGGTCGCGGAGTCATCATCATCATCACTCCTCTTCCAAGTCTTCGCACTCGGGGTGGAGGTAAGTCGAAGCACAAGAAGAAGTTGAAGAAGCATCGTCGCTCTTTGACTTCTCCCCGTCCATTGGCCGACGCGACGAGAGATGCCGGTGGTGCACGCGGAGCCGGAACGGTTGACTCCGGGTTTCCCTCCCTTCCCGGGACCCAGGGCGACCCCTGCCCAGCTTCATCAATTTTACGAAGCGATGCATGCCATCTTTGGGCAGTCCGACTCCGCCGGCGTGCCTTTAGGCCCCGCGGACTCGGCTGGGGGCCCTGGGCTTTCGACGCCGGCGGCTCCGGCCCCTGCACGGCAGGGTCCCCTTGGATCCAGGCCTGGATCCGGATCGGCGCCGTTCGACCTCATTACGCCTCCCCCGGCGCAGAATCCACCAACACCAGATCTTCAGCCGACGCCGGTTGTGTCCCCAGCCGGCATCGACCCCGGCCTCCATCCCGATGTGGACACGGAGCCGGACCGGCGTCGACCGACACCGGATCCGGCGCCGATGGGTACGTTTGTGCCCTTGTTCTACCCTGGCTCTTTAAGACCAGATTGGCAGCCAGAGGAGGGTGAGGAGGACTTCGGAGGGGTCTGGAGACCCTTTAACCGACCAGTTGGGCTCTGAACCGGACTGGAGAGAGGAACTGGGGGAAGCCAGTGGTCTGGATATCTCACCAGACCTTGGCATGTTGTCTACTCCTACCATGGCTACGGAGGATGGAGCGTCTTATGCTGTGGTGTTGCGTAGGGCGGCCGAGGCTCTCAACGTCGAGCTACCTATGGTGGCAGTCAGGACTAACCTCCTGACAGAGGTTCTTCAACCGGCAGCGACCTCTTCGGAACCTCTGCTGCGGTTTATTGAAGCCCTTACCGACATCTTTTTGGGCACTTGGTCCAGGCCCAACACAGGGGCTCCTGTGGATAGGACGGTTGCCCGACGCCACCACCCGGCTCCGGGTGACCCCACTTTCCTCTCCCAACACTCCACCCCTGAGAGCTTGGTGGTCCAAGCCTCCACTTCCAAAGGCGCATTCCCTAACGCACCACCTGATAGGGAATCCAAAAAGCTGGACCATCTTGGGAAGAAGATGTTTTCTTCCTCCAGCTTGGGACTGCGGTTGGTAAACACCGCATGTCTGTTGGGCCGTTACACCCACTCCGTGTGGGAGACGGTGGCGCAAGTGCTGCCCCAGTGCCTGGAGGAGGCCCGGGCTGTACTCTTCCGTGCAGTGGCCGAAGGGAGAGCCGTGGCAAAGTTTACCATCCGCTGTGGACTGGATACTGCCGACTCACTAGGCAGGACGATTTCCACGTCGATAGCCCTTTGACGCTATGCCTGGTTGAGGTCGACTGGTTTTTCAGGGGATATCCAATCCACTCTTATGGACATGCCCTTTGATGGCCGTCGCCTATTCGGCGACAAGGCAGACAACGTGCTGGAGCGCTTTAAGGACTCTCAGGCTACGGCCAGGTCCTTGGTCCTCCCCACCACTCGCCCTGCGCAGTCTGCCTTTCGCCCCTTTCGTGGCTACGGACGGGGAGCCCTGCCACGTCCCACCCAGAGCCACAGGCCAGCGCAAGCTGTTCAGCCCCTGCGCGGCTGGGGACGTGGGACTCACCGCCGTGGTTCTGGGAGCCAGCGGGCGGGCCAGTCCACCACAGCCCCCTCTGCAGCGGCCTCCAAACCCTCCTAGTCCGACCTTTCAGGGCCACCAAATGCCAGTGGGCGGCAGGATTCGCCATCACCTCCCCCACTGGCGCACCATCACGTCAGATAGGTGGGTTTTGCAAATAGTCCGAAGTGGCTACTCCCTCCCCTTCGAGACTACCCCTCCATCCATGCCACCTCAGTACCATCGCATGTCGGAGGATCATCTGGTCCTTCTCCAAAAGGAAGTTTCTGCACTCTTGGCCAAGGGGGCCATTGAGCGAGTTCCTGTTCCAGAAGTAGGTCGTGGTTGCTATTCCCACTACTTTCTGGTGCCCAAGAAGGACAAAGCCCTGCGTCCTATCTTGGATCTCAGGGACGTCAACAGCTTCCTCCGGAAGGAGAAGTTCAAAATGTTGACGCTAGCTCAGGTCCTGTCTGCCCTCGACCCTGGAGATTGGATGGTAGCGTTGGACTTGCAGGACGCTTATTTTCACATCCCCGTCCTGCCCGCCCACCGGCGTTACCTGCGGTTCACGGTAGGCCATGAGCACATTTAGTTTACCGTGCTCCCTTTTGGCCGCACCAGCGCCCCTCAGGTGTTCACAAAAGTGATGGCGGTGGTCGCAGCTCATCTGCGCAGATCAGGGGTTCCAGTCTTCCCCTATCTCAACAACTGGCTGTTGAAGGCAGGCTCGCCCCAGGCTGTCGTCTCCCACCTCCAGACTGCGGCTGACCTCCTGCATTAGCTGGGGTTCTCCATCAACGTGCCGAAGTCACACCTGACTCCCTCTCAGAAGCTCCTCTTCATCGGAGCGGTTCTGGACACAACGCAGTTTCGGGTCTATCCTCCCTAACAGCGAGTCCGGGATATTTGGGCTATTATTCCGATCTTTCAGCCTCTATCCCGGTTTTCGGTCAGGATGACCCTCAGGCTACTGGGACTGATGGCCTCCTGCATCCTGCTGGTGGACCATGCCAGATGGCATATGTGGGCTCTGCAGTGGGACCTGAAGTTCTAGTGGGCACAACATCAGGGGAACCTGTCCGATTGCGTCCAGATATCGGCGGGCACTGCACACCAATTGCAGTGGTGGCTCACGAACCAGGATTGGGTCGACAGCAGATCCCTCTCTCTTCCCCAACCAGAGTTCACAGTGGTGACGGATGCATCACTTCTGGGATGGGGTGGCCACATGGGGGAGGTGGAGATCAGAGGCCTCTGGTCTCCGGCGGAGTCCGGGCTCCACATCAAACTTCTGGAGCTTTGGGCGATTCGTCTTGCACTCAAAGCATTCCTTCCCTCTGTCCGGGGAAGAGTAGTGCAGGTGTTTACGGACAACACCACCGCCATGTGGTACTGCAACAAACAGGGCGGGGTGGGGTTGTGGACCCTATGTCAGGAGGCCCTCCGCCTCTGGACATGGCTGGAACATCAGGGCATATCCCTGGTGGTTCAACACCTGGCAGGTTCGCTGAACACCAGAGCGGATGAACTCAGCAGAAGGTGCATGATGGATCACGAATGGCGTCTCCACTCGGAGGTGTTGCAAGATCTCTTTCGACAGTGGGGAGAGCCTTGGTTAGATCTATTCGCCACCGAAGAGAACGTGCAATGTCAGCAATTCTGCGCGTTGGAATTTCCAAGGCAGCACTCGCTAGGCGACGCTTTTCGTCACGAGTGGAGTGCGGTCTTCTATATGCTTTTCCGCCTATACCACTTCTGCCCAGAGTGCTGAAGAAGATCAAGCGCGACCGGGCCCAAGTCATTCTTGTGGCCCCGGATTGGGCACGAAGAGTCTGGTATCCCTAGCTGCTACACATGGCCATCGATCCTCTGATCAGTCTGCCTCTTCGGGTGGATCTTTTGTCGCAGCAGCAGGGGACGGTCCTCCACCCGAACCTGTCCAGCCTCCACCTCCTTGCGTGGAGATTGAGCGGCGGCAGTTGACGTTGTTTGACTTGCCTCCCAAAGTCTGTGATATCTTGGCAGCCAGGCGTCCCTCTGCTAAGACGGTATACGCCTATAGATGAAACAAATTTGTGGCATGGTGCGCAGCAAAGGCTGTGGATCCCCTTTCTGCCCCTCTTTCTGAGGTTCTCTTGTTCCTTCTTTCTTTGGCCTAGCAGGGCTCTGCTCTCGGCCCTCTTAAGGGCTACTTCTCGGCCATTTCAGCCTTTCCTAGGCTCCCTGATCAGCCTTCTCTTTTCAAGTCCCCTGTTGTAAATTGCTTCCTAAAGGGCATTACTCATCTTTTTCCTCCTATACCCTTCGTAATGCCTCAGTGGGACTTGAACTTGGTTCTGACTTACCTTATGTGCGCTCCCTTTGAGCCACTTCATAACTGTCCTCTTTGTCTTCTTACCTTAAAGACTGCTTTTCTGGTTGCCATTACCTCTGCTCACAGGGTTCTTTCTTCCAAACCTCCTTTCCTGGCTGTTCATCCGGACAAGGATATACTAAGAACCAGACCTTCCTTTCTTCCCAAGGTGGTTACTTCTTTCCACATTGGCCAAACCATCACTTTGCCCACCTTCTTTCCGCATCCTTCAAAAGAAGAAGAGAGGCTCCACCGTCTGGATCCAAAACGGGCGCTTTCTTTTTATTTGGATCGCATCAAACAATTCCGGGTGGATGATCAGCTCTTTGTGGGCTACGTGGGCGCTAAGAAAGGTTGGGCTGTGCACAAACGGACCATCTCTAGCTGGGTCGTTTTGTGCATTAAGGCTTGTTATTCCTTGGCAAAGAAGGAGCCTCCAGTGGGGCTGCGCGCCCATTCCACAAGGGCGACGGCAGCTACTACTGCTTTGGGACGAGGAGTCCCCCTTAATGACATCTGTCAGGCAGCTACGTGGGCCTCTCTGCACATGTTCACTAGACATTACTGCCTGGACAGCCAAGTCCGGAGAGGCGGCTTCTTTGGCCGTTCTGTTCTCCAGGTCTTTCTGGTGTGAACTTGGTTCGCAGACCCACCTCCGGGGTTGGTATTGCTGGGGTATCTATTCTAAGGTAAGGAATCTATAACTAACTGTTTCTTTCAGATGAACAAGTTACTTACCTTCGGTAACGATATATCTGTAAGAAGCATAGGTTAGTTATAGATTCCTTACCGCCCCACCCATCCTCCCCGTTCTGCGAACTGACGTCTTGGGTCAGGGAATCCCTTTCAGGGCCCTAGTTTTGTGCACCAGTGGTCAGTGTCTTGCATGGCTCTGCGCTTCTGGCATGGAATGTCGTGTAAAACAACTGACGTCAGCGCGCGAGGGCGGCGTCTAAGTAGCTACCGCAACGTCATCCCGGCGACCACGACGCCAACGACGAACGCGGAGCCCAACCGACGCCACCTTTTGATGGCAGGGGTACTGCTGACGAAAAATTCTCCGGATCCAGTCTGACGCCTGGGGGTAATTCTAAGGTAAGGAATCTAAAACTAACCTATGTTTCTTACAGATATATTGCTACCGAAGGTAAGTAACTTGTTCATTATAGCTAAGTCATGGGTATGAAACATACTAATAGATGCTAATTCTTGCAGATTTCTTCTTATTATCACACATCACTTGACACTTTGGACCCGAATAGTAATTTACTCTAATGGACATAGTGAGTACAAGTCTTCTAATTTTCCCATCGCTCACGACTTATAATAACTATTTAGCACTGCACGCCTTTAAGTCCCACAAATAAGCACATGCTGTTGGGTATGGTGAGGTCTGGATACACTAGACTCTCAACTGCACTTTGATTATTTTTAATACTATCTATTGGAAGTATGGAATCTGTCTATAACCACAACAACACATTACAGGTGAATTACAATGGTCGTATGACCCGGGTGACGGTGACTATTCAAACATTGAAGATAACTGCTCCTGATCAAGTGAAATATTTGTGTTTTAGATGTATTTCCCTGATGAAGTCTGCTGTAACTGAAACAGCGATAAACGAAACACGTGTTGGCACATGGGCACCCATAAAGGCGTTGGAATAAAAGACTTCTGAAACCACGACCTCACCTTGAAAATTCTGTGTGCTTGGAGAAATTGTTTGATTAGCTCGGGACTCGGTCCATGTTGAGAGGGATGGTTGGCTTCCTCTCCTCCTGAAGCACCAGTTGGACAATTTATCAAACCATACGTTTCATTTTTTGTACCCTCTTTTGGAAAGTGGTAGAGTGCGCCAAGTATACCTAGCCATTTCTCGTTTGTTCCTTTCCAGAACATGACATTTATTGGAGGCTGGTTTGATTGCCAGGAGGGTACAGCCTTTGCTCCAACCAACAGATTGATATTGATCCACTTCAGCATCTTGTCTCTCTAGAACAATCACAGCATGGTTGAGGATACATGGCCTATTGGCAGCATCAACAGCAGTTGTGCCCTAGGCATGGTTCCATCTCAAGCCATTTGTCTATCATGTTCTGGGTCACTGCGATCCAAGCTCTGCGAAATACGAGCAGATGATTCAAGTCACTCCTCAGATAACTCTGGATCTCTGATGGTGGTTGGTAGCGAACAACATGTTGAAAGGTATTCCTTTTCAATTTCTGACTCCAGTTCTGTTGACACCAGATACTATTACTTGGGTTGATGAGCAGTCCTGAAGGCTCAGGAAAAGAAAGGCCCCTGGTCGCCAGAAGAAAGTTGCCAGTCGTTGAACTGGAGGGAGTTATTGGGAGTATCGAGAGCCTTGCTGGCGTTCCAGCCTTTGTTAGAGGGAAATAATACTCTACTCTAACCAATACAGGGAACAATGAGAAAATCTCTGAACCTAGTAGCTACCCAGATATTTTCCTGGGTTGAATCGCACCTGATGGTGTTAAGGGTGGTTTATATTCAGGGCAGTTTGAACTCAGCTGAAATTTACCATCTTCGGTGATGTGCCATCTCACCATCCGAAAGTTCAATTACATCTGTTTCTGATTCGTAACTCCATGGATAGACCTTGTTGTGTCGCAGCAGAATGTAATTATTTCAATCTTCTGCACGGAAACATGGTGTCCTCAGCATGGGCACTGGATGCAATGTCAGTCCCAAGGCCTCAGGGATTGCTGTATACCTTCCTACTGATTCCCCTCCTCCTGCAGGTACTTTTGAAGATTGAAGGAGAGAGGGCAACGGTGAAACTGGTGGTGCCTTATTTACGATGGCTCCTGAAATAGGCGTCAAACCTCTGACTAACAAAAGCACATACAAAGACTTAAAAAACATGGCAAATGAATGCAAGGATAATTCTTTTTTACCTTCATTTGCAGGAGATGTTCTTTGTTTTCTGTGGCTGTTGATGGCTTGACTTGGAATGGTTTAGCTGAGGAAAGTGTCCTGCCTCAAAAAGCGGCCTCTGATAGAAAACAGCATCTATTCATGGGAGCCCTTGGACGGGAGGCCACAGACAATACTGAGCTGTCTCTCACAGGAAACAATCTGTGGGGTGAGGCGAGTATCAATGTAACCAATGTTTGCACTGCAACTGTGGCACACACTGTTGCCTGAATTGATGCTCTGGGCACTGCCTGTAGTGTGCCACTCGACACAACGTAGAGCACGCTTTCGCACAGTGATAACAAGATATATCTGGGGAGAGAATGTGGCGAGGACGACCAGAGCTGCCGACTTTGGAACTGGGGAACCAAGTTCGAGTCTCAGCGTCGGCTCAGCATTCTGTTATTCTGGGAAAATCACTTAGGGCCCGATTACAATGTCGGTTGGTCAGCCTCCGACCGCTCGTCGGAGGCTCACCAACCAGCATCGTAGGTTTACAATCCGACTGCTGAATTATAATGTCGGCAGTCAGAGTGAAAACCGGCCGGTCAGACCGACTGGCGGGCCCGTCGGCCAGTCGGAGGCCACACATAATCCCTTTAGGACAGCGTTTATGCAGTCGAGATTATGATGTCGGTTTCAGACAGGCTTTCCATGTCGGGCTTTCTGACATGAAAAGCCCGACATGGAAAGCCTTTCGGAAAGCGACTTAGGGGGCACCTAGCATGGCCCCCATCCCTAGGCAGCCTCCGGTTGACTGATGTAACTGGTGCAAAAAGGCTTCTCCAAGCCAGACCTAAATGCTGGGTACCACCAGCTAATCCTAAATAGACAGTCAGTACATCATGACAATGTGCATCGGGCGGAGGCGCTACAAGCTTGAGCTTTAAGGTTTCTTCAGCTGCAGAAGTTTTCCAGGATGCAATATGAGAGGCACTAAATGGATTGGAGAGTGTCATAAACCTGAGTTATGACATCCTCATCTACGCACAGACACTGACAGAGCACAACAAAAGACTCCATAATACTCTCCAGCACCTCAGAGAAGAGGGCCTGACCCTACACAAAGAAAAGTGGTAATTTCTGAAGAAAAATATTACGGGCCAGATTCATAAAGGCAATCTGAGACAAAAGTCTAACTTTACGACTTTTGGTATTCACAGAAGTCATTTACGAGTCATATCTTTATGTCCACAGTCTGGCTGGAATCTCCAGCTTTGGCCATACTCTCCGGCTCAGGACGTACTCTCCGGGTCGGGCCGGATGAAGTGTAATCAAAATCAGTTTGGGCAGGGAAAAGGGTGTGGCCGGACACTACATCATATCCCAGAAAAGTTTGCTCCTTTGCATCATGGTACATGCAGTCCACAATTTGCGCTCCCCTCAGTGTTGACTGTAGTGCCAACACCACAGTCAACACTAAGGGGAGAACAAACTGATTTGCATTACCTCCTCAACTATTTATCACAAGTTCCTAATGTTCCTTTTTGTAAAAATTGCATTCCAGCCCACTGATTACATTCCATCCAGCCCGAGCCGGAGAGTACGACTCCAGCCGGAGAGTACGACCCGGGTGCGGAGAGTACAACCAAAGCCGGAGATTCTGGCCCGACTGCGGACGTAAAGATACGACTCGTAAATGACCTCTGTGAATACCAAAAGTTGTAAAGTTAGACTTTTGTCTCAGATTGCCTCTGTGAATCGGGCCCTACATTTTTCAGAAACATAATGCCAGACAAGGGTCTCAGCATCAATTTGAGGACATCAAAAAGGCACCAGCACCCACAACCACCTTGGAAGTCAGTAGCGCCCGATGATAAACTAGTGTGAGTGCTTCATTCCTATCCTGGTCACCATGTCTCAACCCCCCGCCCTCCGAGACCTCACTAAATTGGCAGCGACATTGTCCAGGCAACACAAACACGAAACAACATTTAACAACATCAAAGAGGCCGTTCTAAAAGACACCACAATGGACTAATTTGATACCAAGACAGAGTTGATTATTGGGCTGGGAGCAATTTTCATTCCAAGAACACTGGAACTCTGTTGGATTCCTCAGCAGAGCGCTCGCAGGCATTAAGACACAATACTTTCAGATTGTAGCGAGGCTCTGGCAATCCAGTGGGCATGTAACCATTTCCACTTATACCTCTTTGGGAGGGACTTCACAGTCCTGGCAGACCATAAACTGTTGGTCCCACTCTTCAAAGAAATGTCTCAGTTTCCCCCATCCAGAATTGAGAACACCCATCAAAGAACATGACAGAAGACCAACAAATAGCCAAATCCACAGAAGCTTTCATACAACTCATCTCACATGAAGCTCCTTTTCTGGAAGAATCAACTGCGCCGCAAGCACTGATCTGTGCCTGTAGCTGGTGAAAACTTCACTGCAAGAAAATGGATGGAAGAAGTTCATATCTGGGCATGCAGGGAAAGATAATGATACACGCAGGACACTGGCTGAGCTATGGAAAATCAGGAATGAACTGAGTGTGATAGGAGAGGCGACCCTTCTGACAGGAAAGAAAATGATCAGTCTCAAAGATCCCCAGAGCGGCACCATCATGTTATCTCACCAAGTGCACCAAGGGATCGCTTGTGGGATAAAGTATGGTTTCCTCAGATGGACAAGCTCATAAAATCTGTGATCACGTCCTGCCTCCTCCGACAAGCCAATGATACCCAGAACTGTCTCGCCCCCATCCTCATGGAAGGGGCCTGCATGGAGCCCTGGACGAGGATGAGCGCAGATTTCTGCAGTTTACTGGATAGGATGGACAACAACTCATCATAGATGTGTGCTTCAAATATTCTGCGACTCAGATAATGGAATCAGCAGCATTTGAGAAAATAAATCCTAAGTTAGAAAATATCTTTGTGGCATATGGACTCCCCTTCCATCTCAAACTAGACAATGGGCCACCCTTTAATGCAAACGCCTTCAAAGAATATTTGCAAAAACTACACATACAATACCACAAGGTAACCCTTCGCTGGGAAAATGTGATTGGAAAAATTGAGAATTTCATGAGTACATGAACAAGGTGCTTCACACAGTCTTAGCAGTCTTAGAAGGAGGAGACAACATGGAGTGGGCCCTTCACAACTTTCTGCACACTAACAGGAACACCCCACACTGCGCCACAAACACCTCGCCAGCCAGTATATTATTTAAGAGAGCCCTAAGTGATACCATCCCAACTGGTTCTTGATGGCTTTGGGCAGAGATCAACCATGACTGTAGCCAGCAGAGGTGATGGTCACACCATCATTATGTGTCCTGAAAGGGTAAGGCTGGGGCCCTGATATTCACACTGGAGACTATGGGGTGATTTGTATTTTGACAGATGGAGTTTAGTCCATCAGGGCAATGGAGTAAATTACTCCTTCATCTTGACAGAGTAACCTCCTGCCAGATTCAGAAATGGCTGCGAAGCCTGTGGGGATTTCTGAATCAATAATGTGTGTGGTTCGTTATGTGTGCTTCTTGTCCTGGCACACCACAGTACCAAGCGCTAGGCATGCGGTAACACTAGTATCCCACTAGATCAATGATGTCTGCGGTCTGTCATGTGTGCCCCCGTCATGGCACACCATACTGCCAAGCACTCGGCGTGGCGTAACACCAGTATCCCACTGGATCAATGCTGCGTGCGGTCTGTTATGTGTGCCCCCTGTCATGGCACATCACATTGCCAAGTAGTGCCACCCCCTCAAGATAGTCTAAGCCATGTTTTTGAGGGCGAGAGGGTTTGGTGGGTCAGTCTGATTTCCCCAGGGTCAAGGTCTCGGTTATGGCTTGGTAGCAGCACCATCTCTGCAGAAGCTGCTGACGGTCCCTGGAGGAGAGGGAGGGCAGCGGCAGTGGGTGCCATGGCACAAATCACAGTGCTTGTAAGGGATATAATTCAAAGCTGATGGCTAAGGCATACTCTGTTGGGGGGGTTAACCCTAACCCCGGGTGGAGTTGGCGGAGTGCCACTACGAGGAGTTCCACGGAGTTGGGAAAAAACTCTGCTCTGTTCCGCTCCCCGCCTCCACCTCCCTAATAAAAAATATAAATTAAAAAGAAAAAAACACTTACCTCTGCTGTGGCGTCTCCTTGCTGCCCTCCTCCTCCTTGCCGTAGTCTCTCTTGCTGTCTCCTCGTCCACATACGTCTTGCGAGAACTGCACATGCGCGCACTCGTGCGCATGCGCAGTCCTACTAAGACGTACATCCGACGTAGAGGTTTGCGTGGGTGGACGAGGAGACGCGAGAGAGACCACGGCGAGGAGGAGGAGGGTAGCCCGGAGACGCCACAGCAGAGGTAAGTGCCTTTTTCCCTTTTGTGCCGGGGGGGCTGGCTAACTACGCTCTGCTGCGAAGTCGGAGTTTTGCCTGTACTCCGCGTTCTCAATGGAGCGCGGAGTAGACAAAATTCTGCAAACTCTGCTGGCGGCTTGGTTAACCCTAAACTTCTACCTCCCCATTGCCTGACTGTAGTAGCAAGAAGAGGGATAAAGTGTAAATGTTGCTATCAAAAAGTCGGGCATATGGTGTCAGCTCAATCAGCTATTTCGTATATTAGGAGCTTCTTGAAACAGATTAATAGGCTTATCATTTGTAGAGTTCCACCATAGTGCTTATGTATGTGAGTATATCTGAACTTTCCCAAAAAAAGGTCATCCACCTCAGCTCCTTCCTGGAAAGTTTCGGGGTGATCCATCAAGCAGGGGCTATGATGCCATCAATGATGTCATTGGACATGTCATGAGTGATGTAACATGTGAGGCCATCAGCAGTGCATGGCCGGGGTGCAAATTATAGTTCGCTCAGCTGGCCTGCAGACTCACTGTGTATGACCTAAGATTTCTGTGATCGTTCATCAACACCAAAGTGGTCGCATCTTGAGTGATTTTGGTTACTTCTGGACTCCGAGGTGAAGATGCCAGCGCTTCAAGCCTTGTTAAAAAAGTAAGGTCCATCTTGGTTTAACATACACTGGCCCTTTATTTACACGCTCCAACAGTTGTATTCTCTGCCACACCCATGCATGAAAAATTAGTTATTCAAGCATAATATTGATTGAGGGTGGCTGCTATTTTTTACCTTTTCTATTGCAGAAAACACATATGAAGTTTGTCTCAAACATTGATAGAGGCACACATATGTCTGATCAGGAATTTCATTGACTAGTATGATGTGCACACAATACAAGGGAATTAAACATTAAAGGGGAGCAATACAAAGAAGACATTAAACTGGAATTTCGAATAAATTCTTAAGATTACATTCATCAATGTAGAATCACTCTGCTAACCCGGGGGGTGACATTACAGCCACATATTTGTACTACAATTTCATAACGCTGATATAAGGACTGATAAACCTGATAAACATATTATATGCTGTACTTGTGTATCTCCTTGCAGCTTTGTACATTGCACAGTGGGGCATATTGCTGTACATAGGATGCATGAAACAAGCAACTCCAGCAAGGAAGTGGATCACCTGTAAAAAGAAAGACAATTGAGCGTTCAGTATTGTGGCTGGGATATGAATTTACCTTGAAAAACACAAAAGACAAGAGGCGTTTGGCAAAACAGAAACAGTTGGTTTAATTAAACGTTTCAGCTGGGAAACATCCACAGAAACGGGTCTGTCTCAACATACATTTGTTCTGAGTGCATTTATTTACTGTCTTTGGAGCATTGTAATATGATTTAGATCTTATTTTAGAGAAAGGAATGCAGGCCTAGTCATGGGGTGTGAATCATGCCACCTAATAGTGAATGCAGGTGGGTCTCGACCTTGGGGCCGATTCACAGAACTAATCTGAGATAAAATCCTAAACTTACTACTTTTGGTATTCACAGAAGGCATTTAGTAGTAGTAAAGTTATGAATCCTAACTTTACTACTACTATAATCTGAGATAAAATCCTAAACTTACTACTTTTGGTATTCACAGAAGGCATTTAGTAGTAGTAAAGTTAGGACTCCTAACTTTACTACTACTAAATGCCTTTTGTGAATACTGAAAGTCGTAAAGTTAGGATTTTGTCTCAGATTTAGTAGTAGTAAAGTTAGGAGTCCTAACTTTACTACTACTAAATGCCTTCTGTGAATACCACAAGTAGTAAGTTTAGGATTTTATCTCAGATAATTCTGTGAATTGGCCCCCATGTGTGGACACAATGAGGGCCAGTGGGTAAAGTGTCCAGATGTCTGGTATGGGGAGCTTGTAGTTGCTGCATGTACTGTGTGTTTTGCTCTGATTGGGTGAGTGTTCCTAACTTCATGTGGCATCTAACTTTATGGTGTTTTGGGAATGAGGCACCCCTCCGGCCATATGTGCTTTATTAGGGCCAACCTCCTGGGACCATTGTGGTGTTGCTGCCTATCTGTGGAACTAATCTGGGTTTTTCCTGTTCATGTGTTTGTCTGGTTGGTTACGTGCCACCCCACCTGTGATCTGTCAATTAGTAGCCTTGGACCTAGGTCGCAGGGCCTGCCTGACAGTGACTTGATCTCGTTTTTGAATATACAAGTATTGTTGCGTAAATTGACATCAACATTAACATTCCCCCTTCTAGTTGAATTTTCAACTACATCATTTACCCCATACTTCTTGACAGTCACATTGTTGGGGGCTTGTGTGTTTCCGTTTTCATTACTTCTACATCTCTATTTATTTGCATTCTACCCAATTTGAGGACTGTGTTTTTACAGCAGGAAACCCCCAATTGTAGGAAACCACACAAAAACAGTACAAAAATGAGAACCAGCAGCAATGACGTACACCGTCCCGCAAACCACCAGGGAAGCCAGGCAAACCAGCCTTCATACCATTCCTGCTTTGGGGCACCTCCCTCCTAACGCATGTCCGTTTGCAATCAATGCAGTGTCTGGATGGCAAGAATGAGCATCCTGTTATCCATGTCATTATCTGGGATGAAAGTACAGCAAGACGCACCAATCTTGGCACACACCCCTCCCTCCAACTCCAATACATATCGGTGTTGCATCACTGTAGGAAGCTGGCTCTGTATGTACTATACCAAAGTAAGGTATAGTGTGTACAGAGTCCAGGGAGACCCCAGAGGTATAGCAGAGGCTAAATTAGGTAAGTACGAACAGGTCTCTTGATGGTAGTGTGGGCGAGCAGTTACGCTTATCCAGAGGGTGTGTTAAGCATTTATTGTATTCACTCAATCAAGGCTGATGGCACACACTGAGAGACAGAATCCAGACCAATTAGGTAAGTATAAAACATATATACGTATGTTTTATTTTAGAACCAAGCAGGACTTGGCATAGGTGAGTAAAATATACTTTCAAATGCGAGACTGTTCAAGGAAATGCAGTTGTGCTTGAAATTGCAATTGTCACAGGTTTGTATCACTTTTAAAATGCGGTTTGACTTATACAGTAAGTACTTTCAGATTACTTTTTAGTTACTTTTTGGATTACTTTGAGAACTGGGGGTGGTATGCCTAGATACCACACCTTAGGATCTCTCAATACAAGGTAAGTATGACATTTTACACTATGGGAAAAAAGTGTTAGCGGTTTCGTAGGTAAGTACACGACTTACGAGGATGAGTTTTGGGGGTTAGGACCAAGGTTCCCCAAGGTCTAGATGGGCACTCGAGTTGCACCACCAGCAGCACTGGGGCGGCCGGGTGCAGAGTGCAGGGCCCCAAAGTTAGCTAATGGGGCTTAGGGGGCCTTCAGTTAGGGACTGCTTACGAGCAGGCCACTCAGTGTGGGAGCCAAGCTCCTGGAGTTAAGGTCAGCATTACAGGGGCCAATGACCAGTGCAGGAGCTGCACCACCTGCGGCACTGGGGCGGCCGGGTGCAGAGTGCAAAACGGACGTCGGGGACCCTGTGCTTTGCAATGGAGACCTTCGGTTCTGTGGAGTTGCTGCAGGCTCGGGCAGGGATGCTTCCTGAAGGCGACCACCGGCTGGAGAGGTATATTGGGATCTTGGGGGATGCCTGCATGCTGTGGGGCATCGGGTGCATGGGTATGTTCTGGCATCTGGTTTTCTTACCAGCTCCGGTCACGGGGACCCTTCAGGTTGAGGCTGCAGGGTCGTCTTGAGGCTTGAGGGAGGTTGGGGGTCACCAGATCCCAGGTCAGGATCATTGGGGAGAACTCCTTCGGGTGTAGGGCCACTCGCACTCTGGTCATGGATGTTGGGTGCAGAGTGGTGCAGAATCACGGAGTAACCATAATTCAGATTCTGGAGGTGAGTCTTTGTCTGAGCAAATCCAGTGCTCACGGGAGACAGAGTCTGTAAGAGGGTTGAGGGCAAGTCCTCCGGGTTCTGGGGGTTGCTGGCTGCTGGACTCGCTTGGGTTTTTACTGTAGGCAGGTAGTGGACGGGACAGGCCGGTAGGGCTGGGTCCAAGGCAGTTGGTGTCATCCTCTTTTTCCTGGGTCACCACGGCTCTTCGGTCCTTCTTCTTTCTTCCTTGAATCTAAGGAGGCAAGGTTCAGGGTCTCCCCTAAATACTAAATTTAGGGGCGTTGAAGGGGTGTGCAGGTCGGGACCAATGGGTCCCTTCTTTGGGTGGGTACACCCCCTATTATGCCACCCTCCTGTGGGAGGGGGCATGAGCCTCTTCCTAATTGGCTGAGTCCCCTCATCTCCAAGATGGAGGGGACTGAGATGTGTGCTTCACCTCGCCTCCCCCACCTAAGGGGTGGGGTTGGCAAAGGTGGACACACCTCTCTTCCTAGCTTGGATTTCCCGCCAATTCTCCCACCCAAAGTGGGGGCCAGAACCGGTGGGAGCCAGTTGCTGGGGCAGCAAAAGGCAGGGATGGCTTCCAAAGGTGGCAGGCCTTTGAAGCTTCCCCTTTCGTGGACCCAGCCCATCCTGGGGGAGGAGGCATGACACCTCTGCCCAGGATGGGCTTTGTTTCTGGACCCAGAGAGCGGAGGCTCTCTACCCAGGGATCCAGAAATCTGTCCAGTGGTGGCAAATTGCGGGTAGCCATTCAGGAACCACACCAGGGCTGGTCGATTTTTAGGGGGCATTTCTAAGATTCCCTCTGGGTGCATTTTACATAAAATGCCACACTGTCATCAGTGTAGGTTTAATGTGCCGTGAAGTTTGCTATCAAAAGTCCCATTTTTAGCTCTCCCATAAGCAGCGCATGCGCTGCCTCTACGAGGCATCAAGTAATCAGTATTACTACTGAAACTCCACCCATTGCATTTGTCTTTGTTTTGTCGCTTGCCATTGGTGGAATCTGGCATTGCTGTTCTTATCTTGCTCATTGTTGGCTTGTGGTCCGATACATCACTTCCTTTTTCTTCCGTTTCTGGAGGAAGCAGCATTGACCAACTACAGTTAACTTACGCTGCTGGCTGTTATCTTTTTATTCAGGGACTACTTTTTTTCTTTGCTGCTCGCATTTCCACATCTGGCAGCTTCCTGCACTTACCCGACCCTGTTTATTTATTTACGTTTAATTTATTCATAATTAAATCATGCTTAAATGATGCAGCCCACGCCGAGGCTCGAACCCTGTTTTCCTGCTCCAAAGTCAGCAGCGTTATTTGTTGAGCCACCTCCTCACACTGTTTGTTGTATTTGGTTTCAGATGCTACATTTGTCCGTCTCAACCGTGTTTTTTTTTAATTGTATCTGTCTCCCCCTCCATGTGTATTATTTTTTTAATTTGTCTCTCCCCACCCCCACTCCGAGATCGCTGTTTATTTTTTAATAATTAATTAATGCAGCCCACGCCGAGGATCAAACCCTGTTCTTCAGCTCCAAAGTCAGCAACTTCAGCAGCGCGCGCAGCCTGCCATCTGTTTTGGGTCAGGTTACAAATGCTTTCACTTTCGCGGCTTCGCTGCCGCGCTTGTTTTCCCCAGCGAGCGCACACCACTCGTTCACTTTCTTGTTTCGTATATGTCACCGTTTTTGTATTTTTTTCAGTTTACGCCAGGAGCATTCACTGGTTTTTGTCTATAGATTGTATCTGCTGATATTCACATTCACGATTAAAGAACACGACCGAGGACGCTCAACTTTGAGACACTCGGGTAAATTCGAGGGATTAAGCTTTTCATTGAATAAATCGCGTGCAGCTTTGTAAGTAACTGGCGTATACCTTTCTACTCACAGCACGTTACCTGCATGAATGTGAGTGCACGTGTGAAGACACAAGAGAAGTAGACTGTCCGTCAGTGGGTAAGCTATATGTGAATATCATGGATTCACTTGTTGTTGTTTCACTTCGTCACGAGTATACTTTCAAAGTACTACTATTTGTTTACGTTCCAGCGACAGATTGTGTCCTATTACCCTAATTTGACGGATTGGCCCACACAAGAGTCAGGGTCATGTAAGCATTATGTTTACCGTTTCTTCACTTTTTCTCCGGTTATTTGACGCTAGTGTTTTGCCTAATATACACGTTACTGTTTTTGAATTTTCAGCCCCAGTGTGACGCCTAAGGCACTGAAACTTTTCTACTGGATTATTCACATCTAAATTTTCATGTAAGCATCGCTCACTATTTTTTGCATGGGTATTTTTAACCGCTTGGTTTGATCTTATTTTCACAGCCCTCGTCGTGGCACTTCTTTCACGTTTATTTAACCTGCCGTATTTAATTGACAACATCGAAACGCGTTTCATAAGGATTGTTATCTGATTTTCAAACTAGGGCATGTTGCATGTCACGGATACTAGATTTGCACTATTCACTTTAGTACTCACCTTCCACACACCAGAAATTTAAGAATGTAACGTGTGCGGATCATGCACGTTATTTTACTTTGCACTTGTTTGTGTGCATTTCCAAATTTGACTTACAATAGAAATTCATGAATATAAATTGTGCTGTTTCTGACCTTACGTTTTCCTCTGAATTGTAGACATTACGCCCCTGATGAAGGGCTTTTGCCCTAAATGCATCTAGCCACGCATGGGCTGATGCGTCACTGTTGCAGGCGCTCCACACTGAGCTGGAATTATGTGAGCTGCTCTGATTTGCGCCTCTCTGTGTGCCCGAGATGGTGTTTACAAATGAGCCTCGAGCACTGACAGCTGCCCCATGTCAGATATGCATAGCTCGTCCACGTATGCTTTTCTCGATGCATCATGGTACTTTTAGTTTTATGTATCCTGCATCTTAAATTCCCCAAATGTTATTATAAATTCGTAGTCTATAACTGAATTCTTGAACAGAGATTTCATTTACAGAAAGTCCGACTTGTATTAGCTTGTTTATCAAAGCTATGCCTTTTACCACAGTGGCGTTTGCTTTGCTGGGCGCATACAACGTCTTTCATGCAGAAGGAGTTACTTTAATGTTTGCAACCGCTTTTATGGGAGTTACCGCTTTTCAGGTTTACAACGCGGGCCCTGCACGTTATCTTTTTTGTTTGTCATGGCTTCTAATGTTCACTTCCACGGCCGTATTTTCTTTTTTTTTTTATCGAAGCTATCCCTTTTACCACAGTGGCGTTTGCAATGCTAGGCGCATACAACCTCTTTAACGCAGGAGAAGTTATCACTTTAATGTTTGAAACACGGGTGCTGCAGGGTGCCTGCTTTCATGCTTACCAAAGCTTCGCAAGTTCTCTTCCCCGCCCGTATTTTTTGTCCTTTTTACCAGAGTGCCATTTTCATTGCTGGGTGCACACAACCTCATTCGCAAAGGAGCTACGCGATCGTCTCAGCGTCCATAGCGTCTGGTATGGGGAGCTTAGTTATTACCTAAATTATGCGACGTGGCTGCTGTGAGGGCAGACTCTGCTTCTGGGCCTACAGAAATTCCTGAGGCTTCAGAACTAACCCACCCACCTGCAGGAGCAGCATGCGCCTCCCCAACCCTACTCCCCTGCATTCTCATCCAGTGCTAGATAACAGCCTTCATTCCGTAAGTAATGTTGATAACTAATTTACTTTATATACAGTGCCTTCTTCCCGAGGCCCACAGCATCGCCGTGCTATAAATATCACTGGTGGTCCCAAAATTTACAAGATTTTGTGGTTTCTGTTACACACATGAAGGATTTCCCCATACAGGAAGCCAGATGTGCATTATTTCAGACCGTTACTAACTCGGCATTAAAGACTCCGACAGCAATGGTGTAGTAGAGGTAAAAGAAAAGCCTGTAGGATAGCCCAGTGGGTTAATATCATTGCTACAGTGATTCGTGTGTGACATGCAGCTCATTGATCTGTTTTTTGTTGTACTGCTTCATTTCACATTCTTTCACAGGTTGTTAATCAACACATCGAATTGGGTAAGAACCTTAATGAAAGACGGTTTAGTTCAGAATGTTTGCTATTTATGTGATATAACTTAATATTGGTGTAATAGCGGTCTAAAATGACAAGATAGTTATGTGGGTTTATATGCTTGCTGCAGAGATGTCAGGGTATTGTTTGCATCATTGGCTTTAATTCTTGCATGTCCATTCAGCTATACTTGTTTTTTTCTCACGTGCGAGTTTTTCTCATCGAGTTAAGCACAGTGTCAAGAAATAACTCAGTTTGTGGTCCGTGCTATTTAAATGGTCTTCTTTATTACTGAGAGAAAGAGCTTCATAGCGATCCAGGCAACAGTATGCAAAACAAGCATTGGCAAAGCCAATTTGACTCGCCTCTACGAGATCTATTGGTTATGTAAAAACTTTTTGCCATATTGCATAGTAGCGCGCTCTCTGTGAAACATGGCTGTAAGTAAAAATAAAAGCATTTGCAATGCAATAGGTCTTGCATTACTGAAAGTTTGAGCTATTAACGTTGCTAATAATAATGCAATGCCAATAGCTCAAACTTTCAGTAATGCGAGACCTATTGCATTGCAAATGCTTGTTTAGTAAAGCCATTATGGAGCTGTGGAGTTCATAATGACCAACTCCCAGACAATATACTCTTACAATGTCTAAGAATGGACTTAGACACTGTAGGGGTACAGGGCTCATGCCTCTGTACCCTCACCTTAGGGCTAGTGCACCCTGCTAGAGGGGTGACTTGCCTAGGCCTCAGGCAGTGGATTGCAGGCATGGCACAAAGTGATGTGTGCCATGTTGACTCTTCACTTTTCTCCGCACCAAAACATGCAGCCTGCAGTGGCAGTGTGTGTGTGTGTTAAGGTGCAGGGCCTCTAAAGGCGGCACAATAGGACTGCAGCCCTTAGAGGCCTTCCCTGGCACAGTGCCCTTGGTACTCATGGTACCTTTTACAAGGGGCTTACCTGTGGCCAGGGGTGTGCCAATTGTGGATACAAAGGTACAGTCTTGGGAAAGAACACAGGTCCTGGGAACCTGATTGGCAGGGACCCAGGGCACATCAAGTCAGGTTGCATCACTTGTCAGGCAAAAAGTGGGGGGTAACCATGCAAAAAGGGGCACTTTCCTACAATCATCATGGGGCGGATGGCTCTTAGTTCTTCCTTGATTACATTGAGGCCGAGCTCAGTACTGTTCCATCACTTTCAGAAGCTCCCACCTGGTTATTTGTAACCAGCGGGCATTTGCTTTCGTCTGTATGGTGAAAAAGGGTACAGATCCTTTTGCATTTACTTCTGTTTCAGTAAAGTTTGAATTCTTCCGGAATGTTCTTGTACTGAGCACACCCAAATTATCAGCAGTTCCTTTTTATCGAGCCTGATGCAATAGAGTTGTTTTCTTCTGTAGCGGATGTTGGTACAACTCTGACAGATCTTTTCCAGGGATGACCAGGGCAGGTGTGTGTATGGTGACGAGGGAGCAAAGGCCACGCCATCTGGGGACGAGCTGAGCCTATGCAAATTCCTTACACTACCAGTTCAGATCCATCAGCTTGGAGGTTTCCCATTGCATGTCCGGTATGTGCAGTATTGCTCTGCAGTTCTCATTCGTGCTGAGTGGAATCATTCCTTTGCCTCTGAAACACAAAGAATACAGTGTAAGTTTCCGTACAATTAGGGGTTGCGCCTTCCCTTCCCTTCCCACCACGTGTACCTATCTATCTCAGTATCCCATATTCCCTGACATGGGTTATCTATGCTGGTGTTTAATCCTCCCCTACGAGTCTCATTTCCATTCGTATTATCGAGGTTAATGGCCAAACACTGGAACTCCATGTCTGGCGTCCATTTGTTATTAAAGAAGACTGCCCTAGACATGCTAAGGGCCACCCCGGGCCACATACAGAAGCGGGAGTGAACGTGCTTGTGCATTGGTGCAATGGCTTTGCTATCTCCAAGAATCTCTTTTATGGAAACCGTACCCTCCCCTATGGTGCCCTACCTGCGCATCCTATCTAGCTCTGTTTAAATCTCGCTAAGCTCAGTGTAAAGGTATAGTGCTGTGGGATTGGTCTCGTATCGAGTCACCTTTACTACTACTCTACGGGGTTCTACTCCGTTGGATTGTATCTTGGCCCTAATCCTACATAGGTACAGGTGGAGGCCTTTCGCCCTTTTGGGGACTACTTCTTGAAATAAATACCACACAGCACAGTGTAACTAAAATGACATAATTTTACTTACTCAGAGGAATAAGATCTGCAATAGAAATATATTCGGCCATTACTCGTGCCTCTGAATTTTCAGCTAACAAGACCAGCTTTTTTATATCTGCAACTTTTAGACAATATTAATGTATGTCGCTTTTTATCTGGTTTTTTAGCAGGGGGGTATTATGCTTATGCATGATATTGTATTTTTATAATATTGAATCTTATGTTATGATCATGAATTTATTGATGTTTTTATTGTACTTTAAAGATTGCTTTTGCTAATCGAAATAAAGTAAACACGGACTGATTGACATAATTGTACTTACCCAAAAGAATACAACCAACTCCTACTTTGAGCCCCGCTTACTTGAGAATGTGGTGTGAAATTATTATGAGAAAACGGGAGATGAAGGATACTCAGTATGTTCTGTCAAGTAGGGATTAAAATTATAACAACAATACAAGAAATACTGTTAAAACCTGCTTGCAATGAAAGTGAGGTTAAAATAGGGGATCAGAATTAAAAACTATTCAAGGAATTTCTTCCCTAAAACTAGAGGAATAAGAGCAGGAAAAATCAGTTTGTACAGAGGAAGGAAAGAGGTGGACTATTAGCAGAACCTGGAAACATCATGAAAATATAAAACAACTTGCAGCAGACAGATGGAAGATTGAATGTACAAGGTTTTATGTACACCAAAGAAGACTCTGGGAGAGATATTGTTTAAATTTAGGGGCATATTTACAAGCCCCTATCGCCACCACATCGTCACATTTCAGGACGTTGTAGTGGCAATAGGGGCTTCACCTTATTCACAAGGTGGCATTAAGCCACTTAACGTGGCTTAACACCGCCTTGTGAATAAGGCCTCGTTTCACGCTATACTTAGCGTGAAAGGGCAGGGCAATGGATGTTATGGTGGTCGTTCCACTGCAACACCCATTGATTTTTACGCTGCCTCATATTTACAAGGGCAGCGTAAATATGGGGCAGTGCCAAAATTAAGACCAGGGAAAACCTGGTATTCAACAGGCGCAGCGAGGAGAAATGTTTCATTTCTCCTGGTTTTTGCTTTTTCTATGTGTGCTGCGTTGTGCAGCACACATAGAAACAGCAAAAGGGCTGATCCTGCCTGCACATAAACAATCAATACATTTTTTTACATTTTGTAACTTCTATGTGTGCTGCATCAAGCAGAACACATAGAAGTTGCAAAACGCCATTTAAAGATTGTTTATGTGCAGTAAGGGAGACCACATCTCCTGCAATCTTCCCCTCAACGCAGGCACCCTTGAACTATGGTGCAAGGGTGCCCGCCTGGGCGCTAGGCTGCTAAATTTAACGCCGGCGCAGGGGGAAATGCAAGGCTGCACCATATTGTTGCAAATATGGTGCAGCCCTGCGTTTCAGAAGTGGTGGAGCGCGGCGTTAAGCCAAGGAGTTTCTGACGAATCTGTCAATCCTTGTGCCATGGTGCGCTGTATTGTAAATACGGCGCATCCATGGTGGCGCAAGGGTATCGGAGGCTGGGGCAGGGAAACTGACGCATCTCTACAGAGGCGTCAGTTTCTTGTAAATCTGCCCCCAAATGTTGAAGGGACACCAAACTCTGTTACTGCAACAAGTAAAGAAGGTCAGTGTGATGGATAGCTTGAATGTGATGTCGATGATGATGAGAATTTCTTTGGTGATAGAGGCGAAGAATTTCAGATGTTGAACACTTCAAAATCACGTTTAGATGGACATGTGTGCTTTCCTAGTTGGATGAAAGATTTCTTGTAATAAACAATTCCATCTATCTGGTTTTATAAATGTTTGTAACTAAGAAAGGGATGTTGTATCAAGCCTGCTTGTGCTCTTGTCTTTAGAATGTTCAGCTTGTGCACAGGTTCAGGGCCTCATTTATGAGGTTTTGCCGTAGGGCAGCGCAGCAGGCCTTCCTGCTGTGCTTCCCTACGGCAAAAGAAAAGGGCAGGAATGAGCCATATCTATTAGATACGGCGCATTCCTGTCCTTTTCCCCTGCGCCGGTGCACAATGGGCTGCCGTGCGCCAACGCAGGCACCTTTGCACCATGGTGCAAGGGTGCCTGCGTTGCGGGATGATTATTTTTGTACAGGTAGGGAAACCTTTCTGTACAAAAATAATCATAAGAAGGCTTCTTCCTCTTTCTATGTGTGCTGCCGAATGCAGCACGCATAGAAAAAGGAAAAACGAGGAGAAATAAAGATATTTCTCCTCGTTGTGCAACCTGTACGCCTCCCCTGGGGAGGGGTAAGTTTTTGGCGCTGCCTCAGATTTACGATTTCTCGTAAATCTGGGGCAGTGTCAAAAGGCCATGGATGTTGCTGGGAACGCCCCCACAACACCCAGTGCACGCCACTTTAACGCAGAACACTGCGTTAAAGGGACTGATATTTATCAGGCAGCATTAAGCCGAAAAAAGTGGCTTAGTGCTACCTGATAAATATCACACAGGCTTCTGCGCCACGGAACGTCAAAAAAAGTGACGTTCCGGAGGCGCAAGGAGTCTCATAAATGAGGCCCTCAATCTTTAACAAACGTTTCAGCGGCTGCAGGTTGCCACGCGGTCTTCTGTCTTTTTTTAATCTAAGAATGGACTCATGTTTTACTTCCTTCTGTGACAGTACCTCCTTTCACCCAGATTTGTGCACTGTCAGAACATTGTAGGAAAATCAACCAAATAATTAATTTGGCAAGAAAATATTAATTGGAAGTGAGAACCGATACAAGTAAAACAACATCATCCCTTCCACGATGAGTATATAGAGCAGAAAAAGCACTAAGGCCCTTGTTTTGGGGATTTGGCATAGGGCAGCGCAGCAAGTCAGCTTGCTGTGCTACCCCACGTCTAAGTGAAAGGGCAGGAATGCACCGTATTTATCCAATATGGTGCAATCCTGTCCTTTCCCCCTGTGCTGGTGCCATTGCGGCAGCCTATCGCCAACACAGGCACCCTTGCATCATGGTGCAAGGGTGCCTGTGTTGTAGTCAGGATTGTTTAAGTGCAGGAAGGGGCACCTTCTTCTACAGAAACAATCCATTGAGGCGTGTTCCTCTTTCTATGTGTTCTGCAGAATGAGGAATAAACGAGGAGAAATAAAGTCTTTTCTCCTCGTCTCACCTCACCTTGAGAGTTGTAAGGTTTTGGCGCATCCCCAGGTTTACATGGTCTTGTAAACCTGGGGAATCTTCAAAATCCATTGGTGTTGCGTGTGAACACCCACTTTAAAGCTCATGGAACACCTCCTGAGCGCAGAGTAAGGCAACACAGCGATTTGCACTGCCTTGCCTTACTCCATATCTACAAGACCATCCAAAGCCCTGCGTGGCCTCATAAATATGATTAGGTGGCTTTCCCCGCCGGAGCATCACAAAAGGTGATGATACGGCAGCGCAACAGGCTCATAATGGTTTAGGACAAGGTAACAACCGCACTTACTACTAGAAACTATAGAGAGTTTTGGAGGTAAATGACTGAGCCATTGCGGAAGTCAAAGAGAACAAATTATAATCAGATTGGGATTCAAACATGGGAAACCATTTCCACAAATGATTTGAGGTATAAAAGACTCCAAAAACCTTCAATCATGAAGTCCTGAAGGTTCTCCAAAGATCAACAGAAAAGTCTCCACTTCCAATGGCAGATCGCTACTAACAGCAGCAAACATTTCAAGGGCACAACATCTATACGGCTTTCCTACTCTAGGCCTCCTCACCAATTCAAATTGTAAATTTCTTAAACTACTGAAACCCAACAATCCAAAATACACCCTCATGGCGATGTGGATTGATTGTGCTAACTTGCAAGATAAAGATCAGAAACAGACCTAAATAATTGCAGAATGACAGAACTATTGGATTCTGTTGGAAAACTGTTCGCAAAATGGCTTTGAATCATTACATTACTGGATTTCCATAGGGGTCATTACATTGATTGAGCAAACTGGTTTTCATCAATATGCCTTCATGTGCTAACTGAAATTTTTTTCTCACATACCCACTGGTGCCACCAGCATGTCTCCATGCTTAGTTACTCCATAACCGATTGTCAATTAATTTGCAACATGTCCTTAGGCTATCAGCTCCTCGTTCAAACCCTTAATCATAGGCCATCCCTCAATGAAAAGTTTCTTAACACAAATTCTCATCCTTTGTTTCTTTATTCTCTCCGCTCACTCTTCAACAGTGCTCCTTCAAACACTTCTCCAACATTATTAACACTACAGACTATGAATAACTCCCATCCATTGTGCATACTCTCATCCTCAGCATACAGAAAGGCATCCAAGATAAATCCACTGCCAAATTCTTTACACCAGATACCTATTCCAATCTGTATTGAAATTCTTGTGACCGGAACTGCCATTTCACTAAACGTGGTACTGCAGGTCCCCCAAACAGATCAATGAATGGCTTGTAGTTAGTGTACAAGTAGATGTCATGCCCCACACATAAGTTCTGAAGTGCTGTTCCCCCCACCACGCTGCAAGACTCTTCCTCTATAACTACATACAGTACATAGATTCTGAACCTTGCAGTGCATGTGATGCATATGTCACATTATCTTGGCATCCATTCTCTCTTCTTTGTAATAGCACTGCTCGAGTGCACACTCACTCGCTTCAGTCATTCTAATGCTTTCATATCTGGTATAAGGTTTGAGCGGTTGATCAACAATGATCTGCAAATGATATGCAAATCGACATCCCACTCACGTCTCTCATTTTTCCTCAAGAGGCTATCTAAGGGGGCGACTTTAAATAAGGGGAAACTTGAAAATAACTTGGAGTAATACTCCACCAACCCGATGAAAGATTGCAATCAATTGGTTCTTGTTGATTGGTTGTGTATCTTGTTCAGTCACCTTCAATAATTTTTCCTTGGGTTTTATTCCCTTTTTGGATACATTGGGCAGATTTACAAGGACTGGCGCATCTCTGCAAATCAGCAGGGATGCGCCAGAATAGATGCGACACGCAATTCTCCCCTTGCGCCACCACGGATGCGTCGCATTTACAATGCGGCGCACCGTGGCGCAAGGATAGGCAGATGCGTGTCGCATCTTGTGGCGTAAGAGCGGCGCATTGCTGGAGTCGTGTAGCAAGCGCGACGCAACTCCAGCAATGCTCAGGGGCCGCCCATACTTACCGTGGTGCGTCACTCCTTACGCCTGCTTCGAGCAGGCGTAAGGGTTTGACGCAGCGGCGTCCTAAAACTGACTCAGTGAAATCTTGTAGCTTTCACTGCGTCACTTTTACGAGGCTTTCCTGCGACGGAACGCCCACCCTGCGACGGAACGCCCTCATTAAACCTGACGCAGGTTTCATGTGGCGCAGGGCTTTACAACGTGACGCATCTCCCTAGATGCGTCACGTTGTAAATAAGTCGCAACGTGGCGCATGGTTTACGCCGCCGCTGCGTCACAGAAGTGACGCAACGGCGGCGCAAATGTGTCGCAAGGGGCTTGTAAATCTGCCCCACAGTGACTAAAGTAGTCGACCCCTTCTTTGGCAAACTTACATTTCTTCATGGCCATACCCCCTTTTCTTACATCTCTAATACAGCACTCAACCTCCCATTATGTTTTTCCACGTACTGACCACATACTAAGATATCATTTTGAAAAAATGCAACCCCTTTCATGTCCGTAAGCAGAATCCTCTTCACTATCTGAAAAGCTGCAGATGCCAGACAGAAGAACAGCTTTCTTTTGGAGCGATAGGAGGGTTCATGAGTCACACGAGATGTTAAATGACATAGATCTAATTCGATTTGGTGATATACCCCAGGCATTCCTAAAGAAGTAAATATTGCAGCACACTTCAGTGTAACTAACAACTCCGTAATGTTTGGTGGTGGTTGGTGATCCACTCAAATGGTTCACTGATAGAATATCCATGTAACAAACATCGATGTTCTAAATATCGAAAAAAAAATATCGACTCCAATACCTTAACAGGTAAGTACAAAAATATCGAATCAAAAATATTGAGGTAAAAAATATGGATGTAAAAAATATCGATTTAAAAACATATATAAAATAAAATAATATATATTAAATATTAATATTATTTTTAACAAAATAAATTAAATTTAATATACATTTTAACTAAATATAACAAATAAACTTAATTTAAAAAAATGTAAACACACAGACATAATAATTTATACATATATATATATTTACTTAAAAATAATTTATTAACTATTATCTTTATTTAATTTTTAAACTTTAAAAATTATATAAAATTAAATTATATACATATCAATAATTTAAAATAAAAAAAACATTCTATAATAAATTAAAACATTAAACTATTAAAAATAATTTAAACTTACATTTCCCAATACAATAAGTGCAACAGTAGGGAAAGTGTTGGATAGCGGAATAATTAAATTTACTATTCCCACTCCAAAGAGTGCAACAGTAGGGAAAGTGTTGGATAGCAGAGGGGTAAAAATTACTATTCCCACTCCAAAGAGTGCAACAGTAGGGAAAGTGTTGGATAGTGGAGGGGTAAAAATGACTATTCCCACTCCAAAAAGTGCAACAGTAGGGAAAGTGTTGGATAGCGGAGGGGTAAAAATTACTAGTCTCACTCCAGTGAGTGCAACAGTAGGGAAAAAGTTAGATAGCGGAGGGGCGAAAATTACTATTCCCACTCCAGTGAGTGCAACAGTAGGAAAAGTGTTGGGTAGCGGAGGGGTAAAAATTACTATTACCACTCCAGTGAGTGCAACAGTAGGGAAAGTGCTGGATAGCGGAGGGTTAAAAATGACTATTTCCACTCCAGTGAATGCAACAGTATGGAATATGCTGGATAGCGGAGAAGTAAAAATGACTATTCCCACTCCAGTGAGTGCAACAGTATGGAAAGTGTTGGATAGCAGAGAAACAAAAATTACTAATAACACTTAAACAATTGAAAAAACCCCAAAAATATTACAAAATTTTAAAAATCATAAAAATAAATAAACAATATTCTAAAAATATAAAATTAAATATATTAAACATATAAAAAGAACACATATCATAATATTAATTACATATAACAGAAACCTACTAATAATATATAAAATAAATTAATAAATACATTTATAAACAATAATTATTTAAAAGTATCAAATATTAACAAACAAATGATTTAAAACATAAATGTATTTATTTTATTTCCTACCCTATAACACCACGCCAATAACAAAACACAACAACATTTTTTATTACATTTATTTCCATAGTTAACATAATTAATAATCAATTAAAAAACATCGTATTAATAAAAAAATAAAAAAACATTCATTGAGTACACATGCTTTAACACTATAATATCCACAATACACATCTAAATTAAACTATAAAATAATAAAACTCAATTAAATATTATTTTTAAAAGAAAAACTATTACTATTAACAACTAATAATTAAATAATTAAAAATGTATTTAATACCCACCTTTTACCCCTTTAAAAGTAAAAACACACAAAAAAATAAACAATTACACAAAATAAATATCAAATAATTAACATTAACAACTATATAATAATATATTAAACACAAATTACTTAACACCCTTTACTTCTATAAACACCACAACACACACCTAAAATTCATTACATAATTACCATAACTATTTACTAATTAATTAAAATTAATTAACTAATTATTAATTCATCAATTAAAAAAAATTGCTTTCCACCCTTTACACCTATAACCACAACACACACCTAAAATTAATTACACAATTACCATAATTATTTACCAAGAAACTAATTAAAATAAATTAACAACCAATTATTAATTAATTAATAATAAATTACTTTACCCATTTAACACTATAACATCTCAATTAAAAAAATAATAATATATAAAAAATATTCAATAAATTTTGTATAGTAAAATTACTTCCCACCCTATTCCCCCATAAACCCACAACCCGCTAAGGAACTAAAAACGCAAAAATCTAATTAAAAAAAATTAATAACTACAAAAAATATAACACACATATTAAAAATACAAACAATTCTTATACAAAAAACATACATCACATACATATAAAATATATACTAAAATACATAACATTAATAAAAAAATGATATTTTTAACAACGATATTTTTGCAAACAATATTTTACACTTCGATATTTTTAACATCGATATTACTTACCTAAATTTGATATTCTTGACCACGAGAATTTGTCTGTCGATATTTCTGACCCATGATATTTTTAACTCGATATTTGTGTAAATCAATATTTGTGCTTCGATATTCTGTCTCTGAACCCACTCAAATATTGTGATTTATGATTCTTAGGTCCACCCATATTCTTAGTGAGCTGACTGGCTTGCGGACCAAAACCACTGGGGCCGACCACTCCTAACTCCTGATCTCAATCATGTCCAGCTTGCATATTTTCTGCAATTCTTTCTTTATCTCCAATTTATCCTTAGGGGTACTTTCCTAACCTTGTTAACACATGCCTGGGCACCATCTTTAAGAACAACCTTGTGGCAGAAGCCCTTCCATTTGCCCACCTTATCAAATAAAACCTCTGGATACCTGTCCACCTATTGTCATACCTTCCCTTTGGTCTCGCAGACTTGATGTATCTTACCCTTATTGCTTTTGCACAGAACCTGGAGACAGATGTACTAAGTTTTCATGCAGCACATTGCAGCAACCAAAGCTGCTGCACTGTGAAATAGACAGAGTAGAACAGCTCCATATGGCCTAAGATATGGTGCTTATGCTTTCTCTCCTAGTGCCGGCGCATTTTAAATTGCCTTGTGCCAACGCACACACCCTTGCACCATGGGGCAAGGGTGTGTGATGTCTAGCATAGGACTTTTACTGAAAGAGTACTGTTTTAGTATGGAATACAATGCTTATACATTGTTTAAAACATCTCTAACTTTCTATGTGTGCTTTGTAAAAAGGTAGATAGGGATTTGCTTCAAGAAATTACTTCTCCTTGAGGCAGGTGTACAGTGTTGGAAAGGATTTTAGAAAAGAAAACCTTTCTTACACGTTACACCTACCTCAAGGAGATGTACTTTCTTGATGTAAATCCTTGTCTACCTTTTTTATAGCTCAGGCATTTGCATCAAAAACCATGGGTGGTTGGGAATGCCCATGTACCGCCCATGGTATGGGCCTTGACACAAAGTAGTGCAAAGTAGCGCCTGGCCCTACTTTGCATTACTTTCTCGCCACTTTCCAGTGCAAAACTGGTTTTGTGCTTAAAAGTTAATACCAAAACAATGCTTATGCTGCTTTTGTGATGCAAATGTTGCTCAAAGTGTTAGTAAATCAGGGCCTTGGCTGGATAACTGGGGTCCAAAATTATGTCTAATTCCCCTTGATGCTGCCAGCCTAGTAAACAAGAGTCATCCTTTGCTACCTACCATTCTGTGAGCCTTATATCCACCAAACCCAAGGTCTTATTCTACCCTTTTCTTTCCATATGCAAATAATTTTATCCTTGACTTACTGAGTATAACATTGGGAAATGTTATAAACTCTTCTTCTTCAATCAATATAGGGATCCAGAATCTGCCATGACCCTCAACTCTACACCACTAATCTCCAAGTTATAACAAGGTGCTTTCCTACTATCTTTTACTAAAACCATCACCCCCTCCACCCAGATAGTAACTTAGGGGCTCATTATGATGGCGGGCGGACATCAGTCCGCCCGCCATCATAGCGGTGATGGGACCGCCCGCCAGACGTGCGGCGGTCCCACCAGCCCAATTAGGATGCGTCTGCCAGTATGGCGGGCGCATCCTGGCCTTTTAACATTGCGGGCGGTGCTGCTGGCTGCAGCACCGTTCGCAATGCCAAAATGCCACGATGTGCATTCCCATGCACAACGTGGCAGGCACCACGCGGTGCCTGCCACCTTGTGCATGGGAATGCCCAGTGCACCTACACCCTCCCCCCACACTGAGGGGGCCCGCAACGGGCCCCCAAAACCAATCCCCGCCAGCCTTTCCATGGCAGAAGCACCGCCATGGAAAGGCCTCTTCCAGGGCACATCATAATATGGCGGACGGTGCCTGCTAGGCACCGCCACCATATTAGTGGCTCTTTTCCGTCCGCCAAGCAATCGGTTCGATTGCCTCCGGCGGAAAAGCGGCGGACGGACTTTGCGTCCGCCGCGATACCCACCGCCATCCTAATTTGGCGGTGGGTAAAATGCTCAGTGATGGCGGAAGGACCGCCACCGCCGGCCCGGCGGTGGCGGTCCTTCTGCCATCATAATGAGCCCCTTAGTAATAACACATGATCTTCCCCATCAGAACCCTTAGGGTCCTCTTGTTTGGCATGTGTGGATATGTTACTCACATTGGTTTTAAGCATTTGACTAGATTTACAAGCACAAGGAAAATTACCTTTCTTCCCACACTTAAAACACAGACACAGGGGCCGATTCCGATTTCGGCCGGAAATCTCCCCGACCGAGCCGGACCCGGAGAGAATTCCGACCGAATCGGACCCTAGCAGTCCGACCGAACGAGTACGATGTGCACGCATGCTATCGGACTCGAGTCGGTCGGACTCCCATTGAAGTCAATGGGAGCCTGTCGTACAACGCGTACGCGGGCTCCCATTGACTCAATGGGTGCGAGGCGGACAAGGGCGCCCCCTACAGCATGTACGCGTCCATGCGCATCGCGGCATACATGCACAGGTAGGGGGGACCCATGGGTCCCCCCTGTGTGCGACTCGCGCGCCTACGCATACAGGGGGGTCCGGCGCGGACCCCCAAAGTCCGGCTCCGACAGCTTTTTCGAGCCGGACGGCGCGAGTCGATCGGACTGCTCGCGGCACGCATCGTACTTACCCGGCCGGGAAACGTCTCCATAGCGCGGTGCGAGTCGTGTCCATGCGAGTCGGTCGGAGCGTGTTGAAGCCGCGTTCGAGTCGGTCGGCGATTTCGCGGGTGCTTGCATCGTACTCGCTCGGCCGGACCCGCGTACGATTCGGTCGGGAAACAGGGCTCCGAATCGGATCCGGTGAATCCAAATCCGATTCGGAGCACTACCAGCCGAGATCGGAATTGGCCCCACAGTTTTACATTTTCCAATTGTGCCTTGCTTCCACATCTATACATTGATTTGGTTCCTTCTTTTCCATTTTCTGCACTTGACTTCCATTTTTATACATGCTCATGGAACTCTTAAATAAGTGTTTTACTTCCTTAGACATCTGATACAGACATTTCTTTCATACACTTCTCTAAATGCTCGATGCTACGAGCTATTTCTAAAGCTGCCTTTAGTGTTGGATCCTCCATATATATGAGTCTCGCCTGGATTTTTGTATTTATTGTTTCTTCACCCAGCTGATCCCTAATGCTCTTGTCTTTAAAATATCTCTATAAGTGCAGGTGGTAACTAATATTCTTTATGCTGCAACAAACAGGTTCACCTGGGTGCTGTTCATGCTGCAAACATTTGTGCCTTTCTAATACAACATTCCTCCTAGGAACAAATTCAACAGCAGCATACTCGTCCAAAACCATTATGGCTTCACCATCTCTACACAGGCACATATTTCGACTTCGTCAACCAATAACATTAAAATGCTTCTCCTTCAGCACCTACATTGTGTACCAGCAGCGCCCTCTTTTTCTTCGATGTGAAAACATCTCCCTCAATCTCTTCTAAATATGCCTCAAATACCTTCCTCCAATGCTGCCAATTGAAAGGGATTGCTCCCGGCACAGCAAGAAAAGGAGCAGAAGGCATAACTCCTTCCATTGAGCAGTACGATTAGGTTGCCACACTCCATAGGTGATATGTTGTCGCCTGAGCAGTATCCCTTTCTATGTTTTTACTTTTTTTAATACAGCAAGGAAAGAGAGGATGTGGCCTAACGACCGCCGACCTCACAGCTGGGAAACCATACAGTAAACCGTACAGTAACTACGGCACATCCATTGTGTCGCAAGGATGGCACTATTAAAAGTGATGCATCGCTGTTTTCCCACAGCAATGCAACACTTTTCATAAATGAGGCCCTCTGTATTTACCGGGTACCATGAGACCTACATCCCTGTTAAACTTCAGCAGGTCATTTGTAGGAAATCAACGGGTGGAAAATACTGGGGCATGTGGACTTTGGTGCAGTCGCACCAAGTCTGCATGTTATGCCTCATTTTTGCACGCTAAGCTTGGAATAGGGAATAGTTATTGCACCTGATAAATCCCAAACACCTCCGTGTCGGATTTTATCAGGAGCGATAATTATTGCCTCTGACACAGGTACCCTCATAATCAGGAATTCATTCTCTAAACCTGGAAGGAAATGTATTGGCTACACCAAAATATCTACATCATTTTTAAATTGCATGCAACTGATAACTCACCGCGTCTAGCTAAAAAGCCCGTTATCTCAGGATGCCACTGCAACAGACAGTCATAACATCACACACAGGGATGGATACCCAGAAGTGCATGAGGAGCAGAGCAGGAAACAAAGGGGCATATATACAAGGGCATTGCGACAGAGGAACGATACTTTTGACGACGTTTTTTGCCCCAATGTCCTGCTCCATATTTACAAAGTGGTGCTAAGACACTTTTTGTGGCTTACCGCCGCTTTGTAAATATGGTACCCTTTTACGCAGATATCTGCGTGAAAGTGGCGTGCAATGGGTGTTGCTGTGGGAATTCCACTGCAACACCCATTGCTTTTTGACACTACCCCAAATTTACAAGGATCAGTAAATCTAAGGCAGCGCCAAAAACTAACGTCATGCAATAGCAGGCGTTAGAATGGCGCAACGAGGAGAAATACTTTTATTTCTCCCCGTTTTTGCTTTTCCTATGTGCGCTGCAGAATAGCACATATAGAAAGAGCAAAACGCCATGAGTGACACCTTCCTGCACATGAACAGTCATTCCCTGCAACGCAGACATCCTTGCACTATGGTGCAAGGGTGGCTGCTTTGGCGCTAGGCAGCTAATTTTAGCACCAGTGCTAGGGAAAACACAGGGATGCTCCCTATTGTTGTAAATACGGCGCATCCCTGCGTTTTGGAAATGTCAGAGCACTGAGCTGCCAAATTTGGCACGGCTTCGCACTCTGATGAAGGGCATTCTTCACAGATCTGACTCACCCCTCACTTCTCCAGAATCAGAATATCTGAAGACATCTCTTCACAAAGCACCACATTTATCTCGGTTAGGCACCCATAATCTTATCCACAGCCTAGGCTAAGACAGAAGAGCACGCACCCTCTGTTCTCACTACTACTAATTCCAAATCGTCCAGACATAAACATACACTTGCAAACTTACATTCACTCATATACATTAGTAAATAAGAGTACTGTCTAAAAATAAAACAATGGTATAGAGGGACAAAAATCAGTATATATACCTAAAATTCAACAGCTTGAATTTGGGAACAAAAAAATATAAGCTTATGTCTTGGGACAAAATTAGAACTTCCAAAAATATATTTAAAGTGGACATTTGAATAAGTTAAAGATAACCTTTACTGACGTTATGGAATCAATTTCTTAGTGCTAGAGGGCAACCTTAATTGCTGTTTTGTAAGTTATTTTAAGAGTAATTTGTAGGGGATATCATGATCTATAATGATAACGTTTGTGACATCATAATCCCTTTCTGAACCTATGCTGCATGAGACCTGAATCTGTAAGATCCATGTAATGTAAACACTTTATGAACAATTTGATTAAGTGGAAGCTCAAACATCTTTCCACTGGCTTTTGATTGAACAAAGAATCTGCATCAAGTTCCTCCACATCACGGGGCAGATTTACAACCCCCCCTGCGCCACTCACTTTTTGTGACGTACTGGAGGCGCATTCCACTTCTCCACATTTACAAGGAGAGGAAAAGCCACCCTGCGTGACTTTTCCTGTCCTTGTAAATATGGCCCCTTCACACGCAGCACTTTGCGTGGAAGGGGCGTTCCATGGGTGTTGCTGTGGGTGTTCCCACGCAACATCCATGGAATGAGACACATTTCCAGATTTACGAGGAATCGTAAATCTGGAAATGCGTGTCAATGCTACGGGCGTAGGGAGGCGCAACGAGGAGAAATGTTCATTTCTCCTCGTTATATCCTCTTTCAAAGCGTGCTGCATTCTACAGCACGCATTGAAAGAGGAAAATGCCTGTACTGATTGTTTTTGTGCAGGAAGGTGCCCCTTCCTGCACAAAGACAATCTCCCCACGACGCAGGCATCCTTGCACCATGGTGCAAGGGTGCCTGCGCCAGCGCATGGCTGCAGTTTGTGCGCCAGCGCAGGGGAAAGCACAGGAATGCGACATATTATTGTAAATATGTTGCATTCCTGTGCTTCGGAAGTGCCGCAGCATGGCGCAGCCAAGGGCTTGTGTTGCCGCGCTGCGGCACTTCCTTGTAGATCTGCCTCCACATTTTTTTTGGGCGAGAGAAATATGACCTCTCCCTGATTTTTTACCCCATGTCCACTAACCAGTGTCTGTTAATGACACACAAAATTAAGAGGTCACGCGCTGGTGGGCACTCATTCGGACCCCGAGTTCCAGGATCATGGCGCTCTCTTCCTCTGAACTTTGCACACTGGACACCTTCTTAGGCCTTCGTTATGAGTGGCCCGGTCAATGGGCCACCCTCCGAGTTACTCATGTTAGGGGGTACCAGTGCCTCGGGGTGGGGAAAATCTGGCCCATTGACCAGGCCACTTATAACGCGGGCCTAAGAAGCTGTCCAGTGTGCAAAGTTCAGAGGAAGAGAGCGCCCGTGTGAAGGTTGACAAAGAATTGAAGAATTACCAGGGAATTGGCAATTCAGGGTGTGAGTCCCTCCGGTGATTCCTCATTTCCCCCCTGTATTTTCATACAGAAGTTTTGGCTGTTTTCAGGCGCTGAAATCTCTGGATGCAACTAAAGAGATCTGTGGTGTTTCCACGGATTCCATAATTCCAATAGGGCCGCTAACTGCTGTTCAGATATATGGGCCTGATGACTGGTACTGCTGCAATCATTATTTCATCATCATTGTAAGGTGCCTTCGTCACCAAGTGGAGTGAGAACCCAGGTGGGGTAAAGTGGTATGGCACCAGCAACTGTCCTAGTGCAGAGCTAATGCAGAGCTGAACAGGAGATGCCCTATGATTCATTGGGAATTGTTTTAATACTCTCGGGTACGAGCAGTCTGGCCGTTCTGGGTTGTGGCCTGTTGTATGAGCTAGGTAGAACTCTGTTTAAATGAAACCTTCACCTTCATCGCTGGCACCAAGGAGTGACCTCGGCCTGTTGTGTCTTCGGGGATCTTGGATAGAGTTCCAACTCTTGGATCTGGGCAGAGGTCCATTGTTGATCCATATGTTGGGTTCTTATTGGAATCCTACGTCACAATGGGTGGAATGTGTTGGTTTGAAGTGCCGGGCGGGCTCAAGGGTAGTTGCTGCGACCTGCCGTCCTTGCTGGTCGTGTACTAAGGAGCACAATAAAAAGTAGATAAGCTTACCTGCCTCCGCGCTTCCTTTCACTGGTGACGAGTGACTGGCAAGGTTCCTGCGTGCAGTGCTCTAGACAGCCTTTTCGTTTGGTGCTTTTCTGGATTCTACACTGTTCAGCTTGGTTCATGACTGTGGTTTTGGAGGTAATTCTATCGACAAATCGAACCGGAGGCTTTTGCATAGCCATTTTCGATTCAGTCTTGATTTCCTTGTGGTACCTCTGACCCCTGAAGACACACTTTAAGGCAGTGGTCTTCAAACTTTTTAATGCCTCGCCCCCCCCCATGGAAAAAAAAAATTAATTGGGGCCCCCTCAAAATTGACAATTTTTCTAGTAAACTGCCAATGTTTAAATATGTCTAGACTTATTTAAACATTGCAGTTTAGTTCTGTACCATATTAAAAATGCAATCAAATACATGATTGCCAAACACACTATTCTGGTTAGACAGGCCTTACTAATATGTAAAGGTTTCCAGTATTAGAAATGGGTGTGAGGGTGGGGGTTTTGAACAATATTTGGAGTGCCTTCCTTTTGACACCTTCTCCCAGCCAGTATATAAATGATAAAAGGTGCTAGTGATGGCCCATTACAGAGCTGCTTCCTGCCCCTTATTTTTCACCTACTGAAAACAAAGCACTGTTATCAGCATAAAGCTTCTTTTGGCCAGAGCCTGCCCCCCCCCCCCTAGGATCACTTGAGGCCCCCCTAGGGGGGCTTGCCCCCCAGTTTGAAGACCCCCGCTTTAAGGTATGGTGCGGGCGCATTGCAATTTCAAGATGCTCTTTCGGCAAGTCTGGCGTATGACGTTGACGTCCCAGCGGCAATCTTACAGTAGTCGGAAGCACCCCAGCGTTGTAGTTTCCAGTTTACACAGCAACGCTGTGTGCTTTGTGATGTGCGTGCCAGCACATATCGCTTTCTGCTGAGTCGGTGTTTGTCCAGTGACACGCACACCTTAATTTCGGCCTGTTGTTAATTGAGGTATGCCTGCATCTCCCTGCTACGTTAGTAATTTGTCTACCATTCTTACGGAGTGCATTTGGAGACAACGCTTTGTTGGCAGAGAAGGTCGGTGTGTGTTCAATGACACGTGCATCTTAATTACAGTGTGCATCTTGAATGAACTAATTAAAGTAATCCAGAGTACTGGTGATTCGCTCTCCTAATTGAAGAGCCAGTTTTAGCGTACCATTACCAATTTGCTCCTATTCTGAGGTTTTGAAGAGCACTGTAAATCGGTGATGCGCACACCTGAACAGTATTGTTAATAAAACAAAACAAAAAAAAACATACAAGACGTCAACAACTTGGCAAATCCTGCATAGTTTTGTATGTGTGCAGTTGCACATTTATGTGGATTGATTGCACTTTTCATTATTTTGTCATTGGAGTATATTTGGGCTGTATGACGTTACAACGCATGCCATTACCCCACATGCCGTTACAACGCAAAACTTTACCCCGACTTGCTGTCGGGGTGCGCTGGAAGCTGGAATAGTACAACTTACTATTCCAACTCCAGTGTGTGCAACAGTAGGGAAGGTGTTGGAGTTAAATCCAACACTTCTACCCCCTGCAACAAGCCATTCGCATTGTAACGACATGCGGGGTAATGGCATGCGTTGTAATGCATGCGTTGTAACGGTTGTTTCCCGTATATTTGACTAGGGTTTTGAGGCAGGATACAGCATTATTGTGCAAAGTGAAAGAATGCAGCAGACTATAGTTCCACCACCTTCATTTCTTCTGAGCCCTGGGCATCCTGGGGAGCAGTGGAAAGAAGATTTTGAGTTTTTTTTAAATGTATTTATTTTATTTTACAGAGTTTTATATAGCACGAACGTGACCCGAATAGGGTATTGGAGCGCTTTACATAGCACCAGTTGCATTACATGAGGACACATTCATTTTTGTTAGGCACGGGGAGATTAAGTGATTTGCCCAGAATCACAGGATGTTCAGCGCCATTGCCGAGACTCGAACCCAGTTCCCCAGATTCGAGGTCGACCGCCCTAGCCGTTAGGCCAACTCCTCTCCCCAAGTCATATTTGGATGCAATTGATGGGGATAATTTTACTTACAAATAAAAGTTTGTTTTATTGAAACATTGCTTGGGTCCAGAGGGCAGGAAAATTTTAAAGCATCTTCCCCACCAGCCCGTTATGGGAGAAAGGAATGCAGTGGATAAGTATGCATCCGCAATCAAGATGTTTGATGTGAGATTTAAGCCTCATAAAAACGTGGTCATGGAGAGACATAAGTTTCATAGTCGCCATCAATCTGTGAATCTGTGGAAAGCTACGTGGGTGCTCTGAGAACATTAGCGGTGACGTGCGAGTACAAGGAATTTGAGGATGAATTAATCAGGGGTCAAGTGGTGGAGCACACCAATAACAGGAAAATACAAGAAGTGTTACGTACAACTCAGAATTTAACTTTGAATAACGTTATAGAGTTAGCCGCTGGGATTGAAAGCATGGCTATTTTCATGGCGCAGACGTCAGTATCCCAATCTGCACCCAAACATGAGGTTGCTGAGATAAGAAACACATATTCTATGAAGGGCAAAGGGAAATCTAATAATTTGAAGTGTTATAGATGTGGGAGTGCGTATCATTTAGGAAATGCGATTACTTGCCCTGCAATTGGTAAAGTATGTGCTATTTGTAAAAAAAAAAAAGGGACATTTTGCAAAGGTATGCAATTCTAAAGGGAAAGAGAAGGAAAAAGAGAAACAGAAAGTTGTTAGTGTGGTGGAGGACCTTGGATCTTCTGAATCTAGTGATGAAAGTGTCATTTTGTACATGGAAGATCAAATTCAGAATGTCTCCATGGATGTTTCCACCATTAGAAGGCATTATTGCAAGCTGATCATGGAAGGTGTGAGTGTGAACATGATGGATGACTCAGGGTCACCTTTTACGTTAATTGTGGAGGAGGATTGGAAATACTTCCAAGATAAGAGTGTTGTCATTAGAAGATCCAATATCAAACCAGTTGTGTATAGGTGGTAAACCCATAGAAGTCGTGGGTGAGTTTGAAACTACAGTATCTTTCAAAGGGAATGTGTTGAATGCCACTGTGTATGTAGCCAAGTATGGATCATCCTTATTGGGCTGGCTGGAACAGCGCAATTTGGAGATAATTTTGGATCTTAATAACAGTGAACAAGTGCTCCTGAATGAGTGCATGGCTGTGTGGCTTGTTGAAGAGAGTGTATGGGAGAGAAGATTCAGTAAAGTATTTACTGACACTCTGGGAAAGTTCAAGGAGTTCAGACACAAGATTCAGCTCAAAGAAAGAGCTGAACCTGTGGTACACAAGGTGAGAAGAGTTTCATTGTTGATTAGACCGGAGTTGAAGAAGGAACTGGACAAGTTGTGTGCACAGGACACAATTGAGCCCATTGAAGTTTCAGAATGGTTGTCCCCTGTGGTTTTGGCTCGTAAACCCAGTGGAAGTTTACGTATGTGCGTAGATTTGCGCGATTTGAATTCCAGAATTTGGGTTGACCATCATCCCCTACCCAACATCACCCAAATGTTGTCTCTCGTGAAAGGTGCCAAAGTGTTTTCAACTTTGGACATTGCCTCTGCCTACCATCAGGTGGTTTTGGAGCAAGAGTCACGGCATTTAACGTCTTTTATTACTCCTGAAGGGGACTTTCAATTCAAGAGGATGCCCTTTGGTTTGGCTTCTGCAGTATTTCAGCATTTGATGGATAACATGTTTAGAGATGTGGACGGGCTTACCTGTTTTCAAGACGATATATTGGTGTATGCGAACAACACTGCAGAGCATGATAGGATATTGACTCAAGTTTTGACCATTCTGGAGGAGAAGGGTGTAACTCTAAAAGCAGAGAAATGCAAGTTTGGAATGAAAAGTGTAGAATATTTAGGACATACGTTGTCTGCAAAGGGTGTAGAACCAAAGGAAAATGTGGTAAGGGCATTGTTGAAGCCCCCATTCCTGATAGAAAAGATCAGTTAAGATCTTTTATGGATCTTATGGAATTTTATGTAGGATTCATTCCAAGGTGTGCTGAGAGAATACATGCTTTGCAGGCCCTTCTTAAAAAGGGTGAAAGATATGTATGGGATGAGGAGTGTGGTCGTGAATTTGATGACATTAAGTGTGTGGTTACTAAAGCTATTCCTCTCAAGCCCTCTGATACTATGGATCCCAGCATTGCAATCACTGATGCCAGCCAGCATGGGCTAGAGGATGTCCTTATGCACAGAAGGAATGGGAAAGATGAAGTCGTTGCTTTCACTAGTCGGAGTTTGAGGGGAGCCGAGGCATCTTATTCTGTGGTGGAGCGTGAAGTGTTAGCTTGTTGGTGGGGCATTGATCATTTCAGGCAGTATTTGTAGGGATCTGAGTTTGAAGTAAGGGTGGACCCCAAACCGCTGGTGGATCTGTTTAACACAAAGGGGCAGGTAGAGCTTAGCCAAGAATTGCCAAATGGCAATACAGGTTACAGGATTATTGCTATCGGATGGTGTATATTCCAGGTGTGAGGAATGTAATGACAGACTGCCTGCTGAGGTTACCTTTGAAGTGTGAAAGTCAGAAGCATGAGACATCCTGGAAAGATGAGGACGATATTGTAGTTAATGAATTGTCTTCTGCTGTTCAAGAAGCCCTTTCTGAGCTGGTTTGGCTAGAAGCTTTGCAACAGGAGGATACTTTATGACAAGTGATGACATATGTTGGATCTGGATGGCCAGTTGGGAAATTGTCAGATGCTGAGTTGGATGCTTTCAGAAATATTGGCCCAGAGCTTTCAGTGGTCAAGGGTCTTTTGTACAGGTCGGATGTTTTGGTGGTTCATGAGTTGAAATCTAATGTAGTATCTTTGGCGCACAAAGGTCATATTGGGATGAGCGCCATGAAAAGGAGAGTGAGGGACATGTTTTGGTGGCAGGAATGGATAGAGATGTTGAACATTTTGTCAGGGAGTGTATTCATTGTGTGGCCAGAGATAAATCGTAAGAACTGTTCCCAGTGGTGTGGGTATTGTTCCGGTGCCTGATAAAGCATGGTCCAAGTTGGCCATAGATATAATTAGTCCTCTAGTTGTAAGCAACATCCAAGTCAAGTATGGCATTGTGATAGTTGATTATCATTCAAGATGGCCTGAGGTGGCGTTTGTGAACAACATTACTTCATATGTTGTGAAGAATGTGTTGGAGAAGTAGCTTTTGCGTGAAGGGGTACCTGATGAAATTATCTATGTTAATGGGCCGCAGTTTGTATCCTTGGAGTTTGAGGAGTTCCTTAGGGATTTTGGCATAAAACACACCAGGACATTGTTATATCATCCTAAAAACAATGGTCTTGTGGAACGTTGTAATAGGGTGATAAAGGAGAATATTCAGCTGTCTTTGGTGAATGGTTTGGACTGGATGTTGGAAGTGAGGAAGTTGTTGTGGGTGATCTGTACTACCCCAAATTCAGAAACTAAGGTTTCGCCATTTGTTTTGATGAAAGGTAGAGTACCAGGATCAAAGTTGAACTGCATTTGGAAGCAGAAGGAAATGCCTTCTAAAAGAGTGTTAGAAAATGTGGGAGAGAGGAGGAAGGTTGCTCAAAGCAGGTATGTGTGGAGTGCTTCTAAAAAACTGGTGGTGAATGAAGGTGACATGGTTCGGGTTAGAATGGTTGGTATTGCTAAAGGTGGTAATAGTTTTTCTAGCCCCAAGAGGGTAGTGAGAGTGGGAACGCATACTGTGACCTTGAATGATGGTAGGTATTGGAACAAGGAGAAAATATCTGTTGTGCGAGGTTTTGGTGTACGGGATGTTCCTACAATGCATGGATCACAAGCAGTTGTGGTTAGAAGGTCATCCAGGAAACGTACTATGCCTGTTAAGTTTCGTGTTTACAAAACATAATCAGGTTCTGTACTTTCATGAAATGTGTTGTATATGTTATATCTATGTAATTTATATTAGTCTGTTTTCTTGTATGGTTTTAAGGGGAAAGATGTGTTGGGTTCTTATTGGAATCGTATGTCACAATGGGTGGAATGTGTTGATTTGAATTGCCAGGCTGAAGGGCAGTTGCTGCGACCTGCCATCCTTCTGGTCGTATACTAAGGAGCACAATAAAAAGAAGATAAGCTTACCTGCCTCCGGGCTTCCTTTCACCATCGTTCTTCCAGCAGCCCATAAGTGGTGAGGATTTGACACCATCTTTGCTTCAGGATACTTAGAATAGTCACTAATGACACCTAAGAAATTCCTTCCATCAGTATGTCGACACTGGCTCTGATCCAGGGATCAGCAGGAAAATCTTCTGTGATGACAGGGGCCAGTATATCACGTGGTCTAGATACTTAATATACAAAGCATTCTTTTATCATGGTCTCTACCATGTTATCTTTCTGAGGAAACCAGACTTTACTCCTCAATCTGGCTTTGGTCTTCACTATGCCCTGGTGACCTGCATTGGCCAAGAGGAGGACACGAGCAGTGAGAGCTGATGGGATAACAAAACAATTGTCTCTCAAGAGTAGTCCATCAGAAGTTACTGCTGATTTGTGTTGGACATGGTGCAAAGATGTCAGCGTCCACTGTGTGACGAGGCTGGTCATTAATGATAGTCTTTCAGGAGCCTTGGCAGATGCTTGAATTGCTAACTGGAGGCAGTCATTGGTTGTGATAGCCACTTTAATGTCAGATAGCAAACTCCTCAAACCTGTGCCTCCAGACAGACGTGTTCCCCTCTTTCCTCCGTGGTCTCGGGTTCTTTGTAAGTTCTAGGCTGAGAGTGTTGAGATAGGGAGACTGCTGGGTCTTGAGAACCAGGCTGGTAGGTGAAGGTGGCCCATTACTCCTGAAGCAGAACAATCATTTTCAGATACCTAGTGGGTGCTTTACTGCTGTCCCTTGGACAAGAAGTACTAGTGGTTTTTGATTTGTTGACACTGAAGGTATGGTGGTAGAGGTAAAGGTGAGCATCCTATTGGTTGAGAACGGCATCTCTGATTGCCTGAAACACTTGTTGGTGTTCACTTGTCCACCCACAGGCTGAAATAGATTTGACACGATCTCACAGTGGTTTAGTGAGAGAACAAATTTTCCCAGTGAGCCGACCACAATATGTCAACATACATAGGAAGCAGCATGCTTTGAATGCTCAGGACAGTGAGGTAGTGGATTTGATGTTGTGTTCTTTGGATGGATCTGCTGGTAAACCGCCTGTGGTGAAGTGGTACCACAAAATTCAATGCTGGGTTTAATAAAATCACAATTTCTTTTGTTCAACTTAAGGCCGCAATCATGAAACCACTGCAGAACAGTCCTCAGATGACAGTGGTGTTCCTCTATGGCTTTTGTACAATAATATAATTATTATTTATTGCTTGATTAACAAAAATCATTGCAACTAAAACATTAGTATTATGTATATAAAAAACACAGGGGCATATTCTCAAGGAACTATCGCCGAGTTAACGGCACTTTATCTCAGCCAAAGTAGCAATAAAATTATCTCCCCATTCACAAGCTGGTGCAAACAGCCCATATCACCAGTTTACCTGCGATAGCACCCGCAAAAAACATCGCCACAGATGAGCCCGGCAAATATCCCTAATGAGATGCAGAGTAGGCGTTCCCGAGCAAAAAGCCGCGACAACACCACAACCCAACATTCACAACGACCAGCCAGATCGGCGATAAGAACACAAAACAGGCGATACGGCGCGTTAGCAGCAGGAAATTAACACCTGCTCTGACCTGGTGCAAAGTCGGACGACAACCTGCACCAGAAAAGGGAGCCCAGCCCACAGCCACACCTGAAGAACAACAGATGCCATGGAGCTACTCATCATGCAGCTCGGAGCCCCAACAGGGCCACAAAACCCACCGCCACCACCCCCAGGCCCCCCCCCCCCGGACCACCACAGAGGCAGCGCAGACAAAGACAGCGGACTTTCAGGAAACGCACCAGCCTCACAGACTTAACCCCAGAGAATGTCATTGCTCACTACAGACTCAAAAGGCCAACCATCCTCCGCATCCTGAACATCATTGCCCACAGGCTGACGGTACCAACACAGCAGACAACCAACATCCCACCTCAGACAAAGCTGCTGGCTGTGCTGCACCTGTTGGCCTCTGGGACATTCCAACCAACAACCGCCAGAGTCAGAGGAGTCTCACAGCCAGCCCTATCCAAGTTCCTCAAACCTGTCCTGGATGCCATCATCAGCTTGGTACCCCAGTACCTATACTTCCCCCACACTGCGCAGGAACAGCTGGAGACCAAGCAAGGCTTCTACACCATAGCTGGCTTCCCCCACGTGTTGGGGGCAATTGACTGCACACATGTCCTACTTGTGCCCCCTGTCGACACTGCACACAATTACCGCAACAGGAAGCACACGCATTCCATCAATGTGCAGGCAATAGTGGACCACCGGGGACTCTTCACCAATGTCGTCGCCAACTACCCAGTCAGTGTGCATGATTCATACATCTTCCGACAGTCCATCATCAAACGGCGCTTCCAGGATGGCACCTACGGAAATGCAGTGCTCGTTGGTAAGTACCAAATGAACACACCCCACACCTCAACTCCACAATCATGCAACTCACAACTCTGGGAATGCACACGTTACAAACTCACATACGATATGCCCACCCACCACACACGACAGCACAACGTACTGCAGTAACCTGGGCTAGCCATGTACATGAGCCATCAACGGCATGGCACCTCAGCCACACAATAGCAGTATGTGGGGAGAGGTAGGAACCAGGCATGTGCGAAGGAGGCAAGTGATCCATGAATGCGAATGCACACAATGCCAAGTGTGGCGTGGAAGTGCTGGACAGACTGCAGTATGCAGACCACAGACATATCCATGTCGACACATACTGCTGGTGGTGGTAGTGTTGTGGACCGTGGGCGCAACCATGTCACCCCAACAAGTGGGAAGTTCTCGGAAATGTAGCTTGTTACGTCCCCCCTGTAAGCGTGTGCGGAGTGGGCTTGCCCGGCGTACGCCAGGCTAGCGTAGGGGTGTGAATAAAAAGCACGTAGCCCTGGGCGTGGTTCTCTTCCGGAATGGCCAACGTGGCTGCCAGGGCTGCGCCTCTCACCCCGCCACGAGGCCGACGCCGTGTGCGGCGGTGCCTGCGATCCTGTGCGCCTGCCGCAGCCCGGGCCGCTGGTCCCCGAACCAGTCTCGTCCTCCCCTGCGCATCCAGGCCTCACTGCTCACCTGCCGACACCGGCGTGTCTCCAAGAGGGCCCACCACGTGCAGGTGCTAGCTCAAAGCAAGAGGCCCGCGACCTTGGCAGCCTCCTCAGACCATCACGGCCTCCGCAAGCAAGGCCCGCAGTACTCCTTTCACGTTGACGAACTCCACCGGCATACACAGCGGTCAAGTAGGTCACACATTTGGAACTGAGTCTTGATTCCACAATGGCAGAGTACATATTTATGGCATCGTTTATATCCCTATACTCCCTTCGATGTGGTGCCACCAACTCTGTGCATAGCATTCCGACCACACGTGTCTGTGAGCCCTTGCGAACTTCTGCCTTCGGCCTACACAGCTGTCCAGCAGGCCTCACACCAATCCAATACAGTCCGTAACAGGCCAGACACGGCATCGTCGCAGGGTGCACACCCGCTCCGCTCTTGTGCCTCCACCTCCGTCAACCATGAATCTTCTCCACATGCCATTTCAACGCTGTGTGTTAGAGATCCAGGAGGAGCTAGCTGCACAGCGGTTGCCCCGTGCTGACCGCTGCCTCCGGCACACACTGCAGTCGAGTAGGACACACAATTGGAACTGAGTCTTGATCTGTTCATTGCAGAGTTTATATCATTGTACAGGCCTCATCGCAGACTGCATCCCCTTCCAGCTCTGGGGCCACTGACTCTGTGCCACGGGAGTCATGGACACTCTCTGGTTGAACGTTGATGGCGTCGGAGACTATGGCCTGGGGGTTGTCTTCATCATCATGTAGATGATACTGACATTGTGGGAAAAAGGGGACTGTAGCATTCAACTCCTCCATATTGCCTGTTTCTGCTTGCTTCTGCCCTCTGCATCATGCCCTGGATGGACACCTTCCACTGTCCCCGATAACACTCCGCGACATTCTCCTTGGACATCAACGAGGACCCACTCAGCTCTCGTGGCCCTACCTCAGTGCATCACAAGTCACCGTCCCATGGCGGTGTGCCTGTGCCGGCCGCTGAGCATCCGGGGCCACTGACTATGTGCAGCTCAAGTCATGGACCCTTTCTGTTTGTCATTTGAACTCCTGATTGTCTGATCACTGTTGTAGTTGTTGTCAGCACCAACCAACCCCTGAGGGGTGGCTTACACTGCCCAACATCCATCCAGCACAGGCGTCACTGGACGTGTGACCCTGGCAAGTAAAGGTGCCGGGCGCACGTGCCCGTAGCCAGTTCCACTAATTATCTCAGTGTGTCCGTGTGGTCATTCTGTATGCATGTGGGCCCCGGGCCATACCACATTACATTGTGCTGTGTACAGCGTGCGCAACCTTGTCACCTCAGGCAGTGGGGTGTACCTGGGACATGTATCTGTGTCGGACCCCCCTGTGAACGTGAGGGAGTGGACCGGCGTACGGCAGTACGGCTTAGGGGTGTGGTCATTCAACACGTGGCTCTGGGCGTGATTGAGTTTAGGCCTTGCCAAGGCAGTAACTGATGCGTGTGTCTCAGGTGTAGTGTCGGCGCCACCCGTCACGCAATATACAATGTTGCTATGCAGCATGCCCCCGGAGTACGGGCTCGGCCGAGGGGTAAATGAGGGTGCGCAAGCCCGCTTGGGGTCAGGGGGTCAGACATGCCAACTGTTGTGTGTGTCGCTATTTCCGCAGCATAAGCCAAAGGTCTACCCTCAACCGCATGGCGAGTTCAGCCAGGCATGAACTCTACAGCTGTGTCCGCCCTGTCCTTACCATAGGCCTACACACACGTGTCCGTCCACCTTCAGCGCACGACATCACTGTGTCGTTGTCAGGCTTGTGGACATGCGCAGACAGGCATGACAATAGTGTGCCGTAGGGGTGCAAGTGATGCAACCGCGCTGCGCACAGTAGTGAATGGACTCGGGGGGAGGGAGGCGCAGCAGTGAGGCCACGTAATTCACATTGATGCCGCTCATGTGCAACAAGCAGTACATGCCATGCAGGAATCACAAAGTCACACATCACACACCAATGAACCACTGAGCCTGCCAACACATCATGCAGAACCAACTTTTGACTCATGTCTCTCTGCACTGTCACAGGTGACCAAGGATATGCACTCTGCGCTTGGATGATGACACCCCTCCGAGCCCCGAACACACAGGCCCAGAGGCAGTACAATGCGGCCCACAAACGCACCAGGGGCATCGTGGAACGCACATTTGGCATGTTGAAGTCACGTTTCAGGTGCCTGGACGTCACAGGTGGGAGGCTCCTGTACAGCCCAGACATCGTGTGCAAGATGATCGTTGCATGTTGTGTGTTGCACAACATATGTGTACGCAGCAAGGCCCCATGGATACAAGTGCCAGATGCACAGGAAGATGATGAGGAGGTTGAGGCAGGTGGACCACATCCCACTGCAGCCGCAGCAGGACTTGCCCGTAGGAACACCATCATTGACAATTTCTTCACATGAGCACGTCACATTGTGACTGTCCTTGGCAATCATGGGACAGTACAAAATGACCACAGGCACAGCATGTGCTAATAAATGCATTCAAAATACACATTCCCTGAGTGCATGTCACTCATCTGTACAGGCACATCACTTAGACAAGTGTGAGTGCGATATGTATTGCTGACAATTTTCTGATTTGTTCATGGATGGTGGGTGTGTCACCTCTGTGCAGAGGGGCTGTTTGGGGTGTCACGTATTCGGACTGCCAGTTCTGTGTGTCGCAGTTCGTAGGGAATCCCACTCTTCGGCGTCTCACATGTGTCCAAAATCATTCCATTTTGGCTGCCATTTGTGTCCTACAGGTGACAACAGGGCTCCTTTTGGGGTCAGATATGTACCACCATGATGCAGGGATTCCCCCTGTGGCTCAAGTACCACAACACGGGCAACATGTACGTAAGCAGGAGTCACTGCCCCTACATTCGTCCACTCTTTCATGGTGGATTGATCATGGTCATGACACGTCTGTGTGCAGGAGGGGTTGCTTGTCCCTCTGCAATGTGAAGGGGAGATGCGGTTTCAATGTGTGTTCCATGCATGTTTCAGCATTGGCGCAGTTTACATGCAGATTGCATGTCAATGTACATTGTGACTGTGAGGAGATGCCTATTTGATGCGGGACAATGGTCATTTGTTCTACGTCACGGATGTGTGGTTGTGCTCGTACATTGTCATCTCACCGTTTTTTTGCTCTGCTTTTATGGTGCATTTTCCCGCATGACGCGTGGGAATTGCAGGCCTATTGCTGGGTATCGCTGATTTTTGTATCGGGAGTGGCATCATCGCTACTATTTTCGCGTTCGTGTTTCGCGTTTTTTAGGCGTCGCGTTGATTTTAACGAGTTTATTTGACGCATTAGCGTGGGACTATCGCATGGGGCCGCCGTGTTGTGAATACCACGTTAACACGGAGTTGTTTTCCCGCGATAGACTGCGATGTGAAGGGTTGCGTTAAGCTAAACTTGCGGTGGTTATCACACGTTCTTGAGAATATGCCCCACAGTTCCTTAGTCAAATCGATATATTAATTAACTACATCCATTTTTGTTTACCTAATTCGCCAATTGATATACAACTGTACACAAGAAGAAAAATGTTTTCAGTGGTTACATGCCATACTGGAACATTGATACCACAAATACATATCCTTTATCGCAGTCGTTCATAGAATCATAGAAAAAGTAACATATAATAATCAAGTATTTCCCAAGGATATATGATAAAAAAAGAAAACTGTAATCATTATGTACCCTTATACAATTTAACTATAAAGTGCCTAAGGGCTTTCAAATGGTCTATAGAAACTACTCACACAAATAGCTAAAAGAACTGTCCATCATAGACCGTAATGTAAGCCATAAAAAAATACTAAAAGCTGTAAACATTATACAGCCTTGTGCAAATGAACAATAAAGTGTCTGTGTGCTTTCACATAATCTTTAGAGCTTAATTATAGAAGTTACCAAAGTGGAGTCATTGGGTCAGATTTGCATAAACATACAAAGTGCAGGTGCCAAAAACATGGCTTTTGTACAAACCAGGATGTTGTCAATGACATTGATGACTCCATGGAGCATGAGAGGACCTCTATGATACAGTTCAGAAAGACCTAAGTAGCACCGGAAATGTCAAAGCTCAACTTCTTACAATGTTGAATTCCAACTTGATGTCATCATCATCATCAAATATAACTTTATTTCGATCACAGAGATCTTAAAAAGTACATAACACAAGAGGAATTAAAAACAGAGTATAAAAACATTTTCTTAGAAATTTTGTTTTAAGAGGACATAAATACCATTAAAGCTTTAAAAAGACAGTGAAACCGAGTAAAAAATACAGTACTTCATACAATACATTTGGAGCGCTTGATCCAAAGTGCATACCAGTATTTTGCAAGGCCAAAAACTATTACCCTACGTGTGTCTGCATACAAAATTCTCAATACCTCTAGGTAATGGCTGGGACCAACCAATCTACATAATGGAATTATCCACTTTTTCCTCGGAGATATGTAATGTGGACAAAAAAATAGTAAATGCACAATGGATTCTGGGCTGGCTTTGAACAAGGGACAGAGATCATCCTTAAAAACATTACAACGCCACTTAATACAAAACAATTTTGTTGGCAAAGTCTTGTAACGAAACTGTAAAAAAAAGTTTGCATGCCAGAGGGGGAACAATTTCATCAATAGTGTCCTCATAGGGGGGAACACATTTGAAATTAAGAAACTCCTGGGTCAGACTACCCTCTGGTTTTATCTACTCCTTCTCAGCTGTTGTTTCCCAGAACATCACTTTAATCCTGGCCCTCGAAATAGAAGCCAGACTTTCCAGATTGGACCAAAACTCCTCCAGCCCAAGCCTGCGCAAGAGGTCCCTCAATGAGCTAAACCATGGAATCGAGGTTACCTGGGGGAGTTTCAAAAGACTGGACAGGGCCTCGCGGTAAGGGGTAAGCTCTTCAACAGTCCATAACCGATACCAGAAGATAAATAATTTATAGTCTAACTTGTGGACCAACTGTCTATGGGCAAAATCCAAATAAAGGGGAGTCAGAGGGGTACTGAGGGATAGGTCTAACAGATATCTCAGAAAGCGATTTTCTATGCTAGACAAACAATTTGTGTTACCAGTGCCCCAGAGTTCTGCTCCATAAAGGGCCCCCTCAAGGACTTTAATACTGTTGATTCCCACGGCTGGGGCCACTTGCCTAGACAGTGCATGTCTATGAATTTTACTAATGTGAACGGTCTGCTGAGTAAGTGACAATTTCACCCTCTCAATGTGGGGAGCCCAGTGCATATTTGGGGTCAGACGGATACCCAGATAATCAAAAACCTCTACTTGCTCCAAAAGACTGGTTCCTACAAGCACGTGTTTTTTTAGATGGTTTAGCAGTACCTCTTGAGAAAATCATATATTTTGTTTTGGCCTCATTTCATACCAGGCCCCGCTCATCGCAGAACCGCACGAAATCATTCAGGAGTTGTTGGAGACCTTGCGGGGATTTGGAAATTAAAAGTGTGTCATTGGCGAAGAGAAGAGCAGGTGTTCTTCTTGCGCCGATTTTGGGAGCATCACACCCGTCATGATCTAAAAAGTCAACCACCCCATTCAAAAAAAGCGTAAAAAGTGTGGGAGCTAACACACATCCCTGTCTCACTCTACGTTGAATTGGGAAATTCTCTGTTACTTGATTGTTCTCCCCCCACCTAACTTGAGCTGTGCTTGGTGAATGCAGTCGGATTAAAATATCTAACAGATTTCCCGGTATATTATTATATTATTATATAAGATTTGTAAAGCGCGTTTCTGCCCTAGGGCTTCCCAGCGCTAAGAGACAGGGAGAAGGTAAAGTCTGGGAGAAGATTAGAAATGCTGCTTGAACAGCCACGTTTTGATTGATTTAGGAAATTCTGGTTCCTTGTCCGGGGTCTGACATTACCTCGGTAGGGAGTTCCAGAGTTTGGGAGCTAGGTGGGAGAAGGATCTCCCCCCCCCCCACCTCACTTTACTGTTGGTTTTAGGAGTCTCTGCCCGCTCGATCTCAGGTTCCTATTTGGGACATATGGGGATACCAGATTTCTGATTTTTCTAGGGCCCTTGTTGTGTAAAGCTCTGTGCGTTATGATCAGTACCTTGAATTTGATTCTGGCCTCCACCGGGGGCCAATGTAGCCCTTTAAGGTGCTTTTTGGCAGACTCCCGAGCTGGGGCCTTGCACAGCAGTCTAGCTGCCGCATTCTGGACCACCTGAAGTCTGTTGGTCACGTATTTTGGTGCACCTAGAAATAGCGAATTTCCATAGTCCAGACGTGATGTGACCAGAGAGTGGACTACAGTCTTCCTAAGCTGTATTGGGATCCGATCTAGGATTTTCCGGAGACTTCTAAGTAATCCGAAACAGGTGGCAGTGACTTTCTTAGCTTGAGTCATCATTGAAAGGTCCTTTTCTAGCCAAAAGCCCAGGTTCTTGATGGAATCTTTAGGCATAGGCGGGCTGCCTAGACAGTCCGGCCAGCTTATAGATGGCCTAGGAATTGTCTTTTTCCCGAGGATCATTAACTCAGTTTTGTCCCCGTTTAGTTTTAAGCAGCTCTTAGTCATCCATTCCATGACTTTTTCCATGCAGGGCGATAACCTATCGGAATCCCCGTTGGTTCTAGGGTCTAAAGAGATCACCAGCTGCGTGTCGTCGGCGTAGGACGTCATCGAGATATCAAAGCTGTGGGCAATCTGAGACAGTGGCTCCATGTACACATTAAACAGCGTGGGGCTCAGCGAGGAGCCCTGTGGCACCCCACACTTTAATGACATTGTTTTTGATAGAGTGTTGTTTTCCAGGACTTGGAACGTTCTTCCCTCCAGGAAAGAGATGAGCCACTGTAGCATAGTGCCTTGTACCCCGATGGCCGAGAGTCTGCTTCGCAAGGTGTGGTGGTCCACCGTGTCGAAGGCAGCACTCGGATCCAGGAGGAGTAAGGCTGCTGAGCTTCCCCGATCTAATGATGTTCTGAGTTCCTCCACCACTGTCAAAAGAGCAGACTCGGTGCTGTGTTGTGCACGGAATCCCATCTGGGTGGGATGGAGACAATGGTTTGTTTCTAGGAACTCAGCCAATGATTTATTGACGCGTTTCTCCAAGAGCTTGCCCACAAACGGCAGCAATGATATGGGGCGGCAATTCCCTAGTTGTGCTGGATCTGCATTGTTTTTTTTTAGCAGGGGTTTGATTATAGCGTGTTTCCAGGCCGCTGGGACCATGCCCGTCTCCAGAGACTGGTTCATGGTCTTAATTAGAGAAGGAAGAATGGCGGGTGGGACTGTTTTAAGGAAGTGCGGTGGTGCTGGGTCTAGTGGTGATCCAGACTTCACTTTGCCCATCAATGATTCTACCTCCTCTGCCTCCACTAGCGTGAGGTTGGTGATAGTGTTTATTGGGGGAGCTACCGCCTGATCCTTTTCCCACCTTGTGGTAGTTTCCCCGCCCTAAAGGAGCTGTAGATGTTCGTAACTTTAGAGAGGAAGTAGTTGGCTAAGTCGTTACACCTCTCTTCCGAGGTCTCTGTTGAATGAAGGTCCTGGGCTGGGGAGGTTAAAGCCTTGACTACCGCAAACAATTCCCTTGAGGAGTTCTGGGCCAAGCTGATTTTCTCCTCAAAGAACTTGGCCTGTGTTTCTTTAATACCGTTGTGGTAGATTCTAATGGCTGATTTATACAAGGTTTTAAGTTGTGGGTCGTAGTTTTTCCTCCAGTCCCTTTAAATTTTTTTTGCAGTTTTTCTTTAACGCTAGCAGTTGAGGGTTGAACCATCCCTCCGCTTTGGGTCTGGCTTTAGATTTGGAGGTGACTTTGGGGGCTACTTTGTCTAAAGATTGGGTGATCCAGGTTTCCCAGCTTGAGTATGCTTCCTCCACTGTTACTGGCATCTTGGTATTTAGTGTATTTGTTTCTACTAGGACATTCCCCCACGCCTCTGCGTTGAGCTTAGCCCAGCACCTTTTCTTTGTCTTGCCATTGGGGGAAGCCCCATGTTGGGTATACCCATCTCTTTTAAAACTCTCCATAAACTGCCTCTGGGAACAAAATCAAACGCAGACCGTAAATCGACAAAGGCCACATAAAGCTTCCCTCCCATAATATTAACTTTCTTCTAATATATGCAAAGAAGATGGAAGGCCTGATCCAAGGTGCTGGTTTTTGCACGAAAACCCGCTTGATAATCACTCAAGATTCGGGACTCTAGGATCCAATCCTGGATCCTGGCCAAAATCTGTTTGCAAAAGATTTTCTGCAGGGAGTCATTGAGGTTTATGGGCCTATAACTAGCCGGCTTAGCTCTATCCCCCTTCTTGTAAATGGTAATTATTTCTGCTATTTTCCACGAAGGGGGGATTGTAGCACCAGATGTAATGGAGTTGGTAAGCAAATTTATATAGCAGCCCCAGAGGATAATATCCTCTCTATACAAGTCATATGGGATTCTATCGGGGCCCAGAGCACGGGCTGGGACACACGAGCGAATCCCTGCTTGAGTTTCTTCAATAGAAAAAACTAGACCTTCACCCACTCCAGTCGGAACCTCCCTCCTCCTATCACTGGCTGCTTCCATTACTGTAATGCCTATTTCGTAAAGGGACCCATAATAAGACACCCACTCCTCAGGCTGGACAGTGAACTCCAGAGCCGGCTTTCTCCCCTTAAGCCAATGAGCTGCCTTGCTCCAGAAAGTCTTAGGGTCTTTGACTGTCAGCCCCCTCTGTAGGGAGGACCACAAAGAACCTTCTCGATTCTTCTTTGCTTTCTCCTTAACCTGCCTATACTTGGCCCTACTTTCCACTACCGCTGGATGTGTTTTCGATTTTACTGCACGTACAAGCGCCCCCTTTGCTTTCCTACAGTCCTGGTTGAACCAAGCAACCTGGGAGTCACCTCTCTTATGTGTGGTGTTTATCTCCTTTTTTAGCACCTTACACGGTTTACTCAGTATGTCCCTAATCTCGTTATAGAGTGACTCATGGCGGGTGCCTAGAATTTTTACTACATCGTTTATGGGGTAGTTGGCCAGTTCTTCCAGCTCCTGGCGGACTTTCCTTTAGCTGCATCAAGATCCCCCAGATGTTCCTCCACCCAGTCCCATCTAATTTGTCTCTGGTTGTTCGTGATGGATCGGGCACCCAAATTGGGTCTGCCCGTGATGTCAGGTTCATGAGTACCCGGCTTGATAAGGGAAAGGAAAAGGGCATTATGGTCACTATCTATTCTTTTGGTCACTATCATGTCTAGGGGTCAAAGTTTAAGGGCAACCAAACAGTAATCGATTCTGCTAGCATGGCCAGGTCTATTAAAGGTAGAATCTCCCTTAGGGTCAGAGTTCGTTCTCCCATTTGTGGCTCTCAGATCATGCTGCAGAGGGCCAACATCTGTGCTCCTCTCTTCGTCCACCTAACCGTAGGAAGATCTAACTGTGGGATTTGGCACTCACTGTCCCACTCCTCAGTGAAATCTGACAGAATGAGGGCAAGGGGTTCAAATGTGCAGTTAAAGTCACCCATTACTAGCACAAGAACATTGTCAGAGAGTTTGGACAAGGCATGGTCTAGGATGCGGATCGTGTTTGTCTCCTCGGTACCCCGCACCACTCTGTTATATACATTAAAAATCCTAGTTTTCCAGCCACTGTTAAGTGTCAGCTCTAGCACTAATATATCTAGGGAATCAACGTGGACCAGCTTGACTTTTGACCCTAGTGCAGTTTTGACCTAGACTGCTAGACATCCGGAGGGTCTCCCCATCTTTTTCCTAGTAGCATTTATACCATACGCAGAAAGCCCGCTTCTGTGAGGAGTACAAAGACTCCAGGTTTCTCGAAATAAAATCCCATCATAGGAATCCACAAAAGTACACCATTCTCGATCAGCTAATAGATTGGAAATCCCTGCCACATTCTAGACAAGAAACCTTATATAATGATCACAAACTCTGGGGTGGCTGGGTTTGCTAGAGCGATCCGTGGGTTCCCCCCTTTCTACTGTATCGGGATAATTAGGAGCCCTACCCCTATTGTGCCTACGACAGTTGGCTCGCAATGAGCCTCAGAATTTCTGGCCAACCCTGGATGGATAGAGACTACTAACTGGTGCGCATTTGGGGATGACCCAAGGGACCCTTGGTTGTTGTCTGGGGACTTCAAACCCTCGACCTAGAGTCACCTCTGCCCTCTCAAATCACCCATGCTGTGTGTGGGGTACCCTGCCGGGGCAGGCCTAAGTAACACTGAATCTTGCCTGACTGGGGGGTCTATATCTGATGGTAATGGAGGAGTTCACAGAGGGAATAGTGTGGGAGTCAATTGACAATAGACCAACAACCATGTCCTTATCAAAAAAACTAACTAGGATCATATCCCGTGGTGACCCTGAAAGGGGCAGTCTTTCTACATATTTGATGTCGTCTCTAATAATTGAGTAGCAGTATCGAGTAGACCTAAACCAGTGGGTGACCTTGTTTTTGAATGAGTCCTGGTCTTTGCACCCATCCTTGGAGAGTTTGGGAACCTCTGGAGGGTATACCACTGCTTGGTTACCCTGAACATTGGGTCTGGTGTAAACACCATCCCTCACTACCACATATCCCAATGGCCCCCCTTGATCTAAGTAGGAAGAGCACCCTTCATCTAATGTAACCTCGCCTCTGTCTGTCACCATACCCCCTCCCCTGCCTTGGCCAACACCTCGAGGGTGTGCTGTCGATTTAGTACACGAGTCACTGAAATAGTGACCTCTAGGGCGTGAAGGAGGGGGGTGATGAGGGCCTAATTCCGGCAACACAGTACACTGGTCTATCGTCACCCACCCTGGAAAGTCCCAGACACCTATCTTCACTTCCCTTTTTGATGGTAGTCAGGGATGCTGTGGGGGCCTCTATTGAGACAACCTTCTCACAATTTACCCTCTCTGTTAGACTAACAGCCTCCATTCTCAGTGCTGCAACCTCGTCTCTTAAAGACTCAATTAGAGTTTTCAGGGCCTTTATCTCACTTACTGGGATTTCACAATTATCCTCATGATCATCCACCCCACCCCCTACAGTCCCGACCTCCTCATTAGCAAGAACCTGAAATCTATTGTGACATTCTACTTGTGTAGCATACACCACATCCGGAGGATCCCTTGTCTCATTTCGGGGTAAGGGGGAGGCTAGACCAGGCTCTAGAAAGCTGTACCTACTTCCAAGAACCTTTCTCCGTCCTTTTATGTGTTTTTTAAACATTTGAGGGATTCGCCTAACAGGTTGTTTTGCTGATGGCGATACGGGGGAAGTGGCCAACAAGTCACCACAGTTATTTTCAGAACATGGGGAACTACTAGGCAAGGAGGGTGGGAGAGGTATCCCAGAATGGACTATTTCATGACAGTTGGACAGTAGCGATTCTATCCTATCCATTGTCTCATGACAGACAGCACCCGAGGCCTTCTTTTTGGGAATGTCCATACCCTGGGCCCTATCCTGGCCTTTCCTTTTACCCAACTCTCGATGTGCCCTTTAATAGAAACCCAAGAGCCCTAGAAAAAGTTAACCAAAAGAAACACACTACCACCCACTCAGGGCCCACACACAAGATATACAGGAGACAATGTCCTGGAGTTGGTTTGTTGTGGTTGGTTAGGTTTGTAGCTGGGAAGTGCAGTGGAAAGCAGAAAACAGAAGCAGTTCCAGGGAAACCAACACCAAGAGCTATTTCAGTACCTTTCTTAAGCAGGGAACAGTCCAGAGCACTCTGTGGCGGCTTTCATATAGAAAAGTTCAGCCAACAACGACCAAGGGAGGTGGCCCCGCCCTGCCTCTTCCTGGTGCTGACGGGCGCAGACTGGCCCGCCCTTGGCCCGGGCTTTGCCCGGGCGCGGCTTGGCCTCGCCTGCATGCGTCCCACGCTGTGGGAGCCCTGTGAAGGTTAAGAGCGCCTCCAGGCACGTCGCGTTGGTGGCGTGATGCCGCGAAGGTGCTTGGGGGCTGTGGTCTTGCTCTCCGGTGCAGCCAAAACAAACACGGGCTCCCCAACTTGATGTATCTGGATTCTCTGGCTGGAGGTTCACTTTTGAGAACCAGTCAGCTGCAGTGACTTCAGTCACCTGATCATCCACTGTAGGTCTTAGGTGACATTCTCATTTGCTAGTTCTGTTAGTCAGACGCATGTCCATGCAAATGTGGACTTCATCTGGTTGTCATGGTTTTCAGTCTTCTACAATTGGAGAGATCTCCCATTGTATCAGACCTTCAGCTTTTTTGATAATGCTGGCTTGTTATAACTGCGCTAATTCTGTTTAATTTTAGATCACATATCAAATAGGATCCACCGACAATGCAGACTGCATGGTGTGATCAATATTTAGTTGCATCCTCTTGTCCTTTGGACATGCTTTATCTTTAGAAAGTGCTGAAAATTCAACAAGAATGCTGTTCCGACTGCAGGTTCTTACACTCGACTGCTGATAATAGTACCTGATACAGACTTGGAAACAATAATTTTGATGGGGCGATGCAATTGTTTTTTGAGCAAGATGCAATACAAAGACTCCAAAGAATGGCAGAGGCGCCATGTTTCTGTATCTAAAAAGGCAAACTGTGGTTGAATGATGGGCTGCACAGACAAAATATCGAGTTTTTAATTTCGACCTACCATAATATCGAGTTTTAAATATCGTAGGTCAAGAATATAGACTGCAAGAATATCGTGGTACAGAATATCGACAGTAAGGTAAGAAATATCGGTTTTTTTAATATCGAAGACCGTAATATCGTTTGTAAAAATGTTGTTAATATTATCGATGTTTATATTAGTGTTCTGTATTTTAGTATGTGTGTTAAAAGTATGTGATGTAATTTTTTGGTATGTGTAGTTTTTTTTTTAATGTATGTGTTAAATTTTTAGCAGTAAATACTTTTATGTAAATTAATTTTTGCGTATTTTAGTTCTGTAGCTGGTTGTGGGTTTATAGGGGAATTGGGTGGGAAGTAATTTAATTATAAAAAAGTAATTATTAATTTTTATTCATTATTATTTATAATTAATTTATTATTAATTAATTATCACTTGGTAAATTAATATTAATTCATTAATTAATAGATAATTATATAAATTGTGTTATTTTTTTAGGAGCGGGTTGTGGGTTTATAGGGGAATAGGGTGGGAAGTAATTTAAGTATAAAAAAAGTAATTATTAATATTTATTTATTAGTATTTATAATTAATTTATTATTAATTAGTTATTAATTAATAATTAATTAATAGATACTTATATAAATTGTGTAATTGTTTTAGGAGCGGGTTGTGGGTTTATAGGGGGATAGGGTGGGAAGTAATTTAATTATAATAAAGTAATTATTAATATTTATTTATTAGTATTTATAATTAATTTATTATTCATTAATTAAAAAGTTGGTTATTATTTTTTATTAATTGATAATTATATTAATTGTGTTTTTTAGGAGCCAGTTGTGGGTTTATAGGGAATAGGGTGGGAAGTAATTGAATTATAATAAAGTAATTATTAATATTTATTTATTAGTATTTATAATTAATTTATTATTAATTTGTTATTTAATTTTAATAATTATTTAATTGATAAGTATGTTAATTTTAACCCTCTCCTATCCAACACTTTCCCTACTGTTGCACTCTTTGGAGTGGGAATAGTAATTTTTACCCCTACGCTATCCAACACTTTCCCTACTGTTGCACTCACTGGAGTGGGAATAGTAATTTTTACCCCTACGCTATCCAACAGTTTTCCTACTGTTGCACTCACTGGAGTGGGAATAGTAATTTTTACCCCTCCGCTATCCAACACTTTCCCTACTGTTGCACTCACTGGAGTGGGAATAGTAATTTTTACCCCTACGCTATCCAACACTTTCCCTACTGTTGCACTCTGTGGAGTGGGAATAGTAATTTTTACCCCTAAGCTATCCAACTCTTTCCCTACTCTTGCACTCTCTGGAGTGGGAATAGTAATTTGTACATTTCCGCTATCCAATACTTTCCCTACTGTTGCACTCACTGGAGTGGGAATAGTAATTTTTACCCCTCCGCTATCCAAAACTTTCCCTACTGTTGCACTCACTGGAGTGGGAATAGTAATTTTACCCCTACGCTATCCAACACTTTCCCTACTGTTGCACTCTCTGGAGTGGGAATAGTAATTTTTACCCCTACGCTATCCAACACTTTCCCTACTGTTGCACTCACTGGAGTGGGAATAGTAATTTTACCCCTTCGCTATCCAACACTTTCCTAACTGTTGCACTCTTTGGAGTGGGAATAGTAATTTTTACCCCTCCGCTATCCAACACTTTCCCTACTGTTGCACTCACTGGAGTGGGAATAGTAATTTTTACCCCTACGCTATCCAACACTTTCCCTACTTTTGCACTCTGGAGTGGGAATAGTCATTTTTACCCCTACGCTATCCAACTCTTTCCCTACTCTTGCACTCTCTGGAGTGGGAATAGTAATTTGTACATCTCCGCTATCCAATACTTTCCCTACTGTTGCACTCACTGGAGTGGGAATAGTATTTTTACCCCTCCGCTATCCAAAACTTTCCCTACTGTTGCACTCACTGGAGTGGGAATAGTAATTTTACCCCTACGCTATCCAACACTTTCCCTACTGTTGCACTCTCTGGAGTGGGAATAGTAATTTTTACCCCTACGCTATCCAACACTTTCCCTACTGTTGCACTCACTGGAGTGGGAATAGTAATTTTTACCCCTTCGCTATACAACACTTTCCTAACTGTTGAACTCTCTGGAGTGGGAATAGTAATTTGTACATCTCCGCTATCCAATACTTTCCCTACTGTTGCACTCAGTGGAGTGGGAATAGCAATTTTACCCCTCCGCTATCCAAAACTTTCCCTACTGTTGCACTCACTGGAGTGGGAATAGTAATTTTACCCCTACGCTATCCAACACTTTCCCTACTGTTGCACTCACTGGAGTGGGAATAGTAATTTTTACCCCTTCGCTATCCAACACTTTCCTAACTGTTGCACACTCTGGAGTGGGAATAGAAATTTTTACCCCTACGCTATCCAACACTTTCCCTACTGTTGCACTCTCTTGAGTGGGAATAGTGATTTTTACCCTTACGCTATCCAACACTTTCCCTACTGTTGCACTCTCTGGGGTGGGAATAGTAATAGTATCCCCTCCGCTATCCAATATTTTCTCTACTGTTTTAGTTAATGTAGTGTAAAATGTATTTAAAAAAGATTAAAAATATTGTAATATTTTAATTTGTTGTATATATTTTTTATTTATATTATTGGTGTATGTATATATATGTATTTCTAATTTTAATATTTTTTTAACAATTTATAAGTTATTAAAATTATTTATAAATATTATTAAATAAGTATATATATTATATTTTATACATATATGTTTAATTGATTTTTACATTATATGTATTACTTATAATTTTAAACATTTTAAATAATTTTAACTATGGTTTTTTAAATATATGTATTATTTACTTTATTTTACATTATTTTTTATACATTAAAAAAAACGATATTTTTAACAACGATATTTTTAACAACGATATTTTTTATCGATATTTTTGTACTTACCATTATGTAGATAGGACTTTGATATTCTGGACATCGATATTCTTGCGTTGATATTTTTGTAGCTCGATATTCTGACTGTCGATATTCTGTCAGTGATCCGAATGATGGTTAGCGGTGGTTTAAAAAGAAGTATTGTGCTCTTGACATTACGTTCATGAATGCTCCTGTGTCAACAAGCAAAAGACACACAATTGATGGACGGAATGCAGAACAAATCAAAACATTCACCCCCAGTCAAGAGATCTGGGTTAAATCCATCATTCTTTTGCTCACCATGCCACCCCAGTTTAGACCTGGCCATATGCAAATCAGTCTTGACCCTGTGCCTCATGGGAACAGTCCAGCCCGAACTGCCAAGCCAGGTCCTCCTTGGACCGGAAACCAGCATCCTAGGACCGGTTTCGGGGTTTCACCCTCTTCAGCCAGGATAGCTTGATTCCAGTGGCACAGTGAGCCCAGGACCCACGTCTGGGCATACCTGGCGCACTTAGGGCGAAAAAGCAAAAGACACACAATTGATGGACGGAATGCAGAACAAATCAAAACATTCAACCCCGAAACCGGTCCTAGGATGCTTGTTTCCAGTCCAGGGAGGACCTGGCTTGGCAGTTCGGGCTGGACTGTTCCCATGAGGCACAGGGTCAAGACTGATTTGCATATGGCTGGGTTCAAACTGGAATGGCATGGTGAGCAAAAAAATGATGGATTTAGGCCCAGATCTCTGTACTGGGGTGAATGTATGATATTGTTCTGCATTCTGTCCATCATCTGTTGTTTTTGCATTTGTCACCCCGAGTGGGACGGGTATGCCCAGACGTGGGTCCGTGCTCTCCATGCCACTGGAATCAAGCTATCCTGGCTGAAGAGGGGTGAAACCCCGAAGCCGGTCCTAGGATGCTTGTTTCCAGTCCAGGGAGGACCTGGCTTGGCAGTTCGGGCTGGACTGTTCCCATGAGGCACAGGGTCAAGACTGATTTGCATATGGCTGGGTTCAAACTGGAATGGCATGGTGAGCAAAAAATGGATTTAGGCCCAGATCTCTGTACTGGGGTGAATGTATGATATTGTTCTGCATTCTGTCCATCAACTGTTGTTTTTGCATTTGTCACCCCGAGTGGGACGGGTATGCCCAGACGTGGGTCCCGTGCTCTCCATGCCACTGGAATCAAGCTATCCTGGCTGAAGAGGGGTGAAACCCCGAAACCGGTCCTAGGATGCTTGTTTCCAGTCCAGGGAGGACCTGGCTGTGCAGTTCGGGCTGGACTGTTCCCATGAGGCACAGGGTCAAGACTGATTTGCATATGGCTGGGTTCAAACTGGAATGGCATGGTGAGCAAAAAAATGATGGATTTAGGCCCAGATCTCTGTACTGGGGTGAATGTATGATATTGTTCTGCATTCTGTCCATCAACTGTTGTTTTTGCCTGTGTCAACAAGGACATTTACTGGATGGTCACAGATTTGGGCCCAACAATTTGACTGGTTCTTCTGATGGCCTCGCGCATGCCTACTGCATTCACTGCGTGTACAGCACGTTGTGTCACTGTTTCGTTCTCCTCAAGTTTTCCAAGTCTGATTGTGATGGTGTGAGAGTCACTGCTGGTAAACTCTGACACGTGAACCTATGGAATTTCATGTGGTGAATCATCTAGCCTCATGCTGAACTCTTCTTTCCATGCAGAAGGCAGCCTTCGGAGTGAAAGTCGGTACCAACAGAATGGCCACAGGTTGATCTGTGATGAAGGTGGTTGGTTGGATGTTCGATTTGGAGATGGGGTTTACAATCAAGTGGCTTGTATAGCGTGACTACTTACCTGTAAAGGTCTCAAGGCGCTGGTGGGGGGAGGAGGTTTACAGGTTTGGTCTTTAACAGGGACCATTTTAGCAGCAATTCAACATGAGAGGCTCTGGTGTTTAAGAGAGAACAGCATACGGTAAGTGTGTTGGAGAACAAGGGGCCAGATGTACGACCATTCCGTTTTGTGGGTCGCAAATTGTGATTTCTTGTGACTCGCAATTTGCGAATTGCAAACCCGAATGTACTAATGTGTCTCAGACACATAGCGATTCCCAATGGGGTAGCAAAATAACTTGCCTTAACACTATTCATGAGGCAGGTCGCAATTTGTGACTGATTGAGAATGGCCCGCAATCACAGGGATGGTGGCCTGCTGGGACAGTAGCCCACCATGTCTGTGTTTGCTTTTTAAATAAAGCAACTTTTTTTCTCAAATGCAGCCCCTTTTCCTTAAAGGAAAAAGGGATGCGTTTAAAAGAAAAAAAATGAAAAGTTTTCTTTTCAATTTTTAAGGGCAGGCAGTGGTCCGTGGGACCACTGCCTGCTCTTAAAAAATATTTTTGCATACATTCACAATGGAGAAGGGGTCCCCTGGGGACCCCTTCTCGTTTGCAACTGACATACCACCTACTTAAAGTAGGTGGTAACTGCGATTGTTTTGCGACCGCATTTCGCAAAACAATAATAAATACCAGTGCGACTCGCTATTAGGAAGGGACTTCCTTGGCATGCCCATTCCTAATAGCAAGTCTCAGGGCCAGATGTACTAAGAAACAGTTTTGTGATTCTAGAGCGTGCCTTAAAAACACATAAGCTAAATGTGCTTAGCATAGTGTGCCACCGGACTGGTATTTTGCTGTTTCTGTCATCGCATCTAGGTATATAATACAACAAGTAACATTATATCTACAACAACCCAGTACTATTGGCTTTGTCAATGGTTGTTAATTGCATAAGATAAATAGCAACAACTATGGCTTCGTTGTATAGAATATTGAAAATGCTTCAGTTCTGAAATTATGAGGCTGTGAACGAACTATAACGAGTCTCTTCGAAGTTACAGATGTTATATTAAAGGCAGTGAAAAGTGGTACTGCTGTAGATTTACGATTTTATTCACCCTGAGCCTGGGTGAGGGCAAAAATGGAGAGCCCGACAGCGACGCGTCTCAGCAACTGCTTTATAGAACTGCCGGGGCTGAGCACCGGCAGGACCCATCCCACTTAAAGCCCTGGTCCCTCTGCATACTTAAACACATACAAAGACGTGATATTGATCTGGTTTCTTAAGGCGCTTAGCGCTCGGCACGTGCGGCAGAGGTTTTATTTCAACAGCACGCTTACGTCATGGATGAAACCATGAACAACAACAGCAACATTGTGGAGTGTTTATCTACGTTAGTGAAGCCTGTGTACTGCGCGGTGACGCGTCACTAAGGGGTCTATTAGGATGGCGGTCGGAAAACCACCCCGACTGCCATGGTAGCAGAAATCAACCGCCCGCTGGTACCCCGGCAAAACCGGCGGTCAGATTAGGATCAACCGCCAAAAAATCCCGACCGCGGCGGAAAGAGGCAACGAAAACCCGCCCGCAGCGGGCGGAGCCGGTGAAAAACCGTCCGCGACGGTCGGATTTGCAGCGGAAACACCCAAAACCGCCGCCAGGCACGCGGAGTAACCGCCCGTGAAATTAGGATTCCCCCAATGTGACAGCGGTACGTTCCGCAGTTCCCGACCGCCGCGGTCGCAAACAGTGATGAATGGGAGAGCCGGCGGAAGGGCTGTAGCATAGCCACTGCTGCGGACGCTCCGTGACAAAAATGGCAATCGACAGAACAAACCCACAACAAGGCCAGCAAGTGCACACACAAAACTAGCCCTGCCCCCAAAAACACATAACACACCCCAATGACCCACCCCCATGGCAACTCCTAAACTACAAATCCCAGGACAACCCACATACAACACACCTGACAGCAATACCCCATTCTGACACACCCACATAGCTGAGTATAAAACCAGCCCCTTCCCTGACAACAATCCTTTGCAATACTCCAGAAGTGAAGGGCCAAACACCACAGCTGAAAGGAGAGGCAAATCAACACACCATCACTACACACACACACACCACACACATCACCACCACCACTCCCACACCTGCACCTCCAACCCCTTTGCACATCACACACCATACACATCACCACCACCACTTACACACCTGCACCTTTAACCCCTTTGCACATCACACACCATGTCACCACAGAAAATGCCCAAATTCACAGACAGTGAGTTGACAGTCATGGTAGATGAGATAATCCGAGTAGAACCACAATTGTTTGGTAACCTCGTCCAACAGACACCATTACCCACCAGAACGCAAATGAAATGTGGGTAAGGATAGTTGACAAGATCAATGCAGTAGGGACCACCCCACGCAACAAACAGGAAATCATGAAGCGGTGGCATGACCTGATGAGTGTCGTCAAAAAGAAGAGGAACAAGAACCATCAGCTGGCTCAGAGGACTGGCGGTGGCCCTCCCATTCCACCAAGAACATTCACTGCATGGGAGGAGAAGGTGCTTGCCATACTGCATCCAGAGAGTCTCACAGGAATAGCTGGGGGAGTGGAGGCTGGTAAGTACCAACAAATGTCTCTCATTACACAGCTATGTTCTGTCTTGCACAACTACAAAGTGACACCTCCCAGGCCCAAATGCATTCATGTGCACCACAATACCCAACACAGCTCTCACAGATGTAACATGCACTCCATCTTAATCACCCCAAAGGCAGCCAACATTAACAGGGTTGTATGTGACCAGGCAACTAGCACAACAATTCCCACAAGGTCTCCCTTACCCACCCCTGAGCAGGATGTAGCACTCGCCCCCCCCCTAGAAGCATGTGTCAGCCATTGTATGGTTCCCCCTCACCTAACAGGTAGGTAGCCATCTTCCCAGGGAGGGCTGTTTGGGGGTGGGAGGCCTGCACTACAACTCCCACCAGGCACCCCTGTCCCACCCCTGAGCAGGATGGAGCACTCCCCCCACACCCAGAAGCATGTGGCAGCCATTGCATTGTTCACCTTGACCTAAAAGGTAGGTAGCCATCTTCCCAGGGAGGGCTGTTTGGGGGTGGGAGGCCTGCACTACAACTCCCACCAGGCCCCCTGTCCCACCCCTGAGCAGGATGGAGCACTCCCCCCACACCCAGAAGCATGTGGCAGCCATTGCACTGTTCACCTTCATCTAACAGGTAGGTAGCCATCTTCCCAGGGAGGGCTTTTTGGGGGTGGGAGGCCTGCACTACAACTCCCACAAGGGCCCCCTGTCCCACCCCTGAGCAGGATGTAGCACCCCCCCCCAGAAGCATGTGTCAGCCATTGGAATGTTCCCCCTCACATAACAGGTAGGTAGCCTTCTTCCCAGGGAGGGCTGTTTGGGGGTGTGAGGCCTGCACCACAACTCCCACAAGGCCCCCCTGTCCCACACCTCAGCAGGATGTAGCACTCCACCACACCCAGAAGCATGTGGCAGCCATCGTATAACAACAACCAAACTTACAGGTAGGTAGCCATCTTCACAGGAAGGGGTGTTTGGGGTTGGGAGGCCTGCACTACAACTCCCACCAGGCCCCCTCTCTCCCACCCCTGAGCAGGATGGAGCACTCCCCCCACACCCAGAAGCATGTGGCAGCCATTGCATTGTTCACCTTGACCTAACAGGTAGGTAGCCATCTTCCCAGGGTGGGCTGTTTGTGGTTGGGAGGCCTGCACAACAACTCCCACCAGGCCCCCTGTCCCACCCCTGAGCAGGATGTAGCACTCCCCACAGACCCAGAAGCATGTGGCAGCCATTGCATTGTTCACCTTGACCTAACTGGTAGGTAGCCATCTTCCCAGGGAGGGCTGTTTGGGGGTGGGAGGCCTGCACAACAACTCCCACCAGGCCCCCTGTCCCACCCCTGAGCAGGATGTAGCACTCCACACCCACCCAGAAGCATGTGGCAGTCATTGTAAGGTTCCCCCTCACATAACAGGTAGGTAGCCATCTTCCCAGGGAGGGCTGTTTGGGGTTGGGAGGCCTGCACTACAACTCCCACCAGGCACACCTGTCCCACCCCTGAGCAGGATGGAGTACTCCCCCCGCCCCCACACCCAGAAGCATGTGGCAGCCATTGCATTGTTCACCTTCATCTAACAGGTAGGTAGCCATCTTCCCAGGGAGGGCTGTTTGGGGTTGGGAGGCCTGCACTACAACTCCCACCATGCCCCCTGTCCCACCCCTGAGCAGGATGTAGCACCCCCTCCCCCCTAGAAGCATGTGTCAGCCATTTTAATGTTCCCCCTCACATAACAGGTAGGTAGCCATCTTCCCAGGGAGGGCTGTTTGGGGGTGGGAGGCCTGCACAACAACTCCCACCAGGCCCCCTGTCCCACCCCTGAGCAGGATGTAGCACTCCACACCCACCCAGAAGCATGTGGCAGTCATTGTAAGGTTCCCCCTCACATAACAGGTAGGTAGCCATCTTCCCAGGGAGGGCTGTTTGGGGGTGGGAGGCCTGCACTACAACTCCCACCAGGCACCCCTGAGCAGGATGGAGCACTCCCCCCCCACCCAGAAGCATGTGGCAGCCATTGCACTGTTCACCTTCATCTAACAGGTAGGTAGCCATCTTCCCAGGGAGGGCTGTTTGGGGGTGGGAGGCCTGCACTACAACTCCCACCAGTCCCCCTGTCCCACCCCTGAGCAGGATGTAGCACCCCCCCAGAAGCATGTGTCAGCCATTGTAATGTTCCCCCTCACATAACAGGTAGGTAGCCATCTTCCCAGGGAGGGCTGTTTGGGGGTGGGAGGCCTGCACTACAACTCCCACCAGGCCCCCTGTCCCACCCCTGAGCAGGATGTACCACCCCCCCTAGAAGCATGTGTCAGCCATTGGAATGTTCCCCCTCACATAACAGGTAGGTAGCCATCTTCCCAGGGAGGGCTGTTTGGGGGTGTGAGGCCTGCACCACAACTCCCACAAGGCCCCCCTGTCCCACACCTCAGCAGGATGTAGCACTCCACCACACCCAGAAGCATGTGGCAGCCATCGTATAACAACAACCAAACTTACAGGTAGGTAGCCATCTTCACAGGAAGGGGTGTTTGGGGTTGGGAGGCCTGCACTACAACTCCCACCAGGCACCCCTGTCCCACCCCTGAGCAGGAAGTAGCACTTAAACACACAGCCAGAGAGATGTGTTAGAAAGTCCACCCCAAGGTGACAACAGAACAGGTAAGTAGACAGTGCATGCACACCACCATTCCTTCCCAAAAGCATGGAGCCATATGACAACACCAGCCCTCACATCCCAACAACATTGACACAGATACAATATCAAATTATAGTGTGCAGACAGCTAAGCGTATGTAACTGTCACAGAAACAAAAGTTTGACTCACCAAATACCATGTTGAAGTGAATCAGGGCCCAGACATGTACAGCACTGAATGCTACCTGTAAGATCCATGTGGGCTGAGCTTGAAGGACCATATGAAAACAAAGCAAGCATGGTCTGTAGAACAAATAAATCAGAGCACAGGACATGACAAAGGTATGCATGAGATGACAATGGCTAGTTCATGCGCAGATGTAACGCATGCCAGGCAGAGTAATCAGCAAAGATGCCGCACATCAAGTCGTATAGCCGCCAGTTGACAGATGACAACATGTCCTCGTAATCACAAAATTTGCACGTGGGGCATGGTATCCATTGACATGTCACACTGTTGAATATTAATGTATGTACCTCCACATCATGTCAAGATGCACCTTACTGTGCAGACATGCAATGTGCAAACTAGTAAACTGTGTTGCATGACCTGTAAATAAGATACATTGAACAACAAGCCTGAGGGGTGCCCGTCAGTGACCATTTCCCCTCTGTCCCACAGGTGACCAAGAACTGACTGCAGAGGATGACAACACCAACCTGCAGAGCCAGTCTCCACCCCCGGAACATGGACTCACTGATGATGACTCCCAGGATTTCGAGGATGCGGAGCTTGAAGCCGGCCCATCTGGCATGCCAGGGCGCAACAGGTCCCAGGACCCCACTGTCCCCCCCCCCACCACCACATCAGCAACAACAACAACCATGCTGACCCCTGCTGGAACGACCTGTGCGGCCTCCACCACCACCACCACAACCACCAGTGCTGCCTGCAACACTCGGATGACCACCCCAACAACAGAGGAGTGCAGGGAGAGTATGCGGGTGCGTGCAGTGGTGAGGCAACAGGTCCGTCACAGCAGGGCAGATGGGAGGGCAAGGAGGAGTCTGAGCCAAACGGACACTGGGACCGAAGCCCTGGACAACATCACCAGAGTCATTGGGGCCTATGAACGGGCCCAGGGACAAACGGGCCAGGCTCAGGAAGATTCCCGCAAGCTCCGCCTGCTGCTGAGGTCCATAGACACCCGCATGGGCCAAATCGTGGACCTCTTGGGCCAGCTAGTGGCGGTACTGAGGGCCAGGCCTGCGGCACAAACAACACCTCCACCTCCCTCCGGTGGCCCGCAGGATGACCGTTCCACATCCTCCCCTGCCGCCACGGAGAGGGGGGACTCCTCAGACCCCACTGGCCCTGCAGCAGAGTCCCCCCTGCCAAACGATCAAGGGGCCGTCTTAAGAAATCCCTGGGAGTATCCCGTGGCAAAGCACCTGCCAAACGCCAGTCAAGGAGCCAGCCATGATGGCACCCCTCTTCACCCTGCCATAGACTTCGTAGACTGTCCTTCCCCACACTGCCATGTGAATGGCATCCGTCTGTTGGACTGGGTCACCACATCTATGTGGTGACTACTTGATTGTCTCATCTTCCGTCACTGACAACTCATTGCTTCACCATTCACCTTTTGGTAAATATGCACTCCACTGTCACATGTACCCATTGTAAATAAACACTCCTTACACACCAATGTTGTTGTGTCTGCTCCGTGTTTTAATCACAGGATGTGCAATGTTCACCATGAGTACAATGTACCAGGAGCACGGATTGTTTGTAGGCAAGGAGAGGCTGATGGGACCTGGAAAAACACAACATAACAATATTCACTAGTCACGCAGTGGCATCACAGCCATCACCCAACACCTGTCATCAAGGTACTCCAATATGCACACATCACAATGAGCAACAGTACCGACATAGACATCCTGGAACTGTGCCAAACTACCCTGTCCAAGAAACGTTGGCAGCCAGCACTGAGTCAACAACAGGCTGCAGTCACAGAGCTCACATAGACCTTTTCAACAACAACATCAGCAGACAATGGGTCTGTTGTACATTGTCACTCACCTTCAAGTGAAGTAGCGGTTGATGAGCTGTTGACGCAGGTCGACACCTTCCTCCTCTCCACTATCCTCGTCACTGGACATGGGTTGGTTTGCAGGCGGGGACCTCTGCTGATCATCAGCGTCCAGGAGCAGGGGGATCTCCTTGCGCAAGGCCAGGTTGTGGAGCATGCAGCATGCAACTACAATCTGACACACCTTTTTGGGCGAGTACATCAATGCACCTCCGGTCCTGTCCAGGCAGCGAAACCGTGACTTCAGGAGACCAAAAGTACGTTCCACCACACAACGTGTCCTCCCATGGGCATCATTGTAGCGGACTTCACTTGGGGTCCTGGGATTTCGCAGTGGGCTCAGCAACCAAGGACGGTTGGGATATGCAGAATCACCTATGTGGGAGAAACACAGACCAACTTTGTAATACAACTGTGGCAGAGGACAGCATGTCACACACACAGCACGCTACTTGACACTGCGTACTCACCCACAATCCATGCACGCTCTGGAAGCAGATTATCCATCAGCTGTGGCACAATGCTGTTACGCATGATGTAGGAGTCATGGGCGGAGCCAGGAAATTTGGCACAGACGTGTGAGATGATCATATCGGCCTGGCACACCACCTGCACATTGGTGGAATGGAAATGTTTCCTATTCCTGTAGATGTGCTCCCGTGCCTGTGGTGGAACCAGGCCAACATGTGTGCAGTCAATGGCACCAACAACATTGGGGATGTGCCCAAGTGCATAAAAATCGCCCTTCACAGCCGCCAAATCATGCCTCCTGGGGAAATGGATATATCTGTCCTTGTAGATCATCATAGCGGACAGGACATCCCGTAGCACCATACTGAACACAGGTTGTGACATCCCACCTGCGCTGGACACCGTGTGCTGGAATGATCCAGAAGCAAAAAAATGCAGGGCCGCCATCACCTTCGACGTTGCTGTGAAAGCATCCGGATATGTCCTGCGAGGCTGCAGGTGGGGCTCCAACATAGCACATAGGTCTTGGAGGGTGTCTCGATCCAGCCGGAATTTCCGTATGACCTCCTCATCCTCCATGTCTGCCAGCACTGTGAAGGGACGATGCAGATTTGGTCTCCTCCTAGGTGAGATGAAAGAGGACACATGTCAACGCAATACACCAGGAGATGTGTCTGACATCTTACGTTTTGACTGACACAACGGAAACAATGACTAGCATCACAGTACACCTTACAAAACAACTTACTTGTAGGGACACCTTCAGATACACCATCCGTACACCTGTCCACTTTTCACACAGCTAGCATCTCACAAACAATATCCGACTATGTGAATGCACAAAGGGACATGGCCACATCTTGCATGGGCAGCCCAGAGAGTAGTACCAAAAGCATATGTGTGAAACTGCAACACTACTGTCTCCTACATAGCTGCTGTAACTGCCACACCTTCTTGTGTAAGTCACACAGGGCACACATCAACCACACAATGACCCAACACTGTGCGTTTATTGACAAGTATGTGCATGAGCCAGGAAAAGTAGACAGTCAAATCTGCACATTCTGTAGTGAGACATTCATCACTGTAAGTTGCTCAGCCCTTTCACACATTGACATGTGTACCCATTGTAGAGTCCATCACAACACTGTTCTGTGTACATGCCCAGAAAATCACAAGTGACATGTGAGTGAGTACATGCCAATGATCCTAATCATATACAACAACATGGCATGTGCAGTCAGCAGTGGGGTAAAGGTCAAATTGGCATTGAGTGCACAGTCTTGTGCCATGAATCATGTGTCTACTGTGCACTGTGGAGGACTTGCCTTTGGCCATTCATACTGCATGACGTGTGCATAAGTGCTGTCAAGGTGATCTGACACCCAAATCACGGTCACTGGCTCAGATGCATGGCACACATATCGCGGTAGCTACCGCCTGGTCCCTGCGGTGTGTCACCGCCAATGCCCCAGCCACAATCGCAGTAGTGTCTGGCATATACACATGGCCAAATGGCGGTTGGCATGCTCCGCCACCCAAATCCCGGTCATTCTCAGCAAGGCATGGCACACATCGTGGTAGCTACCGCCTGGTCCCTGCGGTGTGTCACCGCCAATGCCCCAGCCACAATCGCAGTAGTGTCTGGCATATACACATGGCCAAATGGCGGTTGGCATGCTCCGCCACCCAAATCCCGGTCATTTTCAGCAAGGCATGGCACACATATTGCGGTAGCTACCGCCTGTCCCCTGCGGTGTGTCACCGCCATGAACCATGCCCTTACAGCCAATGGGAACCGCAATCGCGGTAGCCTAATGCTATTTTGAAAATCGCGGTAGCCGTGCTCTGCCACCGCGGAGCCGGTCATTGGATGCAATTGAAAGATGCACGACCGCGGTAGCGCCAGCCTGGCCCCTGCGGGGTGTCACCGCCATGGACCATGCCCTTACAGCCAATGGGAACCGCAGTCGCGGTAGCCTAATGCTATTTTGAAAATCGCGGTAGGCGTGCTCCGCCACCGCGGAGGCGGTCATTGGATGCATTTGAAAAAGGCTGATCTGAAACACCAATTGCAGCAGCTTAGAACCACTGAAACTACCCCAGGGGGCTATATATGTGTGGGCGAGAGCCTCACATTTCCACAATTTTCAGAGCCTGCTGCCTGCCACCCCTCACCACCAACTGCTGCTGCTCCTGTCTCCAGAGCCTGCTGCCTGCCACCCCTCACCACCAACTGCTGCTGCTCCTGTCTCCAGAGCCTGCTGCCTGCCACCCCTCACCACCAACTGCTGCTGCTCCTGTCTCCTGGACACAGTGATGGCGAGGACTGAGAAGATCCATGCCAGTCCCTTCACCACCGAGGAGCTGGAGGTCCTGGTGGACGAGGTACTCGCACAGTATGGGAGGCTATATGGTGCTCCAAATGTCGTGGTAAGTGTTTCAGAGTGGAAGTGAGAGTGCAGGGGGTGCACACATGACGTTGATGTGGTGCAGTATGTGCCTGAGAGTGTGGGTTTGTGTCATGCACTGCCTAGCATGCTGTCACCAGGTGAATGGGGTGTGTAGCCTATTTCACACATTTCCCTGCCTGAACATCAGAACTGGAGGGACATGTATTGTCTTGTCAGCCATACAGTGACGCAGCAAGTTGGTAATGCAGGAGTCTGGACAGTAATTGCTTGTTTGAATGGCTGTGTGGGTCCCTGATGTCCTTCACAGGCTCATCTGTGGCCTTAGCAAGGCTTTTCGTCCAGAGGGTAGTGATGGAATTGTGTCTGACTCAAAATTGGCATCATCTATAGTTCAGCACTATGCTCAGGACGTCAATACCCGAGGGTGACACTCTTGGTGGTCATTCACCTATGACACAGCTGATTGTCGTACTATTGTGCACAGCCCCTTCCATTTCCACCAGCATGTGTACAGACTGGCATGTGTAGGCACTGTTCACGCTCTCAAATTGTCCCTTCATGTGACATTTCTGATGCCCCACGTTGGACCTCAGTGTGATCACACCTGGCCTGCACAGTCACTGCCCAAGCAGACAAGGACACATCACTGAATGTACAGAGTGTCACATGTGTGTTTTTTCCAGGACTCTCCATCAAAGAGCCATCTCAGCCCTATAGATTGCACACGACAGGCCTTGTGAGAAGGGTGTGGGTTTGTAGGATCATGTCCCTCAATGTGACCTCCATTACACAGTGAGCCATTCACAGGGCAAAGAAATTGAGGGCTGCGCAGTGTTGGACACAGTGAGTCTTCCCCTGAACATATATTGAAATGTCATGTATGTCTTGCTCACCCTCAAAATGGACAGTAGATGTGGGCAGCCTACACATAGCTTTCTGTGTTGGCATCCTGCATGTGTATGAGATGTGCAGGTACTGTGTCCACCCTCATACCTGCATGCATTTGTGTATGAGTCTCCCATGCTAATGTACCATGTGAGATGCATTATCGTCTCTGCTAGACATATCTGTGAAGTTGGGATGAGTTAGTATCATGCTCCTGTACTGTGAGATAGTGGTACATGACACTGTGGCACTGATTTTTCCCCCTCTTGTCTCCCATGCCTGCAGCTCAAAGTCCACCAGCGTAAGGCCGTGTGGAGGGCCATTGCATGCAAGGTGCGGGCTCTGGGTGTCTCCAAACGACGGCGCACGCACTGTCACAAGAGGTGGGATGACATCTGCCGGCTGAGCAAGAACGTGGCGGAGATGACGCTGGGGCTGATCCCTCGGACTGGCAGGTTGGCGCGCAGGAGCATGACACCACTGATGGCCCGCATCTTAGCTGTGACACAGCCTGAGGTGGATGCACGTTTGAAGGAGCATGAGCAGCAAGCTGGGGGTGAGTATTCTGGGAAGGGTGACTTTGGTTGTGAGTGGCTGCATGTGTTCACAGCCTGGGCCACCGCTGTGCCCGGTGATGTTGGTAGTGTGATGCAGTGGCTTGTAAGTGGCCTCTGTGTTGGGTGCAGCTGTCATGCATTTTCCCTACCTGTACTTTCTCATGTCATTGGGGTAATGGCCCTTGACATTGCATTCTGAGTCGTGGCCTTCTGGCATCGTCTGCATTGGGGTAGTCATGGAAATCCCATGGAAGGGAACAGCAGTGTGCATCATCTGAGTGTGCTTTCATCAATGTGTGCATTGCCTGACCTCAGAATTGTGGGGACTAAATATCTGACACCAATGTGCAACTGTATTTGGGCCCCAAAGTACGACATGGTGGATGGCATGTGCTCATGGCCATTGTGGACTGTTATGTTGTAGTCTGTATCTGTGTTGTCCCCTTCTGCTCCCTCCAGATGTGACAGTGGCAACATGTTGGGAGGTACATCTTTGCCCCCCTCAGGGCCCTGGGTGTGCTCAGAGGTATTTGTGTGTCTGGTTAAACGGAGCCACCAGCAGGCAATTTGTCTGTGTGGTCATCACATGGCTCACTTATGCCACGTTTGCTTGATAACACGCTAAATTCAAATTCAAAATTGAGGTTGCACAATGTTACTGCACCGGGTGGTGTGCAACATGGAGACATCATTATCTTGTTTCGTGCTTTGCTTGCATATGATGGTTGTGTTGATGCCAATGAACTGACCCTACATCTCTCTCTCTCATGCAGCATCTCCCGTGGGCACGGAAGGACAGGGGACGGACACCAGTGGTGAGGCATCAAGCACGACTGCTACACACGAGCACAGTGACACTGATGTAACCACCGCCTCGGAGGAGGACAGGAGTCTGCTTGAGGAATCACAGCCAGAGACACCAACCTCAACGTCATCTGACGCCAGCGGTGACACATCTCTGTTGGCGTGCACAGGGAGCGGGAACTCTGCCTCCTCTTCCACCACACAGCGTCCAGCGCCCACCCTCCCACCTACTTCCACTTGTGCTGGCCGTGTTCGCACCAGTAAGAAGGGAAGAGTGTCCTTCACCCCAGGCACCGCTGCCCCTGCCCCTGTCTCCCCTGCTGCCCTCAGTGTTGAGTCTGTGGACCTTTTGCGCCAGCTGTGTGTGGGCCAGACAACTCTCATCAACGCCTTCCTAGACCACGACAAAAAATTGGCACAGGTCGTTGCTTTCATGGAGGGCATTCATTCAGACGTGGCTGGGCTACACCGGACTGTCCAATCTTTGTCCTCCGTAGTGACGACAGCCATTCAGCTCGCAGAGTCCAGCTCCAGTCCCTTTGTCCACCCCCCTGCCAGTGGCTACATCTGACGATTGTGACCACACACCACAGAGCTCAAGGGCAAGATACAGCACACGCAGCACACAGCAGCAGCAGCCCAAGCGGTCCAGGGCGCAGACACCATCCCCACAGAAAAGTAAAGCCACCCCAGAGCGCAAAGGCAAAAGCCCGTCAGGCGACACCCAGGGCCATAAAGCCAAGAAGCAGGCCTCAGGCTCACATGCCTCAGAGGCATCCCCAGCCAAGGACTGTCCTGTCCCAAAAGCGTCTCGCAAAGACAAGCAGACAGTTTCCGTGCCCGCTGAGAAGCTGGTGCCTGCTAAGAGTACACATAAGAAGAGCTCCAAGGCTGATTCACCCACGACCTCAACTCCCATCCAGAGCCCTGTGAAGCAGGGAAAGGAGGGCACTGTAGGGGGACACCTGGTAAACAGGGGATGGAGGGGCAAAGGCAAGGCCAGGCCAAGCGTACCGCTGGATCCAGCATGTCCCCAGAGGGAGGGCCACCGTCTGCACCTGATGCAGCTTTGGTGGTGAGTGTGCCTGTTGTGTCCGCCCCACTTACCACTAATACCAAGACAGGGAAGCCATTTAGAATCCCCAAGAAGTGGAAAGGCACCCCTCCACAATCTCCCACCCACACTGTGTCTCACGGCAGCATGACTCCACCTCCACGTGCCACCACACCACCTGGTCCAAGCAGCCCTCCGGCTTCAAAAGCCACTGATGGCTCTACCTCAGCTGTGACTCTCTCTCCCCGGTCCAGTCCTCCGAATGTCCCCGACACTCAGCCACCTCCCAGTCCGACTGACAGCCAAGTCTGAGTGGAAGTCCCCCTCACACACCTGTCTCTCCCACAGCGGTGCCTGGACTGCCCATTGTTAGCCCCCTGACTGTGTTGCTGACCATGGCAGGGTACAGTCGCACACATTCCCTGTGCATCTTCTCATGTACCTCATCTGCACTTTGTGCTGGGCACTGGCCTTGATGTTCAATGCTGTTTGCCCCTTCCCTGTGCAGCTTCTCATGTACCTCATCTGCACCTTGGACTGGCCACTGGCATTGATGTTTACTGCTGTTTGCCCCTTCCCTGTGCAGCTTCTCATGTACCTCATCTGCACTTTGTGCTGGGCACTGGCCTTGATGTTCACTGCTGTTTGCCCCTTCCCTGTGCAGCTTCTCATGTACTCATCTGCACCTTGGACTGACCACTGGCCTTGGTGTTCACTGCTGTTTGCCCCTTCCCTGTGCAGCTTCTCATGTACCTCATCTGCACCTTGGACTGGCCACTGGCCTTGATGTTCACTGCTGTTTGCCCCTACCCTGTGCAGCTTCTCATGTACCTCATCTGCACCTTGGACTGGCCACTGGCCTTGGTGTTCACTGCTGTTTGCCCCTTCCCTGTGCAGCTTCTCATGTACCTCATCTGCACTTTGGACTGGCCACTGGCCTTGATGTTCACTGCTGTTTACCCCATCCCTGTGCAGCTTCTCATGTACCTCATCTGCACCTTGGACTGGCCACTGGCCTTGATGTTCACTGCTGTTTGCCCCTTCCCTGTGCAGCTTCTCATGTACCTCATCTGCACTTTGTGCTGGCCACTGGCCTTGCTCTGGTCTACTATTGGTGCCTAACTGTGTAATATGTGAATAAAGACAGTTACTCCTGTTGTCTGTTTTGTCAGTGTCCTTGCTGAATAAAGGGTTTTCTGTGTGGGTATGGTTTACTGTGACACATGCTCTGTATGCCACTTCAACATTGCCAATGGCTTTTCTCACTTTTTAAGGGTTTTACAGGGGTGACTGGCACTTCAGTTCTTGTTGACTGTGAGGCTTGGGGGTGCAATGATGGTGGTTTGTGATGGACTACTGTTATTATCATTCTTTTGTCAGGTTGGCTATGTTGTAAACATGTCATGTTTGTATGCACTGCCAGCACAAGGTGGGATTCTATCCATAGGATTGCAGGCAGGCTGGCCAGGGTCATCATGTATGTGTGATCTTACTTGATGTGTGCACAGCAGTGTTGGTGTATGGTCATCTTGTGATGGCCAGTCATCCTAGTCACATGGGTTGATTTCTATGTGTGCACTTGGGTGGTCAAGAAGTGTGCAGTGTGAAGGGGTGACTTTGTCGGTAGTGTTGATGTGTGTGTGCCCCTGCAATGTCAACTGCACACATGTGTCAGCCAGGATTTGAGTGCCTGTTTGTTTGATTGGTCAGCCCTATGCTTGTGATTGTGTGCACATGTGGAAGTTGTAGGTTGTGCACTGTGCAGTGTGTTGGTGTGTCCTTGCACTTCTGGGGGATTCCAACTTGTTGTTGGTGGCAATTGTGGGTATGCAGGGTGTGTGACTGGCAATTCAGTGTTGTGTTTTGTTGATCAGCCATGTGTCTTGATACTCTTTGTGGTCACTGTGCAGACCTGCTCGGCCACACTGACATTGTGGGTGTGTTTTCTCATGCATTGCTGTCACTTGGTGCTTTTTTGCCTCCAGTATGGCATGTGGGGTGTGGAGTCATACCATCCCCTATCTGTGCTTCTGATGCCTACCCATTGTGAGTCTGCACTCCATCTATTTGTGTATGGTGCACTCCTGCCATGTCCACTACTGACGTACACAACACTTCACTCTCAGGTCAGCTGTCCCCTTGTGTTGACAGTGTGTGTGCCTCCCCATCACTTCATTTGTTACACTATGGTTTGTGGTGCTGATCTGTGCACAGGACCAATGTGCCACTCATGACAGTTTCCCTATTGGTTATATGTGATTTTCTGATACTGTTTTGCAGCCATGGTTGCTCATATGCAGTTCAACTGTTTGTGCTGCACAGTCCTCTGGTCATGTTGTTTTCACCTGGGTGTCCCAGACTTGTGCATCTGTGGGTGTTGGGTTAGCTGTATGTGTGTTTGCTGAGGTACTGCTTCACTTCCTGAGTGTGATGTTGTCTGTGTGCTGTGCTGATTGGTGTTGTGGGTGTTCATGGTGTGTCACTCATGTCTGTGTGGAACTGGTATGTTTAGTGTGCACACACTGCTTGTCGTGCATGCAGTGCTGTGAGTGTATGTTGCCTTGTCCTTGCCTGGTGTGCATCCCCTGATGTCCTGCTGTGTTTGCAATGTGATGTATTGGCATGTGCATCTGTTGTGTGTTTGATGTGGATGTGGGCAGTGTTTGGGCTGTGTTGTGTCTTGCAGCTGACAGATGCTCTGTGTGTGTTGTTGTATTTGCATGTCAGTGTGTGTGTTTTGTTGGTGTGTTGTGTTTCAGTCACTTGTGTCTTGCCAGTGTAGTGTGCATTACTTGTGTGTCTGTCACATGCACTTAGGGCTATTCTTGTTCCTGGGCTTGTTTTGGGTGCGTCCTGGGTGTTTTCTCCTCTCATATTTGAGCTGTCAGTTGTCATTATTGTGCATGTGCAAGCATGTACCATGTACATTATGACACCATGTTGACTTTATGGGTATCATTGTAGGCCCATTTCTCCCAGTTTGTGTCCATGATTGTTTTGTGGTGATGCACTTCTTGTCTGTGTTGTGGTATGTTGTCTGTGCATTGTTCCTGACTGATGAGGTTGTGTACTCCTGTTCTGTCTGGGCTCCCATTGCCTTCCCACAGTTTTGCTGCACAGGTCAGGTCTGGTCTGGTTGTACTTCTGTGTGTGTTGTAATGGAGTTTTGTGTTTGGCTGTTGGTTTTGTGCAAGCATTGGTTCAGGCATCCCTGGGTGTGTGTGTGTGATGTTTGTGGATACCCCCCAGGGAGTGTGGTTGTTTGTCAGTGTGTTGACTGGACATTATTGGCACCCTTCTGTGTGTTGGACACTGGTGTTGTGTGCTGCAGGTGTGAGGGGGGTGGGGTATGTGTGAAGGTTCCTACTTGTGTTTGACAGTCATGGAGTGTTACAATGGGCCCTGTGTGTTGTGCTGCTGACATACACCTGTCAGGTAGTTGGATACAGATATGTGGCTGTTCACTGTTGGACTTCAGACCCTTCCTTTCATCCCTGTGCCTGTCCATGGGTTGCCTTGCTGTCTCCATGAGTTGTTGCACTGAGGTGACTGTGGTTTGACTTCACTCACTGTGCCAGCCATGTGTGATTTGATGGGCTGAGGGTGTTGTTATATGTTCCTTCTCTTGCATGTGGTGTACACATGCTTAGTGGTTAGCTCCTTGGCCTACCATTTGTGTGCACCTCACTTTTGATATCCTATGTGTTGTCCTCCATTGCTGCTGACATCTGGTCTGTGTATGTGGCTGTGTGTCAGTGTGGGGTATGTCTGTGTGACTTGGCAGGCTGTGTGTCCAGTTAAGTGATTGTTCCTTATCTGTATGTGTGTTAATTTTGTGCTTGGACTCTGTTTTCTTGCTATGAGTGTGGTGTAGGTGTGGTGTGTGGGTTGCCCTGGCCCTGTGCTTCTGTGCTGTGTGTTCCTCTGCAGCCCCACCTGCTGTGCTGTCTCCCGAGTTGTTTTGTGTGTGGTGCAGGGTGTGGGTTCACCTGGCTGGGTATTGTGCATGGGGGAGCACAGGGTTGGCACATGGCATGTCCCTTCATGTTTGGGGTGGGGGCCTGTTGTGTGGAGGGTGGAGGTGTGGCCCTATGATCTTTGTGCACTGCCCATGCCTTGCGCTGGCCCTGCCTTCTGCCTTGTGCGCATGTTTTCCCGCGTCTTCACCGCTGCGGTGACATGACCGGGACATTACATCAAGATCGCGGTTGGTGGGTGACCTGGATGCGGAGGGGTGATTTGGTGAGAGGTAGGACATGTGTGGGTACACTTCTGGATGTGTTCCTGTCCCCACCAGGGTGTCTGGTGTGCACAGGAACCCTATATCTGCCCATGAGTTGTGTGTTGTTGTGTGCGGAGTTGTGTTATTGCGTACCTGCGGCGACGTCCGCGACGGTGCATGAGTTGCTGGTGGTGTATCAGGTACAGCGCCGGGAAGACGTGTAGAGCTGGATCCATTGCGCTCGGGACCGGGCGGATGGGACCGGGAATCAGGTTTCGCGCTCTGCTGTATTGCTTCTGCCGTCTCTGGTTGGGCGGTTTCTCCGCTGCGGTGCGACTGGCTGTTTGGGGCATCCTGATTTGTATGGCGGTCGGGACGCCATTCCGCACGGCGGTGGGTCTCCATTGGCTACCACCGCCGCGGTGGCGGGCGCATTTTTCTGGCGGTTCGCGTTGCACCGCAGAGGACAGGAAATGGGCTGTGTTTGACCATACTAATATGGCGGGCGTGGAGACCGCTGCTGGCGTGCGGAAAATGGCATTTTCTGCCACCGCCAGCACTGCAGTGGTGCCTCCGCCCGCCATCGTAATAGGCCCCTAACTTAGGTCTGAAGGTCACCTCCCCCAGAGTGTCCCCGAGGAGCTCTGCTACTTCTGAGAAGGAGGGGCATAGCTTTTATTAGCGCAGCTGCAGCAAGTACAGAGGCTCCGGGGCTCAGGGGGGGAGGGGGTAAGGGGCCACTACACCCCAAGTACGTCTATCTTTTACTGTTTGAGGCACCATTTTCCTTGGCTGCATAACGACCCGTGGTACCCTTCCTAGGCCACTGCTGGGAGCGGTGCTGCTGTGCTCCGAACCCTGCCAGGCATCGCTCATGGCGCTAGATGGCGGAGGTGTACGAGAAGGCCAGGTTGTCACAAGATCTCCAGTTTTGTATGCTTTTTAACCGGCGAGCACTCTTGCCCCTCGAGGTGTGTCATTTGTTTTAATGGTACTTCTGAACAGTTTCAGCAGTATGTGACAAATTAAGCACAACAGGTCGCACCGATTTCAGCGCAGTAAAATGATGTTTTTGGACATCCAGCCGCATAAAAAGGCTGTTAATAGATTTCTCCAAATGAGGAGGGTGTGATTAGCCTGACAGCTCCTTCGACTCACGGGGTAGTTTATATCTATCTAGTTATACTGCACCTTTTAAATTCAAAGTGCCGCACATAAAAACTCAAATTAAGGCAGTAAAACTGGAATAAGAACAAATGATTAGAGGCAGAGTGGGAGGCCAGGGCAGAATGAAAAGTATGGAAAAGGGATAAATCTCTGGGGGAGCTTTGAGAGAAAGCAGTGGAGAGGCAGAGTGGACTGGGACATGCTGGCCGGGGAGTAGCTGCAGTGTAGTGTAGCATTTGTATAGTGCTTTCAACCCATCACAAGGCCTCAAAGCGCTTTCTGGGAGGGGAGAAAGTAGTGAATCTGTTTACATGGTTGATATAGTATTAAAATGACTATGGTCTCGGTGTTCGAAATGGTTTACATCCGCAAAGCCTCCAGAGTTCAAAATTTCATACTTTGTGAGCACCAAACCCACAGTCGCGATGTCCTAAAGGAACGATGTACGTGGGTGAGGGTTTGAGATGACCTAATAGCAAATTTTTGCGATTCGCTATTTGGTAATCGCAAACAGGTATGTACCAAAAGTGCCAGTCCCAGTGGGGTCGCAAATTGACCTACCTCATTAATATTCATGAGGTAGGGCTCGGGTTGCGACCCACTGTGAATCTGCTGGGATCAGCAGACCACCATGTCTGTGATTTTTTTTTTCAATAAAGCAATTATTTTTTAAATGCAGCCCGTTTGCCTTAAAGAAAAATAGGATACGTTTCAAAAAGAAAAATGAAAAGTTTTCTTTTCATTTTTTAAGAGTAGGCATTGGGGACCCCTTCCCTTTTGTGAATGGGTTACAGCCTACTTGAAGTAGGTAGTAAAAGGCAAATGTTTTGCGACCACATTTCGGTCGCAAAACATTCACACATACACTGCAAGTTGGTATTAGGAAGGGATGCCCTTAACATGCACCTTCGTAATACTCAGTCGCAAACCCAATTTGTGATTCGGTAATAAGTTAATAATAGGGGAGAGGATGTAGCCTAACGGCTAGGGCGGTTGATCTCAAATCTGGGGAACCGGGTTCAAGTATCGGCAATGACGCTCAACATCCTGTGATTCTGGGTAAATCACTTAATCTCCCCGTGCCTAACAAAAATGAATGTGTCCTTGTGTAAGCAATTGGTGCTCATGTAAAGCGCTCTGATACCCGATACCTTTGGGTCAAGTTTGTGCTATATAAAGCTCCGCAAAAAAAAAAAATAACGTTACCGAATCACAAAATAGGGCTTTGTACACACAAAAATGCTTTTTTTTTCTGAGAATCGGGCCGTTTGCGACCTGAAAAAAGCTTTGTACATCTAGCCCATAGTGAGTCATAAATGTGTTTGCAACTCGCTGTGCCCGCATTGTGAATCCTTGCAATTCAAAAGGAACAGAGGGCATCAAAGAGGCGTCTGACTCACTAACCTATGTACCTGTCGCAAACCATTGGTGGGATACCATCAACACCCAAAAGGAGGCGCTATCCATTTGTAAATTCAAGGTAGCCATCAGCAACCACTTCCACTTGGTAAATGTGTTAACATGGTTAGCAGGAATCAGCAGAAGCAGACAGTGGGGCAGTGGACCTGTAAATGGTCTGCCACATGTTCACTCATCAGACCGGTCCAGTGGGCCTGTTCCTGCTTCACCACATGTCCGCTCATCAGACTGGTCCAGTGGGCCTGTGCATTCTCCGCCCCAAGTCCACTCATCAGACCGGTCCAGTGGACCAGTACTAGCTCCGCATCATGTCCGTTCACAAAATGCCATGTATAGGCTGGAGCCTGCGAGAGCACACGCTAGCGCATGCATCTCGCTTGCAAGACACTGTTGTTAACAAAAAAGGACTTGGAAGCCCGCCCATTGCTTACCATTTGTTGACTTGCCTGGCACTCTTCTTTACAGCCTCTCAATTCGTCACTGCAGGCTTAACATCATTTACGTTCCTCTCAGTGGAGCAGGGACCAAGCACTGATTGATTCAATTTAATCAGTGCCAGTCTGCTGCTCCCGACGCGACTGCGGTACTATTTTGTTCTTTTTAACTTTTAGTGCCCTGCAAACAGAACGCATGTGACTGGCAAAAACGTGCCCAGCAGGACAAACAAAATAGGAAGGATTTATTTTCTATAATTAACTTTCTTTTATTTTGCCTAGTCTTCTTTTCTCACTTTGCACTCATGTTTTCTTTTGTTTTTGCTCTTGGGCGCTGTTCTCATAACATGAGGATAATTTTATTGCAAACCGACATTGTTTCTTTCTTATATGTAATTTCTGAAATGATGCTTTTTTAACACAAACTTTATTGCATTTTTGTTATACAGTAAGAATACAGCACATTAAGCCACCTAATACATTGACATATTTCGATGGTAATACACATACAGGGATTAAATATTAGAAGAAATCGACGTCATGAAATTTGCTATATAAAAAAAAAAACGCAACCTCCCACCTAACAGTGATGTGTCATGTAATGAATGGTTTATAATCATGCAATACACTCCAATCCGCCCCACTTCAATTCACCCCACCTCACCCCACATCAATCTTCCCCCTCAATCCAATCCACCCCACCCCAGACCAATCCAATCCACCCTACTCCAATCCAAACCACTCACCCAATCCAATCCACCACACTTCAATCCTCTTAACCCACCCCACTCCAATCTGCCCCACTCCAATCTACCCCACTCCAGTTCGCCCCACTCCAATCCAAAACAATCTGCCCCACTCCAATCCGAAACAATCTGCCCCACTTCAATCTTGTGCACTCAAATCTGGCCCACTCCAATCCAAAACATTCTGCTGCACTCCAAAACAATCTACCCCACTTCAATCTCCCCCCCCACTCCAATCAAAAACAATCTGCCCCACTCCAATCCAAAACAATCTGTCCATCCAGTCTGCCCACCTCCAATCCAAAACAATCTGCCCCACACTAATCTGCCCCACTCATTCCAAAACAATCTGCCCCACTCAATCCAAAAACAATATGCCGCACTCCAATCCGCCCCACTCCAGTCCATCCCACTCCAATCCAAAACAATCTGCCCCTCTCTAATAGGCCCCACTCAAATATGCCCCACTCCAATCCAAAACAATCTGCTGACTACTGTCCGTCCCACTCCAATCTGCCCCACTTCAATCCAAAAGAATCTGCCCACTCCAGTCCTCCCCACTCCAGTCTGCCCCACTCCAGTCTGCCCCACTCCAAACCAAAACAATCCACCCAATACAATCTGCCCCACTTCAGTCTGCCCCACTCCAATCCAAAACAGTCTGCCCCCTCCAATCCAAACAATCTGCCCACTCTAATCTGCCCACTCCAGTCTGTCAGCTCCATCCAAAACAATCTACCCCACTTCAATCTGCCCCACTCCAATCCAAAACAATCTGCCCAATCCAGTCTGCCCACCTCCAATCCAAAACAATCTGCCCCACACCAATCTGCCCCACTCATTCCAAAACAATCTGCCTCACTCAATCCAAAAACAATATGCACCACTCCAATCTGCCCCACTCCAATCCAAAACAGTCTGCCCCACTCCAGTCCAAAACAATCTGCCCCACTCTAATCCGCCCCACTCCAGTCCACCCCATTCCAATCCAAAACAGTCTGCCCCACTCTAATACGCCCCACTCCAATCCAAAACAATCTGCCCACTACAGTCCGTCCCACTCCAATCTGCCCTACTTCAATCCAAAACAATCTGCCCACTCCAGTCCGCCCCACTCCAATCCAAAACAATCTTCCCCACTCCAATCCATCCCACTCCAATTCAAAACAATCCGCCCCACTCCAATTCAAAACAGTCTGCCCCACTCCAATCCAAAGCAGTCTGCCCCATTCCAATCCAAAACAATCTGCCCACTCTAGTCCACCCACTCCAATCCAAAACAATCGTCCCCACTCCAATCCATCCCACTCCAATCTTCCCCACTCCAATCCAAAACAATCAGCCCACTCCAATCCACCTCATTCCAATCCACCCACTCCATCCCAATTCACCCACCTCAAATCTACCACAATCCATCCCATCCCATCCCATCCCACTCCAATCCAATCTACCCAGACCAGTCCAATCTGCCCCAAAGCAATCTACCCCACTCCAATCCAATCCACCTCACCACAATCATATCCACGCCACTCCCTCCCCAATACCCAATCCCCCACTCCAATCCAAACCACCCTACTCCAATCCAAAATAATCTGCCCCACTCCAATCCAATCCACCTCACCACAATCTTATCCACACCACTCCTTCCCCAATCCCCAATCCCCCACTCCAATCCACCCTACTCCAATACAAAATAATCTGCCCCACTTCAATCTGCCCCACTCCAATCTTCCCCACACCAATCTGCCCGACTCCAATCTTCCCCACACCAATCTGCCCCACTCCAATTCAAAACAGTCTGCCCCACTGCAATCCACCTCACCCAATCCAGTACACCCCACTCCAATCCAATCCACCCAAATGCAGCCAAATCGAATGGAACCCACTCCAATCCACCTCACCCCAATCCAATCCACCTCAATCCAATCCACCTCAACCCACCAAAACAATCTGCCCCACTCAATCCAAAACAATCTGCCCCACTCCAATCCAAAACAATCTGCCCTACTCCAATCCAAAACAATCTGCCCTACTCCATTCCAAAATAATCTGCCCCACTCCAATCCAAAACAATCTGCCCCACGCCAATCCAAAACCATCTGCCCCACTCCAATCCAAAATCATCTGCCCCACTCCAATCCAAAACAATCTGCCCCACTCCAATCAGCCCCATTCCAATCCAAAACAATTTTCCCCATTCCAATCTACCCCACTCCAATCTGCCCCACTCCAATCCAAAACAATCCGCCCCACTCCAGTCCACCTCACCCCAATTCAATCCACCTCACCCCAATCCAGTACACCACACTCCAATCCACCCCACACCAATCCAATTCACCCCAATGCAGCCAAATCCAATTTACCCCACTCCAATCCACACCACCTTACTCCAATCCACCTCAATCCAATCCACTCCAATCCAGTTCACCCCACCCCAATCCAATTCACCCCAATCCAACCCACCCCACTCAATCCAGTCCACCTCACTCGAATCCAATCCACCCCACTGCAATTCAATCTACCCACTCCAATCCACCCCAACCTAATCCATCCCACTCCAATTTATCCACTCCATTCCACCCCACTCCAGTCCACCACACACCAGTCCACCCCAGTCCAGTCGACCCCCACACCAGTACACCCCACTCCAGTCCATCCCACCACACCCCATCTCAATCCACCCAACTCCAATCTAATCCACCCCAACCAGTCTACCCAACCCCACCCCACTGCAGTCCAATCCACCCCACCCCACTCTACTCCGATCCACCCCACTCTACCCCAATCCAAAACACCTCACCCCAGTTCAGTCCTCCCTACTCAATCCAATCCATCCAGCCCACCACACTCTAATCCACCCCACCCCAATCGAATCTCCCCACTCCAGTCCAGTCCAAGCCAATGCACCCCACTCCAATCCACCCCCTCCAGTCCAATCCATCCCCCATCCATTGCAGTCTAAATCACCCCACTCCAAACCACCCTACTCTGATCCAATCCTACCCACCACAAGCCAATGCACCCCACCCCACTCCAGTCCAATCCAATCCACCCCACTCCAATCCACCCCCCCAGTTCAATTCACCTTCCACCACGCAACTCTAATTTACCCCACTCCAAACCACCCTACTCTAATAAAGTCCAGCCCACCCCAATTTTATCCACCGCACCCCACCCCAAACCAATCTAATCCACCCCAATCAAATCCACCTCACCCCATTTCAGTCCACCACACTCCATTCCAATCCACCTTATCCATTCCACCCACCCACTCCAAACCACCCCACTCCACTCAATCCAACCCATTCTACACTGCCCAATCTACTCCAATCCAATCCATCCCACTACCTCAATCCACTCCACCCTATTCCACCCCACTCCATTCCACGCCACACCACTCCACTCTACCCCCCACTACGACACTGCACTTTATGACACTGCACTCTACGACACTCTCTGCCGCTGAACCACGGAACTCTACTCCCCTCTACTCAACTCTACCACACTCTACTCCTCCTACTCCACTCTATGGCACTCTACTCCAACAAATCTAGTCTGCGACACTCTACTCCCCCCCACTCCACTCTAGGAGACTCCACGCCACTAACTTTTAGCCATGCTGAAGAGCAGCCACACTGGTGTACAACATGGCAAAAACACAATGCCAAAGGAAATTGCTCTTGTATAGGCGGGACCTCTTGCCTGTGCCCATGCTTGTTTACATTTCGATTGCAGTCCTGTGTATATTGCATGCACTATATTTTTCCAATTCATTAACGGGGTCTGCTCTCCCTTGCAGAACACCATCATTGATTTGCAACTATTTGTTAGGATTCGTAGACGGAATCCTTTCATATTTCTGTGAATCCTACTAAATGGCCATTTGGCAGCATTAGTAACCAGATTAGTACATCTGTGGCAGTGCAAAGAAATGATCGGTTTGTATCGAGTGCAGGACATGAGGGCGATGTCACCGGATCCGGCAGCTTTTATTGAGCCACATCAGGGCTGGCCATAGTCAAATACGCTCAATTTGTTCTGGTGTAATTCGCCAACATTGGGACACATTCAGCAGGGGCCACATGTTGTCTACTTTCTGTTCCAAGCAACGGCTTGCAGGTGGTGAGGGCACGTTGTTATTTTCTCTACCAACTGCGCCCAAAACAACAGCCTGTTCGGGCCATCATCAGCCCTCCTTTCTTTCGAAATGATCATGGTTGGGAGCTTTCTAGAGCATGACACCTGGATGCCAGGGCATCGCATAGTAACAAAGGTACACAGCTTGTTATCACTTCAAGTACTTCAGAGAAACTATGGTTTGGAGGCAGGCTTCAGACTTTGTTTAACCTATGTTCTGTCTGTAACAGTAATTACTCAAATAATAATTTAAATAGCACTTACTATATAGCGCGACTCGCATCAACGTAGGGTGTCAGAGCACTTTATGTTACACTCCTACATCACACAGCGACAAAATATATTACAAGTGTATAAATCAATGTGCAGGAAATGTTACATTACACAATGAGGCTTGCAAGGTCTAGGACTACAATATCGTCTTTACTGGTAGGCAATATATGTTAAGAGTGCCAGGTCGGGAGAAATTCGAAGTTAGGACATAAAATGTAACACAGTGGTTGTGTTTGTTTGTGCGAATAATACGTTATTACAACCATAAAGAACCCTCAGAGTAATGCCAGATTGAGAGAAAAAAAAAGGTTCTAAACCGATGCCTTGCAGCTTACATGCAGCTCCCTGAGGCCGGTTCATACCTCACTGCTCCATATTAGAGGGATTACAATTATGAACTGCAAGTAACAAAAAGATCTCTGTGGAAAGCAGTGACCCACTTACCTACCTAACAAAAAAAAAATCTGTTGTCTGCATGATGCACGTTGTGCTTTACTGCAGGCACATTAACCCGCTATTCCACTTTATGAGTCACGTTGCGTAGACAATACACAGGTCTCTCTTGCAAGTGCATTAACAACCAGAGTAATCTTACCATTATTATTATCCCCTCAAAACTGCTGGGCACACAAAGATCTCTGCAGCAGGTACATTACCCCCTGGGATATTTTGAAATGCATGCACTTTGCGACCAATTAAATGAGCCATAACATATTTACAAGGGGCGGCTGCTCCGTTTTGAGTGGAGGAGCGTCGCCCCACTTAAAAATCCCCCAAAAAGGCGAAAAATTGTAATTAATTACCATTTTATTTTTCATCCCCCCGTCCTAAGCCGAGCATCAGGACTGGAGAGGGGCCGCTGCTAAGTGACAAAAGCATGTCACTCAGCAGGGAGGAGGGTGGGCTGATATGGCACTGTTTAAAGTGCACATGTCCTTTTTGTCCAGCCGTCTTGCGACGGCCAGCCACACATGCACACTTTAAACATCTCCTGGGTTAGAGAGAAAGTCAAAGCCTCCAGAGCGCTGTGGAGTGCCGAGTGAGGCCGCTCCCACCAATCCTAGGGCTGCTCTCATTCTGGTGAGAGCAGCCCTAGGATTGGCAGAGGGTGTTGCTGCTTCCTGTTCCTGTGTCGAAAGAAGAGGTCTGAAGCAAGGATGTCACCGAGTTTAGGTAAGTTTTATTTTTTTATATATATTATTTTAAGCGCGTGCGTCCGCCCGCCCGCCCACCCTCCCTCCGTAGATGCCAGCCGCCATTGATATTTACTACTATATTTCTTATTGGTGCAAATTTGTTTGCATCAGAGGTTTTAACCCTTTCTATGCTCAGCTGCGCAGTGCTCGTGTGCGCATGACGAGCTGAGCTCGTCATGAACCCGCCCACTCAATGAAACGCCCCGCACAGGGCGAAAATCGGCCGCGCACACAAGGGGTTAAAGAATAAATGAATGAGTTGACTGTCAGAGTCTCCTTTTCATGACTCCACCTCTCATGACTCCATCACCTTTCCGCTGCCACACCCTGACCCCCAATTTATGTGTTCCCAGAGTAAAATTGTTTTCAATTCCAGCACTGGTTGATGTATCTTAGCGCTGGGATACATCAGGCTGTAAAACGCCATTTCCAGCGTCACTGAAAACGTGCTGGAGTTTGTGAGGACTGCAGTGGTTGATTTCAGGATGGGGGGGGTGGGGGCTTCTAACTGTTTTTTTTTCCATCCACTGCCTCAGAGGCCTATATGTCAGTGCTTCCCAAACTTTTAAGAACCACGACCCACTTTTTAGTACGACAAACTTTCGCAACCCACAGAGCTTTAATGGACATGAGACAGGTGATTTTGTAATGCAATAATGCATCATGTGGCAGCACACACTCATTTATAGACAGCAGATTTTTCATTTAAATGGTCACTAAATTTGCACAGACATACAGTTTTATAGATAAAACTATACTGCACAGAAATGATAATGTGTGGAAATTGGGTTTCAGTGAATATTTATCATTTATGCATCACCAAGTAAAGTGTCTTAAATTGTTCTGATACTACTAAAATCTATGTTTCCATCACACTTCAGAAGTACAAAAAAATATGCTTCATTTTGCTTTCCTACCTGCTGAATATGTATTGTTCATTTACAGGTATTTACATTTTGTAGTGTTTTAGATAAAAATACATCCGCCAGCTTTCCTTTTACACTTCATGTATCAGGATTGTCCAGCTTTCCTTTTACATTCCATTTAGGAGGACTGTCCAGCTTTCCTTTTACACTTCATGTATCAGGATTGTCCAGCTTTCCTTTTACACTTCATGTAGCAGGACTGTCCAGCTTTCCTTTTACACTTCATGTATCAGGATTGTCCAGCTTTCCTTTTACACTTCATGTAGCAGGACTGTCCAGCTTTCCTTTTACACTTCATGTAGCAGGACTGTCCAGCTTTCCTTTTACACTTCATGTATCAGGATTGTCCAGCTTTCCTTTTACACTTCATGTACCAGGACGGTCCAGCTTTCCTTTTACACTCCATTTAGGAGGACTGTCCAGCTTTACTTTTACACTTCATGTAGCAGGATTGTCCAGCTTTCCTTTTACACTTCATGTAGCAGGACTGTCCAGCGTTCCTTTTACACTTCATGTAGCAGGATTGTCCAGCTTTCCTTTTACACTTCATGTACCAGGACTGTCCAGCTTTCCTTTTACACTTCATGTAGCAGGATAGTCGAGCTTTCCTTTTACACTTCATGTAGCAGGACTGTCCAGCTTTCCTTTTACACTTCACGTAGCAGGACTGTCCAGCTTTTCTTTTACACTTCATGTAGCAGGATAGTCGAGCTTTCCTTTTACACTTCATGTACCAGGACTATCCAGCTTTCCTTTTACACTTCACGTAGCAGGACTGTCCAGCTTTTCTTTTACACTTCATGTAGCAGGATTGTCACATATTTCACTGAGTTCAAAGTGAGAAGAGTTCATGAACACCAGTCTCTGTGTTACAAATAAGCAGCAGAAGACATAGCTTGACATTTAACCTTTGTCTTTGAAACGCAGCCAAAGATGCCAGGATAAATACAGAATTGCGATTCTCCTATTACCATGACTAGAGAATCTGGATTTCATTAAAGACACGGAGGCTGAAATTATGCATTATCTTTTAATGCAGTCTCTAAGCAGCCGCATACATCACAATAATAAAGGTTCCAGAATAGAACATTGAAAATACATAAAGGGCATGAGCCAACATAAATCTGCCTCTTTTAAATGTGGAGGACAGAGAAGAATAAGTCCATGAAATATAGATAGGCTTCAAAAACTGTCCAAAGAACTTCCAGAGGGTCCTCAGGCGTAAAATGCGAAGAGAGAAGAAGAACCGAAGATGGATCCAAACATCTCGAAGTTAGGAAGCATTACCTGAAAAGAGAGAGAAGTAAATCCTAGAGGAAATACAAAGCAATGAAAAGCAACAGAGAAAATAGCAGTATTGTATATCACAAATTATGCTAGAACTGTAAACAGACGAGCAGATAAATACAAAAGGAACACATCCCAGAGTGGGAAGGGTGGGATAATGTCAGCCTCCGTGTCTTTAATGAAATCCAGATTCTCTAGTCATGGTAATAGGAGAATCGCAATTTCATTACAAGAACGGAGGCTACATTATGCATGTTGGTAGCTTTGTAAGACTACATCAGACATATGCTCGATAGGTTTGCAGTAATGTCGAGCAAATGTGCTAGCATTCGACCAATCAGCCGCTTTGAGGATATCATCCAACTTACCACCAGACCAGAGGGATTTGCTGGCCATAGCACCTCTAAGAGAATGAGCTTGAATTTTTTTTAAATCGACACCTGCTAAGTTTTTGGCAGTCTTAACCCATCTAGCAATGGAGGTTGAGGATATAGCTTTATGTGGTTTAACAAAGGAAATGAGTAATTGGTTTACATCAGGGGGGCGAAAAACAGACATTCTGCGATCGTACTCCCTCAAGCAATCAACTACACAGAGTTTAGGGCAAGAGTCAAAGCAAGGGTCGAATATTGAATCGGACATAGTCTTTGTTCTTCTATAAATCTCGAATTTAACACCAAACATGTTATAGGACCTATTACAAACCTCTAAAGCTTTCACGTCGGAGACTCTTCGACAGGAAATTAGACATAAGAGAATAGCAAGTTTGATTGAAAGGTTTTTTCTGTTTAGGAGAGTGTTGACCGGCCAGTTAGTAAAAAGGTCTAGAATTAACTTCACGTCCCAAAGAGAATCGTATTTGGGCTTGGGAGGTCTTCTTAGACGAATGCTCTTCATAACTCTACAAATAATGGTGTTTTTACCTACCGTTTTACCATTCACGAGGATGTGATCAGCGGAGATAGCAGACCTATAGCAGTTGATCGTTCTATAGCTAAGACCTCTATCAAATTGTTCACCAAGAAAGTTAACTATGTCAACAATAGGTGCCTTAAGGGAATCCAGGTTCCTTTCTAGGCACCAACGAACCCAGCTTCTCCAAATGTTGTTGTATCTGTAGTGAGTGCCTGGAGACCAGGACTCTCTGAGGAGAGTTGCAGCTGTAGACGAAAGTCCTGAGACTTCATTGGATCTCCTGACACTCTCCAAGCAAGAAGGCTCAAACTCCCTGTCAGAACTAGGGGGTGACTTCCGCCATCTACGTCTGTTAGGAGATATTCTAGGGTAGGGATTAGAATGGGGGGGGTCACATGCCAGCTCCAGAGTGGTGGGGAACCAAGCTTGAGACGGCCAGAAGGGAGTTATTAGGACAAGGGAGCACTGGTCCTGTCTCACTTTCTGTAGAACCCTTTGGATCATGGCAAAGGGGGGAAAGGCGTAGGCTCTGACATCTTTCCAAGACTGGAGAAAGGCGTTCACTGCTAGAGCACCGGGGTCGGGCATCCAGCTGAAATATTTTTCCAGTTGAAAAGTTAGTCTGCTTGCAAATAGGTCTATTTCCAAGGGGCCCCAAATCTTGTTCAGTGATCTGAAAACTGAGACGTTGAGTTTCCAATCGCTGTGATCTAGCAGGAATCTGGAGTTCCAATCCGCCGAGATGTTTGATTTCCCGGGAGGTATTCTGCTTTCAGAGCGATTTTGTGTTCTAGACAGAACATCCAAAGTTTTTTGGCCAAATTCGAGAGATCCGCAGATTTGGTGCCGCCCAGTCTGTTTATGTAGGCTACTGCTGACATGTTGTCCATCTTTAAAACGACCGACCTGCCCTGGAGAGAGTGTTTGAAGTTCATCAAGGCGTAAAGACCAGCTGTTAGTTCGAAGTAGTTTATATGGTGAGAGGATTCTTCCAGAGACCAGACACCACCCGTGTTCTGATCGAGAAGGCAAGCTCCCCAGCCATGGAGGCTCGCGTCTGATTCTAGGACAAATTCTGGTTTTGAACCAAAGATCGCTTTGCCGTTCCACGCGTCCAGGTTCTTGAGCCACCAAGTCAGTTCCAATTGGGCTTCTTGATCTAGGGAAATGTGATCTTCGTACCAGAGACCAGATCTTAGAGCTCTCGCTTTCACCCTTTGGAGGGCCCGATAATTTAAGGGACTGGGGAAGATCGCTTGAATGGAGGAGGAGAGGAGACCGAGTAGTCTGGCTAGTACTCTCAGGGGAAAGTCTTGTTGCTTCAAGACATGACGTATTTCCTTCCTGATTTTGGCAATCTTCTTGGAAGGGAGTAGGAGAAGACATTGGCAGGTATCTACGGTGAAGCCCAGGAACTCGAGAGATCTGGAGGGAGTCAGGACTGATTTCTCTTTGTTGATGATGAAGCCCAGGCTTTCTAAAAGATCCATTACTGTTTTGAGATCTTGAGATATTTGGGAAAGTTCTTGAGACATAATGAGGATGTCGTCTAGATAGATGATCAAACGGATGCCCCTTTCCCTTAGGTATGAGGCAATTACTCTCATAACCTTGGTAAAACACCAGGGGGCAGAGGAAAGACCGAACGGAAGAGCCTGAAATTGATACAAGCGATTTTTCCAGATGAATTGAAGAAAGGGTTGGTGGATTTGGGCCATAGGAATGGTGAAATAAGCATCCTTTAGGTCCAATTTGACTAACCAGTCCCCCTCCAAAAGAAGATCTCTCAGAAGATGGATACCTTCCGTCTTGAAGTGTCTGTAGACCAAGAATTTGTTTAAATGTTTTAAATTTATCACGGGTCTCCAACCCTTGTCCTTTTTTTGTACGAGGAAGAGGGTGCTTATGAACCTGAGTTCTTCCAAAGAGACCTCTGTAATTGCTCCTTTTTGGAGCATAGAGGAGATCTCTTCCTCTATTATTTTTTGTTGTTCCGGAGGGAGTTGAAGGACTCCCGGGGGAGAGGTTTGAGTAGGAGTTTCTGTAAAGTCTATTGTAAAACCCTTGACCGTGTTTAAAACCCAGGGATCGTGTGTGACTAGTTTCCAATTCTGAAGAAAGAATCTGAGTCTCCCTCCCACCTTTTGGGGGAAAGAAGGAGAGGTAGGAAGGGGAGGAGTACTCACTTGGTAGGTTGTTGTTGATGGAGGGTCCGCGGGATCTGAACCCTCTGGAGCGCATACCTCTCCCTCTCTGGGGATAGAACTGTGAGTTGTTGAACTGCTGAAAACCTCTACCGAAACCGCGTGATCTTGCGAAGGGCCTTTGGTTGAATCGGCCAGAAGAGAGGCCCCTTCTTCCGGCCCGGCCAAAAAGGTTAGTATTGAAAACCTTGCGCATATTTTGTTGGGCCTTGTCCAAGGGCCGTAAAGGTAGCGACGTATTTCCCTAGAGATTTTATAAGATCCTCTCCGAAGAGTAAGCCCTTGGGATTTTGAGAGGTCTCCTTGTCGGCCATATCGGAGAGTTTCGGGTTGATCTTAGTTAAAACAACTCTCCGTCTCTCAGCGTTTAGGCTAGCATTAGCATTACCAAGTAGAATTAGAGCCCTCTGGCTCCAGCCCCTGATCAAATTTGTATTAAGAGGAGTGCCATTGATATGGCTGTCCTCCGCTGCGTCAATAATCCTGGCAAGTGGGCCCAGGACGTCGAGGAGACGATCTTGGCACCCCTTAAGGGATCTTTCCATGCCTTTTCTTGGGTCCCGTCCAAGTTTAAAAAGGAACTTTATCAGTTCCGGGTCCAAGTTTGAAGTTTGGCATGTTTTGTTATCAATAGAGGGTCTAGAGCACTCGGCTCTGAGGATATTACGTGTATCACGCTCTAATGGGTACCTTAGCCACTTATTTATGAATTTAGCTACGTGGTCTTGAGGCCACCACTCTGAGCTTCTGGGGTGTTTAAGGTTCAGGGGAGAGAACATTTCTTCCCCCAAGGGGTCGAGGATACTATCCTTCGAGGAAGAAGGGGGTTCAACAGGGTTGAAAAGGTCTTGGTCATCGTCCTCATCCAAATCAAGAATGTATTCATCAGGTGTGTCTGATGAATTGTCATCATTGAATTCACTATCTCCCGTAAAGTCATGAGCACTCAGATATTTTGTGCCGCCAGGGACACCCAGATATTTTGTGCCGCCAAGGACACCCGAATATGTTGTGCCGTGAGGGACACCTAGGGAGTTCGAGGTGCGAGGACCTCCATTTGCAGTCGAGGTGCTAAGACCTCCTAGATTCAGTGAGGTGCTGGGACCTCCCATAGTGCTCTTAGGGGTTAAGTGTTCTAAGTTTTTACTTTTCTTTGATCTTTTACCCCTTGCATTAGAAATGTCATCACTAAGGGTCTCAGGGACCTCAAGCTCCTCGGAGGGGAGTGACCTTTTGGAGGACATGACCTTGTTTAAGGTATCCATCATACAGCTTCTCATTTTGCTATGTAAAAGCTTCTTAAAAGCTTTGTTGTCTAGATTAGCTGTAGGGGCAGAAGCGTCATCTGACTCTGAGTCAGACATGGCGCAGGGAAGAGGAAAACTCCTTTATTCTAATTTAAATTTTTTTAAAAGGGGGTATACAGAGACACAAAAGCAGGGTAAATACGAGAACCTGGTTACTGAAAGTCTTGTGTGTCAAGCGTTAATAAGGATGCAGGGGCAAAGCAGGAAGGTTTGCTGAGATATAATTATAATTGAACTAATGACAGTTTTTCCCCCATTTTTTTTTTTAAGCCAAAAGGCTAAAAGCTGGAGACTTGCGGTCCAAGAAGGAGGCAGCAGCTGGTCGCGGAGTCCAACGAGTAACTGACACTCGTTCACGCTCACGATCAGCTGCTGCTTCTCGTACTCATAGAGACAGGGACCTCGAGGCATCCGATCGAGGTCGGGACGGAGAACGGGGAAGAAAGGACCTTGGCAACGCGAGGGCGCAACGTCACGGTTGCCACGGTTCATTTCTCCAAATTAAGGGCGGTACAAGCCCGCGCTCGAGCCGCGGTAAGGATTGAGGAAAACGTTAAGAAAAAGCAAGGAGCAGGGAAGCGCGAGGCGAGATGAGGCTAAGCAACAGAGAGGTATTGAGAGGAAATGGAAGGGAAATGGGGCGGTAGGGATACTTACCGGCACTAGTGAAAGGTTGTTCAGACACTGTACACACGATTTTAGAAAGGACGTTCAGTCAGTGTACACACGAAAAGAAGGACAATAAGGAAATGCCGGGAGGCAAGGGAGGAGAGGGGATTTCCATAAATTGGAAATCGGTGTGGAGGCAGAGAGGGGAAGGGGTAAGGGGGGTTAGCCCTTATTAGCCCATACAAGAGTTAACAATGAAGAAAGGTTTAAGGAAGGATAAATGAAGATTACTTATCTGCTCAGAGCCGCATTTAAAAGAGAGGCAGATTTATGTTGGCTCATGCCCTTTATGTATTTTCAATGTTCTATTCTGGAACCTTTATTATTGTGATGTATGCGGCTGCTTAGAGACTGCATTAAAAGATAATGCATAATGTAGCCTCCGTTCTTGTAATGAAATCTAAAGGTATCTTTATTTATTGCCTGAACTTTGGCGACCCACCGCAAATTGGCTCGCGACACACACAGTTTGGGAACCACTGCTCTATGTCATATTGATGTACACAGCCTGGACACTCCTACCTGACCAGTGCCTTAAATAGAAAGATCTACCCCGGAGCCACAGGCATTGGAAGGCGGTGGGTGGTAGAAAAAAGGTAGGGCAGGAGTCGGGGATGGGCAGAATCATGTAGAGTGGTGTCAGGAGCAGAGTCAACGAAAGTCAGCCTATGCTCTGCCCCCAAAGACAATGATCAGAAGGAAAAAGTTAGTAAAGCTGTTCTGGCCTACTTAATTGGTCAAAAACAGAGTGCATTTTAAGACAGCATAAAGGGTCAAAGCACCTGATGGTGCGATCTATGTGTATACAGCAAGTCTCAGAGTATTAAGCTGCAAGATAGCTTGGGATAATGCACTTGCTTGAGAGATCTCTGACTAATCTCTAGTCCCTGGCTTGAATCCTCTTAAAATAGCTTCGGTGGGGGGGGGGAATAGATTTTAGGTAAAATCCATTTAAGATTTACAAATCCATAGAAATCCAGATTTCCGTGACTTTGTAAAAAAAGTGTTACCTTCTGTCAGGTAGGTGTTACATGAGTGGTGCATGTGCTTTTCTATGCATCCACCCATGTATGTTGACACAAACACATGTTAACAAAGAATTGTCAACATGGGTTGGTACCAAAATGTTGCACCTACCTGAGGCTGGTGAAGAAGAAATAGCCGCAAAGAATAGTTTTTGTGCAGGAAGGTATGCCTTCCTGCACAAAAACTATCCTGACCACAATGCAGGCACCATTGCGCCATGACGCAAGCGTGCCTCCATTGGTGCTAGGCAGCCACTAGTGCACCAGCGCTAGAGGGAGCAGAAGTGCACCATTTCTGTGAAAATGTGGCGCTGTTCTGCTCTCTCTCTTTCACGCAACGCAGTGCAGCAACTTCACTTGCTAAGCTGAATTTTGGGAAATATTTGTAAATATGCCCCTCAGTGTGAAAGTAGAGGGTGCAGGGGCGTAACGCAGACCCCGCGCTGCGGGAGGGGGCCCGAGCTGCAGGGGGCCCCCTCAGCACATTACTCAGGCCTGATAGCTCCGGATTAAATCCGGAGCGGGGGCCCCTCTGTGTACATTGCAGGGGGCCCCTTCAACTTTCGTTACGCCACTGAGAGGGTGTACAGAAGTGTACAGCGCTCCTCACTATTTTAGGCAGCGGTCTCTGCTGTCTCTGTCGCGAGAGTGGATGAGACATGTTAGCAGGTTACAAGAAGTGACACTAAGGCCATTGATATGTGCAATCAGGGTACATGGTCCAGGCAGACTCGCACACACTTGCGACTTGGCCTCAGGAGTGTTTTTAACCCACTGGACAGATTTCTTTTTATCTCTGAGAGAGGCCCAGGGTGGCTCGTTTTAGGAGTTCTTCACTGTATTGCTCAGTGAGGCAATGATGCAAAGGGTTGAGGAGCGCCTAGTGCTTCCACTCTGATGTAAAAGAAACTGTTGGAAACAAAAGCATCAATACCAAACCATCATACAATCATAAACCAAAACATCATTCACCAAACCATAATACAATCATAAGCCAAACCATCATACACCAAACCATCATACAATCATAAGCCAAACTATCATACACCAAACCATCATACAATCATAAGCCAAACCATCATAAGCCAAACCATCATACACCAAACCATCATACAATCATAAGCCAAACCATCATACACCAAACCATCATACAATCATAAGCCAAACCATCATACACTAAACCATCATACAATCATAAGCCAAACCATCATACACTAAACCATCATACAATCATAAGCCAAACCATCATACACTAAACCATCATACAATCATAAGCCAAACCATCATACACCAAACCATCATACAATCATAAGCCAAACCATCATACACTAAACCATCATACAATCATAAGCCAAACCATCATACACCAAACCATCATACAATCATAAGCCAAACCATCATACACTAAACCATCATACAATCATAAGCCAAACCATCATACACTAAACCATCATACAATCATACACCAAACCATCATAAGCCAAAAGATCATGTCTTTTAAAAACACATCAGCACACTCGATTTGCAGGTACCGCCCTTTTATTTAAAATGATGTCAACAAATCCTTCATTTTCTAAGCTCTTTTGATCTTTTATATGGAGAAAACATGCCTGTGATTTACCAAAAATGAAACCTAAAATGTTCTTCATGAATGTCTATTGGGAGCTATATTTATTTCATTTTTGTCTAGTGCTTATGCAATCAGGGTCACTTCAGAGCGCTTGTAGAAGCAAACATTATCACAAACCTCATGCACCAGGACACTTTTATACAGTTTAAAAAAGTTGAATCCTTGCAAGTTTGAACTCAATTTCTTCCTCATTCCAACATTTATAAAATAGGGCTATTGACGCTTCATTCACAAATGCAACTCACCCGTGTCTGACATAGGGCATTGTACATAAATCAAATAACAGAAATTTACTAAAAATAATAATAACTATCTTTAAAAACATCCAAGTTAGTTTATGACCACAGAAAATCAACAGTGCACTTCAGTCATGGCTTATTCTTTCTTGGTGCTGGTGCAGATGGCTGTTCTTTCCTGAAGCTGGGATCGATGGCTTGTTCTTTCTTGAAGCTCTTATAGATGACTTGTTTCTTCTTGAAGCTGATGTAGATGGCTTGGGTTTTCTTGAAGCTGGTGTAGATGGCTAGTTCTTTCTGGGAGCTGGTGTAGATGGCTTGTTCTTTCTTGAAGCTGGTGTAAATGGCTTGTTCGTCCTTGAAGCTAGAGTAGATGGCTTGTTCTTTCTTGAAGCTGGTGTAGGTAGCTTGTTTTCCTTGAAGCTCCTGTAGGCGGCTTGTTCTTTCTTGAAGCTGGTGTAGATGGCTTGTTCTTTCTTGAAACTAGAGTAGATGGCTTGTTCTTTCTTGAAGCTGGTGTAGATGGCTTGTTCTTTCTTGAAGCTGGTGTGGATGGCTTGTTCTTTCTTGAAACTAGAGTAAATGGCTTGTTCTTTCTTGAAACTAGAGTAGATGGCTTGTTCTTTCTTGAAGCTGGTGTAGATGGCTTGTCCTTTCTTGAAACTAGAGTAGATGGCTTGTTCTTTCTTGAAGCTGGTGTAGATGGCTTGTTCTTTCTTGAAACTAGAGTAGATGGCTTGTTCTTTCTTGAAGCTGGTGTAGATGGCTTGCTTTTTTTGGGATTTTTTGAACTGTTGTAGATGGTTTGCATTTTCTTGAACTGGTGTAGATGGCTTGTTCTTTATTGAAGCTGGTGTAGATGGCTTGCTTTTTCTTGAACTGGTGTAGATGACTTGTCATTTCGTTAAGCTAGAGTAGATTGCTGTTCTTTCTTGAAGCCACTAAATGGGTATTTGTTTGTCCCTCCTTTTTACCCGAAAAGTGTTAATGCTTTGTTTTGACCTCTTTTTCACAAGCAAGGGGGGCAGGCAAAAGGCAGATAAAATCTCGGCTCGTTATTAACTCGAGGTTCCAAGGGAACATCGAGCTGAGCCAGAGCTAGGCTTTCGGTTCTAGCTTTCAGTGGCCCGCCTACCTCTAGGATTTATTCCTGCATTTGCTTCCCAAGTCGGCCATGCTTTGATGCAGAATGGGGGAAGCACACCACAACGGAGTCACCATCCTATTTTCTTTTTTTATAGCAGGGCCACTGATGATTTTGTGCTATAGTTATGCAGTTTTAAAATTGATTTAGGAGTGCATTGGGAGTCAAAGTACGTTCAATTGGTTCATGGTGTTGTAGCTTTAGGGAATTCCCTAAGTGAGCACAGATTTGGTGAAAGCATAAAGGTGCAAGTTCTAAACACTGCCTAACAATATAGGAGCCCATTCACAAAGGTAAGTTTACACATGAGTAAATCTACGCATGCAAATTTACTCTTACACATTGTAGTAAATGTACTACTTTTGGCTATTCATCATTTCTGAGTGTAAATTTGCTGGAAAGTGTAGATTTGCATTTCTCCACCCCCTGATACAGGGGGTGGAGCCAAATTTAGGAGTGTTATGTTATTACGAGTAACATGTCACTTGTGGGTGGCGTTCACTGCCACCGGGGCGGAGATCTCCCTATGGTAAAGTATAGGGAAAAATGTAGAAATGTATTTAACTTCATACAAAAATGTAGTACATTTTTTGTTTATGTTACATACTAATATAAATTAATTTTATGTTTAGTCTATATATAGAGCAAAATAAGAAAAAGCTACAGCCCTAATTAACTTAATTTCCAATATATTTAATTTAAATTTAATTTATTTAAATCCATTATATTAGTTTAAAAATATTTTTTTATGTATTTAAAAAAGTCCCGCTTAAACTAACATTGTTCTATGTATTTATTATATATTACAAATTACAAAGGTATATATAGCATTCATTCAAATTAATTGACATTTTTTAGAAAATTAAAATTACTTTTATTATTATCAAATTAAATGTATGTATATTTTTAAAAAGTCCAAATACATTAATTAATTTTAACATTATTTCCTATAGGGTACTTTAAGTCCCTGCCTCCAATACCTTCTATGGGAGGAAGTTGTAGTATCAGTGATTGGCCGTGAGTGGGGCTGGACCCATTCAAGGCCTCTCCTGGGTGCATTTTCATGTACTATGGTTTTGGGTCCTTTTTGGCCGTAGTAACTTTAGAAGTTTGGTAAAGTCTCAAGAGTATCCTTATGGACAAAGTTGACCTGTTGGGGAATTCTAACTGAACTATTAAGAGGCATCCAGCCACTCCATATAGACACGTGGACGCGAGAGACAATTGAGGATGGCCGGACAGTTTCAACAAAGATACATACTAATAATGGCCATAAGCATGGAAGTGTCCTGTCCATAGTAGATCTACCGTTAGGTTTGACTTAATAAATGGCCATCCTCCGAAGCTTGAAGGAAAACAACTATTGATTCTATTATATGATGACAATGTAGTATTGCTCCGTAAAACACCAATTGGGTTACTAAGATGACTGACCAAACAAGCACATTACACTCAAATAAATGAGACAGAAATCGATTTAAACAAAGGAAAGATAGTTATGTTTGGCAAAAGAAATAAAATGTGATACTTGGCACTTGAATAAAAAGCAAATTGCCATGGAACTAGAATTCAAATATTGGGTATTATATTTCACAATGGCAGCAGCTTTTCGACACATTGTATGCTTATAAAATCTAAAGCTCGCACTTTGAGAAAGTAATGTTTAACCCTACTGGAGACATTTGGGGCTCCTCATTAGAACCCATTTTAAGAATTATAAGAGCTAAACTCCTCCCAACCCTCACATATAGGTGTGAGGGATTATGAGGAAGGGAAGTGAATTTACTGGATAGAATTATACTAAGCAAGTATAGGCAACTCTTTAGCCTACCTAAGAATGCTTCTCAATTCCAAGTCAGGTTAGAGTTTGGGTTAATAAAACAAACCATAGCGTGGCAAGCAGCTTGCCTAAGAATTTGTTACAGATTTAGTGCATCACAAGACCAAACACTCGATCATTTGATCTGGACAGAAATGATGGCCTCAAGAGGAAAAAAATTCTTTAAGGCACTATATTGACACACCTTTACAAAATATGCAGAAATATAGCAAGCTTCAGTGTGTTTAAAAAACATTAAACAAAAGCTTAAAATTGATGTCTCCCCTTAAAGAAAAAAAAAGCTTCTGTAGTGCTCACACACTTGAATGATGCTTAATAACAACTATGGGCCTCATTTATGAGGCCCATTGCGGCACGGGAACGTCACTTTTTTGATGCTCCGGTGGTGCAATGCGCCACAGCATATTTATAAGGCCTTATAAATATGTGCCCTTTTCAAGCAGAAAACTGCGTGAAAGGTGCGTTCCAACACCCATGGAATCTGAAGCATTCCCAAATTTACTAGGAATTGTAAACATGGGAATGTGTCAGAATCTAACACCACCCCAGGGGTGGCGTTAGGGAGGCACAATGGGAAGAAATGTTTTCATTTCTCCTCGTGCTTTCCTTTTTAGGTCTCGCCTGAGCCAGCGCGCATGCGCTGATCTGCGAGGCTTATAGTAAGGACTTCCATCTCACACATCTTTTCCTCATGTTGTTTTTTTTTCCGGCCACGCATTTGGTTGGCCATTTGCGTAAGGCTTCCACAAAAGAAAGCACGCAAATGGCCAAAGGCTCGGGTATGTCCCGCCTTATCTTTAAATGTTCCCTCCCATAGCCTATGTGTCTCGGGAGCGAGCAGCGGCGCCATCTGTTTCCAATTATCGCGCCCGTGCTTGTTTACATTTGCCTGTCTCGCGGTCGCGTTAATTGGAAACAGATGGCGTTCACTTTTGCGGCCGCACGTTTCTTTTTTCTTTTAACTTTCATGCCTATTCCCCCCTCTCCTCAGCAAAGTATATATAAATAATATAATATAAATTAGTCAAACGTGTAGTTTAATTTGGTTTTTCCTCTGCCACATAATTGATGTGATCCTGCCGACAAGTTATGCAACTGTTTTTTTACAAAATGAAAAAGGCCCATTGTTTATTATTCACGGATCGGAAAGTATGCCGGGCAGCACAAGCTTTAAGGCGTCCTTTATTCCAGGCAACCTACTTGGGCCACACTCGCAAAACCATTAATATAAGAGTGGCTCTTATCCAGAGAGGGGGACAGAGTGGATGTTGGGGAAAAAAAAAACGAGAATTGGATGGTGGTGGCTCGACCTTTGCCTCCGACAGCCACAGAAAGAAGGGCTTGACAGCTGCGCGTGGCGCCGCGCCTCAGTGCCACCACACTGCCTTCTCCCCGGTTAGCCGCGCGGCCTCTGCCAGCGTCAGGCAGAGCTGCTCATCCCTTGTTACCCTGGGAACCGCGCTGTCTGGATACCTCTCCCCTGCCGCCTCTCTTTCCGAAGCGCGTGCCAAGAGCCGCGGCACCCGCTTCTCTGCAGGACGAACCGGCCTGAAAGAGGCCTCTGGAGCGGTCTAGCTGCGGTCTCCCGAGAGGAGGCGGGAAAAAAACTAAATAGAGGGCGCAATATCTTCACCCACAGACCCCGGATAAACGTCCATTTATGTAAAACTGTCCCTCTTATTGCAAAAGGGGAAACTGGGCAAAGATGGAATGACACCTTTACTTCCTGAACCTCCACCTACGGTGCTCTCTGGTGGAACCCTTTTTCTCGTTGCGCCTTCTGGCCGTTTCACTCAGTACTAGTAGCCCTTCTTTTCTGTGCTTGCTACAGTCCAACCTCCCTCCTTGTAGGCTGCAGACTGCGCCTAGTGGTAATACGCTGACAAACTCATAAGACAGGAACACATCAGATGCTGTAAGATTGTTTATCTAACCCTTGCAGCGTTGCGGAAGCGGAATGCATACTAAAAAGAGCAGGCCCTACAAAGGCTGCAGATTCACCAACACGCCCGGGGTATTGGTGACATAACATGCCCCTGACCCTCATTCACATGACAGGACGTGACATCAAATGCCTTTAACCCTGATGCCATCATAGGAAACATCACGGAAGGCTTTACCAGGAGACTCTCTGATGTTGAAGACACCGGTGGGGTACCCAATTCTTTATTTCTTCTTCTCCTTTTTGCTCTTTTCACAGCATGAATTCTTTAATCTCGCTGCTAGTGGTATGAAATCCCGTTAGCGTAGTAACCAGCCTGGACTCTACAATGCAGCAGTTAGCTTCTTTATTCACACATCAATATAGGTTCAGGAAACATCCGGTTCAGCTGCAAGTTACGTGCGCGCTTGTTGACATTGCTCTACTCTCGCTCCCCTGCCTGTCTCACCCTCGCCCTCCCTTGTTTTTCTACAGCCCTTATGTTTATTCTGCTGTGAAAAAAACACTGACTGACTGACTCTCTCACTCTCACTGACTGACTCTCTCACTCTCACTGACTGACTGACTCTCTCACTCCCTCTCTCACTCCCTCTCACTCTCACTGACTGACTCACTGACTCACTCTCACTGACTGACTGACTCTCTCACTGACTGACTCACTCTCACTGACTGACTAACTGACTGACTCTCTCACTCTCTCTCACTGACTGACTCTCTCTCTCTCTCACTGACTCTCTCACTCTCACTGACTGACTCTCACTCTCACTAACTAACTGACTGACTCTCTCACTCTCAATGACTGACTGACTCACTCTCTCTCACTGACTGACTCTCTCACTCTCACTGACTGACTGACTCTCTCACTGACTGACTGATTGACTCTCTCACTCTCACTGACTGACTCTCACTCTCACTGACTGACTGACTCTCTCACTCTCACTGACTGACTGACTCTCACTGACTGACTCTCTCACTCTCTCTCACTGACGGACTGACTCTCTCACTGACTGACTCTCTCACTCTCACTGACTGACTGACTCTCTCACTGACTGACTGACTCTCTCACTCTCACTGACTAACTGACTCTCACTGACTGACTGACTCTCTCACTCTCACTGACTGACTGACTCTCACTGACTGACTGACTCTCTCACTCACTGACTGACTCTATCTCACTGATTGACTGACTGCCTCTCACTCTCTCTCACTGACTGACTCTCTCACTCTCACTGACTGACTCTCTCACTCTCACTGACTCTCACTCTCACTCTCACTGACTGACTGACTCTCTCACTCTCACTGACTGACTGACTCTCTCACTCTCACTGACTGACTCTCTCACTCTCACTGACTGACTGACTCTCTCACTCTCACTGACTGACTGACTCTCTCACTGACTAACTGACTCTCACTCTCACTGGCTGACTGACTCTCTCACTCTCTCTCACTGACTGATGGACTGACTGACTCTCTCTCTCACTGACTGACTCTCACTAACTGACTGACTGACTCTCTCACTAACTGACTCACTGACTCTCTCACTCACTCTCACTAACTGACTGACTCTCTCACTCTCACTGACTGACTGACTCTCTCTCTCACTCTCACTAACTGACTAACTGACTGACACTCTCACTGATTGACTGACTCTCTCACTCACTCTCTCTCACTGACTGACTGACTGCCTGACTCTCTCACTGACTGACTCTCTCACTCTCACTGACTGACTGACTCTCTCACTCACTGACTGACTCTCTCTGACTGACTGACTCTCTCACTCTCACTGACTGACTCTCTCACTCACTGACTGACTGACTCTCACTCTCACTGACTGACTGACTCTCACTCTCACTGACTGACTGAATCTCTCACTGACTCACTAACTCTCACTCTCTCTGACTGACTGACTCTCTCTCACTCTCACTGACTGACTCTCACTCACTGACTGACTGACTCTCTCACTGACTCTCTCACTAACTAACTGACTCTGTCACTGACTGACTGACTCTCTCACTCTCACTAACTGACTAACTGACTGACTCTCTCACTCTCTCTCACTGACTGACTCTCTCACTCTCTCTCACTGACTGACTCTCTCACTCACTGACTGACTCTCTCACTCACTAACTGACTCTCTCTCACTGACTGACTGACTCTCTCTCACTGACTGACTCACTCTCACTCACTCTCACTGACTGACTATCTGACTCTCACTCTCACTGACTGACTGACTCTCACACTCTCACTGACTGACTCTCACTCTCACTGACTGACTCTCACTCTCACTGACTGACTCTCTCACTCTCACTGACTCACTGACTCTCACTCTCTCTCACTGACTCACTGACTCTCACTCTCTCTCACTGACTGACTGACTGACTCTCTCACTCGCACTGACTGACTCTCTCACTCTCACTAACTGACTAACTGACTCTCACTCTCAATGACTGACTGACTCTCTCACTCTCTCTCACTAACTGACTAACTCACTGACTGACAGAACTTCACCCTCCTGTTATTTATGCCCCCCCATAACAATAAAAACCATAACAAGCAACCATTGGGACAGGCAGATACAAGTTGCCAGCATTGAATGGACAAAAAAAACCTCAATACATTATTTATTATTAATACTTTTTAATATGGTCGTTCAGTTGTACATAATGCTTTCTTGATCATATCTAAGGTAACAAAAATGCTTCTGACACTTCTTTATTATAACTTTTCAGCATGCTGCAGACTTCTGTACAGCACAGCTTAAAGACATAGGCAAAGTCAATATCTCTGGTTAAACACTTATAAGTTCCCAAAGGCGAGACCTATTGGCTATGCCAATGCTTGTTCTATGTGTGCTGAATTCTGCAGCACACTTAGAAAAAGGAAATCGACTGCATTGATTGATTTTGTGCAGTAAGGTGTCCCTGCCTGCACAAAATCAATCAGCTCCGCAACGCAGGTACCCTTGTGCTATGGTGCAAGAGTGCCTGTGTTAGCGCATGGCAGCCCATTGTGCACCGGCGCTGGTGAAAATGACAGAAATGCACTGTATCACATAGAAACAGCACATTCCTGTCCTTTGTTTTCACGTAGGGCAGCGCAGCAAGATTCCTTGCTCTGCTGCCCTACATCAAAACCTCATAAATGAGGCCCCTCGAGCTGCCGGAACGCTACTTTTTGTGACGTTCCGTGGCGCAGGAGCCTGCTCCATATTTACAAGGCAGCACTAAGCCACTTTTTTTGGCTTAATGCTGCCTCGTAAATATCATTCCCTTTAACGCAGTTTTCTGAGTTAATAGGGCTTGCAATGGGTGTTGCTGGGGGCATTCCCAGCAACATCCATGGCTTTTTGACACTGCCCCAGGTTTATGAAAAATCGTAAATCTGAGGCAGCCCCAAAATCTTATGCCTCTTCAGGGAAGGTGTAAGGGAGGCAAAACGAGGAGAAATATCTTTATTTCTCCTCGTTTTTCCTTTTTCTATGTGTGCTGCATCCTGCAGCACATATAGAAAGAGGAAATAGCCTCTTGTGATTGTTTTTGTGCAGGAAGGTTTACCTTCCTGCACAAAAATAATCCCCGCAACGCAGGCACCCTTGCACAATGCTGCCTAGATGCCTGTGTTGGTGCAAGGAGGCCCATTGTGCGCCGGCGAAAAGGACAGGAATGCGCCGTATCTGATAGATAAGGCGCATTCCTGCCTTTTCTTTTGCCGTAGGACAGGGCAGCAGGAAGGCCTGCGGTGCTGCCCTATGGCAAAACCTCATAAATGAAGCCCTATGAGTCTACCAACTGGCAGCAATATCTTTGCAAGAGATTCTCAAAACATTAGGGGCCTCATTTATAAACAGTGTCGCATCGCTGCGGTAAAACAGCGATGCAACACTTTTCACTGCACCCTTCTTGCAACACTATGGATGCACTGTATTTAATGTACGGAGCTCCATGTCGCAAGGATTGACAGATGCATCAGGAATCCCGACGTATCTGTTGGCGCAAAACACGCGCATTGCTGGAGTTGTGTCGTCAGCATGACGCAACTCCAGCAATGCATGGGGTTCCTATACCTATTGCACTGCATCACCCTTATGCCTGCTATGAGGCAGGGGTAAGGTTTTGACGCAGTGGCGTCCTAGAAGTGGCGCAGTGAAATCTGACAGATTCCACTGCGCCACTTCTATGAGGCTTTCTTGCGGGGAGAATGCCCACCCTGCATCCATTATACCTGACGCAGGTATAATGTGGCGCAGGGGTTCACAAAGTGACTCATCTGCCTAGATGCGTCACCTTGTAAATATGGCGCAATGTGGCGCATTCTTTACACCGCTGCTGCGTCACGAAAAGTGACGCAACGGCAGCGCCAAAGTGTCGCAAGGGGCTCATAAATAAGGCCCTTGGAATACAAACTAATATCCTATGGGTTTGGAAGATTCTCTACAGCTGACTTCAATCTTCTGTGGATTAAACCAACGGATTGCAACGATTGTGTAAATCATACACATCCTATGCATCTGTCCTGCCTTAGCAAATCAACGGAGTGGTTTGCTGCGAGTGACTTTCAACCAAATGGGAACCCACACTTGCCAGCAGGCGCTAATGCAGTGCTTAAATGGAGAAAACACACAATTAAATATAAGCCTAAAAAAATTAACACATGAGCCGCACTGAAGCTCGAAGGCCAAATGAGTCGGTGATTCGTGACAGGAATGTGCTCGTAATATCTCCTGTCCCTAGTGACCAGTGTGTGAAAGAATAAGTGCTGGAGCCCAAAGTTTCACTCAGATGCCCACGATCGGCACCACAGAAGGTCAGCGTGCCGAATACCAAGCCGATGTACTCTGATTCCGCCTCATGCCTCCTTAATCCACCACGAGGCACTCCCTGCCCCTTCATCTAACTCTTGCATGTTCTGCTTTCCTCTTTTGTCACTGTTTTTCTGTCTTTCTCTTTCTCCTCCCTTCCCCCTTTTGTGGTTTTTTCTCGCTCTGGCTCCCAAAAATGACTGCCAGTGGGCCCTACCTGCAACCACCGGCTCAAATTAAGCAGTCTGTCCCCAACCTTCGATCAATAATACCCACCTTTTAAAAAATGTTTAAATAAGTTTTAGCTTTAAGTTAAAATAAGTGCAGATAGTTATATGAAACTGCGATTGAAAAATGTGATGTATACCAAGTTTCAATTTTTACTGTGCATGGAATTTAACAAGTCAGGTAGGTAGGGACTAGAGTAGAAGTAATCAAACAATTATTTGAATTATATTAATATTGTCTTTAAGGTGACTAGTTGTAATACTGTTGCAAATCATTGTAATGGTTTTTATTAACCAAAAAATAAATAATGAATAAGGAATCCTTCTCAGTAGGATGGTCGGGCTATTTTTTTCTCAAATTTACTCTCAGCATGCCCCATATAAAGCAGGTATAACAGTCAGCCTTTTCTCCTACACGGGAAGGTGAAAATAAATCATTTTAGTGCAAAGAGATGGAAATCATCATTTAAAACAAGGAGCTAGAAAGCGGTCCTGGTACAGTGGCCCAAAAGATTATCTAAAATATCGCTGTAGACACCTGGACGCAAAATGGAGAAAAGTTGTTTTAAGGTGGATCACGCAAGATTTAAATTGAAGTTACAGAAATATCACAATGCTAAAAAGAGTCTTGCGACATACTTTGAGTAAATGCACCAGAGCAGGTAAGTGTAACTGGTACTTGTACTTGCACAGGTAACAGCCTGACCGGAGTTGTTAACAGTCAGACCCCACGTGATCTAAGGCACGTGACAGGATGCTATGACATCATGCCTACCTAGTATTTGTATTTTAGTATTTATAAAGCGCATCATTCATCCCGAGGGACATCACGGCGCTAGGACGGATTTTAGTGCAGTGCAGGTTGGTCTTTGATAGGATCAGTATCTAGGGAACAGGGTGGTTTTCAGTTTTTTCCTGAACAGCAAGTAATCGTCTGTCAGGCGAAGATCAAGGGGAAGGTTGTTCCAAAGGACCGCAGCTAATTTGGAAAAGGACCGGTCGCCCATCCTGACCTTGGATGTGCGTTTGACTGAGGCGAGAGCTTGATGACACAATCTCAAGTTGCGCGAAGGGACATGGAATTGTAGCTTATCTTGCAAGATGTGTGGTCCTTTTTTATGCAAAGTTTTATGCGCAAAACAAAGGAGCTTGAAACTGGCTCTCTGGCGAACTGGTAGCCAGTGTAATTCCTTCAAGCAGTGGGATGCTGAACTGTATTTTTTTTATTACAAATTAGTTTTGCTGCGGCGTTCTGGACCACCTGGAGTCTGGAGAAAAGATAGTCGGCCATTCCAACATAAAGGGCATTGCCGTAGTCCAGTCTGCTCAGGAGCAGAGCCTGTGTTACCGTTTGTCTGCAATTTAATGGGATCCAGGGAAAGAGTCGTCTGAAAGGTTTCAGTGTAGAAAAGGATTTTCCGCACAAAGTGCGTACTTGGTCCAGCATAGATAGGGTGTCATCGAAGATGATGCCCAGATTTTTTGCCACTCGCTTAGATTCTGGGGCGGTGCCTAGTGCCTGGGGCCACCAGCTATTGTCCCAAATCGCCTGGGCACCCCCGAAGAGCAGAATTTCAGACTTCCCAGCGTTTATTTCTAAACAGTGCTGGGACATCCAGCCTGCGAGTTCAGTGAGACAATTTATTAAGTTGTTCTTAGTCTCGGTGTTGGTCAGTCTGTTTATCAGGGGGATCACCAATTGAGTATCATCGGCGTATGCGCAGATGTCAAAACCCCATTTCCTACTAATATCCGCCAAAGATGATACATATGCATTGAAAAGGGTGGGACTTAAGGTAGCTCCTTGCGGGACTCCATACTTAATGCTCTTTGAGGTGGAGGTACAGGATCCCATTTGAATTGTTTGGGTTCGATCTTTCAGAAAAGAGGCGAACCATGACAGGGCTTTAGAACAGATCCCTTTTTTGTGTAGGATTTGAAGTAGTTTAGTGTGTGATACGGTATCAAAAGCCGCAGTAAGATCTAATAGGATCAATGCTACGGCTCTGCCTTGATCAACTAGTGATCTAATATTATCAGACACAGCTAGTAAAGGGGCCTCGGTGCTATTATTGGCCCTAAAGCCAGTTTGTGAGGGATCAAATAAATTGTTGGATTCGAGGAAGGTGGTGAGTTGTTTATTAACTAAACGCTCCAAAACTTTGGATAAGTAAGGTAATTGAGAAATTGGGCGATAGTTAGCTGGATCATATATTCCAAGTCCTGCTTTTTTTTTAGAAGGGGAAAGACCACTGTTTTCTTCCATATGTCTGGGAATGAGGCTTGCTCCAGAGATTGGTTGAGGATTTTGGTGACGTGAGGACATAAAACCGACACTAGTCTGGTAAGAATAAAATGCGGGCAAGGATCAAGTGGAGATCCTGCCCTGACCTCAGTCATAGCTTTGGCCACCTCTTCCTCGGAAAAAGGAGTCAGAGTGTCAAGGTGGATTTGTGCAGAGGGGTGAGGTGCCAAGTTTTCCCAGTCAACATTTATGTCTTCATGGGGATTATCAAAGGACGCGTAGATTTTTGTCACTTTGTCGGTGAAAAAATTATTAATTAGCTCACAGTTCTCTGTCGTGGGAGCCATGGTTTGTGATAGGCTGGTGGGTTTGCAAAGTTCGCGAATAACTTTGTAAAGTTCCTTGGATGAGCTACCGTTATCTTCGATCCTTCTTGTATAATAGTTTGTTTTGGCATTTTTTATGGCGTGGTGGTAATTTTTCAGTTCGGTTAAATAGTTTTGTCTATCTATGCTGTCCTTTGACAGTTTCCATTTGTGCTCCAAAGTTCGACATTTTCGTTTGTTGAATTTTAATTCAAGAGTGTACCATCTTTCGGATCAGGAATTGGAAGCCGGTTTGCTATTGAGTTTGGGGCGCATTTTTCAAGCGACTTCTCGATCTCTTGTTGTAGGTGAGCAGCTGATGTGCTAGCAGAGTAAGAGTGAAGTGTTTCTGGGTCGTGATAGGTGAAATGCGTAGTAAAGGCTTCCTGGGTGATTAAGTTCCAAGCTCTTTTCCCTGTTTGATATGTTGTTTCAACCTTGGATGGCTTGTTTGGTAAAGCTAGGGAAAAGGAGATTAAGGAATGGTCTGTCCAAGAAAGTGGTTTAATCTCATGAATGTTAATGGTCATTATGTTAGAGAACATTAGGTCCAGGGTGTGTCCAGCCACATGGGTTGGTTCCGAGATCCTCTGAGTTAATTGCATTATAGCCATATCATTTTCCAGGTGTTTAACGTTCTATATTCTACAAAGTAGATAAACAAGCATTGTCAACATGCACACATAGTTAACAGAATTCTACCTACAGATACCACATATCCCCCTCAATAATAAATAAAGCACAAAACATGTTTACAATAAAGTAGGATAAAATATGTAGTAAAACAAAATACAAAGATCTCAATATAATTCCTAGTCACACAGATGTGTAACATCTGCCCGACCTAGAATGAATGACCATTTTGTCTTCTTCATGGCCTTGTAATTATTCATTCAGTTACTCATTCTCAGACTGGCTTGCACATAATCTTCCAACGAGGCATCCTCATCACTCATCACTGAGGCTTGCATTTACCTCATTATCTAGATCTACACTCGCTTCATCAACATTCACCGCTCATTCACCGCGCTTGTCATCGTACACTTTGTCTCCAGCAATGTACATCTCTTCTAGACTGTTCTGAAATACTTTGGGGCAGATTTACAAGCCCCTTGCGCCTTCTTGCGCCGCCATTGCGTCACTTTTTTTGACGCAATGGCGGCGCAAACAATACGGCCTATTTACAACGTGACGAATCTAAGGAGATGCGTCACGTTGTAAAGCCCTGCGTCACATTATACCTGCGTCAGGTATAATGTATGCAGGGTGGGCATTCCCACCCCGGAAGGCCTCGTAAAAGTGACGCAGTGAAATCTACAGGATTTCACTGGGTCACTTTTAGGACGCCACTGCGTCAAAACCATACGCCTGCTTGAAGCAGGCGTAAGGAGTGACGCAGTACAGTAAGTATAGGCCTCAAAATACATTGCTGGAGTTGCGTCGTGCTTGCGACACAACTCCAGCATTGCGTGACTTTTGGGCCAACAGATGCGTCAGAATTTCAGACGCATCTGTTAATCCTTGCGGCATGGAGCACTGTATTGTAAATACAGTGCATCCATGGTGGCGCAGGGACATTTGACGCTTTCGCAAGGAAACTGACGCATCTATGCAGATGCGTCAGTTCCTTGTAAATCTGCCCCTTTAACTTCTCAAGCAGTGAGCACCCCAACACCACTTCTAGGAAGCCTGCGCTTGTCCTCCAACTTCACTGCGCCTTCCTTCGCTCCTTTAACCTTCCAAGGTATCGTTTACTGAAACCCATATTTCCTCCTCTAGTTCTTTGTTTTTCTTATGGATACAAAATCACCAACATTAACATTCATGTTTTGTATCATAGTAGTCTTCCTCTGTAATATTTCAAACGGTGTCTCTCCAGTCGTACTATGTGGTGTGTTATGATATGTTGGACCTGGCCCATTTTGCAGGATTGTTCCTAAACTTTTTGCTTTCCTCCTGTAATTTTTCTTACCTGTTTTTGTTGTCTTGAGGACTTTGGACACTTTACCACTGCTGATCAGTGCTAAAGTGCATGTGCTCACTCCTGTAAACTTGATATGATTGGTATACACCTGTTCGGCAAATTTAATTAACCTATAAGTCCCTTGTACAGTGGTATCCTATATACTATATACGAAGTCTCCACTGGCTCCCCGTGGAGAAAAGAGTCACTTTCAAAATCCTCACACACGCCTACAAATGCCTACACAACAACGGACCCAAATACCTCAACGACAGAATCAACTTCCACGTACCCAAAAGAAACCTCCGATCTTCCAACCTCGCACTGGCCGAAACCCCGCGCATCCACAGAGCCAGAGCAGGCGGAAGATCCTTCTCTCACATTGCAGCCAAGACCTGGAACGAGCTACCGGCAGACATCAGACGCGCCCCCTCCCTGAACACCTTCGGGAAGACCCTCAAGACCTGGCTCTTCGGCTACACAGATCTGCGCACCCCCCCATCAGCGCCTTGAGACCTTCACGGGTGAGTAGCGCACTTACAATTCCCTGATTGATTGATTGATTGATATACTCAGGGCCTGTAAATTAAATGCTACTAGCGGGCCTGCAGCGCTGCTTGCGCCACCCACAGAAGTAGCCTTTCATACCAGTCTCAGGCCTCTGCCACTGCAGGGTCTGTGTGCGCAGCTTACTGCCACAGTGACTTGGCATTTATTTACTCGATAAGTCTAGAACTCCCCTTATACTACATATAGGTCACCCCTATGGTAGACCCTAGGTAGCCCTATGGGCAGGGTGCTGTGTAGGTAAAAGGTAGGACATGTGCCTTCATTGGTAGTGGCATGTCCTGGTAGTGACAAACAGCCTATTTGGTTTCTCACTGCTGTGAGGCTGCTCCTTTCATAGGATATGTGTTTCAGTGGTAATTTCTGATATGAAAAGAGTAGCGTAGCTATGTTTGGTATGTTTGGAATAGTGGTGATAAATCCTGCTTATTGGTGAAAGCGGATTTTTTATTACTATTTTAGACAAGCCACTTTTAGAAGTGGGCATTTCTGTGTGCTAATGACTCTTTGTGCTTTGCATCCTGCCTCCAATCAACGTCTGGTTTAGACTGACAGGGGCCGGTTTTGTGCATTCACTCTAGACAGTCACAAAGGGCGCTGAGGTGTGCCCCGCATATCCTGATAAATCTTCCTGGGCTAGGGTGGTGGAAGGAGCTGTCACCTGCACCTGAATAGGACTGTGCCTGTCCTCTCACAATGCTGTCTCCACCCCCCTGTATTGTGTCTGGAGCCAGGGCTGGGGATTAAATGGGGGTGGTGTGCGCTTCTAAAGTTTGTTTGAAGTTACCTCCAGTATTAGTACTTGGGCTCTGACCCCATGATTTGAGACTGCGTGGTACTTGTAACCAAATGCTTCTGGCTCTACATACTGCACCAGAGGATTGCTGTCCTGTCAGGAGAAACCAACACTTGGACTTTGCTTTGCTGACCTGCTAAGAAGGACTGCTGCTTCACCTTCAAAGAACCCTGTGTGTTGGCCTGCCTGCATTCCTGCCTGTCAGTGCCCCCAGTGATCTCCCAGGGCTGGGTGGCCTGCCCTGTGTTATTGAACCCTTAACGTATGGTGAGCACTTTGTTTGTCACCTGAGTGCAGGCTGACTTGCTCCGAGCTCTGAGTACTTCCACTTCAGCTGTGACCAGCGAGTGTGTGGCACTGTCTGTGGAAGTTTGAGGTATGAGTACTTTATTGCACAAAACAGCGCATGGTAAGTGCTTCTACCCCGGCCTGCAGCAGAGTAAAGGCGCCGCTGTGAGGAGCCGCCTGAGCGTCTCCCAATGCGGCCAAGGCATTGACAAGTTGCCAAGCAACCTTCAGCAGCTGAGTGAGGCCCCTCCCAACTCCCCGGTACAGAGGATTCTAGCCGAAAGCCTTTGCAACTGTTGAACCCTCTGTGTGAGGCCGTCAGACCTCAGGTACTGTGCCGCAGGGCCCACGCGGCCGTTCTACAAAGTGCTTGTGATTGCAGGGAGGGGGAGACTTTTGTGGTGACACTCTGGCCTCCCCAGGTCTGAAACGCAGGTGCCGCTGCACTGAGAATTGTGATTGCACCATACTTCGTTTGTAGTTTACCTGAATCAGACCCTAGCAGTCCCAGCGTGGCCATGTTGCACTCCTTGCAATTGGGGACATTTCTTTGCAGCCGCTGCACTGCACCATCGCGGGCAGCTGCCCATGAGGATTCCACTGAGGGAGGGGGGGAGGGAAATGAGGCCTCCCCGCTGAAATGTTTGATGTTCTGGTGACCAGTAAAGTTACCGGATTGACTGTGGTGGGCGCGCAGTGGCTCCTGTGCACCCACAGTTGCCCTGAATTACTGTATTTGTAACAGACATGAAGGGTTTTCTGCGCACAAGGTGTTAATGTCATAAAATGATGATTGGTGATTCCGGTGTTTCTCTCCCTAACCTAACTGCATTTTATGCCCTTGTGTTATGAATTATATCGTTTTATGCTTTGCTATGACAGGATAACGAGTATCATTTCAGGATCTGCATAATATGTACAGTGATGGAGTTTTTATGACGTGTGCAATCTTATTGCACTAACTGTGATGTGATGACAATTGCCTAGTTGGCAAAGTGATTTATGGTTTATGTCATGTTTGGTCTAAGTGTTACATAAAATGTATGAAATATTTTTCTATATTATTGTGTGAAGTCTCTTTTGTGGTGTATTTATTGTGTCACTGGTGTGTTTGTGTGTTGCGCAAATACTTTACACATTGCCTCTGGGATAAGCCTGACTGCTCTGCCAAGCTACCAAGGGGGTGAGCAGGGGTTATCTTGGGTGTGTAACTCCCTTACCCTGTCTAGAGTGGTGGGTTCTGCCTGGCTTAGGTGCATACCCTAGCCAACCAGAAACCCCATTTCTAATAAGATATTGCCAAATTCTTTCGTAAACCATCATCTCTACCAGTGCTTAATTTGAGCCAGTGGTTTCTGGTGCTTGGCACCGGCACTTAATTGTCAAACTCCAAGTGGTCTGATGGCACATGAAAGAATGCTATAACTTAATACCTACCTAGTTAACATTCCATATTCTGCAAAGCAGATAAACAAGCATTTAAAAAAAAATTTTTTGCAGATTTATATAGCGCGAACTCGACCCGAAGGTATTGGAGCGCTTTACATGAGCACCGGTTACGTTACACAAGGACACATTCATTTTTTTTTTTTTGGTAGGCATAGGGAGATTAAGTGATTTGCCCATAATCACAGGACGTGGACGCGACCCCGAGGCTCGAACCTTGATTTCCAGCACCAAAGTCGGCAGTCTAGCCATCAGACCACATCCTCTCCCCTAGCATTGTCAACATGCACAAACAGTTAACAGAGTATCTTAGCTCAACAGCAAAATTAGGTGAACTAATTTGTTCAAAGAACTGTCCAGGGTTACCCATTCATTTCTAAAGTGTCTCCTGCACCAACTTCGCTTTGAAAAAGGCTGAAACTTTTAACAATGTGTTTATTGAGAAAGTTCAGGCTGTCCCTAGAACTGTCCCTAATTCAGGACAGTAGCCATAACACAGGCTTTGATAGGGTGGATAATCAGACCTCCTAGCCCCAGTGAAAAATCAGATATTCCGGCGTAATACCCCGTCTGAACCCTGGTTCTCAAAAACATTAAGGGGCATATTATCAACGGCCAGCGATAATTATCGCTGGCCGTACATAGCGATAGAAATATTATCGCTGGCTATCGCTGAATATTATCGCCATGATAACGCTATATTTACAACGCATAGCGCTATGGCGATAATATTTCAGCGATAGCGGTGTTTTCAATTGAACATCACTGGTTTTCCAGCGATGTTCCATTGAAAACAGCGATAACATTGCTGATACGACCCTGTGGTCGTATCAGCATAATCCATCTCCCATTAAAAGTATGCCTTAGTCAGGAATTTAACAGACGTTAAATTCCTGAGTTAAGGCTGAGGTAGCGCGATTTTTTTATCGCTGTACCTCCTTGTTAATATCGCGAAGCTGCCTTCACGATATTAACATGTGTTGTTTTCACAGCCACGCCTTATTTGCATCTCATTAGCGATGCGAGGCTGTGAAAAAACGGGCTCTACATCAAGGAAACACGCGCTAGCGTGTCCTTGATGATATTGCGATATAATTATCGCCGCTTTTCGCCCAAAAACGGACGCTAAAGCGGCGATAAGTATATCGCCAGCCCTTGCTAATATGCCCCTAAGTTCTCAGAAACAGACCTGTAGGAGACTAGAGCGTAAGTGGAGAATTAATTATAACCCGAGTGACAAAGAGACCTACAAAAAAGCCATTATGGAATACAAATCACTGATACACAGGGAGAAAACTAAATACTTTACTGAACAGATCATGCTGGCAGAAGATTCGGCCAAGGAACTGTTTAAAACAATAACCACATTATCTAAAATGGTAACTAGGGAAGTCAGCACGTCGAATCAAACTCTCTGCGACACCCTCGCTAGTTTTTTCCAAGATAAAGTCATGGAGGGTTTTGAATCATTCAATCAAAACCATAAGGAAGTATCCACCGTCTCAGTGAACAACTCTCCCATAATCCTGGATAGGTTTTCCCCCCTTGACAGAGAGCAAGTTATGAAACTCATCAGGGCTTGCAAATCAGGGTCCCCATTAGACCCCTGTCCCCCTAAAATTATTCATCTAGCCCCCAAGGTGTTCGAGGAACAACTCACACTAATTTTAAATAAAGTGCTGAACACAGGACACATTCCCACTGTTTGGAAGATGGCGTCTATCCTCCCCATATTGAAAAAAAGTAACTTGATCCCCTGGAACCCAGTAGCTACAGACCCATCTCTAGGCTTCCATTTCCCACCAAAATACTTGAAAAAGCACTAAATGCGGAATTAATGACCTGTATTGATAATAATAATCTCCTAGATTCCTCACAGTATGGTTTCAGAAAGGCGCATAGCACAGAAACGGCCCTGCTTGCCGCCTCCGATGAGATCAGATGGATATTGGACAAAGGTGACCAAGTCTTCCTGATATAACTCGATCTCTCGGCGGCATTTGACACGGTCAACCATACGATATTGATCAACCGTCTAAGGACCATGGGAATTAGAGGAGCTGCCTTGACCTTGCTACAAGATTTCTTAACAAACAGAAGAAACCATGTTGCATTGGGCAATTGCACTTCTGAACAATTTAGTCTACCATGTGGGGTGCCGCAGGGCTCCTCACTGAGCCCCACCCTTTTTAATTTGTGTGTTGCTCCTCTGGTGAAACTGATAAAGTCCCTGGGGTTCTCGGTGGTGTCTTACGCCGACGACACACAAATTGTGGTGTCTATACCTAAAGACTCTACAGAGGCAGGCCTCCGGATCAGCTCATGCATGACGCAAGTTGATCACTGGATGAAAACTAACTGCCTAAAGCTAAACTCGGGCAAAACTGAGGTGTTAGTTTTCGGTAACAATAGATCTGTCTGGTCCCCTAGCTGGTGGCCCCAGAATATGGGATCCTTACCTATTCCAGCTCAAAAGGGTAGAAATCTGGGAGTCATTTTTGATGATAAGCTCCTCTTCGATCACCAAGTTAAAGCCTTATCTTCTTCCGTTTTTTACACGCTAAAACTGATAAGGAAAATCAGACCGTTCATTCCAAATGAACTTCAAAAACTGGTCGTTACCTCTCTTGTTCTGACCAAGCTGGATTATGGAAATTCACTATTTATTGGTATCCGCAAAAAGGCCTTACAGAAACTACAAGTATTACAAAACGCTGCAGCGAGACTTATCGCTTAAATTCCAAAACATAAGCCAGCAACCCAAATCTTGGACAATTTACACTGGCTACCTATAGCAAAAGGCCTTGAGTTTAAAACATTATGCATAACCTTCAAGGCACTGCATAATTGTGGACCCAGCTACTTTCGTAGTTAATTAGCCTGGTACGCGCCAAGCAGAAAGTTCAGATCCTCAGAAGCAAGGCTACTATCCATCCCTAGATCAAAACTCATGGCCTGGGGGGGCAGGAGTTTCCTTCTGAAGGCAACTACTCTTTGGAATTCTCTACCTTTAGCCATCGAATGCTGCCCTGACTTCCTGACTTTTCGGAAACAAGTCAAAACCTGGCTGTTCCCTCACTGTAAACTAAGAATCATTCCGTTCAGGCCTCACTCCCCCCCTGTCTGCTTCAGCGCCAAGACACCCCTGGGCATTCGAGCGCTATATAAAACCTAAAATCAAATCAACTGTGCTGCTGGGATAAGAAGTTAAGAAAATGTTCACTATTTTCCTTTAGGGAACTGTCAGTCTTTGAAATAGAAATATTATTGAAATAGATCAAAGCCACACGTCATGAGTAAGATGTCTTGCTGGGTTTGGTGGCCAATCATTGGGTGGCCAGGATTTTGGAAAGGATTGCTACATCTCAGCTGCTGGTTTTCCTTGATCTTCACCATTGTTTGGATACACATTAGTCGAGTATTTGATCTTAAATAGTCCAGAAAAAGGTCTTGTTTCTCTAATATTTGATTTTTTTTTGGCAGCCAAGGACAAAGGGGGTATGCCACTACTCATTCGCTGTGATCTGTCAGCCACGTTAAGTAAAATGAGTTTCGAACTCCATCTCAGCCTGATTGGGACTGAGATCTTAATTCCAGATGATGTCCCCTTGTGGTGTGAGTCATATTTATCATTAAACTCTATGCCTTTCTTTAAATGTAAGTAAGGGGTGACTATGGGGTTCTGCAAGGATCTCTACTATCATCCCGTATACTTCATCTTTTCATTAAGCGACTGTTCCGTACTAAGAATGAGGGTTCTATAGTACCTGCTATTTGTGAATGAGCGCACGAATACCCACATGGTACTGGCCTATGGGATGCTTTCTCAGCCCTTAGACAAGGAATGGGGGAGGTGGCAGCTTGGAGTAAGTCAAGTGGATTGAAAGTTAATGGAGCCAGAGCTGACCTACTCTTTTCAGGATCCTGTCAGAAGCCTCAGGTTATAAATGCCATCTGTGAGATTCTGATAAAGTTAAGTAATACAGTTCATAAGAAGCAAAGAGCTGATTTTAATGATCAATCCTATCCTTATAATTATGGCTCAAGCAATTAATTGGCTTCTATCAGAACGACATGAAAGAAGTATGTAATCAGCACCTGAAAAATCAATATTGTGAAGAAATCAAGTAGTAAGAATCCCAAAGCAATGCAGTAAAAAGTACAAATATTTATTAAGTATAACATTGCGAAACTGGCATTTTATTGCAGTCTAACACCCTAGAACCGGTGACCCATCTACCACAGAGCAAGAAGGCGGGTCCTGGAGGTCTGTAGGCGAGGGTGCCTCTGATGGTGGTTTTGCTTTTGGTTTGGAGTTGGAAGTTGAGGTGTTCCGTGAAGGAGGTAAAGTCATTGGTGGTGGAGGAGCATTCGAGGTTTTGCTTGTAGATTATGGCGATGCTGCCGCCGTTCTGCTGGATCGGTCCCGGTGTGTGATCTTGTATCCGTCAGGGTGGCTGTGGCGATGCCTGGAGCAGATGCAGGGTTCAGCCAGGTCTCTGTGGCGAAGACGGCATCCAGGGTGTGGGTCATGATGGTGTCCCATATTTCCGTGGCATGTTTTCCAAGTGAGTGTGTGTTGATCAGCAGGCAGTGGATCTTTCCGGAGACGTTGGCGACGGCTTTGTTGGTGGTTGTGTGCAACGCTGTGCGGCTGATGGGCATGGCATGGGTGGTTTCCTCTGTGATGCAGGCAAAACAGCATTTTGGCATGAAAAAGTTCCTTTGGTGGTCCTGGGGGAGACATAGGCGCAGTTGTTGTTGCCCTGGCATCTGGGATTCAGGGCTTGAAGTTCGCCTGAGGTGAAGAAGTGGCAGTCAGTGGGGGTTGGGGTTCTGGCACTGGATGTGGTCCCGGTGTGTGTGCGGCGTGCCCTCTGCGTGTGTCTGCCACGTGGTCACACTGCGAGCCCCATGGTGGAGGGAGACCGGCGCAGGGGGGGAGAGGCGGTGGACCTTCGCAGGAGGAGGGGCCTGGAACGGCAGAGAGGAGCAGGAGGCGGGAGAGCGGTGACTCCTGGCTTACGGGGTCTGAGGAGAGGAAAGGGCAGGGGGCAAAAGGTAAGGCTGGGCCGGGAGGGGGTAGGCAGCCAGAGGGGCAAGCGACATGGGTCAAGCTTGGTCGAGGGGAGCGCGGCAGACAGCAGAGAGAAAGCAGAACCGGACAGAGGGCAGAACCTGAGCGTGGGTGCAGGAAAGGGGGAGGCGATGCGTCTTACCTGAAGGCTAAGGTGAAAGAGGAGTGGCCCATCCTCTTCCGGGCTCCGATGGGGGTGGATGTGCCTGTCCACGTGCGACCCGCAATGCGGGAGTCGGCTTGCGGTTTTAAGGCCGGCTGGGGCGGGAGAAACTGGACGCACTCCTCTCAGTGGCGGAGGCTGCTGGGAGTTATAGTGCAGGTAGAAGGGTCCCAGGGAGTCCTACGATGCGGGAGTCGGCGTGCAGTTTTAAGGCTGGTGGGGCGGCAGAAACCGGAAGGAACCAGTCGGCAGCACTCCTCTAAGTGGCAGAGGCTGCTGGGAGATGTAGTGCAGGTAGGAGTTATTGTAGTCTATTGTGCCAGTCCATTGCCATATTTTGACAGGTTGAATTTTCAGTTTAAAGCTACAATAAACTGGCTACAAATGGTAGGCTTGCACAGTCACTGTAGTGGATGGCACAATGGGTGCTGCAGTCCACTAGTGGGAGGTTGTGGATGAGTCTGACTGCTGAGTTCTGGAAAGTCTGTAGTCTTCAAGTGAGTTGCTTTGTGATCCAGGCGTAGAAGGTGTTCCCATAGTCCAACTTGCTGGTGACTTGGGCATGTGTGACAGTTTTCTTGTGTTGCTTGGGAGACATTTGAAGATCTTCCTGAGCATCTTCAGGGTGTGGAAGCAGGATGCAGTGACAGCATTGACTTGTGCAGTCATGTCCAGTTTGCTGTCAATGATTATTCCAAGGTTCTTGACGTGGATTCTGGGTGTGAGTCCAAGTTCAGCCAGCCACCAGTTGGAATCCCGTGGTGAGGTGTTCTTGCCGAAGATCACTACTTCTGTCTTGTCTGTGTTGAGCTTGAGACAGTTTGCTTTCATCCAGTTAGCGACTTGTGTCATGCAGGTGGTGAACTTGTTTCTTCTGTTGGGAGTCTTGTCTGAGAGGGCGAGAATGAGTTGTATGTCGTCTGTGGAGGAGAGGATGTTGATATCATGTGTGAGGATGACATTGGCCAGAAGGATCTAGAATCTGGAAGTGTTTATCTGCCTGTGGTCGACTTCTGCTACAAGACACAGGACTTTGCAGTACTGAAAACAGAAGCAGTAAAACACATTGTTCAATATAATATTTGCAGTGTGTTATATTATCTTCATTGGCCCATTTAATATTTATTGGCCATCCTAGCAAAAGGGAGAGATAGCCTAAACGGTTGAGCTTCAGGAAAGCTCCTAAAACATTTTTATCTAAAACCTGAATTTAGCCCTGATTGGAAGCTAGATGTGTGCTGCGTTGTGCAGATGTTTGCTTATGATTGCAATTCTTCTTCTTCATGGATATTGGTAGAGCACACATACATGCATAGGCTTCATGATGCAAAAAAACAAATGAGCTCACAAGCTCCAACTACCCTGTATCAACAACATAAGGTTTTTATTGTGTCTATAGACAATTCATTTTGTAAAGTTGTGCCTTAAAAATATACAAAAAAATAAATAAAACAAAGAAGTCAGACAAGTAGTTTTGCATGTCTTGGCAGTAGATTCCTGAATGAACTGATACAATGTTGTGAAAGGCCGGGCATTTCCCAGGATGACACAAAATGTGCCAAGCCAACAGTTCTAATTTCTGTGAAAGGACTGAGAATGTTCGGTTGGAAGAGATGGAAAATATGACAAAAGAACTGGGCCTTCCATGGATTCCAGGAGGGTTTGTAAGCAAACTTGTGACTTACAAAACAGTGTCAATAGAACTAAGGGCCTAATTACGAGTTTGGCGGTCCAAACTCGCAGTGGAGGTGCGGTGGCTGTTGGGGAACCACAGCACCAGCGATCTGACTGCCGTATTACGAGTATAGCAGTCGGACCTCCAGGGGATCACCGCTATCGCCAGGGATTGGCGATCCCTTGCGTTGGCGTGGCAGTCTTGAAGCCACAATATGCTTGGTGGTGCCGCTGCACACCGCCAAGCATATTATGAGTTTCCTCACCACCAGCGGTCTCATGGCGGGTCTCATGCCATGAAACTGCTAGTGGTGAGGAAACAAATGGGACCCTACAGGGCCCCCTCTTGCCCCTGTGCATGGGGGTGCATGCAGGTGGGTGCATGTTGTGCCCCCCTGTGTGCATACACCCCTGTTCCTGCATGGCATGGACTGCACAGTCCATACCGTGCAGGAAAGTGCAATGGTCGTCCAGTGGCGATGCAGTGCTAAGGTTCACATATGAGCCTTTGTACTGCACCGCCGCAGGACCGCCACGCCGCCAGACCGCGAAATAACTCTTAATCTGGCGGGTGGCGGTCTACTTTGGCTGTCTTGGAGCGGGGTGCTGGCGTGGCGGCCCGCTCCAAGACCGCTAAATTTGAAATTAGGCCCAAATTAGTTGATTGTTTCTTTATATGAGATAGACATCACAAGATCATTGCAAATCGTGGAAAAGCCTAATTCAAACTTTGGGACCAGTTCAGAAAAAAATCATTTGAGGACAGAGCCTTTGAATCTAGTTTCCAAATGAAGAAAAGCAGAAGTAGGGAGCGTATTTGAGATGCATAAATATACATTGAGCAATGTCCCCAGAGAGAAAATTCAGATTTAGAAACACTAATGAAAGTAGAGGTCAGTCGCTGTAATGCAGAAAATGTCTGAGTGCCAGACGTCTACTATATTGTGAATTCCCTCTAGCTATTTAGCGATAACAGAGACCTGATTCTGAAGACAGAATCTCTAGAGCATTTCATTAGAAGCCCCAGAGGACATCTGAATTTTGTGTCCTTCAAATGATTTATGTAATGAACCTAGGAACAATTTTCTAATCTCTGTAAAATCAAACCTTTTCTTATCTCTTTTCTAAAGCTCTTAAAAGTGAATGACCCTGCAAGAAACTTTAAACATTTGGAGGCAGATTTACTTAGAATTCACACAGCACAGTGCAGCAAGACTAGGATATGGTGCTCTTCAGCTCTCTGTGCTGGCGCGCTCGAGGCTGTCTAGCTCCAAAACAGGCACTCTTGCACCATGGTGCAAGGGAGCCTGCATTACAGGAAGGATTGTTTTTGTGCAGGAAAACCTTCCTACACAAAACAATCCTTAGAGGCATATTTCTCTCTTTATGTGTGCTGCAGAATGCATTGGAATGAGGAATATGCGTCACAGGGGTGCAATCCAGTTTGCGATCTTGGGGCACTACATGTTTCGGTATCCTCGACTAATGACATTTCGCAGTATATTTAATCCCTGACGTCTAATCTGGGATATGGAGTGGATTATGGACAGGTGCAGTTCACTCAATAACCCCGTGGCATATTTGCACTGAACAGTGCAGCTCACTTTTCACTTTTTTTGGTTATTTGTAAAAAGTCTTACAGGGCTATTCACAAAGGATGAACACAAAAGACCCATATCTCAAATTTACACTCTCCAAATCCAATAAGGAGATCCTCTTTCTGGACCTTCTCATCTTCCTTGATCAGGGAACCCTGAAAACTAAGACATACAAAAACCAACTGACTGCAATAGTCTCCCCCCCCTTCAATAGCCACCACCCCAAGGCACTTCGAGAGAATCTACCTTATGGACAATTCTTGAGACTAAGGGGCCGATTCCGATCTCGGCCGGTAGGGCTCCGAATCGGATTCGGCTTTACCGGATCCGATTCGGAGCCCTGTTTCCCGACCGATTCGTACGCGGGTCCGGCCGAGCGAGTACGATGCAAGCGCCCGCGACTCGCCGACCGACTCGTACGCGGCTTCAACACGCTCCGACCGACTCACACGGACCCGACTCGCACCGCGCAATGGAGACGTTCCCCGGCCGGGTAAGTACGATGCGCACCGCGAGCAGTCCGACCGACTCGCGCCGTCCGGCTCGAAAGAGCTGTCGGAGCCGGACTTTGGGGGTCCGCGTCGGACCCCCCTGTATGCGTGGCCGCGCGAGTAGCACACAGGGGGGACCCATGGGTCCCCCCTACCTGTGCATGTACGGCACGATGCGCTTCGCCGTGTACACGCTGTAGGGGGCGCCCTTGTCCGCCTCGCACCCTTTGAGTCAATGGGAGCCCACATACGCGTTGTACGACCGGCTCCCATTGACTTCAATGGGAGTCCGACCGAATCGAGTCCGATAGCCTACGAACGCATCGTACTCGTCCGGTCGGACTGCCAGAGTCCGATTCGGTCGGAATTCTCTCCGGGTCCGGCTTGGTCGGAGAGATTTCCGGCCTGAATCGGAATCGGCCCCTAAGAAGGAACTGCAGCAATACAAGAGATTATGATTCACAAGCGGACGCTCTCAGCCACAATCTCCACAACAAGAGCTACCCTAAAAAAGTCATCAGAAACGCAAAGAAGAGAGCCAGCAACAACCACCGCAAAGCCCTCTTGGAAACCACCCTGAGAACACAAGAAGATACCATGACCTGTGTCACGACATACACCCCGACATCCAATCAAGTGAAAAACATCATTCTCAAACACTGGAACATTGTCAACAAAGGGAAACTACAATTAGAATGTCCCAGATTTGCCTTCAAAAGAACTCAAAATCTCAAAGACATGCTGGACCATACCCGACCGCAGATAAGGAAGACGACACACCAAACCACACTATGGGACCTTCCAACTGTCAAGGGTCATTACCCATGTGCCAACTGCAACGCATGTGCCTCCACACGCCACACAAAGGACCCCCAGATAGGCGACATCACCTGGACTCAATGACAACACACCAATTGTAACACAAGGAATTGTGTCTACTTAATCAGATGTCCTTGTAACCTGTACTATGTGGGGATGACCACTAGACCAGTAAAAATCAGAATCAGTGAACACAGAGCAATATCCGCTGCAGACGCAGCACTACTGAAATGTGCAATCATTACATTGAAAAATGCCACACCATAGACCAACTACCATGGACTATCCTGGAGGCCAATGCCTCTTGGAGTACCACCACCTTGTTCCACAAGGAGCAACGTTGGGTGTTCCGACTACGCTCAAACACCAATGGTTTGAGTGATGAGATACCCTGGATAGAACTACAGGTTTGATCTAACCATACTGTCCAATATATAGGTATTGCTTATCTAAATCTACCTACGTCTTTTCCGTCATCTGATGTGACTATCTTTGACTAACTAGCCCCCAGGTCAGTGACATCACGACCACATACACCTGATTATGATTGATCCATTGGGAGACACACCAACCAATGTATGAAACAAACCATACGCTATCCTTGAGACCCCTCACCAAGTAATAGCTATCACTCATGAATGCCTTTGATAATCCTGGCCTCCTTCATGCACCAAACACTGTGATATTAGGAAGGGCCGCGCGCCTCACGACATTTTACAATAGGCGCCATTCTTTATTAGAAATAACCATCAGCATTCATTATTCAATACATAGGGTATATACCCTCTACCACACTATAGCCGTCAACAGCTTGTAACTATAAGAAAGTCGCCTCTACGCTTTTTTATACTTATTCTTACACCACTCTAAGATTGCCCCTTCACTTACGGCCGCACCCACCTCCTTGGAGGCTTACACACATGTGACCATCCCGTAACGACCTGTGCATGCATTGCCACACACCTCTCCGCTCGCGGCACTCGGAGAACACAAAAACCAAAGCACTCACACAGAATAACCTCCAAGCTGGTGAGAGGTTGGGTAGGTTCAAGAGCCTGTGTCCACCGACGCAACTGTAAGTACTGACAAACTCCTGCGTCCCAGCATGCTTTCGCTACTAGTTAAAGATGCATGAGTAATACTCACCTTTTCGCACAGATTGCGACGGCAAAATACCTCCGCCATGACTTATGGAACACTATATCCAAACTGAATAGGTAAGCGGTCGCATCTCACTCACCATAGATAGCACAGTGTGATTTAAGAGGGCATGCCATCAATGGGAATCAGCTCCTTGATTAATTTTATTTCTATAACTTTCACGGTCGTCCCATGACCATTTTTAACGACATACCATGCATCATTACGTGTCCCTCTCCTACCATGAGATCTAATGGGGGATCAATGCCGATATGCTTACCACGAATGTTTGGCATGATAGGATGATTTTTTCCTGAGTATTATTCTTTAGCTTACCTGTTCGTTTGTCCTACGTTTGTTTGTATACCTTTTCACTCACGCAATTTACCTACCCTCAAGAAAAACTGAGTGATTTGTGGGTTTTGTTTGTATCAAAATACCATGGCCCACCGTTGGGGGACCTATACTTTGCATTGAGACAGTACTACTCTATGGAATTGCTCATATTGCCTATTGGTACCTTTGTCTCTCTTTTTGTCGTTTTAGATAGGACCACTACTTGGGTCCATCGAGTGGCACTACTATACTTAACTAGGCCCCCGTACAACCTCACCACTTAGTTCACTTCCCCTTGGTCCTAAATAAGCGCGAAGGGTCTCCTCCTGGGACCATACCACAGCGCAAAACATGTCGACCGCATCCCCTTTTCAAACAAACTCTGCACTTGCCTAGCTACAGAGGGTCATAATTACCCTCGAACAGCACACAACCTTTTGGTCTTTTAAACGATGACAGAGGGATCCTTTCCAATAAATTAATCTACCTTAGCTTCCCTCTAGTCACCTTTCAGCACTCACACCTCACGTACCACTGTACACAGACCCGCACACACCTAGCAGCTAGATCAATAAAAAGATCTCCGATAAAGTGATCCTTCGGGGGACCCATAGGGCATTGCAGCGCCGGCCCGACGAGGAGCACCGCCCCATTATGAAGCATGACATCCTTCGGGGTGTGTGAGGGCATCAAATGAAAGTCTCAGCGACTCCTTTAAGAACGACTTATTTCCCTTTTTTCTCACTTCCATCTCAGGAACAGTGACTCTCCTTAGCGACGATTCTATTCACAAAGGTAACTTTCACTTGTGAGTAACTTACATGTGTAAGTTTACCCTTCCACTTTTGAGAAACGTTACTACTTTTTGCTATTCACAAAATCCGAGTGTGAAGTTAATCAAAAGTGTAGCCTAACACATCTCCAAACCCTGAAAAATGGGATGGAGCCAAATTTATTAGTGTAAGTTACTACTGCAAAAACAGAAACAGTAGCCAGTCCAGCACCACACATTGCCAACCACTGATACTGCTATACCCTTCCGTAGAAAATAATGGCGACAAGGACTTAAAATAAAGCCCCATTGGAAATAACGTTAAATTAAATGAAATTATTTAAAATGGCTAAAAATATACATAAATATAATTGAATTCTAAGAAAAGTCTAAAAAATTAAACATTTATTATTTAATTATAAAATATTTTTAAAAATTTGAGTTTGTAAATTAATGTAACATACATTTTATTACAATATAAATAAACTTTCAATTCATTCTATTGATCACTTTTAATAAATATTAATGCATAATAAAACATTTTTTGTACTTTAGGTGGGAATTTATTTTTAAAATTAAACTTCAGAAAAATTGTTTTTATTTAATTTAATATACTGAAATTAATTAAAAATTTAATTAAAAATTAATGTAATAGTGCTGGACCATATTTTATATATTTTTTTACATTTAAAATAAATATGTAAAATTAATTTATATTAATATTTAACATAAAAATATTTTTACTAATTTGTTATCAAGTTTAATAAATTTAATTTGCAGGTCATTGAGAATGCTGAAAAACAGTGATTTAGGGATAACATATATTGTTTCTCTTCATATTGGGGAGAAAGCTATTTTTGCACTGATATTGTTGATGCTACAGTTACAGAAAGTAAGTTTAATTAACTTTTTAAATTTTCCCTATACTTTACCATAGGGAGAGCGCCACCTCGACTGTGGACTCTCCCCATGGTAAAGTACTGGGAAAAAGTAAAAAAGTTTATTTAACTAAAAAAATTGTAAAAATATTCTTTATTCAATTTAAATGTAAATTAATTTTGTATATTTATTTTAAATGTAGGTCGCATCGTAATCGGCCGGTCAGTTTACTTTACGACCGCCTCATAACGATGGAGGTGGAGCGAGTGGCCTCCAAGCCTATCAGGGTGCTCACCTTAGCATTGGCAGATCACTTGGGCTTCAGAGTTGGCAGCGGCAACACCATTCTCTTAGTCACAGAATCCTATAACCACACTTGATACCTGATTTTAGAAGGCTTGATGCGGTTCACAACCTGAACCATTTCGGGGACCAGCGACCCCTTCCACAAATGGGTCGCTCCTGGCTTTACTTCCTTCCGCTTGAAAAATCTTGCTAGCTATTCCCCACTCCAGGAACATGCTGGCCATTTCCTCCTGGATGATCTTTCACACTACAGGAACAAACTCCTGTCCTCTCGGCAGGCAGGCTTCTAGGCTCTAGACAGACAATCAGCTCCTCCAAGAGAAAGTGCAGACTTCGGGTGAACTTCCCTCACGTCTTGGAGACTGGCTATCATGCAGGCCACCAGCCCTCTACACACAGCAGTCCTTCAAGTTGTCTGCAGAGAACTGTCATCCTTGGTCATGAAGAACTTGGAAGTGGATGGATTTGATCCCACTTTTATACATATTTTTCAGACAGGAGAGGTGGATCCACTGTCTAAAGTGTCAGATCCGTTTTTTTCTTAGTTGTTGTTATTGATTTTACATTGTATATTCAAACTTTTACACAATAAATGCAGTAGACAATTCCACACATTTCGTCATTATTTTCACCACGTTCATTAGAACAATGTATGTTAAAAGTTTAATTATCCAACTCTTGGTGTTATATGTTCATTTTAGTTTCTGTTAGCTTTGCACTGGAAAACAGCTTGTGCTAACAACATTTTTTAAGTTTTGAATAACTCAATTAGGGTGAAGCAAATACAGATAGAATAATGCTTTACAGTTAATACAGAGGTCAAAAAGGGAGGGGAGGGATGAAAAAGGAATAAATATACATTATCGTGTTAAAAACGTACAAGATCCAATTTGAACAGAAATATAACAATAGTAAAATACTTGCTCATAAATAGTTAAAACATTATAAGATTAGGAAAATGTATATATTAGCTGTGAAAGCCACAAGTGAACATCAAGGGGGTTTACAAACCGCATCTCTAATGGGGTGACGATAAAGTGAAGATTTAACATGCCTAGTTATAATGGGTCTCCATAAAATAGAACATTTAATGGCAAGTGAAATAGGGTGAATGTATGCTGTGTCAAGTCAGTAGTTGTAACAAACCACATACCACCGGGCTTGGAAAGACAGTTTAGAATTTTTTTCCCCAATTTTTAGTGAATTGTTGATATGCGACTGCTAATAGAAGGTCAATGATTTTTATATGAGATGAAACGTGTTCCCAATCGGTAGATAAACTACCTAGGAAGATGTAAGTGAATGAAAATGGTACATGGTACAGAGGTATTAAAAATGGCATTGATTTGATTCCAAACTTGTGTCCAGAAAGAATGTACAAGTGTACAATTGAAAAGCATGTCTTTTAGATCGGCTTGTTGTGAGTGACATGACCAGCAAGTTTCGGGGTAATCTGTGTAGATGCGATGAAGAGAAACGTGAGAAAAGAGAAGTCTGTTGTAAATATAGAATATTGTTTCAGTGGTATTGGCGCATCGGGAGGAAGACTGTATTTTTGTCTAAATCCCCCTCGAAAAGGAAACAGTCGAAACCACACATTCTCCCATGTCAGCTCAATATCTGATTTAGATTATCAGTGGAAGGTTGGCATAAGACACAACATATGGCAGAGGCTTTAGAATGATTGTGTAAAAGAATGCCCAGCATATGATTGCCCAACATAGGGTGTGGATGGAGGTAAACTTAGTAAGAGCATCTAATATGATAGATTGCAAAAGATGAAATTTATGCTGATAAGATGAGGAAAAAATTAAAAAGAGATTGAGCCTGAGAAAAAGTAAGAAAAAAGTCATAAATGAAGAGTTGGTTGACCCAGATTAGTCCATATTTCTTCCAAGTTTTCCAATAAATGGATCGATTATTGTTCAATATGGAGGTATTGTACCAAATGGGAGAGCTGAGGAAGATGGGAGGGAGAGGAAAGAATGAACATCAATAGGATCCTACAGCTTCACAGGTTTTAATAGGTAGCAGAAGTATTAAACAAGCATTTACAATGCAATAGGTCTCGCAACTGCGAATTTTGGAGCTATTGGCATTGTAAATGGCAATGCCTTTAAAAAAATTAAAAGCCATTGTTATTTACAATACCAAAAGCAACACCTATTGCATTGCATAGCGTGTGTCTGTTACTGAACATATCTCGTAAGTAGGGATGGTGCTGTGCAGGTGAGAGCTGCAGGGTACGTAGTTTGAACGTAACAGGGTTAAATACCACCACTGGTGCGGAGTGGGGTGTAGGGTGACAACGTGCACAGAATTATGTAACTTGGTCGGGGAAGGTGGTAGCCAAGGTAACGTAACATAACATAACGCAGCTCAATTTGGATATGGCCTTATGAAGAGTACAAGTACAAAACAAATAAATAGCAACAAACCCCTCCCAGGAGGGGTTTGTTGCCTTCCCCGGCCCGGGTTCCGAATAACATTGTCGGCACCACAGACCTAGCTTTAATGACAGAGCATTGATAGTAAGTGGAACAGATGCATACAACAAGGCGCTAGCAACAAGTATGGACTTAATAAACAGGGAAAACAAACCATAATAACCATCAGTTTGTACAGACCCTTCTGTTTCCGGCTTGCATTTTGTTACCGGTGTGCAAGCGACAAAGTGTTTGTCGCTTCTCACGTGACATGCGCTCCTGTGAATCAAAAAAGATGTGTATATCAGAAACAACAGATAAATATATTGTGTTTACAAAATAAATAAACTGCGCAGAGAGGGCGTCTCTCCGGTTTCAAAGCGGCCTGGACGGCCTTGTTTGTTGCTGCCCCTGCTCGCATTGTTGCAGCTTCATGGCGGAGGGCCCTTGTTGTGTTTTCGTAGCGCTGACGTGACATGTTAAAAAGTCAACATTTCTTTTTTTTTTAAACGGGAAGAGTGTGGTCTATAAATAGGCGGTGGGGCTCACAGGGCTTGGCACAAACAGACTCCATGAGTACGTCAAGAGCGTCCAGTCAGGCTCTTGACAGCCGAGGCCTTTCACAGCGTTTCTGGGGTAGAGCACGACTCGCCATCTTGCGACTCCTCCACGCGCATGTTCGTTGTCTATATGTAAAAGTACGAGGATGCAGAGCCGCCTACCGTTAAATGAAGTTATCCATGAAAAAGAAAAGAAAAAATGCTGCATGAGCCACTAATTTGAAAAGATCTATTCAAGGTCGTGCTATTAAAAAACTATTAAAAGGGTTTCGTGGTAAAATATATATATATATATATATATATATTATCCAACAACAGCTTACACGGCTAGTTGGACCCCAGGGACCCTCAGGATTCAAGGGGACTTAATCCCCCAACTTAAAACGCGCCACGGGGCGCGTTTGCACAGTGGTGAAGGGAGGGGGCGGGGCTTCAGGTGACATGTGTGCAAACAGGCCCCGTGGCGCGTTTTAAGATGGGGAATTAAATCCCCTTCAATCCTGAGGGTCCCTGGGGGCCAACTAGCCCACCAGGTACCTCCAGTAAGCGCCACGGAGCTGCGTTGCAGAGTGTTGTAAAAAGAGGCGTGGCCTGTGAACACCTCTCTACAACGCAGCTCTCTGGCGCATACTGGAGGTATCTGGTGGGCTAGTTGGCCCCTAGGGTCCCTCGGGATTGAGGAGGAATTAATTCTCCAACTTAAAACGCGCCACTGGGCGTGTTTGCAGACATGTCACCTCAGGCCCCACCCCCTTCCTTCACCATTGTGCAAATATTCCTCTAAAATCAGCCGAACAACGAATTCTGATTTACTCACCTGTTATCAGGAGAGACCTCAGTGCTGCATCTTTGAGCCCAGTACTGATCCTAAAAAGTAATTCTAACCGTATTTAACAGTAACTTGAATTTCCTTCCATAGTCTAACATTGACTGGTTTCACTTGGAAATTCTTCTAAGTGTGGAGTTTTGGAACTTTATAATATTCCTCTAAAATCAGCCGAACTACGAATTCCGATTTACTCACCTGTTATCAGGAGAGACCTCAGTGCTGCATCTTTGAGCCCAGTACTGATCCTGAAAAGTAATTTTAACCGTACTTACCAGTAACTTGAATTTCCTTCCTTAGGATATCATTGCCTGCTTTTTGCTGAAAAAGTTTCTAAGTGTCGATTTTTGAAACATACAAATATTCCTCTAAAATCAGCCGAACTACGAATTCCGATTTACTCACCTGTTATCAGGAGAGACCTCAGTGCTGCATCTTTGAGCCCAGTACAGATCCTGAAAAGTAATTCTAACCGTACTTACCAGTAACTTAAATTTCCTTCCATAGGCTAACATTGACTGGTTTCACTTGGAAATTCTTCTAAGTGTGGAGTTTTGGAACTTTATAATATTCCTCTAAAATCAGCCGAACTACGAATTCCGATTTACTCACCTGTTATCAGGAGAGAACCCAGTGCTGCATCTTTTAGCCCAGCACTGACCCTGAAAAGTAATTCTAACCGTACTTACCAGTAACTTGTATTTCCTTCCATAGGAATCCATTGTCTGGTTTTCAGCAGAAAAGTTTCAAAGTGTCGATTTTCACAAACTACAAATATTCCTTAAAAATCGCCTGTATGACTTAAACGCATTCTTTCAACTGTTTACAAGAGATGCACCAGTGCTGGATCCAGGATCCACCACTGAGTAAGAAAAAGTAACGATAACACTACTTACCTGCTAAGTTTTTTTCCTCCCATAGTATAACATTGGTGATTCTATGTGAAAAAGTTTCTAAGTGTCAACTTTTAAAATACAATAATATTCCTTAAAAATCACTACTGTAACCAAAACGCTTTTACTCAACTGTTTACAGGACATGTCCCAGGACTGAATCTAGGATCCAGTCCTGTGGTTAGAAAAGTAATCCATAAAGTAACTAATTGCATTTAACTAGAAATTCACATTGAGCTCAATGTTGCATTGTGTTTGAAATTGTGTTGCCCATTGCAACAACTGTAACTACTGTACTTAAAAGTCTATTGCCTATTTGCAAAGTATTTAAACTAAAGTAATTCATTCTGAGAAAGTATATTTTGTAATGTAATGTATAATGTAATTACAATGTAATTTAAAAAATAAAATATCTAAAAATAAATAGTTTAAAAAAATGTAGTAAGTCAGTATCAAAAAATAAAGATAACAATTAATACATTTAAAAATTGTCATTTACAAAACCTTTGAAATTCACTGAAAAAAACCATAGGTTTCAGACATGTTATAGTTAGGAATTAGCATTTAAAAAACCTTTGAAATTCACTGAAAAAACCATAGGTTTCAGGCACGTTATAGTTAGAAATTAGCATTTAAAAAACCTTACAAATTCACTGAAAAAACCATAGGTTTTAGGGACAGTTATAGTTAGTTGAACATTGCACTCGTACAAAACCCGTGAAATTCCCCTGTTATAGTTAGTTCAGCTAACTATAACTCGCGCCCCCGCAATGGACTGCTGATGACGTCACATATTACATCACTCATGACATGGTCAGTGACATCACTGATGACATCACTGATGACATCTCAAATGACATCACTGATGACATCATCCAGTGACTGTGTGTTTCTGCAAAGTTTAAATATTTTTAATATATATAGGGAAAGGCGTATTGAAGAATGAGTGGGTGTATAAGTGTCTGTATGGATGATTTAGTAGGTGCGTGACTAACTCTATAAGTGAGTGATTAAACGTATCTTACTGAATGCATGGGTTAGTGACTAAACTGGGTGTATGTCTGTATCCGTCTGTCTGTTGCTGTGTAAGTGGTGCATGGGTTTGTGAATAGCTACATGAGTGTCTATATGAGTTATTGATTGGTTGTCTGAGTATCTGTATGGGTGCCTGAGTGTTTGTGTGGGTGGGGTGTGTGCGACTCTGTGCATAGATGTGTGAGTGGGTGATTCACTGGGTGGACGGTTTCAAGAGTGCATCTGTGATAGACTGTATGGGTGGGTAAGTGTGTGTAAGAGTGTGTTAGTGAGTGAATGTATGTCCCAGTGGTACATGTGTGAGTAACTACATATGTGAAAGGCAGTATATATGTGTGTTGGAGTATATAAATAGCTATAAGCGAGAGTGTGTGATTGTGAGAGTGACTGTATGGATGAGTGTGTGCTTGTATCAGTGATTGTATAAGAGCGTAAGAATGTGCTAGTATTTGTATGAGTAAGTGAGCTGGTGTGTGTATAACTGTATAGGTGAGTAAATGGCAGTGTGTTTAATTATTTGCATGACTGACTAGGTGTGTGAGTACCTCTATGGATGAGTGGCGGTGTTTGAGTGTCTATATAGGAGTATGAGTGCATATGATAGTCCTGTACTGAGTGACCGTAAGTATGAGTGACTGTACGGGTGAGTGAGTGGATGTGTGTGTGTAGACCTAAGAATCAGTGAGTGGGTATGTAGTTATTGGTGTTGGAGTGTCTATGGTTTTGCGAATGGCAGTCTGTAATTTAGAGTGGGTGTATCAAAGGTTATATTAGGGTGTGAGGAGGTGCATCAGATTATAACGTGGATGATGTCATCAGTGATGTCATCAGTGATGTCATTTGAGATGTCATCAGTGATGTCATCAGTGATGTCACTGACCATGTCATGAGTGATGTAATATGTGACGTCATCAGCAGTGCATTGCGGGGGCGCGAGTTATAGTTAGCTGAACTAACTATAACGGGGGATTTCATGGGTTTTGTACGAGTGCAATGTCCAACTAACTATAACTGTCCCTAAAACCTATGGTTTTTTCAGTGAATATATATATATATATGCCTGACACTGTGGGGTCTGTTTCTCCTTCATTGCCGTCTGGAGGTTGCGGGAGTTCGAGTCCTTGGATATATATATATATATATATATATATATATATATATATATATATATATATATATATATATCTCTCCAAACCTGCGTCACCAACCACCAAGAGTACGGATTTAGACATGTCCCTTTGACAATGCTATGTTGGGTTTTAAGATTCTCCCCATACGCGTGGTATGGTCCAATTAAGACGTGATCTAGCCCGGAAGGTGAAGGGTCGAGTATTATGTGTAAATTTAAAATGAGAGAAAATATACAGGGTTGCGATCTCACAGGTCCCTTGACAAATGACGGCCGGTAAGAAATTTACATTTTATTATTACTTCACATAACGACAATCGGGGAGGAAACCCTGCCTTTACGAATACACCTTCTGCATATATTTGCTGAATGGCAGATATTTTGTTATGCGATCTATCCAGCGGGATGACTGAGTCACTTAAACGCTCGCCGCTAACTTCATCCATGGCTTGCTTCTCGAAAGCTCTCATAATTCTAAAGCCAACTAATAAACATTTCATTCTTTGGGAAGCTGATTACCACTGATGAGTTTACTAGTGACATCAGTTAGTTACAGCGCTTAGAAACGCAGAAGGGCGACGTGTCGCGCTGTGGAGAAAATGGTTCTTGTTATTGACATGCACTTCCTGAATCTGTTATTTCTAACTCTACAGATAGGGCCAATGGGTTAAACTCCCGCCTCTGACAGATACTGTGATTTGCATGTTAAGAGCTAGGATTCCTGCTAGGCCACCTCAGCCTTTCATCATTCCGACATCGGTAACTTGGTTACCACTGAATTTGTTAATATGCAACAGTCTAATTTATAGACCTGGAAAAAGCAGAAAGATGGTGTAACGCAATGCATGAAACAATGTGTTATATAAAACAGTGTTAGTGCTTCCCAACCTGATTTACCATCTGTCTAATATGACCCTGTTCCGGTATCAACTCGTCTTACAAGTATGCGCAGAAGGGAACACGTCTGACCCCCTTGCCTCAGCAACGCCCGAATCTCCTCGAACACTGAATGTCTGAGCTGAGGTGTTTCTGCAAATGCAGTTGGAAGAAAATGCTTCTGGCATGTTAACTATTTCTGCAGGGTACAACCCGACGCAATCATTTCTTGGCGCTCTATTAACAGTCGTAACTGAAATAGCCTCACCCGGTGCTGTTTTTTACTCAAAATGTGAATGCCTTTATTAAAACACCAGCGACCGCTGGGGATTGGGGTGCTCCTGGGGTCAGCCGTGCCCCTGAAGCCTCAGGTATGGAGCTGGCTGCCCATCCTGCTGGGGTAAGGGGTGAGCGGCAGGGCATGGGACGTGTGTCAAGGAATTCTTCCTGGCACAGATCACGTCCCCCTGCCGCACTCCGGCCTGGAAGTTGCTGCCGGTCCTGACTGCGAGCTCTTGTCCCGTTTGTTACTGATCCTTAACCGGATGCAATTTTGTCCGTAATTTCAGCACTTCCGGCTCGCAGAAGAACCTATTTCAGTTGAGAGACAATGGTAAATTTGTAAAGTGACGCCGGATTGGAGCATTGGTGATCACTAAGCCAATCCGCACATACTTGAGTCACGGACCAAGGGACGACGAGCTATCTGGGCCCAGGCAAGGGAACTGCTGCTGTGGGTCGGATCATTCTGGATCGGAAGAGAAGGGGAAGCCGGGGGAAGTGTAGGGGGAGGGGCAGCGTCAGCGCGGAGTAGTGCTGATCTCGGGTGCTGTGAGTGATTGATGGTCATACGACAACTGATATTTATGTGGATTTATGTGGTAACCTACTCGTTCACCCACCCCCAGATTAGGGGTGGCTCTGCATAATAATTACGCCCTTGTGTGTCGGGTATTAATGGTATCGCTTGCGGTGACGTAACTGCGCTGAGTTAAAGGGCTCACCATTGCGGGAAGGCAGCCGCTTGTTTATATTTGCATCACGCTTTCACTTTAAGTGATAGCGCGATGCAAAAATAAACACGGAGCTTAGTGAAACAGATGTGTACACGCCCCCTTGAGATAAGAAATTGCTTCACGACAGCCGTGAAGCAGACGACCCAGTCCGGATGGGCCGGATGAAAAGGAGAAAGGGAGGTAACGAAAAAGCATCCTTTTCAATGGGAAGCCAGTGTTTAGCATAAACGCTGACGCGACCCAATGAAAATGATGGGCGGGGCTTCAAGTCCCCTTCTAAAAACTCCTCATCCACAATATGTCTCGCAGAGCGAGCAGCGCATGCGCGCTGCAACGCTAGGCGAGACCTAAAAATGAGCGAGAGAAAGTTCTGAAGTTTTTTTGGAGAAGACCAAATATTTGCGGAAAGAAAAGGGAGAGAGAAAAGATTTTTACAATTGTTGTACCTATAAAGGAGAGGATTTATTGGACTCTTGGATCCAGTGAACAGATTCTCTCAATATGAAGCCTGAATGATAATTTTGGAAATCAGGGAAACTAACACCACCATCTGATTTAAGGTGTTTTAATTTAATAGACAGATATAAGATTTCTTCCTATTCCATAACAAAGATGAAAGTATGGAACTGATTTGCTTAAAATGTTATATTGGAATAGAAAGGGGGATATTAGAAATAGTTTAGAGAACAATAGGTACTATAATCATGTTAATGGTGTCTAAACACCCCCACCAGGTAAGATTTAAAGAAGCCAGTGATTGACCAGGGTAGTTATCTTAAGTTTACACTCCTCCAGACTCAGAGAAATTAAGGTTTTAAGTGAGGGTGAGAACCCTAACCCAAGTACTTAAGAGATGTCAGTTGGCAAGAAATGATGTCTGAAAGTGAATTTGTTTAAGGGCAAGATTTCACATTTGTTGCGATTAAGTTTATAGTCTGAGACGAGAGAATAAGAGGAGACTACTTTAAGGAAGGCAGGAAGTGAAGTGTGAGGTTCGGATATAAATAAAAGAATATCACCTGCATATACTGCTGTTTTAATTTGTTGAGTATTCCACGAGAAACCCTGTATAATGGATTTGTATCTAATTCTGGAGAGGAAAGGTTCAAAAGCCAGAATAAAGAGAAATTGGGAAAGAGGACAGCCTTGGCGAACACCCCTACCCAAAGGGAAATAGGAGGAAGTATGTCAATTTGCAAAAATTGCTGCTTGTGGGGAGGAGTAGAGGAGGGAAATAAGGGAAATAATTTTTGGTCCAAATCCAAACCATTTTATAGAATGGAAAACAAAAGACCAGTCAAAGGCCTTCTCAGCATCCAAGGTAATAACTGCTAAAGGATAAACAGATAGTTGAGATTTGGAAAGGACGTCAAAAAATAATTGAGTGTTGTCAGTTACATGCCATCCCTTGACAAATCCAGGTTGTTCTTTTCCAAGTAAGTTAGGTAAAAGGGATTCCAGACGAATAGCTAAAGTTTTAGAAAATATTTTATAAATGATATTAACAAGAGAAATTGGCCTGTAATTCTTACATTGATGTAGATCTTTACCTTACTTTGAAATGAGACAAATAAGGGCGCCTGAGAAAGATCCAGATGATTAACCTGATGGAAGGAAGGTAGTGATAAGAGGAGATAGTTTAGGAAGGAGTAATTTGGGAAAATATGTGAAAAATCAGCAGTGAAGCCATCAGGTCCTGGAGCTTTGTCCGATTTAAGGGAACATAAGGCAGTACGAAGTTCAGACAAGGTAATATATTTTTCTAGTTCAGTGAAATCTAGAGTTTTGTCAAAATCCTTGTGTGAGTTAGAGCGGTATTTATTAATGTTGGAGTCAGCAGGAGTGTGTTCAGGGGTGTATAGTTGTTTGTAGAATTGTACAAATTGTTCCAGGATAGAGTAGCTATCCGTAATAGAGTCAATTTTGCTCCTATTCTTTTTAATCTTGAGATAATTGGCTAATAATTTGCCAGATTTGTTTTGGCCACCATAATCCTTGGCACTGGATTTAAGAAGAAAGGAAGACGCAACATCTGTGGAGAATTTATTGAATTGAAGTTTGGCGTTGATAAGATCTTTTAAATCCTTTTAAAAATAACAAAAAAATTGCCAAGCTAGGCAATTATGTTTGCAAATGTGTCATGCATTAATTGGATTGTGTCATCATAATGACTGGGAGCAAAGCAATTAGAACACTTATTCTTAGAGTAATATAAGTTCAAAACCTGTTTGAACTGGTTCTCTTTCAAATGTCATTTTCTAGCTGTTCCTCAGACACAGCCTTTGAGCAAGGTGATGGCTCTCACAGCAGGTAGCAATGATGCTGGCTCCAAGCAGGAGCATCCTAAACAAGTGGACAGTGACGGGCCTAACACCCCCCCCCCATCAGCCTTCCTGAAGCAGTGATCAGGCACAGACAAAAGGATAGGCTTTGCCTAGAAACCTCCTCACCTTGGACAATAGAAACTGCAGCCCCACTTCTCACACCTTCCATTTACCAAAAGGCAGTGCTCAGAAAGAACTAATCAGCAGCTCTTTGCTACCAAGATTCTCAAAGAATATCTAAGGGAAGACCTATCTTCATCCTTCTTCACTTCGGAGCCTTGGTCTTCACCTTGAGCCACAGGAGTGTAGTCAATGCACTTCTGCTGGCTGGGGAAGCTGTATCCACCCTCCATCGTGTGCTGTGCTAAATAGGGGGTATCCAAAATGGATACTACTCATCCCAGTACTCAGACTCTCACCACACACAGAGTCCTACTGCTATACATGTCTCACACGCACTGCACATACATGCATTTGACATGCACACAGAATGTCAGTGAAAAGATATGGGGTTCACATACCAGCTGAACTTTACATGAAAGGGATCAATATACCACATTCGCTGTGATAGAGAAAGGTCTGGTCACACTGTTGATTCACAAAACCTCAGTACGCTGCCACCACCGCCTTATGTGGTTCACCCACGATATGGACAGTTTTCTTTGTGTGCCCCTCCAGGTCATGGTACAGGTTCTGGACTTCGTATTACCAGTGGCAGGCCTAGGCCTCACCCCTCACCTCTTTTGTGCCTCCATAGGAATACACCCAGCTTTCTCCATTGTCACCAAATCAAATGGAAAGAAGCTCTCTGCTAAGCGTAGGGCATAATATTAACTCCCTATGCTCTTCATATATATATATATATCTATTCTATATAGATATATATCTTTATATATCTATATCTATCTATCTATCTATATATATATATATATATATATATCTATATATTCACGGTAAAACCCAAAGGATAGAGGGACGTTATAGTTAGTCTGACATTTCACTCGTTCAAAACCAGAGAAATTCAGCCGTTATAGTTAGCTGAGCTAACTATAACTCGCACCCCCGCAATGCACTGCTGATGACGTCACATATTACATCACTCATGACATGGTCAGTGACATCACCGATGACATCACTGATGACATCTCAAATGACATCACTGATGACACCACTGATGACATCATCCAGTGACTGAGTGTTTCTAAAAAGTTGAAGAATGTTACATATATATATATATACGCCAAGGTGTATTATAGAATGAGTGGGTGTATGAGTGTCTGTATGGATGATTTAGTGGGTGCGTGACTGACTGTATAGGTGAGTGATTATACGTGTCTCAGTGAATGACTAATCTGTGTGAATGTCTGTATCAGTCTGTCAGTTGGTGTGTAAGTGGCTGCATGGGTTGATGAGTAGCTACATGAGTGTCTATACGGGTTATTGATTGGTTGTCTGAGTACCTGTATGGGTGCCTGACTGTCTGTGTGGGTGGGTGAGGTGGTGTGTGACTCCCCGCATGGATGTGTGAGTGGGTGATTCACTGGGTGTATGGGTTCATGAGTGCATCTGTGAGGGGCTGTATTGGTGAGTGAGTGTGTGTATGGCTGTGTCGGTGAGTGAATGGATGTCTCAGTGGTATATGGGTGAGTAACTGCATATGTGAAAGGCAGTGTATGTGAGTGTTGGAGTATATAAGTGACTATGTGTGAGTGAGTGATTGTGAGAGTAGCTGTATGGATGAGTGTGTGCTTGTGTCAGTGATTGTATAAGTGCATTAGTATGTGTTAGTATATGTATGAATAAGTGAGGTGGTGTGTGTATAACTGTATACGTAAGTAGCAGTGTGATTGACTCTTTGGGTGAATGACTAGGTGTGTGAGTAGCTCTATGGGTGAATGGTGGTGTCTGAGTGATTGTGAGAGTAGCTGTATGGATGAGTGTGTGCTTGTGTCAGTGATTGTATAAGAGAGTAAGTATGTGTTAGTATCTGTATGAATACGTGAGGTGGTGTGTGTATAACTGGATAGGTGAGTAAATGGCAGTGTGGTTGACTCTTTGGGTGACTGACTAGGTATGTGAGTAACTCTATGGGTGAGTGGCGGTATGTGAGTGTCTGTATGGGTGTATAAGTGCATATATCAGTGGTTGCATTGGTGAGTGACTGGGTGTATGAGTGGCTGTATGGGTGAGTGAGTGGATGTGTGTGTAGACTATGAATGAGTGAGTGGGTATGTAAGTACTGGTATTGGTGTGTCAATGGTTTTGAGAATGGTAGTCTGAAATTTGGAGTAGGTGTATGAAAGGTTATAGTGGGGTGTAAGTAGGTGCATCAGAGAGTATGTGGATGATGGCATCAGTGTTGTCATTTGCGATGTCATTAGTGATGTCATCAGAGATGTCACTGACCATGTCATAAGTGATGTAATGTGTAACGTCATCAGCAGTGCATTGCGGGGGCGCTAGTTATAATTAAATCAGCTAACTATAACGGCTGAATATCTCTGGTTTTGTACGAGTGAAATGCCAGACTACCTATAACGTCCCTCTAACCTTTGGGTTTTTCAGTGAATTTCTAAGGTTTTTTAAATGCTAATTTCTAACTATAGAGTCCCTGAAACCTGTGGTTTTTTCAGTGAATTTCGATGGTTTTTAGCTAGCAGTCACGTTTGCAGAGTGGTGGAGAAAGGGGGCATGGCCTACGAAAATCTCTTAGCAGTCCCACTGTGTGGAACTTACTGGAGGTACCAGGATGGTAGTTGGCCCCCAAGAACATCCTTGGGACAAAATGGCTGCCAACACTTCCTGATTTGCAGTGTTGACAGCCACTTGAAAGCCAATTAACATGCAGCTCGTGATCGGGATGGTGCGCGCAGGGTGCGAATCCGACGCGGCCATAGATATATATGTGATTTTCATTTTGATTTTCACAGGAACTACTGAACGGATTTACACCATTTAACAAAAAGGGTTCATTCTGAACCAAGAACTACCTCTTTGCCAAATTTGGTGTAATTCCGTTCAGCAGTTCGGGCTGTAGCCGTGTCTAAAGTTTCCTATGGGAAAATGAATGGGGAAAACACGTTTTGGGACCCCCTTTTTCTCGGCCCCCGCTTGACGAATCACCCTGAGACTTTCAGGGTAGGAGCGGACCGGAGCGGGCCATAAAGTTTGAAAATTTCGCGAAGATTCGTCAACCGACGCAAGAGTTATTTCAAATAGAATGTCGCGGATTTCCTATGGAAAATAGGTTATAACTATCTACTGGCGACCGCCAGTAGATAATATATATATATATATCCAACAACTGCTTTGGTGTTCCGAGTTTCACTACCCACTGGGGCAAGAGACTTTTATTTTATTTTTCTTAACCACATATCGGCACCCACTGGGGAAAACTGGGGAACTTCAAGATCCAAGATGCAATGGCACACGCCCACAGGGGCGGGACTTTGTTAGACATTTAAGTTCCCTGAATGCTGCGGTGTTTAAGACTGTGCCAGTGATCAAGGACTCGTGTATGTCCGAAACGCGTATGGCAGACTATTGAGCTGAAATGAAGGAGCCGTGTTTTGATGCAACCTGCAATAAAAAGAAGGAACTTACCTCTCAGTGTGTGGCGTTATCTTTTGGGCAAAGCTGTTGTTGGATATTTAGCGGGACGCCTTAACCACGATTACGTCCCGCTGCTTGAAGGCGGCCCTGCGGTGCTGGAGTCCTGGTGCCGAGAGGATTGAGAGTTTCCTGTATTGCAGATGATGTATTGGCAGCACACATGGTGTTGCGAGTTTCACTACCCACTGGGGCAAGAGACTTTTATTTTATTTTTCTTAACCACATGTCGGCACCCACTGGGGAAAACTGGGGAACTTCAAGATCCAAGATGCAATGGCACACGCCCACAGGGGCGGGACTTTGTTAGACATTTAAGTTCCCTGAATGCTGCGGTGTTTAAGACTGTGCCAGTGATCAAGGACTCGTGTATGTCCGAAACGCGTATGGCAGACTATTGAGCTGAAATGAAGGAGCCGTGTTTTGCTGCAACCTGCAATAAAAAGAAGGAACTTACCTCTCAGTGTGTGGCGTTATCTTTTGGGCAAAGCTGTTGTTGGATATATATATATATATATATATATATATCCTTTTTTCAAGGAAGGGGGGCTGGGTGGCCCCCCTTCCCTGGGGGAGTTTTGGCCCCGGGGACCCCATCCCCCGGGGCATGCCCTTTATTATTATTATTTTTTTTTTTTGGAGGGGGCCCGCGCGGCCACCTTCCTGAGGCCAATTTTGCCCCTGGGACCTCATCCCCTGGGGCATGGCCACAACGTTGGGGACAGTGGGGGGAGCCTCGAGACCCCCACGGTCCCTGCCGGCTCCCCGCCTCCTGCAGGAGCCGTCATTGCTTTTGGTCAGAGGGAGCTGCAAACATGCAGCTTCCTCTGCCCAAAAGCAATTCTGCTCCGCTTCATGGAAGCGAGAGCATTTTCAATGCTCTCGCTTCCATTAAGCGAAGCTACCTTTTTGCCAAATTTGGTGTAATTCCGTTCAGCAGTTCGGGCTGTAGCCGGGTCAAATGTTTTCTATGGAAATTAACATGGAGAAAACACGTTTTGGGACTCCCCCTTTTCCTCTGTCCCGCTTGACGAATCACCCCAAAACTTTCAACGCAGCAGCTGAAGTGAGAGGGCCATTAGTTTTGAAAATTTCGCAAAGATTCATCAAACGGCGCCAAAGATATTGGCGCAAGAAAAAACGCTTTTTGAATAGAAACAAGGTCCTAACTATAACTACCTACTGGCGGCTGCCAGTAGGTAATATATGTATTATATATATATATATACCCACTGAGTTATAGTTAGTATCTAATTTCCATAGGAAGAGTGTTTTTTCATTTGCGAATAACATTGTTTGAAGAATCCTTGCGTAATTTCCAAAACTAGTTTGACGCTCACTTCAGCTGCTGTCTTCAAAGTTTCGTGATGATCCGTCAAGCGGGGGCTGAGGAAAAAGGGGGGTCCCAAAACGCATTATCCTCATGTTAATTCTCATAGAGATTTTAGACACAACTACAGTTCGAACTGCTCAACGGAATTGCACCAAATTTGACAGAAAGGTAGTTGTTGGTCCAGAAAGCAACCTTTTTGTAAATTGGTGTAAATCCGTTTAGTTGTTTTGGAACTATTGAGGAAAATCCAAATTTGTATATATATAGGGACTTGGATCCTCCGAGGATCCAACAGTTCCCGTGCTCAAATCTGATTGGCTGCCAACACTTCAAACCAGGAAGACCATTTTCTGCTCTCGCTTAATGAAAGCAGAGCTAGTTTGCTATGGCTTGGCGGGAGCGGTGCTCCTGCCACGCCATAGCAAACTGCAATGTCCTGGGGTGGGCACCCCGGGACATTGTTGGAGCCGGCCTTGGGGGGTGGCGGTCCCCAGGGCCATCCAGGGCTCCAGAGGGGGGCTGCTCAGACCCCCTCCAATGTTAACGTTAGCCCCAGGGAGGTGGTGGTTGCCAGGAGTCCGCAACGGACCCCCTTCATTGTGTTTTCTCCCTGGAGAGGTGGCGGTCCCCGGGGCTGAGGGGGCAGTAGGGCCTCCCCCGCATTTCATTTTTAAAAAACAGTGTGCCCGGGGAGGTGGGGGTCTCTGGGGCTACGGGGAAGGCCATAGGGCCTCCTTCGCATTTTGTTTTAATAATGTATGTGCCCTGTGGAGATCCCCTCACATTTATAGTGTTCATGTCCTCAGGGAGGTGGCAGTTCAAGGGGCTGCGGGGGGCTGAGCGGGTCCCCCTGTATTTTTATTGTTTACAGCCCTGGGGAAGTGGTGGTCCCTGGGACTTTGCATAAGTCTGAGAAGGGGGTCCCATGTACCGCCTTCCTTTATGCCCCTTGGATTTGGCCCAACCGGGGGCTTTAAAAAAAAGACGGGAGCATGCGTGTCTTTTTAAAAAAATTTTGCCGTGGATTCGTGGGTCCACCCGTGAGTCCACGGCAAAATAAAAAAAAATATGCCAATTAACCCCAGCGGGGTCCCTGAAGGACCCCCCCACCATATCTGGTGGGGTCAGGGTATTCCTACCCTGCCCCCTTTTCTTTATGTTTTACTTTGCATGTGGGACTCGGCTTCCTGGTTGAAGTTTTGGCAGCCAATCAAATTTTAGTAGGGTCCGTGAGTCCACTGCAAGACTTCGCGTCCCCAGATATCTATATTTTTTAAACTTAAATATCTTTGAAACTACAGAGCGGATTTACACCAAATCACAAAAAGCACGCTTTCTGGACCAACATCTAGCTTTCTGCCAAATGTGGTGTAATTCCGTTCAGCAGTTCGGGTTGTAGTCGTGTTCAAAAATGAAAAATCCCCATAGACATAACATGGGGGAAACGCGTTATGGGACCCCCCTTTTTTCTCGGCCCCCACTTGACAGATCACCCTGAAACTTTCAACACAGCAGCTGAACCAAAAAGGGAAAGTTTTGTGATAGTTTGTGGAGATTCGTCAAACGGCGTCAAAGTTAGTGGCAAAACAAAAAATGCTTTTCCTATTGGTCCTAACTATAACTACCTACTGGCGACTGCCAGTAGGTTTTATATATATATATTACCTACTGGCGGTCGCAGTAGGTAGTTATAGTTAGGACCTAGTTACCATAGGAAAAGCGTTTTTTGATTTGCCAATATCTTTGGCGCCGTTTGACGATTCTTCGTGAAATTTTCCCACAAAAAGGTTCACTCAGGTCAGGTCCTGTCTTGAAAGTTTTGGCGTGATTCGTCAAGCGGGGGCCGAGAAAAAAGGGGGGTCCCAAAACGCGTTTTCTCCATGTTAGTTTCCATAGGAAACTTTAGACACGGCTACAGCCCGAACTGCTGAACGGAATTACACCAAATTTGGCAAAAAGGTAGCTATTGGTTCAGAAAGCGCCCTTTTTTTTTTAAATGGTATAAATCCGTTCAGTAGTTGCTGAGAAATTCAAAAAATAAAAATATCGATATCTGAGCACCGAGGAGGGTTCGAACCCTCCCGAGCACGAGCTCAATTCTGATTGGCTGCCAACACTCCAAACCAGAATGTGTTGGCAGCCATCTTGTGACTCGGTAACCGAGTCACAAGAAAACAGTGGAAAAAAGGTTAAAAAACAAGAAATGGGGGCAGGGTAGAAACACCCTGACCCCTTAGGCCTGCTCAGGGGGTCCCACAGGGACCCCCAGGGCCAAAAAAAGCATTAAAAAAAAAATCGTCTGAATTTGCGCTGGGTGCGCGAATCTGGCCGGGAAAAACAAAAAAAACAAAGCGTGGGCTCCCGCGCTTCGTTTTTGAAAGCCCCCGGGTGGGCCAGGTCCCGGGGGCAATACTGTTTTATGTAGCAGGGGCCCACGCAGCCCCGGGGACCGCCACCTCCCCGGGGTTTTTTTTAGTTATGGGTGGGGGGCCTCGCAGGCCACCCCAAGCCCCGGGGACCGCCACCTCCCCGGGGCTTTATTAAAATTGGGTGGGGGGGCCTCACGGGCCAACCCAAGCCCCGGGGACCACCACCTCCCCAGGGCTTTGATAAATAATTAGTGTGTGGGGGCTCGAGCCCCCCCATACTGCCCCGGGGACCACCACCCCCCCAGGGCATTGAATATGCTAATATGGGGGTCCGTTACGGACCCCCGGCCTCGGGGACCACCACCTCCTATGCAAATGAAGGGAGGGGGCCCGCGCGTCCCCCCTCCTGGAGCCCTCGATGGCCCTGGGGACCGCCACCCCCCAGCTGAACTAACTATAACGGCCAAATTTCACTGGTTTTGTACGAGTGAAATGTCCAACTATGGTTTTTTCAGTGAATTTCAAAGGTTTTTTAAATGCTAATTTCTAACTATAACGTCCCTGAAACCCGTTGTTTTTTCAGTGAATTTCAAAGGGTTTTTAAATGCTAATTTCTAACTATAACGTCCCTGAAACCTGTGGTTTTTCAGTGAATTTCTAAGGTTTTTTAAATGCTAATTTCTAACTATAACTTCCCTGAAACCTGTGGTTTTTTCAGTGAATATATATATATATATATATATATACACACACACATACATATATATATATATATTTTTTTTCACTGAAAAAATAAAGGTTACAGGGACGTTATAGTTAGGCTCATATTTAATTCGGACAAAACCATAGAAATTCAACAGTTATAGTTACCTGAGATAACTATAACTTACGCTCCCGCAATGCACTGCTTATGACCTTACATATTACATCACTCATGACATGGTCAGTGACATCACTGATGACAACTTAAATGGCATCACTGATAACATCACCAACATCATCCACAGAACCACTCAGACACCCACTCAGACCCCCATGGAACCTCGCATACGTCCACTCCCACTGCCACACAACCCCTCACATACCCATTCACAGACCCATACCAGTACTCACACAATCAATCACTCATCCATAGAGCCACTCATAAAACCACTCACTCATACAGCCACTCACACACCTACTAACTCACCCATGTAGCCACTCATGCACCCACTCACTCACCAATACAGTCACTCATACATCCAGTCAAACAGACATAAAGACACTTACACATCTGCTCATACACTCTTACAGCCACTCACACACCCACTCAATCACCCATACAGAAACTCACACAGCCACTTACTCACCCATACAGGTATTCCCACACCCACACACTCAAATATACAGCCACTCACACTGCCACTCACTCACCAATACAACTACTCACACACCCACTCACTTACCCATGCAGCCACTGACACAGCCCACGGGGGGCCGCGTGGCCCCCTTTCACCGTAAAACTATGCCTGTTGAGGTGGTGGTCCACGGGGACAGGTGTTCGCAATGGATCACCTAAATTCATTTATTTCAGCTCCAGGGAGGAGGCGGTCCCCGGGGCTGCGTGGTCCCTCTAAAATTCAATGATTTGCTCTGGGGAGGTCGCAGTCCCCAGAGCTGCGGGGGTAGGGGCATGGTCTGCCCGCATACATATTGTAAAGTGCTCCATGGAGGTGGCGGTCCGCGGGGCTTTCATAAGCCCTATGATGCGGGCCCAAAGTGCCCCTTCAATTTATATAATTGCTCAAGCCCCAAGGACCTACCCCACCCGGGGGCTATACATTACAGAAGCGTGGGAGTCAGTGCTTACTTTTTTTGTTTTTGAATTTTTGGCGGGAGCCGCAGATCCTGCGCATCTCCCGCCAAAATTGTTTTTAAAAAAATGTCTTTTGTGGGACTTGGCTGAAGTCGAGACCCAAGATAGCTGCCAACACTTCCTGCTTGAAGTGTTGGCAGCCAATCACATTTCAGCACAGGGACTGATGGATCCTTGGAGGATCCGCCCCCCCTAGATATACAATATTTTTTTTTTTTATCTCTCCAAAACTACTAAACAGATTTACAACAAATAACCAAAAGCACTCTTTCTGGACCAAGAGCTAGCTTTCTGCCAATTTTGGTGTAATTCCATCAAGCGGTTTGGGCTGTAGTCGTGTTCAAAATCCCTATGGGAATTAACAATGGAAAAGCACTTTTTTGACCCCCGCCCCCTTTTTCTCAGCCCCTTTTCTTGACGGATCACCCTGAAACAAGGCTCACTATGACACTTTTTTTGGATAATTTTGTGAATATTCGTCAAACGGCGCGAAGATATAGGCAAGTTAAAATACGCTTTTCCTAGGGAAACATGATGCTAACTATAACTACCAACTGTTACTACGACTGAATGTAAGATAGATAGATAGATTTCTTACATGCCAAATGTAAGATGTATCTTTTCTCCTAACCTACTTTCATTCTCATAGAACAAAACTTGCCTATATTTCACATTTTAATATGGCGCAGCTCTACCTAAGATGGGTATGGGTGCACTTTACATAAGAAACAAAGGTTATGAATCTGATGTCCAAGACTGCAGTAAGCAGAATCTCTTTACAATACCATGGGAGACTAAGAACAAGGCTTTACAACTTAAATTAAATTCAGCATCAAAGGAAGGGCAGAAGCCTCGAGGGGAAGTGGGTGTTATGTGAGAGACAGAGCAAAAGAAGTTGAGGAGGAGGTAAGGAAATGAAACAAGTAAAGAGTCAGAGCCTCATTAATACTTTAACAGAATGCGGAAAACATGAGGAAAATATGAAGAAAATGCGTGTCAGAGCTTAACCTTATATGCACCAGGGGACAATGGGCGGTGAAAGCCACCCAGATAATCTGTTATTCTGCCATGGAAGTTGAGAAAAATGTGCGTTAAAAGCAGGATTTTTTAGGTCGAGCCTAGCGGCAGCGCGCATGCGCCGCTCGCTCTGCAAGACTGCTGTAGTAGAGTATGGGAAAGAAGCCGCGCCCACTCTCCTCCCATATTTTTCATTGGCTTGTGTCATTGTCTTTCGTAAATGCTGCCTTCGGCTTCGTTAATAGGCTTGTTAGTCTCTCCTTAGTACGGCCTTGTCTTCATTTGTAACCTCCCATGGCTACTGGCCCCTTACTTCGGTTCTTACACGGGGCTGGTGCCGTTTCGGCAGTCTTGCACCAACATAGGCACCCTTGCACCATGGTACAAGGATGCCTCCATTGCATGCAGGATTGTTTTTGTGCAGGAAGGGACACCTAAGAGGCGTTTTCCTCTATCTACATGTGCTGCACAATGCAGCACACACAGAAAGAGGAACAAACGAGGAGAAATAAAGATATTTCTCCTCATTACGCCTAACCTCGGGAGGCATAAGGATTTGGCACGACTCCAGGTTTACATGATTCTGTAAATCTGGGGCAGTGTCAAAAACCATGGGTGTTGTGTGGGAAAATCCATCCATCATTCTCATGGAATGCCTCTTGGGCGCAGAGTAAGGCGACGCAGCAATTTGCACTGTGTTGTCTTACTCAAGATTTATGAGGCCACTCAAAGCCACGCGGGGTGGCTTTGCATTGCTTTATAAATCTAAATCTTATTCAGAGCATACTCAATTGAATGTTTCCAGTGGACTGCACTGGTAGTGGGCAGTGTCTGCCAACTCAGCTCTTGTAGGTGCGGCCAGTAAACACTGAAAACTGTGGGGCATATTTAACAAAAAGTCATGCAGCGCAGTGCACCATCTTGCTGCACTGCGCTGCGTGACAGGGAAAGGGCAGGAATGCACTGTATTATGTTAAATACGGAGCATTCCTGCCCTTTCCCCAGCGCTGGTGCACAATGTTCTGCCTAGCGCCAATGCAGGCACTCTTGCACCATGGTGTAAGAGTGCCTGTGTTGTAAGCACGATTGTTTTTGTGCAGGAACGGACACCATCCTGCACAAAAACAATCCCAAGCCATTTTCCTCTTAGTCTGTGTGCTGCAAAATGCAGCACACAGACAAAGAGGAAAAGACTATGAGAAATATAGGTATTTCTCCTTGTTACACCTCCCCTGAGGATGCGTAGCATTTTGATGCATTCCCAGGTCTACCAATAATGGTAAATCTGTGAATGCGTCGAAATCTATGGGTGTTGAAGCACCAACCATGGAACTCCCCCCCCTGGGGCAGAGTTACGCAACGCAGTGATTTGCGCTGCGTTGCGTTACTCCAGATTTATCAAGCCACTCAGGGCCACGCGAGGTGGCCTTGAGTATCTTGATAAATCTAACTTATGAGTTGCGTTGCTCAGGCACCCTGTTGTATGGCGCAGTGAGAGGGTGTGGCCTAACGGCTAGAGCGGTCGACCTCAGAGCTGGTGAACCAGGTTCGAGTCGTGGAAGGGTCGCACAACATCCAGTGATTCTGGGCAAATCACTTAATCTCCCTGTGCCCAAAAATAAATGTGTCCATCCGTAACGCGAGTGGTGCTCATGTAAAGCGCTCTGATACCTTCCGGTCTAGTTTGCGCTATATAAAACTAAAAAAAAAAGGGCGACACAGCTCGTTGATAAATTTTGCCCCGTATCTTTCTCTAAAGATGCTGCTTTTTTTAAATATGATGCACAACTTCTGTCCGCTCATGTGGAGTCATTAACTTCAAATGAGCGGGCAATGGGCAAAAATAACCGAAATGTGCAGTGAAGTATAAATGAGGGCCTAAGTGTGAAAATATGAAAAGGGGTTTATAGGCCACAATAGAGTTTAAACAGGCAGGTGTTTTGTTTTTTATGGAAATAAGGATTCTTAGGGCTCCTTGCTTTACGGAGTTGAAGAAGGTCTTCGTGACAACAAAGTCCTTGGTTCAGGGAGTTCCACAAAAATGGAGCCGAACCAGAGAAGGACTGGGCGGAGCTGAGAGGGATCTGAACCTTTTGATACCACGCTTCTGTGCCCCTGGGCTTTCAGATCCCCTCAAAATGTTTAAGGAATCCAACAATTAGGCTGTTGTTGCATGTGAAAAGATTTGAACTTGATGTAGACAAGTTCGAGTTTAATTCTGGCCTCGAGTGGAAGCCACTGTAAGTCACCATACATAAGTGTGAGGTGGCTGAATTCCTTGGCTCTAAAAATGAGTCTTGCAGTAGAGTTCATCAAAGCTCTCAGGGGAGCTAAGGTGAACCTGCAGATGCCTGGCAGAATTGTGTTGCCATAATGCAGTTGTGCAATGAAGAGACATTGAGTGACTCTACAAAAGTCTGTCGGCTGGAGTCGGTGCTTTCATTTTTTCAAGGAGAGGAGAGTCGCCCGTACTGATTTGAATGCATGGTTGATGTGTGAGGTCATTGACATTTGAGGGTCCACCCAGATGCAGAGAGAATTAACTTCCTTTCAGTGCAGAGAAAAACAGAATACTTTCTCCCAGTCCTCCATCTCTATTATGAGCAATAAGCATTCTAGAATGTTCTTTTGTTTGATGATGTCAGCTGGAGTTTTGAGATCTGGTCACCGTATGAACCCTTTAAATCACCTTATGCACCATTCTTTAATCTATGGGCAGCACAGCTGATTGGAGGGATAAACATGAATACTGAGGCCATGTTAAGTTGTATGGTTTTAGGGCCTTGATATCCCACCGTGCTCTAAAAATGAGTTATTAGAGGACATGGTTTAATAACAAACATGATCCTTCAGGGAGGGTCCCACATGTCAAGGAAGAGAGGCCGGTGAATCTTTCATGTGTTCAATAAAGACTCCTGAGCCCGTGGTGTGGAACAGCGCGCGGATCCTGGGCCGCGCAATAAAGCTGTCTCCTTCGCACACCAATCCCATTCATTTTCTGGAAGTGAGTGTCCCAAATTGTATTCCCATTATTGCTTTGCAGGATTCTCAGCCTCGTACATCGTGTTCAATTAATAAAGATTATGCCTGGGAGAGTGATCTGTCGCTTCACCATCCCTCCCCCAAAGAAGCCGCGCTCGACACAGAGCGCTGCAGCGCCTGAGAGGCAAAAACATGAAAACTGTGCGCATGCATAATTTATGTCTTCCTTTTAATATCACCTGCAAGGGGAAGGAGAGCTGCAATTCCCTTTGATCTCCTTGTGCGCCTGTTTAGCGATAGGCGCTCTAAGGCTGTTTGTAGTTCACACCAGAAGTTAATAATTAGCTGTGGTCAAATATGCGCATGCGCAGTTGCTCTTCAAAACAATTGGCCTGTAAGCGAAAAGAAGGGATACACCATCGGGTCATTTGTGCAAGATCATGCATTACCATCCTCATCCGCATTCCTCGTCCCAGGGCCGGCTTAAGCGCCGGTGGTGCCCTGTTCGACAATCTTTTTTGGCGCCACCCCCTCATAACCCCCTGCTCCATGGATTCCCTCACTAGCTCCCCCCAATAGTGTCCTTCATCTCTCCATAGCACCTCACTCACAGCACTTTACATCAAACACATTATACAGTGACAATGAATCATGTGTATTAATCAGTCTATAAGAAATGTTACATAAGACAATGAGGATTACATGGTGTAGGAATCACATGTCCGCTATACTAGTAGGAGGTATATTTTAAGAGTCTTTGGTCTTGAATAGCACAAACTCAGGATTTAAAACATACCACAGTTTCTGGCTTTACTAATAATGTGTTTCTACCAAAATTAGCTCTTTTGAGCAATATTAGGATGATGAAAGACGGGAAAAACATAACATTCTAACCCATGGGTACTCACAAACATTTTACTGGGGGCCACAAAGTTTGGTCTATGGCGTGACCGAGGGCCGCACTGATGCCAGCGGGGGGTGTAAAGTGAGAGTAGGGGAAGCAAAACATGTATATCTAGTAGCTGTCTTTAACAAGCATTTGCAATGCAATAGGTCTCGCATTCACACGAGTTTGAGCTATTGGCATTGTAAATGACAATGCCTTTTATTTATGTTTTGGGTTTTAAAACATAAATAAAAGGCATTGTCATTTACAATACTAATAGCTTAAACTCTCGCAAAAGCGAGACCTATTGCATTGCAATAAAGGGCCTTCTTGACCACTTGTTAGATTGTAAATATCAGAGGAAGAGACCGGCCTGCGACGTCTTCAAAGTAGTGATAAATAGTGCAGTGGTGGCCAGTATATTTACTTTCTTTATCACATACACAGAGTGACTATTTAGTTAAGATCCTGACGAATGCCTCCGGATCTCTTTAGGGGACCAACAAATGGCAGAAACATGTTGACCTTGAACTGGGGATATATATATTTGTTGAATCCCTAGCCCTCTCGCTTTTTAATCATGTCCCTGTGACCACCTAATAAAAATTCAGTGGATCCAGAGAGACATTTTTAAATCACTCACTAACTTTCTCTGCACTCTCCCCCTCATTCATCTGTATTCTCTTACGCTCATCTTTTGAGAAAACACTTCAGCTCCTCCCCTCGGGGAGTTGTAGCCCACACCACGGTGTGAGGAGGGAACCCATATGATGAAGCATGTCACCTAACAGTGAGTGAGGGTTCTTGTCCTGAAGGAAATTTCTCCCTCCATCTTTTCCTCATACATTACACAGACTCTATCTTCCTTCTCCTACTGTTCACGTATAGCCAGACGGACTTTTGTGTGATTAGGACATTTCCTACCAGGACCATCTTCTCCAGAGACATATCCTATCAGTGACTATCTGCTCCAGAGAAATACCCCACTAGGGACTATCTGCTTCAGAGACATCTTCTACCAGATGACATCTTCTCCAGAAACATCTTCTACCATTGCTCATCTTCTCTAGAGACATCTCCTACCGGTGCACTCCTCTCCAGAGATATTTCCTACCGGGGCCGTCTTCTCTAGACACTTCCTATTGGGTCCCTCTTCTCCAGAAATATCTCCTACCGGGGTCCACTTACTCCTCTTCCCTTCCACTGGGTGTGGATATGGTCAGAGCTCTGGTCTCGGGTTTGTTCGATGCGAGCGGTGTACATCTGTCTCTCACTTCAGGCCTACACTCTAATCTACATCTACTTCACTTTGTAAACTCATGCTAAATGCATTTTCCTTTACTGATATCTGTATAATCTTTGAGGTGTGAAGCACTTTAAATACATGTTGAGATTAACACATAACACTAAATGATAAATATATTCCTTATGCATCTTGCACTTTTGAAAACGCTTTACCAACAATTTGCCCACATTTTGATCAAAGCCATCTCACACCACGAACAAACGTAACTTTGACTTTTCCACCTTTATAAGCAGCACGTCGATGCGTCGCTGGGCGGTGGGTCAGTACAAACAAGGATCTTTTTGGTATATCCTGGGCTCCTACAGGCCCAGGTGGCTCAGTGCCCCCACGACAGCCCTCCTGCTCCCCCTCAATCTAACTTGGGGCCCTGTCAAGATCAAACCTTTTATCAAAATTTCCACAGGAGCAGATGTTTAGCCCCCTGAATCCCTCCGGTGATTGTCGACAAGATCCGAGTATTTTCTAAAAATCTTTGTCTGACATCCACCTGGGGGATAGGGGAATGGGAAGAAAAAGAGAGACTGCCAACAGGTCCCGGACTTCTGCCAAAACTATCCCTCTATCACTTCTCAGAAGATCTTGCAGAGAATTGGAATTCAGTAGAAGGATTCTTATTGGCTATCTGCAGTGAAAGACAAGAGCAAGTTGAGAAACATATACCTAACTACTCTAATTAGCATATATCCACAAATTACTATTAACTTTTCTAACTACCTGGATTTTAAATAGGCTTGCCTCTCGCTTGCGTTATTTTCCTTAAAAGTCTCGAGTTGCTTTCCTTTAACTTCTTTATCTATTAGCTTTTAGAAAATATTGTAGGCAACTTAAGTCTTTTTTTTTAAAAATTAATAGTTCCTGAACAACAAGATTCTCCACTCTCACTCTTACTGTTCTTGACAACTGATGTTGTCAAGTCTGAAGATCCTCTGAAGACGATGACCCACTCTGCATACTGCACTTGTAACTTCTTTCTAAAAATTCTTGAAGACGCAATGTTCTTTAGAAACCCTACCCTAGGAATAGTGGTTTCCTGGTGTGCACACCACTCCGCATAACGCGAAGCTCACTCTGAACTCACAGAACAGGTTACAAAAACATGAACTCGGACCTTGCTTCCTCATGAAGGACACATTTTAAACGGAAACCTTTTCTTCCGCGCCTTGCTGATTTCCAACGAGCGCGGTAACAATGTTTATAGTTATCTTTAAACCCTTTCGGGTTGAATCTTCATGCGGAGCTGAAACGGCAACAGTGTCTCTGCTAATTGCGGTCTTTTCAATGTATTTTCTCTGGAGAGATCATAAACGTTGCTTCCACGGAGAAAAAGACAGTTGAAGTGCACCGCTTCAAATGCCTCGCGCGCTGTTGTTAAGAAGCTACAGCGCGAGGCAAAGACTAGAATGTCAACCCTAAACAACATGGCGGCCGCCATGTTGTAGGTACGCACTTTTAACATAGCGCAAAATACACTGCTACAAACTCCAAAGATGAGGGCGTCTTCTCAACCAGCGTGGATATAGAGCAGTATAAAACTGATGTTGCTTATTGGGGGGGGAGAGCAGAGGCAAGCTATAGTTTTCCTGACAGGCCCCACCGCCCATGCGCCTAGTGTGAGTGCTGAGAGGAGGGTTTGTTTAGCTCGCCCAATGGCCGCAGAGTGTTAGTGCCATTTGGGCCATTCTATGTATGATAGGTACCAGTTTGGGAGTACTGGAGGCCGACCCCCATCCTCCCCCCCCCCACACACACACACACACCTCAGCGGGACAAGCCTTTTAAGGTGAGCACCTGTACGATTATATAAGTAAATGTGACCTTCATCCCTAGAGCAATTCACTTGAACATCCCCTGATATCCAAGCCGAGAAAATGACACAATTCAGCAGCCAGTAATTGTGAAAAGACAGTGCGAGCGAGAGAATAAAAGAGAGAAAAGCTTGTGCAAAACTCCTGTAATTTGTCAGATTCCATTCCACACGATCACCCCTGACACCCGCTCAAGCGCACCGAAGCGTGCATCAGGTGGCGCACAAGTAGCCCTTGGAAGGCCCGCAAACTCGCAACAGATGCAGCACCGAAGGGCCTCGGCTGTCGGTAAATGGATGCAAGCGAGCCCTCTGGGGGTGGGGGAATTAACAGTATGTGCACACAATTCTTATCTGAGCAAGAATCCTAGAGCCGGCCAACTTGTCACTTATTCCGTGCACAGTGCAGATCACACTCACCCTCTTTATGACCATTACATTACAAACCACAGATGCGGGGGGTCCACGACACTGCTGTCTCCGCCCACGTCTTATCTACGCCAGGAGCAGACTTAAGTTTACATAAATATCTTTGCCTGGGATGATACGGCGATGGTACATGTACAATCATGAATGTATTTGCGAATCAAAACAAGCATTTACAATGCAATAGGACTCGCGTTTACACGAGACCTATTGCATTGCATCATGGACAACAGATGGGGGGGAAGCATGGACAAGGGGAGTGCGGGCGAGGGGGGGGGAGAAGGGGGGCGAGAAGGCACGGACAAAGTAGTGCTCACAGTCTAAATAACACATACCGTACCGTGTAACACTCGAAGTAAAGGGGCCAGTAGCCATGGGAGGGTACAAATGACGACATGGCCGTAATAAGGAGGGACTAACAAGCCTCATAATCAATGAGAAGGCAGCATTTACGAAAGACAATGACACAAGCCAATTAAAAACATGAGCGGAGAGTGGGCGGAGCTTCCACTGCATACTCCATTACTGCATGCCTCGCAGAGCGAGCAGCGCATGCGTGCTGCCGCTATAGGCTTGGCCTAAAAATGAAGGTGTTCCTAAAGTTAAGGGCCTAGTTACTTCTTTTCCCTAACTGCAATTAAGCTTTAAATAAGTGTTTGCTGTATATTTAACATTTTTTTCCATGTTAGTGCTGAGTCGAGTAAACAGCACCCCAGTGCTGCTGCTGCCTAGGGGGCCGCACGTAAAGGTCAGGAGGGCCCCATGCTGCCCCTGGGCCTTACTTTGAATATCACTGTTCTAACCTATACCACGCAGTTTGCAGGCTGCTCTTTGATGACAGTTCATAGGTCACTGTGCTATATTAGCTTTTTAACTTATGAACTGCAAGTAACAAAAGGATCTCTGTGACAAGAGCAGCAACCCACTGAGCTATCCACATAAAATACAGTCCTGTGAGGTACTTGGCACTACTAGACAAACTGCTACTAGATACAACTTGTTCTTCAGCAAGAACATTAATCACCAGACTTGGAAGAAGAAGTACTTTATTTGATTAAAAATATAATCATAAAAGCAGGACATACATACCATACATATACAGAATAAGTAGTTAAAATGACCAAGATGATGTAAAAATACGAGTTTTAAAACTAAGAAGCAGCAAAATATTTTTAAAAGGGGCTGATAATGTAACAAAAGAGTAAGTGTTACTATCAGAGTCTAGAAAGAAGACCCAGAATTACAAAGAAGCCCAGAGAGTGTAAACATTTCATTAAAACAGCTTCACATGTCGATATCGATGAAGGATCATCGTGTTCACATACCCTAGTATTGCAGGCCCAAAAAGCACAGAGGAGACCAAAGTAAAGCTTCGTGGGTCTACGGTTTTGTTTTAGTCACCTGTAACCCTCTTTAAAATTCTACCGGGCCTACAATTTGCTGGTTAAATTTACGATATACATAGTAAATAAAAATTGTAAAACTTATGTTTAAGGCTGTGTTCTCTGGGTTCAAAGCCGCAATAATTGCCTGCCTACAGGACCGAACTCCCAGTCTATTCCATTCTGGCCACAATTTTAGTCTGCGCTGAATCAACAGTGCAGGGCAGAGGCATACAACATGCTCCATAGATTCCACCAAGGCCCCGCAGCCCCTGCACTGTTGGTTGTCTGACGTACGACACCAGACTATTATGACATTTTATTGTTGCCTGTAAACTGCTGGACAGACAAGGAACTCTGCAGCAGGTGCTGTTAGACCAATAGGCAACCTTCTTTAGTTTCCATTACAATTCCTACCCTTTTAGCTATTACAAGGCCACAGAATCCCAACTCAACCTGTTTTTTACGTGCACTTGTTTGAGATAACTTCTTGTAGGGATAGGCCTGTGCAACTTTTCTTTTTGACAATGGTGCTTTGGCCCATCTGTCAGGAGATTTCGATGTTATCTCTTTGTATTTTTGGAAATGCTTAGAGAGATGCCTGGGCCCCCAACTGCCCCCCAAGCCCCTGCGCTGCTTAATTACTAACAGAAGCAGGACCTCATTTACAAGGGCTCTGCGCCGCTGGAACGTCACTTTTTGTGACTGCCCAGCAGCGCACACTGCAGGGCCATATCTACAAGGCCACATAAAGCCACCCTGCGTGGCTTTTCATGGCCATGTAGATATGGACTGAGGCAACGCAGCGCAAGTTGCTGCGTTGCCTCACCCTGTGATAGGGAGGCATGCCATGGGTGTTACAGTGGGTGTTCCCACGTAACACCCATGGCATTTGGCACATTGCCAGATTTATGAGATTTCATAAACGTGGGAGTGCGTCAAAAGCCTACGCCTCTCTAGGGGTGGTGTAGGGGAGTCGCAACGAGTAGAAATAACATAATTTCTCCTAGTTGTTTCCTCTGTCTATGTGTGCTGCAAAAGAAGAAATCACCTCCATTGATTGTTTTTGTGCAGGAAGTTGTCCCTTCTTGCACAAAAACAATCACCCTAAAACAATGACACCCTTGCACCATGGCGCAAGGGTGCCTGTATTGGCGCATGGCAGCCATTTATGCGCCAATGCAGGGGGAAAGGATAGGTGTGCGACGTATCTGATAGATACAGCGCATTCTCGCCCTTGTAGAGCAGAGCAGCAGGAAGGCTTGCGGTGCTGCCCTATGTCAAAAGATTGTAAATGACGCCCACAGTGTCTGGACATGCTCTGTTTACACCTTCACTTCGCCTTTTCAATACGAGATTCACTCAGTGAGAACAGGTCTGCTATTACTTTTGCAGATGTTCGATCTCCTCCGGTGCTTGAGCGCGTTTTGGTTAATGTAAAATGTGGTGCTCGGGCATGTGATTTTACCTCAACAATGCAGCGTTTTATTTGTGCATTGAAATACAGTCATGACCTATGTTGAATTGCTTCACCAAGGTAAGGAAAATACCATAAAGTTGGTTTTACCAGGAATTTGTGCATTGGATCTTAAAGCAGTCAAAGTTTTACAAGGTCTTATGGGGTTGATTTAGAGTTTGGCAGAGATGGCGACGGAGTACTCTCTGCACTAAACTCTCAGTCCGCCTGTTGATTTAGAGGTGGGTAGACCTCAAAGTTTATGCCGATGGAGTATAATTTACTCTGTCAACGTAAACTTTCCTTTGACATCCCAAGGGAGTAGGCTTCATGGGACGTAAGCCATTGTAATTCCGCCCAATTTAGGGGTCGATTACGATGTCTTTCGGAAAGGCTCCGAACGACATTCGATTTGTTAGAATCCGATTTGGAAGCCTTGTTTCCGACCGACTCGGAAACATTTCCGAATGACCGATTATGATGTTTGGTAACCATTCGGACTGTCTGACTCGGTTCCAAACGGCATTCGCATTCGGAGTAACCGAGTCGGTCGGAGCCGACTCGTACAGGTCTACGGACCACGTTTCCAAATGAGCGATTTGGATGTCGGATTCAGACAGCCTTTCCAAATCGGTTGTTCTGACACGGATCGGCTGTTGGAATCTGACTTTGGAGGCCCGTAACAGGCCCCCCTTCACCTAGGGGCCTCTGAATCAGGCCCGTGGGGGTACCCATGTGTACCCCCTTTCCAACCATGCACAGTTTGGCAGGCACCTTGGGGTGCCCGCCACAGGGTGCACGATTTTCCGCAACCACCCCTTTCTTCAGTGGAAGCCTGTGTATTCGGTCAGAACTCAGGCTCCCATTGAAGGCAATGGGAGTCCGACCGAACGGTGTTCGGAATCATCGTAATCGGTCGGTGGGACTCCCAGAATTCGATTCGGCCGGAATGCTTTCCGAACGACATCGTAATCGACCCCTTGGAGTTGGGGGTCGGATGTTTTTTTTTCTATTATCCCTCACTGCCAGGTAGAGATGAGGGGCCGTAAAAGAAGAAAAAATGACCTCCACATTATGGGAGAAAACTATGATGGTGTGGGGGTCATTATTTTTTTTTTCCAAAAACAAACTCCCACTTTGGTAGTTTTCTTCCTGAAAAATGAAAAACATTGACAGCTTGCCATCATGCTTGTCAGAGCCGACCGGCAACTTTTCCTATGTTCACAGGAACCACTGGTGGTTCCTGCCAATGTATAGAGATGTCTGCAGGGCTGGTGAACATCTCTAAATGAGGGGGGTGGAGTAAAGACAGGGTGGTGGGTGTAAAGTCTTCTGCCAAAATGTCTGCCTTTACTTTGTCTGCAAAACCCTAAATCAGGCCCATGACTCAGCAAGTTTTGGGGGTCTTTTTTTCTTGTACCTGTTTTAAGAATTATTACTTAAGTTTGTGCAACATCATTTCATGATTACTGGTAGTCCTGGATAATTAATAAAGGCAGGCCAGAAAGAGAAGTAAAATTAATTTTGTTATACCTTATCAGGGGTAGCAAGCGCTATATAAATGCAAACCTTTTTCTCTCTTCTATCCCTCCACTATCCTTCTTAATCCAAATAACTAACTAACATGTCTACCACTCAAATTAATTATGTATTTCACTATACTAATTTACTGCTAATCCTTTATGGGTTCCGGAGTAGCGTGCTACTCAAGGAAAAAGCACTTCAACACCTTATCAGGGGTAGCAAGCGCTATATAAATGCACATCTTTTCCCTCTTCTATACCGCCACTATCCTTCTTAATCCAAATAACTAGCTAACATGTCCACCACTCACATTAATTTCATATTTCACTATACTAATTTACTGCTAATCCTTTATGGGTTCCGGAGTAGTGTCCTACTCGCAGGAAAATCGATTTGACTCCTCGTCAGGGGTAGTAAGCGCTAAATAAATGCAAACCTTTTTCCCTGTATCCCACCACTATCCTTCTCAATCCACATAACTGACTAACATATCCACCACTCAAATTACTTTCATATTTTCACTATACTAATTTACTACTTATCCTTTGTGGGTTCCGGAGCAGCATGCAACTTGCCGAAAAAGCACTTCAACACCTTATCATGGGTAGCAAGCGCTATATAAATGCAAACCTTTTTCCGTCTTCTATCCCTCCACTATCCCTCTCAATCCAAATAACAAACATATCCATCACTCAAATTACTTTCATATTTCACTGTACTAATTCACCGCTAATCCTTTACGGGTTCCGGAGTAGCGTGCTACTCGCCGAAAAAACGCTTTGATGCCTCGTCAGGGGTAGTAAGCGCTATATAAATACAAACCTTTTTCACTCTATCCCTCCACTATCCTTTTCAGTCCAAATAACTGACTAACATATTCACCACTCAACTTACTTTCATGTAGCAGAAAAAGCGCATTGACGTCTTGTCAGGGATAGTAAGTGCTAAATAAATGCAATTACAATACAATACAATCTTTGGCATCGATCCTCTTCGCCTTACCCCCAGGAATGCTGTCTGATTCCAGGAGGAATCAGACAAGCCGTAGATCAATTGAAAGAGGTGATGGCATACCTGAGAGATCCAATTGATGGCCAGGTTTATTTCTGAAGCTTTTTTCGAGGCAACATGATGATCAGAAGACAGACTTGTCTCCTCCAGGAACAGATTCTTCCCAAAGGTCTTGCATATCTCCTTCGTCAGTTTCTTCTTCCATTTATGATAATGATGATTTAGAGTTGAGTCGGTCTTGGAGTAATATGTGCAAAAGGATGAATTGAAAGATTTGCTTTCTTATATTACCTCTAATCTGCAACATCCAGTAGAAGGAAAACAGCCTTCTACGAGTGGTCTGTGTCTGAGACAGTTTAACAGGCCTATTGTACTCAAATTTGCTGTCAATTCAGCGGTGCGTGTCTTGTTAAAGATAGGGTGGAGATTTCTTGGTTCCCCTATTCGCGGCCAGAACAAATGGGCGCTTTAGTGATGGTGCCAGCATTGGAATAGGGTCTCAGTTGGTGTTCGTTGGAGTTCTTAGTAAAAAAGTAATCGGGAGAATACTATCTGATTACAGATCTGAAAGACCTGAATGTATTCCTGAAGACTGTTCATTTCAAAATGAACACCTTGCAGCAGGTGATTTCGTTGGTAAAGGAGAGATACTTTTTATCATCTAAAGACGTTCAGGATGCATCCTTACTGTAGGGAGGGGAAACATTGGACATTTTGGGTACTCCTGTTCGGTTTGAAAGCGTCTCTCAAGGTTCTCACCAAATTTCTGGCCCCAATAATAGCAATTTTACTCAAGAGTAACATTAAATTAATCTCTATCTAGATGATTTATTGATCGTTTTCCAACCCAGGAAGGACCTGATCAACAATGTACAGGAAATGGTGTGGGCTCTGAAAAATTTGGATTCATTTTGAACTATAAAATAATCAAACCTGGAACCATCTCAGAACATAATATGCACAGGAACCTGGTTTGGTGCAGATACAGGGGTAGTTTGCCTTCCTCAGGACAGGAGGATCAAGCTGGTCCAAAGACTGTAATTTCTCTTCAGCAGGACTTGGCCCCAGCAAGACAGTCCCTGCAAGTCCAGATAGTCATGATGAGTACTGCTATGAGTCTGCAGATATAATCAGTCATATTGGCCTTTTTGGTCTTGATTCTTCCTTTCTTGACAGGCAGCATGCTTATTTGTGGTTCCGCAATCATGCCTTCCTGTAGGACTGTGGGTGAAATACTTTCTTCAATGCTGGGACCTTGCGTCAAAGAACTTTGACGTCCCAATTTCAGTTTCAGGGTGCCTGAAGGTTCAGATGAAGTGGTGGTTGAATCCTCACAATCTGGAAAGAGGGGTTCCCTTGTCGTTTCGAACCCAGAAAGTAATGACATTGGATGCAGCAATATGGGCCGGGGGACATTCTTGGGCTTGAGTGGGCTTGTTAGTTGAGGCAAGCAGGAGCTTCCAGAAAAAAGAGTGGAATGTGAGGTATAAAATGTATATGGAAGTGGTTGGCGAGACTGGAAATGTGGGTAAGTGAGAGAAGAAGGGCACCCCTTGAGCAGGTCTACAAAGAAAAGTGTTTCTTTTCTTCAGCATTACCCAGAATTAAAGAGGGCATGGGGATTGGAGGCACTGTACTGGGATATAATTCCACATTCTGTGAGCATAAAAAGAGGAAGCGAGGCACCTCATGTTCTCATTCCTGAAATTCGAGGGTGGCCATTACACTGCTAGGTCACTTGTGTGTTCCACTGAAGGTCTTAGCACCAGGCAGCGTTGGGTTGTAAAGCTGACTGCCTTGTACATGATGGAGCACGTCTCGGAAGTGATGCAGGCAGCGGGTACCAGTGGAAGACCTTGTATGAGACAGGCTGCTGTATGTAGGACTCTCTTCACCCTAGTAGGTGGGCCAGATCAGACAACTTTCTAAACAATGGCTCCAGTAGTGAGGGCTTCACTGTGTGAAACAGGATCAGTTGGGGCCATGTTGTGTTTGTCTTGTGTGCAATGTATGTCCTGAATGTAACAACAGTCTGTTTGTGGAAGGAAGTCCAAGGATTTGAGTTGTGGAGTCAAGGCAGACAGGTTCATCTTTGAGAGCCTTTCTTGTACCTTCAGTTGTTTGTTGCTATTGGTTATGGATACAAATGTCATCTTTGTGATTCTTTAGCCCAAGGTAGACCTTGGACATTAATTGCTTGAAAAGTGGCACGAAAATCCTTCCGGAAATGACCTCATTACCGAAGACCCTTCAGGCAGGTGGAGGTGTGCTTTATTACCATCAAGGGGACTATACATTATCTATCTGTCCAGTTTTCCAATGACTGATATTGTGCTCATTAAGGAGAATCAAAGGTGTACTCTTTATCAGGATGACACATCAATTTATAGTGTAAACAGGAAACAATATAGTAGCAGCAGAAAGAGTTGTAATTTAGGAAAGAAGTTCTGATATCAATTTAGTTCGCCTTGAAGCAAAATGAGCAGCAACAACAATGCATTGGAAAAAGCAGAGACGAATACTTCCAAACCAGAAACCAAGGAGTAGCCAGGAGTGTTTATCAGCAGGAGCTGCAGTGCTGCGAGCCCCCCCTCTTGCAGATAAAGTGGGGGCTTTGCCACTGGGTCTCGTGGGCTGCTATGACCGGTAACACTGAAATGTTCACTAGGTCCTGCTGGGATTCTGCTGTCTACTGATCTGCAAACAAAGGCTGATTAATGACACTGAAAGGGGACATCATGGCAGAGTGGAGGGGTGGGGGCGAGGCTGCCCGGGGCAGGGAAATGAAGAACATGAGAGAAATGGACAAAAATGAAAAACAAAGCAGGTGGGAGAGAGAAAAGTAAGAAAGAAAAAGCAAGAAGGAGCGAAAAAGAAAAAATAACGAGGAGAAAGAGATTGGGTGAAAGAAGGTTTACAGGTTGCTAGGATGAGAGGATGAAAAGAATGATGTAAGGAAAGAAGTTTAAAAGGAAGAAAGGATAAAAGGAAAGATGGAAGGAAGGGTGAATGGTAAAAGGAAAGAAGGAATGGTGGAAGGATTGATAAAAGAAAAGATGGAGAAGTTAATGGATAGGTTACAGTGGTGGCTGGTAACTTTGGCAGGGAGGGGGCGGGCGGGCCACTCATGCACACGTATACAAACACTCGCTCACATCCATGCATTCACACGCGCGCGCACACACCCATTCACAACGCAAAACAAATTGTTACATATTCGCATGCATGCTACAAACATTCAAAAACATAAATCTTACCTGTCCTGCAGCTCCTAGAGCGGAAAGACTCCGAGGTCCCAGGAGGTTTAGGACTGCTGCCTTCCCTCATTGCCTTCCCTTAAGGCAGCCAATGAGGGAAGGCAGCAGTCCCTCACTGGTCACAGAGTGGGATGGGGTTAGTGAGACTGCTGTCCTCACCCCACTCTGTGATTAGGTGTCACTGATTGACACACAGCCCAGGGTACTTCAGGGCTTAAAACTGAAGCGCCCAGGTCCGAGGCAATCGGTGACGCTCCCTCTCATCACGAAGGGGGAGGGCCTTGAGTCACTTTTCCCAGGCTGAGGAGGTCACGCACACAGGGCTCTAAAATCCTTTGCCTGGCAAAGTTCAGCTCAGGCAGCCAGGCTGCCTGACCTGAACAAGAAGAGTGTCTTTCAGCCTGACCTCTGCTCAAAACACGTTGACCTTTAGTCAAACACGCTGGCCGCAGGTCTTCGGATGTTAGAGCCCACCTCTGTTGCACCTGGCATTTTGGGCCGTGGAGTCACCATGGAGTGGCCGGGGCTGCCGATTACAGGAGTCAGGTGGCGGAGCAGCGCGAGAGTACCGCTACTCGGCTGCCATCTTGGCTACGCTTACTGTCAAATATTTATGAAAGAGGCAGCATTCAGTTTGAAAATCCTACCAAATGTTTGCAAATGGAGGGACATTAGACCTCAGTTTCCGCATTCATATAATGTCAACACAGCAGCCACTTTCCGAAATTGGGATAGTGCAAATGAACATCAGGAGAGCCTGCAGTTGTTCCCTCTCAAGCTGGCATGTCACATTCAAAGTGGAAGCTGTTCTTTATGGAGAGCCCCTGTGGAGGTGGTGGTATTGAATCAACACAGCTGCGTATTCTTGCTGTTCAGAAGGAGGGGCTTGGGGCACCCCATCATTCCATTCATGTCCCCTCTTCTTTGCCAATCTCAAGAAGTCACAACATAGACACTGCGATTTGCAAACGCATTTGCGACTCATAATGTCCCTTTTGTACGTTGTAAGTTTGTTTTTTGTGGTCCAAAAGCATAACATTTTGTATGCTGCAGAGTTTACACCCGTAAACCATTAGTACACCAGGCTGCAGATTTCCGACAAATGACCTGATTACTCTACTGAAGTGGGGCAACAATAAAATGATATAAAATATTATTATACGGTAAATCCACACCAGTACCATGCAATTACGAGCAAAACTCATGCATTGGGAAATTACCGTGTAGGGCTGATTTTTCCGGTAGTAAAACCAGTTCCATGGGGTTTTAACGCATACATTTATACCCTGCCCTGAGCAGGGGAGGGAAAGAGCAGGGAAGGGAAAGTTTTTGTTTCTGGCATGGGGGCGGGGGGCCATCCTTTGGTCCTCCGTATAAAAACAAGCATTGGCATAGCCAATAGGTCTCGCTTTTGGGACCTTATAAGTATCTATTTGAATACATTGTATTGTGACAGAGGTTTAACCCTCAAACAATGTCTGTGAAGGAGGAGGAAGGTTGGGGGAGAAATATTGGTAGAAATTGAAACAGTACACCTGTAGGCTGCTGGAACGTCCTCTACCAAGCTGGCAACACATTGTCTTTGCTCTCCTTCGAACGAACGGAGACGCACTACGGAGCGGCGAGAGTACTTTCTACGGAGCTTCATTGCCCATTGTGATGTAATTAAAGAACTTCAATTATTTCAAGGCCCATGCTGAGTTGTACGCCCGGCCTTTGTATAGATTATTAGGGATTAAAGACCCTTTTGTGTTGTTTTGTTCTCGCTCGCCTCACTGGAGCCTACGCGCCCATCTTCCTAACGCCCAGGCCCACGAGGACCTTTTCAGGATACCAACCCTTCCCCCTTTTTCACCACCACAGTCCTGAGGAAGACCCCGGCGTAAGGGACTCACTTACCTACAATCCTATAGGGGTCGAAACGTCGACATCTGATATACTAGCCAGTTGCAACAACAGCGATGAATCACTGTGTTTTTGTTATTTGATCATGGCTATTAGAATTATGGATATTGTGTGAATAATTTGGCTTATTTATGAGCCTTCTTGTTGTGTAAATAATATACTGTATGAATCACACCTTCGTACATTCACTCCCTCATCCTCACCCTAATCACAACACGCCCACCTTCCCTCACCCTTCCTGGGGCACTGTTTTTAACACTGTGTTAACAAATGTATGAATCATTATGAGTCCAGTGTGATTAAATAACACTGTGCACCAAGTACAATACGTTTTTTTCATTCTTTGTTGGTAAATATTGTTTCTTTTTATGTATATGAAACTACCCACTGGGACCACTGTTCCTATGTACTGTTTGATACCTAGGTCCCAGTGACTGCTTTTGGGTTTACCCTTCTAGGTAACCACCCTTTCTATGGTGGCCTTTCATGGTGCACTGCTAACCCTAGTGAACATGGTGCCAGATCTGCCGCTATAGATGCAGTGAACTCAGCCGCCATCTTTGGCATGGTTTCACAGCACCTTGGCAGACGTGCTGCATAGCTGCCAGGTTTTCAGATTGCTGATGTCTGACATTTCTGTGGTTTCAGTATGGATATGAGTGACATTCTCAGGTCAAATGTGTGACAATCTGAGTGACACTTCGGCAGAATAAATCAAAGCAATAACTAGTATTTGAGTGACTGTGAATTTTCTGCTTCTGTATCCAGACATCACACAGCAATCAATATATGCCTCAAACTAGCTAGTCCTATTGGCTTATACTTGTAAGCAGTATCAGATCAATAATTAGTAAAAATTAATGTGTTGTGAATAAATAGAATTACAAATTTTGAAATTCTGAGAATATTAGGCTTGAAATGAAAAATATTAGTACTGCCAAAGTTTTTAAATTACTCCTGTCCTTTCGTTCTAGCCACTTTATTGACCAGTTTCTCGCTCTATAAGTCACTTGTACCTTTTTTCCTCACATATTTCAGAAATCCTACATCTGCATTTCTCACATGTCATCTGCTTCCTCTTAATCACTGCCTTTTCATTCCGCCTTTCTGGATTACTTCCATATGGTGCGCCCTTCACACAAATATCACCCTTGATGGCATCAACCAAAGAAAAAGCCGGCACTCTGAAATTTAGTTTACCGCTACTGTTTAATTTGTCGGCTGGCTATAAACCCTTCCCTTCCATTAATCCATGTCAGTGATGCAGACCCTGATAATATTTCGCATTTTACTTGATCTTGCATTCCCTAAGAGTATATCGTTTTTCTAGTTGTTTTGTTTCTGTCTTTTTTTTCATGCAACATCTGACTCTTGTCTAGTGCACACTGTGAACAGGATTGCCTCTAGGTATCTAGGCAAGTTCAGGTTATGGGTTGGTGTGCATGACAGTGCACGATTGATTAGTTTGGAGTTGAAGCTGGAGTCAGTGAAATTGTCTCACAGTGCCTCTCAATGGGACATTAATTGTTTTGACTGCATCCTCATTCAATCTGTACCCTTCTACGGAGCGCGGAGACAGATTGTTACACATTTGACAATTGAAATTACCATTTAGTGTGAAGGAGGTATACTGCTGTTGAAATTCTGCTGGATTTACGAGCGAGGCAAGAGTGATATATATGTATATATATTTTCAAACAAACGCCCAGAAGCTTTAAGGACGCACACAACAGTAGATGGAACCATCCGGTTTATTTTTCAAAGAAACCTGCATTCACATTCCGGTTTAAAATTCTCTGCGCCTGACGCGTTTCCCGGCCCCTACCGCTTATTCATAGGCGACTTGCAGTGAAAGTTCAACAGAAGGCTCTAATTGTTCAATTAGCTGCATGCTTCATTAAGTACTGGCCCCCTGTGGTCCTCGCTAAGTTCGATTTTGGATTTGATGCATGCTGGGACTTGTGGTCCCTTTGCGAGCAAGTTTCACCCTTCGGTGGGTTCCGTTACATCTTTCACATCATTAAAACATTTTTTTCCTATAGTAGGTGTCCAGATGCCAACCAGGTTTGTATTAACATCATCTACTGTGCTGCATGTCGAGTGTAGAACAGTTTCCACCCAGCAGCCTAAAAAACAAATGTATATATATATATGGCTTCCTTTGAAAAAGGTCTAGGTAGACCTAAATGCATCAGGACTAAGAATGCCAGCACCAGCGCTTTCAAATTGAATTAAAATCCTTTTCATCTCACCTAATGTGTGCGGCTCACTCCTTTCGTTGAAGAGAGGTCTGTTGTCATGTTTTACGGCTTGGTCCCGCCACGAGCTACGCACCACCAGACTAAATGAGCGCCAAACTGCCCGCAAATGGACCCTGTTCGAGGTTTTGTGAAAGCAATTAGGGCAGTGGCAGCCGCCAGGGATTGGACCTTGGAATGGCCCCCAGCAACTTCAAAGACAGTATGCATGGGGATTAGGTGTTTGCGCTAACTGTTTGAATTTTACAAGCATCACCCACTGGAGGGAATGAATTGGGAGACTGAAAGCAAACTACTAAGACCAACATGCTCTATCTCAAGTCCATCGTGACGCCCACCAGGGGGCAAACATTTAAAAACGAGCTATTGTAACAGTTTGCTTTTTGCCTTCACAGATGCTTCTGGCTTCCTTTGAAAAAGGTCTAGGTAGACCGAAATGCATCAGGACTAAGAATGCCAGCGCTTTCAAATTGAATTAAAATCCTTTTCATCTCACCTAATGTGTGCGGCTCACTCCTTTTGTTGAAGAGAGGTCTGTTGTCATATATATATATATTTATATATCCACCAAGCGTCTCTTGCTTGTAGCCCGACTGCAGCCACCTCCCAGGGCTGGTGCTCGGCGGGGGGGGGGGGAACAGGACCTGTTTTCAATGCAAATATCACCCTTGATGGCATTCACCAAAGAAAAAGCCGGCACTCCGAAATGCAGTTTACCGCTACTGTTTAATTTGTTGGCTGACACGTTTCGACCTTGCGGTTTTGTCAAAGCCACGTAATCAAGTGAACTGTGCCCAATTGCCTTAAAAAAACATGACGCTTCACCCCACAAACAGAAATAGTGAAAAGACTCGAGCAGTGCTTCACGCTTACATACAATGACATAAACAGAAGGAAAGCGGCACGTTATATTACAAGTGTTTGCAAATTGACTCACAGTTGAAAAGTACTGGGGCAATTTTTGCAAGATATGTGCTGAAGCTTAAACATGATTCGGCAAAGCACATTCAATCAATAAATGCTATGGCAGTGAATGGCACACATTCTAGCATAATTGCGGCTGCCCGTGGCCCACGCAGGAGGCCACTCAAGAGGGCGGCCCCCTAGTGCCATCGGGGCACTAACCCACCCCCTTCTCTAGTTTCGGCGACTCAGGGAGGAGTCCCCATCTGACTGGCCTGTGCCGCGCTAGGCGTGTCACTTCCTGCGTGCGGAGGATGGGGGGGGCATATAGGCCTCCCCTGCCATTTTGGCATCCTCTTTTCACGCTGGTCAAGCCATCTGTGGGTCGCGCTGTGAGTTACTGCGGGACTCGGTGTCCTGAGGTCGTGCTTCGGGGCGTGAGAAGTGAGGTGAGTGCTACCCCAAACGCCCCCCCCCCCTTTTGGGTCCCACCACGCTGGCCATGGCCCGTGTGGGACCCCGTCCCAGTAGCAATTTCTCATGCCCGGACAGCAGTGTTGTGGTGATGGATTGGGACGGGGGCAGTTTAGGGGGGGTGGGGCTCATGCTACACGGCATCTTGCCACGCAGCCTTGTCCCGCAAACCAAGGAGTTTTGTCTAGCTCCTCTCGCAACCATCATGCACGGTCCCTGCCGGCCTCGGCACCCGCAGGGCTATAAAGGCGATGCTGCAAGAGGCAGTGGGCCCGACTGCGAGGTCGCTCGTGGAGCGGCTTTGGCCTAGCGGTCAGAGCGGCGGACTGTGGCGCTCGAGAAGCAGGTTCGAGTCTTGGTGAGCTCAGTATCCTGCAAAACCCAGAATAAATATGTCCCTTCATCGTTTCCCCGCATTGAATCTGACGGTGGATTTCCGCGATGGGGCACTTACTCCCTAGCACCCCGTTAATCTCCTCAGCACGGCCTCCCTGAATCTCTCTAGGACTGCAGGGCAACGTTTTGTTGGCCGGGCTGAGTGAGGGATGTACCCGCACCCCCCCCCCCCTCCACCCCAGCGGCTGGGGGTTTGCACAGCCTAGTCTGGGGCGAGCCGCATGCTCGGGCCCGAGCGTGCTGATACAGTAAGGTGAGTGGCTGAGGGGTCTAAGCCGCAGTGTTAAACTACAGCCGGGGGAGCCGGTGCAGGCGACGGCGGATGGTGGGCTGCAGTCGAGTACGGCGTCGCACGCTGCTGGCCAGCCTAACCTCCACCTCCCGGGGATCCGGACTTCAGTGAAACCCTGAAGAGGGGGGGGGATAGATCGTCCGGTAGGATGCTCACGGGCAGCGGCACACCTAGGGGGCGTTTCAGGACCTCCCGGCGAGCTCGGCTGCCGGCCTCGGACGAGGTATTCTTCTGGTGCGGGCGAGTCATGGCCGGAAAATGTGCGGTGCCTAGCGCGTGGGGAAGGCCTTGGCAGTTACTATGCTTGGGGGGGGAGGGTTTGTTGGGCCCACTGGGCCGTGATTGTGGGATCAACATGCTCGGCTGCCCAAGCCACCCCCAGCACCCGCACCCTTAAATAATACCATCGCACCCCCCCCTGCCCTCAGCAAGCACTGGGGGCCGCGGCAGCGTTCTCTCGGGTGCCTCACGCATGGCTGTGCACCGCCCCGGCAGCCCGGGAAGGCTGAGGCGGTTCAAATTGGAGATTGGTGTTCGGGTACCCGACCACAGGCCTGCAGGTGGTGTAGGTCCTGAGGCGCGGTGCACGTTGCATGGGCGCCCCGAGGTGTGCTTGGGCGGATCGCGCTGCGGGCATTCCCAGGTATGGGTATGGCAACTCAGGGCTTCTACGTAACAGTTAATCATTCCCTGTGCGGTCACGGGACATGAGGATGGCATGGAAGTGAGGGTCTTTTTCCATTACGCCACAGGTTTTGTTCCAAATCCTGGTGTTTCAATGAGTCTTCTCTTGAGAGCAAAATACAGGCAAGGGTTTTTGGCAGGTTCACAGAGTGATGTGCAGGCAGGCACGGGCAGCTGCAGGATGCCCCAAGCACATTTGCCTTGCCTATGACCTGCCACTGCACACCGGCCAGTGCCTTTTGGGCTAGTCCGCCAGGGTGGAGGGTTGCCCAGCTGGGAGGCCGTTGGTGCACTGCCCGGTGGCATTCGTCCGAGTTGTTCGGGCACGCAGGCTACGCGAGGCAGAGTCGGTGTACGCAAGGGGCACACAGAGGTTTCTCGTTGGAGCGAAGAAACAGGCGGCACAAGAAATGGATCGCAGCCACGGGGGGTGGGCAGCTTGAGTTGTAGAGGTGCGTCTTGCGGCCAGAGCTGTGCAGCAGTGTAGCCGGGTTTCGGGTCCAGGTGACTGCCTGTGCATGTTTCGGGGCATGTGGCGCCTGGCCAAGCCCTCGCATAACAGGTATTTTAAGGGGCTTCTGCACACGTTGTACACTGTGCAGTGCCGAGCAACATCGGGCAGGTGAGCGGCGCCAGGGCCCGTGCGGGGGGATGTGGGTGACCCAGGCTGGCTTCGGCGCTCCCCCATCACATTGCATAGCCGCGTAAGGGTAATGATCTCATGCTGTGGAACTGCTTCCCACTTAACCGGGACATTCAATTCAATGTTCAGGACCATCTATAGTGCGAGGTTGTGGCGTAAGGCTAGAGCTGCCGACTTCGAGCTGCAAAAGCAGGTTCGAGCCTCACCTGGGCTCAACATCCTGTGATTCAAAGGATGAATGTGTCCTTGTGTAATGTAACTGGTGTCTCACCATTCCTTAATGGAAGCATTTCCTACAGACTCATGCTCATAGCCACATTTGTGGCCTAGCTAGCTCCTACAACTAACAGGCATGGTCAAAGCGAATAGTATGGGATTGTGGGGAGTGTAGTGTTCCTGTTCCCCCTTTGTCGCGCCAAAAAGGGCAACTCTAAGGTATCTTCGCAAAGGTGGCATCATGGGACAGCGGGCGCGTACCAGAGCGGGGGGTGCTCTGTGTAGGAAAGTTGCGGATGGCACGGACCATTAATTTGGGTGCCGCCCCAGAGATATTTACATGTTGTTCTCTCCTCCCCAGTAATTCTGCGAGTTTTCAGTCGCACCGGACCTGCCAGGACCAACTCGTGCCGCCGGGCAATGCGAACGGTAAAAGCAGTAAGTAGGGCGGTGCTGTCCATGCCAAAGGGGCAGAGTGTCTAGTTTGGGACGGAACACCAAGGGTGGGTCTCCCTGGTGCAGTCAGCTTGGTACGCCTTACAGGGGGGCAATAAGGGTCGGAGGACTGGGCGAATAAACCTTGGTCCGAGGTGCGTGCCCGAATAATTAGACGTTGTGTGACGGTACTAAGTACCTTTAAGCGTTCAGGTGGCACATTAGGATAGTTGTGCTGAATATGTAATGTAACTGGCGCTCATGTATAGCGTTTCAATACGCGTGACATTTGTATATTAATATGTAATTCTCAATGCGCGTTAGATTAACGCTATGAATGGCTGATCGGTCAGGCTTTTCAGGGAGCGGAGTATCTAGTAAATGCGCGGTGTGCAGGTGGCCGGTCTGAATGCCATAGTCATTGCCTGAGCAAGCTGGGTAGCCCTGCAGATTAGTTTTAACTCTTAAACAACCCTTGAAGCTTGCTCAGGGCTCCCTCAGCTCTGTTGGTGTCTTTTATATTGGCCAGGTTCTTCTGGAACTCTTCACCACTGTGTCCGGGACCAGGTGGAAGGTGTACACAGTGCCTTCAGCACCTATGCTGAGCAAAGATTTAGGCTTAAGTGTTGAGGGTGATATAATGTTCCATGGCCTTTCTGAGGGGCTCCAATAGGGTAGGATGACCCAGCGGCAAGGGGCAGCTCCAGCTCAAATCATCAGGCAATTCCACTTGCACTCCGTCTGAGCTTCCCAGTGCAGACAATTATTAATCGGTAGTGAAGGAGCACTGCCGCGGGGTCATTCCCTGTTTTAAGGATTCTAAAGCATTAGTTCCCTGTTATAGTAGGCAGACACGGGTCTAGTGGCCACGGGCTAAGGCACCCAAGGTAGGGGTCGTGGTATGACCTCATGGTCACAGGTTTTGATCCCGGCAGACCCACTCAGCCTTGCATCCTCCGGTGGCCATTCAAATGATTTATCATTACCTATGGACGTAAGAAAGTATCACGGATAGGGAGTATACTAATCCCTCAGCGGGTGTAGCACAAGTGGAACGGGTACACGTGAATGTGAGACCTCATGACGCCCGGTCTTAGCAGTCCAGATCACACCACAGAGGGCAAAGGCAAGGCCTTGGCCCCTGATGGACCATGTTTAATTTAGTTGTGTGGGAGTGGGGCTTGCAATCTCATCACTATTACAGTCAGAAATGGAAATGGAAACGGAATGTTGTAAATATATTGGGCTCACTAAGCGGTGTAGTAAGTGAGAGATTCAGCATTTCCTCATGCAAATGTCTGGGCGATGAGGCGAAGAGGGTGCACTCTGTAAACCAGGGCAGGTTACAGGTTGCTTCAGTTAAGCCATACTCACCCGCCCCTTGGCCATGGCAGCAGGCGGGTTGTGGTAGTTGTCATCTAACAAGTGTGCTGCGGTTCAAAAAAGTTTGGGAAATGCAGCGTTAGAGCACAAATGGCTGCAAGGTATTCGAGAACATTTGGCATTCCCAATATTCAAGAAGGGGCAGGTATTTGCTCATATTGTTCCCTTCCTGTTCCCACACACTTGTCTGCTCCATTGGTTATCCTTCTATGGGCTAGAACCAGAGATTGGAAGGGACATCTTCTGCGACCTGTGTCCCAAATAAGTTGATGGTCAACGCTGTGGTAGGCGTACCATTAAGGGTATGGTTACTACTAAGGTTGTCCCAAAGTTTTGGGGTCAAACTGTGTTTGAGCAGTAAGTCTACAGTCCTTAGGAAGCATTCAGCATTCCCTCAATCAAGTAAGGGCAGTAGCTGTACATAATTATTAGGGTAATTATGATCAAGTAGAGCCAATATCGATTGGTATAGCTGGACATAAGATTGCCAGGCTAGAATCCAAGGGTTTGTAGAGCAAGTGTTCCGTGTTTTGAGCCTAGTATATGCAGGCGTGAGGAGGAAGGGTAGCCGCCAGTTCAATCTTGCATCACTCTAAATTCAAGAGAATAGGCATGGCTTTAATTGTGAATTAGGCCCCATACAGGGCGTAGAGGGAACATTCACCTGGGCTAACGGGACTGTGCAAACCAGTATGATCCGGGTCGGATTGAGCGCGGCAAGTGTGGGCAGTCCTTGCTGGGGTGGGAACTAAAGCCCAAAGGCCGGGCTTCAGCGGCCCTCGTAGGGAGGGTTCAAGTCCCCACCAGAGGGGACATGGCCATCTTTACTACACACCCCAGTGGGGTTGCCTGTTAAATTGTGTGCCATGACCCAATTAATGCTCCCAGGCAACAGTTCTTAGAAGCATTCAGCATTCCCATCAGTCGGTACCCTGGTACTGGGGATCATCCAAGTATGGGCAAACTAGGGCTTAGTCACCCCGAAAGGATAGGTACAAACTCGCAGAACTGGGGGTCTCTCATTGGGCACACTTCCTGTGCCTTGTGGATTCAGCCGGCTGTTTTATCTCTTCATAGAGAAGAGGTAGGTGGGGTACCTAGTTGTGCTCAGCATGGCACATTAAGGTGGGCGCAAACTGTGATGTTACCCATTAATGTCACAACTGCACATCATGCTAGCAGTTAAGCAAACCGGAAGTCCCCTCAGATGGAGCTGAACAGGCGTCATTTCTGTAAGACAGAAAGGGTTCATGGCAAGTACGTGAGGACACACTTGCTTATTATCACTTATTCCTGGTTCAGCAGATAGTTCAGCCTGTCAGGTGTTTGTCAAGGACACACTAGGGCATGATGGAGCTCCATGAGGTAGCGAGGTAACATGCTGCTAAACATGAAACTGGGAATCTGGGATTCCGACACTTTAGCGGGTTTAAAGCATCCAGGGTCAGAGATGGACAGTAGGTACTGTGCATCTGTGATCCGACGGCAGTTAAGCAAGCGGGGTGCGCTGCGTAAGTTGTCACTGCACTAAAGGGTGAGGTGTCGCCAATAGTGGGCGCAAGACATACATTGTTTCCAACCAGATTGGACACCATTAAGGTGTCCACCAGGGATTAGCAATCAAAGGGGTTTGTGCAATCGTCTGGTCAACGGGTCTAAGTAAGTGCACCCCAGAACCAAGGGTAGGTGACATGTCCCTGCAGTTAAGCTGAAACACCCCGCCCGGTTAGCTATATTAGCCATGCTGGGTGGGGACATTGTCAGCCAACATAGTGGCTGCTGTCCCAATAAATGGGGAAACAATGTGTCAAGCACAAAAGGCTACTATGTAAAAAGAACATTTGGCACGTCCAGTAGTCCACAAAAATTAAAATTTAACGGAGCAGGTAATTTTCCACTGCTGGGGCTGCACAGGGTGGACAGTGTGAACCCCCCCCCCCCTCCCTATTTGGGAATATTCTAGGATGGGGGTAAAGTAGGACTTAGTCAATCCTGAATGTTAGGCACCATATTGCAGACAGTGCGCACTGTATTAAATCAGACTGGTATGCCTAGGGTGTTTCACCACAGAGGGAGCTGAGCAGGCGAAATTCCCATAAGGAATAAGGGATGCATGGCAAGTGCAGGAGGACACCCTTGCATTGTCACATACTTCGAGTTATGAACATTCCTGTGCGTCATGATTTAGCAATCAAAGGGACTGTGCAAATGTTAAGTATAAACCTTCTCGCCCTAATAGCCAAAGTAGGCAGGCGGGATGTGGGAGCGGTCACATAACAAGTGGGCTGCTGACCCAGAGATGGGGGACACAGGTGTTCACGCACACACAGTGCTAGAAGGACGGCAGCTAGGTGAGATCAGCAAATAGATGGGGCAATGTGAGCCATGGTGTCTGAAATCGTCCCGCCCTGAGTTGGCACGGGGCTGAGTCATGTGAGGCAGTGGAACTTTCCCGCAGGAGGGTGAATAGTTCATTGCACAAGTTCACAGGCCAAAGGGACTTTGGTTTCATCAGACACTAGCTGATCCAGGCTAACGTCAAGGGCTATTGTGATATAGATGGGGGGGGTTCCCACCTATTTCTTAGTGATACACCTAGGGGGCAACAACCTCATTGCCATGGGGAGGAGGTCACGCTTACAAGCCATGAAAGCTGACTTGGGTGAAATCAGTAAATACATGGGGCAATGTGAGCTCTGGTGGTCTGAGATAATTCCACGCAGATGGTGGCACGGGGCCAAATCAGAGGAGGCCGTTGAACATTCCCGGAAGAGGGTGAATAGTTCAATGTGTAAGTTCACAGATCAGAGGGGTCTGGGTTTCATCAGACATGAGATGATTCAAGCTAAGGTTAAAGGATACTTTGATAATGATGGGGTTCATTTATCAACAGTAGGGATGGATCTCTTTCTTCTAGATTTGCAGGAGGCTCTAGAGAGGCGAGGTTGCAGGTAAGACCATAGCTGTTTGGTGGGGGGCTCTGGCGACAACGGAGGCCGCCTCCAGAGCTGTGGCGGAGTTACAGGGTGATCTGGAAGCAAATGGGTACAGAAGGGTACCTCTGCATGGCACAATAAGGGTGCCAGAGCCAAATCCCAGGAGCCTCATGGGAGGTTCCTAGAAAACCGCGTCGGCGTCCCGTTAATCCTTCGGGCGGTTGTGGGCCTGAACAACCGGGGGCTTGCCTTGCTACGCTCCGCCCTGAAAGGGGCGTGAGTAATAAGGGATCAATGTGTCACGTGATCCGGAAAGAGGATCACCCCATAAGTTGTAGCACTGATTGGGTTCTCCCCAGTGCTGATTGGCTCATCAGGCGGGCAGGCAGCACAGTTGGTTCCAGCTGCCTGCCCTTGGATCGCCAGTAAGATAACCCACCATATTGCATACTGTTGTATGGAATAAACCTGCAGCAATATTTACCCAAACAAAAGTTGTCTTGTGTATTTATTTATTTAGCATGCATGCTATGTGTTTGTGTGGGTGGGGAATGTTGCCAATGATGGCACTATGCGGGTGCCCATGGCCCACGCAGGAGGCCACTCAAGAGGGTGGCCCCCTAGTGCCATCGGGGCACTAACCCACACCCTTCTCTAGTTTCGGGGACTCAGGGAGGAGTCCCCCCCAGACTGGCCTGTGGCGCACTAGGCGCGTCACTTCCTGCGCGCGGAGGATGGGGGGGGGGGGTATATAGGCCTCCCCAGCCATTTTGGCATCCTCTTTTCGTGCTGGTCACGCCGTCTCCCTCCCTACCGCTTACCCGGCGTGGAGGAGGTAGGCACGATACATAGAATGTTGTAATGTTTTCTTTTTCGTTGCAGGCGGAGTTACAGGGCGATCTGGAAGCAAATGGGTACAGAAGGGTACCTCTGCATGGCACAATAGGGGTGCCAGAGCCAAATCCCAGGAGCCTCATGGGAGGTTCCTGGAAAACCGCGTCGGCGTCCCGTTAGTCCTTCGGGCGGTTGTGGGCCTGAACAACCGGGGGCTTGCCTTGCTACGCTCCGCCCTGAAAGAGGCGTGAGTAATAAGGGACCAATGTGTCACGTGATCCGGAAAGAGGATCACCCCATAAGGTGTAGCACTGATTGGGTTCTCCCCAGTGCTGCTTGGCTCATCAGGCGGGCAGGCAGCACAGTTGGTTCCAGCTGCCTGCCCTTGGATCGCCCGTAAGATAACCCACCATATTGCATACTGTTGTATGGAATAAACCTGCAGCAATATTTACCCAAACAAAAGTTGTCTTGTGTATTTATTTATTGAGCATGCATGCTATGTGTTTGTATGGGTGGGGAATGTTGCCAATGATGGCACTATATAGTGCCTGCTTTGCATTCCAGGTTAGTCGCCAAAAACAATTCAGTAATATAAAAGTATATTTCTCTTGATCCAGGCTCAGTTAGAGATACATAGTGGTGTAAACAGTGAGAAAAGAGAGGGAGAAAGATTTATCTTAGGCAGCCACCACTGCTATACAAGATATGTGCCTATAATGCAGCATAATATTTGGGAAACTGTCCCATATGTGTATACTTCTCTAGCAACGTCAAAAGGAAATGAGAAAATAAAGGGAGGAAGAGAGAGGAAATGCAGAACACAGTACTCATAATCAAAAACTATAAAACGGCCCAAAAGGCACGCTGAATATAAGAACAATAAGTGTGACGTGCAAAGTCGGCAAGGCGCCGGAGTGCCATTTAATCTCTGGAGGCGTCCCACAGCGCGAGAGCCTTGCTACGACTCACTGCTTCCATCGCTGCAGGGGACTCCATTGCCCAGCTACCCCGGCCCGGAGGAGGAAGGCTACAATGTCTGCAAGGCACCGGAGCCCCATTTAATCTCGGGAGGCATCCTGCAGCGTGAGAGCCTTGCTACGACTCACTGCTTCCATTGCTGCAGGGGACTTTATTGCCCAGCTACCCCAGCCCAGAGGAGGAGGGCTGCAACATCGGCAAGGTCCTGGAGCGCCATTTAATCTCAGGAGGCATCCCGCAGCGCGAGAGCTTCGCTATGCCTCACTCCTTCCATTGCTGCAGGGGACTCCATTCCCCAGCTACTCCAGCCCGGAGGAGGAGAGCTGCATAGTCAGCAAGGCGCCAGAGCACCATTTAACCTCAGAAGGCGCCCCGCAGCGCAGGACACGTGCGGATCTCACCTGGAAATGGCCTGGGCGAAGACCGTGCCAAGAGCGGGCCTGTCTGTACCCATCTGCGGCAGGACAAGGCTGGGCTGGGCCACCCCTCTTGGCTCCTTGATCTGAGAAGGCGCAAAATTGGATACGCAAACAGTTTTTTAAAATATAGATATCTGGGGACGCGGATCCTTGCAGTGGAGTCACGTATCCTACTGAAATTTGATTGGATGCCAACAATTCAACCAGGAAGTGTTGGCAGCAATCTTGGGACTCGGCTTAAAGCTGAGTCCCACAAAATATGTAAAAAATAAAGAATAGGGGGCAGTGTAGGAATACCCTGACCCCCCCCAGATATGGTGGGGGAGTCCCACAGATACCCCGCCGGGGGTTAAAAGCATTTTTAAAATTTCATTTTGCTGCCAATTCACAGATGTATCCACGAATCCGCAGCAAAATTGAAAGAAAAAGACGTGCGGGCTCCCGAGAGTTTTTTATAGGAAGTTCACGGTGGGCCAAATCCCAGGGGCAGTGTTTTATAATTATGTGGGGGGGGGGTGCCCTTGCCACACACCGCACCCTGGGGACCGCCACTAAACAATAATAAACTGATGTGGGAATTAAAATAGAAGTGCAGGTGGACCCGTTTTTCCCCCCGCCGCCCCAAGGACCGCCACCTCCCCTGGGCTATAAATTATAGAAGCTCCGGAGACTGCCACCTCCCCAGGGCAAATAACATAGAAATGCAGGGGGGCCTGTGCAGCCACACTGCAGCCCCGGGGACCGCCACCTCCCCAGTGCTTAAATATTATAATGCAGGGGGTCCGTTGTAGACCCCCAGCCCCGGGGACCACCACCTCTCCGGTGCTAAAGTAAAGATTGGAAGGGGGCATGCAGCCCCTTCCTGGAGCCATAGATGGCCCTGGGGACCGCCACCCCCCAGGGCTGGCTCCTGCTATGTCCCGGGGTGCCACCCCGGGACACCCCAGGATTTAGCTGTTTGCTATGGCTTGGCATGAGCTTTACCGCTCCAACCAAGCCATAGCAAACTGTGCTCCGCTTTGAGCAAGCGAGAGCATTTTCATGGCGCTCCTCAAAGTGGAGCACAATTGCTTTGACATAGAGGGAGATGCAAGTTAGTAGCTCCCTCTCTGTCAAAGCAATGCCAGTTCCCGCAGGAGGTGAGGAGCCGGCAGGGAGCGCGGGGGCCTTCAGGCTCCCCCGCGATCCTGAACAGAGTGAGTGTCCTGGGTGGGACCAGGACACCCACAAGTGAGGCCGGGCCCTGGGGGATGGGTCTCCAGGCCGAAATAGTCCTGGGAGGGGGCCACTCGGCCCCCCCTCCCTTTAAATGCATTTTTTTTTTTTAAAAAGGCCGGGGTATGGGGTCTTGGAGCCAAAATTGGCCTGGGGTAGGAGGGGGCACTCGGCTCCTCTCCCTTTAAGTTAGTAAAACATATATTTTATTTTTTTTAAAAGCTGGGCCCTCTGGGATGGGTTACGGGGCTGAAATCGGCCTATTCAAAATAGCCCTAGCCCTGGGTGTTAGGATCCCAAGGGCCAAAATTGACCCAGGGAAGGGGGGCCACGCAGCCCCCCTCCCCAAATACATTAAAAATACTTTTTTTTTTTAAACGGCAAGTTGACGGAAGCCTGGCCCCCTTTTTTCACCAGAGGCCCGGCCCCCTTTCTTCACCACTCTGCAAACGCACCTCTTGGTGGACTGTTGATTGGGATGCTGAGGGTCCTTGGGGGCAACAAGCCCTCCTGTAACCTCCAGTAAGTACCAAACAGCCTGATTGCTGAGAGGACTTTGGAGGCCACACCCCATTTTTCCACCACTCTGCAAACGCACCTCCTGACGCACTACTTGTTGGGGGATGAAGTCCCCTTGTCTCCTGAGGGTCCTTGAGGGCCAGAAACCTCTCCAGTGTCCTCCAGTAAGTCCCACATAGTGGGATTGCTGAGAGGTGGTCGAAGGCCATGCCCCCTTTTTCTACCACTCTAAAATTGCACCTTCCGGCGCACTACTAGTTAGGCGATGAAGTCCCCATGAATGCTCAGGGTCCTTGGCGACAAGAAGCCCTCCTGTTACCTCCAGTAAGTCCCAAACAGCGGGATTGCTGAGAGGTCGTCGGGGGCCATGCCCCTTTCTCCAGCAGTCTGAAAACACACCTCCTTGTGCAGTATTGGTTGGGGGATAAAGTCCACTTTACTCCTGAGGAACCTTGGGGGCCAAGAAGCCATCCTGGTACTTCCTGTAAGTCCAGGAGCATATCCCGATGAAACTTAAAAAAAAAAAATGTTTTTCTTGGCCCTGGGTCTCTGTGGGACCCCCCCCAAGAGGCCTAGGGGGTCAGAGTGTTTCTACTCTGCCCCCTTTTCTTTTTTTATAAATCTTTTTTCTGTGCCTCGGTTCAACAGAGTCACAAGATGGCTGCCAACACTCCCTGGTTTGAAGTGTTGGCAGCCAATCAGATCTCAGCACGAGATCGTGAGGGGTCGCAGATGTACCGTGTCCCTATATATACAACTGGAAATTTCTTTACATTTCTCCGCAACTACTGGACGGATTTACACCAAATTCCAAAAAGGCACTTCCTTGGACCAACATCTACCTTCCTGCCAACTTTGGTGTAAATCCATTCAGCAGTTCGGGCTGTAGCCGTGTCTAATGGTCCTATGGGAATTAACATGGGGAAAACACGCTTTTAAGCACCCCCAGGTTCTTGGCCCCCGCTTGACAGATCACCCGAAACTTTCAAGACAGTAGCTGAAGTGAGCGTCATATCACGTTATATCAGTTTTGAAAATTTCATAAAGATTCGTCAAACGGTGCCAAAGTTATTGACAAATTAAAAAACACTGTTCCTATGGAAACTAGGAAATAGATCATGGCAACAGCCGAGATAAGCGATAAGATGATAAACGTCACTTTAAATGATTTGGTCGAGATACCAGGAGGAGTCGAACACTAGAAGTTCTTACTTGAATTTCAATATTAGAAGCCCTGAAGAAGCGAGACACTCGCGAAACACATGTTGGCTTGGCTGTCGAATATATAGCTTGGCTGTCGAATATATGTGTTTAAATGGAGAATTATGGAATAATGTTTAACATGAAGAAGCTTTGGAAATAAAGGGCCAGATGTATGACCCACCAATTTGTGAGTCGCAAATTGCGTCGCATTTGCGACTCGCAAATTGGGATGCACAACAGTGTCTGAGACACTGTTTGCGATTCCCAATGGGGTCGCAAATTGTATGCCTCATGCATATTAATGAGGCTGTCGCAATTTGCGACCCCATTGGGAATGGCTGGCACTCCTAGGGATGGTGGCCTGCTGGGGTCAGCAGACCACCATGTCTGGGACTGCTTTTAAATAAAGCAGTATTTCTTTTAATAATGCAGCCCGTTTTCCTTAAAGGAAAACGGGATGCATTTAAAAAATAAAAATGAAACTTTTCAGTTTCATTTTTTAAGGGCAGGCAGTGGTCCATGTGACCACTGCCTGCCCTTAAAAAATATTTTGAGAACAACTCACAAAGGGGGAAGGGGTTCTCTGGGGACCCCTTCACGTTTGCGAGTGGTTTACCACCCTTCTGTGAAGGGTGGTAAACTGCGACTGTTTTGCGACCGCAAGTGCGGTCGCAAAACAGTCATACCTAGCTTCAGGAGTTGCTATTAGGAAGGGACGCCCTTGGAACGCCCCTTCCTAATAGCTTGTCGCTAATCCTATTTTGTGAGTCGCAAATTGATTTAGGATTAGTACATGGGCCACACGTTTTTTGCTGTCGCAAACAGGTCTAAAACCCATTTGCGTCCGCAAAAAACGTTAGTACATCTAGCCCAAAGACTTTATATGGCCTTTTATAGTGCTACGTGTGTCCTTCTCAGAACATTAACCAAAGTGGACCATATGGACTCTTCCCTGTAGGGGTAACGGGGTCTGAGAAATAGCGCCGGACTAATTTTCTATTTTCCCTGTGTCAAAAAATATATAAAAAGATATGTATATGTGTATATCGCTCTCGGTTGTACATCCGGCAGAATTGTAACAATCTGTCTGTGCGCTCTATAGAAGGGTAGAGATAGAATGAGAATGCAGTCAAAACAATTAATGTCCCATTGTGAGACACTTTTACTGACTCCAGCCTCAACTCTAAAGTAATCAATCGTGCACTGTCATGCACACCAACCCATAACCTGAACTTACCTAGATACCTAGAGGCAATTGTGTTCAGTGTGCACTAGACAAGAGTCAGATGTTGCATGAAAAAAAAACTACAGAAACAAAACATCTAGAAAAAGCATGTACTCTCAATACCTTAATACTCATCCCAGACTTTCAGTCATGCTCCATAATGTACATCACCCATAACATGAACTCACTCAGACATTTAGAGGCAACTCAGTTCACCTTTTATGCACTATACAAGAGTCACACATTGAACGGAAATAAACTGATAGAAGTATATATTCATATGAAATGGAAGATTAAGTGAAACAGGACTGTATCTCTCACATGGATTACCTGATTTAAGCATTGAAAAATATACCTTGGGCCGCTCTTCTGGTGTCTAAAAATCCAAACTGCAGTCTGGGTGCACCGGCTGGGCTGCTTCTGTGTGAGTGATCTGTCGGAGCCTTAGACTTATGCACGCATTTGGAAATACCCATGCTGAGGGGCTACACACTTGCAGGCTTATCAAGGGTGGTCTCATTACTCGTCACTTTTTACTACTCGTGTGCCTTGCTTGCCGCATTGCAGGATACTGTTTTTGAAAATTATCCGTCTACTTCTTGGTGTAAATTGATCGCCTTGAGAAAAGGACACAGAACAGACTGCGGTGAGAGAAAACTTTGTTGGGCATTACTTGTTCGATTCAGCCTTGAAAAAGTCCATATGACAAAACACGTGTCGGCTGGCATTTCTATATTGAATGTCACGTTTTATACGCAAGAACTGTGCATAACATTGGCAAGAATAAATACAACCAACACTATTTTGGACTTTGTAGTACTTCATTACTGGCCACACATTACAACTATTGGACTCCTTTGTGAGCTTCAGTATTTTTTCTTCATTAGACTGGAGCAGGGTTGGACTAGGATAGAAAATAGGCCCAGGCACCAGAATCAAAGTTCCACCCATTAGCAAACTATTTAGCTAAAAAAGTGGTCCACATCTGACAATTAGGGCACTTTTAAACTTGTAAAGACAAACTGTGTTTTGGGAGACTACATGTATTTGTGTTTGCAGCAGGCAATGTTGTAATAAATGGGAATACAACAGTAACAAATGACCCACCCAGTCTGTAAAATGGGCCCACAAACAGCCAAAACACTGGCCCACATCGGCTTTGTGTGACAGGCCTAGAGGTCAGTCTGTCCCTGAATTGGAGGACAGAGCAGAGCACGGAACACTTGCTCTCAGGAGCTGTCTGCAGCACAGCGCCTGTAACTAGAAAGAAAAGAAAACATGCAAATCGTTTTTTTGGGGTCTTTTTTAGAGCACAGCAAGGGGATGCTAAAGCAACACAGGGGAGGGCGGGGGAAAGCCAAAGGGACACAGCAGCGGCGGTTCGCCGATGGGAGCAGAGTAGCGCCGCCCCCTCCACACTGCTGAGCAGAAAGCTGGAAAAATAAAATGGTAATAAAACGATTTTATTACCATTTTATTTTTCTGGCTTTCTGCCGAACGGAGAGGGCAGGGCAGGGCCAGTGCATCATTGCTGCTGATTGGCAGTGAAAAGGGCTAGGCCCGTTAGTTCTTGACCTGTTCTAGAGACACACTCCAATGGTTCTTTCTAGCAGCATGAAAGTGCAAAGGGGAGAAAACTCGTTAATAAGTCAGTCAATTTGCCAACAATTCTCTTTGATGCATAATAACTAACTGGCAAGTCACTGAAGGTTAGTTAGTTTATTACAAAGCCAAACATAATTGTACATAAAGACACCTCAACACGAGGATATAGAAATAGAAAGGAATTAGCATTAAACCAAATCTACGCATCCAATTCAGACGGTACAGCATGAACAAAACTATTAATTCAAGAAGTACAATACAGAAGATTAGAAAGCATGAGTCCAAATTTCCCTGCATTGAGGGTTGATGAGTGAAAGCATTAAATCTATCCCTACTCTGGCGCTAAGATGACATCCCTTATCTAAGCATTTTCAGATGGGGAAAGGAAAAGGTGTCAGTGCGTGGAGTCTTCCTAAGAAGCCTCTCCACCATCAATGGGTCAAGTAGCATAAAGCCATTATCGCACGGAAAGAGCTTGTTCTAGGATGCTCTCTCTCTGAAGGCAAGAAAGAAGTGGGCTCTTTCCCTAGTTCCAACAATCAGTTATCCACAGGTAGAACTTCCATAGTGCACTTCGCATCACACCATCCTCTCTGGGTACGGGCCTAGATGTACTTTTCCACTGTGTCCTACATGTACCTTATTTGCAACAATTTGTCCTTAGTTCCCAGGCCTTCTCCTGTGTGGATCCCACTGTCCTTCCTTTATCGATCCAAGTCCACGATTGTAACTTCTTCTCTCCTTGCCAAGCTACTAAAACAAAGACATTATTCTGCCTAAAAGAACGCTTCTTCACCTACAATGCAAAACGTGAGAAAGAACAGATTCCAAAGCGCACATGAAATTCAAACTGTTAAATCTAAAGTGAGAGTTGTCAAGTACTTGCATTTCAGGCCTACGATTTCAGCTAACATAAGAAGCATTACGAAGTCACATGATCATTAATACATTTTCATATAATGCTTTTACCTACGTATAGAAAGGTCACATTAATAAACACCTTTAGTACATAAATATTTGTCAGTTTCCACAACACGAGTTCTTAATGTTAACGTTTTCTGCTAGTTACATCCATTTACTGCGTTAATTCTCCATGCTACCTGTCAGTAGCCTAAAATAAATCACATATTTATGTTAATACATTTCACAATGCTAGCACTTCACATTAAAAGAGTTACAAGATTATATGTGGGTGCGTTCTACACATGCTTATGAGGCACCCCCACAAATAAAATGAGATTTCCGCTCCATCAGCAGCAATGACGAGTGGCCCTTTCTGTGTGAATTCCGCATGTCGGTTTGGCCGGATATCTTGCTACTGCCAAACCAAAATGCGCAATTCAACCTTTCCAACCCAGCTGTCTTAGACAGCTGGGTTGGGGAGTAGTCACAGGCCTTCAATACTCTTCGGAGTGCTGATGTAGCCTGGTCCAGACAATCCAGACACTTCTCTCATGCAGCATGAGAGCAGTGTCTGGATTGGACAAGGACCTGTGGGAGCTGCAGGACCTTGCGCTCGGAGGAGTCTGTAGCCGGGGACTGGAGAACAACGAGAACGTGCTGCAGACTCAGGTGAGTGAAACATTTTTTTCCCATATTTAAATGCTTATTTATTTGTATGTTTTTGAATTGTATTTATGTCGGCTCACCATTTTTGTCGGTCACTAACCGCCACTGCAACACAGGGGAACTTGTTGGTGGAAACAGAGGTGTCTCTGCTGATGGGGTCACCACCGAGTAAGCTAGATAAACTGCTGCGAGCACAGACTGATAGTCATAATTTTTTGAAAGGTCCACGTACTGTCTTCTGAAAAGGCCCTTACGTCTGATTAAATTGGTGATATTTTGGTTTTTATGTTATGTTGTTCTATTGCCATCTAAGAAGTGTTGTTTCTTGTGCCATTCCTTTTTGCTGTGTCTGTTGTGTCATAGGGGAAAGTATATTGTGTTCTAGGCTGTATGTGTATGTTTTTCAGTGTCTGCACCTGCAACTGCAGGAGTATGTTTTGATGTGCTTTGTGCCCTGTGTGGGTGGAGAGTCAGGGGCAGTGGGTGGCTCGTCGTTCTAAAGTAGTCTTTGTATGGAGTGGATTTTCTAGTTTTCTTATCTGTATATGTGTAGGATGTTTATCTGCCCGAATCTATGATTTATTGCTTATTTTAGTGTGTTATTAGTGGTGGTGTTCTGTGTTCTATTGAAACAGGAGACAGTAGTGTGTGTCCGTTGCATACTCTTGTGTCTGTTTAAGAGAGGACCAAGTACTCAAGTACTGGGCTGTTATCAAATGGTACAAGTGTTGTATCTTTTATGTGTATGTCTAACAATGTCTTTGTATTGGAGTTGCAAGTTTAAGAGCAGTGTTTTTTTTTTTTTTGTTCAATTAATTTTATTAATTTAAGAGAGAAAATATAAATAATTAAGATATTACACCATGCAATACATTTAAATAGAGATTTGAACAATAAATAGTTAATAAAAAGAATAAATAGAAGCAATGTCATAAATAATGGATATATACCAATAACCTACTTTACTAAAAAGAAAAACATAGAGATCCAAATATTTCAATTGTATTACATTGGAGAAGAGATGGATCAACATAAAAAGATATACAAAAGGAACAACAGAAGAAAGAAGCAAGAAAGAAGGAAAGAGGGAAAAGAAGAGAAAGAAGAAAAATAGATAAGAGAAAAAGGAAGAAAAAGAGAGAAAAAGAGAGAGCGGGACTCCAACCTTAATGAAAGAGGAGAATCAGTCAGAGATCGTAAAAGGATATTGAGCCACCCCGCCCTGAGAAGCTAACTGCATATACCTATCAAGTGATCTCCAAACACCAGAAGAAATAAAAGGAGTATATTGTCTTTCCTCCACTGAAGTGTGAGCTCCTCGTAGAAACGATACCCATGCCCACCATGTGTGATAGGATAGAGCATAAAAGGATTTCCATTCCGTCAAAATAATCTTAACAGCTATCGATAATAGCAAGTCTAGGAGTTGTAAATCTAACTCGTCTAAGGGAAGTGGAACTGGAGCAGCCCAAGTTCCCAATACAACTAAAGGAAAGGAAAGCTCAAATTGGACATCAAAGATTAACGATAAATGCTTATGGACCAACTCCCAAAACGGTTGAAGAAGGGAGCATTTGAAAAACATGTGTTGATATGTGCCAGCAGCACTCTTGCAGCTCCAGCATAGATCATCATCCTTAAGGTTGAGTGAATACAAACGGGCCGGGGTCCAATGAAGAAGGTTGATGGTAAAAAACTTAGATTGAATAAGAGAAGGAGCAATTTTATTGCGTAGGGAAAATTTCCCAATGATTTTCCAGGTTTCCGGTGTAATATGTTGGAATACGTCAGAATCTAAGTGATGTATCCACTTGTGCTGCGTAACCGTTGATTGTGAAGGCGGGGTGGTGAACAAAAATGTATATATCCTAGAAGCCACATGCCCTGCCTTATGCCACAATTGTAGAAGAGAAATAGTATGTGAATCCGGATGATAACTCCCTTTGGACACAGCTACTTTTATTTTAAGAAATGAATAGAAATCAATATTATTAAGATTGTGTGATGTAACCAACGATGAAAAAGGTAAAGGCTCATGATGATCATCATAAAGATGTTTGACCAATGTGAAACCTTTACTAGCCCAATGTGACCTTGTCTCTGCGTCAACCTCAATCTTAATTTTGGGATTAAACCACAAAGAAGACCATCTAGATTTATGAATACGCAAGGAAACCCTCCTATCAATCACTTTCAATGCAAAAATGGTATCGGAAATGATACGTCCAGAAAAAGGTAAAGGCAAAGTAGAAGCAGTCATTAGAGCAGAGGTAGATAAGGGGGAAGCCAGATGTTGCTCAATATATAACCACGGTGGAATATGTCTAGAATCAGAAGAAAACCATAGCGCACCCTGAGAAGCTAAGAACGCCAGTTGATATAGATTCCAATCCGGGAAATTACACCCACCCATATCATAGGACTTCTGTAATTGTTTATACGCAATCCTAGCACGCTTATCACTCCATAAAAACTTTGAAGAGATCACATCTAGCTCGTGAAAAAAAGATGAAGATAATTTGATAGGGAGCATAGAGGACACAAAGTTGACAATAGGAGTTATCATCATTTTCAATGTTAGAAGACGTCCCCGCCATGAAATAAATTTAGGCGACCAAGTCTCCAACAATTGTTTAACTTTACAATCACCTGAGCCTCATTATATGAAACAGTATCTAATAGGTCAGGACAGAACCAAATCCCTAGATATTTAATCCGCTCAGCTTGCCACTTAAAACCAGCCTCTCCCATATGAGAAGAAAAACATAGCCGATTAAGAGGGAACATTTCGGTTTTATCTTTATTCAGAGTATACCCTGAAACAAGAGAAAAATCTTTAATAATATGAGAAATAGCAGGAATTGCCCTTTCTATGTCCTCAGAGAAGATAAGCACATCATCCGCATACGCGGCCGTTTTAAAGGTTTGTATACCAAATTGAAACCCCTGAATGTCTTTATTTAAATTAAGTAAACGAAGAAGCGGATCAATAGATAACAAGAACAGAAGCGGAGATAATGGGCAACCCTGCCGGGTGCCCTGGCCAAGATCAAAAAAAGCTGATGTAGCTCCATTAATTCTAATGTTAGCTTTAGGTTGTGCATAGAGAGACATTACCATACCAATAAACACATCCCCGAAGTTATGAGACTGAAGTACTGCTTGGAGGAAAGGCCAGGATACCTTGTCGAAAGCTTTCTCAGCATCAAGGGCGATGGCTGCCGACGGAGAATTAGTCAACTTTGCTTTCTCTAGAATATGACAGAAAGTCCGGATATTATCCCTAGCCAACCTACCCTTGACAAACCCAGTCTGGGAGGGATGAATAAGTGACGGAATGTGGCGCTCCAAACGTTTGGCCAGAATTTTCGAGAAAATTTTCGCTTCCATATTCAACATAGAAATTGGACGAAAATTCTTAGGATCTAAATGGTCCTTCCCTTCCTTAGGGATAACCACTATAGTAGCCTCAGTAGCCGACCCCGATACCCTCCCTGAGGAAACAAAGTGATCAAAAACATCTTTGAGATGTGTGGTTAAGGACGATAGGAATTTCTTATAAAAATCAATAGAAAAGCCATCAGGTCCTAGAGCCTTCCCTGACCTAGTAGCCTTAATGGCTTGAATGATTTCGTCAGAGTCAATTGGTTTACTCAGTGATTCTATGTCAGAGTCAGCAAGCGTGTGAGTAGGAATAGAAGCCAGGAACTGCTGACACTGAGCCAGAGAAGAGTGGTGGATAGGGGTGTAGAGTTTACAATAAAAATCACGAAATATTTCCAAAATATCTTTAGTCTGAAGTTTCCTAGCACCCGAGCTATCTTTAATACAAGAAATCTGTGCGGATCAAATGTTGGAGTTCTGAAACTTTAAGGTTTCCGCCAAAACCTTACCTGCTCTATTTTTCAATAAAAGACGGTTAGATTTTTGTGCTTGTACACCAATGTGTGCCCTCCTGGTTAAAATAGAGTTATAAGAATATTTAAGGTTTTTGATATCCTGCAGTAGTACTCTTTCCTTAGAACTTCTGTATAAGGACTCCTTATGTTTAATACTATCTGCCAAAGAAAAGAGCTCCTTTTTAATGGCCGCATTTCTTCTTGCCATTATTTGAATAATGTTACCTCTAAGCGTGCTTTTGAAAGCATCCCATAAAACCACCGGGGATGTCACGGAGGCCGCATTCTCTCGAAAAAAAGTGTGAATAGCTACATTAAGTGTCTCAACCTCTTTATCATCATGCAAAATTTCCGTATTTAAACGCCAGGTACGTGGCCCACAACTGTCCATGAAATTAAGAAGAGTGAAAGAAACTGCTGCATGATCAGAGACAACTATAGGGTGAATGATCGTATTCGTAGTATGTTTTAACAAGTTATCGCGAATCAGGAGGTAATCGATGCGAGAAAAACTAGAGTGAGGAGAAGAAAAAAAGGTAAAATCACTACCAGTGGGATTATGCATTCTCCAAACATCAGTAAGCCATTGGGAAGAACACATATTAAGCATCTGTTTATGAGCTCTGGGCGGACGGAATTTAAATGCAGAATGCCTGTCCAGGATAGGATCCATTGGAAGATTAAAGTCACCGCCAACAACCAGCTTATCACTCAAAGAAACTTCAGAGAGTTTTTTGGTTATTGTACGCCAAAAGGACGGATCATCACAATTGGGTGCATAAATGTTCATAATATAGATATCAGACAGCCCATTAGATAAACGTGTAAGTAACCATCTACCATCAATGTCATGTTCCGCAGAAACAATAGACAGACCCGAGGTTTTAGAAATTAATGTCACCACCCCATTTCTCTTACCAGAGGCCTCTGAACATGCCACATCAAGAACCCACTCCTTTCGCAACAATAAGGCCTCCTTATAAGCCACCTTGGTTTCTTGCAGTAATACAATATCAGTAGCAAGACTTTTACAATAATCCAAAATTTTTGACCTCTTGACCGGGTGATTCAAGTCACGTACATTAAGTGACAAAACATTTAAGCCAGCCATAGACAGGAAAAATTAACAGAAAGAAGAGTATTCAGTGAAAGAGAGAGAGCAGAGTATATTCGTTGTGTGAGAGGATCAGAAAAAGGAGGAGACCCAAATAGATAGCACAAGACATCAAGGCTGGAATCCCTAGACAGAAAGGAATCAAGAAAAAATAAGATAAGAGTAGAAAGAAGAGAGAAACCAAAAGTGAGACAAAAACCAAAAACTGGACAGGCGAGAATAGAAGCCCCACCCGGGGAAGTCCATAAGAGACCAAAAACATGCAAGAGGGAAACATGGAAGAGCAATCAAAGAGGCCATTCTTACCACCGGCCCTTAATATTATAAGATAATGGGAAGAAACCGGAGAGAAGAAAAGCAACACATACATATATATAACATTGCATTAAAATATCAGATAAATATAAGTTCCAACAATACTTGAGTAAATACCGGTAATCCGATAATAAAAATACTAAAGTCATCAATCATGTAAAATAACATCAATAAAATAACAAATTCATGTAACAAGCGATATGAGAAAAGAGCAAATGTATACAAATAAGAAAGTGTAGAACATAGAGAAATTTATAAATACATATAATACTATTATCATTGAGTGTAGAATCAACACGTAACAGCCTACAGCCAAAGAAATGATATTAGAAAACATAAAGGAAATATCTCCATTCTATCTAATTCCTGTGGAGAAAAAAGTTAATGAAAACCACCCACCGCCACAAATTTCTATACCATCTGAAAAGCAAACATCTATTAAGCAAACATCTAATATCTTCAACATCCCTTCAACAGAAAGAAAAACCAAATCCCAGCTACACGTCAACAGTGTCATAGTACATATGAAGTGAAGAGTCTAGCAAATATATGTAATTAGGAGATTACGGATATAAAAAGAAGATAATCAAAACCAATAACAATCTTACTCCTGCGTAGAAAATCTTAAACATAGAACGACATGTTAAAAAGTGATACTCAAAAACCAATGGGATAGTAAAAAAGAAATACATTTAACTGCTCCAATTCATACCTGTGGAGAAAAAAGTTAATAAGAGACCCACACCGCCGTAAATAACCATTATGAGCAACCCCAATATGTTAACAGCTACACAGATACACAGATATCTAACCAGCACCAGAACCAATGCCCAGGAACACCATTCAGGACAGGACAGGAAAGAGACCCTAGACACTATATATATCAGAAAAGATGGAAAAACAAGTGAGAAGAAAAGGGAAAACACATCCTAATCCGATAAAAAACAGTTGGAAACAGAAAAATCCATAGTGTGACACACAGGAAGATGCATCCTTTGCCTAATCCTACCCCATAAGAAGGCGGTAGTACCCGCACTATACCAATTAGTAGATATACAAATAGGAGAAAAAAGGGAGAAAGGTTTAACCACCCCTGATCCATCCTCTAAAGAAAGAAGTCACTATAAACCGTAGATCCAGAGATACAACCTGTAAGGAAAAAATTATTACACAAGGAAATATAAGAGTAGCATCAACCAATCATATATAAAGGTTAAGGAAGAGGGACCCCAACGCCCCACCGGAACAACAATCTGAGAACCTGTGAAGAGAAAGGTGACATAGAAGATCCCAACCCCTTAAAAAAGGAAAAAGATATCACATATAAGAAGTAGAAGAGCCTGAAGGAGATTCTGAATCCATCCTTGACTCAGACTGATTGTCCAAAAAGGTAGCCAACTCGGACGGTTCATAAAAAATCTGCGAGCGACCCTTGAAAGTTATTCTGAACCGTGAAGGTCCAGCAAAGGAAAAAGGAATGTTCATTTCCAACAGTCGTCTTCGAAGATTCAAGAAACCCTTCTGCCTGATGACAGTATCTCTAGCAAAGTCTTGAGAGATAGCAATCCTGTGTCCCTCCCAAGTAATCGCTCTGATTTTCCTCATCTGAGCCAGAATTAGCTCCGAATGTTGATGACGTAGGGGTTTGAAAACCACCGGTCTGGGATGTGGCGAAGATTTTGGACGAAACGGGGGAACCCTATGAGCACGTTCAATTTCAAAGTCTTTCTGAAAAGAAATGTTCAGAACCGCCGGAATCCATTCCAGCAAGAAATCAAGCATCGATGGAGCGACCTTCTCTGAGTCCTCTGGTAGACCAAAGATACGTAAGTTGCTTCTACGGTTCCTGTCTTCCTGCTCCGTAAGATCCCTCCGTAAAGAAGCCATGGAGCGCTCCAGACTTTGCACATGTTTAGCATGTTGATGTGTGGTATCCTCAACACCACTAATACGAGGTTCTGCATTAGAGACCCGCAGCGACAAACTTTTAAAATCATTCCTGATTGCCGCAACTTCAACCTGAAGTAAGTCCGTATTTGTTTTAGTGCTCTGCGCAATATCATGGACAGTATTCAAACGCAAGAGAATCGTATCAAGAGTAGTAGTGGACTCCTTTGATGTTGCATCCGGCGTAGGAGACACTTGTTTGGATCTCTTAAGATTACCTTTGGCTTATTTGTCCTTTGAAGAGAGACCCATGCTGTCTGCCATTGGGATAATGAGGAATAAGTAATAGGTAAGCTTCCTCACCGTAAATTGACTTCACTAACCTCGCGGACCACTCTTCAAAAAAGAACCCAGACCAGACCCCAGCAAAGGAGAATCAACATTGAACAGACTTTTAAGTAGTCATAGATGAGCGACACCAGCAACCCATGTAACAGCCATCACAGAATTACAGACTGGTACCCACATGGAACCGCCACAATGACAGAGCTGGTATATCAAAAATGGTAAAGAACAGCGACCAAGAAACTTAAATATAGTTCATGCCGGTCTGGAACACAAACTGCCAGGTATAACTCCTGCGCGGAAAATGGTGCAAGTCCTAAATCATCATAAGTATGGCCCCCACACTTATAAGACATTCTTCTTCTCATGGCCAGGAAACATGAGGACCATGAATATCTCCTCAATAACACAGCACTTGTATCATTCTGGCAATGAAAAACAGACAAGCCAGCATATAACTCCAATCCAAACGCTTCCTCATGAAGTGGAATCCTCCTCAGGGAAAGCACTCTCCATGCGAATGAGCATAAGTTCCAGAAAGTATGTTGCGAAATACACTCCCCGCTCTCACCGTAAGAAGTAGAGAGGTTCCGGTGTTACTCCCTCCATGTTCCTCGCGCCGCCGCCATTTTAGACGCCGCGTCTGAGGAGCTGACACACACGGAAAGAACTTCACCCAGAAATGCTAAAAATGCGTCGCCACTCCTCCTCCGGTCGCTCAACACATTCCGCTGCCGATTTCCTGGCAGGGAACCGGCATTCAGGGACTCCGACTCCTTGTAATCCGACCGGCCTCACAGCGCCGCGTCGGAGCTCAAAAACCTGCGGCCATCTTGACCGCGCGTAAGCCATGCCCCCTTCTTAAGAGCAGTGTTAAGATGTGCTTACTGCCCTATGTGTGGGAGGGGGAAGTCTGAAGTCGTGATGTACCTTGACTGAGTTCAGGAGTATTTTTTTATTAAAATTTTCAATCCATAACAAATATCAATATAATTTCTTTTAAAGTAATTTAACACACAGCATAAGAAAGCCAAAATCAACAATATATCTTAAAGAAAGAAGTGGCTATCAATCCATAATATATCATTGCAACAAATGGATATCACAAAAGAAGGTAGAGGAGACGGGCACCACAACAAAAAACATAAAGACAGAAAAAAGAGAAAAAGAAAAGAAAAATCAACATAACACATACTCTATTCGAAGTATAATACATCATACGGTACAGTTATATCATTTCATATGTTCAATCATGGGACCCCATATCTGTGTACCCAGTTTTTGTCTTTTAGTTGTTTTAAGAGAATAAAGACTAAACTCTAGATTGAAGGGATTATAGAATTTAGCCCTCCACATCTCAAAGGAAGGGGCCTCCTGCTGCAGCCATACTGACGCAACACATAACCTTGCCACCGCAGCGGCCATGAATATTAAATATCGGAATGGATACCCTGGTTGTCCCCGCCTGAGACTATCCCCAACCCCTAGTAACATCACATCCGTTGTTATGTAGATATCTACACCTGTAATTTCAGACAAAAACCCTTCAATATGCCTCCTCAATTGTGTTAGATAGGTACACGCATAACAAATATGCACGATACCAGCATTATCAGTCCCGCACATAAAGCACTTCCCATCATCGAGCCGCCCCATTTCAACATCCTCGCGGGTGTATGGTACAAGCTAAATAGTGATTTAAAATGCTGGGCTTTCAATTTGGCAGATACCAATTTTTTTCCGGCCATATCTATTGAATGTTCCATATACAGCCCTTCCCGCCCTAACCGAAAACCCCATTTACAATCTTGGGCCTCCAGATCATCCTGCTGTGTATCCATTAGGGTAGTATATAATACATCTATTTTAGCTGCCCGTTTTACTGCCTCAACCAGAGAGCTGGTTTTTATCCCGCTCTGCTGCTGATGTTTACATCACGGATTTGCAAATATTAAAAAAAAAACAGTTTTTTGCAAACTATATCCATGCGACAGACTCGAAAAAGAGGAGAGTCCTTCATCATAATATAGATCTCCTATTTGCATTTTACCCTTGGCCCTCCAATTATCCATTCTGAGATTCCAGAAGACAGAGGGCAGCATTGTCGTGGAGTTCATAGGGGTATAGAAACTTGTCCCCCTAATCTGTAGCATACTCCGTACTGTCTTCCAGACCTTATATGCTGCCACTACCACCTTAAAGCGAGTTTTTTTAAAAAATAGCTTGGCTCCAAAAACCCGAATAAACAATTTTTAGCTGCTGAACCCATCAGCATCTGATATATTGATGGTGCTTCCGCCAGGGTGTCCACTTCCTCTCCTGTTAACAAAATCCTCATATTTTGGAGGAGACAGGCGTAGTAATAAAATGTGAAGTTGGGGACTGCCCAGCCCCCACGGTTGCGTGGTAGCATCATATATTTAAAAGCTCTCCGGGGTTTACCTTGCACCCATAAGAACCGATCACTTAGAGATTGTAATTTTTGCAGCTGTAGTCGTGTCAATTCTAGTGGCACTGCTCTAAAATAATACATAACTTTGGGTAAAATGCTCATTTTAAGAACATTGCACCTCCCCAGCAGTGAGAGAGGCAAGCATTCCAGACGGTCCAGTTGTTGTTTAATCCCAGCTAAAATACCTCCCCAGTTAACCTCCACTAGTTCCTGGAGGCACATCCTGATTTTAATACCCAAATACGTAGCTTCCTCAGTTACATGAGCATCTCCTGGACAAGCCGCCTTTGTGCAGATAATTTGTGTTTTTGTTGGATTTAACTTATATCCTGATACCACCCCAAATATATGTGCCAATCGCTCTATCTCCGGAATAGTTGCCGCTGGATCTGTGTTCACCAACGCAATATCATCCGCATAGGCTAAAACCCGAGTCTGATACTGCCCACAGATTGTGGAGCTAATCTTATTGCTATCTTCCAACATTGTTAGGAAGGGGTTGATGTACAGGGCAAATAGCAGCGGGGAACATGGGCAACCCTGCCTTGTCCCCCTGGTTATATGAACTAGATTGGATTCTTTGCCCATTATACAAATCCTGGCAGTCGGGTATTTATACATGGCTTGAATAACTTTGATAAAACCTATACCAAACCTCATCTTATGCAAGACTGCCCATAAAAAGGTCCAGGAGACACGGTCAAACGCTTTTTCGGCGTCAAGAAGTATCAAGCCCAGCCTGTTATGTTGTACATTAGCTAGATCTATCAAGGTCACTACTCTATTTATATGGTTGACCGTGCCCCTGCCAGGTATAAATCCATGTTGGTGAATAGATACCAGGGGTATAATTACTTGCGCCAATCTAGTTGCTAAGTCTTTAGTATAAATTTTGCCGTCACAATTTAATAAGGATATTGGTCTATAAGACCCTGGCAAAGCTGGGGGTTTGTCTTTTGTAAAAAAACCTACTATGTTGGCCTCTTCCCAAGATGGTGGAGGCTTCCTAAGCTGTGCATCTTGTAATGTAGCAAGCATATCCTCCTTAAGCTCCTGAAACAAAGCTCCATGGACCTCAAGCGGTAGTTTATCTGGTCCCACTGCCTTTCCCCTGGCTAACGAACCTATCGCCTCCTCGATCTCCTCCATAGATATCGTCGGTGTCAAGTGTTTCCTGCTCTTCTTGTCGCAGGCCTACCATCTCTAAGTGTTGAAAATAGGCATTAATAGTTCGATCGTTACATTCACTCTGTGTATAGAGCTCTTTATAAAAAGCATGGAATACTTCCAAAATCCCTTGAGTTGTTTCCACTATATTACCCCCCAAATCAGTCATTGCGCCAATTCTTTGTGAAGCTTCCTTATCCCATAATCTTTGTGCCAGACAGCGCCCTGTAGCTTCCCCATATTCGTATATTTCCTCTCTATGTATCTTATACTTGCTAGCAATTTCCTTGCTCCACCCCATATTAATTTTGGCTTTACAACAGGCTATCCTGGTTTGCAACACCTGCATATCCACTCCCGTGGTAATTCCTTGCATGAGTTCTACCTCAGCTGTTCTGAAATCGTATAGGAGCCCCTGCATAGTATTCTGGAGTTGTTTCTGTCTACACAGTCCATAGCTGAGCGTTTCACCTCTTAATCCAGCCTTTAGAGCATCCCACACCATGGCCCTAGAGGTTGAGCCTCTGTTAATATTCAAGAATTGTGTAACCCAGACTTTAATGTGGTTAAGGTAGGAACTGTCCAATAGGAGCTTCCTGTCAAAAGAAAAAGATCTTACCGGCAAATTTTTACTGATAGCGGGGATATCGAGTAACAGTGGACCGTGGTCCGCCGTGATCCTTGGCCATACCTGAATCCTTGCCCCCACCATAAGTGTTTTTGACATAAAGACATAATCAAGCCTAACTAATTTATGGTGAGGGTAAGAATAAAAAGTATATCCTGGGTCCGGATAATTCAAGGTCTGCCAGGCATCTACCAATCCATGGTCCCCAATTAACTGTCGCAGCGCTTTAAAAACCTTAGGTTTTCGGCCCCCATAGTTGTTGTAATTTAGCTCCATCTCCTGACAGGCCAAATGAATGTTAAAGTCCCCACATAGAATCAGAGGGGTGCACCATGATGCCAGCTCGACATTCAACCCTTCTAATATTGCTGCCTCATCAAAATTCGATCCATAGACTGTGCATATTACAACCGTAGCGGCCTCCACCAAGCATTCCGCTATAGCCCACCTGCCAAAGTTGTCCACCAGTATCCTCCCTGTCCCTTGAATTCCTTGTCGCGCCATAATAGCCACCCCCCTGTTTGTAGTAGTCTGCGTTTCCTGTAGGCACAGAATGTCTGTTTTCATTAGCCGTATATCAGCTGCTACTCGTTGCCTTTTACCGCTATTGTTCAAACCTCAGACATTGAAAGAACATATGCGTAGCTCTAAGGCTGTCGTCCTACCCCCATACCTTGTTGCTGTGTTCATCCGGACATATATCGTTACCTTTAAAACATCCAAGATAGCCCTATTTCCTTTGTTATGGATTGATTTTTTCTCCCCCACCCCACACCTCTTACCTACAGCCCCTACACCACCCCCACACTCCCCAACCCCTGTGACCCCCCAAGTCCACCCTCCTCTAACCCCCCCACCGTCCCCTCCCTTCCCAAAAACAGGGCAAAAGGACCAATGGTCCTTGCGATGGGAAGCTCCCTTGCTACCCGGTATATGCCCCCCCCCTCTCCAGATCATTCTGTCTCGCCTGACAAAAGAAGAAGAAAAAACAAACAATTTTGAAGACATATCTATATCTTTTGAGACCCTGTCTCAGTGCCTCTATATATCACCCTCATAGAGAAAAGAAAACCCAAAGATGTTAACAATACTACGAGACATGATGATCACATAGCCAGACTAGCAATATCCCGAAAGTTTAGCCAACCCATACATATTTAAGCCTTCCTGATATGCTAATACCCGTAGCAGTGAATTGTGCTTAAATCGAGTGGAGCTATTCCTTAGCTTGCGCCTCTGATGTAAAAAACCTTGTTTGCTCCTTAAAGACTATTTTTAACGTAGCAGGATTCAACAGAAAAGCTTGTGCACCCTTGGCTTGAAATGGAGTGATTAATTAAATCTAGAAAAAATCTAAATATAAATATAAATCCGTATTTGTAAAGCGCGAACTACTCACCCTTACGGGTCTCAAGGCGCTGGGGGCCGTCGTGGAAATTAAGTGAGCTATTGCCCAGAGTCACATGGTGCTGAGCTGAGCTGCCGCCGGAGCCGGGGATCGAACCGTGAGCCCTGTGCTCCGAAGTCAGCTGCCCTGGCCGCTGCACCACACCTCTCCACTTAATTGGCGAAGTTGGCATCTTTTTTCCACCGTTTGATGGCAAAAATCGGGCCGGACAAAAAATTGGGCACCCTTCCCCGCCCTCTTCCTATCTGGCCGCGCCAGATCATATACAGCCTGACGTGCAAGGAAGTTGTCTAAGCATATCAAGATCGCCCTTGGACTAGAGGCAGATTGTCCCGCTTTGGTTGGCTGTTGTTTAAATGGAAACCGATGCGCCCTTTGAATTTCACTAGACCAGTTCCACATTGAAAGTTCGGGGAAAGCCTCCGTAAACAGTTCAATTACAAATTTCCGAACATCCTGTCGCTCAATTCCCTCCGGGATACCTAGAGTTCTCAAGTTATTGCGTCGCAATCGGTTCTCTAAATCAATAATCTTTAACTGAGTGTCATCCTTGTGTGCACAAATTGCTTCGGTGACCGCCTTTTGGGCCGCCATTTCATCCTCGAGAGTAGATATGCGTGCTTCTGCTTCGTTCATTCTTTCCGTAAATTCGGTGCAAGCTTTGGCAATCCTCCTGACCGTATTCTGGAGTTTCCGACATGCAGTATGTGTTTTCTGGCTCTCCGTTCGGGTTTCCACTCTGTGATCTAAAATACTTTGATAAATTGCCGCCAGCAAAACCTCTTCATCTGGCTTTTCTGATGAGCCTCCTGCCGCATGACTAGCAGAGTTTCCTCCATCATATGACATCTCTAATGAGGAAGAGTAGTCCCAGAGCAAGGTGTTTGCCTCTTCTGATTGTAGCGCCTTTTCCTTAGATGTATATTTTTTGCGCACCGTCATTGGATCTATATGATCCTGCTCCAAATGTATACTACTCTGCTCACTTCCGCCGCTGACAATTGATCCTTCACGAGATCGTGCTTTAGAGCTTGACATGCCTTCATCATCCGAAGTGTCCGAAGGGACAGACATGGAGAAAAAATTTCCCCGGAGTCGCTTTCCTTTACTGCTCCATCACATGTCATTCCAGAATGACTCTCATCCGGGATTCCGTCCGCGGCAAAACCCAAGGACACATCACCTGCTGTAGATTTGGCTTTAACGGACCCCCCGTGTACAGATGCAAGATGATGTTCTACCGTTGCCCCCACCTCTTTACCTTCGTCCCCCTTCTCATTAGTGTTCAATATAAATCTGGGCTGATTACTGTTTAAATGTTCCAGGGAGTCCAACACCTCCTGAGCATCTCCCAGGGGCCTCTTATATACCTCAGCGGGTTCAGGATTCCCTGATGTCTCATCCAGAGATTTCCCAGCTGCCAACACAGGATCCTGCAAGACTATTAGTTTCTTTTTATTCGCTGCCAAAAATAGCGTGGGGACTTTTTTTCTACCCCCTCCTTGCTCACCTCCTTGCAGTGAGTTGTCCATATTCCCCAGTACTCCCTCCGGTGCCATGCGATGTATTCCGAGCCCGGCACCACCTCCTCTATTCATTGTAGCAGCTTCTGAAGCTGCCTGGGTCTTCCCTCCTCTGGATGACTTGGGAGGCATGCTGAAAGAGGCGTGGTGAAGGCACGAGCCGAGAGAGACACGCCTCACACGGAAGCCAGCTCCAGCTGCAACAGCGAGACTGCAGAGGGAACGAGTCGCAAGTTCACGAGCCGCAAGTTCACGATAGCAGCTCCTCACACGGAGCCGTCAGCAAACACCACACCAAACGCCACGACACGGGGCTCCGCAGGTAAGTCGCTGCCTTAGTTTAGTTTGCCTCAAATCACAGAAAGCCAAGAGAGGGGGGGGGGGGAAACCGGGAGCTTGCTGCTCACTCGTCCGACCCAGCGGACGCCATCTTGCCGAGTCCAGGAGTATTAGTATGGAGTGGGTGAATTTGTTTTCTTGTGTCTATATGTCTAGGATGTTTATTTGTTATAATCTCCGGTTGCTTTGTGGTACTGTTTTATCCCGTGCCACTGCCTACCCTTGCATCTGTTCAGAAGTGGGAGGTATTTTATCAGAGTGTTGTTTTCAACTGGTGTGAGTAATTGGGTTGTTGGTTATGAGGGAGTGAGTCCTTCTCAAGCCAAAGCCATAATCCTTGTCACCAAATTAACCTATGCTTAACCCTCTGGTATCTTGGCATAAAAGCAGCTAGGCTTAACTTAGAGTCAAAGTGTAAAGTATCTATACAGCACTTCAAACAGTAATAAAGTGAAAAAACAACATAAGAAAAACCCACACCAATTTTGAAAAATAGAGTAAAATGTAATAAATTATTTGACACCAATACGACAAAAATTCAATGAGTAGAACTGGACATATTAATTTTCAAAGATTTAAGGTGACTATAGCACCTAAAAGCAGAAAACGCTGCTCACGGTCATCTGTTCATACTAGCTGGGGGGAAAAATTAAAAGTTCAGGCCATCTGCAATGGAACGCAGGTCGGATACAGGGACCAGGATAGTCCCGCTGAAAAGTTACCTTCTCAAAAAGTGTGAAGTGCAGATCGAGCGTTGCCGGTCGTCACTGGTGGTCACTCTAGTGCAAAGAGTCGGGTTCACTGGAGCTTCTTGTTGGCAGTTGGTGCAGGTAGTGAAGTGAGATCTTGGTCACAAAGAGCAGAAAACCTCTTACTTTGCTCACAGATGCATGCCAGTAGGCAGAACAGTACTACAATGGCCAACAAAGTGATGTGGCCCATTCTGCCACTTGGATCAGACTGCTGTCCCCAACCCGGAGAAAGCTCTGCCCATAAGGACAGTGTTAGAAATTGGGGGCCCGATTCACAGAACTAACTTAAGACAAGATCCTAAACTTACTACCATTTTGGTATTCACAGAAGGCACTTACTCATTTTGGTATTCACAGAAGACACTTACTCATTTTGGTATTCACAGAAGACACTTACTCATTTTGGTATTCACAGACGGCACTTACTCATTTTGGTATTCACAGAAGGCATTTACTTAATCAAAATGAGTAAGTTACTCAAAATGAGTAAGTTACTCATTTTGGTATTCACAGAAGGCACTTACTCATTGATGAGTAAGTGCCTTCTGTGAATACCAAAATGAGTAACTTACTCATTTTGAGTTACTTACTCATTTTGAGTAACTTACTCATTTTTGGCAGAAGTATGCACCCTGTCAAAGCAGGAACCACAATCCGAACAGGGTACACACCCTAAATTAACTTGTGCTCACCCTCTGGTAGCTTGGCACAGAATAGTCAGCCTTTACTTAAGAGGCAATGTGGCATATTCTCAAGGACTTATCGCCGACTTATCGCACTTTAGCGCCGCAAAAGTGGCGATAGATTTATCGCCCTATTCTCAAGCTGGTGCAAACTGCCGATATCGCCAGTTTACCAGCGATAGCTGCTGCAAAAAACATCGCCACGGATGAGTGCGACAACTAACGCTAATGATATGCAGAGTAGGCGTTCCCGTGCAAAAACACACGAAAACACCACTTCGCGAGATTCTCAACGACCAGTCAGACCTGCGATGCGAACCAAGAACAGGCGATAAGGCGCGTTAGCAGCAGGGATTTAACACCTGCCTTTTACTGGTGTTAAGCAGGACGACCAACTGCAGTAGAAAGGGAGCCCAGCCCAGAGCCACATCTGAAGACCAACAGATGCCATGGAGCCAATGATCATGCAGCTCGGAGACCCAAGAGGGCCACAACACCCACTGCCACCACCCCCAGGCCCCCCCCCCCCGGACCTTCCCTCCAAGGTCATGAAGTCCAGTAGTCAACGGTAGTGGAAAAACAGAACTTTATTACAAATACATAAATCAACAAAACGAAAAGCTCAGCCAACGCGTTCCATTCCCAACGGGTAACTCCAACAGGGCAACGTGTCTCCAGAAATCTGTGGGAGAAATGGTGACAATGGTCAAACTTCCGTATAGTCACATGCCTAATCTGGTACAGTGTACTGCACCTGGACAAACCGGAATGCCCACAGGCCAGATAAACCATGCATGAGAAGACCGTAACAGAACTACGTATTGCCGTAACCGTCGTAGGAATGAAGAGGAAGGTAACGACCACACGAACTGCTGCTACGGTCACATCATGCAGGACTCATCACACCTGAAAGCATCACGGTGTGTGTCAGCCCGATACCCCTGCCCCTCACACCCCCCACACTGCGCAGGAACATCTTGAGACCACGCAAGGGAGCTACGACATAGCTGGCGTCACGCACGTGTTGGGGGCAATTCACAGCATACGTGTATGACTTGTGCCCCCTGCCGACACTGCACACAATCACCGCAACAGCAACCACACGCATGCCATCACTGTGCATACAGAAGTGGACCACCGTGGCCTGTCCACCAATGTCGTCGCAAATACCCCAGGCAGTGTGCATGATCCCCACATGTCCGCAAGTCCGCCGCCAACCAGCGCTTTGAGGATGGCCCCCAGGGAAATGCACTGCCCATCGGCAAGTACCAACTGAACACACCACACACCTCAACTCCACAATCCCCCAACTCACAACTGTGGGAATGCACACGTCACCAATACACCACCAAAGTGACTACTGCGTGTGTCTCAGTCTCCGCCACAACCTGCCCATAGGCCTACACACACGTGGCCGACCACCTTCAACGGGCACATTCACACTGGAGACGAGGTGGCTATGTCACAAACCAACCCGCGCACATCACGAACATCGCATGCAGGGCCGTGTCCGCAAGGGAGGCGCCGCCACCCAGCCACGAGTCCGCCGCCGTGACCGGTGGTGCCTGCGCGATCCTGTGCGCCTGATGCACCCCAGCCCAGGTCCCCAGACCAGTCCTCCGCCTAGCGATGACTGGCTGCCCCTGCGCACTCAGGCCTCAATGCTCACCTGCCGCCACCGGCGTGTCTCCAAGAGGGCCCACCACATGCCGGTGCATCCTCCTCAGCCGATCGCTGGATTCCACGCCACAGGCCCCCAGCGCACCCTGCGGCACCGCACCGCGGAGTCATGTGTGTGCTGACTGCTGCCTGCGCGTACACTGCGGTCCAGCAGGGCACACTGTTCAATTTGAGTCTTGATTCGCTGGACGCCGTTTCGAGGCCAACGCATCATCGCAGGCTGCACACCCGCTCAGCTCTTCAGGTGCCACTAACCCTGTGCAACGCAAGTCATCGTCACGTGCGGTAGGCCCCTGCCAGCCGCAGTGCAGCGGGTGCCACTGACCCTGTGCAACGCAAGTCATCGTCACGTGGCGGTAGGCCCTGGCAGCCGCAGTGCAGCGGGTGCCACTGACCCTGTGCAACGCAAGACATCGTCACGTGGCGGTAGGCCCATGCGGGCCGCAGTGCAGCGGGTGCCGCCAACTCAGTGCACCACAGGTCATGGCCCCTTCATGATTGAGTCTCGTGGTGCGGACGCCATCATGTCACCTCCGGCAGTGGGTGTTGTGATGTGGTAGGCCCCTTTTATTGGCAGGGTCACATGTTCTGTGACGCCGGTGCTGGATGGGTGTGGTGTGGGTGTACACCAGCCCTCAGGGAGTGGCTGTGGCATGCTGACAACTAGACCAGTGATCAGCAGATCACTAAAGGGAAGACCTGGGACATGTAGCTTTGACGTCCCCCCCTGTAAGCGTTAGCGGAGTGGGCTGGGCTGGCGTATGCCAGTCCAGCGTAGGGGTGTGAACAATGAGCCCGGGGTTCTGGGTGTGGTTCAGTTCTGGGCTGGACAAGGCAGTAACTGATGCATGTGAATCTGTTGTAGTGTCGGCGCCACCCGGACCGCAATCGGCAATGTTGCACCCTGTGACTCAAGTTCCACAACATGGGCAACATGGACGTAAGGGGGAATCACGGACCCTGCATTCATCCATACTTTCATACTTGAATGATCATAGACATGACACATCTGTGCGAATCTGAATGTTTAATTCACATCCAGTGGAGTGTTGCAGCTGGAGCAGTACAGGGCCATGCAAACCCCACTTCACATTATTGGCCCGTGGAGGGCCAGCCAGAGTCCTTCAGGGAATGACAAGTACATCGGAAGGGGAAGAGTTCAGTCCGCAGTCTGATCGCTGTGTCATTGGTAACCAAACAGAAAATGGCAGTCAGATTAGATTAGATTAGATTAAAATACTTATAAAGCGCATGGCTGCCTCGGCAAAGAGGCGTCCCAGCGCTAAAGCCAGTCCAAGCAGGAGTCAAAACAAAGGGAAATAAATCTGGGAAAGAACAGGGACAGGACAGCAAGGGAGTCAGACCTGGGAGAAGAGCCAAGTTTTCACAAGACGTCTAAAAGCCTGATGGTCAGGGTTACTGCGGATATAAAGGGGAGAGCATTCCAGAGAGTGGGGGCCAGGCGTCTAAAGAGCGGCCACCAGATCTAGCTCTACGTATGTGAGGGATACATGCAAGATTCTGGTTCGCCGAGCGTAGGGCACGCGAGGGAGTGTACAGAGTGCAAAGGTCGCCTAGAATATCTGGGGCACTTCCTGTCAGTATCTTATGCGTGATACAAAGCGTCTTGAAACAAACACGCTGTTCAAGGGGCAGCCAGTGCAGGCGGCGAAGAAGATTAGAGGCATGACTGAATTTCGGAAGGGCAAAAATAGCACGAGCTGCCGCGTTCTGGACCCGCTGCAATCTATTAAGCACGGATTTATTAGAACCGAGAAGAAGCACATTGCAGTAGTCTAGACGGGCCAGAATGGAAGCTTGTATAATCATTTGGCGTGTTTGGGCATCAAAGAGACCCAAAATCGGTCGGAGGCCGCGCAATAGTCCAAAGCATTTTCCAGCCACTGATTTGGCAGGTGTTTCAAAGTTGAGGTTATTATCAACTATGAAGCCTACATTTTTCACTGCAGGTTTGGGATCAGGGGGATCACCAAGTGCCCGAGGCCACCATTCCTTCGTCCAGAGATGAGACTCTTTGCCAACCAGGAGAATCTCTGATTTGGTAGAGTTCAATTGCAGAAAGTTAGCCGTCATCCATTCTGCAATTGCAGAGATGTCTTCTTTAAATTTTATTTTGTCTCACTTGGGATCATTAGACAGGGCAATCACTAGTTGGGTGTCGTCGGCATAAGACACCAAGGAGATTCCTCGTGCTTTGGCCAGCCGTGCCAAAGGGCTCATATATATATTGAAGAGCGTGGGGCTCAATGCAGAGCCCTGAGAGACCCCACAGAGAAGAGAGTGTACATGGGAAGAGAAAGGGGGAGAGGTCACTTGAAAGGTTCGGTCGGCCAGGAAGGAGGAGAACCACGCTAGAGCTTTATTCCCAATTCCTATCTCCTTCAAACGTAGGAGCAGGATTTCATGGGACACAGTATCAAATGCCGCGCTTAGATCCAGCAGCACCAGCGCTGATGTGCTGCCGGCATCCAGCGCGGATTTGAGTTGTTCTACCACAGCCAGTAAAGCTGACTCAGTGCTGTATCTTGGTCGGAACCCATTCTGTGAACTATCAAGTATATGATTAGATTCTAAAAACTGTGTTAGAGTAGAGTTCACATGTGCTTATAGAATTTTAGAGAGAAAAGGAAGCAAAGAAATCGGGCGATAGTTCTCTGGTTTGGACATGTCAAGTGTTGACTTCTTAAGTAGAGGGACCACTTTTGCATGCTTCCATGCTTTAGGCACCATCGCAGTGAAAAGGGATAGATTAAGTAAATCCAGACACTCAGGAAGAAGGCCTTGTTGAATTTTCCTGAACGCGTCTGGTTTAAGAGGATCGTCTGGAGATCCAGATTTGATTTTGATCACTAATCTCTCTAATTCCTTCGGGGAAATAGGGGGAAGAGAAGCAAGAAGGACAGTCTCAGTGCCAATATAAGCATTCCTTCCGCAAACACTGGAGGGTATACCATGATCGAGCTTTTGGTAGATATCTTCGACCTTCTTCAAAAAGAAGGTTGCCAGCTCCTCACAGTGTTTGTTGGAGGAAATAACATTGCCCGATTCCACTGGAGAGGAGATTAAATCTTTCAGTAGAGAGAATATAGTTTTGCTGCGGTTGATGCTAGTATTAATCAGGCAGTCCATGTCGAGGTCCAAGGTGAGTGTCGTAGAGTGTATCGGGGGACAGTGGAAGGTGATGATGCAAAGGGCAGAACCAAGCAGAAACAGGCCATATGGCGGAGATGAATGCTACTGCCTCCTCCTTACCAGTAAGGTTGAGTCACCCGCATCTTCGTCCTCTGATGTCACATGTGCCTCACACGTGGGTGGTGGTGGATTGCCTGCCGCACTGTGAGGCACTGACACATCAGGGGGCGGAGATGTGGATGTAGGAGCAGCAGCAGCATTCATCTGCACAAGGCCTTGAGGGAGCAATGCCATGACGATGTGCTGCAGGGCATGGAAGGTCCCAGCCACATCTAGCTGGTGTGCACCTGTGGCAGCCATTCTTTCCGCCGTCATCCGCTCCATGTTCTCCATGAGCCCCCGCATCTGTCCCAACTCCCGGATGACATTGCTCGAGCCACTCTGACTGGACAGTTGTTCTTGTCTCAGTATCATGACTCCAGCAATGTTAGCCATGGATCGTTGGAGAGCATGGAGCGGACTGTGGGTGTCCGTTAGGGACTGTAAGTGGTCCCTGATGGTACTCAGACACCCATGTATGGCATCAAGTTTGGCTGCCATGAGGTCGAACCCCACCCGCACCTGATCAGCCATCTTCTCCTGGACCTCTAACACACGGCGTTGAAAGGCCATGTGTTGTTCGTGGGGGTCCTGGGAGACAGCCGGGGTGGTAGGTGCTTCCTGCTGTGTGGCCTGTGCAGGGGGTGGGGTCTCCTCAATGCAGCTGGGCTGCCCTGCTCCTGGAGGTGAGGTGCCGTAGCTGTCCATGAACTCTTGGAGGGCATCGGTGTCGAAGGTGTGGAGGTCCTCTTCGTCATCAGTGAAGAGCTGTTGGGTCTGCTCTGCAGGAGGTGTTGGTTCTCCCTCTGCAATGTGATGGGGAGATGCTGTTTAACATTGTGTTCACATGTATGTTGACGCATTGTACAGGTTTACATACAGACTGCATGACAATGTACATTGTGACTGTTTGGGAGGAGCTGCCTATTTGATGCGTGACAGTGGACATTACGACGACATCACGGATGTGTGTTTGTACTTGTACATTATCATCTCACATTTCCCTGCTATGCCAAATGTGATTGACCAGTTTCTACACACAAGCGACACCAGTTGTGTCCTCTGTTCTGATGTGAACGTGTTGCAGTTTATACCACATTGTTGTCAATGTTGATTTGCTCTGTGTGCTGCATTTTGGGTGAGCGCCCCTGCAGCTCTGATTTGGCTGGCCCTTATCCCTTTCAGGCGGTGTGCCTTTGACTTCTGTGCTTCTACAGTGCTGAGATGTTGCATTCTTAGGGAAATTGGGCTCTTGGTGGGACTTGGAACTCTGGGGCATGGTTTGTCCGCAGTTGTGTTGTTGAGGTCAGGGGTTGTTTGTGCAGGTGGATGTGTCAGAGTGTGACCTGCTCCTTTATGGATGTGGTCCACACTCAGTCACCTCAGTGTGGTGGCGTGCAACATGTCATGATATATTGACTGCAGCCATGCTATTCGTCATGCAGTGTCACTTGCATTGTCAGTGTGGCTCACAGACACGCCGCTTTGCTGGGTTCAGCACATGTGCATGGGTTTGTTGTGAGATTAGTGATGTGTGGGAAGAGCCCCCTCTGTGCACATTGTGGATGGGGGCCTACTTGCTGTTTCTATGTGTGCTGCAGTATGCCAAGGAGATCAGGGACATGATCCAGAGTCATTGTGGGTGTGCACAGTGCTATACTTGATTGTGCATGTGTGCCATTGTGCCCATCTCCCCCCGTCCCCCCAGTCCCTGGTGGTTACTCACCCTGTTGCTGTTGTGTCAGGTCATGTTGAGCAGTGTCCGGTGCCCCAACTCCTGCCACCGTCTCCACACTGATGACTGTGGACACCATTTCCTCCATCTCATCCAGCTCCTCCTGTGGCGCTGGACTCCCACCTCCAGTCTGCATTGCTGCTTTGCGGTTGTTGGCGAGTTTCAGCGTGGTTTTGCGCTTCACATCATTCCAGCGCCTCTTGAGCTCTACCATTGTCCTCCTCAGCACTCCGACTGCATTCACCTTGTCCAGGATGGACTGCCATATTCCATTTTTTGTTGCCAATGACACAGTGGAGGTGACGAACAGTTGTTGATGGTGTTCTACCACCTCCGTGATCAGCATCCTGTTTTCCTGCAGACTGAACCGCGTCTTCCTCTTCTTCTTGTCCTTGCCCTTCCCTGTCCCCGAGGTCCCAGGCTGGTCATCCGTGGGGCTTGTGGGGTTCTGGCCGTCCTCTGTCCCTGCTCCGGCTGCCTCCATTGTGCTTCGCTGTAGTTCGGTTTTTGTTTGTTTATTTATTTTTTCTGCTTTTGTAGTGATTTTTCCCACCTGACGTGTGTGATTTGCAGGCCTGGCGCTGCTTTTTGCTGATTGTCTTATCGCGGTTGGGCCCATCGCAACTTTTTTCGCGTTCAGGTTTGGATTTTCATCGCCGTCCCGGTAATGTTATCGCGGACATTTGACGCGTTATTGGGGTACTATCGCATGTTACCGCCGTGTTGTGAGTGCCACGTTAACACGGGGTTATTTTCCCGTGATAGACGGCGATATGGAAACTTGCGTTATCCTATTTTGGCGATGTTTATCGCACGTTCTTGAGAATATGCCCCAATGTGTAAAGTATTTGTGCAACACTTCAAACAGTAAAAAAGTGAAAACACCACACAAGATACCACACCTAGCTAGAAAAATAGAGCTTAATTTATTGAACAAAATTACTAATATGACACAAATTCAATAAGTAAAACTGGAGTTATGAATTTTTAAAGATTAAACTGAAATGAAGTGCTTAAAAGCATGACACGCCTACCGGAGCTATCTGGTTGCGATAGACCGGGTCAAATCCCAAACTTCAGGCCGACTGCAATGGAGTGCGGGTCCGATACAGGGACCAGCCTTGGCCCGCTGAAACAGTACTTTGGTTCGCGGTTGCGTGGACGTCGAGGACGAGATGCAAGGAGCAGAGGAGGCAATGCGTTGTCATCATTCCCTTCGGATGTAGGTGATGGGTTAGTTCCGATCCGTGCTAGTCAGAGATGCGTCATCATCGAACCCCAAGATGTAGGCAAGATTGTCGAGCCATGCAAGTCGAGCATGGATCGAGAACTGGAGGTGATGCACGCGCAGTCACCGATGCGATGTCTTCGGTCCTTGTGGCAGCAGCGATGCGTCGGCGTCGATGGCCATGCGCTGGTTCCGAGCAGCGCAACGGCGTCGATGTGTGGATTTCTGCGGGAGCAGCACTTTCTACCCACTTGTAAGGGCCTAGGAATGGATTCGCACCACTTGGCAGGGCAGGACTCACAGATGGCAGAGTCCAGGTGCTGTCGCTGGGTTGGTGGAAGTCTTTGATGTCCCTGAGACTTCAGAACAGGAGGCAAGCAGACAAGCCCTTGGCGTCACTCTGGATTCTAGTGGTGTAAGTCCAGTCCTTCTCACTCAGGCAAGGAGGGCAGAAGGCAGCAGGTCAGCACAGCAGAGCAGGAGTCCAGCATAGTAGCAGTCCAGCAGAGTGGCAGTCCTTCTTTCTGGTAGAGTATTCACAGGTCCAGGAGTGTACTGAGTTGGTGGTGTCAGGAGTCCATTACTTATACCCAGTTATGCCTTTGAAGTGGGGGAGACTTGGAAGTGCACAGAGTCCCTGCAGCTCTTTATGTGGGGAAAGGACATAGCCCTTTCATGTGTAAGTATTAGCTCCTTCCTCCCATCCTACCCATGATGGCCCATCAGGAGGAGGATGTCCCATCAGTCACACCTAAGCTCCCTTTGTGTGTGGCTGTCTGGAGGGAATGCACAAAGTCCAGCTGTCACCCACCCCTGATATGTATTCAGAAACAGGCAAAAGGCATCAAATGGCTTAAGTAAGAAAATGCCAACTTTCTAAAAGTATTATATCAAAGACAATGTTAGAATGCACACCCTTCCTTTTCTGTTTTATTCGTGTTTCAGTTTAATCATCCATTTTTTTTGAAAATGCTCAAGGGCAAAAATCTTGGCGTGCAGGCTCAACTTATGCTCCATCCCAAGCACGGATACAAAACATCCAAATACAAACTGCTGCGCCGTCGCGCTCAGCCTCAAGCCGCACAGCCACATGAATGTACATCATCACGTTGCATAACGTAATTCAACTTAACCATAGTAATCCAGTGTGATCTGTAACTTTTTCCAATCCATCTTTATTCAACAGTAATCTTGAAATTTTGCTCAGGAGGCCAAGTGGTTCCAAACTTAAAGTTTTTTTACATCGCAGCTACACCTGACGAAGGGCAAGAGGCCCGAAATGCAATGGGTGAGGGTGAATACATGCATGGTGACCTAAGATGACAAAGTGGACAGAAACGAGTCGTTATAAAAGGCCTGGATTGGCATTGTAACTGTACTTTAAGTTTGGAACCACTTGGCCTCCTGAGCAAAATTTCAAGATTACTGTTGAATAAAGATGGATTGGAAAAAGTTACAGATCACACTGGATTACTATGGTTAAGTTGAATTACGTTATGCAACGTGATGATGTACATTCATGTGGCTGTGCGGCTTGAGGCTGAGCGCGACGCGCCAGCAGTTTGTATTTGGATGAAACTTTCTAAAAGTGGCATTTTCAGAATTGCAATTTAAAATCTAACTTCACCATAAGTTAGGATTTTAAATTGTGATTCCAGACACACCAAACTTGGGGGTCCCATCTCTTCCCAATTGGAAGTTACACGTATAAGTTATAATAAGGTAATCTCAATGTTAACCGATAGGAGAGATAGGCCTTTCAGTAATGAAAAACGAATTTAAGAGTTTTTCACTACCAGCACATGTCAAACTTAAAGGTATGCCCTACTTTTTAAATACACTGCAGCCTGCCCTTGGACTGTCCAGGGCCTACCTTAGGGGTTACTTATATGTATTAACCCCTTCCATGCTTATGACGAGCTGGACTCGTCATGGCACACAGTGCTCGTGTGCTCATGACGAGTCCAGCTCGTCATAGACTACCCACGGGGAAGCGCTGGCGCTCCCCGTGGGAATCCGATCGTCGGGGTTTTTTTAGGAGGCAGGGGAAGGACTTCCCCTGCCTCCCCGCCCCGCCGCCCCATCAATGACGTCAGCGCGCGAGGCGCGCTGACATCATTGAGGGTTTCCCTTTCTTCCCGACGCGCTGGAAGCCATTTGCTTCCAGCGCGTCGGGAAATAAGGTGAGTTTTGGCTCGGGGAGGGGGGTTTGATTCAAAAGAGACATCGAGGGAAAGGAAAGGGTTTTCCTTTCCCCCGATGCCTCTTTGTGCATTCCTGCTGCACGATCATGTGATCGTGCAGCAGGAATGCCCACTAGGGCGGGATTGTGAGCGTGGAGATGTGCCTTCTCTCCATTGCCACCCTGTAAAGTTAGCTGTAATCCTTGATGGAGGTCTCTGCACCCTTGATTTTCTTGAGCGCAATCCTTCTCCTCGTCTGCCGCTGCGATCCTGCAATTCTTCTGGTCCTTTACGCAGCTGTAGTGTAGGAAAGGCATTATACATTTACCCAACGAGGTAGCACTTACTGATTAGCCAGTAGAAAGTACTCCAGTTGAGTAGAGGTATTGCACAAAACGGTGGCATCTTCGTGAGCGTGGAGATGTACCTTCTCTCCATTGCCAACCTGTAAAGTTAGCTGTAATCCTTGATGGAGGTCTCTGCACCCTTGATTTTCTCGAGCGCAATCCTCGTGTAGTTCCTGTGACCAGGAGGTTCCTTCTCCTCGTCTGCCGCTGCGATCCTGCTCTGACCCTTTATAAACAAGAGGCATGTGAACGGGCCTAGAAGCCCCGCCACACATACACTAGCGGTATGCAACGTATGCCCGCCCTTTCCCTACTATGACGGACAGCTTACTCAAAGGATCCCGGCGCTTTCGGCGCGGTGGCAAAGTTACAGACACACAGGTCACTGGAGACAATCCTTGATGGAGGTCTCTGCACCCTTGATTTTCTCGAGCGCAATCCTCGTGTAGTTCCTGTGACCAGGAGGTTCCTTCTCCTCGTCTGCCGCTGCGATCCTGCTCTGACCCTTTATAAACAAGAGGCATGTGAACGGGCCTAGAAGCCCCGCTCGTTTGGCCCCGCCACACATACACTAGCGGTATGCAACGTATGCCCGCCCTTTCCCTACTATGATGGACAGCTTACTCAAAGGATCCCGGCGCTTTCGGCGCGGTGGCAAAGTTACAGACACACAGGTCACTGGAGACAATCCTTGATGGAGGTCTCTGCACCCTTGATTTTCTTGAGCGCAATCCTTCTCCTCGTCTGCCGCTGCGATCCTGCAATTCTTCTGGTCCTTTACGCAGCTGTAGTGTAGGAAAGGCATTATACATTTACCCAACGAGGTAGCACTTACTGATTAGCCAGTAGAAAGTACTCCAGTTGAGTAGAGGTATTGCACAAAACGGTGGCATCTTCGTGAGCGTGGAGATGTACCTTCTCTCCATTGCCACCCTGTAAAGTTAGCTGTAATCCTTGATGGAGGTCTCTGCACCCTTGATTTTCTCGAGCGCAATCCTCGTGTAGTTCCTGTGACCAGGAGGTTCCTTCTCCTCGTCTGCCGCTGCGATCCTGCTCTGACCCTTTATAAACAAGAGGCATGTGAACGGGCCTAGAAGCCCCGCCACACATACACTAGCGGTATGCAACGTATGCCCGCCCTTTCCCTACTATGACGGACAGCTTACTCAAAGGATCCCGGCGCTTTCGGCGCGGTGGCAAAGTTACAGACACACAGGTCACTGGAGACAATCCTTGATGGAGGTCTCTGCACCCTTGATTTTCTCGAGCGCAATCCTCGTGTAGTTCCTGTGACCAGGAGGTTCCTTCTCCTCGTCTGCCGCTGCGATCCTGCTCTGACCCTTTATAAACAAGAGGCATGTGAACGGGCCTAGAAGCCCCGCTCGTTTGGCCCCGCCACACATACACTAGCGGTATGCAACGTATGCCCGCCCTTTCCCTACTATGATGGACAGCTTACTCAAAGGATCCCGGCGCTTTCGGCGCGGTGGCAAAGTTACAGACACACAGGTCACTGGAGACAATCCTTGATGGAGGTCTCTGCACCCTTGATTTTCTCGAGCGCAATCCTCGTGTAGTTCCTGTGACCAGGAGGTTCCTTCTCCTCGTCTGCCGCTGCGATCCTGCTCTGACCCTTTATAAACAAGAGGCATGTGAACGGGCCTAGAAGCCCCGCTCGTTTGGCCCCGCCACACATACACTAGCGGTATGCAACGTATGCCCGCCCTTTCCCTACTATGATGGACAGCTTACTCAAAGGATCCCGGCGCTTTCGGCGCGGTGGCAAAGTTACAGACACACAGGTCACTGGAGACAATTCTTCTGGTCCTTTACGCAGCTGTAGTGTAGGAAAGGCACTATACATTTACCCAACGAGGTAGCACTTACTGATTAGCCAGTAGAAAGCACTCCAGTTGAGTAGAGGTATTGCACAAAACGGTGGCATCTTCGTGGATAAATATGCAGGGCAGATGTGCCTTCTCTCCATTTACACCCTGAAAAGTTAGCTGTAATCCTTGATGGAGGTCTTTGCATCCTTGAATTTCTCGAGCGCAATGCTCGTGTAGTTCCTGTGACCAGGAGGTTCCTTCTCCTCGTCTGCCGCTGAGATCCTGCTCTGACCCTTTATAAACAAGAGGCATGTGAACGGGCCTAGAAGCCCCGCCACACATACACTAGCGGTATGCAACGTATGCCCGCCCTTTCCCCACTATGATGGACAGCTTACTCAAAGGACCCCGGCACTTTCGGCGCGGTGGCAAAGTTACAGACACACAGGTCACTGGAGACAATTCTTCTGGTCCTTTACGCAGCTGTAGTGTAGGAAAGGCACTATACATTTACCCAACGAGGTAGCACTTACTGATTAGCCAGTAGAAAGCACTCCAGTTGAGTAGAGGTATTGCACAAAACGGTGGCATCTTCGTGGATAAATATGCAGGGCAGATGTGCCTTCTCTCCATTTACACCCTGAAAAGTTAGCTGTAATCCTTGATGGAGGTCTTTGCATCCTTGAATTTCTCGAGCGCAATGCTCGTGTAGTTCCTGTGACCAGGAGGTTCCTTCTCCTCGTCTGCCGCTGAGATCCTGCTCTGACCCTTTATCCCCTTCGGTGCTTATGACGAGCTGGACTCGTCATGGCACACAGTGCTCGTGACGAGTCCAGCTCGTCATAAGACCACCCACGGGGAAGCGCTGGCGCTCCCCCGTGAGAATCTGATCGTTAGGTTTTTTTGGGGGAGGCAGGGGAAGGGCTTCCCTGCCTCCCCCGCCCCATCAATGACGTCAGCGCGCTGACATCATTGAGGGTTTCCTTTCTTCCCGACGCGCTGGAAGCCATTTGCTTCCAGCGCGTCGGGGAAATCAGGTGAGGTTTGGCTCGGGGAGGGGGGGTTTGTATCAAAAGAGGCATTGAGGGAAAGGAAATGGTTTTCCTTTCCCCCGATGCCTCTTTGTGCATTCCTGCTGCACGATCATGTGATTGTGCAGCAGGAATGCCCACTAGGCACCAGGGTTTTTTTAATTTTTGTGTTGGGGAGTGGCCAAAAGGGCAAGGGTTGCTCCCCTTTACGGGTGTGAATATTTTATTTATACTGTTAGGCCCAACTACCCCTTAGCTTGGCTGGTGGATTGTGTGTGGACTGGTGCATTATTTGCATATGTGATTGTAATGTTTTTTTTCCTCCTTTTATTCTAGTGTAAAGCTTTTGATTCCTGTTTGCGGTTTCGGCAGTTGTGGTTCTGCAGTTTTGCGTAATTGCATTTATTTGGTAAGAAAAATATTTTTGTTGTGTGTACTCCAAATGAGTATTATTGTCATGCATGAATGAATTTTTTGTAAGTGGTGCCATAATGGCAGCATATTTGTTAGTGTTCAGAGCATGAAATTCTTTGCGATGTTTTGCATTGTCTTATGTGTAATTTTTTTCTTCTTCTTTTTTAGTGGGATATTGTTGATCCTTACTGTGTCTGTGCAGAGTAGGTGGTGGTGAGTCTAGCTGCTTCTGTCACGTGAGTGGTATAGTGTTGGAGTATATAGGTCTTTGTGATAAATCTACATTTTGTTTATTTCTTTTTTTTTTTACAAAGGGTTTGTTGTTGTTGACTTGTTTGACAAGTAACCTTTATTAGTAAGCATTATGGCTAGCCGTAGAATTACTGCTCAGCAGGTGGTTGGTTTGCTTCTTGAATCTTCCTCTGAGCAGGATTATGAGACTGACAGTGCGTCTGAGGGAGAGGAGGGAGGGGAAGATTCAGGCAGTGAGTTTTCTCTCCACATGGAATCATCGGATGATGAAGGTACTCTCAGTGCAGATGAAGTGCCTGATTTAGAGGAGGATACTAATGTGCCGATGGTGCAAGAGGCATCTGGATTGCAGCCTGGGGCTGCTAGGCTTCCTACTGGAAGTGCTGGACTCTGGGTTGATCCAAACATGGTGCAGCCGGTGTTGCCTGCCTTTAGTGGTTATGCAGGGTGTAGAGTGGATTGTGAACATTATTTGCCTATACAGTATTTTCAGTTGTTTATGGATGATGTATTTTTGGGTGAGATTGTTGAGCAGACTAATTTGTATGCTGAACAGTTTTTGAGGGACAACAGTGCCAGACTTAGGCCCCATTCTAGAGCTACCCGGTGGAGTCCCACAAATCTGGAAGAGATGAAGAAGTTTTTGGGTTTGACTTTTTTGATGGGTTTGATAAGGAAGCCGTCCATGAGTTCATATTGGTCTACCAGTCCCTTGATGGCAACGGCCATATTTCCTGCAGTTATGACTCGTGATCGGTATTTACTTTTGCTTCGGATGCTGCATTTTGTTGATAATGGTTTGGCGTTGCCACGAGATCACCCTGAATGTGACCGTCTTTTTAAGATTCGGCCTGTTCTTGATCACTTTGTAGATCGATTTTCAGAGATCTATACTCCAGGGAAAGAAATATCTATTGATGAGTCTTTGGTGCTGTTCAAGGGCCGTTTGGTTTTTAGGCAGTACATTCCTAGCAAGAGGGCACGCTATGGAATTAAGCTGTATATGTTGTCTGAGAGTAGGACAGGATATGTTTTTAATTTGCGTGTGTACACTGGTAGGGATTCCACTATTGACCCCCTGGTTGTCCGTCCACTTTAGTAGGAGTTTCAGAGAAAATTGTGTGGGAACTTGCTAGAGGACTGTTTAACAGAGGCCACCATTTGTACATTGATAACTTCTACACTGCTGTGCAATTGTTTAAGGAATTGTTCAAAGTGGACACTTTTGCTTGTGGCACAATCCGCTCTAACCGTAAAGGTTATCCAAAAGAGCTTGTTTGCAAAAAACTTCAGAGGGGACAGTGCAGTGCCTTGCGTAGTGAGGAACTGCTAGCTGTGAAATTTGTGGACAGGAGGGATGTGTACATGCTGACTACCATCCATGATGAGAGTACTTCACCTGTGGCTGTTTGGGGTCAGATTGCTGAAGTGCGCAAACCTGTGTGCATTTTAGACTACAATAAGCACATGGGTGGTGTTGATAGAGTAGATCAGAGGTTGGAACCTTACACTGCTATTCGTAAGTCTTACATTTGGTATAAGAAGTTGGCCATCCATCTCTTCAATTTAGCAACTTTCAATGCTTTTGTTGTGTTCAAGGAGTGTTCTCCTGCGTCAAAGTTGACTTTTGTTCAGTTTCAGGAGTCTGTCATAGGCAGCCTTGTTGTTGTGGAACAGGCAAGTGTTCCTAGAGTTGGAGTGGTGGAGGATGTGGCTCGATTGAAAGATCGCCACTTTCCTGATCACATTCCTCCTACATCCTCAAAAGACTTTCCCACTAGGAGATGTAGAGTCTGTTGGCGAAGAGGTACGCGGAAGGAGACTCGTATGTACTGCCCTGAGTGTCCTTCTAACCCTGGGCTGTGTGTGCCTGCTTGTTATAGAGCGTACCACAAGCAAAAGAATTATTGGGAGCAACCATGAGTGGTAAAGTGAACTGCCTGGTCTGTAATGTTTAAGAATTGTTGTTCTGTTTCAAGGTTGGCATTAGTGCAATGTTTCTGATTTTGTGTTAGTAGATTTGTATCTATTTGCAATTTGTTTGTGTTTTCTTTTTTGTATAAAAAAATCCTAAATGTGATGGTGGTGTGTGTAGGCTGGTGCTTGGCTGGCGGTGTGCGTGGAGTGGCGCTCGGCTGGCAGTGTGTGAGTAGTGACTTGCTGCTGGTCACTACACACACTGCTAGCCGAGCGACACTCCACGCAATCCATCAGGTTGTGTTGTTGCTGTGTTAGGAATGTGGGCGTGTGAAAGTGATGGGCCCTTGAATGGCGCTGTCTGCTGGTGTGAGTGTTGTAATGTGATGGGCCCGCGGCTGGTGGTGTGAATGGTTTTGTATTTGTCACACGTATGAAAGGTGTATGAATGGCCTGTAAAGAGGTTGGTGCCTTGTCGTGGCTTTACAGCTCACGAGCTGTGAGTCAATGGTTCAGTTTCTCGTCCTTTCAATTATTAACAGTGCATTTCATTTTTGTGAAATCACTTGTTAATACAATTGTATATACTGAACCATCACTCACCCTCGTGCCAAATCCAACCAGTATGTGTGTGTGTGCTTGAGGATTAGATGGTTGTGCAGTAATATTTTTTTTTGTCTTTCTCAAGCAGGGTGTACCTTGTCCCTTTTTGTGAATGTTGTAATGTGTTTGTTTCGTGCCTGGGGGTGTGAATGGTCTTGTGTGTATCACGTATGAAAGGTGTGTGAATGGCCTGTAAAGCGGTTGGGGCCTTGACGTGGCTTTACAGCTCACGAGCTGCGAGTCACTGGTTCCGTTTTTGTCCTTTCAATTATTGACAGTGCATTTCATTTTTGTGAAATCTCTTGTTAATAAAATTGATACTGAACCATCACTTGCCCTCGTGCCAAATCCAACCAGTATGTGTGTGTGTGCTTGAGGAATAGATGGCTGTGCAGTAATCTTTGTCTTTTTAGTCTGTCTGCCAAGGTGTACATTCCGTCTAAGAATAACCTACCAACTGTAGATATTGTCGTAAACGAAACACCCATGGGAGTACATGGTGATATCTCTCTTGTGGATCCCAACAAGTTATGGTACCCACAATGTCCTGCAAACCTCAAAATGTCTGTCACATTTTCCTTGCAATATTGTGCCAACATTTTCACGCTGCAGAAATAAACAACACATTATCTCATTATGACTTGGTTTTGCAAGGGGGTCACCTGGGTTTTTGGCCCGGGGCTCGGCGGCCACATAGGGAAACCTACCAAACCCACACATTTCTGAAAAGTAGACACCCGGGGGCTTCCAGGGAGGTATGGCTTGCGTGGATCCCCCAACGTTTCCTTACCCAGAATCCCCTGCAAACCTCACTTTTAGCTGAAAAAATCACTTTTTTCACACATTTGTGTGTGGGAAAGTGTGGCATCACTGGCCTCACACAAATTTCCTACCACCCAGCGTTCCCCCAGGTCTCCCGATAAAAATGGTGCCTCACTTGTGTGGGAGGCCCAAGTACCCGCGACAGGCAAGGGCCCACAACGTATTGAGGCGACCTCAAAATGGCCTTTCACAAAACCACCTGGTTTTGCAAGGGGGGTCACCTGGGTTTTTGGCCCCGTGCTCGGCGGCCATCTAGGGAAACCTACCAAACCCACACATTTCTGAAAAGTAGACACCCGGGGGCTTCCAGGGAGGTATGGCTTGCGTGGATCCCCCAACGTTTCCTTACCCAGAATCCCCTGCAAACCTCACTTTTAGCTGAAAAAATCACTTTTTTCACACATTTCTGTGTGGGAAAGTGTGGCATCACTGGCCTCACACAAATTTCCTACCACCCAGCGTTCCCCCAGGTCTCCCGATAAAAATGGTGCCTCACTTGTGTGGGAGGCCCAAGTACCCGCGACAGGCAAGGGCCCACAACGTATTGAGGCGACCTCAAAATGGCCTTTCACAAAACCACCTGGTTTTGCAAGGGGGTCACCTGGGTTTTTGGCCCCGTGCTCGGCGGCCATCTAGGGAAACCTACCAAACCCACACATTTCTGAAAAGTAGACACCCGGGGGCTTCCAGGGAGGTATGGCTTGTGTGGATCCCCCAACGTTTCCTTACCCAGAATCCCCTGCAAACCTCACTTTTAGCTGAAAAAATCACTTTTTCACACATTTCTGTGTGGGAAAGTGTGGCATCACTGGCCTCACACAAATTTCCTACCACCCAGCGTTCCCCCAGGTCTCCCGATAAAAATGGTGCCTCACTTGTGTGGGAGGCCCAAGTACCCGCGACAGGCAAGGGCCCACAACGTATTGAGGCGACCTCAAAATGGCCTTTCACAAAACCACCTGGTTTTGCAAGGGAGTCACCTGGGTTTTTGGCCCCGTGCTCGGCGGCCATCTAGGGAAACCTACCAAACCCACACATTTCTGAAAAGTAGACACCCGGGGGCTTCCAGGGAGGTATGGCTTGCGTGGATCCCCCAACGTTTCCTTACCCAGAATCCCTGCAAACCTCACTTTTAGCTGAAAAAATCACTTTTTCACACATTTGTGTGTGGGAAAGTGTGGCATCACTGGCCTCACACAAATTTCCTACCACCCAGCGTTCCCCCAGGTCTCCCGATAAAAATGGTGCATCACTTGTGTGGGAGGCCCAAGTACCCGCGACAGGCAAGGGCCCACAACGTATTGAGGCGACCTCAAAATGGCCTTTCACAAAACCACCTGGTTTTGCAAGGGGAGTCACCTGGGTTTTGGCCCGGGCTCGGCGGCCACATAGGAAACCTACCAAACCCACACATTTCTGAAAAGTAGACATCCGGGGGCTTCCAGGGAGGTATGGCTTGCGTGGATCCCCCAACGTTTCCTTACCCAGAATCCCCTGCAAACCTCACTTTTAGCTGAAAAAATCACTTTTTCACACATTTGTGTGTGGGAAAGTGTGGCATCACTGGCCTCACACAAATTTCCTACCACCCAGCGTTCCCCAGGTCTCCCGATAAAAATGGTGCCTCACTTGTGTGGGAGGCCCAAGTACCGCGACAGGCAAGGGCCCACAACGTATTGAGGCGACCTCAAAATGGCCTTTCACAAAACCACCTGGTTTTGCAAGGGAGTCACCTGGGTTTTGGCCCGTGCTCGGCGGCCATCTAGGGAAACCTACCAAACCCACATATTTCTGAAAAGTAGACACCCGGGGCTTCCAGGGAGGTATGGCTTGCGTGGATCCCCAACGTTTCCTTACCCAGAATCCCCTGCAAACCTCACTTTTAGCTGAAAAAATCACTTTTTCACACATTTGTGTGTGGGAAAGTGTGGCATCACTGGCCTCACACAAATTTCCTACCACCCAGCGTTCCCCCAGGTCTCCCGATAAAAATGGTGCTCACTTGTGTGGGAGGCCCAAGTACCCGCGACAGGCAAGGACACAAAACGTTTTGAGGCAACATCAACATTGCCTATCAAAAAATGTTTTGGACCCTTGCCTGTCGCTGGTACTTGGGCCTCCACACAAGTGAGGCACCATTTTTATCGGGAGACCTGGAGAACGCTGGGTGGTAGGAAATTTGTGTGAGGCCAGTGATGCCACACTTCCCACACACAAATGTGTGAAAAAGTGATTTTTCAGCTAAAATTGAGGTTTGCAAGGATTCTGGGTAAGGAAACGTTGGGGGATCCACGCAAGCCATACCTCCCTGGAAGCCTCCGAGTGTCTACTTTTCAGAAATGTGTGGGTTTGGTAGGTTTCCTAGATGGCCGCCGAGCACGGGCCAAAACCCAGGTGACCCCTTGCAAAACCAGGTGGTTTTGAGATAGGCAATTTTGAGGTCGCCTCACTACGTTGTGGGCCCTTGCCTGTCGCGGGTACTGGGCCTCCCACACAAGTGAGGCACCATTTTTATCGGGAGACCTGGGGGAACGCTGGGTGGTAGGAAATTGTGTGAGGCCAGTGATGCCACACTTTCCCACACACAAATGTGTGAAAAAGTGATTTTTTCAGCTAAAATTGAGGTTTGCAAGGGATTCTGGGTAAGGAAACGTTGGGGATCCACGCAAGCCATACCTCCTGGAAGCCCCCGGGTGTCTACTTTTCAGAAATGTGTGGGTTTGGTAGGTTTCCCTAGATGGCCGCCGAGCACGGGGCCAAAACCCAGGTGACCCCCTTGCAAAACCAGGTGGTTTGAGATAGGCAATTTTGAGGTCGCCTCACTACGTTGTGGGCCCTTGCCTGTCGCGGGTACTTGGGCCTCCCACACAAGTGATGCACCATTTTATCGGGAGACCTGGGGGAACGCTGGTGGTAGGAAATTTGTGTGAGGCCAGTGATGCCACACTTTCCCACACACAAATGTGTGAAAAAGTGATTTTCCAGCTAAAAGTGAGGTTTGCAGGGATTCTGGGTAAGAAACGTTGGGGATCCACGCAAGCCATACCTCCCTGGAAGCCCCGGGTGTCTACTTTTCAGAAATGTGTGTGTTTGGTAGGTTTCCCTAGGTGCCGGCAGAGCTAGGGTTCAAAAACTACAGCTAGGCACTTTGCCAAAAAGGGTCATTTTTCACTGCGAAATTGAGGTGTGACCACGTTGCGTTTTGCGCCGTTTCCTGTCGCAGGCACTAGGCCGACCCACACAAGTGAGGTACCATTTTTCTCGTAAGACTTTGGGAAACGCGGGGTGGGTGGAAATTTGTGGATCCACGCAGATTCCAGAACTTTCCACCACAGAAATGTGGGGAAAATGTGTTTTTTGGACAATTTTCTATGTTTGCAAGGGATTCTGGGTAACAGAACCTGGTGGGAGGCAGTCAAGTCACCCCATCCTGGATTCCCCTGGGTGTCTAGTTTTCAAAAATGTATAGGTTTGCTACGTTTCCCTAGGTGCCGGCAGAGGTAGGGTTAAAAACTACAGCTAGGCACTTTGCCAAAAAGGGTCATTTTTCACTGCAAAATTGAGATGTGACCACGTTGCGTTTTGCGCCGTTTCCTGTCGCAGGCACTAGGCCGACCCACACAAGTGAGGTACCATTTTTCTCGTAAGACTTTGGGGAACGCGGGGTGGGTGGAAATTTGTGGATCCACGCAGATTCCAGAACTTTCCACCACAGAAATGTGGGGAAAATGTGTTTTTTGGACAATTTTCTATGTTTGCAAGGGATTCTGGGTAACAGAACCTGGTGGGAGGCAGTCAAGTCACCCCATCCTGGATTCCCCTGGGTGTCTAGTTTTCAAAAATGTATAGGTTTGCTAGGTTTCCCTAGGTGCCGGCAGAGGTAGGGTTCAAAAACTACAGCTAGGCACTTTGCCAAAAAAGGGTCATTTTTCACTGCAAAATTGAGATGTGACCACGTTGCGTTTTGCGCCGTTTCCTGTCGCAGGCACTAGGCCGACCCACACAAGTGAGGTACCATTTTTCTCGTAAGACTTTGGGGAACGCGGGGTGGGTGGAAATTTGTGGATCCACGCAGATTCCAGAACTTTCCACCACAGAAATGTGGGGAAAATGTGTTTTTTGGACAATTTTTTATGTTTGCAAGGGATTCTGGGTAACAGAACCTGGTGGGAGGCAGTCAAGTCACCCCATCCTGGATTCCCCTGGGTGTCTAGTTTTCAAAAATGTATAGGTTTGCTAGGTTTCCCTAGGTGCCGGCAGAGGTAGGGTTCAAAAACTACAGCTAGGCACTTTGCCAAAAAGGGTCATTTTTCACTGCGAAATTGAGATGTGACCACGTTGCGTTTTGCGCCGTTTCCTGTCGCAGGCACTAGGCCGACCCACACAAGTGAGGTACCATTTTTCTCGTAAGACTTTGGGGAACGCGGGGTGGGTGGAAATTTGTGGATCCACGCAGATTCCAGAACTTTCCACCACAGAAATGTGGGGAAAATGTGTTTTTTGGACAATTTTCTATGTTTGCAAGGGATTCTGGGTAACAGAACCTGGTGGGAGGCAGTCAAGTCACCCCATCCTGGATTCCCCTGGGTGTCTAGTTTTCAAAAATGTATAGGTTTGCTAGGTTTCCCTAGGTGCCGGCAGAGGTAGGGTTCAAAAACTACAGCTAGGCACTTTGCCAAAAAGGGTCATTTTTCACTGCGAAATTGAGATGTGACCACGTTGCGTTTTGCGCCGTTTCCTGTCGCAGGCACTAGGCCGACCCACACAAGTGAGGTACCATTTTTCTCGTAAGACTTTGGGGAACGCGGGGTGGGTGGAAATTTGTGGATCCACGCAGATTCCAGAACTTTCCACCACAGAAATGTGGGGAAAATGTGTTTTTTGGACAATTTTTTATGTTTGCAAGGGATTCTGGGTAACAGAACCTGGTGGGAGGCAGTCAAGTCACCCCATCCTGGATTCCCCTGGGTGTCTAGTTTTCAAAAATGTATAGGCTTGCTAGGTTTCCCTAGGTGCCGGCAGAGGTAGGGTTCAAAAACTACAGCTAGGCACTTTGCCAAAAAAGGGTCATTTTTCACTGCGAAATTGAGCTGGGACCGCATTGCGTTTTGCGCCGTTTCCTGTCGCAGGCACTAGGCCGACCCACACAAGTGAGGTACCATTTTTCTCGTAAGACTTTGGGGAACGCGGGGTGGGTGGAAATTTGTGGATCCACGCAGATTCCAGAACTTTCCACCACAGAAATGTGGGGAAAATGTGTTTTTGGGACAATTTTTTATGTTTGCAAGGGATTCTGGGTAACAGAACCTGGTGGGAGGCAGTCAAGTCACCCCATCCTGGATTCCCCTGGGTGTCTAGTTTTCAAAAATGTATAGGCTTGCTAGGTTTCCCTAGGTGCCGGCAGAGGTAGGGTTCAAAAACTACAGCTAGGCACTTTGCCAAAAAGGGTCATTTTTCACTGCGAAATTGAGATGTGACCACGTTGCGTTTTGCGCCGTTTCCTGTCGCAGGCACTAGGCCGACCCACACAAGTGAGGTACCATTTTTCTCGTAAGACTTTGGGGAACGCGGGGTGGGTGGAAATTTGTGGATCCACGCAGATTCCAGAACTTTCCACCACAGAAATGTGGGGAAAATTTGTTTTTTTGGACAATTTTTTATGTTTGCAAGGGATTCTGGGTAACAGAACCTGGTGGGAGGCAGTCAAGTCACCCCATCCTGGATTCCCCTGGGTGTCTAGTTTTCAAAAATGTATAGGCTTGCTAGGTTTCCCTAGGTGCCGGCAGAGGTAGGGTTCAAAAACTACAGCTAGGCACTTTGCCAAAAAAGGGTCATTTTTCACTGCAAAATTGAGGTGGGACCGCATTGCGTTTTGCGCCGTTTCCTGTCGCAGGCACTAGGCCGACCCACACAAGTGAGGTACCATTTTTCTCGTAAGACTTTGGGGAACGCGGGGTGGGTGGAAATTTGTGGATCCACGCAGATTCCAGAACTTTCCACCACAGAAATGTGGGGAAAATGTGTTTTTTGGACAATTTTTTATGTTTGCAAGGGATTCTGGGTAACAGAACCTGGTGGGAGGCAGTCAAGTCACCCCATCCTGGATTCCCCTGGGTGTCTAGTTTTCAAAAATGTATAGGTTTGCTAGGTTTCCCTAGGTGCCGGCAGAGGTAGGGTTCAAAAACTACAGCTAGGCACTTTGCCAAAAAAGGGTCATTTTTCACTGCGAAATTGAGGCGTGACCACGTTGCGTTTTGCGCCGTTTCCTGTCGCAGGCACTAGGCCGACCCACACAAGTGAGGTACCATTTTTCTCGTAAGACTTTGGGGAACGCGGGGTGGGTGGAAATTTGTGGATCCACGCAGATTCCAGAACTTTCCACCACAGAAATGTGGGGAAAATGTGTTTTTTTGGACAATTTTTTATGTTTGCAAGGGATTCTGGGTAACAGAACCTGGTGGGAGGCAGTCAAGTCACCCCATCCTGGATTCCCCTGGGTGTCTAGTTTTCAAAAATGTATAGGCTTGCTAGGTTTCCCTAGGTGCCGGCAGAGGTAGGGTTCAAAAACTACAGCTAGGCACTTTGCCAAAAAAGGGTCATTTTTCACTGCGAAATTGAGGTGGGACCGCATTGCGTTTTGCGCCGTTTCCTGTCGCAGGCACTAGGCCGACCCACACAAGTGAGGTACCATTTTTCTCGTAAGACTTTGGGGAACGCGGGGTGGGTGGAAATTTGTGGATCCACGCAGATTCCAGAACTTTCCACCACAGAAATGTGGGGAAAATGTGGTTTTTTGACAATTTTTTATGTTTGCAAGGGATTCTGGGTAACAGAACCTGGTGGGAGGCAGTCAAGTCACCCCATCCTGGATTCCCCTGGGTGTCTAGTTTTCAAAAATGTATAGGTTTGCTAGGTTTCCCTAGGTGCCGGCAGAGCTAGGGTTCAAAAACTACAGCTAGGCACTTTGCCAAAAAAGGGTCATTTTTCACTGCGAAATTGAGGTGTGACCACGTTGCGTTTTGCGCAGTTTCCTGTCGCAGGCACTAGGCCGACCCACACAAGTGAGGTACCATTTTTCTCGTAAGACTTTGGGGAACGCGGGGTGGGTGGAAATTCGTGGATCCACGCAGATTCCAGAACTTTCCACCACAGAAATGTGGGGAAAATGTGGTTTTTTGACAATTTTTTATGTTTGCAAGGGATTCTGGGTAACAGAACCTGGTGGGAGGCAGTCAAGTCACCCCATCCTGGATTCCCCTGGGTGTCTAGTTTTCAAAAATGTATAGGTTTGCTAGGTTTCCCTAGGTGCCGGCAGAGCTAGGGTTCAAAAACTACAGCTAGGCACTTTGCCAAAAAAGGGTCATTTTTCACTGCGAAATTGAGGTGTGACCACGTTGCGTTTTGCGCCGTTTCCTGACGCAGGCACTAGGCCGACCCACACAAGTGAGGTACCATTTTTCTCGTTAGACTTTGGGGAACGCGGGGTGGGTGGAAATTTGTGGATCCACGCAGATTCCAGACCTTTCCACCACAGAAATGTGGGGAAAATGTGATTTTTTTGACAATTTTTTATGTTTGCAAGGGATTCTGGGTAACAGAACCTGGTGGGAGGCAGTCAAGTCACCCCATCCTGGATTCCCCTGGGTGTCTAGTTTTCAAAAATGTATAGGTTTGCTAGGTTTCCCTAGGTGCCGGCAGAGCTAGGGTTCAAAAACTACACCTAGGCACTTTGCAAAAAAAGGGTAATTTTTCATTGTGAAAATGTGGTACGTCCACGTTGCATTTTGAGCCATTTCCTGTTGTGGGCACAAGGGCTACCCACACAAGTGAGGTACCATTTTTATCGGGAGACTTAGGGTAACACAGAATTGTAGAGCAACTGTTATTACCTATTGACTTTCGATGCATTTCTGCCTTCCAAATGAAAGACAATGTGTAAAAAATAAGTCGTTTTGAAAAATGACCTATAATTCTCATGCTAGTATGGGTACTCCCAATTTCGGAAATGTGCAAATATCTACTGTTTCTAAAATCTACATTTTGTTCCCATTTCAGAAATACATAGGTGTCTTTCATAACAATTTTTCCATGTATACATTTTCCCAAAATAATTGCTATATACCCGGTACTTAAAAAAAAATCATTGCAAGATGTTGCTCAATTATTGGCTCTGGGTTCGTCGGGTTCTTGGTGAACCTACAAGTCCTATATATCCCCACAACCAGAAAGGTCCAGCGGATATAACGGTATATTGCCTTCAAATAGCTGTCATAATTAGAAGAAGTTACAGGTGAAAACGTTGACACAAATGGCTGTTTTTTTCAACTAATTTTCAATTTTTCCTTTATTTAACTGTTAGTTTCTATAAGGAAAACTTTAAGGATCTACACAAATGACCCCTTGCTGAATTCAGAATTTTGTCTACTTTTCATAAATGTATGGCTTTCCAGGATCCATTATTGGTTTCATACCCATTTCTACCATTAACTGGAAGGAGGTTGAAAGCACAAAAAATAGCAAAAATAGGCTATGTCCCAGAAAAATGCCAAAACTGTGTAAAAAAGTTGGTTTTCTGACAAAAGTCTGCTTGTCCCTGAAAGCTGGGAAGATGGTGATTTCATCCCCACAACCCCTTTTTGATGCCATTTGCAGGGAAAAATCAAGACGCTTTCATCTGTAGCCCTTTTTTGCCTTTTTCCAAAAAAAACAAAATTTAGCTGTATTTTGACTAATTTCTGGGTCCCCTCCAGGGGAACCCACAAACCCTGGGTACCTTTACAATCCCCATGATGTTAGAAAAAAAGGACGCAAATTTGGCATGGATACCTTATGTGGTCAAAAAGTTACAGGGGACTAAGCGCGCACTACCCCAAATAGCCAAAAAAAGGCTTAGCACAGGAGGGGAAAAGGCCTAGCAGCGAAGGGGTTAAAAAGGAAGGTTTGGGCCTGGTAAGGGGGTGAACTTGCCAAGTTGACATGGCAGTTTAAAACTGCACACACAGGCTTTGCAATGGCAGGCCTGAGACATGTTTAAAGGGCTACTTAAGTGGGTGGCTCAATCAGTGCTGCAGGTCCACTAGTAGCCTTTAATTTACAGGCAGTGGGTACATGTACTGCACTTTACTAGGAACTTATTAGTAAATTAAATATGCCAATTGTGGAGAAGCCAATGTTACCATGTTTAAAGTAGAGAGCACATTCACTTTAGCACTGGTTAGCAGTGGTAAAGTGCCCAGAGTCCTAAAGCCAGCAAAACACGAGGTCAGAGGCAAAAAGGTCAGGGGAAACCATGCCAAGGATGCCAGATCTAACAGATAGCAACCATCAGAGGCCACTGACAGCTGTTAGTGTCAGGAGCCAGGCCCCAGGTCATCCACTGTCAGGTGGAGGCTCCAAGTGGGAGCCTTGTGGAGGCCTCACTTCCATCCTTGGGGCTGGCAAGGAGTTCCTTAACTGCTCTTGGGGGTTCTCTGACCTCTGCTATTTCTCAAAGTGGAGGGTGTTAGGCACCCTAATTCCACTCTCCCTCCCACCAATCCAGGGATGACATCCTGAGACTGGACTTGCAGCCTATGGTCTGTACCATGGGGCTGAACAGGTACCTGGCAATCAAAGACTTTCAGTGGGGGACTTTTCCACCACCTGTTCCTCCATTTGGGCTTGTGTACCCTCCGTTTAGAAGTGGCACCCTAGAAAACTGAGCTGTTAGTGCGCCCTGGGCGGCAGCTCCTCCCAGCTGTTCTAACACCAATGACAACTTATTCCCCAGAATGCATTCATTGGGCAGCGAGGGACTAACTAAGACCCTACTCTGGATCACCTCCCTACCCCATTCCAGTGATACCAGAGCCATGGGGCGGGAAAAGTCCTGCCCTTGGGCCTGAGTTACCGTACACACCTGTCCGTTGTACTGCTCTGTGGAAACTGATCTTTCTACTACTGTGTTCTGGCGGGCCCCGTGTTCCTGAGAGCAGTGACAGAGATTCCATTCACTTTGACCTGGTGGGAGTCCCTCAAGGATCACAAGGTCACCCTCTGAGGCTATCTCCCAATTAAGGGAGACTAGGGCATGTTCTATCATCTGCCCCTAGGGACTATTTACCCCAAAGGCCATATTGGCCACCCCCTTTGGAGATCCCACCAGTGGGTGGTTTCTTAGGACAAAAGAGCCCTCCTATCTGTGTCCTAACTCAGAACAATCAAACGAGGATTGGAAATGGGGTGCCGTGGGCCACCACCCACCAGAACCTGCCCCTGTTTCCCAGAAGGGGCATGTGAGCCCTTTCCCACAACTTGTTCTGTGATTTGTCTGTATCTCCCTGGACCCCCCCCCTTCACTCTGCTGGGGAAAACCTGAACCACCCTTGTTGGAGTCACTCCCAGGTACGTTCTTAGACACTCTAGTGCTGATCCTGAGATCGCCCTCCTTTGCAAGCTCCCTGGAGTCAGTCAACTTGCTGTCAATAAGGTGCTGGCGCAGTACGGTAAAACAGGTACTGAGCATGTGCTCTCTCAAAAGTGTGTACATCCCTGTAAAGTCATCAACTATGCTGCCCCTCACCCAACCACTCAGTGCCTTGCTGGAGAAGCCCACAAAATCTACCCATGACTGGTTTGGCAGTTTCTGGCTGTCCCTGAACCTAGGGGCAGATTTATAAATATTTCCCGCAGCGCAGAAAGTCACCTTGCTGGTCTGCATGAAAGTGACAGGGCAGGAATGCGCCGTATTTAACATGATACACCACATTTCTGTTCTTTCTTTGTACTGGCGCACAATGTGCTGCCTAGCGCCAAAGCGGATACCCTTGAGCCATGGTGCCTATGTAGCAGGCAAGATTGTTTTTGTGCAGGAAATCCTCAGAGGCATTTTCCTTTTTCTATGTGTGCTGCAGAAAAAACAAGGAGAAATAAAGATATTTCTCCTCTCTACCCCTGGGGAGGCGTAGCATTTTGACGCATTCCCAGGTCTAGCAGTAATGGTAAATCTGAGAATGCACCAAAATCCATGGGTGGGCGTGGGGACACCCACGCTTCACCCATGGAACGCCTCCCTGGGGCAGAATAACGCAATGCAGTGATTTGCGCTGCATTGCGTTTTCCCAGATTTATCAAGCCATGCCAGGCCAAGCAAGGTGGGCTTGCGTGGCTTGAGAAATCTGACTTTGTTGTTGTGTCGCCCTTGTGCCCCCGTGAGTGGCGCAAGGGCAATGCAAGAACAATGATAAATATACTCCCTGATGCGGTACTTCTCTAACTTGGCAAGTAATATGGCTTTCATAGGAGCATACTTCGTTTGATCCCCACTCAACCCCACTGTCAGAAGGGTGTCCCTTCTCACTGTAGGCATGTGATTCCACAAGCTTGCTCCCCAATCCCCCTCTGGGACCTTGTGCATTCTAAGAGCTACCTCATAGGCAGAAAAACATTTTTCTGTGTCATTCCAAGCCACATAGCTGGGCAACATTCTCACCTCTTCAGTGGACACTGAATGCATGCTGCTACCATTGCCGCTGGACTCTGCTTGCTTGGCTTGAAGGTCCAGCTACTTCAGCAGCGGCAGCTCCACCGCTATGGCGTGAAAAATAAAATGATAATAAAACATGTGTATTATCGTTTTATTTTTCCTTCCTGGGCCATGTCTTTGGGAGTGGGACCATCGAAGTAACAGTGACTAGGGGGAGTGGTGGTCACTGTTGTCAATGCGTATGTGGGTTTGGACGGCCGTCTCAGGATGGCCAAACCGACATGTGCACTGAAGCTGTCTCCAACCCAAACTGCGTTGCCGGGTTGGAGACAGCAGGCACAGGCTCCCAGTCTTTCTGGGAGTGCAAATCGAGGGCACTCAGGCCAATCCTGACGCTGCTTTCATACATGAGAGCAGCTTCAGGATTGGCCACAGGGGAGCTTGGGAAGGACCGGACTGGGAACCATAACCGGCCCTGGCAAAGTGCTCGGCCGCCCCCCGGGGGGTTGGGGGTGCAATCGAGCTGTTTGCCAGGGCCGGTTTCGGACGATTTTGTTACAGGGGCCGATATTGCAGCTATGCTGCAAAAACGGCCCTGTACAAAAACAGCCCCCCATGGGCACAAAACGGCCCCCACCCTGGCGGCCCACCGGGAAAATGCCCGGTGCCCACTACGGCCAGTCCGGTCCTGAGCTTGGGAGCATGTGCCTGCAGTGGAGATGAGCAGAAGAGCGCAAATCGATGGGAGGCAGGTAAGTTCTTTTTTTTTTCTTTTTTTTAAATTTTCCTACGTCTGTCCCCCCTGTCCTCCTCTCTGTAACCCCCCTCCCCCCACTCTTCCCTGACACCAGCCACTCCTGTACTTCAGGCTCCTCTCATGAGCCATTCTATTCACCTCCAGGGCCCTTTGAGCAGCTGCCTTCTTCATCTTGAGTTTCGTCATCTGCAGACTGAACTCCCTCCCAGCTCTCCTGTCTGCTAACTCTCCAGGGACAGGCTGTGGGAGGACACACTGCTAACACTGATACTTGCTTTGGCAGGGGGCTCCATGTCTGCCACCAAGCTGTCCTCCTCCTCAGGCTGTTGTAGCTCATGATCTGTAACCAGGCCCTTCTCCTCCTCCTCAAAGTCCACCTCCTCCTCCTCCTCCTCCTGGCCCTCTGCTGTGACTCACAATCAGTGAGCTTCCACTCAGTCCCTGAGGACCTTCTGAAGCGCCTGTGTCTGTGTCTTGGAGGTCTACTTGCGGGCAGACCCCTCTCCTTGCAGAATCACCTGAGCTCAGCTGCAGTGTAGCTTTCTAATTTGTTGAGCTCAAAGCCCATGCTTGCAAGTAGGCTCACAGGCACAAGGAGTCAGGTAGAATGGGAGTGAATTTGGAAAAAGCAAATCAAGGAGAACTGAAAACAAAAATGTAATTGGTATCAAATTATTTATATGGGATTTTAGTGTTAAACAAAATCACTGAATGGCACTGGACAGACCTTTTTGTGAATGGCCCTTATGTGAGTGTAAACTTGATGGCCATATTGTAATACTTAAAACAGAAATGTATCCATGAGCTGAAGGCTAAAAGAATGCTTGCAATATTCTTTTGAATCATCAAAACCCAGCACTTCCTATGGCTTTACTAATTGCTGCAGTACGAGTCCAAAGTGATTATCTCTCAGCATTTACTGTACTATATTTAGTATTTCATGTACTAGTTCTTAAAATGTCCTTGATGCCTTGCTCTTAGCAACTACAGCACTCTCATGGAAGCGTTTGTAGCAATTAGCAAAAAGTATGCAACACTTTTATGTATTAAACTATAGAGACAAGGCAGCTCAGAAAGCACCAAGTACACGACAAGAAGGCAATATTCCTGGAGGTTGCACATCCTGGTTGTGGGTTTGCAGGACTCTACAGTCTCAGAGGTGACTGCATGTAAGGGTGGACGGAGCTCGCGGAGTTGCACTACGCAGAATTCCGCGGAGTTGCATCAAAACTCTGTGGAATTCCACGGAGTTCCGCAAGCGGGCGTAATTGCTCCACTCTCTCACACCCCTCCCCTAATTATCTGTCTGCCTCAGGCTCTTTCTTCCCCTAAGCCCCGGTTTCCATGGTACTCACATTTGGCTGTTCTAATCGCTACCTCTTTTTTCCAGCACCTCAAAGGCTCGCGCCGGGACACTCCCAGGAGTATCTGTGCGCGGTATAAACTTCGATAACATAACAAACGCTATTTTGCGAGTCGGTGACTCGCAAAATAGCGCTTGCGACTCTTGCTATTAGGAAGGGGCGTCCCTTCCTAATAGCGGGGCCCCCTTCCCCTTTGTGAATGGATGCGAAAATATTTTTTAAGAGCAGCCAGTGGTGTAAGGAAAACGGGCTGCATTTTTAAAAAAAAACTGCTTTATTTAAAAAAGCAGTCACAAACATGGTGGTCTGCTGACCCCAGCAGGCCACCATCCCTGGGAGTGCTAGAGCAAAAAAACAGGGATAGCCCTAGTAACCCCGCTTCTCAAAGGGCTAATTGTATACTGGAAAATGGGAAACAGCTGAGAAGCAGGAAAAAATACGGTTATTATTATATCTAATGATTACATCAATTAATCATAGACACAGCTCGAGCATTTCGAGATCTTTCTTTTATTGGATCTCTCCAGAATTCACACTTTGTCCAGACTGAAATATAGTAGCTGTAGGTAGTGGTACATAAAACATACAGGTTCACTATATACAAAAATTACGACAAAACATTACAAAACTCAGTACAACACCAAATCTGGTCCCTAAAAAGAAGACTCCTATCTTCCACACATCTACTTGTGGGAGGCTGTGCATACAATTCCTGTACAATCACTCTAAGCGATAGTCTCTGGGTTCCGTGTGTATTAGCAGAGAAAAAATCTTCGATCTTAACAAGACACAGAGGGGCGTATTCACAAGGAGCTATCGCCGAATTAACGGCACTTTATCGCAGCCAAAGTCGTGATAAATTTACCCCCCAATTCACAAGCCCGTGTTAACAGCCCACAGCACCAGTTTACCCGCGATAGCAGCCGCAAAAAACATCGCCACAGAGGACCCTCGCAAATATCGCTAATGAGATGCAGAGTAGGTGTTTCCGTGACAAAAGCAGAGACAACAGCACACCTCAACATTCACAACGACCAGCCACATCCGCGATAAAAACACAAAACAGGCGATAAGGCGCGTTAGCACCAGGAAATCTACACCAGCTCTGACCTGGTGTAAACTCGGACGGCAGCCAGCACCACAAAAGGGAGCACAGCCCTGGGCCACATCCGAAGGGCAACAGATGCCATGGAGCCACCCATCATGCGGCCCGGACACCTAAGAGGGCCACAACACCCACCTCTACCCCCCCAGGACCCCATCCCACACCCGGCACACCCCTCCCCCCGGACCAACACAGACGCAGCGCAGACAAAGACAGCGGAATCCCAGGAAACGTACCAGCCGCACAGTCCCAACACCTGACAATGTCACCTTCCACTACAGGCTGAAAGGGACAACCAACCTACGCATCCTGACCATCATCGCCTAACAGGCCTACGGCAACAACACAGCGGACAACCAACATCCCACCCCACACAAAGCTGATGGCGTGGCTGCACCTGTTGGCCCCTGGGACCCCCCATCCAACACCCACCAGAGTCGGAGGAGTCTCACAGCCAGCCACATACAAGTCCCCCACACCTGCCCTGGACATCACCATCACCCTGGTACCCCAGTCCCCATATGTACAACACAAGGCGCAGGATCCGCTGGAGACCAAGCAAGGGCCATACGCCATAGCAGGATGCAAGCACGTGTTGGGGGCAACACACAGCACACATGTACTACCTGTGCCCCCTGGTGACACAGCACACAATCACCGCAGCCTGAAGCACACGTCTCACACCAATGTGCAGGCAACAACAGAACACCGTGGAACACCCAACAATGTCGCCTCCAAATACACAGCCAGTGTGCATGATACCTTCATCCTCTGACAGTCCATCATCAACGAGCGTTCCCAGGATGGCAACAAGGGAAATGCACACCCCCTTGGCAAGTCCGAAATGAACACCCCACACACCTCAACACCACAACCATGCAACTCACAACTCTGACAATGCACACGTCACAAAATCACATACAACAGGCACAACAATATGCCCACCCACCAGACACGACAGAACAACTTACAATGTCCACATGGGCAAGCCCTGAACATGAGCCAGCAACGCATGGCACCTCAGCCACAATATCCGAATGTGGGGAGAGGTGGCAACCAGGCATGTGTGAAGGATGCAGTAGAACCATGATTGGGAAAGTACACAATGCCAACAGTGCCGAAGATGTGCTGGACACCTCGCAGTATGCAGAACACACCCATATCCATGGCAACATACACCGCTTGCGCATGGAGTGTAGTGGACAGTGGACGCCACCATGTCACCACAGCCAGTGGGGGACATCGCAGAAATGTTGCCTGTTACGCCCCCCCTAAGCGTCAGCGGAGTGGGATGGCCCGGCATACGCCACGCCAGCGTAGGGGTGTGAATAAAAAGCACGTAGGCCTGGGCGGGGTCCCCTTCCGGAAAGACCAACGTCTCTGCCAGGGCGGCGCCTCCCACCACGAGGCCGACGCCGTCCTCGTGAGCCGAGTTGCCTGTGATGCAGTGCGCCTGCCGATCCCCGGCACGCTGGACCACGAACACGTCAGGCCCGCCCCTGCGCAGCCAGGCCACACTGATCACCTTCCGACACCGGCGTGTGTCAAGGAGGGCCCACCACGTGCCAGCGCAAGCTCCAAGCCAGAGGCCCGCAAACTTGGCAGTCAGCTCAGACCACCAGGCCTCCACGACACAGGCCCGCTTTATTCCCTTTTCGTTGACGTACTCCACTGCCGCCCCCGGACTACTCTTCGGACCATTAGGTCCCACATGTGGAACTGTGTCTTGAGTCATGAATGGCAGTGACCCCATATCCCGGCCAGCGGCCACAGCACCAGACCCCCCCAGTTCAGTGAGGCATAGTTCCATATGGGCATCTTGCGACACGTGGTGCCACTAACCCTGTTCAACGCCAGCCTGCTACACGTGGTGCCACTGAACCTGAACTACGCAGGCCGGTGGGGCCATCCAACCTATGCCGGCGACACAAAGTGAATGGGCCGTGCTGACCGCTGCCTCAGGCCTACACCACGGTCAGGTAGGTCACACATTTGGAACTGAGTCTTGATTACACCATGGCAGTGAACATTACTTAAGGCAGAGAACTATTCACCATACACCCTTCTATGTGGTGGCAACAAGTAGGGGCATGGCATCACAACCACACGTGTCTGTGGGCCTACGCGGACCACTGCCCTCGGCCTACGCTGCGCTCGAGTGGGATCACAGAATTGTAACTGAACATCGGTAATTCAAAAGGCTGAATACATGTCTTCGCACGCACGGAGGGGCATAAGAGGATGATGCGTTGCAGGCCGGAGGGAACAGGATCATCGTCACTTGAACACTAACGACAACTGCCACTGTGTCACTAACTCTGTGCCCCGCGAGCCAACAACAGGTGGCTGTGGGCCCATGCTGACCGCTGCCTCCGGCCTACACTGCGGTCCAGTAGGTCACAGAGACTTGATTTGGCAATGTTGGAGTTCACATCTGTGTACCGGCATCATCGCAGACTGCATCCCCTCTGAGCACCTGTGCCACTAAGTGTGTTCCCCGACATTCATGGACACTCACTGGTCATACATTTGTGGCGTTTGTGTCAATGGAATAGGGGCTAGTTTACATCCTCATGTAGCTGATCCCGAATTGTTGGTGACAACGAGGGTTGCGCTTTCCACTCCTCAATTTGCTGCTTCCGGATAACATCAGACCTTCCGCATCATGCCCTGGAGGACACCTTCCACTATCCCCCGCAACACTCCGCAACATACACCTTGGACATTGATGGGGACCCGCTCAGGTCACATGGCCCATCTGACTGCACCGCAAGTCACCGTCCCGTGGCTGGGTGCCTTTGACGGCCACAGTGCATCCGGGGCCACTAACTCTGTGCTGGTCACGCCTGGGACCCCTTCTTCTGAGACATTGAATGGCCTCTGTAGCGATGGTCTTGGGGTCATCAACGCCATGTGTCTGTGGCCCTGCACTGTCCGCCTCCTCCGGGCCCAGCTGTGGGCCACAAGGGCCCACACATGGCATCGAGTCTTGACCGGCCCGGACGTCGCATCACCGCAGGAGGTACACGCCACCACGGCAAGGACCACCTCCAACCGCCATCTGCCAGAGTCGAAAGGGTGGTCCTGACAGACCTACGGAGTTGCCCAGACCTGTCGTGGATGCCATCATCGGCCTGCTGCCCTGCTCAGCACTCCAGGTGCCAGTGACTCAGTGCACCGCAAGCCATTGTCTGTTACTGATTGAGTTTTGTGCTGTTGTGAGGTTGCGCAGCAATGTCACCTCATGCAGTGTGGGAGACCTGGGACATTGATGAGGAAGTTGATGCAGGTGTACCACACCCCACTGCATCTGCATCAGGACTAACCCTAAGGGACACAATCCTAGCAATTCCTTCGCATGAGCGCGCTCTTCTCTAGTGACCCTACCTCAGCTCACAACTCAACTCACGGAACGTCCAGACTGAATATTGGGTGACCTCTGTCCTTACTACCGATCCCTCCATGTTGCTCTGCAATTGACTCTGTTATGCTGGTGTTTTCTGTTTCCATTGCACTGGTGTCCACTGTTCAGGTTGTTGGCAGCACCAAGCACTCCGTGCGGGCTGGCTTATACTCACCCCATACACATCCAGCACAGGCGTCACTGTACATGTGGCCCTGCCAATAAAGGGGCCGGGCGCACGTGCCCATAGCCAGTTCAACATGATATGTGCATGTGTCTCTGTGGAGGTGTGGGTCTCCTTTGTGGGGTGTAGGTGGTCCCTGAAGGGTATTGGACACCCACGTATGTGTTCCACTTCGCATTCCATGGGTTAGGCAACACCCTCACCTGTTGGGCCACCTCCTTTTGGCGTTCGGCCACCTGGCATTGGGGTGCCATGTGTGGGTGGGTGACGTGTTGTGAGGCAGCCGTGATTGCGGGTGCTTCATGCTGTGTGGTCTGTTGCAGAGTCTGGGTTCTCCTCTGAGTAGCTTGTCTGCCCTGGTGGTGGGTTGTGTGGGATGTCCATGGGCTGTTGTAGGGCGACGGTGTCGGGGGTGTGGTGTTCGTCTCGGGCATCACTGATGGGTTGTCTGTTCAGACCTGCTGGAGGTGTTGTTTGTCCCTCTGCATTGTGAAGGGGAGGTGCATGTTGGCATTGTGTTGGCGCCTTGTTCTTGTCGACATGCAGACTGTGTGACAATGTACATTGTGACTGTTTGGGCGGTGGTGGCTATTTGAGTTGGGGCAGTGTACATTTGGCCTACATGGCTGATGTGGGGTTGTAGGGGTAGATGTGCATCTCACAGTTCCCTGCTCTGTCCAATGTGATTGTTCTGTTTCTGCGCCTGGGTGGACCCAGTTGTGTCCCCTGTTCTGCAGTGTGGGTGTTGCACTTTGTGCCACATTGTCATGGTATGTGCTGTGATTGCTATGTGTGTGTGCTGCAGTGTGCTACGGGGATGGGGGACATGTCCCTGGGTACTTGTGGATGTGCAGTGTGCTACACCTCATTGTGCATGTGTGGCATTGTGCCCATCACCCCCTGTCCCCCCAGTCCCTGTTGGATCCTCACCCTGTTGTTGTTGTGTCAGGTCCTGTCGAGCTGTGTCTGTACTCCCTGCTCCTTGCACCCTCTCCACACTGATGACTGTGGCCTGGCTTTCCTCCTGCTCCTCCTGTGTCGCTGGACTGCCACCTCCTGTCGCCGTTGCTGCCTTCCTGTTGGCAGCGGGTTTGTGCCTGGTTTCGGTTGTCACCTCCTGGCGGAGCCTCTTGGCCTCCTGGATTGGCCTCCTGGGCTCTGCGACTGCATTCCAGGGGGTCTGCTTGTGGGTCATTTGCTGGTAGTGTTCTGTCGCCTCCGTGGCCTTGGTCTTGTTTTCCTGCGGTCTGCACCCCGTCTTCCTCTCCATTTTCTCCTTGGCCTTCCCCGAGCCAGTTGTTCCTTGCTGGTGGTCTGTGGGGGTTGTGGGGTTCGCGTTGCCCTCTGCGCTTGGTCAGGGTGCATGGATGTTGCTACGTGCTTTGGCTTGTTTCTGGTGTGTTGTGCCTGTGGTTTTTATGGTGCAATTTCCCACCAGACACGTGGGAGTTGCAGGCCTGAGGCTGCTTTTCGCAGCTTTTTGTACCGCGATTGGCCTCATCGCATGATTTCTCGCGCTCGCGTTTCGCATTTTTTGGGCGTGGTGTTGATTTACACGCTGGCATTTGACGCGTTATCTGGTGACTATCGCATGGTACCGCCTTGTTGTGAATCCCATGTTGACACGGGGTTATTTTCCCGTGATAAGCTGCGTTATTGGAAGTTGCGTTACGCTACTCTTGCCGTAGTTATCACACGTTCTTGTGAATATACCCCACAGTGTATTTAATACATTTGTCAATCCAGGCCTTCCAGAGACTTCAGAGACGGGGCATCGGCGTGTTTCGGCCTTTAGATTATAGGCCTTTTCAGGACATAATCGGTTTCACGTGTGCAGGGAAGACCCCAGAGTCGCGGGACCAACATCCGGTTGGTTAGGTTTGTTGGCTCTTCACATTCGAGTCAAGCTCTGTGGTTTCTGGGAACAGCGGAGTGCCTTATTCCTCTGAAGCCACCAACCGGATGTTGGTCCCGCGACTCTGGGGTCTTCCCTGCACACGTGAAACTGACGTTGGTGACTGGCGGTTCCAGTGGCATTGGGAAATGTATAGAAATAGAATGCTATAAACAAGGTGCATTTATAACTCTTGTTGCACGAGACGAGGTAACCGACGGGTTGTGTAATAATTCCCCGCATGCTTGTAGCTGAGGATTTGGATTTCTTCTCACTTGGCTTTGTCCAAGATAGAGATATCTCTGTACTCCTTCTTTCATTATGTCCTAAAGAGGCCTATAATCTAAAGGCCGAAACGCGTCGACACAATAGGAGTCTTCATTTTAGGGACCAGATTTGGTGTTGTACTGAATTTTGTAATGTTTTGTCGTAATTTTTGTATATAGTGAAACTGTATGTTTTATGTACCACTACCTACAGGTACTCTATTTGAGTCTGGACAAAGTGTGAATACTGGAGAGATCCAATAAAAGAAAGATCTCGAAATGCTCGAGCTGGTCTATGATTAATTGATGTAATCATTAGATATAATAATAACTGTATTTTTTCCTGCTTCTCAGCTGTTTCCAGTCATGAATATTAATGAGGCATACAATTTGCGACCCCATTAGGAATCGCAAACAGTATCTGAGACACTGTTGTACTTTCCAATTTGCGAGTCGCAAATTGCGAGTTGCAAATCGGTAGGGTCATACATCTGGCCCATAAAGACATGCTATATACATGTTTGCAAGGTATGGGAGACTGAATGCATATGGGCTTTTGCAGGCAATGCTTGTGGCAATATCAGGGTATATAACAGAAAGCATTGGCCCAGCAGACCCTAAAACAGTCCCACAACCAGCAAAACAAACGGCCCACACACATCCCTGTCAGGCCAGCTCAACTGCCGCTGCCTGATTGTCCTTTTTTGAAAAAAATGTGTTTATTACATTTTTGATAAACAAGACCATACAAAGAAATAGCATTGCACATAGGTACAAAAGTTATGGACTTAGTACATGGCATCTCATGATATGGAAGCAAGGCTAGAGGAGAATAACAGCTTTGTATAATTGGAAAGGCATGGCAAACAAGTCTCATGGTATTGAGTACTGTGAAAATATTCCAGGAGAATTCAGAAGATGTGGTGAGATGTTGTAAGGTGCATTGGCAGCATATTCTTCATCTTGAGCCATCCGACTCCCGGGTGAATAGGTAGCATCTTAAAAGTTGCCAAACATCCTTAAGCCTAGAGGTGAGGGGTTGTAGTTGCGCAGAGTCCTCACTGATTTTGTCACATTGGGTCATGCATGTGAGCCATGCCGAGTCAGTGGGGATACGTCCGCTTCCTAAGTGCAGGGCCAACTCCCGTTTACCAAGTAATAGTGCCACAGATGTGAAGCTGCGGTCAGATTTGGGGATGTCTTGGGTGTACCCAGGCAGCACCACCAAAGGGTCAGGTGTGACCTCGGTGTCCGACATAGTGGAGATTAATGCAAAGATAGTGATCCAGTATCGTCCTATGCGTGGGCATGTGTGGGCACCTCCAGGTTAAGTGTGGAAAAGTAGCGTCCAGAGCGTGACACTTGGGACGTTAGGTCAAGCATGTAGGGTCAAATTGCGCGATGTCTGTTGGAGTGATGTATGCCCGATGCAGGAACTTAAAATGCCTGATTGCCCTTTATGACAGGCTGACCCTGGAATTCAGAACTCTCTCACATGTATAGGCCTAACCTCTTCATTGAGTAACTTAGAAATTTTTACAGTAACCTCTGGGATCTCGGCCTTTAAGTCTTTTTATGGGCTGGCTTGACAGTGCAGCTGTCGTCAGACAGTTATGTGAGCAACTTTACAGTGGGGCTCAGCCCTCATAATGGAAGAAGCCAAGAGTAGATGTTTTGATTGGGCAGAAGTTGTGTACGTCCACAAAAAAGTGCTTGTCCTCCACGCAGCTGTGATCATTTTGTTTATTTATCCAGCTTCCTAAGCTTGAACTTTCAGGGGCACGCACATGACTTTGGAATGCTATTAAAGTGTCTTAGATAACTAGATAATTTATGTTGTTTTTCGCTGGTAGCTGCACAGAAGGGAGGCAGGCAGTCATTAACCTACATGGATTTTTAGATCTGGTTTGTAATGCACCATATTGCCATGCAACAGTCCTTTGACGCCAGACCTATTGGCATTGCCAATGCTTGTTCAGTGTTGTGTTGATGTAAAGCCGCATAGTACTCTGCGCTGGGATACCGGCTCTTGTCACTAAATGAACGACACAGTGCCGTGCTGTGTATTGTGTGTGTAAAGAGGGTCTCATTCAGGGGCTGCTTGACATCTGTGTCCAGGCAGTGCCCACCATTCTTTTTCCCTCACCCCTCTGAGGGGCAGAAGGTTCAGCGCTGCCTCTTCTGCGCAGACCCTCAGATTGACAGGGGACAAAACACAAGTGTCTGTCTTCAAAAACACGAGTAGAACTACATTGATAGATTTACACATCTACCTTTACACTTTTTTCTTATTCACAAAACTTCTCAGAAGTAGGCTTTTAAAGCTGCTCCAGTCGCTGCTTTCCAGTTTTCCAGGTGAACTCCTTGGAAAGTTGTGAACTTCTCAGGCATAGAGATCTTCCCAACAGGAACCTGGGAAGGGAACCTTGATACACACGCGCACCCCCAATGCAGGAACCTCTTTTTGCAAAAGCTGCAGCAACACAACAGAGAAGATTGAGCGCTTCTTATTTTTACTGATCCAACACACAAAGGACCCGGCCCCTGAGTTTGAATCTTGGAATGAGGAATTATCCAAATGCCCCATGGGTTTTGAAATCTGACACGAGTAGGCGAGTTGTGTGTGCTTTGAGTTAGTACTTGTTTTCTGCTTGGGTTTTAAGGGGATGAGCTCCCCTATCTCTGGCACAGATGGTTTAAGGAGTAGTTCAGTGTTTTGGTACTGGGCTCACAACCTGTTTTCCACCATCCTTATTTTCCCACTTCCCTCTTGCTGCTCCAGGTGCCTCAAGCTTTAGGTATTGTACTGTTTTTTTCTTCGGTGGTGCCAAGTTAATACTATATTTATCCAAGTTCACGTCCAGATCCAATTTATAGGTTTTTGTTACTTAGGAATTTGATGCTGATGACGAATTGGTTACAAATGGAAAATGGCATACATCCTGAACTAATCTATTTGTATTTAATAGGGGATTTTATCATAGATGATGGTTAATGTGATGGCCATGAGAAGGCCTAGGATGTACTCGTGAATGTACTTGGACCTCCTTTGGAGGTTTTATGACACCGGCACCTGTTATTGATAGGAACTAGTCTTGTTCTTTTGTAAAGTATCCCCTGCACTATAACCTTTGTTCTGCATATGTGCCTTTTACAGTATTTTATAGATTTGTAAACAATGTTTTTTTAAAAATGTTTTCTAATGTACGTTTATGGTCAATATTGACCGAAATAAAGAATGAAAGTGGACATTTTATCTTTTCTTTATTTTTTTTCCACAGATAATATATTTTTCCCTTTGGAGAAAGCCCCTCCCCAGGAGGTGTGAGATGTTCCTTTCGTTGGCAGATATAGAAGGGGATTTACTTCAGCTCTTTGCTGAAGCACATCTCTGAACATTTCCAGGGCAGGAAAGGGTCTGTGTTTGTGGCCATTAACAAATTCACAAGGCAAACCACAGCCCGCTGGGCCCACTTCCCACCCCTTGCACGGGAATCATACCTGCTTCATTGCACGTAGACGTGGTATAGGATTATGCAGGTGTTAAATGATTTAGACAGGGCACAAGTGCTGAAAAAATAGGTGGGAGGACTCATCAAGCTAGGCAATGGTTAATTGAAGTCGCAGGAAGTGACATGGCAGTAATGAACGTCACAGGAAGTGACACGCCTGTGCCCATTTTCAATGCAGGGTCCCCAAAGCGCGCTCTGGGCCAGCAGTACAGTGCCACGTTTATGCTGTCTCGCCTGGTGCAATGGCCCTCTCTGTGCCACGCCTCGCTGTGGCTTCTACTGAGGTGGGGGGGGGGGGGGGGAGGGGTGGTAAGTCCCCCAGAGAAGACATGTTTTTCAGGTCCATTCATAAGTAGCTTAACAAGCCCAGGTTTTGTCTTTTAATTCTGCTCTATGTAGTTAGGTATTTTTTCAATGGAAGAGAAAGGACCCAGAATACAAAGCAAAAACCTGGGCTGGATGGCTGAATAGAGCATGGCCCTGGGAAACGTAAGATCTCTATTAGGAGGGATTGGTGTTTGTGTTAATGCTAAGGGTTTAAGGAGACTGGGTCACTCTATTTTGTCTCTCTTGTACACTTTATCCTCTCTCTCCATCACCCTCTCCTTTCCTATCCCAGCGCTGCAAGCCTTGTACGGGGGAGTAAGCACTATAGAAATTCTCATACCATACCTTTCTAACCTAACTCCATTTCTTCCCTCCCTCTTTCGTTATCCCTCGTCCTATGCCATTTTCCTGTTCCTATCTGCTTTCCTCTCCTCCTCCCCTGATTGACTTCAAGTTGTCTCTTGTTAGTTATCTATCACTGAAGGGCTGGAGGGATGTGCAGAGGATAGATGGTCCACTCCGATGGGTGGGTAGCTGGTACACTCCCGAAAATTCATGACATGCTGCACCTGCCTGCCAGGCCAGCCAGCAATGCCCATTTATTGAGGCAGATATACGCTTGTCCCTGAGATTTGAAATGCTTGGAGTGGTAACATGTTTGATTTAAAAACTGCACAGACATGGGGTGTGGGGTTTAGAGGAGGCAACAGTTACTTTGCTTCCTAGGATTAACATTAGTCGAATAGAAAAAAAATATCAAGATTTCGAAATGTTACAAGAATTTCAAATACCGACATGTGGCAAATGATAAGCGGCCATTGAGCCTGAGTCACGCATGGAAAAGTGAGCAAATGAGTTTGTCAACGTACGTTTACCAAGGAAAGTATAGAATTACTGTTCTTAATTCCACTTGCATTTAGTTGAGGACATAGTGGTAATGTGTAGTCATGATAATCGCGAAGGTCCCAGGGGGCTGTCGGGATATGTATTTTAAGACCCCAGTCCATGCCTACCGTCAGCATGTTTTCCATGTGTGTAGCGGCGGACTGTCGAGACATGCAGTGTTCCTTCTTCTAATTTCCTTTAGTTCTAAAAACACACAACCCTGTGTGGCGCCTGCAGACGGTACCCCCCCCACCCCACTCCTCTGGTCGTGTTCACACCAACGCTCATGGGGTCTTCAAGAACCCGCAAGTCCACCTGTGAGGTCAGTAAGGTCTGACGACACCAAGACAAAGCACCTCAGAATCACCCCCCTCACCCCCCGAACGCACAGGACCGAGGGAGTCCTCCATTCCGACACAAGCAGGACCACTCCTTCAGCCCCCAAAACCCTAAACCGGACTCTAACCCATGCCTCGCACTTCTTAAACCCCCCCCCCCCCGGTCAAGGAACGGCACCATTTGTCAGAGATACGCCGATGTTATCAGCAGGCTAGAACAGTGGGTTTGGTACCGGCCGCAGAACTGTGTGCACTCAGAAGCACTGACTCCTCCTTCCACCCACCTGGGGGTGGTAAAACTGAAATCACTTTTAAATGGGGTAAATTACTGTATGGGGTTAGTTTATGTCAAATGTCTCGCGTAAAAACTGCTGTAAAGCTCACTTAACAATCGTCAGTATAACCAAGTGTTCGGGGTTCAATGTTTAGGTGACGGAACGGATATCCCATTACATGTTTATAGCACAGTGTACAGAGTAAACCGTCTCTAAGCGCTGCAGTGTTACTGGACGCACAGAAGCGGACACGAGGCGCAAATGGAAAGCACACAGGAGTGGGCCCAGCCCATGTCAACGGTCCCATCCCGTCCTCTGTTTACCTGCGCCCAGAAGGGGCCCGGGCTGGCCCTTAGCTCTCCTAGGGGTCCGGCGGCGGCCTCTAGCCTCACACAATGGTCCCGGGGCTCTCACAGGGTACTTTCCCAGCTCTCCAAGGATCCGGGGGAGGTCAAGCGACTCTCTCCGGGGCAAGGGACTCTCTCTGGTCAGAGGGTCCTCGCAGGGGTCCGGAGAATCTTGTGGGCTCTCCCAAGGTCCAGAGGGGACCAGGCGGCTCCCCCAGGTGTCCGGAAGTGTCCCCTTCCCAGGGGTACACTGAGGCATTGCTGGGTTTCTTTGCGCTGTAACACACTCATGTCTCTGATCTCGAGATCTCTTCCACCCTCATGGCTCTTCCCTTCCCTTTCCTCTCCCATCTTTCCTTCTCCTTCTATTTTGCTCTATTCCTCTCAATTTCTGCATCTAACACTTTCCACTCCTTGGGCTTCATGTACAAAGGATTTTAGCGTGCTTTCAGGAAAAAAAGAATCCCCGTGTAAGTACCCCACCCACTCCCACCTTTAGTCGTTTCTAATTCTTGCAATTGGGCTGCTTTTTTTTAAATGCTTTATTAAAAAGCAACCACAGACATGGTGGTCTGCTGACCACAGCAGGCCACCATCCTTGTGATTGTTACCAATTGTGGTTGGGTCACAAATTGCAACGTAATCCATGCATAATAATGCGGTAGGTCGAATTGCAACCCACACCGATTCTGTATTTTCTTAACCAACCTATTAGTACCTAGGTTGGTTCGCAAGATACAAATGCATGCAGTAAAAGCTGATGCACAAATTACGACCCCTTTCACCGAATGCATTCTTTGTACATAAGGTCTGTTTATATTAAGTAGCGAATTCTAAGAAATCGCTATTTATGATACTGGACTCAGAGTACATAACATTTTGCAATTTCTAAACAGTGAATTTGTATTTTTGGCTATTAAGGAATTAGAAAACGGAGGGGCATATTAGCAAGAACGGCGTTAAAATGATCGCCGCTTTAGCGGCAGGAAACTGCCGCTAAAGCGGCGATAATGGACTTGATAATATGCCCTTGAGAATTCCAATAGAAGCCCAGGATCACAGCAGAACATGGGCTTCTATTGGTATTCTCAAGGGCATATTATCAAGCCCATTATCGCCGCTTTAGCGGCAGTTTCCTGCCGCTAAAGCGGCGATCATTTTAACGCCGTTCTTGCTAATATGCCCCGTACTTTTTAGGTCTCGGCTAGGCAGCGCATGCGCTGTCTCGTCGAGAGATGCTGTATACAGTATAGCGGGGGAAGCTCCGCCCACTACCCCGCCCATCTTTTTCATTGGCTTGTGTGTTTGTCCTCCTAAATGCTGGCTTTTATGCTGGCTTTTGATTGATTTTGAGGCTTGTTAGCCCCTCCTTAGTACGTTCATGTCGTCATTTAATTTCTCCCATGGCTATTGGCCCCTTTACTAGGTTGTTGCACCGGACCTGTTCTATTTTCTTTATTGAGTTTCTCCGAACTCAAACACGACGACGTGCTTCATTCAGCGGCCACGCCCTCTTTCAAGGCAGCGGGACAATGGCGCCTTTCCAACCTCGCCACCGCTGATTTTTCTTCTCATTAAAGATTAGGTGAGTAAAAGAGTTTCACGTGTTTTGGAATCTAGCCGAGATAGGTTTAAGCTATTATTTGATTTCCGAGTCCTTTCCGGTTTGATTACCTTAATGTAATGCATCGTTCAGCTTTTTTGTACGAGGAGCAGAAATGCGGGGGGAGATTTTGGTTACAGTGCGTCATGAGCGGGCTCACGTTTGGACTGTAGCCCGTTGTTCTTGTTCTTCACCACTACTACTACCACGCATATTAAAAAGCATGATCATGGCGACTTTAGAAAACGCTATCGGAGATCGCTACCAGCGACACGACGTTACTGGGAGATAGGATCATGCATGAGCTCTTCACCAATCCTTCGGGCGCTTGGACTTGTTTACTTTATTGTTGCTTGCCGCCCGTCACAACTTGTTTTGATTGCTTCTCCCTTCCGCTTCATGTTATAAGCCCTCCCCCCCACCATCCTAACGCAAACGTTTTCCTTCATCAAACCCCGATTCTTGCAAATTGCGACTCTGTGTAAAATGATACTGTAAACGCAGCTTCGTGAAACTGCCGTGTTCAGGGATGCACTGGGAGGGTTAATGGGAGCACAGCAAGCTTGTTTTTAAAGGGCACCCATGCCGCACTTTCAGTTTAATGGCGCGGGTGCCGTGATTGCTTTGAGGTGTCATGCGCAGCCCTTTTCTGGCACGCGCAATGCTGTGGTTCGCCGTATTTACATTGACAATGTATTTTTTAAAGGGCACCCAAAGCCGCGCTTTCAGTTTAATGACGTGGGTGCCGCAATTGCATAGAGGTGTCATGCGCAGCCCTTCACTGGCACTGTTCGCCGTATTTACATTAACAATTTTTTTTTTTAAGCGCACCCATGCCGCACTTTCAGTTTAATGGATCGGGTGTTGCGATTGCATAACGTTGTTATTATGTGCAGCAGCCCTTCATTGGCCTGCGCAATGCCACTATTCACCGTATTCACATTAACAATTGTTTGTGCCTCCAACCTAACCTGAGGAATGGCACATTATTTCACGAGCGTTTATTCTGTGAACCTTCCCGCTGTCAGTTCTTCGAGGTGAGGCTCCCCTGACGTTGCAATTCCTTTACTATTTAACTATAATTGATGTCTAAGTGGACTAGTAGTTTCACAACCAGGCTTAAACGTGGAGTCCTCTCACACGTGCTCTCTGCTGCCTTCTGGGATGTTAAGACCTGGGCTTGCCTGGGCAGCTTCTCTCGAGCGACGTTAGTTTTCGCCCTGCAGTATTCATTGTTTCCTTGTCCCATTATTGACGTCCAGTGGAAAGCTATTTGTGATGAAGAAGGGGGGATGGACCACTCTGAGAACCGAACCAACCTAGAGTCTTGTACAGCATTTAGAGAGGATGGCTAAACGGAAATAAACAAATACAGCCAACATCATGGATTCAGGGTTTTTTTCAGTTTTATATAGCGCGAACTAGTGGCCCTAGGAATTGAAACGTCTATATGGTCACCAGTTACTTTAAACAAGGAGATGTTAATTATGTTTTTTAGGTATGGGGAGATTGAGTGATTTGCCCAGAATCACAGGATGTTCAGGTGGGGCTGTACATATTTTTAATACATCTCAGTTTACCCCAGAGGTCAAGTGATTCATTTTCCTATCCCTCCTAAGTACCTTTTGTGCACCAGGATGAGTGTCATTGCACTTTATTTTTACATGCTTGTTAGCCAGGGCCGTTTCTAGGTGTTTTGCCGCCCTAGGCGAGAATTGAAAAATGCCGCCCCCTCCCTTTTACTATCATCACTCTCTCCCCCTGTCATCCAGGCTAGAAGAATTAATGCATTAGATCACAAAATGTGCCTCGTTATGCCGCATAATTTGCCTTTTTTTGACGCATAATTTAGCCAACTCTCCGCATAATTTGGTTCCCCCTGCGGCTTAATTTCAAGTGGCCCTGAGTATAAATAACACCAACAATCAAAGAGCACATGGCAAAACAGCTGAGTAGGTTAACCGCTTGCTGCAGAGATCTGCAGTGTTAGCTGGTCACAAATTGAAATATTTGCACAGTCTACTCAGCCTTTTATCTTTCCAAGTTAAAAAGGAGTGCCTTTGTGTTGAGTAATATTGACCTATTATCTAAGCCCCAAGGCACAATTTAATTAGCGATGTATGTTTTGTAAGTGGGCGTATAGATCGCAAACGTAGCCGTAGAACATCACAGCGCGGTACAATAGTTGCCTGGGTACATTTGAGTGGTAAATCAAATAGAGCTGCCAAACTGACTCTAGAACCAGGTGGATTGGAGAGTCTCGCTATATGATTTTATTCACGCAGGTCAAGCATCACACGCTTCATATCTAGCCGCCGCTATGTCTCGCCGCATAAATCGTGACAAACAACCCCAAAAGCTAAAGCGCAAGAGGCAGAGCACAATGTGAACTTGTTTTTATTGCAGGTTAGAAAATAAATTATGGCTATTCGTCTTTTTTTCACTATTTCCAGACCATAATAAGACCGGAACCTGTATTTTGGGCTGAAAAAACAAAAACGAATTTCAGATTGACGTGATGGGAAAAAAAAGCCTCTTGGCACCATATATTTTTTTTATGTGTGGCATGCAATTAGCCACCTGTTTGCACTGCTTAAAAACAAATGAAATTCGTGAATTATAAACCAATTACCTGACACGGTTATTTTATTTCCTAGGCACCAGAGCAGCCGACACAAACAGTCCGCCCCCGCGCGCCGAGAGAGGGTGGTGCGACGTGCGAGACGTAGTCACCGTCACTGGCTGCTGCATAAAGCACCGCTCGGGGACTGGCCAAAAATGATGACCAGGGACATCATTGGTAGCGCTTTCCCTCGCTACAAGATTGACGGCCCTGGGGACCCACACACTGGTACTGCCGGCCCGCTCCACACACCACTATGCTAGGGTGCGCTGCGCAGCATGTATAAGCAGGTGCGCTTGCACTCACATACAGGTGCTGCTGCCAGACCATGAGGCAAAAAAGTTGCATAGTGCAGTAAAACTTTTTATGATGCAGCCCATCTCTGAATGACTTTTTGTGAATCTAGGCCCTGATTCCTTACTGCTCATACAGAATGAGTCTCCCAATAAGTTGCAGTGATCTACGACATGGATTCTGAAAGAAATTCTGTTTGACACTTTAAGAAAGAGCTTGTTGTGCTGTATGTTGTGCTCCTTTCCGCTTTGCTATCTCTGACGACCCCCTTTATCTCCACTTCTCCACGTTTTTCTTTCTATTTTACTTTCCCATTTGTCACTTGGAGCACTGCAAAGTGTTCCTTGCAAACTTAGTGATGTTATTTGTAGCTTTTCTTACTTTTTTTACGTTCACTTACATGTGTACTCTTTTCCATGTGTCTGCACGAGAATGGTGACATTATTTATACTGCTTTTAAAGGTTATGAAAAGGGTTCCCTGTGGTTTCTTTACAATACTGAAATTATACAAATGAAAAGAAGGATAACATACGTAAAGAACTTCACCTGCTACTTCTGTGAAATGAATGCAGACTGTTCCAGTGGGCATTATATGGATGCACAAATTTTAAAAAAAATCCCCCTTTTGCAGCCCTAGCCATTTTGCTGCCCTAGGCAGCCGCCTAGTCTTGCCTAATGGTAGAAACGGCCCTGTTGTTAGCCACGGGTTGGGGCGCACGGCGAGTCAACTTTTGCTCCAGGAAAGAACCCTTCGCCACCCTTCCTTTGCTCTCTCTCTGTGTAGCTGCCCTCTTGCACAGCATCCAGGCGCGCAACGCATTGGGCTCAAAGGGCTTCAGCCCTCCGCCCCCTCCGTCATGTGTGTCAGCCCGGGCTGAGACAGCTTCCCGGGCACACACAGCCGCATCCGAGCACTTCACAGGTCTTTAAAAGACCATTTGCTTGTTAATGAGGCTTTGTTGTTTTTCACCCCTTCTTAGGGCCCCTGCATCTCCACCCTGCCTTTTGCTGGAAGAATCAGCCCTCTCCCAAATTTTTAGTAGCCCTTCCCCTAAAATTTGGCTCTAGTCGTTCCTCTGTGCTCCACTGCACAGCATCCATGCCCCCCTCCTTCGGTGAGTGCCAGCTGTGGTGCTCAGAAAATGGGATCCGTGAAAGCTGCAGGAGAAGCCGGCGCTCCTCGTGGGACTCTGTGTCAGTCCAGAAGAGGATGCTCTTTGTGAGTGGTGTGTGTGGCTTGCTGCTTGTTGCCTGGCTCAGGATGATGCCTGCTAACGGTGCTGAGTCTTCGTTTCCGGCATTGGTGGGTGCATTTGTGTTACATGTGCACCTGTTATGCAGTGCTACAAACACCATTTAGGATTGCTTTCTGGTGTAAACCCTTGTGCTCTCCAGCTGTAGGTGTGCTTAGGTCACCAAACTGATTTATGTTCCATTTCCGAATGTGGACAAGCAATAGTTCTCTTTCATTTTTTAAGCATCACTGAAGTTAGAAAGCTTAGGCTACATTGATTTTCATAGACAGGCAGAGTGAGGAAGGTTGTGTAGTTCAGAGGGACATGAGCAGGATCTCCTGACTGCCAACTTAAATACATTGGTGAAGAACTCTGGAAAGAAAGTTGTCGGCTTGCAGCATTTTTCAGAGGTGGCAGAACATAAACAAAATATTTGCTCAGCCGTTTCAAGATGAATTTTGCATCTGTTTGCAAGTCAAAACCAAGACTTGATCAACAAATTAGAGGGGTCACAAAAAACAACCCCTGCAGTCTGATTTCATCCTTTGAAAGATTTTTTCTCCAGACACCAGGTCCTGGGAGTCATTACAGTTTGAGCGAGAATAGAGCCCTAACAGTACCAATCTATTGTGACTGTACCATTAGTGCCTAACATGGAATAGAGAACTTGCCTCCTACCTGAATGGCTACTAACTCTTGTATGAAGACCCTGCCCTCCAACTACAACAGTTTGCATATTCAATGTTTTTTTTTTTAATGAATGTCCTCTGTTAAGGGCAGCGTTTTGATCAACAAAAGGTTCTGAATATGCCAGTGACTAGGTCATGCCAGAGTTTAGTATATACCACTGCATTGTGCCATAGCTCGGTTTCTTACATGAGTTTCCAAAGAATCAGTTTGTGTAATGCATTGGCATATATACTTTTAAGCATTTGCTCAATGTCACAAAATGTTTTCAAATAAAGCCGGATTTTATTTGTGCTCCAGTGCCCAGGTTGCCAACTGAAGATCAACGAGACCACTCAGTCTGAGCTTCGCCACTTAAGCACTTTGTATAAGTCTTGGGTTGATCACATGCTCTAAGTGTGCCTCAGTCCCCTTCTTTGCACAATTGTGAACATCTCTCCAGTTCTATATGGTTCAATATCTGCTTTTCTATTTACATTTAAATGAACTATGTTAGGTCTTGTGAGAGTCAAAATGTTATGCGCCCGATTATCAAAGTTATTTTTGTAACTAAGCTTAGCTTACTCATGCAAAAGGTAGTTTTTTATGTTCACAAAATGATTAACTCACATGAAGATTGTGTGTGAATAAATCAAATAAGACCTGGAAGCAGGTGAGAAGTAGTAATTTCAGGGCTGGAATGCACAGTGAGTTTGTGCACACCCAAAAACCTGCATGTTTAAGGGTATTATATTTCCAACTTCCCTCTAACTCATTCCCACCATGCAAAAGGTTGCAAATCTACTCCTGACAAGGGCAGTAGTAAAACATTTTCTAGAGTGAGAAGGGACCAACCCTTGCAAAAAGAAGGGGCGATGTAGGTAAAGGAGTTTCTCCATTAAGGAAAATATTTCCTATTGTAGAAAAAAGAAAACAAAGTTTTAACAAATGAATTTGCACTGGTTTCGCAAAAGCAGATGTGCAGGTGTATATTTGCCCATGTCAAATGGAATTCAGAGAAGTTTGCTAAGTGTGTGATATCCAGGCTAACTTCTGTAAGCTCTTATGAATTCCCCCAAGTTATAAATCTGCAGGCCTGAAAGGTTATAGAGCTGCAGTTGCACATTTGTGACTTGCTTTATGAACGAGTCCTCTAATTTCTTTTTTTTCTTTCTTTGTTTCTTCATGGTAGATCTGAAACACCAGTAGAGCTTGGGAAGAGACAGTTGCAGGTCATGCTTGACCAGCTTACTGTTAGGGCTTGTGCAGTGGCAGTCAAAAGTCATGCTCTTGATATCGTGGTAGTACCAGGAATGAATAAGTCAAAAGTCAAGCCCCTGCCTCTGATCGGACTGTGTGACTGCTGTAGAGTTGAGTGCAATAGTGTTCTTCACAAGTCAAGCCTTTGCTTCTGAAACAATGATAGGATCTATTACACCATGCCTCGCTTGAGGCCTCGCCTATTAAGTTGCTGACCCTAGAAGAAAAGAACTCTAATTCCTATTCGTCTCTTTCCAAGGGCTGGTTTGATTGGCCTTGGGGGTTCATAGAAATCGATGCATGACCCCTAGATGTTTCAGCACCCAGGCTAATGTGCTGCATAGCTAAATACATATAAGGTCCCAAAGCCGAGACCGATTGCATTGCAAATGCTTGTTATACATGAGGTCACTTATCTCAATTCTCTCACCACACTTCTCCGTCCACCCAGAGCAAACCTCAGATTAGAGCGAAGGAGGAGTGCTGCTGAAAAGGCTGTCTTGGTGTACCAAGTAATTTACAGGTTATAATGACAGTAAGATAACTCTGGTGGTGAATGCACTTGCTGGAGAGATCGGCTTTCAGTCTTGTCACAGGTTTGAATCTTTATAAAATAACATAGAGGGTGAATGGGCCTGCTGCAAAGCATGCCCTGTTATATGCAGCTCAGTGGGTTATTGCTTTTGCTGCATCATTCCTTGAGTTACCTTTTTTTCTATAGCTCAGTTATTGATGAACCTGCATCCATGAAAGTCATGCAAAATGCAAGGCATAAGTGTAGAAGGTTTTTGTTCTCAATGTTTCCTTATTTCAAGGTTGCTAAAAAGGACTCCTTTGGGTAGTAATAAAGACTATAACGTATAAAGTAACTGCTATCTAAATAGATATTAGTCTAATTGTTCATGTAGACTGATATATCTGACCTTCGTGCCGTATATGTCTCAAACATGCAGGGATAGAAAAGTCAGAAACCTGCCACCAAATATCATAGCTTCTCTCCTAAGCACTTGTGAAATAATAAGGCGAGTACCCCAGTTTCCTTGATTGTGTTGACAGGCATTAGGTTCCACCAGGCTCCCAGGCCGTGATCATACCTGAACAAAGAGAGCGTTGTTGGTTCTTTAAGTATGACATTTGTGTTGTCACAGCTACATTATCGATAACCAGGTAATCAAGGATCTTAAAATAAATGTAGATTGGTTCTCCCATGAATGTGCTTTTCCCTAACAGATACATATTATCAAGTGGAATACAGGAAGTACACCATAATGCCAGTAGGTCCCGCAAATGAGGAATCCCGCTGGATTGGACCTTTGACAACACTAGTAGTGAAGAGGATATAATTTACGATCAACCTTCTACATCAACAGGGTAGAGGGTCCATTTTGCTCCTCAAAATCGGCAACCCGCCAATGACCTGGGGAATCTACTCAGGTCTTTTTCACAAATTCTTTCAGGCCAACACCAAGGGCCCACTCTAGCTGTTCTCATCTAACCTTCAGAAAGCATTTACACCTGGGTCTTCTGCAGTGGTGCCTGAGGTTGCTACATTTGAACAGACGGTGCTTGACAAAGTGACTGGCATGGCGAAGGCCAAACCACACATGTTCCAGAACATAATGAAGGACGAAAGACTGGCTATTAAAAGTCTTCAGGATAATAAGCCATATAGTGATTAAATTAGCAGACAAAGGTGGTGCTATAGTTATTCTGAATTTCAGTGACTTGGAGGCTGAAGCGTTAAAATTGAGTGTCAGGAAAACAATGCATTCCCTAAGACAGACCTCCCGCCAGAACTTATCTCAATAATAAAGACTATGGTTAAAAATGCTAAAGGCAAAGCGAAGCAGGGGATAACCAGGGAAGAAAAAGGATTTCTACTCAATACTGATCCACGAGTGCCGGTGTTTTAATCTTACCTAAGATACATAAGTCCCAACGTCCACCACCGAGGAGACCCATAGCATCGGGCATCAATTTGGTCCTGGAGCCTTTGTATCAATGTGAGGACTTTTTTCTAAGGGAAAGTGTGATCACACATCCTGCTTACCTGAAAGATACCACAGATGTGCTACATCTACTACATAATCTGGTATTTGGCAGTGCTAACCAGCTATTAGTCACTTTGGACATAAAGTCTCTCTATACTAATATCCCTCAAGACGCCACTCTGGGAGCAGCAGCAGCACGAGCTCTGAGCAATCATGAATGGTTTTATGATACACCTCAAACATTTCTCCTGCAAAGCATTGAATTAGCTCTCACGAGGAACTTTTTCAAATTCCAAGGCCAGTGATAACTTCAATTGTTTTGCACTTCGATGGGTGGTACTTTTGCCCTGAGCTTGACTTGTATTCATGTAGGTATGTTCGAGAACAACTATATCTGTCATTACTCCAATCCACATCAGAATCAAGTGACCCTATGGGTAAGGCATATTGATGATGCCCTGTGTACGTGGCCTGGAACTGAAGTACTACAGGATGGAATCTTGAAAAGGATCAACCAGCTGAATCCACACTTAAATTTCACATGAAGGGTCAGTCGCAGTTCTATTACTTGAAATAGTGATAGAAGAGAATCAGCCCATCATAAGAACTTCCTTCTACTTTATACGTCTTACCACCCGAGGGCTTTAAGGGACAACCTTGCAGTTGGTCAGTGACCGAGGTATCGACAAAATTGCTCGGACATTCCTAAATACATGGAACAATCCATAGAATTGGAAACTCGCCTCAGTCAGAGAACATATCCTACGCGCATAATACGACAGGCATGGAAGAGGGCTCTGAACACCTCTAGATCAGCACTATTGAGAAACCATCAGGCCTAAACAAGAACGCATCACAGTGGTGATGACCTTTGACCCACTATCCACTTAGATATGGAGCATCATTACAAAAAACTGAAGCATACTGAATGTTGGACCTCACCATTCACCACCTCCGTAGTTTGTGTTTAGACATGGCCAAAATATTAAAGACCATATTGTAGATATGGTACATAAGCCAGCAGGTATTAATAACCAGAAATGGCAGACCACAGTCCAAGGCCACTACCCGTGTGGTGGCTTTAATGTGTGCAAATTAACCTATGCCACAAAGAGTGTCCCATTTAAAAATGATGGCCGTGCTTGGCTTCAGAAAGCCTTTATGAATTGTAACACCACGTTCATGATTTACAGAATAAAATGGGCTTTTAATCAATTTAACGTTGACTGACTATGGAGAAGGTTAAAACTTGCATCCAGGAGCATATTATTACTATCAAAGCAGGAAGAATTACAACAAAATTAGTCTCACACTTCAAAAATAGGAATCTTAAGTCCACTGATTTGAATGGATAATCCTGAAGCGCTTTGACCCCCACTTTATCAGAGCTCAAAGTATCTTATTAAAAAAAGAGGCAACATTGATTTTTTCTGAAGAAACAAAGAAATTGGCCTGAATCATTTGGTGGAATGGAACAAGATCCATGTATGTTCCACAGAGGGTTACTGTCAGAAGGGGCATCACCCGTGCTTGAGTTTCCTTCACAGATGAGATGACGGCAATAGGCACCCACACATCTGTTATATCTCTTTTCTTTTCCATTAATGCCTGAATCTTTACGCATTATTGTCACTGCTAAACTCTGGGTATTGGTGGAACCCTGATATGAGTTTATGGTATCTAAGAAACTTCCCCTTCATAGATATAGTGTGGTCCCATATGCACTTGTTCACCTAATATAACCCCACATTAAAAATCTCCTTGTGTAAGCTGCTTTTACTGCTTTTTATGTATATTATGATCAGCCCTTTTAGTGCCACAATGGCCTTTCCTAAGGACCAGTTTGTCCTGGGACTCAGATGCCCAAACTTTTATTCGTTTATTCATGTGCATGTTTTCCAAACCTTTTTTGTACCAACGAATGTGGTGGCCTTTTAGTGGTATAATTGAAGTGCCTGGCTGTATCCAGCATGTCTCTGCTGATCGACGGTGGAGCAGCATCATATAGACTCCAGCCCTACACGTCACAGAGATGCAATTATATACATGTACCTGACATTATATTCACTGTGTGCCTTAAATTTTATTAAAATGAGTGAAGCACTTAAACACTTTACTGAAATGTATTCACTGTAGAAACGTGCAATCTATATGTGTACACTAATGTTTAGTTTAAACATGAATCATGTATTCTTTATAACATTTTGCACTTACACTTCAAATTATATTGCATATGTAAACACGTATTCTTTTGTTCACATTTTGCAGTTCATTTAATGGAACACGTGTGCATGTATAACCATGTATTCAAAGTGTACATTAAATGCTCATTTAAGTTAGCCTGACTGCAGGCCTCAGTTGAAATGCTTTTTGCTTCACCAGAATGTTTTCCCTTTTTCCCTTGCAGGTTCATTACCATGATTTACATTAGCTAGTGAAAGGTTTATTGTCTGTATTAGACGCTGATAGAGAGGCCTTGGAGAGACTTGGCATTGAAGGTGGAGGAACAATGGTCAATAGAAGGTTTCTGTTCACCGTGTACTAGAGTGGCAAGATGTTCAAGGCTGAGAACGGCAGCCTTAGTCTGATGCGTTGGGAATTCGGGGCTGTGTTGCAGATACACTCAAATAGTGCTCTGGTTGGTTATTGGTGGTGTGAACAGAGGTAACATGTTTGAATCTTTTGTTTCTTTTATATTAATGCATATATAGTTTTGAGTTAATGTGGTTGGAGCTAGGCATGGGAAGATAGCTTTGCTAGACTTTGAGCGGTACAGACCTCTTTCCTTGCCCTATTCTTGCAAGTGTGAAGCTTTATGCTAAACACTTTGGGGCATATTTACAAGCCCCTATCGCCACAAGAATGTCACGTTTATCGACGTTTCTGTGGCGATAGGGGCTTCACCTTATTAGCAGGGTGGCGTTAAACCACTTAACATGGCTTAACGCTGCCTTGTACATAAGGCCCCCTTTCATGCTGCACTTAGGGTGAAAGGAGTGGGCAATGGGTGTTGCGGTGGGCAATCCGCCGCAACACCCATTGATTTTGACGCTGCCCCATGTTTACAAGAGAGGCGTAATTATGGGGCAGCACCAAAATTAAGACCAGGGAAAACCCGGTCCTAAACAGGCGAAATAAGGAGAAATGCTTTGTTTCTTCTCGTTTTGGTGTTTCTATGTGTGCTGCATTGTGCAGCACACATAGAAACAGCAAAACGGCATGTATGATTGTTTATGTGCAGAAAGGTGTCTCTTCCTGCACATAAGCAATAATTTTAAAAATGAGCAGTTGCAACCTCTTTGTGTGCTGCACAAGCAGCACACATAGAAGTTACAAATCGCCATTTATGATTGTTTATGTGCAGGAAGGAATACCTTCCTGCACATAAACAATAATTTCCCACAATGCAGGCTCCCTTGCACAATGGCACAAGGGTGCCTGCATTGGCGCTAGGCAGCTAAATTTAGCCCCAGTGCAGGAGGGAAAGTACGCACCAAACTGCGAGACACGCCAGGTATGGGAACACATGGAGAGAAATATTGCCTTTCAGCAGGAAGTGGTATAGTCCAAAGCTCTGTTTTTAATATAAAATCAGGGCCTTCGGTGGTCATATCACTGAAAATACAAGATTTGAAAAAAATATTATTGTCTACGGGTGCTCATGGAAGACAATTTCTATGGACTGGAATCTAGAGAATGCTAAAGTGATTCTGGTATTTTACTGACCTCTGCTGGTCGTTTTCTATCAAGAAAGTTAAATAGAGGCAGTTGCCAGGAAAATAAAAAAAAGAAAGTCCCTCAGCAGAAAGCAATTCTGGTGTTTTACTGACGTCTACTGGTCGTTTTCTATCAAGACAGTTAAATATAGGCAGTTGAACAGAAAAAAAGTCCCTAAGCGGAAGCAGACAAGTCCTAGGGCTGATCTCCAGAGATCACAAAGTACATACACATATAAGTATATACTAAAGTATATATAAGAGGTCTCAAATGCTCGACATAATGACACTCTAACTGTTTGCTTCTTCCAGGTTGGTGAACGTGTATATTTTGGTTCCAGTTTTTATCTTCAGATATAGCATTTGGTCAGGCTGCAGGTATGTAACTGGGTTGCTCCATAGTTAACAGTTGTGCTATTCCACCTCACATGCTGGCAGTTAAGATTTTGAACCATCAGTGGGTGCCCCACTCAAGGGGTCATATATTAACAAGGGAATGGTGAAGCGTCGCGTTAAGCAAACATTGCTAACTCCACGCTCTGCCATTCAGAAAACGCAGGGATACGTCATATTCACAAGAATGCGACGCACCCCTGAGTTTCCCCTAGCGCTGGCGCTAAATCTAGCTGCCTTGCTCCAACGCAGGCACCCTTGCACCATAGTGCAAGGGTGTCTACGTTGAGGGGAATGATTGTTTATTTGCAGGAAGGTGTCCCTTCCTGCATATAAACAATCCAGAATGGCGATTTGTAACACCTATGTATGCTGCATTGTGCAGCACACATAGAAGTTGCAAATCGTCATTTTTGAAATGATTGTTTATGTGCAGCAAGAGACACCTTCCTACACATGGCAATTTGTTGTTTCTATGTCTGATGCACAATGCAGCACACATAGACACAGCAAAAACTCCTCTTTTTGCCATGTTAAGACCAGATTTCCCTGGTCTTAATTATGCCGCTGCATCCTATTTATGCCACCCTTGTAAATAGGGGGCAGCATCAAAATTAATGGGTGTTGCGGCAGAACGCCCACAGCAACACCCATTTCCCACCCCTTTCATGCTAAGTGTAGCGTGAAAGGGGGCCTTATTTATAAGTCGGGGTTAAGCCATGGTAAGTGGATTAAGGCCGCCTTGTAAATAAAGCGAAGGGTTTATCCCCACAGGAACGCCATAAAACGTGACGTTCCTGTGGCCATAGGGGCTTGTAAATATGCCCGAAGGTGTCTTTTTGGAGGTAAAACCTGCTTCTCATTTGCAGGTACGGTGGCGGTCTTTAGGTCTATTAATTTTTTCATTACCCTTTTCATGGACACAACAAGGTGGGGCGTTTGATGAGAAGGGTAGATAAAATGTTATTTTTTATAAAACACAGTATATGAGATGTTGAGTGACTACACTTACTTTTGAGCTGGTCACGGTCCTCTACATATGTCCATGGATATCTAAGGGTTGAAACTGCTAAAAAAAACAATAATTATGTGGGCAGGTGGCCATCAAAGAAGAATACTATGTCCACCAGGAGGCTTTCACCCTAGTGGCACATGGTAACTATGATAATTAATTAGTAGTTTTTGGTAGTCATTGAGCTATCAGTCTGATGGATGGGAACTGCTGATTCCTTTCTTCCTGCCTTTTCTCATTTTCGTACAGATCTGCGGTGTACCTTTGGGTGATAAAATGATCCTCCGGCCCTGAAGAAGTTGCCAATATAACTTAAGGCCATGAAACATGTTGGCCAGGCATAATTAACAGGTCGTAACAAGCACTAGTGTTTTAACCATGCACCTTTTTTCCACATTTAATAAAGTGCAGATGGTATATCTGTCTCATTTTTAACAATAGTGATAGAGCGAAATGTTCTTGTGATTTGTAGGGGTGCATCATAATCACTAATAGTCCGCACCCGCATGTACTCAGACATATAGTCGTATATATTCAGTTGTATATCCATGCATGTTTAGTAAAGAATGAATAGTTCGCTGAGACAAAGTGAATCTGCAGTATAATTGTGTTATGATAATTATGTAATGTAATGCTTATTGAATTGTGTGAACATAATGCATAGAGATATTAGTTCGTGTGTAATTCAATTGCAGTAGTTTAAACGTGCACCATATTAAAGTTGCACATGCAATTTATTGTTTGCATATGAATCGTAATGAAAATGCTTATAGGGAAAAGTAAGATGTGTGTTTAAAAGTCATATGTAAAGGCCTGACTACATATATGCTTAGGGAAGGCCTGGTTTATTCTTATGTTAGCTTATTTTGTAGGCAGAGAAAAGTTTCTCTTGGTAAGGCTCTCTGGGCACAAACGGTAGATTTAATTTGCACAGTAGAAGGTTTCTGTTGAACGTATTTTTGTTGCAGGTGCAAGGACACATGTCTCGTTAGTAAAGACTAACTCTTTGTTTTCAAAAGTTAGAGAGATGGGAGGCATGGTACGGGGAGTGCAATGGAATTTAGGGATGATACTTTCAGCGGAGAAGGTGCCTGGGACTCAAGGTCATCGCAACCGTCCAGGATGAAGTAACCGTTTCGATGGAAAAGTACAAGAAAGAAGACCTGGCCAAGGAGGCGTGACAAAGGCGTGTACAATTGTATTGGGGTTTTGTATTAGGGATAGTGCCCTGAGGGAGGAGGCCAGAGAAGAGGTAGGGGAGACCAGAGAGAAGGACAGAGCTGAGCTTAGGTATTATGTGATTGCACTTCTTAGGAAGTCTTCACAGCTGACACCTTTTATTCACTCTTGCCTGGGAAAATCGTTATGCGGGGATGTCACGAAGTGTTAGTGTAGGGACAGCAATTGATTTAAAGCTTGCTTAGATAAATGAAGAGCAACGTAGAAATTGGAGCAATCATAGCTTGGTTGATCCTTCTAGAACTTTCTATTCTCTTTATTCTGAGTCGGATGAGACTCCTGCGTAGGTTATTATTTGTATTAGTGCCCATCTATTTCTTCAACCTCGTGTTGAGGTGCTTGCATGTTCAGTTATTTTTGGCGATAATAAATTCTTAAACTTGAATTCGGAGTCAGTAGTCCTTTCAGATAAAATGAATGCTGTTATATAACCAGATGAGATTCTCTCCTTTACACTATTCAACAGGTAAAAAAGATCTTGGCGACCAGAAGGTTCTTATAAATAATTAGATAAGAATCGGTGTTATCAGTTGGTAGCAGAGTAGGATGGTTACCTTTGATGGTAAGGGGAGATCTAGAGCAAGATAGGAGACTAAGTTGCCCCATAGAGCCCGAGTGACGCAGATCCAGAGGACCGCGGGAGAAAGATGTCGGAGGTTGTTGAAAACTGACGGACAGTGACGGTGCGGCGGAAGTAGCAGTTCGTGGTAGAGTGAGTATGAAAAGAGTGGTGTTTGGTAGATTGCGGTGTTTTATTGTTGTGTGATGTCTTGCGGAGTTGGAACGAGAGTTGTGTGATTGAGAACCGGACCGTGAGCACGCGCGGGACCGGATGATTTATTGTGGTGTAGAATACACCCAGAGTTGAGAACGTTGACCAGAGGTTGTGGGGGTCACGAGACGTCATTGACAGACCCACTGAAGATAGGGAACATATGTGTGAGTGTGTGAATAACCAACGCAGGTCGTAGGTTATTGTGTGCAGAACATCGAGTGATTGAATCCTATCGAGTGTGTTAGAGGCGATTGTCCGGTTGTTTCGCGGACAGACGGTTGCCAGATTGAGGTCAACAAGCTCAAGAGGCTGATCGGTCATTGGTAAGACTGACGGTCAGAGAGGTAATTGTTCGGTAGGACGGACATTATTTCAGAGTATGATTGGGACAGGTGCGAGCGAGAACGAGTGAATTAGAAAGGAGGGGAACTGCTGCGAGCGGAGGAAAAGTGACGTCAGACAAGTGCCGCGCTGCGATAGGCCGGTTGGTGTGAGCCGCGCTGGTATTGGTGGAGTGAAATCAGGAAGCAAGAGCTGACATTTAGAGGGCAAACAAAACGTTGATACATCATGAAATGTTTTAAAGTTTTACGGGAACTTTGTAGAGGTGATAGACATGTGGTTGTTCGGGAAGGAGAGGAAGCTCCTCCCGAGGATACACCAGCACATTATATGGCAAAGAATGTAGGATTGCATACTATAATTTGGCTTGAGAATTGGCATAAAATGACAGAAGCAGAAGGAGAATTGTCGTTTCCACGCTATGGTACTTTCAGGTTAGAGGTGTTGTACCAGCTAAAAAGTATAATGGCTTCTTTACGACCACTACCTAGACCAACACAGTTTGAGGCACTACATGCGTGGATAAGAGCAGCGTATGATAGGAAGAAAGACAGAAGCCAGGAAAGGGTGAAGAAATCGGTCAGGGCATTTCAAGATGCAAGGTGGGATGCATTGGAGAAAAGGTGGAGAGTGGAAACGATCGAAGGAGATAAGTTGTACCCATTGTTAGTACAAAATGGGAAAATAATAAGAATCGATGAGGACGACAGTGATCTAGATGACAGCCTGTTAGACAGGATGTTGGCAGAGAGGCCACCACCATTTAATCCAGATTCAGAAGAGGGAAAGCCGACCCCAGCAGTAACAATTGATGAGAGCCAGAATCAGACTAGCATGAGAGTAGTGGGAAGGATTTCCACAGGAACGGAAGGGGCGACGACGTCCATGATAACACAGCCTCCTGTTGGGAACACCAGGTTACCGGATTCTTTGACAGTACCGGTTACCATTGGCCCTATAGTACCGGTATATGACCCAGACCGAGTGAGAGAAGGGAGCTCCGTACAGACGGGAAGAGAAGAAGTAATCAGTGAGAGTGGGAATGGGTTCGGAGTACGAGTGGTTCATTTCCCAAGACCAATAGACACAAGTACGCCGTTACCGGCTACTGCAGACTCTTCCTTTAGACAAGAAGAGGAGAGACCAGAAAGACCAAGGTCTTTGCGTGAATCCAAGTCAGCTTTGAGGATGTGGACACCAACAGTGACAAACCAAAGTGATAGGATGCAAGGAGATAGGGCACAGAACGTCTCGGAAGACAGACCAAGTTCCAGGAATATGATGGAAGGGAATAGGTCACAAGGACAGAATACTGACTGTGATGAGCGGGATGGCTCGGGTTGTCGAGATGTACTGAGGAGTGCGGTACAGGCAAGGTTACTAGACGTAGTGAGATTGAAAGCAGAGGTAGATGAGATGATTAATGGAGGTCTGCCTTTGGAAAGAATAGAAATTTATGGATCGGATGAACTGCTGTTTATAGCAAAAGACGTGACTCGAAAAGCTAGAATGGCACATGATAGATTGAAGGAATTGGCCAAAAGATATGAGGTAGACTTGAATAAAACTAAAGCGTTGCAGGGGCCACATAGACTACAGTACAGTGACCAGGAGCTGGAGGAGAAAAGACTAACAGGATTAAGGACACACACCAGAGATTTGATTGTAGGGATGAGGATATGGATTTTATTGGACAAATGGGAAGAAAGGTGGTCCAAGAAGAAACCAGCAAAGAAAGCTGAGGGGGAAACGCCGCCTCCAGGAGGGGGCGACGGGTGTTGGAAATTTTCCTTTACGGGAAGTACAGAATGGAGGGTATGTGCATGTGCCGTGGAATAGAGGTGATTTGGCTGCATTTACAAATGATTTTCCTCGGCTGAGGGAGAAACCAGTAGAGTGGTACAAGCAGGTTGAGCGGTTTGTTAAAATTTCAAAAGTACTATGGATTGATTTGAACACCTTGTTTGACATAGTGGTACCGGGAGATTTGTGGACAGCTTGTAAAGTCGCTGTCGAGTGGCCGACTTCGGAACCTGAAAGGGAGCCGGTTACAAATGGCCCATCACCCTTAGTAATGAAAAAGTATGAGCAGGTGATTACATGGCTAAAACTGAAGATTTCACCCCAAGATATAGATTGGGTTAAAATAGATCGGACTGTACAGGAACCCAAAGAAACGGTGCATGAATATTATGAAAGACTTCTGCAAGCTTTTAAACAGTATAGTGGGTTAGATATCTTGGACCCCAAGGATATGGGACAGTTTGTCTCAAAGTTTGTACTGGGTCTGAGAATGGAAATCAGCCTCATGATACAGCACCATTTGATCTGCTGGCAGAACAAGCCACTTGATGAAATATTGAGGTATGCGAGATACTGTAGTGATGAGGTGGAATCGAAACATCGGAAGCTAAAAGACAAATTGATGCTTGTCCAGATGCAGACAGCACAGGGTCAGCCTAGTGGAGGGACTTTAGGAAGGAAACAAGGAAATTTCCAGGGGAATCAGAACGGGCAAGCCCAGGCAAAGGGGAAACCAGTAGACCCCAAGACAGGAGTGGACGTGGCCACATTGAAGAAGACCACGGCGTGTCATCTTTGTCGCCAGGTCGGACATTGGAAACGCGAGTGTCCTTTGAACCCAGCTAATCAGTTGCAGGAAGAGGAAGAGGGGGCTCAGGCACCCGCGCAAGAGGTAGTTAACACAGTAACGAAGCCTAGGACGATGAAAGGGGGGGTATACAGTTCACACGCCCAGGTTCCCCAGGCTCCTAGGATTTCACAAGGAACACGAACATACCAACAGATGCCCCTGTTCGAAGACTATGACGAGAGTAGCTCAGACCCTTTATCCTGACGATGCCTGAGGGGGGAGGAAGACTGCACACTTGGAGCGGTCTTGGAGGTAGACCAGAGAGGACCTTTTGTGGAGGCAGATATTGAGGGTCATCCTGCCACACTTTTGGTTGATACTGGTGCTACCCGGTCTACTGTGAGATCAGCAGTGGTCCCTAACCTACCCCTCTCGGGACAATCAATCCAGGTTGTTGGAGTAGCGAACAAAAGAATAAGCAGCCCATTGACAGAACCGATCCTAGTAAAGATAGGTTCCTTCCAAACTAGACATCAGTTTGTAGTGTGTGATACGAGTCCAGTTTGCCTTTTGGGAAGAGATCTGTTGTGCAAGTTGAACTGCACGATTTATTGTACGCCTCAGGGAGTGGAGGTCCAGACGAGAGATGACGATGCTGACTTTAAAGTTACCAATCAGCATCTATGTATAGATCTGTACCCAATGGTGACGGTGGAAGAACTTCCACCTGATCTGAGAGACGCAGTGTCATCTGTGGTGTGGGATTTCGCAGGCGATGAAATAGGTCTAATCAGAGGGGTTGAACCAGTGCGGATTGAGGTGAAACAGAATGTTGATTTCCGCAGGACACCTCAATACAACCTGTCGCCAGAAACGATTGCAGGGATAAAACCTGTGATCGAGACTTTCATTGAGAAAGGCATTCTGAAAGAGATCAGAGGTAGCCCCTGTAATTCACCCATTATGGGGCTACAGAAACCGAGCGGGAAATACAGGATCGTGCAAGACCTGCGAAAGGTCAACACGATAGTTGTCCCCTGTTGTCCAGTGGTACCGAATGCTTCAGTAATACTGTTCCAGATCCCATGTGAAGCCGAGTGGTTTACGGTTATCGATTTGTGTCAAGCCTTCTTTTCGATACCGCTCCACGAGGAAAGCCAATTTCTTTTTGCGTTCAGGCTGGAAAATCGCGTGTTAACATGGTGTCATATCCCTCAAGGGTATACGGAAAGTCCATCGATCTTTAACCAGATCCTGAAGAAGAATCTCGAGAGTCTTGTGTTGCCGCAGAACTCAGTCCTCGTGCAATACATAGACGACTTGCTCATTGCCTCAGAAACAGAAGATGCTTGCAGAATTGACACTGTAGCCCTGTTGAACCACTTAGCAGAGAATGGACATAAGGTGTCCCCGAACAAGCTGCAGTACTGTTTGAATGAGGTACAGTACTTGGGACACAGATTAGAAAAAGGCAAGAGGAAGGTGTCACCAGATCGAATTGAGGCAATAATGAGCATGGCAGTACCCACCACACAGAGAGAAGTAAGGATGTTCCTGGGAATGGTTGGCTACTGTCGACAGTGGATTCCTAGTTTCTCCTTGAGAGCAAAGCCTTTGCAGAGGCTTACGCACAAGGATGTGAGTGATCCGGTACCATGGGACGAGGAGTGCTTGATGTCATTCCTGAAACTGAGAGAGGAATTGTGCAGTGCTCCGGCACTGGGAATGCCTAACTACAACAAGGCCTTTTCATTGTTCTGTTATGAGAGGGAAGGATGTGCATTAGCAGTGTTAGCTCAGAACCATGGAGGTGTCCGTAGACCAGTTGCCTATTTCTCAGCTACTCTAGATCCAGTAGCTTCTGCGTTGCCCGGATGTCTAAGATCCGTTGCTGCAACCGGTGTCAGCATTGAAAGATGTGAAAGCATTGTAATGGGACATCCATTGACTGTACATGTGCCACATTCGGTTGAGTTATTGATGACCAGGACCAAGACCCAGCACCTAACGAACAATAGGTTAACGAGGTACGAGCAAGTCATACTTGCCGCAGAGAATGTGACTCTGAAAAGGTGCTCTGTCTTAAACCCTGCGACATTGATGCCTACACCGAGCACGGGTGATGAAGATTGTGCGGACCATGATTGTCTCGATGTGACCGAGCTTTGCACCAAACCGAGACCTGACATTGTCGATGAACAATTGTCTGACCCAGATGAAATTTTCTTTGTCGATGGTTCATGCTTAAGAGACAGTGTGGGGCAATTGAGAGCAGCGTTTGCTGTATGTACCATTTCAGGAGTGGTCGAGGCTGCTTGCCTAGAAGGAGTACGTTCCGCGCAGGTAGCTGAGATCATTGCCTTGACCCGTGCCTGTTTGGCCGCTGATCGAATTCGAATCACGATTTACACAGACAGCCAATATGGGTTTGGCGTGGTGCACGACTTCGGGCAGTTATGGTCTCAGAGGGGATTTTTGACATCATCTGGCTCACCCATTCGGAATGGAGAATATGTAAGACAACTGTTGGATGCATTACAGCATCCGAAAGAAATTGCTGTGGTAAAGTGTTCAGCCCATGGGAAAGGGGAGGACTTTGTGTCATTGGGTAACAATTACGCGGACGAGGTCGTCCGTTTCTGTGCAGAACAAGGATGCATATTCACAGATAGATACGCAGGGGAGAACCAAGAAAGAACCGAGCTCAGCATAATGTTGGCCATGGCAGACACTTGGGAAGAGCTTAAGCGATTACAGGACGAAGTTTCAGTCCAGGAGAGAGAGGGATGGATCAAAGCTGGTTGTGAGAGAGGAGATGTGGATGTGTGGGTATCCAACGATGGGAGAGCCGTATTACCAGAAGAATTGTTGAGTCCGATGGCAAGGCTGATACATGGACAGGCACACCTTGGTAGAGACGCAATGATGAGGGTGTTTAGACAGACGTGGTACAACCCACGATTTCGAGCAATGGCTGAAACAGTGTGTCAAAGGTGTGTTACGTGTCAGCAGTTGAACGCTGGAAAGAAAACTGTAGTTACATTGAGTCACATTGGGAGGTCAGGTGGGCCTTTCAACAGGATACAGCTTGACTTTGTGGAAATGCCTAAGTGTAATGGGTTGAGGTACATTTTAGTGCTGGTATGTGTATTCTCACGGTGGGTGGAGGCTTACCCAACACGCAGGTGTGACACTCTCACGGTGGCTAAGTTATTGTTGAGGGAGCTCATCCCTAGGTTCGGGATCCCGACCTCTTTGGAATCAGATAGAGGAAGGCACTTCCACAGTGAAATCATGAAGTTACTTTGTGCTGCATTGAATATTGACCAGAGACTTCATTGTAGTTACAGACCAGAGGCTTCTGGGATGGTGGAACAAGTTAATGGAACTTTGAAGGCCCGGATGGCAAAAATGTGTTCTTCGACATCCCTGAAATGGCCCGACGCTTTGACGCTCGTGCTGATGAGCATGCGAAGTGTCCCAGACAGGAAAACCGGGTTGTCCCCTCACGAAATTCTAATGGGAAGGGCAATGAGGTTGCCGGCAGTACCAGCTACAGCCTTGATAAGCATCACTGATGACTTGATTCTCGATTATTGTAAAGGACTCTCTGATGTGGTCCGTTCTGTATCCCAGCAGGTGCAAGTAGCAGTGGTCCCAGCCTCGAGTGATTTGTGCCACGACTTGTGTCCCGGAGATTGGGTGCTCGTCCGGAAGCACGTGAGGAAGAGTTGCTTGGATGCCCGCTGGCGGGGCCCGTATCAGGTGATACTTATCACGAACACAGCAGTAAAGTGTGGAGGATTGCCGAACTGGGTGCACGCCTCCCATACCCGCAGAGTTTCAGCACCCTTAGAAGAAACAGCTCCTCTCGTAAATGAAAATCCAGCTGATGTGGCAGGGCCACATGAGAGGACAAGTCAAGCTGTAAGGGTCGCTGACACAGCTGGTGGTGCACTCGAGCAAGCTGAAGGGGGTTTCCACAGTTCGAACCCTGACTCAGACACCGAAGACAGAAACGGTGCAGTGGGCGGAGAAGAGTCAGATTCAGCAGAAAGAGGAAGTAGTGCACTGGGTATAGAAGGGGAAGGCAGACGAACGAACAGAAGTGCAGAAAGTTGGCCTGAAAGACAGAGGCGACGGAACTTGAAGTTAGCGCCTGAAAGAGACCTTGCCCCAGTGTCTGAAACATCTGAAACAGAGGCAAGCGACGAAGACCAGGCTCAAGATAGTCGGCGAAGGTCGAAAAGAACCAGAGTGCCTTGTCGCAGATACTCTACCCCTGAGTGGACTTACACTGTGTTTGATGCAGGGGGTGGTGAGCACGGGAAGGCTGAGGTCAGTGCAGGTGGTCCGTCGGAGCCCGAATGTGGTGGTGAAGGTGGTGCTGCAGTTGCCAGGGCTCGAAATAGAAGGAACACTGACCCTCACAGTTCCGAATCCCCCGCTTCTGAGTGAAGTTCGAAACTTGGTTCTGCATCGACTCGAATTCCCGCCTTTTGGAGTTGAGCCGTTTTCACATGAAGTGTTGATTTTGCGTCTTGAACTTTTGTATCACGTTCTGGTATTGCTCAATGAGGATCTTATTGTGGATCAACTATAAACTGTAAATAAAAGTATAAAAGAAGAAGATAACCTAGGTCCGAGTGGAAGAAGAATAAACTTAGGGACTTTCCACAGAAGAGGAACGAAAACTAGGGAAGTCTTTTTTTGGACTGTGTAAATAAAATTGTGATCGAAAAGGGAAAATCCGGAGATTTCATGGTTGTTCGAGCTGGTTAAGCAAGTCACGAGTAAAGGACAGAGACTTTTTCAGGGTTCATTGCCATAACCAAGACTTTTGAGAACTTTCGAAACCATGGAGCCGGGAGATCCCAATCGTAGATCAAAGTGGATTGTAGGCATTCTTATAAGTAGTGTGATAGTTTCTATAATCGTAGTAATCATAGTCTCATATACTGGTTCGCATGAGCTAGAAGTGCAGGGGTGCCAGGGACACCTACACCTACTACACCTAGCCAAAAGGGGGTAAACATGGGAGCTGACAGAGCTTTGCTATTAGAAGAAAGTCGTAGGTTACATGTAGATTTATCTAGGAGTGATTTTAAGCTTAACGCATATGCTAAGCTGCTATATGAGTATGTTGATGTGATGGATGCGAAAGATTGTTATGTGTGTATGCAGTTGCCTGCTTCAGTGGACGAGGGTATTAGGTATCACCATCTTCCACTGACTTATGGAATTTCATGTAGTCTTGTGCTTAGTTTATTTTATGAGAGAGATCAGTTTGAGTATTTCTTTTCCAATTTCGACGCAGTGCTTCCTGAAGTCCCAGCATACAAGCATTTGAATAAGTATGATTATTATAAGACAGAGGATAGACTCAGGAAGTTCTTCATACCGAGTTTGGAATTGGATACAGCATTCGCTCACAGACACAATCTGACCTGTGCGATGTCAGATGTGGAGAAAAAGTTTGTAGATCAGGTAGAGGACAGGTATAGAAAGCTGACCCACTCACGAGACTTGGGGCATCACAGGCTTGATTGGACAGATGAAGAAAAGTTGCATAAGACAAAGGGAAGCTATGGTCCTATAGCGTTAGACAAAGAGCAGAGGGTAAGTTGTGTATAAGGCGTTATCAGACTTACTACGAAAAGGTTCCAGTGGGACAAAGCACTTGTGATCACGTTTTCACCATGGCAGATGTGGCAAAAGATTTTCTCCAAGGTCCTGTACAAGTGATACCAACGGTGTATTATGTATGTGGGAAGAATGCTTATGTGAGGTTGCCTGCAAATTGGTATGGAACATGTTATTTGGCAATAATATTTCCAAAGATTTACCATACAGAGGATTTGGATCTTCTAGAAGGTGGAGAGCATTCAAGAGTGAGAAGAGCTGCAAGTGCAGGAATCGTTGTGGGAGATATCTTTGGAGCTATGATACCCAGTCTGGGAGTAGTCTTGAATGATGTGAAGATCCGGAGGTTAGCGACTGTGGTGGATGAATTTTCAATGAATACAGCAAAGTCATTGGTGTTGGTGGAAGGAGAGATGTTGTCGATAAGGGGAATGGTTTTGCAGAATCGCCTTGCTTTGGATGTCCTATTGGCAAAAGAGGGCGGAGTCTGTAAAATGTTGAAGGTTCAAGAGTGCTGCACTTATATACCAGACCGTAGCAAGGATCTGGAGAAATATATAAGTAACATCACTACAATCCACACAAAAATAGCGGATTTGACCGAAGAGGGGCCTGGGAAAAGGTTGGCAAGGGTTTTGGTCAAGTGGGAGGTTGGTTTGCGAATCTAGGAAAGGGATTCCTTGGGTACTTTCTGAGACCCCTCCTTATCTTGGTGGTTTGTGTGGTTGGTTTGTGGATTTTGATCAAGGCCTACAAGTGGTATCGAGCAGGCCGAGTCAAGAGAGCTTTGAGGGAAAATGAGATGAGATTGGCAAGACTGCAGGACAGTCAGTATCAAAGGCTCAAGAGCATGGAGAAACTAAGATCAGGGAAGATGGCAACAAGTTCTGTTTAGGTCGGTTCTTTCTCCAAGGGAGTAGAATGAGATGTGATGACAGGAGTCATCAAAGGGGGAACTGATAGAGCGAAATGTTCTTGTGATTTGTAGGGGTGCATCATAATCACTGATAGTCCGCACCCGCATGTACTCAGACATATATTCGTATATATTCAGTTGTATATCCATGCATGTTTAGTAAAGAATGAATAGTTCGCTGAGACAAAGTGAATCAGCAGTATAATTGTGTTATGATAATTATGTAATGTAATGCTTATTGAATTGTGTGAACATAATGCATAGAGATATTAGTTTGTGTGTAATTCAATTGCAGTAGTTTAAACGTGCACCATATTAAAGTTGCACATGCAATTTATTGTTTGCATATGAATCGTAATGAAAATGCTTATAGGGAAAAGTAAGATGTGTGTTTAAAAGTCATATGTAAAGGCCTGACTACATATATGCTTAGGGAAGGCCTGGTTTATTCTTATGTTAGCTTATTTTGTAGGCAGAGAAAAGTTTCTCTTGGTAAGGCTCTCTGGGCACAAACGGTAGATTTAATTTGCACAGTAGAAGGTTTCTGTTGAACGTATTTTTGTTGCAGGTGCAAGGACACATGTCTCGTTAGTAAAGACTAACTCTTTGTTTTCAAAAGTTAGAGAGATGGGAGGCATGGTACGGGGAGTGCAATGGAATTTAGGGATGATACTTTCAGCGGAGAAGGTGCCTGGGACTCAAGGTCATCGCAACCGTCCAGGATGAAGTAACCGTTTCGATGGAAAAGTACAAGAAAGAAGACCTGGCCAAGGAGGCGTGACAAAGGCGTGTACAATTGTATTGGGGTTTTGTATTAGGGATAGTGCCCTGAGGGAGGAGGCCAGAGAAGAGGTAGGGGAGACCAGAGAGAAGGACAGAGCTGAGCTTAGGTATTATGTGATTGCACTTCTTAGGAAGTCTTCACAGCTGACACCTTTTATTCACTCTTGCCTGGGAAAATCGTTATGCGGGGATGTCACGAAGTGTTAGTGTAGGGACAGCAATTGATTTAAAGCTTGCTTAGATAAATGAAGAGCAACGTAGAAATTGGAGCAATCATAGCTTGGTTGATCCTTCTAGAACTTTCTATTCTCTTTATTCTGAGTCGGATGAGACTCCTGCGTAGGTTATTATTTGTATTAGTGCCCATCTATTTCTTCAACCTCGTGTTGAGGTGCTTGCATGTTCAGTTATTTTTGGCGATAATAAATTCTTAAACTTGAATTCGGAGTCAGTAGTCCTTTCAGATAAAATGAATGCTGTTATATAACCAGATGAGATTCTCTCCTTTACACTATTCAACAGGTAAAAAAGATCTTGGCGACCAGAAGGTTCTTATAAATAATTAGATAAGAATCGGCGTTATCAATAGTACAAGACAGAGTAAGTGTTTATGTCTTGGTAAACAGAGGACCAATATAGATGCAGGGATGTGACGTGGCTGTACCGCCCATCTCTGGTTATAATTGCCAGATCACTAACAACAGACTAAAGCCTAGACGGGCGGTCCCTTACTCTTGCATTCATAGGAGTACTCCTGTAATGAGAAGCCCGGGGCAATGGAATGACCCTTTGGTGTCACCTTTGGTTGCTTACATGAGGTATCTCCTATTACCTCCTCGTAAGTCTTCCTCGCCACATGATCAACGAAGTGAGCTTCAGCTCCACACCAGAACCCTCCAAAGCAAAAAAGTTAGCCTCCCATCCCTTCCCAATATGGCCGACCCATTTCACCCCTGACCTCTATAAGAGGCGGGCCGGCCCAACCCTTCAACCTGTTTTTTTGGATCTGCGCTGCAGATTCTCCAGAGCGTGTTTCAGGTAAGTTGGGGCGAGGTCCTGCTCCAGCAGGTCCCGGTGCCCTGGGGAGGAGGCCCTGCTCCAGCGGGCTCACGCACTGGTTCCCCCACCTTCTGGCCCTCGCACTGCCCCTTGTTGGTTTTACAGCTCTGCTCTAGTGGGCTCTGGGGGTTGCGGGCTCTTGGGAGTTTGTTCTACCCTGCGCTCCCTCCCTTTTAGCTTTAGGCCCTGCTTTAGCGGGCTCTTGGGTTTGGGCCCTGCTGTCTGGCGGCCCGGCACAGGCGGGCTTGGGCGGGGAGTACTTTCAGCCCGGCTCCCGGGAGGGCTGCGGGCTTCCCTTTGACTCGCTGCTTCTCAGGGAGGGGCGAATGTGGCTGAATTAGTCACTCTGGCCTACTGGTTGGGGCCTCAGTCTCTTAATCTTAAGATCGGGTGTTCAATTCCTGGTTTTATTCTGGCACTGTGTGCTCAGTTAAACGTGCAGACGATTTTACCGTGGTAGAGCGCGTGCTTTACATGTCTGAGGCCCCGGGTTCACTCCCCGGCATCTCCAGGAGTCTCTGTTCCTTAATATTTCTGCTTGGCCCCCTTCATGCTACCCTTGCGGACCGGTTCCGCCTCTGGGGTAGGGTTTACCTCAGCCCGACTCGGCCTGCGGCAGCTTTTGCCGTTTCTTGTTGCGAGACGCTCGCGTACGCGTCTCGTTCCCTGTGGCTGCTGTGGGCCTTCTGGGACTCCCGCCCGCCCCCTTGACTTGTGACGTTCCGGCCCTGCTTTCGCGGGCTCTGGGGTATGGGGTTTTCCTCGCTTGCGGCCCTGCACGGGCGGGATCTGCTGGGGGGTTTACCTGGCTTGCCCGGCTCCTGTTGTGGGCTGCTGCCGTTGCCTCAGTCGGCTCCTGGCCCGTGGATGCCGTGATCTCGCCCGTTCCTCTGACCGCCGATGTGCGGCTTGTGGCTTCTGTCCTTTGTGTGGCACCGGTCCTTGGTGGGGTTCTTTCCGTATCTTTGCGGTACTTTGGGGAACTGCCACCTTCATGCACGTTGCTTTCTGTGTTTCCAGTTTGTTGGAGGTGTCTTGCACTCGCGCATGCGCACCTCGATGTTCTCCCACGGCGTAATGGACACCCTGGTTTGCAGCTGACAAGGGGAGTGGGCAAGTGCTGTTGGGGGGCTCTCGAGCCGGCTCGGATCTTCTACTTGGCATTTTTGTCCGGGTAATGGTAAGTGTGAGCTCCTTATTGGGCGTTTGCCTCAGTCCCTGTGGAAACTTGCTTTTTTGTTCTGCGTCTCAAGAGGCTCATCACGGCGTATGCGCATGTCATGGGATGTTGGCGTTGCATACCTGTCGCCTTGGAAATCCGGCTAACGTTTCTCACTGCACGGTGCATTTCATGGCGCGATTTCCCCTTTTATTTTTTTGTGGTACGTGTTGGGGTCATTTTTTTCGTGCTCTGTCCTGTTGGGAGGTTTTCTTCTCCTTTAAGTGCCTGGTAGGCGCCGAGGTGCCACTGGTTGTTGTCGATGTGTCTTATACAGGCGTCTGGGATGTGTCTCGCCACAGCCGTGGGATGGCCGATCCGCCGCCTCTGTTGGAGAGTTTCTTATTTGTTCCCCTTGTGTGCACATTTGTGTGTTTTTTTCTTTACAACACACCTTGCTTCGCACATTTTGGCAGCCCTGTTTTTAGGGAGGCGTTCAAACTGTGGGGTGGTTACGGTTCGTTTCGCAGTCTGTGCTGCGGTTGAGCGACTACAATGTGGCCTTTCCCACCAGCACCTTGCTCTTGTGTGGGTCTCTTTCTTAGGTCGCATGGTGTTTCTGGAGGCATTGTTACTAAACGTGTTCGTCCCTGTCTCTTGTCGCTAGGGCTCATTGGTGAGTCTTGTGCCTCTGGTGCGCTGGCTCCCGCAGGGCGGGGTTAGTATCCTGCCATTGCTTTCAAGTATCCCTAGGTGGTGCGTGTTCATACAATCATTTAATGTTGTGTGTTCCTGTCCTGGTGTTTTCCTGGGGCGTTTAAAGGTGTGTTGAGGGGCCATGGCTTCGCTTTGTTGGCTGGGATTGTCCCGGTCTCCTTCTTCCCTTCCGGGCTTTGGGCATGCGATCCTTCCGTCCTGTATGCTCCTGTTCCCGCCTGCTCTCCCTCGGGGTGCGGGGTCTTGCCTGGTTGGTCCCTGGTTGGTTGTCCACCTGGGGGTTCCGGGGGCTGTTGGCGGCTCTGGGTCTGGTGGGGGCGGGCTGCTGGTGCCTCCTGTCCGTTTTTCTCTGGGCTGCTTCTGTGGTCTCCGAGTGGGCTTTTTGCTTCTGCTCCTTTGGGCTTGCCCTCTCCTGTCCGGGACCGCGGCCGTGGCGCCCCCTTCTCATCCGGATTCTTGGCTCTGCAAGCAGCTGCTATGCCTCTTGTCTGTGTCATGCTTCTCCTCAGCTCCGGGCCATTGGCCGCCTACTGCTGCGCTGCTCCGTTGTCGGTCTTGGTGGTCTTCCTGGTGCTTCTCCGGGGGGGCCTGTGCAGGTGGGGTCTGGGGCTCTTCCTGTTCATGGCGATCCTCCTTGGTTTTTCCTCTGGCCCCCTGGCTTTGGGTTGGGGTCGGGGTCCTCCTCGGAGTGTGTGTCGGGTGTCCTTCTGCCTTGTTGGCGGGCGGTGCTTTGCATTGTCCTTCTCTTGGGGGCTCGTCCCGTCCGGTGGTTCTTGCGTGCTGCTGGGCCGTCCTGGGTTCTGGTTCGAACTCGTCTTCCCCTCTTCCCATGAGTGGACTTTCTCTTGTCCCGCTCTCGGTTCCGTTCTGCCGGTGGTTATGTCTCCACGGTTTCGGTCCGGTCTGGGTTGCTGGTGTCCGTTCTCTTCCCCTTCCTTTTGGTCACGGGTCGGGCTCATGACTCTTTTTCTGCCCTGTCTGCTGGTGCGGCCTGCGGTCTTCCTTTTCTGGTGTCCTCCTGCCAGGTGGTTATGGCCTTTTCCGGCCTCTGGGGCTGGGGGACGTGCTTGGGTTCCCGGTCGAAGCGGGGTCGTTTGGTCCCCCTGCTGGCGGGTTTCTCGTCTGGTTTCTGTTGGCCGTTCCTTGGCTTGTCTGGCCTGCCTCGTTCTCCAGGGGGTTGCTGGGTTGGCTCCTTTGGCTTTATGGCACGGTTGTGCTGTCCTTGCCTGGGTCTCTTTTGTTCCGGTTTCAGTTTGGGTCCACGGTGGTGGCTCTTTCTGCCTTTTCGTCCGGGCTCCCGGTTTTGCGCTTTCCTCTGGTCCCTTTGTTTCCGGGGGTCTGGGCTTGTTTGGCCTGGACGGGGCATTTGGCCTGTTGGTGGTGCCCACCTGGGTGCTTCTCTCTTGTTTTCTGCTGCTGCGAGTGTTAGACCATGGTGCTAGGGCTCATTGGTGGGTATTGTGCTTCTGGGGGCACAGGCTTGCTCGGGACAAGGGTTGTCTCCTGCCGCTACTTTCGAACTATCCCACGTTGGTGGGTGTTCGGACGGTGCCTTTACTTGTCCGGGGATGCTGGGTTTTCCCGGTTCTCCTTCCCCTGGCGGGGCCCTGCGATTCCTATGCGGACTTTGCGTCCTTTCCTTCTTTGTCCCTGGTTTTGGGGTGCTGGGGCCTGCTGGCTCGGGTTTTCTCCCTGGTGTGGTTGACGTTGCTCGGGCTCGTTTCGCCCAGCTCTTCTGTCCTTCTCGCCTTTGGTGTGTTTCTGCCTGTGGCCTTGCGTCCCTGTCCGCTCCGGTTCCTGTCGGCTCTTCGTTCTTTGGCCAGGTCAGGACTGGTTGTTGGCGGGCTGTGTGGCCTCCTGGGTACTCTCTTCGGCGGCTCGCTTTCTACTTTTGGGTCGTTGCTGGGGCGTTTTTGATTAGCCCCTGGGCGGGCGGTCTCGCTCCTCCGTGCTGCGTTTCCCTCCCTACCGGGTTCTGTTTGCTTTCTTGTGCGTGGTGGCTCCTGGTGGGCGTTCGCTTCCTTTCTGGTGGCTGAGCCCTGGGCCTGGTCCCTTCCGCTCTTCCTGCTCCGTGGGCAGCCTTCTGGGCTTTCCACTTTTCGCTGTTGGCAGGTTGGGTTCCCTTGGAGTCCGGGCATTCCTGCGGCTTCCTGGGTCTTTTTGCCTTGTGCCTGCCTGGGTTCTCTCCTTGGTGTCGCGCTCCCTTCCGGGGGGTCCTTTGTGCGACTGGGGTCCGTGTCCCGCCTGTTTCTCTCCTTGTTTTTTTTGTTGTTCGGTTGGCGTGCTGGGTCCCTTTCTGCACCTCTTCTGTTCTTGCGGCTCCTGCCTGTCTGTTTTGATTGCGTCTGGTTCCGCTGCTTCGGTCCTCGGGGGATTAGTCTCTCTCGCTGTTGGTGGTCCACCGGGCGTTTCTGCTGTGGCTTTTTGTTGGGTCCCTGTGGTGGGGTTGCCCTCTGTTTTCTTCAGTTCTGACGTCTGGGCTTTTGCTTCCCTCTCGCTTTTGACTGTCCATTGGGCGGTCTTGGTGTGTTTGGACCAGCTTGCTGCTTTCTGTTCTGGACCTGTTTGTGGTTGCTTTTGGCCCTGTACGGTCTGGATCCGTGCCTTCTCTATCCTCCTTTGGTTGTTGGTTCGGGTGGATTTTCTGGCGGCCCTCCGAGTCCCGGGGGTCCGGGTTCTCGGTCCTCCAGGTGTCTCTCTGTCCCGGGCTGGTTCTTCCTGCTCGTGGTTGCCTCTCTCTTGGGTGGTCCTTCCGCTCTTCTGGTCTTTTGGGTTTGCCTGCTTCATTCGCATCCCCTTCTGGTCCGTTGGTTTCTTGTGAGTTTCCATGAAGATGCTTGGCTTTGGTATGTGCTCACTTCGTTGATCATGTGGCGAGGAAGACTTACGAGAAGGTAATGCCCCGGTTACTTACCGGTAATCTTCATTACTCCGAGTATAGTCTTCCTCGCCACATGAGTTCCCATCCCTCCCTCCCTGGCTGGCTATCGGCTTCATGTTTCTGCTTGGTGATTTCAGGCTGAAGGGTTGGGACTGCCCGCCTCTTATAGAGGTCAGGGGTGAAATGGGTCGGCCATATTGGGAAGGGATGGGAGGCATCGGAGGCTAACTTTTTTGCTTTGGAGGGTTCTGGTGTGGAGCTGAAGCTCACTTCGTTGATCATGTGGCGAGGAAGACTATACTCGGAGTAATGAAGATTACCGGTAAGTAACTGGGGCATTACTCTTACAACACTCTATACCCACTGCAGTTCACTGTTGCAAGCAGATGCCCCTAGAGTAGGCCAGTGGGCCAGATAGTGGCTCGACTAATGCCTGTCAGAGTCTGTGTTACTGACCTAGGGTATAATGATGACACAATGTAGAAGGTGCTGGAGCCGGGGTCTGCTGTGTGTGCAATGATGTTACCCACCTCTGGTATTGTGCTATAATGGTAGTAATCCTTGGCTTGTTGTGAGAACCGTTGGCATGATGGTGCCCACAATTGGCGTAGTGTGGGCCCTGCCATAATGGTGACAATTACTGGCATATTGTGAGGACACAGCATAATACACGCACATCGGGCAATATGTTGGACGGCATAATGGTGGTAATTCTGAGCCTTTCGTGAGATCAATGGAATGATAATGCCCACCCCTGGTATAATGCTAGTCCTGCAATAATGGTGGTAATTCCTGCCAGTTTGTCCATCCCTGGTATAATGCTCATCCTGGCATTAGGGTTGTTATTTGTGGTATATTGTGGGCATCCATAGCAGTAGAGTGCCTGCCCTTGGTGTTCTGCAAGCCCCGGTTTAATGGTGTTTGTTTTTGACATATTGTGTACATCCATGGCTTGATGGTACTCAAGCCTGCCATAATCCTTGTCCTGGCATAATGCTGGTGAGCTTTGGCATTTTGTGGGCATCCGTGCCATGATAGTGCCCACCTCTAGCACAATGCTGGCCCTTGCATGAAGTTGGTAATTCTTGGCATATCGTGAGCATCCAATCAATCAGGAGTTTGTATAGCGTGGCTACTCACCCGTGAGGGTATCAAGGCGCATGATATCGCCCACCTCTTGTATTGTGCTGGGCCCCGCGGAATGGTGGCAATTATCAGCATAACATGAGCAGCTATGACAAGCCAATGCCCGTACTTGTTACAGTTCATTGAGAAAAAGTCCCATTCCGCCCTGGAGGAAGTCAGGGTTCCCTGCTTTCTTCACTCACACGGTGCAATTTAAAGCCAGAATTTACATCCCACCACTTTCAAAGATCACCAGCCGCTGCTACAGTGGATGTGCATGGATGGAAGGAGTTACTAGCACACACTGCTGGTAATCATGCACAGAGGTGTGTATGACAGACTGTGGCTGTTTAACATCTAGCAAGAGAATAACACATGTTCTGACCTCTGGAGTAGCTGAGGCTTGCTGCCCAGACATTACTTACAAGTGTTCTGCTTCAAAGGATAAATGCTTTCTGTTTAAAGCTGGCATACTTGCTACTTTGGTAAATGAAGTAGAAATGTGTGAATGTGACACCCCATATTTGCAGATCTGGGGAATCTGAGTGAAAGAAAAACACTTCACCCTGGCACTTGAGTATGCTGTGCTTTTAGAAGTGTGTTCCTTATGCTGCAAGGCAGCAAAAGGTGATTCCAATATAAAACTAAGATTAAAACGTGTTGTGTAATTATAGATAGGCATTTCCTATAAAAAACATATTCACAATGTATAGGACAATGGGTAATCTAGCATGAAAAGATTTTTGGGCTTGATAGATATGTATTACCTATAATGCCTACATAAGTTTTGAAATATTAAGTATAGACTACCTCAACTCAGCTACAGGAGTGAGTAAAAAGACATTTCTACTGCTGGCTACCCTCCTGTCATTCACACCTAATTTTCACACCTCGGCTAGCATACCCACAGGAGCTATTTCAAATAAAGCCCACCCATAAGCTCAGGAAACGAGGAGCATGAGCAGCAGGGCTCTCAGGTGACGCTGGTCTGTGAATAGCTCATGCACAGTGGTACAAGAACAGGGAGCCACCAGCCTCAGGACACATGGAGGCGGCTGCAGCTGCTTGGAGGTGGGATTTCCTTTGATCCCTTTGATGTGATTTCCTTTGATGTTTAAGAGAGGTAATAGAGTTTAATAGAGGTCTTTGGGTGGTCCAAAATAGGGTGTGGAAATTTGAAGAACCCAGCAGGAGGAAAGGTCTCCCTTTTTGGGTGTCTTTGCTGAAAGGCACTATGGGGCAAAGTTAACCTGAAAGCCCATACCTAGAACAAGAATTAGGTCACACTGCTGCACAACATGGGAGGGGAATGCATGACAATTGTAACCTGTTTCCTAGGAGGTCTTCACCAATAGCTAATCGGTTTGTAAAGCCCAGTGCTGACCCAAAACACATAAAAAAATATTGAATTATTTATTTCCAACCACTGGAAACCAAAATCCTGGAAAGGTTTGTAAGTTTACAGCTTTTCACCTTTCTTGAGGAGACTTCGACTCTGGGCTTAGCTCAATCAGGCTTCCGCTTGTGTCATGGTACGGAGATTGTACCGGTCGCCATTGTGGGTGACATTAAGCACAGACATCTTATGACAGCGTTGACCATCAAACTTTGCTTCTTCATCTGCAGCAAATGGGAGGCAAATCGCAAGCACCCAGATTGATTAATTCCTTTACTTCTGTTAGAGTCCAGATATCCTTCGTTCCTCCATATCAGCGGTGGCAGGCAACAGTGACTGGATCAGGGTCTTCTGGTGGCCATTCACATTGGGGACAGATTGCAGTGAAAATACAGGGTGCAGGCACCTGGGCCTTATAGTCATCAACTTCTCTTGGAGAAAACAATGGACAGTGATACGGGGTGCAGGCAAAGGGGCCTTTACAGAGTCATCAATGTCCCACAAACATACGCTGGGCCGCAAATGCAGAGCACTGGAATACAGACCTCATAGAGCCATCAGTGCCAGAGGGACTTGTTTTCGTGCAGCAGCTGCAGCGGGAAGCATACAAGCTTATGCAGCACCAATCACAAGAAATTGTAGGTTGGACTGAACAGCAGGTGCAGGCTTCCAGACTTGAACCAATAACAAATTTGTGAAACTAAGGATTATTCAGCTGCACTCATAACTCTTCCCATACATAATAGTAAGGGCTAAGGGATTACAGCATTGAGGATGCTTAAATCTTAAACCGCCTATGACTTCAGGATGTAATTGGTTCTCAGGAGCGCGGTGCAGCAATTCCCTGACCACCGCAGCTGTCAGCACCTTGCAAGTAAAGACTACGGTAGCACACCACACAGGTGCATTCACATTGGTAAATGAACTGATAACATACCAAGGATGTTGCATCCTTCTCTCCTTCCTCTTTGTCCTTTCTTAGTGTCTTGTTCTCTGCTGCTCAGCCAGTCACTGTGATGTCATGTAATGTTCTATCTGTGTGAGTTGATGGGATTTGTCAGTTATCTTGGAGGCTGAGCAGCAGGGCAGCTGCTCCCGGTGGGGTATTTACTGGAGTCTTTTACTGGATTACTACCTATCTATATGCTGTACCTGATTACTTGATTACCAAGAATAAACATACATCTGGACACAGCAACCGAAGTGCCATCTTTATTTTATGAAATGTTACACTGGCGACGATTGGAGAAACGGAACTACGCGTGACAAAACTACAGAGAAGGAACTATTTAAGATATTAAGAAAGAATTGAGCCCAATGCACAACGCTTTGAATGCCCCACCGGTGTCTACAACATCAGACAGCCTAGGTAAATGCCGACCTTTCCATGACAGAGACTGAGACTTCGTGTGCTGTGAGCAATTAGCACTTCTATTGTTTGGATTTTGCCCTGCTGGCCTTACTACAGTCGTGAGTCACGCTACTGAGTTGAATTGGCAGCAGTAACTGGTGCTTGGGAATTGGCACCAGCGACGTGTGTTGAGGAAAACCGGGACTCATGCGAAGCGTTACATTTAAAAAAAAATAAGCAGAGGTTGGTAGGCAGCTTAGCGAGTTGTCTGAAGCTAATCAACTTTATGTAGAGGATACCGGATTACTTGGCAAGACTGACTTGTGTGGGGAATTACATCTTGCTGTTGGTACTGAATCGTTTATTTCTCCGCACTCCTGAAGAATGGGAGCAACGTGTTGTGAGAAAATCGGCACCTTTTGTGCACTCCAGTGGAAGACTGTTTGCGGTGCATTATTTCATAAATGTGAGTACTTTTGCCCTGTTTATTACTCTCCTTGGCCACCCCCTAAACAATTGGCGGTTTGCTCGCAACTTTAAATTTGAAATTTAGGCATGCGTTGCCCATGTCGCGTGCACACTTACCTGGTGATGCAGTCCTTCAGTCCTTCCATGGGAGCCTCTGTGACGTGTGGCTCGTGGCTGTGGTGCACGTTTTAGAGCACGGTGATGCCGGGAGCCATCCGGCGCGGCGTCACCGGTGCGTGCCGCCATTTTAGGATTGGTGTTTCAGATCTACTTGATTTCGCCAACCACGCATCGTCTTTTCAGTGCCGATAAATTTTGTGGACATGTCATCGTTTCGAAAGCTTATAGACTTTGTTTTTGACTCTACTTTCGGCACAGTTGTTGGGACTATGTACTCTGCCAACCATGTTTCCTACCAACCACCTCCACGAAGCCGCTGAACTGATCATTTCTCTTTGTTCACACTGCAATCAACAAGTCAGGATGGTAGCTGTCTTCATAATTAGACAACGGTGACTACATTTGTTATTTTAATTTGTAATGTTTAAAATATATTGTCACCTGCACCTTGTGTTTTAGCTATTTACGAACTGTGCTGTTGGTCTAATAATTTACAGTATAGTATAATTACTTGTTATATGATGCTTTCATGTCAGTTTACGATGTTTTCTTTGTAGTACTGGATGGCTCATAGCTGGGCATCCTAAGCTTTTGTGTGGAGCCTCAATACATCTATTGAAGTGTTAAATTCCGTTTATCTGCAGTTTTTTAGTTATAGAAGTATTGGATTCGGTTATTCTTACTTGATGAACCACTTAGGTTGTGGTGAGCCATAGATTCTTTCTATCTGTTATGCTTGCTATACTCTAACCACTTTTGTGCTCAGCCTTTTTGAGTGTTCACTGAGATGCTCATTCTATTTGTTCGCTGAATTGAACCACAATAGTGCTCTGGTTTATTAGAGGTGTTTTGAAGTAATTGAAGTGTACTTGTGCGGAGCCACCCTTGTGCTCAACTTTTATTGAGGTGCTCCATTTCTTTTCATGCTTGATGATGATGAGCCATAGAGGTGTGTGGTAAACTACTTCTCTACCATTCCCCACTGTACTGCTCGGTTGGAATGTACCATGACATCATAGAATGCCTGAGTGCCTCTCTGTGTTTAGAGTGTCAGTTGGTCAACCCAGGCTGAGCGGCTAGGAGCCTGCTCCTGGTGGGGCTGCATCTATATCTTCTACCTTATCCTACTCACCTATCCTGGAACCAAGCTACAATAAAGGATTACTCCATTTATACAGCTGGACTCTGTATCTTCCTTTACAACAATTTGGTGACGATCTTGAAGAACCTACGCGTGGAGTAAGGAAGGCCCTCCACAAAGGAACTAAGGAACCAAGAGTCTGAAACTTTAAGGAAAAGGAAACCAAGACATTGAAAGTTCGCAGAAACGCTCTGGTCAGCCCCACCAGTGTCCTCTACCACCTGGACAGCCTACAACCTGGGCGTTTCACCTTCTACCACCGGTCTGCAAACAGTTATTGTGGTAATTTCTGTCATCCTGCTGCCTGGGAAGTGTGACCCTCCTGTCCTTACTACAGTCGTGAGACAGGCCACTGATTTGGGTTAGCAGTAGCAACTGGTGCTTGTGAATTAGCACCAGCGACGTGTGCTGGGAAAACCGGCACCCCTGCGAGGCGTTACACTCGTAAAACAGTGGCCAAAGACTGTTAAGCAGCTTGGAGAGTTGTCCCAAGCTAATCAGCTTAATGTGGAGAATACCGGATTACTTAGCAATACCGGATTACTTAGCATGAGCGACTTGTGTGGGGATTTACATCTTGCTGTGGATACTGAATAACACTAGCAACAGGAGAAAACTGGCAGCATCATTTTGACAATTACCGGCACCTTTCATCATGCGCAAGATGTCAAAACCGGCATTTGTGGAGTTTTTAGGAGGCTTCAAGTGGTAAGGTACTTGGTTTAATGAGAACAGACTCTCAGCCCCGTTAACTGTCAGTGTGCGTGTAACTTTTCCTTTATGTGTGATGAGCACAAAGTGAACCCGTGTTTGTGAAGTACTTTGGTGGAACAAGAGACAACGCCACTAACGTCGGAAACATTGGTGAGTGTCTCTTTTGAATTATTGAGCAAGTGTTGGCCGTTTAACATGCTTCGCGCAACATTTGAATGGGCGCCTCGAGCAGCGACATTTGAATGTGCGCCGCGAGCCCAATGTAAGCACCAGCACGCGCGCTCTTACCTCCGTCACAAATCCCTGAAGTTCCAGGGTGGCATTTCTCTGACGTTCCCGCATCTTCTCTGCTGCCATGGACGCTCTGCAGTGCATACGTGCCATGAGCCACCCGGCCCCACGTCAAAACGTGCCGCCATTTTGTGGTTGGAGTTCCCTCCTCTTGGCAATCTTGATTGCGGTGTACACTTTGCCAACCGCGTTACCAATAAAGTTTTGTGGACACCAAAATTCCCCGGTCGGCTCCATTTCCAGCGGTCAACGGCCGGTGCGGCAAGAAAAGGGGAGGATGTTGTGCAATGGAAGAAGAGCAAATGGAACTTTTGTCTCACGATCAGGTGTCTGACCCAGAATGGACCTTCGAACGTAGTGGCACTTCATTTCAACGACGAAGTTCAGCGAAGGCACGCTGAAGGAACTCGAGTGTTCTACAATGTATGCTGGAAGCCTTGTGTGGAGACCTCGGGTGAGAGACCGCTCACCGGAGCCAAACAGTTTCTCCTTGATTATAATGCCTAATACTCATATTGCATTTCATGTATTGGTGTGTAAGGGGTTGGGGCACTCAGTACCTCAATTCACTTTATAACATAGGGGTCGATTCCGATTCGGGCCGGAAAAAGCACCGACCGACTCGGAGCCGGAAAAATTACCGACCGACACGTACCAGTGGCGTCCGACACGCCAAGTACGATGCAAGCCGCGATAAATCCGACCGACACGTTAGGAAACCAAGCCGACCGACCGAGCCGCTCGGAAAATAGCAATCCGGCCGGAAAAACACGCGAATCCAACCGACCGACACGCACCTGGAACAAATCCGACCGAATCGTACCCGCCAACTCCAAACCGCAAAGTACGATGCAAGGCGCGAAAACACGACCGAGTCGGACGGAGGACAAGCCGTACGACCGACACGCATACAAAACCGAGCCGAAGCAACACAATACACCGCGACCGACGCGTACGCAGCATACAAAACTGCACAAACACAGCGTGAACGAAACGGAAAACACCGTACGAGACCAATGCAGGGTCCGACTCGGTCACAAGAACGTTTCCAACATACACAAACAGCACAAAGGAAAAATCAACCAAAAAAAGGCCAAACAAGCAATTACCAAGCCAATAAATACTGGGGGTGGGGACAGAGAACAAAGACACACCCACAACTCCACCTATATAAAGGACACAAATCACTACCATGAGCCTTTGCAAATGCCATTCCACTGCCAGCACCCAAGAGAAAGCAACCACACACCCACAGCTCATCCCTCACACAAGCCACACACCATCAGCACACCAACAAATACCTACCTCACATACACCCAGCACAACACACACCCACACACCCTCACCTGCACACCAACACACACATCACCCACCATCACCACCCATCACCATGCCCCCCAAGAAGAATCCCAAGTTCCTAGATAGTGAATTGGAAGTCATGGTAGACGAGATCCTCAGGGTGGAGCCACAGCTGTTTGGCACTCTGGTCCAACAGACCCCCATGTCGCAGAAAACCAAGATGTGGGAGAGGATCATCAACAGGGTGAACGCCCAATCACCATGTCGGCGCACAAAGACGGACATCCAGAACAGGTGGTATGACGTGCGCAGGAGGGTACGGGACCTGCTGAAGATAGACTACATCAACAGCCAACACACCGGCAGTGGCCCTCCTGCCAAGCCAATATACCTCAGGCCCTGGGAGGAGAAGGTGCGGGCCATCCTTCCGCCAGTGAGCGTATATGGACTAGAGAACATCCCAGAGCCTGGTGAGTACACAACAAATGTACACAATAAACTGCCACAAAACACACACATCACTGTCAAGGGGAGAGTCAAACCATGCACTCATAGCAATTACACAGCAACTAGAACAGAATCATCCCAAAATGTGTATGTCAGTCAGATAAACACAACACATGCCATCAAAAAAGTCACATCCAACTGTGCCAACACATGTACAAACACAACCACAACTACAGCTAGGCAGTGGCACAAATAGAACTAACACACACATCCACACATGTAGCCACCACAACAACACCAACACCCAGTGAAGACCACTCAAAGGAAGGAATTCTGTGTATGCTGGCCAAGTCAGTGTAGCCAATAGCATCATGGGAGTCGCAGTCACACATATTGTCCCCCCACAACTGTCCCATCAACACCACCCTGAACCATGCTCACATCACAGGGAGTGGAGAAGGACTCACAAGATGGCTGACACTGGCTACTGCTGTGGGGAGCACAAGGCCCTGCTGGCAACTGTGCACCAACAAACAGCAGGACACCACTGACTGACATCCTGAGAGACAACTTCCACTCCCTGCAATGCAAGCACGTTCCATGGTGGGATATCTGGCTGGCTGGGTGGGAAGGGGGACTTGCAGCACTGACTATAGTCACCAGCACCTCCCCTCACCCCCCCCCAACACAAACTCCACAGTACCCACCTGGTAGAATGCAATGCCCTCCATCCTAACACAAGATCCCACAAAGCACCACCACCCTGGGTTATGTTGTGTGAAGCACAGGGACACTCTTGGGACTCTTAGCCAAACAACTGCCAGGACAACACTCCCAGCCATCCTGTCAGCACAGCCAGCCCACCCCACAGGGAAGCAGAGTCAAAAGGAAGGAAGCATGGGCATGCTGGGAAGGGGGTGGAGGCAATAGCATGATGGGAGTCGTAGTCACAGACATTGGTCACCCCCACAACTGTCCCATCAACACCACCCTGAACCATGCTCACATCACAGGGAGTGGAGAAGGACTCACAAGATGGCTGACACTGGCTACTGCTGTGGGGAGCACAAGGCCCTGCTGGCAACTGTGCACCAACAAACAGCAGGACACCACTGACTGACATCCTGAGAGACAACTTCCACTCCCTGCAATGCAAGCACGTTCCATGGTGGGATATCTGGCTGGCTGGGTGGGAAGGGGGACTTGCAGCACTGACTATAGTCACCAGCACCTCCCCTCACCCCCCCAACACAAACTCCACAGTACCCACCTGGTAGAATGCAATGCCCTCCATCCTAACACAAGATCCCACAAAGCACCACCACCCTGGGTTATGTTGTGTGAAGCACAGGGACACTCTTGGGACTCTTAGCCAAACAACTGCCAGGACAACACTCCCAGCCATCCTGTCAGCACAGCCAGCCCACCCCACAGGGAAGCAGAGTCAAAAGGAAGGAAGCATGGGCATGCTGGGAAGGGTGGTGGAGGCAATAGCATGATGGGAGTCGTAGTCACAGACATTGGTCACCCCCACAAATGGCCCATCAACACCACCCTGAACCATGCTCACATCACAGGGAGTGGAGAAGGACTCACAAGATGGCTGACACTGGCTACTGCTGTGGGGAGCACAAGGCCCTGCTGGCAACTGTGCACCAACAAACAGCAGGACACCACTGACTGACATCCTGAGAGACAACTTCCACTCCCTGCAATGCAAGCACGTTCCATGGTGGGATATCTGGCTGGCTGGGTGGGAAGGGGGACTTGCAGCACTGACTATAGTCACCAGCACCTCCCCTCACCCCCCCCAACACAAACTCCACAGTACCCACCTGGTAGAATGCAATGCCCTCCATCCTAACACAAGATCCCACAAAGCACCACCACCCTGGGTTATGTTGTGTGAAGCACAGGGACACTCTTGGGACTCTTAGCCAAACAACTGCCAGGACAACACTCCCAGCCATCCTGTCAGCACAGCCAGCCCACCCCACAGGGAAGCAGAGTCAAAAGGAAGGAAGCATGGGCATGCTGGGAAGGGGGTGGAGGCAATAGCATGATGGGAGTCGTAGTCACAGACATTGGTCACCCCCACAACTGGCCCATCAACACCACCCTGAACCATGCTCACATCACAGGGAGTGGAGAAGGACTCACAAGATGGCTGACACTGGCTACTGCTGTGGGGAGCACAAGGCCCTGCTGGCAACTGTGCACCAACAAACAGCAGGACACCACTGACTGACATCCTGAGAGACAACTTCCACTCCCTGCAATGCAAGCACGTTCCATGGTGGGATATCTGGCTGGCTGGGTGGGAAGGGGGACTTGCAGCACTGACTATAGTCACCAGCACCTCCCCTCACCCCCCCAACACAAACTCCACAGTACCCACCTGGTAGAATGCAATGCCCTCCATCCTAACACAAGATCCCACAAAGCACCACCACCCTGGGTTATGTTGTGTGAAGCACAGGGACACTCTTGGGACTCTTAGCCAAACAACTGCCAGGACAACACTCCCAGCCATCCTGTCAGCACAGCCAGCCCACCCCACAGGGAAGCAGAGTCAAAAGGAAGGAAGCATGGGCATGCTGGGAAGGGGGTGGAGGCAATAGCATGATGGGAGTCGTAGTCACAGACATTGGTCACCCCCACAACTGTCCCATCAACACCACCCTGAACCATGCTCACATCACAGGGAGTGGAGAAGGACTCACAAGATGGCTGACACTGGCTACTGCTGTGGGGAGCACAAGGCCCTGCTGGCAACTGTGCACCAACAAACAGCAGGACACCACTGACTGACATCCTGAGAGACAACTTACACTCCCTGCAATGCAAGCACGTTCCATGGTGGGATAACTGACTGGGTGGGTGGGTGGGTGGGAAGGAGGTCTGGCTGTCAACCAAACACAATCAATGCAGACCATGTTCACACCCCAGAGAATACATAGAAATGCCCAAATAATGCAGGACAATGTGCCACACCAATATCAACCCCTGACTGTGACGACTTAGGACAATACAATGTACAGGCCCGCACCCCGAGGCACAGTCACAACTGTCAGGTGTGTCAACCACTGATGCCTGCAGAAACATGAAATACATTGTTTGTGTCTCCCAAAAACAGGTGATGATAGGGACACAGCAGCAGACGCTGAGGAGTCCCAGTCCCAGGCTCAAGAGGATGCCGAGCTCACTGGCGTCGTACAGCCTCTGTCCTCCTCGGACGATGAACAACCTGGCACATCCGGTGCAAGTCAACTTGCTGCACCAGCAGGACCACCAGCTGCAGCACCAGCAGGTCCACCAGCTGCACCCCCTGCACCCACCCCTCCAACGACTGTCACCACGAATACCATCCCTGCCGACATGGACAGAATAAGGAACAACACCAGCGCAGTGACCCTGGACCAACCTGGGGCCATGGACACCACCACCACCACCACCCCCCAAGGTGGACCAGGGTTATCTGTGCGTGCAACTGCACACACTGCACATGTCAGCAGGGGTGGTGGGAGGGGTGGGAGACAGAGGTCGCTGCTTGCAGACGTTGCTGGTGTGCATGAAGACCCACAACTGGTACGCATAGCTGATGCGTACCAGTCCAGCACCGGAGAGCTCAGCCAGGTAGTGGGGCTCCTCAGAGACATCAAACAGCAGCAGGCTGCCCATCATGCCCGCTTGGACTCCCACATGTCCCACGTGGAGTCACACATGTCACGTGTGGACTCCCACATGTCCCGCGTGGAGTCCAAGTGGGATGTACTACATGAGATGACGGCGGTGCACAGGGACATTTTACAATGCCTCCGCCAGATGAACAGCAACCAGTCCACACCTCCCTGTGTGCCAACAACATCTGGTACCGAACAAACTGCAACTGCCACAGGGAGGGAGGAGGACTCTGGCGGAGAGTCCCCTGCACCGCAGCAGCCTGCACTTGAGGGCCCCCCCCAAGAAGAGGGGTCGTCCGAGGAGGGGAAAGTGAGAGGCTGATGGCCAAGCGCAACTCCCAGGAAGCCTGAACCTGTTCTGGATTTTCGCCTTTGTGCACAGACTGTTCACCCTGTTGATGGCAACACTACTCCCACACATTGCATGGGGAGTACAAGTTGGAACAATGTGTCAGACAACTGTGGCCCCGATACTGGGGATCCTGTCTACCTGGACTTTCAATTCACCTAGGAACTTGGGATTGCAAGATTCATGTACAGCACAATCCATCCTATGCACTATTAACACAGATGTATCACAATAAACACACTAATACACCATACTTGCCTCTGTCGTGATTCCAACGTGGGTGCTGTTATGGGGATGATGAACTGCAAAATTACACTGTGTATGCGAACTGCAACAGCAAGGACAACACAGGCATGTGAGTACAGGCAACGTGACACATATGAGGGAGACACACCACCAGGGCTACACAACACATACACACCTAGGCCATCTGACTCATTGCCTACACTGATGTTGCCAGGGAAGACGGTGCAATGCACAGACACCACACCCATTCCCAGTTGTAGTCAAGTAGCCCACAGGTGCAGTAAGCAAATGGCAGTCAAATGTGTGACCACAGACAACGCACATCACAAAGTGAAGCACAGGTTTATTACACAGTAGCAACATGCCGTAACCACTACAGATGCAAGGTAACCCCACCTGGTAGCGGGCACACAGTCAACAACTGTAGACGGAAGGAAGTCCATGGGTGTGGCGCACATCACCTGTAGGGACACAACAGCTACCAGCCTGGATGTGCAATCACGTCGTCGGTGGACACAGTTGACCAAACGAATCTGAAAGTACCCTGTGAAGGACAGAAATGACACACAGTCAAAAGCAATGCAGTACAGGACAGATCAGCAAAACTCATGCACAATACATGTTACAAGATACCCACCCAGAACCAAGTTAGCATGTCAACACTGTTGGGGAGTACAGCCCACCTGTCACCACACATCGCAACACACATCCTGTCAAGTAGCCCATGGACACACTCCAACAGCACCAGAGCACCACCCACACATCATGCCAACTCACATCATTCACATGACACCTCAGGATACTCACATTCAGCTAAAGAAGTTGGTGATGAGCTGTGTGCGGACATCACCATCACCATCATCATCATCATCATCGTCACTGGCATCGTGGTCCAGGCCAGGATCCTCCACAGGTGGCGGATGTTGGTCATCGTCATCCTGGATGAGAGGCAACTCCTTCCGCACTGCCAGGTTGTGGAGCATGCAGCAGACGATGATAATCTTGCACACTTTCGCAGGGGCATATGGGAGGGACCCTCCGGTCTTGTCCAGGCAGCGGAAGCGGCTCTTCAGGAGACCAAAGGTCCGCTCAATCACTCTCCTGGTCCGACCATGTGCCTCATTGTAGCGCATCTGGGCAGGTGTCACAGGGTTCCTGAGGGGTGTCAGCAACCACGGCATGTTGGGGTATCCCGAGTCACCTACGGACAGACAAGTGCACATCAGCTGACTTGGAAAAGTGGGCGGAATACTACAGATCAGATCACACACAATGGCACAAAGTCAGTACACACCGACAAGCCAGGCACGCTGGTTCTGCATCTGTGCCATCAACCTGGGGATGCGACTACTCCTCATCACAAAGGCATCGTGTGCTGAACCAGGGAAACGGGCACACACGTGTGTGATGGTCATGTCTGCAAGACACACCACCAGTGCATTGACCGAGTGGTAGTGCTTGCGGTTCCTGTAGGCCTGCTCCTGGGCCTGTGGTGGTACCAAAGCCACATGTGTCCCATCAATGGAGCCAATGACATGCGGCATCCTCCCCAGGGCATAAAAGTCACTCTTCACGTCAGTGAGTCGTCGCAGTCTAGGGAAATATATGTACCGGTTCAGGAAGAGCAACATTGCCGCCAAGAAATCGCGGAGCACACGGCTGAACATGGTCTGTGACATCCCACCAGCAGACGCCACAGTATGTTGGAAGGTACCGGTGGCAAAGAAGTGTAGGGCTGCCATCACCTTCACCTTGGGGGTCAGCGCTGTAGGATACGGCCGGCCAGGCTGCAAATGTGGGGACAACTGCACTGCCAAATCCTCAATCAGCTGCCTGGTGAAGCGGTACCGTCGGATGCTGTCCCGTTCCACCATCGTTGCCAGGTCTGGGAATGGCCGATGGACAGCAGGAGCCCTGCAGTGCAGAGGAGAAGTAAGCAAGATCGTCAGTCACCCCACATATGCGGCATTGAACACACTCAAGTTCCCAACATACATCATCATGAGGCACAACTACATGAAGTGTGCAGTACCGGAACGACATGTATGGTACATACATGGCCAACATCTGTCAACACGGTCCTACAGGTGGCATCAATTTGTCCCAGGTTGGCCCATTGGATATCATGATGCTGTGTCAAAGTCACCCCCCAGTGACATGTGAGGACAGATGTGCCCCAGGCACCACAGCTCAACGACAGGCACATTCCCAGGGACCCTGTAATGCCACATGGACACTGGCATCACCTGGAGTATCATGTGTACACCACAGCAAAACAAACATGACCCCCACAGGTAGTGGCCACACTTGCCATGGCAGGAGAGCCATGGACGTCTGTGACACACACGCACAACATCAGAGTCCATGCACACACAACGTGGATGTGGAGACTGTCTCCCATTGTGCACATGAAATCAGAGACATTGTAAACACTACATGCACAAAGACTGTGGAGGGCCATCACTATTGTGCCACTGGGACACCCTGGCTCAAACATACCGTCCCACATGGGACTCACGGGGTATGTGACATGACATACACAAACACCACTGTGAAATGTGACCATGACACATGCACAGATATGAACAGTTGCACATCACAGTGGTCACGTACACGTAACACCCAGGATCCTGTCCCCATGAACACGTGCACAGCCTGGGGGTGGCTGCCCACAGGTGACACCCACAGGACAACATGTACACCAACATACACACAATAGGAAATGCAGCCTTACATGCCTTATGATAAGGTTTGGACAGGCTGTCGTGATGTAGGTGTGCCCCTCACTCCCTGGGAGCTATCTGTGGCTGGCATATGTCCATCTGAGACAGGCATGCTGACCTATGCCAGTCACATATACAGTGATGCGTTGAACAGCAATGGACCGATCGGTGCCTCCGGCCGGCCCATTGCTTTCAATGTGTGCGGGTACACGTTGTACCCCTGTGCGCGTTGAACTGCAATGGACCGATCGGTGCCTCCGGCCGGCCCATTGCTTTCAATGTGTGCGGGTACGCGTTGTACCCCTGTGCGCGTTGAACTGCAATGGACCGATCGGTGCCTCCGGCCGGCCCATTGCTTTCAATGTGTGCGGGTACGCGTTGTACCCCTGTGCGCGTTGTACTGCAATGGACCGATCGGTGCCTCCGGCCGGCCCATTGCTTTCAATGTGTGCGGGTACGCGTTGTACCCCTGTGCGCGTTGAACAGCAATGGACCGATCGGTGCCTCCGGCCGGCCCATTGCTTTCAATGTGTGCGGGTACGCGTTGTACCCCTGTGCGCGTTGAACTGCAATGGACCGATCGGTGCCTCCGGCCGGCCCATTGCTTTCAATGTGTGCGGGTACGCGTTGTACCCCTGTGCGCGTTGAACTGCAATGGACCGATCGGTGCCTCCGGCCGGCCCATTGCTTTCAATGTGTGCGGGTACGCGTTGTACCCCTGTGCGCGTTGAACTGCAATGGACCGATCGGTGCCTCCGGCCGGCCCATTGCTTTCAATGTGTGCGGGCACGCGTTGTACCCCTGTGCGCGTTGAACTGCAATGGACCGATCGGTGCCTCCGGCCGGCCCATTGCTTTCAATGTGTGCGGGTACGCGTTGTACCCCTGTGCGCGTTGAACTGCAATGGACCGATCGGTGCCTCCGGCCGGCCCATTGCTTTCAATGTGTGCGGGTACGCGTTGTACCCCTGTGCGCGTTGAACTGCAATGGACCGATCGGTGCCTCCGGCCGGCCCATTGCTTTCAATGTGTGCGGGTACGCGTTGTACCCCTGTGCGCGTTGAACTGCAATGGACCGATCGGTGCCTCCGGCCGGCCCATTGCTTTCAATGTGTGCGGGTACGCGTTGTACCCCTGTGCGCGTTGAACTGCAATGGACCGATCGGTGCCTCCGGCCGGCCCATTGCTTTCAATGTGCGGGTACGCGTTGTACCCCTGTGCGCGTTGAACTGCAATGGACCGATCGGTGCCTCCGGCCGGCCCATTGCTTTCAATGTGTGCGGGTACGCGTTGTACCCCTGTGCGCGTTGAACTGCAATGGACCGATCGGTGCCTCCGGCCGGCCCATTGCTTTCAATGTGTGCGGGTACGCGTTGTACCCCTGTGCGCGTTGAACAGCAATGGACCGATCGGTGCCTCCGGCCGGCCCATTGCTTTCAATGTGTGCGGGTACGCGTTGTACCCCTGTGCGCGTTGTACCTCAATGGACCGATCGGTGCGCACCCATTGACAATGGGCTTGCCTGGCAACGGACGCGTTTTCGAATTTCGAACGAGTCGGTTGCTGGAAAATCAGTTGGTCACCCACAACAATGTTGCAAAATCATGTATGTCATGAAGTTGAAGTTTTGAAGGATGCTGTGGGCGTGTTTTGGTGCTGCTATTCCATGGATTGGCCAGATTCAGAAGATGCAAACGACTTGGACCTATCACTTTGGACACAAGGGACAGTATCTGCCTCTCCAGCACATATATATTGCTGCCTGTTCCCCTGAGAGCCCACTTGCCTGCACTACATGCTCCAGGACGACATCTGCCACTGCACTGCTGCTGTCTCTGCCCCTCTGGACCCTGCAATGGCACGTACTGTGGAGAGAGCCCCAGCCTTCAGCCTTGAGGAGAACCAGGCCCTGCTGGACAGCCTACTTCCACAGTACAGCAAGCTGTATGGGACACCAGGGGAGCAGGTGAGTGTTCTGTGCACTGCCTTTCTGAATGTGCATTTTGTCTGACTAGCAAGGCTGAGAGTCAGCACACCACTGGCTAGCAGGCTCACTGAGTAGTTGTCACCCCCATAGTGTGTAGTGACTTGCACTGGACAGGTATGGTGCAGTGACAGTGCTTCTGAACAGGGTTTTACTCCCCATGCAATGATACCATGTAGTGACTTCTGGAAAACTGTCCATGGGCAGCCGTGCACTGCCTGGGTACACCATGTGCCCCTGTGATAGCGACATGTATATGCAACTGTGTCATGCACGGATATGTTGCATGTGTAGTAAAGGCCTTATCACTTTGTCATCCTGACAGGCTTCTGCCCATCGGAAGCATGAGATATGGAAGGACATCGTCCGGGCTGTCCGGTCCGTGGGGGTCTACAAGCGCCGGATCCGCAACTGCCAAAAGAGGTGGCAGGACCTTCGGGGCTGGACCCGGAGGATTGCACGGGTCCAGCTGAAGCTGTCGCCTCCTCGCAGGAGGGGCGGAACACGGACCCTGACCCCCACATGCTCAGGATCCTGGCGGTGGTCTTTCCAGACCTGGATGGGCAGCTGAAGGCCAGAGAGCAGCAAGGAGGGGGTGAGTCAAAGACTGCACTGTGTACTCTGTCTAACATGCTATGTGCCCTCCTCGGGCCTGGTTAAACTGCCACAGTACAGCAGTCATGTTGTCCAGGAGCCATGTCCCTCTATTGTGCACTGCCCACTCCTCATCTGATACCCAGGTGTGGCCCTTACATGCAGGGAATTCTGTCACTTAGGACTGTGTCCTTGCAGTTTGCTTGACTCAAGGTGGGAGACAGCATCTGTTTCCCTGACTCTGTGGTGGGCATCATGGGTGGGTCCATTGCTTACACAATGCCTGTATTCTGACATGTATTCAGCGTGTTACTTTGATCTGTGGTCCAATTGCTGAGCTGATCCACCACATGTGGCTGGGGTACCTGGCACACACCCATGCTGCGGGTGGGAACAATGTTTGGGCCCCAGGAGTATGTATATGACGTGTGTCACACATACTTAGCCAGCTGCCTACAGTCCAGGGCTCATCCCTCATTCATGTGGGGCTGGACAGTCATGCCTACTCCAGGCCATACAATACACTCTGTACTCCCACTCCCGTGTATCAGCGGACACATTGTGCACAGTGATTTGACCCCTCAGGTGTCTGCCTCTGTGTCAGTGTGCTGTGGATTAGTCGCCAGGACTGCTGTGGAGTTTCTTGGTAGGGGCTCAGCATGCCACTGGAGATGTGACCATAGGAGACGATACTTGTGTGACACATAGGTGTCTGATCAGCTGCCCATGCAGACTGGGGCATGTAAATGTGAAGTTCAGGCAGCTGTTCCCCATGCACAGCAGAGTGTGAGGGGCTCAGGTTCAGAGGGTAGTGTCACAGGTCTCCCATATGTCCAATAGGTATGACCTGGACAGATGAGGGTTAAGAGGATGTGTTGTGGGGGGATGTACATGTGCACTTGTGCAGCTCCAGGACTTGCATTCCCCATGACCTACTATTGTGACACAGTGCAGAGTGTTGTTGTCTGGCTGCAAAGTCATACATCACTGAGCCAGTGATGTATGACTTTGCAGTCATGCCTCCGCCATGGCATGTGTCTACTGATTGGTGAGCCTGCAGGGGAGTGACATGTGCTACATGCACACCATAGTGGCGCTGGCTATCAGGACATGGGTGCATCATGGTGTCTGTCGCTGGTATGCATCACATGCATTTCCTATTTGACTCTGGCCATCCCTTACATCCGGAAACCTGTACTGACTCAGTGGCAAGAGCTGTGATGTGTCCACACCGTGTCCTCTGCACTGTCCAACTACTGTGTACTTGGTGCATGTGTCAACACTGGGGTGTTGCAATCCAACAGACACCAGACAGATGGGTGCAAGGCCATGTGGGATGTGAGTGCCATGCTTGGCATCAGACTGACAATTGACTTCTCCTGTTCAATTAGTGCACTTTTAGCAATGTACAACTAATGATGCCAGGGCTTGCTCTGTGATGTGCTGTGCTCACAGTGGTGTGTGCGTTATGTGCAGGTGACTGATGTCTGTCTGTTTCCCCATTGTTTGCAGATACATCCACGGCCACGGAAGGGGACAGCTCCACGGACCAGGAGGAGCCGGAGAGCCAGACTGGGTCAGCAGCCGAGGAGTGGTCGGAGGGACCCAGTGGCACGGAGGGCGAGGGGAGCCACACCGAGGAGTCCTCAGCAGCATCCACCTCAGCTGAGGACCAGAGCAACTCGGAGGATGACTCCCTTGTGGAGGCGGGTGTCAGCAGCCACCACACCCCAGCTAGTGTTGCTGTCCCCGCCACCACCAGCACCACCACCGCCCTCCCATCGGCTCCCATTCCCCAGGTCCGTGGAGGCTCCCATGTCCGGGAGCGTGTCTCCTTTGGGCCAGGCACCGCACCCCCTGCCCCTGTGTCCCCTGCTGCCCTGAGTGAGGAGTCTGTGTACCTCCTTCGCCAGCTCCATGTAGGGCAGACAGCCATGCTGAGTGTCCTCCATGCGCACACCGCGCTGTTGACTCAGCTGGTGTCGTTCATGGAGGGCATCTCATCGGGCATGTCTGACCTACAGAGGGGCAATAGGTCCATGGACTCCTCCCTGACGGCAGCAGTGTCCCTCCTCAAACGGTCCCTCACCCCTCCTGCCTCTGCTCCATCCACACTCCCCAGCACCTTACCCATCCCAGGCACACACACACCGGCACAGGCACACACCAGCACACACACATCCAGCACACTGACACACACGCCAATGACAAAACGCACACGCACGCACATTCAGGGGACTGAAGCCAGACTCACAGGGGATGGGGCCCTGGAACACACACACGCATCCACATGCACTGCGCAGTCCTCAGTTCCCTCTCCCTCCAAAGCACCCTCCCTTGCCTCACCTGCAACCCCAAAGTCACAGCAGCTCTTCCTCTGTGACCTCGGCCTCTTCCCCACCGATGAAGCTGCTCCAGCATACCGGGGGAAGAGGAAGCCCACCCACACGGAGCAGAGTGCCCCTCGCCCCCGGACACCCTCCCCCAGGCGCAGACGGACTGAGGCCCCCACCCGCAAGTCCCCCGGAGTGGTAAGAGCAAGACCCCGCCACCGCCCTGCAGCTCAGGCACAAGGTCTCCGTCCTCCATCCCTCAGGCCCCCACTGCACAGGTGCCCCCACCACACCCTGCCCCAGGTTCCCCCACCCACAGATATACCATCCCCAAGAGGATCCGGCCTTCTCCCCTGCCACTTGCTCTCCCAGCACCACACCCCCGCTGCGCTTGTCTGTGCCACTGATGTGGTGAGGGTGTCCTCCCCCTCTGTCCAACCCACCTTGCCTGTTCCCCATTCTCCTCCCCTGGAGGTAGGCACTGCAGTGGAGTCCACTACCGCCCTGTCTGACTTGGGCACTGCAGTGGCGGACCTGTCCACCCCATCTGCAGGGTCCACTGCAGTTGTGCCGGCACCCACGACATCTGAGTCATGCCCCCCAGTTGTGCCGGCACACACCATGTCAGACACCTCCACTGCAGTTGTCAGTGGCTCTCCAGCACCCACCACCCCTTCCCTGACTCCCCCTGGTGAGCCCTGATCCTGTCCCTGCGGTGCCTGGCCTGCCCCCCGGTTGCCCCTCCTAGTGGATTGTCCCTGGTATTGTGCAGGCATGCGTAGGGTGACATCTGCCAGTGTCACCCTGTTTGAACTTTGACAATGGACTGGCCATTGGCCTTTGCTCTAATTTCTTCTGGACGTCGTTATCAAACAACACATATGCTGAATAAAGCAACTTTCTTTTCTCTAGTGCTCATGCTTCAGATGTACATGTTGTTGGTGCAGCTAACCATGCCCTTGCTGCAGTGATGGTGATATCTGGTCTCATGATTATGAAGTGTTACTGTGCAGGAACCCATGTGGTACAGGGGGAATGTGTCCTATCATGTGGTGTATCCATGTCATCAATAGCAGCATCTGAGGGTGTCATGTGTTCAGTATTTGGCAATGGGTTTCCTACTTACATTGGCAATTTCATATCTGTGGCTTCCACCCCTGCACATCTGTTGTGCCTGCCATCGTTGCATTTGTCTACTTCCCTGACCGTGTTGCCATCTCCAGTGGACATGCAGGTTTGGGCATCAATGGGGAGGGACTCATCCGTGTAGTCAGTGCAACATTGCTATACAAGTGTGTTGGATCTGTGCTGATGATTCCGTTGGCACATCCATGACCAGGCTGATGTGATGGGAGCCCTCATTTGGTGCTAATTGTTGATTGTGTGACCAAGTGCTCAGCTGACATGATGGGGCCCTACTGAGGCAACATATGGCACAGCTTTCCTCACACAGGAGTGGAGTCCCCTCATGGCAGTGTGTACACGTGTGACATTGCCTGCGCCCAAGGTGTGTGTTGTATGTGCATGTCTGTGTGTTCACTTCCATTCATCTGCGCATGCTGTGATCCCTAGTGTTGTACCTGTTTGTGATGCTTGCTGACTTGAGCTATGTTCCCCCAAAGTCTTCTCCCTGTGTTCTCTGTGATGTGGGTGCATGGCACATTACTGGTCATCAGGGTGTCACCCATAGGTGTGTTTGCTGTCAGGGCAGAGTTTGTGTGCAGACGCAGATGGGTCACAGTCAGGTTTCCCTTTGGCACTTGTTGTTTGCCCCTGTCATGTGATTTCCAGTTTGTGTTATCTTTCAGTGATTGTGACACGTTGTGTGTGTGACTGCTGGCACTCCTTAGGGTCCGGGCTGCAATGTTGGTTGTTGTCTATGTGTGTTCTTTGTGGGTGACCTTGGCTTCTTCATTGGTGTGTGACTGTGGCTGGGATCCCATTGGTCGGTGTGGTATTGCCGTCATGTCCATGTACAGCGTAGTGTGCAGTGTGTCAGACATTCAGGAGTCTTGTTGAGTGTCCATGTGTGATGTGTTTCTACACCTTGGTTCCCACCCACCACCCTGGAATAGTCATGGGTGCATGTGCAATGTCACCAGTGCATGTGTACTTCACTGCTGCACATTGTTGGAGGTCGAGGGGTGTGGTCTTGCGTGTGTGCAGATGAGAGTTGTTGCCCGGCTAGTCCCCTGCCTCCATGTTGGCCTTGGCTTACTGGCCATGCTGATTGATTTGTGCTTGTGTAGGTGTGATGGTAGTTTGTTGCTCAGGACACCTGACTGTGGTTCACAGTGTGAACGACATTTAGCTTTGTCATCACAGTGGTATTTTTATTCAGCCCAGGGTCACCACATTGTGGGGGCCCTGGGGGTGGTGCTGTGGTGTGTCTGTGACTTGCTGTGTCAGTTGTTGTTCCTACGTGCCTGTGTGACATGTGTGTTTTGTGCTCCCTCTCACCTGTCAATGCCTGCTTGCCCACATAGGGGATTTGGATCCATGAGTTACCTTAGTGTGGCAGTGTATGCACATCTGTATGATTGGTATTCAGCTCTCCTCATGTGTTGTGTTGTTGCCTGGGGACACTGGCACCCCCACCCCTCACCTGCTGTGTATGATGACAGTGTTGGTCTGCCTGTTTGTGTTTGTGCATCTGCACCACTGCATTGGCATATCTTGGGTGTGCCATTGGCTGTATGTTGTTTGGTGTGTTTCCCCTGCTGTCCCTGGGACTCCTAGGTCATCGGTCAGCACAGTGATCATGGTTTGTGTGTCCCATTGCTGCCATGGTATGGTATCTGTTCACCTCACATCTGCTGTCTCCACAGGGTATCTGCATTTGTGTGCCCATTGGTGCAAATATGTGGTTCTGCATTCTGATGGTCACTTCTGTCATTGTGTCATTGATGACTGTTGACGGTCTCAGCCCCCATGGGTGTTGTTTGTCTGCACATGGCCAAAGGAATGTTTCATTTGCACTGCAGTATTTGGCTCCCCCAATTTATGTTGCAATGGGACACATACACTACTTTGCCACAGATGAGTTTTTGGTTCTGTGACCAGGAATGATCCATGCAGTTTGGCAGTTGCAGCTCTTTCTTTGTCAACAATTACCTTTTGGTCACTGTGATGATGAGGGTGTAGACCCCATTGCCACAATGGTCAAAATGTGCTTCAGCTATGGACCCCACACTTGCCTTTTGGTCACTGTGATGATGGGGGTTTAGACCCCATTGCCACAATGGTCAAAATGTGCTTCAGCTATGGACCCCACACTTGCCTTTTGGTCACTGTGATGATGGGGGTTTAGGCCCCATTGCCACAATGGTCATGGGCTGCTTGCATTGTGGGTGCCACACACATATATGTGTGGCACATGTGCTAGGGGGTCACGTTGTATGTTCAAAGTCATGTTCGGTGTTGTAGGCATTTGACACAGCCTACACACGCTTGTCATGGTGGTGGGGGGATGTCTTTATCTTGCATTCCCTAGGTTGTGGTGTGCTGGTTGTGTCATGCATTGTCCATCCTATGAGTGGGGGTGGTAGTAGTGGTAGGCATCCTGCCCCCCTGGCTAAGGGTGGTAGTAGTGGTAGGCATCCTGCCCCCTGGGTGAGTGTGGTAGTAGTGGTGGGCATCCTGCCCCCCTGGGTGAGGGTGGTAGTAGTGGTGGGCATGCTGCCCCCTGGCTAAGGGTGGTAGTAGTGGTGGGCATCCTGCCCCCTGGCTAAGGGTGGTAGTAGTGGTAGGCATCCTGCCCCCCTGGGTGAGGCTGGTAGTAGTGGTGGGCATCCTGCCCCCTGGCTAAGGGTGGTAGTAGTGGTGGGCATCCTGCCCCCCTGGGTGAGGGTGGTAGTAGTGGTGGGCATCCTGCCCCCTGGCTAAGGGTGGTAGTAGTGGTAGGCATCCTGCCCCCTGGCTAAGGGTGGTAGTAGTGGTGGGCATCCTGCCCCCCTGGCTAAGGGTGGTAGTAGTGGTAGGCATCCTGCCCCCCTGGGTGAGGGTGGTAGTAGTGGTGGGCATCCTGCCCCCTGGCTAAGGGTGGTAGTAGTGGTGGGCATCCTGCCCCCTGGCTAAGGGTGGTAGTAGTGGTGGGCATCCTGCCCCCTGGCTAAGGGTGGTAGTAGTGGTAGGCATCCTGCCCCCCGTGGGTGAGGGTGGTAGTAGTGGTGGGCATCCTGCCCCCTGGCTAAGGGTGGTAGTAGTGGTGGGCATCCTGCCCCCTGGCTAAGGGTGGTAGTAGTGGTAGGCATCCTGCCCCCGTGGGTGAGGGTGGTAGTAGTGGTGGGCATCCTGCCCCCTGGCTAAGGGTGGTAGTAGTGGTGGGCATCCTGCCCCCTGGCTAAGGGTGGTAGTAGTGGTAGGCATCCTGCCCCCTGGCTAAGGGTGGTAGTAGTGGTGGGCATCCTGCCCCCTGGCTAAGGGTGGTAGTAGTGGTAGGCATCCTGCCCCCCTGGGTGAGGGTGGTAGTAGTGGTGGGCATCCTGCCCCCTGGCTAAGGGTGGTAGTAGTGGTGGGCATCCTGCCCCCTGGCTAAGGGTGGTAGTAGTGGTGGGCATCCTGCCCCCCTGGCTAAGGGTGGTAGTAGTGGTAGGCATCCTGCCCCCCGTGGGTGAGGGTGGTAGTAGTGGTGGGCATCCTGCCCCCTGGCTAAGGGTGGTAGTAGTGGTGGGCATCCTGCCCCCTGGCTAAGGGTGGTAGTAGTGGTAGGCATCCTGCCCCCTGGCTAAGGGTGGTAGTAGTGGTGGGCATCCTGCCCCCTGGCTAAGGGTGGTAGTAGTGGTGGGCATCCTGCCCCCTGGCTAAGGGTGGTAGTAGTGGTGGGCATCCTGCCCCCCTGGGTGAGGGTGGTAGTAGTGGTGGGCATCCTGCCCCCTGGCTAAGGGTGGTAGTAGTGGTGGGCATCCTGCCCCCTGGCTAAGGGTGGTAGTAGTGGTAGGCATCCTGCCCCCTGGGTGAGGGTGGTAGTAGTGGTGGGCATCCTGCCCCCCCTGGGTGAGGGTGGTAGTAGTGGTGGGCATCCTGCCCCCTGGCTAAGGGTGGTAGTAGTGGTGGGCATCCTGCCCCCTGGCTAAGGGGTGGTAGGCATCCTGCCCCCCTGGGTGAGGGTGGTAGTAGTGGTGGGCATCCTGCCCCCTGGCTAAGGGTGGTAGTAGTGGTGGGCATCCTGCCCCCCTGGGTGAGGGTGGTAGTAGTGGTGGGCCTCCTGCCCCCTGGCTAAGGGTGGTAGTAGTGGTGGGCATCCTGCCCCCTGGCTAAGGGTGGTAGTAGTGGTGGGCATCCTGCCCCCTGGCTAAGGGTGGTAGTAGTGGTAGGCATCCTGCCCCCTGGCTAAGGGTGGTAGTAGTGGTGGGCATCCTGCCCCCTGGCTAAGGGTGGTAGTAGTGGTGGGCATCCTGCCCCCTGGCTAAGGGTGGTAGTAGTGGTAGGCATCCTGCCCCCTGGGTGAGGGTGGTAGTAGTGGTGGGCATCCTGCCCCCTGGCTAAGGGTGGTAGTAGTGGTGGGCATCCTGCCCCCCTGGGTGAGGGTGGTAGTAGTGGTGGGCATCCTGCCCCCCTGGGTGAGGGTGGTAGTAGTGGTAGGCATCCTGCCCCCCTGGGTGAGGGTGGTAGTAGTGGTGGGCATCCTGCCCCCTGGCTAAGGGTGGTAGTAGTGGTGGGCATCCTGACCCCCTGGCTAAGGGTGGTAGTAGTGGTGGGCATCCTGCCCCCCTGGGTGAGGGTGGTAGTAGTGGTGGGCATCCTGCCCCCCTGGGTGAGGGTGGTAGTAGTGGTAGGCATCCTGCCCCCCTGGGTGAGGGTGGTAGTAGTGGTGGGCATCCTGCCCCCTGGCTAAGGGTGGTAGTAGTGGTGGGCATCCTGCCCCCTGGCTAAGGGTGGTAGTAGTGGTAGGCATCCTGCCCCCTGGCTAAGGGTGGTAGTAGTGGTAGGCATCCTGCCCCCTGGCTAAGGGTGGTAGTAGTGGTAGGCATCCTGCCCCCTGGCTAAGGGTGGTAGTAGTGGTGGGCATCCTGCCCCCCTGGGTGAGGGTGGTAGTAGTGGTAGGCATCCTGCCCCCCTGGGTGAGGGTGGTAGTAGTGGTGGGCATCCTGCCCCCTGGCTAAGGGTGGTAGTAGTGGTGGGCATCCTGCCCCCTGGCTAAGGGTGGTAGTAGTGGTAGGCATCCTGCCCCCCTGGGTGAGGGTGGTAGTAGTGGTGGGCATCCTGCCCCCCTGGCTAAGGGTGGTAGTAGTGGTGGGCATCCTGCCCCCCTGGGTGAGGGTGGTAGTAGTGGTAGGCATCCTGCCCCCCTGGGTGAGGGTGGTAGTAGTGGTGGGCATCCTGCCCCCTGGCTAAGGGTGGTAGTAGTGGTGGGCATCCTGCCCCCCTGGGTTGGGGTGGTGGCGCGCATTCAGGCCCCTGTGTGCATATGTGGCATTGGTGATGGGCATCCCGCCCCTATGGTGCTGCTGTTGCTGGTGTAAGTATATTCAGATTCCCAGTGTATGTGTGTGATGTGTCGTGTACGTGTTGTATGTGTTTTGTGGTTGGTGTCTGACTTACCTTCTGCGCCGTACGCGTCCGTGCCTGTTCCGGTAGTAGATGTAGAATATTGGTATGATCGGGACGAAGGGATTCATGGTTGGTTCGTGTCGTTCGTCCTTCTCGTTGCTTCGCGTCGTCCTCGTCGCTTCGCTTCGTCCTCGTCGCTTCGCGTCGTCCTCGTCGGTGCCGTGTTCGTCTCGTAGCCGTGGATCGTGTTGTGGCGCGATTCGGAGCTTATGTGCGCCTCTCCCGGATGCTTTGACGTGCCGTGCGTAGCGACGGGTTCGGCGCGTACGGGAAGCGCATCGTACTTGTCCGGCCGGACGGGGCTGCATTTTCCCTTCCGTGCGACTCGATTCGGCGTTTCCGGATTCGCCTCGGTCGGAGAACAGGACCTGGTTTGGGTGAGTACGGCTCGGCCGGAATTTTTGCTGTTGTGCGCATCGTACTTGCTCGTTCGGTGTGCTGTACGGATCGGTCGGGAAACTGGCTTTCGCATGGCTTTTTTCCCGACCGAATGGTATTGGGTGCGCCTCCGACCGAGATCGGAATCGACCCCAAGGTCTACCATAGCAATGCACCTAAGAGTACACCTCAAAAAGACTAACAAACTTTGAGGATCAGAATGTATATAAAATGGATTAAAATAATACATCGAGGACGCTCAGGATTAACTGTGTCCAGGTTGTTAACACTTTGTTAGGCATTTCATCTAATTAGTGATACAGTACATAGACAATTACAAATAGTTCACAATTCCATGTGCAATTATTTTTCACTAAAGCAATGTTCATACCTTGGTTATATTTATTTCATCAACATCCAGCTACATACAGACCTACAGAGAAATTAACACATTGGTGCAGAGGTCTCGGAAAGGCTTAATGCACAATCAATCATATTCCTGTCTCAACTGGCGTGTGCTTGACTTTGCTCCAGCCCTACTGGCCTTTTGGAGATTCGACCATTGGTGAAACCTACCGGTTTTGATGTGCATCTTTCCCACATCCAAAAATCTGTTAAATTCAGCACGTGTTTTGCTTTTAGCCAAAGTGCTACCGCTTTCTGCCAAAGTAAAGTTTCTGTCGAAAGGCCACATCTTTTGAAGCTCTCGTGAATCTAGAAACAATAATAGCGTTCTCTTAATATGCATTAGAATGTATTTTGTTGGTCTTGAGTATACATTTGAAAAAAATCATGAACACGCATATTATGTTAAAGCTTTCCATCGTGTTGTAAAAGACCTAATAACTTTCTGTACATGTTTTTTTTCAACGTAACTCATATTCAATTAAAGTATTTCCAAATACATTCAACTCACATCCTCAGGCCAAAGGGTAACACCATTTAGATGGATACACATTTGGTAACTCTAAATTCATTAGAACATCTTGTTCATTTATAACTTCTTTTCTCATCCACTAATTTGCATACTACTTAAGCCTCTTGAAATAGCCTTGACCTTCTACTGGTATGCTAATGGTTATACATGTATGAATAAATCAATCCCATTTGAGTCTAATTGGATCATTCTTCTGAAACCCTGATCAGTTTATAAAAAGCTAGTAAAACATGTTCCTTTGGATTATTAACAGCCTCAAATAGGTCTATCTTTACTAAAGTGTGTATGGGCTGTCACATTCTGCAACACATCTTAGCTGGCCTTTTTTACAGTGGTAAGTAAATAGACTTGGAGGCTAGTCACAAGCTGCATTTTGTAGTACATAAAGTTCTACTACAGTGTCAATACTTAGGTGGTGCAAAATGGTGTTCACAAACCTACATACGGACCTCTGCTTATCTTACCTGCTCAGTTCTAAGATCTCCGCAGTAGTCATGGAGATCGCAGCACAGGTATGTACATGTTTCAGTAGTAAATGTGGGAAGGGAGAAATGGGATTGGCTGGAAAATTAAGAATTCTTACAACTGCTTAGGAGAGGCTAAAGTAAATAAAAGTAGGATTTTTGGAAGGGGCATGCTTATACAAACATGCAGCCATGAAAGAGTAAGATCAATGCCATGCACAGAATACATTTCTAAAGTGACTGCAGCTGGAGTTGTCAAAACAAGGTAAATATACTCCAGCCCAGCTTTGGGGCTGGAGTATATTTGACGCACCACACATGACCACTCTCACAGCTACAGCAACACAGCCCCAAATAAAAGAGTGGATGCAAGGTAAAAAATAATACCCCATATGAACTATTGTTAAATCAATTAAATTAATTCAACATTTAAAATATATATGTGCGTGTTTAAATAATAATTATTAAATAATTATTTTATTATTTAAGAATGTAATAAGAAATTTTACGTAAAATAGAAATTAAACTTTTACACTTTAATAAAATGAAAAATAATTGATATCAATTAAAATATTTTTTATACAAATAGGTATTAAATACAAAAAAATGTAAAGTAGGGAATTTATAACTTATTGTTTATGAATTTTTATTTAAAAATTTGATTAATATGTTTTAATTAAATAATTATTACATACACATTTACTTTGATGAGTTAATGTGCTGTAACATTTAGTATTATTAGAGCTAGGTAAAACATAAATATTTAAAATTAATTTGCATTCATATTAAACAGTTAAATACTTTTACTATTTTTAAAAGAATTATGAACTTTAGACTTTTCCCTACAATTTCCCTTTGGGAGATCTTCAGCATGGTGGCAGAGATCAGCACCCACATGTGCACAGTTACAAGCAGTAACATTATATTTATAAACCCTGTTGTAGGATACTCAACCTCCTGATCTGAGAAAGTGAACACATGTAAGTCTACTCTTAGGTGTGAATGAACACTCTGAAATATTGAATATGAAATAAGTATAGAATTACACCTAGGTGTAGTAGTAAATATACACATGAGTAGGTATTCACCAGTGTAAATTAGCTCCAATATCTTTTGCATGGCATTGCATCATGCGAGTGGTCAGACACAGTTTTACTAGATTTGAACCTTAGTGGTTGCTGCAGTGATAAAAACTGCTTCTGTCCACATTTTTATCAATACATTAATTAAGATTGGTTGCTAGTCACATTCTCTTCGGTTTTGTGCTAGATAGTAACAGGATCGATCAAGTGGTGTTAACAACCAAGAACAGAATGAGCACAAATCGGGTAAGAGAGTCCACAGAATGGGCTCTAAAGTTGTTTTTCCACTTTATTCAACATTTGTCTCACATAGGAAAACAATTAACAAAAACAGAGAGTTGCTGTCTTTAGTTACATAACATTCTAAAATAATGGTTAGGTGTTTGATTTATTATTTTTAAATTATATTGTGGCAGTCAAATTACTGAAGTGTTTTGTCTATTTATTTAGTGTAGCATTAATATGTTTGATCAGGTGGAATAAAAGGGGAAATTAGGCATGTAAAGCTCAATCCCATAGTGCTCATCAGAGGTCTGGGATGATTATTTTGCTCATCAAGACTTATGACAAACTGACAGTAGCACTAGGTCTTATGCCGTGACTGGGCCCACCCAGTGGTTTTCTAGTCCTGATTTTAAGAAGGCCACAGAAGGGGCTATGCATAAAATTGGTGGGTCTCCTACAATAGGAACTCATTAACAATTTTTGCACACGCCCAAACATACACACATGCACGCAGTCACGCACACACACAGACACACACACACATATATAGATATGTATTACACAGTCACCACTGTGTAATTATGGTTCAGTCACTGAAACAGCATTTTTTTATTTGAACATAAGTTTCCACCACCCCAAACGGACGGATCTGCATGAATTTTTAATCAGGTGTGGTTTAGCATGCCAAATTTTGCACCCTTTCATGAAGATGAAACAAATGTAGGGGAAGAGGAGGGAAGAGAGTTGTGTTTTCCCGTTTTAGCTCCTATAGGAAAATGTGCTTCTTCCTGTAGCAAAAAACACTGAACAGGATTACACTAATTGAGGTATGAAAGTAGAACACTACTCAAAAGGTTAGCTTTTGTAAGCTTAGTGTAAACCTGCTCAGTGTGTTTTGAGATACAAGTATTTAATAAAACTGCCTTGTGGGTTTTAAAGGGTTAACACTTGACTTCACTCTTAATTAAAGAACTACAGCTACAAATGTTTAATTTATCTTACAGATGAGATTAGTTTAACATTACCCTCACCACTTTGACAAAGATGATTATAAATACTTTGACGTGTTGTTATTTATTGGCATCAATATTGTGAGGTCACAAGCATTGCAGTTGGGTTGCAAGTTATGGTTGGCATGTTTGTTTTGCAAGTTATGGATTGTGATCCTAATTATACCGTGTGAATTTCAGTAGTTTGTTCAGGTTTAATTAATAACCATTGCTGCAGTTTAACTGTGAAGTTTTAGGGGAATTTAGAGATTTGTTTAAACATTATAACCAAAGCTAGCCATAACTTCACTTCAATCTTTGTTTTTTTCAGTGATTTGTTTTATCATATTCCTCACCCAATATTTCCCAGGCCCCAATCCTCAGAGGGTGGCTAAACATCCCAGGGAGCCAGGGGCAAAGGATTTTCAGAATTTCATTCGATATCCCTCTTCTCTAAATTGGGATATCTTAAAAGATATAACTCTCCCAGATATTGAGCTTTGCAAACCTTGATTAATATTCATACTGTATTTCAGTTCTAATCCCTTTATAGCACCGAGTAGCGTAAGCCATGACTGCTTGCTAGTGCCACTTTTGAGAGACAAATTTGCAAAATGAACAATTACGCCATGCACCTTTCACTAAAAAGTCTTAAGCTTTGCAACATCAGATGTAAATATCAGTATCCACCATTGATAAAGCCCTTAACCACCTACTGCCATAGTACCCAAAGAAAAGGTCTCACAATCTACTCATGTGTTTCCCCTCATATGAAAATATTGGGGGAGCTTATGAAAAAGCCCAATACAGACAGTCAGAGCCAAATTACATAAACAAATTGACAGACATCCTAACAAGGTAGACAAGACATTGTGATGGCAGACAGAAGTAGGTATGGTCCAGCGTGCATGCTTTAGCCATGGAATTAGGAATACTTGACTTGTAATCTCAGCATTACCACTTCACCTAATTATGCTGGAAGGAAACAATCTTTAATAGCTGAAAGGGCCCACAAGACTATGACAGACCCCTAGGAAGCATAGTCCCTTGGTCTTGCCATCAGAATTACTGCCTGCCCAATTGTAGTCTAGTGGGGTAGTTTGAATTTGTAGAACCAGGGCTTCTCTATTTTGCAATTACTTTTTTAACTTATTCCTCTGCTTCCTTTTTGGCAAGTTTGTGTTTTTTCAGATTCAATGCAATGCATACTTCTGGCCAAATCATACTCTCTCCATGCCACTGTCCACTGATCAGACCGTAAGTGAACACTAAGAAATAGGCTTAATGGAAGAGAAAAAACAAAATGCCTATTCCTAGCAGAGGGCATTGCTTTTATTCACACATCCAGTGCTATGTAAGACAGGTGAATGTATTTGCATCTCTTTAGTTGAACGTGCTCCTGAAATTGCATTTTGCAGGAACCCTCGTGTGCTGTAGCTCATCCTACCAACCACCGATAGGCACCTCTTTTACAGTTCATAAAGCAGTGAAAAAATGAGAATTAATTCTACAGTGCATCTTCGTAAGCAGCAGCACAGGAGCCATGATTGTGTGTCAAAACTGTAAAATGCATGAAGGTTGACCTCTCTAGTGGCACTTCGTAATTGGTGGCACATGAGGCGCATGAAGATTGTAGGAGACACGCCCCTGCAAATAAGCCACCACCCCTCCTGCATAATTAATCACGGGCATGGACCCAATGGTTAGTTCTTTTTTGGCCCCCAGAAACCACTTGGGCTGAGGGCCAGAGCTTGTTAACAAATTTCCATTCAGCTTTGGACCTCCTTGTGCTGGAGATCGCTGGAGATCGTTCTTCTCTGTCATAAGGGAGTCAGTCTTCTGTATTCCTGGAGGACTGCTCTTAAAATTTTGTATGCTTGCTCATTTGGCTCCCTTGGTTGAAAATTGGGTATAATCAGAGGTGAGGATGTACATTTGCTGGAAGAGACTGTGGGCTGCTTAGGGAGGGGGGCAGTGTGGGGGTGTGAGGAATTCATCTTTTTTGCCCTGATCGTCCCCCTTGTTTGACTGATACTGGTTAACTGACTCTGACTGTGCCCGGGGCTCTGCTAACCAGGCCCTGGGCCAGTGATCTGATTAAAAAGGTATATGGTAATTTGATGTAATTGCAATTGACAATGACAACCTACATTTAAGTCCCTAGTATATGGCAGGGCATGTAGGGTTAGAGGGCCAGCAGCTTTGAGACACTTATGTTTGCACTGCTGTGATGCCTGCTGTCATTTTAAAAGTCAGTCCAGCTTTGGAAGCTGCTTTAAAATTGAAATTACATGTAAATTCGACTTTAGGTTTAAAGGTACTTCCAAACTATTAAACTACCTTATTTTTACATATAAGTCACCCATAAGGTCTACCCTAGGTGCCCCCAGGGTAGGGTGCCATGTAAAAATAAGTAGGGACATTTTAAGAGATATTTTATATGCCCTGGTGAGGGACAAGCTAATTTCATTTTTCCCCTTAGTAGCACTTTTAGCTCCATAGGCTAACATGGGAATACTGTAATACAGTGTAACTATTGTCTGGAGTGAGCTACATTTATTTGTTAAGGACTTGAATGATTGATAATGATAAGCTCAACAACTTGCCACTGTTGAATTTATCATTACTAATACAGAAAATAAATTATAGAACTTTATTTTCTGTAAGCCAAAATCCAGACTTCTAGCAGCCCCTCCTGATTGGCCAGCCCTTAACAGGCTTCGCCAAACTGTTTGATGGGGTGATAAGTGGCCTGCACAGAGACAGAGGTTATTGGATGGGGGAATCAAATCTCTGCAGCTGCAGAGAACAGGCCAGGGTGGGGGCTGGGTAGATCAAACTGGGCTTCAGAGGGAGCAGGACAGTAAGGAATGCCAACCAGGCCTACCCCGTCTACCTGTACCCCCCAGCCAGATGGCAGCCTCAGAAGTGGAATTTGCAGGAGGCCCGGAAAGGAAGTTTTAAGGGAAATGAGCCACACTAGTGGGTTGGTTTAGCTAGCTCTTACTCCCAAGGAGAAGAATTCTCCATCTTAAATTTTAAAGTGCAGTGCTTTGTGGGACAGAGAAAATGCCACACTTTGGAGGAAGTTGTCATGCTTTTGTGTGGCACCCTGTACCCCATCGGTCAGGGGTTCCCCTCTGCTTGTCGCCCAGGACCCTGAATAAATATGTGAGAGCTGCACAGCAATTCAGATCTGCTGCCTGAAACTACAAGGAGAAGAAGGACTGCCCTGCTGGAACCCAGGTCTGCACCCCACAGGATTGCACTCTGAAGAACTGCTCCTGCTGCACACCTGGTCCCCAGCCTGGAGTGCGTCCAGTGGACTTTTAAGGATTTTGCCAGGTGCATTGTGGGAACAACTTCCTAGGAGCAACTCAGAGACTCTGAAACCTTTGATTTTTGTTATGTACACTTTGAACCCTCAAGAGGAACTTCAGGACGAAGTTCCAGAAGTTTAAAGAAGTTTGGAGAAACTTTTGGAAAAAGCTCCATAAGATGACCAACCGGGTGACGAGAGTTAGGACACCAGCGTCGAACCACGACCCAGCCTAGAGTTTAGGTTCATCCCGCTGAAAGCTCCGGAGCTCAAGACTTCCAGGATTTCACCGAGGCCTCACGCTGAGCCAAACCACCATAGTCGACTCAACTCCTGTCCTGAAGAGGAGCCTTGCTCGACGATGAGAGAAAATCCTCCAGAAAAGTGTCTAAGTGCGAAGGTTACATTTTGACTGGGGCCTCCCGCTTAGTGTATCCTACCAGCGCAGTCATCCTCAGACTTTGATATTGTCCCGGTCAAGTACAACCAGATGTCCCAAGTTGGCGTTATATGTTTTTAAGCACTAGAAAGTGTTTAGTCTTAAAAAAATCATATCTCTGGTTTCCTAATTCGATTTTTGTCATTTTGGCATTGTTTTATTCATAAAAATATTTCCTATTTTTATAAAGTGGTTGTTGATTTTTATTGTGTATTATGTCTTATTTATTTAATGTATTGGTGTTTTTTAATGTTTCACACACCTGTCTCCTAAGTTGAGCCTGCCTGCTCATTGCCAGCTACCAAGTGTTGAGCAAGGGAATACTTTTTGGAGACCTTGACTGGATCTTAAATTGCATTGGTGGCCTTGTTGTTAGTGGTAAGTGCACACTTACCCCTACCAATAATCCACCTTCCAACAGGGGGTTTTGACATTCAGTTCTCATTAGGTAGATCAGAAGGTCTTGTAGATTTGTATTCCGTGGTGGGCAGGGGCTGGTGTGCTCCTATCCTGCTGCGACTTGATGTGAGGGTTGTGGTGTTGGTTTGGAGGTCTGTCCCGATGGGCATAAGGTAGTTTATCTTTTTCAGTGTCTCCACGTCCCATAGGGGTTGTGACTGCGGTGTAAAGGCACATCCTGGAATTGACTGCGGTGTAAAGGATGTTTCCCGTATATTACCATTTTTATATATTGAGATCACATTTTAAGCGTGAAAAAAGAGGGAGGGTGAGATTGTACATTTTAGACTATGGGGTATTTTAACGACTTTGAGGTTTTCAGGAGTGCAATTACTGACACTCTCCACTGGGCTGGGTGGTATGTGAAAAAGATATGGTCAGATTTTAGAGATCCTTTGTTCATGCAGAACTAGGTGTCAGAAATGAATGCTACAGGTAGATTTTTCAGCGGTCTGTGCTTGAAATTCTTTGGATAGGTTGAGTGGGTAATTTATTTTGAAGAAATTTGGGCCTATTTTCCATAGTCTCTTGTCAGGAATGGGGTTGTCCTGTCCATTCATTGTTACGGTTGTCACTGCTTATTTTCGGAGAGTAAAAGTTTGGTTTGTCTTAGGACCTGTGTGTGATTCCACTAGAATTAGTGATGAAGTTAGGTCCCCATCTCAATGTCGGTTATAAGGCAGATTCTCCAGGTGTACTCAGGGACAGAAGACATTATTTGATCTCCACTCTCCATTTTATTTTGGCTAGCAGGCATTTCTTGTGAGGGTTTTTATTTCCTTTATTTTTGTTTTTGCATCTCGGCTAGAGGTACTAGCCGCCCTTCATCAAGGAAGAGGTTTATTTCCGTATTGTTGCTCATGCTCTTGTTATCTGTAGGCCTGGGCAAAATTTTAATTAAGCTGAGTAATTGGAGTGAATTCAGTAATTACGCATTAAGCTATTATGCCAGCTTGAGTAGTTAAGAGTAATTTGGGGCAAAAATCGTACTGCAGGAGCATAGGAACAACGAACTAAGAGAGAGTGCACAGTTGCTGGCTTTTGTTGTATGTGTCCTGCAGCATTTAGTGCTATTTTATCAGTGAAAAATGCACCCCCTGGCCACATTTTGGATGCAAGGGTGCATCTTACACTAAGAAAATACTGCTAAATGTTAGATTACGCTTCTCACGTAATTACGCATAATCACGGGTACTTGTGCAGTAATTATGAGTAATTACGCTAGAGAGAATTATTCCAGTTACACCCACCCTTAGTTATCTGTTTCCAGAGTGAGCCTTGAATCTCTCTATTTTATTGGCAATGAGTCCTCTGTTAGTTTCCATGTTCTCAAAGATAGTTCTCTTTCTATTCTAGTAGCCATGAAAGATAGTACTTTTTCTATTCCATTGGCCTTTGGCTGAATAATTGTTAGTCCTCCCTCTATTTCCATGGTATTGAGTCCCAAATGGCCACCCCTTTTCCTGGATGGTGGATAGCCGTGAGAAAGAGAGACAGAAAATGAGAGTGGGGATGGAGTGGATGGCCTCACTTTGATGACCTCTTTCCCATCCTCATCTGGGACAGGCTGCAGGTCTGATTTTCTGTGCTTGGGGTTGCATACGCACAGAGCCTCCTTACCTGATTGGGTGTACATCTCCAAACTCCTCTGTATCTTTAGCTAGAGGGCATTGCTTCACACCTCTGTCACTCTGCCGGTCTGATGTGACCACTGGGAAGGCTCTGGCTGAGGCAGTGATGAGTCAATCAGCATGGCATGGTTCTGCGCAGACCACACTGAGCGTATATTGGCCCAACCACCTCACGTCAACCCTGGATCATCAAGGCAGCGTCCACAAACCTTTGGATGGAAGCATGGTGGTGTCGCTGGTGCTGCCTGCACACAGCACTCGCCACCTCAAATCCATTGTTGCAGAACATCTTGGTGTTGGTTCCGGAGACTCTCACACTTATATGACTTTTTCCTTAATTGCTCCAGCTCCAGGTGCTCTCATGTCTGTACCAGAGCTCTGGTTCACATTCCCACTAGGCTCTCCCTTCAAGCAAGCACCACCAGGTGAGTACTTCATCGCGGTTGTGGGACTCTTGTCCAACAAAATCTTTCTGCAGCTCGCCAATAACTTCATCCCCTAAATTTGGTTCATCTAGGAGGTGGATGGTTGGGTGAAAAATGCGGGATGATCACAGATTACGATCCCAGCCCTTGGAGCTCACGATAGAGCCTCTACCCCTCCATCCATCTTTTTAGGCTCCTCTGCCATGGCAGTTTGGGAATTAGGCAACAAGCGCTGGTTCTCCAAAGAGGTAGCCACATAGAGAACTTAACTGAGATATTGTTTGTAAATAGTCATTTTGCCCTTTTAAACCTCCAAAGAATTGACAATATTACTGGCTAGGATTTACCATGATGGGTACATTACAGAACTGAGAGTCATTTGATAAAATTGGATGGTGGAAAACCACCCTGCCACTGATTTTCAAAGTGATAACATATGCCCATTTGCTTCAGGGGGTACAGCACAAGCAGAGGGTGATGCATAATGTGAGTGGCCTGCTGAAACTGACAATACACTTCAGGAGAACAAAACAATTAGTGGGCAATGTACATTGCAGGTAACCTGCTGAAAATGACCACTTGACTTCTCCTCTCAGGTTAAATCGACAGCAGTAATTGCATAGATTATGTTTCAAACTAATGGCCAATCAGTTCAAGATAGATGAATATCATTGACAAAGTTCAGAGTCAGTCTAAGTTCTGTAAATCTCCTGACAGAGCTCTTCTCGGCTGCATCCTTTCATGGCCTCTCCTGAGTCTCCTCTGCAGGGGTCTCTCCATCACTCAAAGCTCCAGTCAGGTGTCCACACAGCCCGCTGTCAACTGTCATCCCCAATCCAGTTCCAGTTGGGCCTGTACTGATTGCCTGAGTCACAAAATGGCTACCAAGTCTTTACTATCTAAGATGGAGTCTTCTATAGCATTATGCTGCAGCTAGTAGGCAAACAAATCATCGAGATCTATGTAGATAATAAAATAGTTCTGTAACAACGAACTGTACATATTAAGCAATTCAGCTCATTGCAGGATTCTAATGGTGTTAGGGAGGTACGATTCCCAACGCAACATCTCTTCACAATAATTGGAATACTAGGTACTCTAAGGCACCATGTACAGATAAATTAAGAGACACATTCCTTGTATTTAGAAGCTCCCTTGCTCAAGGGTGATACATTCTAGCAGAACATATAGTAAAAAGTGGCATTGCATACTATAATAAAGAGGAAGTTCATTCTCAATCTGTATGCATTCTGTAGCAGAAATATGCGTGCTTGTTAGAACCTTAATTCTAAACAGTACATCTTATTCACATCTTCTTTCTCCACCAAACTGAAAGGCTGGCTTACAGCAGAGCTATGAGGTGACTGATTATCTCTTGATTTTGCTTTAAACACTCAACGTTTTCTCATTTTACTCAAGTGTCCCTATTGGACTTTCTAGACAGTTAAAGCCTAAAAGGCAAGGTGCTGTTTCTTTTTTAACATTATATTTCGATGATATAACTGTTTAATTCCGAGCGATTATTTGACCACTTGTAGTTTAAAGAATGTATGAAGCGGCTTGCAGTCGTGATTGAGCATCAGAATTGCGTGAGAAGGACCGCAGAGTAACCTATCACTGTGACATCTTGAGACACCTTGCAATATAAGTTAAAATATTGGTTTCATATAGCGAGGCTTTAGACTTCAAATTATTCTGCCTTGAACAGCATGGATCACACAGCAATGACAGACATTTTTCTTACCAAGGACCAAATGTACGAAGATATTGGTAGCAAAAAGTGGTCACAATTTGTGACCGGATGTTTAGAGACTAGTATGCAATTTTGCAAACTCATCCATGTACTAATGAGTTGGTCTGCAAAATTCTGATTTGAAGAGGGTTGCAGAATGACCTGCCTAATTAATATTCATTAGACAGATTGGAAATTGTGACTTCCTCTGATTGGCTGCAAAGACAGGGGTAGTGAATTGCAAGAATGAGCAGACCATCATCCTGTCGTATTTCAAAACCAAAAATGCTTTTCTTAAAGTAGTTCTATTATAAAAATGTTTTTCAGATTTGGAAAACTTCAGTGAGACTTAGGGGTCGATTGCGATGTCATTAGGAAAGCATTCTCACCGAATAGGGTTAGGAATGCTTTCTGAACGATTCGTATTCTGGGAGTCCTACCAACCGATTACGATGTGTCTGGATGCTTACGGACTCGGTTCGGTCGGACTCCCATTGACTTCAATAGGAGCCTGTGTGCCGAACGAGAACACAGGCTCCCATTGGAAAAAGGAGTGGTTGGGTAAAACCTTGCACCCTGGGGCGGGCACCCCATGGTACCTGCCACATTGTGCATAGTTGGGAAGAGGGGTCTCTTGGGTACAACCACGGGCCACATTCGGTTGCCTCCTGGTGAAGGGGGGCCCTCAACAGGCCCCCAAAAACCAATTCCGAAAGCCGTTTCATCTCGTTCAAACCGATTCAGAACAGCTGACCAAATGGTCATCGTACTCGTTTGTTCGGAAACCGTCTCCATTAGGATGTACGATTCGGCTCTGAATGACACGGGCTGCCAGAATCCCATTCGGAACCGATTCGGACAGCCCAGACGGCTTCCTTGCATCGTACTCGGTCATCCGGAAAAGTGACCGATTCGGTAGGAAACAAGGGTTCCGAATCGGATTCGACAATGCCGAATCCCATCCGGAGCCCTTCCTAACCACATTGTAATCGGGCCCTTAGCCGTGGTACCCTGAAGCACTGCTTACTCTCCTGAAGCAATTTGCAATGTGTACAGGGTCCAAAGAAGACTCCTTTGCTTTTACGAAGGAGTTGCCACCCTAACTTGAGGCTTAGTAACTTTTCAATGGTTTGTGACCCGAATTACGATTTCAAACCATTGTTACATAAGATAGCAAATTGGTACCTGAAATGGATGCCGAAAACACACCCCTTCCAAATAGCGATTTGCTAACTATTTTTAAACCCATTTATTATTTTGAAAAATATTTTTGGAATCACTAAATGGGTTTATTACTTAGGAAAATACTTTTACCAGTCCCAAACCGGATCGGTGGGTTTGCAACTGATTACTTAGGAAAATACTTTTACCAGTCCCAAACCGAATCGTGGGTTTGCAACTGGTGAAAAACGTTTAGTATATCTGGCCCCAAATATTGTTTATTCATTTCTTTTCACATGCATGCTCCCCTATTGTTACAATAACTTTATGAGTAGGTGAAAATGTGTCTTGTACCCAATTTATCGATTCCACAATAGAGACAGTCCAAAATGGACATTATAGGCCCACACATACATTCACATAATTTTTCTGTCTCGCAGATTTTCCAAGATGACAAATCCTCAAAATGAGTACTGAAATATTGATAACACGAGGCATACATTTTAATGAAGCTTAGAATTTTACTCACATAGATTGTAATTAAATGTGACTTTTCCTGATGAGGAGAGAAAGTGTGTCTACAGAAATGTGTTTAATTATGTTGGTTCCTCTCACTCTGTCATATTCATCTGATGCATAGCTCTTTTTATGATTATGTGTACTGCTCCCTTCTATTACCAACTGATGACAATTATGTTTACTCTTGGAATCTTTACAAGAGGATGTTCAGGATTACATAAATATATGTGTCAAGTAAAATCACAGGATAGACAGCTGAAAAAATGGTTGTGTCACTGACCTAGTAATAGTAATTTCATGCAATGTGCCCAGCAGACTTAATGTCAATCAAAATCCTCTGCCAGTGGAAATAACACTAGTTTTAAATATTGTGGCCAGGAGGCAAAGTACATCATTCTAATGCCGGTTACTATCCATCAGTATTTCCTGCCAGAATATACTATAGCACCACCCATTCAGGTCGGATTGGCCATTCTGCACTTTGGCTGCAGGATAGGGAACTACTATCAGAGCTGGATGTACTGCCATAGACAAACCAGGAAAGCTCCCCATCTCCATTCTAATCGCAGATCCTGCAGACTGCGAATGGTTTGAACATTTTTTCCGGAGCTTAATTTGGTTTGCAGTCCAGCCTGCAACTCATGTAAAAGGGATGCTAACATATCGAGAAGTTGAAGGAATTCCAGGCCCTTGAAAGGTCACAAGTTTAAAAAAAATAGACCAATACTACCACCAAATAACGGAATAGGGGCCTATGCACTAAGTGATTGCAAATTGCGTGCTGACATTTTGCGATCCATCTCTGATTTTGCGATTCCACCTATGTACTTATAGGTCTAGTGACAAAATTTCCAAAATTAAGTTCCTACTGGAGATTAAATAGGCAGGTCACCATCTTTGATTGACTAATGGTTTTCTCCTGATTGGTTTTGTCAATTTGGTAAAAATCATTATTGAAGGAAGATTTGTTGAAAAAGGTTTGACGAAAAAAAAAATCATCAGAGTCACTTACTGTAAGTATGCATTTCATCAGAAACACAAACTATATATATTTTAAACTTGTAACATCTCTGGACTCAACACTATGGCCCAGATTTACTATGATTACTATTCACTTTTGTGGCACAGCCCCAATGCAAAATCATTTTGGGCATTTACTAAGCCATGCAAAGCCACTGAGTGGCTTTGCGTGGTTTAGTAATTACAAATTAACGCAAAGCTGCCTTGCGTAACTTTGCATCGGGTAATCCTTACATAAGTGGAACATGGGCATTCCCATGCATCCACCCATGTATTTTTACACACACCTAGATTCACAACCTCGGTTTGCGCAAAATTGTGCACCTACCCTATAGAGGTGTATCGAGGAGAAATATCCTTATTTCTCCTCGATACTTCCTCTGTTCATGTGTGCTGCATTTTGCAGCATAGATAGAAAGAGGAATATGCCTCTAAGGATTGTTTTTGAGCCAGAAGGTGTCCCTTTTCTGCACAAAAACAATCCTGTCAACTATAGCGCAAGGGGGCCTGCATTGGCGCTAGTCAGCACACAGTGCGCCAGCCCAGGGAGAAAGCAGAAATGCTTTATGTCTTTGTAAATATGGAGCATTCCCTTTCATGCAACGCAGAGCAGCAAGTTCCCTTGCTGCACTGTGTTGCGTGAAATAATAGTAAATGTGACCCCAGGTCACTGCTGTTGGTAAAATCATCAAGCCACATTAGTTATAGATGATTAAATGGCATTCCATTTATTTACCTGCACATATGAAACTTACTTGAATCCTCAGTTTCTATAGCGTTCAGTAAAGATACAAAGGGAGCTAATTCTACAATGGTTTGCCCCCACTATGCCACTTCAGATATTAGGTTCCCCCCAGATATGCACACATTTGTTTTTTATCCTTTGACTCAATAGTTTTTAAATGCTTTCCATTGGGTGTTTTTGTTTTTTTATAGCTTCTTTCATTTTTGTGCCCTTTTTAGGTCTCGCCTACGCAGCGCGCATGCGTTGCATAGGAAAGAGACCTTTTGGAATCGATTCACTTTTCGCCCTAAAAACGTGCACGTGTTGCATTGCTTTCAATGGCAACGCGTGCACGTTTGGCGATTCCCTTGTGGGAGTGAGCTTTGGCGCCATGTGTTAGCAATTATCGCTCCTGGCGCTGCTCGCTCCCGCAAGGGAAACGCTTTCACTTTTGCCTACTTTTTTTTTTTTTTACATTTAGCGCGAGGCGCACGCGCTTGTCTTGTTAATACATGTTCGTACTTCAATGTGTTTGTACGGAAGTTCACGATAAAAAAAAACACAGACCCGGTCACACGTATGTAAACTGAAACGCTCGCACACACTTGCACACAATCACACACGTGTGCACATATACAGAAGTATGGACGCCCATGTACTTATGCGCACAAACACAGTTTATATAGGTACGCACACACACACGGACATCACTCCCCCTAAGTCACTCTGTGGCTGTTTGAGAGTCTGCCCCCACACTACCCCTGCTGGGGGTGGAACCGTGATCCCACTGCGGTGCCGTGCTCTCCGTAGGGTGACATGCTGTAGTGTAACCGCAGTCTGGGGAAGGACAGGTTATGTAAACATTTACTGATGCCGAGTAACTACACTGTTTGTGCTCTGATATCCAAGAAGGAAAGTGTTGATTAACACAGAAGGGAAAAAACGAAATTAGCTGATTGCATGCTCATAAGTGCAAGCTGTCATTGAACTGCCTTTAAACAGCTGGGTGTTTGTGTTGAAAAATCTCTTGTGTTTTTGCTAATGCTGAAATAAGCATGATTTTGTATACCAACATTTTCAGATCATTAAAATTTGTAATCTAGGCTGGTTTGAAAGACAAAGAAGAGAAACTCCGCCATTTGGCAGTGGAATTTGCAGATATTATATGAAGTCAATCAGGTTTGCATAAAGTGTGCATAGTAGGTTCGACGGCGCCGGCAGTTTAGTACACACAGGGCCAGACGTGCCTCGTGTTTGTTAACACTGTACATTTGATTCCCTCAGTTTGCAGTCAGCGGAAGGATACGAGGCGCACTGACTCGGGGGTCGGCCATCCTTAGGGCTCACTAGAGTCACCGGTCTGTGTACATCGTACGTAACAATGCGCGCGCAACTGTATCACATACAATAATATATTGCCTTTGTTATCAAAGGAAGGGTGGGATACCTATGAGAAACAGCACGTCCATGGCTCAATAACCCCTCACCTGCCGGTGTTTGGTCAGAGACCACCACGTTTAGCGCGATGGTAGCTTCCAGGATGGTGCCTTTTGCAATAAGGTGAGACCCTGCCCCAGAACAAGGCAGTCCGAGTGTGACGTCAGCGCATGCGTGGTCTACCCCAGGGTGAAGATGTTTTGTGGCCAGGCCCGAGGCCCACCTAATGTCTCAGGACTGGGCCCACTTTCCAGCCCTACACGGACAGCAGGGGTGCTTTGTTCGAGACAAGCCCATCCGTGCACGAGCACTACAGGCAGCAGCAGAGCACTTCCGGAGGAAGTGGTCCTACCCAGCCTTGGCATTTACTTTGGCAATCTTTGCGCACTAAATGATTGCGTGGGCCCCCTTATCTCACTAATATCCGCGTGGAAACCGGGAGGTGAGGGCCGTGTAAAATGGAATGTTTATGGGTGGACGTAAAGCGAATGTTTTCTATATCGTGGAGCCCAAGAAATCCTTTTAAGCTTACCGGGGAGGGTCGTGTTGGAGGGGGGGCGACTGGGTCCTCCTGACTACGAGCTCCCGAGGCAACCTGCCTATGCAAGTGAAGGAGAAGCAGAGAGCAGCATCGCCTTCTTCCGCACTTCACAATATTCCTTGGTTACAAGTTAGAGCAGTCGAATTACTTTGTACATGTGTTTTTGTACCGCCACAGCTACCCGGCGGCGACTTCAAAGCGAGTCAAAACAATTAGTGTCACAAAAATTTGTTACAAAGTATCGGGAATAGAAAGAATCAGGTCCCACTACTCGGCGATTATTCCCCCTACTTAAAGTGCACCCGTTCTACGTGCAGCATTTCAGCCGCTTCCATCCTATGTAAAGCATTCCACCCACCACATTCCTATGTACAGCATTTCAGCCTCCTCGCAGTGACATCTTAAAGGGTTTGGGGGCCCAGGCCAAACGTATTTTGGGGGCCCCTGTTCGATCAGCTTTGAATTTATGATCCAGTTTCAGCTATTTCATGCCCTCTTTGGCCAGGTCACTGACAGTGCACAGTGAACAGGCACACTGGTACACATTGTAAATGTGCTTATGTCTAATATTCAGGCAAAGTGACGTGCGTTTTCACTACTGTAACACAGCAGCAGCTCACTAATACAACTGCAAATAATCTCTATGACACCCTCCCATTTTTTATATGTGAGGTCCTGATTTGATTTAAAAGATTTTTTTGTATGGATGTTGCATGAAACATAAACACACTTTCTCTGCAAAATGTCTGTAATAAACTCTCGCACGTCACCCACATTCAAAATACATTAAAGGAAAACGGTATTTCGAAGACTCTATTTGAAAATTATTAAAGGCCGTCAGGGCGAGACTCAACAGAACAGAGCTGCCTCTACCAGGGCCCCCTGAAAGGCTGGGGGCCTGGTTCCAAAGCCCCTGTGCCCATACTGCCTCCTGGCTGCCCCTCCCTCCCTCAGCCTGACACAGCGCATGCCCCATGAATACTGTCACATCCCCACACCCCAGCACAGGGCTCTGCTCGCCTCTCAGCAGCTCTGATCCCCAACAGCTGCTGCTGGTGCAAACATTCGGTGATTAGAAGTTACTCTATTTAGCGTGTTGTATCCTTTGTCTGTGGCGTTTTGGTTACAGGTTCAACCATTAGGTTTGCGAGAACAGTAGTGAGCTAAACTTCCCAGGGAGAGGACTTCTCACCAGGGAAGTGTTACTTCTCTCCAGCAACCCTGCCTCGTCACTCATTAGGAACCTGCAGGTTGTCAGCGGCTTCTCGGAGCACAGGCGCACTGGGCGGAGTTATCAAGGGTGCGGCAGGTGCAGTGGCACCAGGGCCAAGGGAGGGAGACGGGCGCTCGGCACCTCAGCGTTGGTTGATTTTTACTACGTTGAAAAAAATGCAGAACCTCATTTTTTAGGTCTTGTCTAGACAATGTCTTTTTGGTTATATATAAAATAAAAATGCTCATAACACTTTTTATTATAACTTTTCAACATGCTGCACAGCACTCACCTTACGCTACAACATAGCTTAAAGACATTGGCAAAGCCAATACTCTGGCTAAACACTTACAAGGTCACAAAAGCGAGACCTATTGGCTATGCCAATGCTTGTTCCTATTCAGTGCTAGTCTCTTTAACCAATTTGGTTATGACCTCTAGGAAAGTAGACTATTAGTAGGTGGGGGTATTCACCTTCAGCTAGTAATAATACCACAATCACTAATAAGGTCCAGTCAAGTCTTAATAAATTACTCCTTGCTCAACCCTTGGTAGCTAGGCAGCGAGCAGTAAGGCCTAACTTAGAAGAAAGATAAGAGTAAAGCATTTAATGTCACCAAAACAGTAAATAAACAAAGGACACAACCGAATAAAAATCCAACACCAATTTATAAACACAGAGAGTATTTTTATCTGTAGAATTACACTAAAACAACAAAAATTCAATGTACGGAGCTGTAGATATGAATTTCTAAACATTAAATTAAAAAATGTGCATTCTAGCACCAAAAAGCTGAAAGTGCCACTCGCGGCTACCTGGTTGCACTGGACCGGGACAAATTCAACTTTTTAGACTGACCATGATGGAGCACGGGTCGGACAGGACGTGTGATAGGTCCAGGTGAAACGTTTTCCTTCTGACTTTGAGCCACGAGTGTGGCGGTAAGACCGCCGTATTATGAGATTGTCTGATTGCCTTTGCAAAGAGCAAAGACCGTGGTCAAACCACCCATTCAACCAGCCATCTGCAGACTGAAGCGGCTGTGGTCAGGGGAAAGCAACTGCCATAAGGCGGTACTGAGGAGTCCCACTGCCATCCGTATTACGAGTTGGCTTTCCGAATAGCCAACCTCGTCGGTGGGACCACCATCTTCAGGTTAGCGGAAATGAAGGATTTGCATTCTGAAACCCTTTCCTGTTCTTCCAGCAGGAGTTCTACGTGGATGCCTTACTCCAGGTCCCCCCTTCACAGCAGCATCTTCACGAAGAATACAACTCTGTTTGCAGCGATCTACAGGTAAGTCCTTTTTGTACCATATACACATTGCCTGGACTGCCCACATATGGGCCAGACTCCGGCAATGGGTAGGTGGTATTTTTCTACATGTATCATGCATATGTGTGCATTTGACACATATGCAGTCAAAATACTTACACAGGCATCGATATATATAAAAAACAATTCCCCACCGCCAGAAGACCTCCCCAGCCACACCACAGGCACCGTGATCAACTCGTACTATGATGGTCGGAAGACCGCTGCCACTGCAGTCTTCTAGAGACTGCCACGTTTAGGCAGTCAGACTCCTGAACTCATAATCAAGCCCTTAGTCTTTTTGCTGTAGCTTTTCTCTCATTGACGGGCTCATTGGTGGGTCCTTGGGCTTATCGGATCCAAAGTTCGATTTAACGACGTTGGCCTTCTGGTGTGCAATGCCTTGGTGGGTCTCTTTGTCCTCAAAGTTGATGGCAAGGAGCCCTAGAGCTTTCAACAGGACAAACCAGCACAGTCAGGCCTTTCTCGAGTCGACAACAGCGGCTTTACTCTCGACACTGAGCCGGTCTTCTTCTGGAGTATTTTTTATCAAAACACTGTAAAAAGTACCCAAACGTTCACAACTTCTTCTTGGTTGTTTCATTTGGGTTGAAAAATGTCCGAAATAACCAGTCAAGGGTTCAGAAGCTCTCGATTGTCTCTTTGGGTCTGGGACTCAATATCCTACAATGCACCCGGGCTGTCCGGGAAAATCGAGTTGTAGCTGGTCAGCTGAAATAGTCCTCTCTTTGTCTGCTGCAGATGGCTTCTTTCAGCACTCTTCTACCTGTTGCTGCTCATGGAGTCCACTCCTTTTCCTTGAATCAGGCACAGTCATTTCTTTGTGGAGCATTGAGGGTGCAGCAGGTGCAGTCCGTCTGAGTGCAAGCCTTCTGTGGTGCAGTCCACGGGTCTAGCAGGGCAGTCTATTCCAGGCAGTGATCTGAGGAGCTCTTGCAACTCTCCCATACTTTTGCTCTATTCTGGGCTGGCAAGAGGGGGGGACACCCCAACCAAAAGGCATAAAGTTAATTCCCCCTGCTATGACCATTTCCTTCAAAGTGTGGCATTTTTTAACCCAGAATGACCTGTTCTCTAAAAATCAAAATGGAGAAATTTTTTCCTTGATGTGTGTCTGTGTAACCCAACCCAAAGGTGTGGCTAACAACTCACTACACTCCGTTCCACCCCTCTCCTAATCTAATTAGGGGGACTCCTATCTGGCTGAGCATCAAGGAAATGGGGACTGGCCGGGTCCTGTGACATCTGTCCTCCTGCCTTTGAAGTCCAGCTTATCTCCCCACCCCCCTTCCTCTACCTGGCTTCTCCTGGAAGCAAATCTCCTCCTACCAAATGGCTGAACTGTTTCAGCCCCTGGCCTCTTCGCACCTACTCGGGTAGCAGCTTGGCTCAGGCTGTCAAAGTCTGCTCACTCAGAAGAGGCTGCTACAGGGCTGCTTTAGGTAATTTCAGGATAGTAAGGTCTAAAACTACTTTCCTGTAAAAGTTGTAATAAATCTAACCTTGGCAAGTTGCTGGATTTATTGTAATCATTATTTTGATACAGTGAATGACATTGCTAGCTATCTCCAAAGCAAAGATAGACTTTATTAAGCCTTCCCATGTTAGCCTATGTGGCCAGCAGCACTACAATAGGGAAAAACGACTTTGGCTGTTTTTCCCTACAGGGCATATAAAACATATTTTATATTGTCCCTGCTTTTTATAACAAAGTACCCTACCCTTGGGGCACCTGGGGCAGACCTTCAGGGTGACGTACATCTTATAAAAAGGTAGTTTTGGTTTTTGGAAGTACTTTTAATTCCAAAGTCGAATTTGGACATAGTTTTATTTTTAAAACCAGCCTGCAAGGCAGGCCTGGCTTTAAAATGACACCAGCCACCACAGTAATGCACATGTAAGTGCACTAAGTCCACTGGGGTCTCTAAGCCTACATGCCCTACCATATACTAGGGATTTACAGGTAGGTTGTCTTGGCCAATTAGAATTATACCGATTTTCATATATCTTTAGGGGACAGAGCACTGACCCTGGGCGTGGTTAGCAGAACCCAAGGCACTTTCAGAGTCAGTAACCACCAGTATTAATCAAAACATTAGGGTGATCAGGTCAAAAAGGATAACATTCCTACATGACCTTTAATATTTCAATTCTTGAATTGTATAGTTGTTTGGCTAGTTGTTGCACAAATACCTTATGTATTTTCTCTGTGGGATGCCTATATGATAGTGCAAAGATAGCATGGATGAGTTAGGAATTCCCAACAGAAGCATGTTTACATTATAGGTCAGATAGGTTTGACCTAATGGGATCTCAGATGCAGCACCCATCAAGACTTTGGAATCCCTTCTCCTTAACACAAAAATCTGATTAACTAAAAGTGTTAACACAACTACCTCAAGGCAATTTATGAGATTGAAATATGCTGACAGGGAAGACTACTTTATCAAAAGCCTGAAATATTATCACACATTTTCATTTTACATTGTGTAGCTGGAGTAGTGAGAGCTGTTCTTGCAAGTCTCACTTGAGATAGAAAGAATATAGATGTCTGGCCATTTTCTACCAGGGATTTTTCTCTCCTGGTAAACTAAACGATGATGATGCAGACTCATAGGATTCATAGAGAGCAAGGTTGAGCCCCAGGACTTAGTAAATATTTGTTACCTTTAATTATTTACCTATGTGTGCATAACATGAAGCATTGCCAATAGAGCTCTAGATGGTTTCTCCCAATGTTTTGTTGTTGGTGCAACATTGATTTTGCATGCACCTGCTCTTCCTGTAGTGAAAAATACACTTCTGTTTCTTCTAGTCACAGTTCACAGGCACAAAAAAAGAGGGAGCACTAATGAGCCAAAAGAAAGCTGTATCGGACAGGGGCAGGGCTGGTGGCCAATGCAGAGGACAAAGAAGGTCCTTCCACATGTGCAACACGAGCTTTTTGTCTCTTGTACAGTACTAGGGTTGGGCAAAGTGAAATCCTTTGCCCATGAAGTAGAATGAAACATCAGACTGCAAAGTATTTCATTTACACGTTATGCCACTGCTGTGCCCAAGCCCTGAGAAGCAAGGAGGAACACAATAGCTGTCACTCAGAAGTTATGTACCTCTACTCCATGCAGTTGTGGTCCTGGCCAACAAGTTCCAGAAGTGGAGAGCAGATGATAAGTGGTTGCTGAACTTCATGCTTTTACTACTGCCCAGAAAAGGGGACATTTACACAGATTCACAGTGCCCCTTTAAAAAACATAAAAGTGAAAAATGTTGCTTTTCCAAATGGAGCTTCTGGTTGGCTTGGGTATGCACCTAAGCCGGGCAGAACCCACCACTCTAGTCAGGATAAGGGAGTTACACACCCAAGATAACCCCTGCTCACCCCCTTGGTAGCTTGGCAGAGCAGTCAGGCTTATCCCAGAGGCAATGTGTAAAGCGGTCGTGCAACACACACACACCAGTGAAACACACACACACACCAGTGACACACTAGGCACACCACAAAAAGAGACTCCACAGAAGGTTATATAAAAACACATATTAGACCACAATCACATAATTCACTTTACCAACTAGGCAGTTGTCATAATCACATAGATCATAATTTATGATTCATAAAACACTTTGCCATAAGGCAATGGTCATAAACATCACCGTTAGTGCACTCCAGTAAATACTTAAAAGTTGCACAAGTCATAAACACATCATAAAAACAACATTACTGCACATAATGAGCAGTTCCTGACAGTGGTACTTGTTATTTTGTCACTGCAGGTAAAATATACTAATTCACCATTACTTGGTCACCTAAGCAAGTATCCTTCATAAGGCAGTGCAAACATTCACAAACTGAACTTGCAGGGAAGCTCAATTTCATAACAAGGTACTTCCCCTGCACATTATACAAAGGTCCTGCAAATGGACACCTTAGGCGGACTTCAGCGGGGAACAAAGGAAACAACAGTTACGCCTGGTATCAAGAAATGCGGGTCCCAAGGAAAAACCGCACAATTCAAGAGTGCCTGCTCGTCGACCTCAGTGACTGCGGCCAATATGGAAATGCCCCCAACTGAACTCCTCAAAGTGGGAAAGGGCAGAAGGACTGACGCGGCCCTGCTCCTCCTCTGGTGTAAGGCCCGATGACCTAGTGCGGCTGTGTGAGCCGAGGCTCCTGCCTGTAGGGCATCCCTGCTGTCCCTCTCATCGGGCACCCTCCTGGCACTGTGGGATCCCGTGTTGGGCATTGCCAAGGTCACTGAGGCTTTTCTGGTTGCTTACACCTGACCTCGTCTAACTCTTGGGTTACTCCTGCAAACCGAGGGTGGGGCCAGTTTCCTTTGTGGGTCCCTTGTTGCCATGGCCGCGCTGAGGCGCGGCAGCGCCGTGGATTGCCAACTCTCTGAAATTTCAACAAATAAAATGTGTCCTCACGTGCTTTCACTTTCTTGTTATGGCACACATCAAGAAAATGGGGAGTGCCACCCAGGCAAAACACCAAGATCCCCACGCACTTGCTTTAAGCACACGCTGGTGCCCCACAATAAAAACGCTCAACACACACTGCTGGGAACAAGCCAGTACTCACCCTGCATTAGCTGGGGTTTAAAAAGGCCTTCTCTTTCCCCGGGGCCTCACAGTACGGCCGGCAGAGCCTCTGGTAGTGTTTCAAAAACCAAGCGCTCAGGGAAGTCCCCCCCCCACGTGAAACACAGGGGACGTCCATGCAATAAAGCACTCTTGCAGGTTTTCGTTTTCTTGAAAAAGATTAAAAAGGTGAAACAGTCTAGTCCTTCTCCTGCTCCAGGCAGGGGCAGCCGCTGCATGCTGTCCTACCCCACACACATCAGGGGCAGCGCTCCTCACACAGCTCGTTCAGCTCCCCTCCCAGTCAGGCTCCTCTCAGTCCCAACAAGGATCTTTCCTGAAGACCTTTATATACCTGAGACTTATAACACGAGGACAGCACACACAAGCCCTTGGAGAGTCCGTCACAAGCAGGATATCACAGCAGGGTAAAAAGAGTCAGTCCTTTTCCTCCACCACAGAAAGAAGTAGCAACTGCATGCCAACCCACCCCTTGCACAGACAAGGCAGCACTCCTCACACAGTCTTTCCGCTCTTCTTCTTGGAAGGGTCCTCATGTTCCTTGAAGTAATCTAAAGTCCTGGGATTTTAGGTGCAATACTTATACCCCACTTTGTCATTGTTCTCTTTGCAGTAAGGGTCTATGAGTCCTTCCATACCAGTCTTGTCCTCCCTGGTGCAGCATGACCACAGGGGGTAGAGACAGCATTGTGAAAAAGGAGACACAGCCTATTCAGGTGCAAGCAAGACTCCTCCCACCACTCTAAATGCAAACTAGGTCTATTCAGCCCAGCGATGAGTCACTCACGCAAGGCAGGACACACCTCAACCCCCCTAGTGACTGTCTAGAGTGAATGGACATCCCCAGCTCCAGTCACCCAAACACCACATGCTGAATACACAAACAGCCAGAGGCACACAGAATGGTGAGGTAAGAAAATGCCCACTTTCTAAAAGTGCATTTTCAAACACAGAATTTAAAAACCACCTTTACCAAAAGGTGTGCTAATAAATTCGGAGTTCAGAGAGCCTGAACTTCATTTTTCGATCTTGTCCCTATTGGAAGTTACACATGTAAAAATGTTACAGTGCAACCCCAATGACAAGCCTATGGGACAGACAACCTTTCAATACTGAAAAACGAAATACACAGTATTTCACTATCAGGACATGTCACACACACCAGTACATGTCCTACCTTTCCCAAACACTGCACCCTGCCCATGGGGGTACCTTGGGCCTACCTTAGGGGTGCCTCATGTGTAAGGAAAGGGAAAGTCTGGGCCTGGCAATTGGGTGCACTTGTAAGGGCAACATGGCAGTTCACAACTGCGCATGCAGACACTACAGTGGTAGGCCTGAGTCACATTTACAGGGCTACTCATGTGGGTGGCACAACCAGTGCAGCACGCCCACTAGTAGCATTTGATTTACAGGACCTGGTGCACACTGCGCACTTTACTAGGGACTTACCAGTAAATTAAATATGCCAATCTTGGATAACCAATCAGATCACAATTTATTCAGAGAGCATATGCACTTTAGCACTAATCAGCAGTGGTAAAGTGCCCAGAATGCTATAGCCAATAAAAACAGGGTTAGAAAAATAGGAGGCAAAAGGCAAAAAGTTTGAGGATGACCCTTTGGAAAGGGCCAGCTCCAAGAGTTGCTATCTTGTTGAACTGCTAATATGTGTGATAAACATTTACAAAGTTAAAACGCCTTTTTCCTTGCATTACATATTTCTTGACCATTTTTTTCAATATGGACTATTTCAATCAATCGAAAACATTTGAAATATTAGCCAGATTTACGAAAAATTTGCTCTGCATTGCATGAAAGGAAGCGAGGAAAACAGCATTATATATATATATATATATTCTCTGTGAAACAAATTTGCGCCGCACTCAGAAATCCGATAAGATCAGTTCTGACTTAATAACCAAGTCAACAAAAGGATTTCTGAGTGCGGCGCAAATTTGTTTCAAAGAGAATTAATCCAGGCCAATGGTTCGGCTTCGCGTCGGCACCTGCTGCAGCAGCACATTGGTGAGAAACCACATTGTTTTCCAATATATATATATATATATATATATATATATATATATATATATATATATATATACATATATATATTTATATATATATATATATATATATATAATATATATATATATATATATATATATATATATATATATATATTACCTACTGGCGGTCGCCAGTAGGTAGTTATAGTTAGAACCTAGTTTCCATAGGAAAAGCATTTTTTGATTTGCTAATAACTTTGGCGTCGTTTGACGAATCTTCCTGAAATTCTCCCCAAAAAAAGTCTATCGAGGTCAGCTCCAATCCTGAAAGTTTGGGGGTGATTCGTCAAGTGGGGGCTAAGAAAAAAGGGGGGTCCCAAAACTCGTTTTCGCCATGTTAATTTCCATAGGAAATTTTGCGACGAGCTACAGCCCGAACTGCCGAACGGAATTACCCCAAATTTGGCAAAAAGGTAGAGCTTGGTTCAGAAAGCGACCTTTTTTTAAAATGGTGTAAATCCGTTCAGTAGTTTTTGAGAAATTCAAGAAATGACAGTCAAAAAATCAATTTCCCATAGGAACTTTGTGCAAGGCTAGAGCCGAAACTACTGAACGGAATTACCCCAAATTTGGCAAAAAGGTAGTGCTTGGCTCAGAAAGCGACCTTTTGTAAAATGGTGTAAATCCGTTCAGTGGTTGCTGAGAAATAAGAAAAATAAAAGTTTCAATATCTGGGCGGAGCCTAAGTCCCGTGCACGAGCGTCACTGTGATTGGCTGCGAACACTCCAAACCAGGAAGTGTTGGCAGCCATCTTGTGGCTCGGTAGAAGTGAGTCACTAGAAAACAAAGGTATAAAACAAGAGAAGGGGGCAGGGTAGAAACACTGTGACCCCCTAGGCCTGCTCAGGGGGTCCCAGAAGGACCCCAGGGCCAAAAAAAGCATTTTTTATTTTTTTAAAAATCGGCGCAATTCACGCTGGGGTCGCAGGGTCCCGTGTTTTATTTTAATGAGACCCCGGGATGGGCTAGGTCCCGGGGGCATTTGTTAAAAAATATTAGCGGGGGCTCGGTGGGACTGCGGGGGCCCGCTGGGGTCCCCGCAGCCCCGGGGCTTCACTCATGTTGGGAGGGGGGTTGCACGCCCCTCTCCTGGAGCCCTCCATGTGCTTATAACTTTGGCATTGTTTGACGAATATTTACGAAATTTTGAAAAAAGTTTCTCTTTTTTGATCAGCTCCTATCTTGAAAGTTTGGGGGTGATTCGTCAAGGGGGTGCTGACAAAAAACGTGTTTTCACCATGCAATTTCCATAGGAAACTTTAGACAAGGCTACAGGTCAAACTGCTGAACGGAATTACGCCAAATTTGGCAGGGAGAAAGGTCTTGGTCCAGAAAGCATGCTTTTGATTAAATGGTGTAAATCCGTTCAGTAGTTTTTGAGAAATATCAAAATTTATAGATATCGATATTTGAGAATTCTGACATCTGATTGGCTGAGGGGTTACGAGCACAAGCTTGCGGCTCATTGGCTGTGAACGGTTGAAACTAGGAAGTGTTGGTAGCCATTTTGTGACTCAGTTGAAAGGAGTAGAGGGAAAAAAAGAGAGAAATTGTATGAGGGTATAGTAGGAACACTGTGGACTTAGTTTAAGCAGTCTGTACGATGCAGAGGCAGGGAGTTTGAATGTTGCGTAGGCCATGGAAATCACGTCCGCAGAACAACGATGCACGGTATTGTGGCAAGGTTGCGTTGTCTCTGGAAATCCCGTCGGGAAAACAATGCGCCGTATTGCGGCAAGCAGTGTGTAGGGTGCACACACAAGTAGTGTGAATGTTGCGTAGGCCGTGGAAATCACGTCCGCAAAACAACGATGCGCGGTATTGCGGCAATGTTCAGTAGGCTTGTGGAAATCATATCGGGAAAACAACAATGCGCCGTATTGCGGCCTTCCTTTAATATAATGCGCAGTAATGTTTACTTATAATGCGGTGTTCACTTTTATCACGGATAGTGTCACTTTGTTAGAGGAAATGTAATATTATGTGGGAGGGCCTGTTCTGTCCCTGTGCGCGGAACAAAATGAACGTTTAATTGGCTGTGTTCCAACAACTAGCTTAATGTTCATTGGCTGCGAACCATTGAAAGTAGAAGTGTTGCCAGCCATTCCCTTCCCCTCCGCGGAGTAGCAAGGACATCTGATTGGCTCACATGTTCCAAGGAGGACCTTCCAGAGCTTAATGTTCATTAGCTGCGAACCATTGAAAGTAGAAGTGTTGCCAGCCATTCCCTTCCCCTCCGCGGAGTAGGAGGGACATCTGATTGGCTGACGTGTTCCAAGAAGGACCTTCCCAAGCTTAATGTTGATTGGCTGTAAACCATTGAAAGTAGAAGTGTTGTCAGCGATTCCCTCACCATTCGCGGAGTATCAGGGACATCTCATTGGGTAACGTGTTCCAAGCAGGACCTTCCCAAGCTTAATGTTCATTGGCTGTGAAGCATTAAAAGTAGAAGTGATGGCTGCCATTCCCTCCCCTTCTACGGAACACCATGGACATTTTATTGACTAAAATGTTCCAAGTAGAAGTTTGCTCCTTATTGGGTGGGAACGGTTCACTGTTGTCAGCCATTTTGTGACGCACTTCAAAGGAGTATGGGAAAACAAAGTAGTAGAGGGGAGGGTAGGAACACTATTAACTCTGGACAGTGGTCACAAGGTGGTGGACAGGGACTGTGAAGGTAAAAATTGTTTTTTATATATTTTAAGGGCCATTTATATAATTTGCGTGGGACCTACAAATCACGTCGGGGAAATAACAGTGTGTTGCAGTGTTCTTTTTATTAGGTCAGCGGGTGGGATACTTCACAGGAACAGTATTTACTTATAATGTGGTGTTTACTTTTCTGACGGGGAGTGCTACATCTTTGGAGCAAATATTATAATATGGAGGAGGGGGTTGAAAAAGAAAGCGCGCTGTTGCGGTCTTCATTTAAATAAGGTTCTGGGTAGGCTACTTCTCGGGAGCAATGTTTCCTTATAATGTATAATTATAGTGCGGTGCTTACTTCTGTCGCGGGTAGTGCTATTTCCTTGCAGCAAAATAGTAGGTGTGGTTGCGCTGCAAAAAATTAAGTCTAGGTTTGAAACAATTTTTATTAAGCAATCACAAATATACTTTTTTAGGAAAGTGTAGCTGTATATATCAGAGTGGTGACAAATAAAAACGCAATTCATAAAATATCCCTTAAGCGTGGCCACACCCTCCTTTTTTTGTCGCCTATAGTTTGTAAAAGTGTTGCCCCATATTCTTGTTAATATAAGAGGGCATCAGTTACTTTTAGATAAAGTAGAAAAGAAGTGCTACAAGAAACACTCCCGCACTACATCATCTCAGGTCACAACAAGAACAAGTAAAAAACAGTTAAACACAAATGACGTCATATTACCTAGAAATATACGCTTCATCAAAACGTTAAATAAAGCACTATGTATACAATTTTTTTTTAGGGACTACTCTTTTATAAAATATTAGCAGTGTTACAAACTGTGAGGTACTAAGTTATCAAAGGAAATAACTGTAGTAAATGTTGTTAATATCTCGCAGACATAGATCTCCAACCCCTCTGAAGTACTATAAGTTCACAGTATTAAAATGTACAGGGTGAGTTTATAGTATTCCACAGGAGAAGAAGAATAAGGAGCACAACAAAAAAAAAACATTTTTACAATCTCTATTCTGTAGAAGTCGGGAAAGTGTTGTCGTAGTGCTTAGAGGTCGCTCACTGCTCTGCTAACAGATCACGTACTCCTTTAAGAATATATAAAAAAGTAGTAATATATACAATACTATTCCTATATATTCTATAGGGAGAACGAGAATAGGAACCACAACAGAGAAAAAGAGTAATACCAAAATATCAATTAAGAAATGTAGGGTTTATCAAAGGCATTCAGTAAAAAAGTATCTATGCAAACAATCTTTTTTAAACTGCAATTTCGAAAAATATTCTCACTGTAAAAATATCTGATCAAGTAAGTTATAAAGGTCAGTAAGCTGTATTTTAGATGGTTTACTCCTGCCGGCGACAAATCTACAATTCCTCTTGTGTGAAAATATGACACTCTACTACAATATAGAGAGTAGCACTGATGCCACACAAAAAATGAAAAGGAACATAAAGTGATAAACACAAAACAAGATCAATAACGAAATATTTTCCAGCGGTGAATATGTTCAAAGCTTTTTTTCTCCGGAACTTCGAAATATTTCGTCTTCGCGCCCACGGCTCATAAACTCCTCTGAGATCATAATGAGTGTGAATATTATAATATATAGATATTCACACTATATAATCCCAAGGGGGAAACAGAGTTAGATACCAGAAGCTGCTGACGTTACATATAAATCTTTAGTCTTCGCGCCGACGGGTCATAAACTCCTCTGAGATCACCATGACTGTTAATATTATAATATACATATTCACAGTATATGATCCCAAGGGGGAAACACAGTAACAACCATAAGCTGGTGACGTTACGTATAAATCTTTAGTCTTCGTCACCAACACCACTGAAGTCAAGTACAGTGTCAATATTATAGTATACAAAGTCACAGTATATGAGCTCAAAGGAGCCAGAAAAGGAGCAATGTTTGCTGTATTCTGTCTGTTTCTGAAAACAAGCTGCTGACGTTACAGAAAAAAGGCAAAAACAACCAATAACACTTTTTTCTAAATACAAATATTTAAATATTTACAAATAGCTACATATTATAAATATCTACTATGCCATAATCAAATAACTTACAACTCTGGAATATGTTTTGTTGCAGCAAAACAAGAATCCGACGCTACAAAAGGGAACCTGCATCACACAATGGACACGGGTAAATAACTCGCAAAAACGAAACTAATCGGACAACGGGTGTGGTTTATATACTTTTTGGTTATTAAGTAGTCTATGGAAGGAAGATGCGGCTCCGCCCATTTAGATGTCACGTTTTACAGTTTACACGTGCTCACGTTTTAACTGTTTAACTTGTGCATGTGTTGGGAAAAGTGACAAAATGTGAAGCGGTAAAGGTTTCGATTTCGATCCTAACATGTATAAGGTCCTTAATATGTACATACGTTGGAGAGCTTAAAAACTGTTATGCGGCAAACCGTGTCATTTCCATTCTCATGACTAAAAACATCTATTAATTGCCGTAATTCTAAATAGAAGACATAAAAAATTAATATCGTTCAGAATAGAAGAAAAATAAATACGTGCTAATATTTCTCATCACTATGGTTTTAAATATAAAAAATACCAGCATTTGTAAAGTGTACAGGTACCCCCGGAAAGATGTGCCGGCGCTCAGGGGCGTCCGGAAGATTAAGCAAGGTGTTGCCCACAGTGTCATAGTGGTGGGCTAACGTGCCGCTGGAGCCGGGAATCGAACTGTGAACGCTGTTGTTCGAAGTCAGGTATCATAGCTGCTGCGTCACACTTTTTCCACACTTATATGTTAATTACTGCTAATTAAGTTTTAAACATTGTTAAATTATAACTTATAACAGACTACTGTTACAGTTAGTTTTTCACTACAAAAAGTATGCACGTCTTTTTAAAATTTACTTAAAAACAATATAGGTTTCAGGGACATTGTAGTTAGAAATTAGCATTTATAAAACCTTTGAAATTCACTGAAAAAACCATAGGTTTTACAGACGTTATAGTTAGAAATTAGCATTTAAAAAACCTTAGAAATTCACTGAAAAAACCATAGGTTTCAGGGACGTTATAGTTAGCTGGACATTTCACTCGTACAAAACCATAGAAATTCCACCGTTATAGTTAGTTCAGCTAACTATAACTCGCGCCCCCGCAATGCACTGCTCATGACGTCACATATTACATCATTCATGGCATGGTCAGTGACATCACTGATGACATCACTGATGACAACCCAAATGACATCATCCACGTGAAAATCTGATGCACCTCCTCACAGTCTAATATAACCTTTGATGCACCCACTGTAAAATACAGACTACCATTTCCGAAACCATCAAGACACCAATACAGTTACTACATATGCACTCACTGATTCCTAGGTCTACACACACACATCCACTCATTCACCCATACAATCACTTATACATGCAGTCACTCATCAATACAACACTATCATATGGACTCATACACCTATTCAGACACTGACACACCACCACTCATCCATGGAGTTACTCACACACCTAGTCAGTCATGTAAAGAATCAATCACACTCCCATCTACTCACCTATACAGTTATACACACACCACCTCACTAATTCATACAGATAGTAACGCATACTTACTCGCTTATATAATCACTGATACAAGTACACACTCATCCATACAGCCACTCTCACAATCACTCACTCTCACATATAGTTATTTATATACACCATCACTCACATATACTGCCTTTTACATATGTAGTTACTCACATGTACCACTGAGACATCCATTCACTCACCAAAACACCCATACACACACTCACCCACTCATAGAGCTGTTTCCACATGCACTCTTGAACCCATACACCCAGTAAATCAACTACTCACACATCTATGCATAGAGTCACACACCTCCAACCCACCCACACACACACTCAGGCATCCATACAAATACTCAGGCAAACAACCAATAACCCATATACACACTCATGTAGCTACTGACCAACCCATGTACCAGCTTACACAACAACAGACAGACTGATACAAACATTCACACAGTTTAGTCACTAACCCATGCATTCAGTAAGACACGTTTAATCAGTCACTTATACAATCAGTCACACACCTCCTATATATATATCTATATATATATAGATATATAGATATATATATATATATATATATATATCTTTATATATATATATCTATATATATATATATATATATAATTAATATTTTGAATATTTGGCACTGTTAACTTTTCACCCTGCGCTGTCGTGCTTTAGGCTGCCATGTGCCAATGCACACACTCTTGCGCCATAGTGCAAGGGTGTGTGAGCTCTGCAAGGAATAGTTTTTGTACTAGAATGGGACACTTCCAGTTAAAAAACTATTGTCTAACACTTTTCCTGATTTGTATGTGTACTACACAATGCAGTTTGCATGCAAAGTAAAAAAAGGAGGAAAAGTGAAAATATTTCTCCTTGTTACACCTGCATCGAGTAGGCGTAAGATTTTGGTGCAAATCCCTGTCTACGAATGTTTATAGATGGGGATTTGCGTCAAAACACATGGGTGATTGCATGTGCAGGCCCATGCATCCCCCATGAAAAGCTCCCTTGATGCAAAGTAATGCATATCATTGCATAGCTCAACTTTGTGTTACTTTAGGAAACAGGGCAGTAAATCTCAGCATAACACTTTGCGTCAAGTTTACGTTACAAAATTATCGAAAACCTGACCAAAGCATTTAAAAATCTAGGCCTCACATTATAGGTTTGCAGACTCGGAATATTCATTTATGTTAATGTTGTTTCGACATTTATGACTCCATTTTATGCTACTGCATACAAGGACAAAACAAGGCTTTGCTGAAGGGGTACTTATAGTTGCAGGAAGTTACACGCTATATGGAGAAATACCATAGGCTGGATTTACAAGTCATTTATTTAGTCAGGTTTCTATGAGATTGCCTGGGACGTGCCAAGGGCTGATGAATATTTTACAGGGAGGCTTAGAATCCACAGTAAAAAGAAGATATGGAAGGGCAAACCATGAGAAATTACATGACGGCAATTTCCTTCTTAGGGTTAAGAACAATGATAGACATTATTTTTTTGATTTATCGCCCATTCACGTTAAATACTTCAAGTATCACCTTCATTCTCAAAGTTTCCTTTGGGATCCCAGAGCAGGAAATGCGCCCGACTAGATATCCTGAGAAATCGGAACAACACATTTAGAAGTCTCACACGCCATGCAACTCATTGAAATGACAAGGTTTTTTCCAGATTTTGGACCTTTAATAATTTTTAACAAAGACCTGGAATTCTTATTTCTTTCTGTTGTTTAGTACTGTTTCGTGTGTTTTTATAAAATAATTAATATATGTTGTAGTGTTCGTACTATCAAGGCAGACTTTCTTGATTGAAAATGTATCTTCTGAAAATGAATCAAAGTTAAGTATACTGCCTTTATTTATGCACACTTAATGCAAATATTTGAGACAGAAGTGGGAAGCTAGGCCAGTGGCCACGCCTTTTGAGAACTCAACACCAATTTCAGTTCGGAGAAAAAGCATTGGTGTAGGAAGCTAGAAGAAATAGATACATGTATCCTGAGTGTTGCTTATTTTATAGAGTGTAGAAGGGCACAGATCTGCTTTCAGAAACACGATGAGCTTATGTGGCCGTTTTAATGGGAACATGTGCAAAATCGTCATGGCCTTTACTGAGCTCCCCCAAAACCGCAAGAAATCACCGACAAAATTATGAATGTTATTCAGTGTCCCATTTTACATTTTTCTTACATATGCGCCAATGCATATGATGAAGCAAAGCAAAAATGTTTTTAGGACAGGTTAATGGGTGAAAATTAGTAAGGAAATCTCATAGGCCCCAGGATTAAGGTGTATCAACACGAGTGCAGATTTCTGCATTTTATGAATATTAGGAAATTCACAAAAATGACATTAGTGCTGTTGTAAACCTGGTCACTCACAGGTTTCAAGGCGTTATCCCGGAAATCTGCATGCACATTCCTTCCACCATGCATGTGACGCCTATTCTCATTTACAGTTGTGCATAGGTTCCAATTGGATATGCAAAAGGCATTTACATATGTGCAACTGCACTATTTTTTCTCAACATTGAGCATATTTACCCCTGTCGAGTAAACCTTTCTCCTAGAACACATCCAGTTTTTGACTATTCACTGCTGATTTCCACAAAGGAAGGGATTTGCTCCTGCCCATGACGCGGGTAAATCTGTGGCCATTTTTAAGGTGGAGTGAGTCAGGAAAAAAAATTGTGAATAACCAAAAAACATGTGTGCATAGACTTTCAGAGCACTGCAATCGAGCAACATCAAATCTCAGACCCTGAGAATAGTTTCAAGCACATGGCAATCTGCATATGAGTAAATCTTTTCACTAGTCTAAACCTGCTTCTGTGAATGGAAAAAAGCGTTTTGTTTACAATTGTAAACAAGCATTGGCATAGCCAATAGGTCTCGCCTTTGGGACCTTATAAGTATTTAATTATGCAGCACAATATCCTTGGTGCAACATCAACTGTTGCATGGCTAAACACTTAGGGGCATATTTACAAGCCCCTTGCGCCACTTTTGCGCCGCCGTTGCGTCACGCATGTGACGCAGCGGCGACTATATTTACAACGTGACGCATCTAGGGAGATGCGTCACGTAGTAAACCCCTGCGCCACATGAAACCTGCGTCAGGTTTCATGTGGGCGCTACCGACGCAGGGGGCGTTCCGGCGCAGGAACGCCTCGGAAAAGTGACGTAGTGAAATCTACAAGATTTCACGCAGTCACTTTCTCGGCAGCTGGTGCGTCAAATCCTTACGCCTGCTTCAAGCAGGCGTAAGGATTGACGCACCATGTTAGGGATAGGGAAGGTTGGAACAGTGCTGGAGTTGCGTCGCGCTTGCGACACAGCTTCAGCACTGCACCAACCTTCCGCCAGCAGATGCGTCACGCATCTGCTTATCCTTGCGCCACGATGCGCCGCATTGTAAATGCGGCGCATCGGGCGTGGCGCTAGGGTAAACTTGCGTGACGCATTTTCCCTGGCGCATCCCTGCTGATATGCAGGGATGCGCCAGGGAACGTAAATATGCCCTTTATAATGTCCCAAAGGCAAGACCTATTGGCTATGCCAGGAGCTGCAATGACGCACTGGGTGACGTAGGTGCTATAATGATCATAGAGCATTGGCACAGGGTGTCTGGCCCACAGGAGCATTTGGAAGGGGTGCCCCCCACCTCGAACTAAAGAGGGGAGCAGGAGAATGGCAGGCTAGTTTGCCACACTAATATCTCAGAGTAAAATAAAATACATCAGAGTAGTATACATTACAAACCAGTAAGGGCATGCGTACAATGGTGAGGGCCTTCAGTTTTACTCCAGTCTTGCATGCCCAATGTGTGTCTGGGAGGCAGCTGCAAGGACATGCCGGCGCTACCCAATGCAGCAATTGTTCTCTTGTTCAAGTAGGGTTGTCAGCTCTGAGTCCTGACAGTAGCCGATCCTACCATCGCCTCCTTGTATTGGCTGACGCTTCATATAGTCAGCCATTGGAAGAAGGGGCTGTATCCCGGGGGAACAGAGTGCAGAGCAGCCACCGCTGCTAGGTGACAAGCAGAATTCGCCAGAGTAGAATTCAAAACTGTGATCAGTTTGCACTCAAATATATGCTTATGAATTTTGTGACGGAGCCTGATATGTCATACGTCCCGGAAATAATCTGAAAAAGTGCCTTGAAGTAATTTCACGGCGACGTGCAACTCTGTCCAAAACACCCAAATAATTTAAAGGTGCCTTTACAAACATAAAGTCTGGCGCCACACTCCGCCAAGCAGGGGTCTGTGTCTCTTTAAGGGAGGAGCTGTCAGGCTCCGTGCAAGTACTAGATATCGATCCGTGTGGCCACCTAACCATCCATCACTCCTCTCTCCGCCCGCCAGACCCAGACGAATATTTATTTTGAAGCAGTCTGTGGGACAGACGCCATACCTGCACTGGACCAGAGAGTCAAACTAAAATGTTTATATAGCGCTTCATGTATTACTGTGGATTTCTAAGCACTTTAAGAACAACCGGTTGTTATTACCCCAAGGAAAAGATATGCAGTTTATCAGCCTATGAAGGATGAAGGACTGAGGCACCCGTTACAAATAACGTAAAGCAAAGTTGAAGAGCATGCACTTAAGAAGACTTTCCTACTGGTATTTCCCACCGTAGAAAAGAGTCCTTGCCTCGGAATCTCCAGTGCGACAGCACACCTCAGCATTGCTGACCCAGCCCGAGTCCATTATTGTGGAGATGGACTGCGTGACTGCGCCTTACAGCGCGCGCGGCAGGATTGCTCAGCAGAAGCGTGCTCACGCTTCACTGCGCCCCAGACTGCCTGACGTCATTTCTGTGTGAAATCCCCGGACCTAGAGCAGGGGCGTGGCACTAGTGTTTTCGCTCACTAGGCCTCCTCAAAAACGCAACATGCATTACAAATGTCTCTATGTATGTATCGCTCGTCCGAATAGCGCTTCAGCACCTTGCCGGTGGCAGAAGGAGCTATGTAAGTGCCAGTACAATCCAACATAAACGACCACCTACCATCTAGCAAACATGACAAATGAATACCTCCGTGGAGCCATCAGCCATGGACTCCGGTGGGAACTGCACGGCCTGACCTAGTGTGACAGCAGCATGTCTGTGGCCTCTGCCAGGCAGCAGAGTACAGTCTGTTGATAATGAATAACAAGAAACGCGCTCTCTGGTGAGGGAGGGGGAGGAGGGGTGATGGAGGGGGAGGAATGGCAGATGGCGCCTCGCCAGCGATGCGAGGAATGGAAACGCGCTCTCTGGTGAGGGAGGGGGAGGAAAGGCAGATGGCGCGCGTGCACGCTCACGTGAACGCAAGCTGGTCGCCAGCCGAAAGCCAGTGGGTTTGCACTTCCAAAACCCGCTTACTAAAACTCTCGGCCAGACCAGCGCAAGCGCTGGTGCAGGCCGAGACCGAAAAAAAGGCGATTGTATGTAAGCCATGCATAAATGTGTAAATATTTTTGTGAATCGAGCCCATACAATTTAAATGGTACTTGCAAGGGTTCGAATGTGGTGCTAGTAAGCTTATCCATTTCAGAAGTAATAAGCCTACCAAATTTGCCAGAATTGATTAATTTCGTTTATTTATCCCTTAGGAGGAGGTTCATCATTAAGTCGGTTTCTGGTTTCTTGACTGCGACGAGGAGTTAAATTTTAGCTCAATTTTCTTCTTCTGAAAGTTTGTGTCATTTCTTTGGCATTAGTAAAGTGAGCAGATATTTCTATACCTAGTGGACTCCTATAGACCAATATCTCTCCTAAATACAGATTGTAAGGTTTTCTCTGGAATTATAGCAACTCGGGTAGCTAAGGTTATTAAAGGGGTCATTCATGTTGACCAAAGAGGTTTCATACCAGGGAGGCAGTTAAATGAACTTACATTTCAGATTATGGGGGTCATAGATATAGCAGAGGCACGGAATTTACCATTAACGGTGGTTGCAGTAGATGCAGCTAAAGCATTCGATCAGGTGCATTGGGGATATATGTGGGAGACACTAAGTAGTTTTGGCTTTCCGCAGAATATGGTAAGGGCCGTGCAAAACCTCTATCATTGCCCTAGGGCCAAGGTGTTGGTAAATGGAGAACTGTCAAATTGGTTTAACATCTCAAGAGGAACAAGACAAGGCTGTCCCCTGTCCCCACTTCTCTTTAATCTGTATATAGAGCCTTTTGCTAATTTGATCAGAGCAGATTCCACTATCTTTCCCTTCAAATCCTCAGGGTTTGAAGTTAAGCTGGCTTTATATGCAGATGACTTGATTATATACACTAGTAACCCGCACGATGCAATCCCCAATCTGATGAGGAAGGCGGAGAGTTTTGGCCTAAGCTTATGACATGCATTCCTAGGTTTCGCAAGTATAGGATTGGTGGCAGCTGCCTCTCATGGATGGGTGCAGCAGCCTTGAACCAACTCCCGGTGGAACTGCGTGCTCTACGTGATCCTAAGATTTTCAGGAAAAGATTAAAGACCTTTCTTTTTTAGATAGTTCCTCTTTGTTCTTCCACGTGCTGGGCACGAGCAGGGACACTCCGTTGGAGTAGCTGTGTGCGATACAAGTGCTGTCTAACATAACATAACATGATCGCACAGGTAAGAGGGGAGGAGGGATTGCGGTTATTTATTAATCTTATTTGAAGGTCCGCTGCAGCCATGTGCCTTCTTTCTGTGAAGCAATGTCTTTCTGGGCAGAATTGTTTAATAATCAGTCTTTTAAAGTCACTTTAGTCTACCGTCCACATTGTCCACATCCTATCTTCGCACAGGAGATAAGCAGCCTGCTAGAAGCCAATATTTTGCTTAGTGACTATACGGTCCTAGGTGACTTAAACTTTCATCTGGAGGCTTTTGTGGACAGTGATACTGCTGCTCTGCTCCAAACTATGCCAGCGCTAGGCTTGTCCCAGCTGGCAGAAGGCTCCACACATCGGGACGGTTATACCTTAGACGGTATTTTTTCTAATAATCCATCCCTAGCGAAGCTCCTTGCCTTTACTATGGACTGATCATATTGCAGTTTTTTTTATGTGAAATACAGCCGAGTTGATCATGGCCCTGTGGCTCGCTCGTCTTGGTCCTGCTCCCACGCTTGGCATAATATGCAAGCAGATAAGTTTGCCCACAGATTACAAAATTCTCTTCCTGGTTTGTCGGAGGATCCTGAGCTTCCAGTCCAGCAGTACACACAATGGCTTGATACTGCTGCTATTTCTTTAGTACCTGTGAAAAGGAATAAACTAAAAAGACACAATTTATCTGCTCCTTGGTTCTCTGAGGAAGTAAGAGCTCTGAAACAAAGTTCTCGGAGACAGGAAAAAAATGGAGAGTTGGGCACTCCGAAGTTGAGGAAGCTAACTATAAAATGTGTTTAGAGGATTATAAATCCTTGATCTTAAAGCCATTAACTGCTTATTTCACAAGTAAGATCAAAGTAGCAGCTAACTCCTTTAAAGTACTTTTTTCCACTGTAAAAAATACTCAGAACTTCTACAACTAGCATCTCTAATGGTTTTAGTCAGTCCTTCTGTAACACGGTGGCAGATGCCTTCTGTCGCAAAGTCGAAGATGTCTTTAACAATTTGTCCACTTTGTCACCAACTTCTCTTCCGGGTCCGTACTCCTCCATATGTCTGGATGCGCAGAATACTCACAGCCAGTTCAATCCACCCTCTAAAGATGAGGTCACTAAATTGATTATAACCTCCAAATCAGGATCTCCTTGTGATAACCTCCAAATCAGGATCTCCTTGTGCCCAAATTGGCAGATACCTTTCAGCTCAAGTTGCTCATTTACTTCAATCTGGAAAAAGGCCTCTGTATTGCCTCTTATCAAAAAACCCTCTCTTGATCCTCAAGATCCTAATAGTTACTGTCCGATCTCCTGTCTACCTCTGCCATCCAAACTGATCAAGAGAGTCATGAATAAACAACTTGTCAGTCACGTGCAGGCAAATAATCTCCTAGATGACACCCAGCATGGAGACTGCGCTTATCAAAGCCACAGAGGAGATTAGGTCATCTCTTGGTCTGGACGGCAGAGCTGCTCTGATCCTGCTGGACCTATCAGCAGCATTTGAAACTGTGAATCATGGGCTGCTGATGGAATGGCTGGGTAGGATTGGAGTCACAGGAACAGCTTGGAAGTTGCTGAATTCTTCTCTTAGCGGATGTGAACAGTCTGTCTGACTACATGAGTTTGTCTCTGACACATACACTTTACCTTTTAGGGTCCCTCAGGGGTCCTCACTTAGTCTGATACTATTTAAAGTCTACGTAACTCCCCTGGCAAACCTAATAAGATCTTTTGGGTTTGCCCTGACATCCTATGCTGATGACACTCAAATTGTCATCTCATTTGATTCAGATGAGTCTGGGACTGTGTCAAATTTCAAGGATGCATGCAGGCAGTCAGCTCTTGGATGTCTATGCACTGTCTGAAACTAAATTTTCTAGCCATCTTTCTAGTCTACTGCAAGGTGGCCATCTGGGTTTGGCCCACTTCCCACACCTGTGGGAGCTGTAAAAAAACTTGGAGTTCTAATAAATGATAAATTGCCTTATCACGACCAGGTGAATATGGTTACTTCTGCTGCCTTTTACACCCTCAGTCTTATTAAGAAGTTTTTTCTGTTTATTCCAGCTAACCTATAGAGAACAGTAGTCACTTTATTGGTGCTTTAGGTGATTGATTACTGTAATGGGCTCTATTTGAATGCCTATCAGCATGTTTCAAACAAACTTCAAACTCTACAAAATGGGTGCTCCTAAAAATTCTTAAGTACCAATCCATTTCCAAATCCCTCATGAAGCTTCACTGGTTGCCTGCAAGGCATAGGGTGTGGTTCAAAGCACTTTGTATTGTATACAAAGCTCTGCATGACCAAGGTCTGTACTTTTTAAAGAAGAGCTTCACCTGGTATGCGCCTGTCAGATCTCATCTGCTAAACTTGTGGTAGTGCCCCTAAAGCGTAGAACGACATTCCACTTTTTATCAAAGCTATGCCAAACCTTTTGGCATTTAGGAAATCTCTGAAAACGTGGTTGTTTTCCATTAACTAGCTTCCTTTCTAGTTCTTTTGTCTGCAGTTCAGCTAGCACCAAGATGCCTGTGGGTATTCGAGCGCTCTAAAAGAATAATTAACATAGCTTAACATATCATAACATAACAATGTATGCAGTGTACAAGTTATTTCAGAAGAACATTCACAGTTTAGAAAAATATTAACCTAGTTGTATCCCTTACTGAAGTATGAAGAATTGAATCCTAAATTGACTACTGGTAGGACAAGAACATAATTAATATGAAATATACAATAATATTCTATTGGGCTGTATATGCATGGTCACTGGAATTATGTAACAATGGACGACAAACTTATTCAGCGGGGCTGGTTGTATTACATGGCTATAAAAATACAATATGAAGTGTGATGCAGCACATTACGTGGCAGTATTATTTCAAGATTTTGTCATTTTTACAAACATTAATACTATCTGGGCAAAAATGTCTCCTCATTGATAGAAGTTTAACCATCTAATAGAGCAACCAACAACTAAAGGGCGAAGACTTAAACTTTGCCAAGTGTTTGTGTCACTTTGCAGAACCAAATGAAGCACTTTTTTTTGGTAACTTTTGACCTGTTTGACATAGAAACACATTTAAAAAAATCTGTACACCATGCAGCAGATGGTGGATTAGGTGAAAACTGTGTTAAATCCATAATTAGTAGTGGTGGGTGTAACTTGTGTAATTCAGTGTAGCGTAATCAGGCAGTTACCTAGAAATTCCGCGAGATTATGCATAAATACGCAAGAAGAGTAATTCTATGTTTAGTGCCATTTCTTAATGCAGAAATGCCATCTTGAATCCAATATGGCAAGAAAATGCATTTTGTGCTAAGAAATAACGCTAAATGCAGCAAAACACAAATAGCAAGCGTGCGCAGCCACTCGTGGTCGCTAAATGTGCTCACACAGTAAGATTGTTGCCCCCCAAATTACTCTTAATTACGCAAGCAGGCTTAATCGCGTTGTTATTGGTAAATCTGCATTAAAGAGTAAAGCCGAATTACCAAAATTTCTCAGATTATGCCAGCGTAATTAAAATTATACCTGGGCCTAATAATAAGGTGGAAAACACCACAACTACAGAAACTCATAATTCCAGTGGTCCTTGCTGCTGCTTAATAATAACATGGTTTTCCCTCTATGCACTGTAAATCGGAGCTGCTATGATTGACTGATATAATTTTACTTAATTAACTAACCTCTATGGGATGAAAGATAAATTGATAAATTGTCTTAGTAGTGGATTGAATGTTAGTATATTATTAGCAAAAATATCATCTGTCATAAATATTCTTTCCAAAAATGTAGTTTACAAAAATATCATCTCATTGGATTTAGGCTAAACATCCAGCACATATTCTGGTACCATAAACTTGAAAGGATTGGAACTCTTGACCTGCAGGTGATAGCAGATGTCAGAAAAGAAGAATTTAACTCACTAACCCTCCTTGGCAGCACTAGGTTTTTTCTAAGGTCCAAGAGATTAAAGAGAGCATCTCCTTTAGACCACTCACTTTGTTTCTACCACTACTGAGTGCATTTGTTGTAAAGGGAAGCAGAGACCTATGTCCAGTGCTTACTTTTTAAAGAATAATTGCCGGTGCCCAAAGTTCTGCTCAGAAGTCCGCGACCAACGCTATTACATGCCAGAGTGCCTAACTTCAAGGGTGCATTGTCTTTAATCCACCTCAGGCCTCTTTAATCCACTGCCAGACACTCCCTGCACCTTTAAATCACTGTTGCAGGTTTCTACTTTCACACTTGTGATGGTTTTTCCATCTTTCTGTTCAAACTTTACTTCCCCTTTCTATGTTTTTCTCTCTCTTGCTCTCAGAAAATATCCAATCAGCAAAACTAAATGTCAGTCACCCAGCAGTCCCCACCAGCAACCACTGCCTGAAATTAGGCACTGTTTATGTCCTCTGAGTTTAAATTCGGGCTTCAGCCCTTGACCAAAAATTCTCGGATTATAGGCGAATTACTGGGGTCTCAATTACAAGTGCGCCAGAATGGGCTGAGGTATTTACTACACCTTGTGAATACCATTACCTTGGAGTAAGATATTTACTGGGTGTGAATAATACCTCCTATTCGATTTTCCCTAAAGAAATAGGGAATTACATGTAGAATTTGTGTTTTTCGTATCGAATTCTGAGTTTATCTGAATTTACTTGGCATTTTTTCTTAGCTGAAGTTTTTTCAGGTGTAATCTGATAAAAAGTACCTGGGGAAAAATGTCAGGTGTGGTAACAACCACAAAACTCATAATTCCGATATGTGCTGTTAGTGGACTCACCATCAGTGTTGAAATTTGACGGACCAATTGTCATCATGCTCTCATTTATCCATGCTTCAGATTCCCAGTGTGTACACTATTATATCATTTTGTAACATAAAAAATGTGGAATGCTAATACGGAAAACTGTACTTGATTATGAATCGTAACCCGTACCAATTTATGGTGTGTACTATGTAAATACTAATGTATAACATAATACATGAGATTCTGTAATCCCTGTATAAACAGCACTCTCTAATATCGTTATAATCGGCAACTTGTGATGCACCAAGTTATCGACTAAAGCGAAAAGACATCAGAACTTCACTAATATTTGTGTTATTACATTCAAGTTCTGACATCAAAATGCCTGCTCCCAGAGCCAGCAGTTGAGGTGAAAGACAGGTAAGGTCAGGTCAAGGAGCATAACTCAAGCAGCAGTTTAAAGTAACGAAACTGAACGTTGTTTTCATTTTTTCTTCTCTATTTAAATAGCTTAGAATGACTAGCAGAGAGAATGTGCCCGATTCACAAAGAGGCTCCGCAGTCGTGGTGATATCTCCGCACTCGTAGTGGGATTTCCACATTGCCGTGTCTCATTACGGAGATCCCGCCACTAGTGTAGTTTCTACACATTCTCAGCTATTGCAGCTTTTTCTTTTAACTGACTTTTATTGAACTGCTTCTAATATCTGTTTGCAACAAATACCATACAGGTTTTGATGTGTTCAATTTTGCTCTAGAGTTTTTATTTGTATTCTTCTCATTGGCAAACATACTTGCTCTTTCATATGAAATAGCTTTGCACCAAGGTTGTAAGTGGTTTGTGGGAAAGGCAATGGTGTGACCATGTATTGTATGGGATAAAGGACCCCCTGGCATACATTATAGGGAGAGCACAAGTCGCATTAAAGTTCCATAAACTTATAAGGGAACTCGGCCTTCAGCCTTCTTCCTCTGTATGGTTATGGAACTCCTCTGTGACTTATAATGTACTGCACAGGGTATTTTATCCCTTATATAATACACGCTTTCAGCTACATTAGTCAAAAGTCGGTCCAGTAAGTCGTTATTGCATTGGCCTCTGTGGTTTTACTATTTCATGTCTCTGTTATTTGATGACCTGTCTCAAAATTGCCAATTTTGTTTTGGAAATTGAATTGTGCTGCAGCTAACTTTAGAATGCAAACCAGCATTTACTGCGCTCTAATCTGTTCCTTTCACGCACCGTCAACTTGTTTATTTCATTTGCACTGATTCAGATATAAGCTGAGAGAACAATATGTAATTTAGCATTTCATTATCTTCAGTACAGTGAGTTACTTCATTTAATGTGGGATTACAGTATGCTAAGTGCTCATAAGAGATTAGCACATCAATTAATGATGGGCTGGTAGTCCAAATGCAGTAATTAAATACATCATACACCGCACAGCATACTGCTTACTTCCTGTACGTTACACTTCCAAAGAGCCTCGCATTCTAAAAAAATAAATAAATACTACAAAAAAAATGAATTTGTAGGGGTACAGGGTAATATCATAAAAACTGCACTAAAACGTCAGAGGAAAAAAAAACATCTTTGAAAGCAAGAATTGCAGCCGGTGAAAAAAGACTCTTCGTCGGGACTGGCTACTATAGAAAATAATTCAAATATGAGTGATAATAGCATAAATGTAAGCCCTTTACGGGAAATATGTGGTTTATTATATTGCAAATTATGGACACTGCAAAGCAACGGGTATAGCTCACTTTGACTTAATTGAAGAATACAGAGCTCCCACTTTTCCCCATGCTATGTGCGAGTAGTTCATCCACGGAAGGCTTTTTGCTTTGCATGATGGTACTTGTAGTCCTGTTAATGTAATAGCATAAACAGAATCTGATGCGGGGTAGTCGCTTGGTTCTTCCCATGAGCTAAACTAAGGAATGCTTTTCTTCACTCCTTTATGTCGAAGTGATGTAAGCTGCGACTGTAGAATCGTCAAACTATCCCCCCAGGGAAACATAACTCGTCTGACTGTGACCTTTACAGTCTTTGTCATACATTACACCTGCAATGCCTGGTTGAGGTATAAGGTGGAATATCGTTGTATAACGCTCATGCTAATAAAATAATGCCCACTGTTCAAAAGTGTATTTTCCTCCAGATGCTGCTAAAGGCTTTCCTTCAGCAGGCCAGATCACACCATCCAAGATACATTCTGATGTTCATTGAAATTTGAAGAATAGCAGAGGTGATTCACAAACATTTTTGTACACATAAGTATTACTTGGGTGCAACCAAATTTGCGCTTTATGCTCATTAATTTCACATTCTAGTGCACAAAATCACAAGTTAGCTAGTAGGATAAGTTACTTGTCACTTAACACGTTAGGCATACTTCAACTATAGGTCACCGATTTAGGTCTGGGAACCGTGGGCATTGGTTTTGGACCACTGACCCTAAGTAAGGGGTGTGATTCCACCGGACAGGTGCTCGGTTAGAGTTGGACGTGTGGCGCACTTACAGTGGTAATAACTTTATAATTTATTTTCTAAAAGGTCCTCATATTCAGACTTACGTATCCACAGTTATGTTAAAAGCGTAATTAATCTTCACATTCACTCACATATGGAGAATGGTACAGCCCATAGGATCTTGCTATATGATTCAACATTGGCAGTTGATTGATTCTTCTCCACATTGGCCCTCTTTACTTGCCTTTGACGGTGCGGTGCCCTTTATGAATTTCTTGGACTCCTGACGCCATTCGGGATGTGAGTGTACAATTTTATATTCATTCTGCACTTATGGATGTTTTTTACCTCATTATATTGATCTACCCTTGATAAATTAGACACTAAGGGGCTTATTTACAAGGCCCTTGCGCCACTTTTGCGTCATTTTTAACATGGGAAAAGTGACGCAAAAGTGGCGCAAGGGCCTTGTAAATCTGCCCCTTTATTTGTATCCCCGTGAGGATTTCTAATGGACGACATGGACCTATTGCTCTGATTACATAAATTCTGTACATTATAACTTTATTTTATGTTTATTTATTTAGATTTCGGTTTTGTGATGTCCTCCGAATGATTATTGGAAATTTGATTTGCACATTGGGTGTATGCTTATCTACTGACAAATTGATAATCCAATCCTTTCTTGATTGTAACTGTTTTCTTTTGGGTTGGGTTCACGCAGTTTTACCTTGGGCCTTTCCGGTTTCTTTACTTTCTCTCTTTGGGTTCTATGCGAATGACAATACCAAATGGGGGTTCAAATTGTATTTAATTATTACAAATGTATTGCATATTGTCAGCCTTGAGAAAGCCCCAGACCTGTGCGTCAGAGGGAGCGAGACACGTGTTGGCTGTTTTCTGGATATTGCTTTTTCGATTGGGAATCATTCTGGATTACTAGAAGAATAAAGAATTATTTTCTCATTACTCTGGATTCACTCTTCCACATTGAAATTATAATACAAAAGATTATTAAGTTCTCCAGCTCTGTCCCTCGCCAATGTTACAGAACTTGCTTTAATAGGTTAGGGGTCTCCCATTTTGGACATCTGATTGTACCCATTGAACTAGGATGGACATACTGGGATAGTTTACCCCTTCAGCCACAAAATCGGGAGTGATGGAATTCACCTTTTTTTGGGGAGTTTAATATAGCTCAAACTTTTCCCGAAGGTATCAGAGCGATTTATATGAGCACCAGTTGTGTTACAGATGGACACATTAATTTTTTGTTAGGCACGGGGAGATTAAGAGATCTGGCCAGTATCACAGGATGTTGAGTGTCCCTGCTGAGACTCGAAACCGGTTCCCGAGCTTCAAGGTCGACCACGCTACCTGTTTTGCCCATATGAAGCAATGACTTCATTTTAAACTTTAAGGTTACAGTTGGGTTTATGGGAATTTTAGGTTTTAGTTTTTCAGTTAGCATATCTACTTCGATATAGGATCATCTCCTTAGGTCACCCACTCAAGACCTAATTGTGGTGACTAACGGGACCTTCCACAACATGACAATACATCGCTTTGTCAATATGAGAGCCAGGCCTATAACCTTAAGTGTGTGTTTATTTTTCTTCACTTGTAGCATTAGGTGTAGTAGTCATACCTACGGATCCTATTTCACTGACCTTTCGGTGAGTTCAGCTATGAAGCTCAGTACCCCCGTCTAGAACAGTATTATCAACATGCATTGTCACACCATATGATAAAAATCTGCTTCTAAGTGCATACATCTAGGGCAATTTGCCATCACACCCGGATACATCCGTCCTATGAGCTCAAGTGTCAAATAGGTCTGATAACCGAGATACTGATTCTGGGAAATAACTACAAGGCCTGGGCAGACCAATGGTGGTCACATGAATTTAAACCCTCACCCACACCAGTAGAAGTGGTAACACATCTGGGTGTAAAGTTTGACTCTCTTCTTTCCTTTAGAAATCAGATTTAAACAAAATCATCCATTTGCTGTGGCATCTTGAAAATGCTGAGGAAAATATTAATTTTTTACTTTTTGCTGCAAAGAGAATTGTGATTCATGCACTAATTACCTTTAGGTTGGACTATGCTATTGCCTTTAATGTGGGTCTTTTGGAAAATTAATCAGAAGACTCCAGCTTGTTTATAACTCAACTGCTAGATTACGCCTCAATCTCCATTGACATAGTCCAATTTCTGATAAACTAAGAGATCTTCACTGGCTTCCTATCTCTAAGACGATACAATTTAAAACCCTAATGAATGTTCAGAGAGCCTTTCATCAGACCGAACCATATAGGTTCCTGAAACTGTTTAAGCACTAAGTGCCTCGGAGTCATCTTAAATCAAAGAACACCTTATCCATACTACCTCCCAAATTTCATAGGGCAATGACGGGAGGAAGTTCAGCTACAGTTCAAAGAGCCAGAATTTGGAACAGGCTGCCCTTACAACTTCGGGGAACATCTGATCGTACCCATTTTTTGAAAGATCCTAAATCATGGCTCTTTAATCAAGTGTTGCCCTTTTAGCCCTAGGGATTTCTAAACCGTCTCCTTTGCAGGTATGTCCTTAGCACCTTGAAGCTCTTGAGCATTAGTAGAGCTTTATAAATATTTCAAATAAATGAAGGTAATTAACTGTGTGTATTTCTGTCAAGGATTCCTTTGTGATGAATTGAACAGAGTCCAAGCATCAGGCCCACATTTTGTCCATTAGGACCAGTTTTACACATGCTTCACAATTCCTTTTGAGATCAGCATATTGGGGTGCATTTTGTGGTAATAGCACTCTATGTAAGAGTGTGATCGCTTACCTGATGTAGCCATGGTTCAAGATAATACAACTGATGTGTGCAGCTCCTCTTGGTCCTATCTAGGGGTGGCCATAACCGGTGTAATCCTCTCTAGCGTAAATAATCGCAATTACTGCACAATTACTCGTAATTAGGCGTAATTGTGTGAGAAGCATAATCCAGCATTAAGCACTATTTTCTTAGTGCAAAATGTAACCTTGCATTCAAAATGGGTCAAAGGATGCATTTTGAGCTAAGAAAATAGCACTAAATGCTACAAAACATGAACAGTAGTAGCCAGCAGCTACTCACTTTCTCTTAGTTTGTTGTTCCTGTGCTTCTGTGTTAGGATTTTTGCCCCAAATGACTCTTAATTACTCAAGATGACCTAATTGCATAATTTTGGTCATTTCACTTGACAAGAGTAATGCATATTTACTTAAATTACTCAGATTACTATGGCATAATTACATTTTCTCCCAAGCCTTGCCTTGACCCCAGATCTGGGATAATGCTCTCAGAAATGTGTTGTATGTCAGTAATTGCCGTGTCTCCATACCATATTCCTCTCTAATATTATTGAACCTATTAGACTGTGCCAAACATGCTGAACATGTTGCCCCTTGTCACTATCCGGACTGCCATCCACAGTCACGAGAAATAGTCAGTTTTGTGAACTCCAGGAGAGTCCACAGTGGTAAGTACAGTGAATAAGGGGATGGCCAGCGCATCAATTAAACATATGTCTTCCAACAGTATCTTGCGTCTTATATAAGCCTGTGAGGTTCTTTACCCATTAACCAATTTAAGATTATGTTGCTCTCAGAGCTTGGGCAGGGGATCCTCCCTCTCTGGATTAGAAGTATTTCTTTTTTTTTGTGTCACAATTCTTTATTAAACAATTAAAGGTAAATACATTCATAAAAGAATAATACATCATAATAGGACCCAAAGCAATACAACAGCTTTACATATATAGTGTAATATGAAGAAGAAAAAACTTGTGAGTAAGAAAGGAAAGGGAAGAAAGTGAGAGAAATGAGATAAAATATAAGGTGTTAATGAAAGAAAAGGAGAATATCGGACATTGTATGCTAAGAAATCTAACTCTGGTTAGTCATAATGAAGGAAAGAAGTTAAACAAGATAAATTATGGGGCAGGCAAATATAATTTAGAACTGATAAAATATATTGAATTCGTAGTGTGAATTATGATATGTATATATATACATATATATTAAATGAATGAAAAAATGAAAAAGTGGATAGATAAAGAAATTAGAAGAAAGGAAAAACAAGAGAGGAAGAAACCTTCTTGCCCAGAGAAAGAGGGTAGGGACGGAACAGGAAGAGAAAAGAGAGTAGAGGGAAGAAACAGACAAGTCATCAAGAGGGAACATTTAAGGATCTCGGAGAAAGGGAGCCCATACTTGTTGAAATATTACTTCTTGGTCTTGTAATTTATATTATATATGTTCATGTGAAGCTGTCTGGATCATCGCGGCCATCCAATCCTCTAAGGACAGAGGATTAGGTGATTGCCACAATCTTATAATACAAATTTTAGCTGTGGAAAGTGCAGTATGTAAGAGTCGACGCTGAGGACGCGTGATGTCATAAGAGCTCCTAGGATCATGCAGTAAGATAGTGGAGGAGGTAAGAGGGAGTTTGAGAGGAATAGTTTCTTTTAATGTATCTCCGACTTGTGTCCAGAAATGTTGAAGAGAGGGACACTCGCAGAGTAAATGTAGGAGGTCACTATTAACTCCAGAACATCTCCAACATTTAGAGTGCGTTAATAATCCTGCTCGGTGCAATTTTGATGGTGTCCAATACCAGTCATGCAGCGTTTTAAAAAGGCAAAATTTCAAGCGTGCTTCACGAGTGTCCTTGTCCAGGGCTTCCAAAATGTCCGGCCATATGTTTTCGTCTATTGAAATATGTAAGCGTTCTTGCCATTTCTCATGGAGAGCTTTAAGAAGAGGTTGTTAGTATAGATGGTTAGTTAGAGTACGGTATAATCCTGACATTACTCCTTTATGCTTTCCCAGGTATAAAGATATTCCAATATCGGCGATGTTTCTAATGTCCAAGGTAGGATTAGAAGTATTTATTAACCATCTCTGTCTATTGCATTTGAGCTGCAGCATAATATAATTTGTAACTTGGGGCCACAAAACCTCCCTCAGATACGGGCTTTGTGTTTTATAGAGAGCTATGCTTTTCCTGACAGTGTTGCATATTGAGGATTTATTAATGCTTTGTAGTACCTGAAGATTGCCTTGATTAATACCACTGGTAGGGCAGCAAAAAAGTATAATAATCTAGACAGGACTAGCATTTTAGCTATGTTTACATGGCCCATTGTTAAAAGAGGCAATATGGTCCAGAATGCAACTGACCCATGTGTTGCAGCAATCACTTTGGCGAGACTGACCTTATTAAGATCTTTGTCGTTGTCATAAAAATTCACATTGAGGTATTTCAATTTGCAAAATTTCCAAACCAATGTGGTGCTCTGAATTGGGAACTGTATAGAACAACAGTCCACGTCAGAATGCCTGGACCCAGGCTCATCCTCCATGAGGTGAGTCCAAATCAGGCTACCAAAAGCCTTTTCAATATCCAGTGAGGTTATCATGTGTATTGGGCCTTCCATATACATCCTTCCATAACACAAAACAGGTGTTTTAGATTAAGGAAGGTGTTTCTATTTGCTATGAATTAACTTCAATCTGGATGTATTATGTATTTCACTTTTGGCAGAAACTGGTTCCCTAATATATTTTCCAATATCTTATCATCAAGGTTTAGTAGGGAGAGGCAGTGCTAAGTGCGCACATCTAATGGGTAACTTTCCTGTTTAAGGAGAACCACTATCACACTTTCCCTCCTTTTGTTTGGTAGCATCCCATTCTGCTTCATAAAAAAATCAACAGGAAACCCATCTGTCTGCAGTGTTTTGCCTCCTGCCATCTAGTCTTCCACCAGCTGGATCTCATTTATCTTTATTGGTTCCTCAAGGTTTAGTGCTGTGTTTGGGTAATTATCAGCATGCCTGTGGTTTATGTATGCCCTTGCAATTACGTCGTTCCTGCAACTTTACACAGATGTGTAAAAGGTTTTATAGTAGCTTGCAAAAGTTTCATTGATTTAATTCTTGATATTAAGTACATCACCCTGTGATGTTCGGAATAGCTCCTATCAAGATTCTGGTGTTCTCTGCCTTAAGTAGCTATGCAAGCATCCTCCTAGCCAAGGCTCCTTTAACATTTACGTTGGCCGCATATTCCCGATAATCTACCTTTTTTTTTGTTGATATATATCTTTATTGACCTTTTAAACAGATAGGTTGTACAGATATCGGCATACACCAAAACATGGGTATATCACACTGAATGTTCACCTTCCAGATACCGCAGGCCGTAACCCACGTACAACAGCAATAATATGCAATTTGTTCCCATGTGTCCCTTCCCCCTGCATTTCCTGTATGCATCTTCTGTAGAATGCCTCAATCGTGAACAATCCTATGAATCCCTGCCCCAGCCCACACCCCCAGGCTTCTGCGCTACGGATCAACAATCCTGCCTCCCCTCCCACCCCCCGTCCCCCAACAGAACTCCCCCCCACCCCCCAACCATGTCTGGTGTATAATCCCTTATGGCATACCCTGATGGGCCTAATCACTCCGATCCCGATAATCTACCTTACGCAGTTTCTCTAGCATGGCCGTGCAGTCCCTTTTCACCTCTCTGAGCTGTTGGCCAATCCTCAGATTGCCTGGGGATCCAATCTCCACATGTCCTGCAGCTGTCTGCCATCTAGCCACTGAGTGAAATTTCTATCACTTTGAGACGAGCTCCTGGTAGCAGCGAGTTGATCTGTTCAATTCAATACTGTACACCAGATAACATCTCCCCTAAATACACGATGGCAGATGTCGAAGTAAGGGTATACATAAATGCATCATTATTAATACTTGGGGCATACAGGGCCACCAACGACAATTATTCCCCATCTCATGCACCCTATACTATTATGTAACCATCTGGGTCACTTTGAGTGTGTTGCAACACAAATAGCACTCCCGGGGTGAGCCATATTAGTAGGCCCCTAGCATACACAGGATCGCTCATACCAACTGTTTGCCCTCTTCATCTCCTCGCCAATTTGTTCAGGTAAGGGACTATTAAGTACACCTTCTGCAGATACGGTATGTGTGTGTGTCTGCCCCTCAATTATGCATGGATTCTGTATCTTTTTCTGGTTGTAGCCATTCCGCTGATGTTCCATGTTAATATATTGTATTTATTAGTGATACCTCCACTCATGTCAGTCATACTCCCCAAGTGTTTGACTTGCCTGCACTTGTGGTTTGATCAATTGCATCCCATCCCACTGCTATTCTCCATTTCACTGTGTTTGTGCCACCTTGACTTGGACCCTAAGCCAATGTAATCCCAAATCCCATTGACTGGCTGGAGTAACAACATTTACTTTGCCAATAAGAAAGACCAATGGAACTAAGTATTGAAAGTGTTCTTTACGGAAATGTGTGGTCATGTGTGAAGGAGAAACCCATGAGACTGGGTGATCTGGGTCCACCCCATATTCTCTGAAGTTCCACCCTCACCTAGGCCAGTTAAAAATCACCATCATGCAACAGCTTTGCCAAAATCGTACTGTGGTGTCACTGGAATATTTGTGTGACACTCTATACAATGTCTTCAGGGGTCAAAGATGTTAGTTCAGGGCCACATCTAATTGCTGGGTCAGAATCTCTTGGATAGGTTTCTCCTGATGTGTCTGACCCATCTTGATCTATTTTCTGTGTGTCTTCAATTGATCAATTTTGGAGAAGAACATCTGCCAAGATCTGTGTTCACTCTATAGTGGCTTGTTCTTTGGGTGGACCTCATGTCCAATTAGTGTTTCTCCTTTTCTTCCAGCAAAAACTCCAGTGTGCATGCAGACTGTACCTGCTCATCATTGGGGTTATACCCTGTGTCTTAAGCAATAACCATGCATCTGATGCGACAAAATAAGTGGGTTTTTCTTCAGCAATAATTCTAAGTTTGGTGGGATTCATAAGTGCATATCGCAGACACAGCTGGCGCATCTGTTGTTTAAACTTCAATGAAGGATGCTTTTTGCTTCTGTACATCACTGAGGTTGTCTGGGAACACATTGACCACACTACCTTCCAGTGCCCCTTGTTCCTTGAGATTTGTAGGATGTGGTCTCTATCCTGGAAGCAAAACCACTTCATTACCACTGGTTTGGTGGTGCCTTCGGAAGCAAAGGGTGCTCAACACCCTGTGCACTCTTTCAACCAAGAAAAATGCAGACATCTGACCCTCTATACCTGCCGACAACAGCATTCTTCAATAAACAGTTCAATACTTAGCCCTTCTGCATGCACCAGTAGGCCAATGATCCTGATATTGTTGTACTGGGAGCTGACTTCAGAGTCCTTAGCACAAACCTTAAGATATTTTGCTTCATCGCTGAAGAATTTCAGTTGTGATGGATGGGATGCTTGTATTAATCTCTGTCACTGGTAATTACTTGGGGCAGCATCCCAGTCAATAGTTGTTTTGCACACCATGCCATCTCAGTTTGGATGCCAGCCACAAACAACTCAGTCTTGGCCCTGCTCCAATAGGAAAAGTCCAGCCGAACTGACGGTCCAGGTCCTCCCTGAACCGGAACACAACCAACCCCAGACCGGTTTCACATTTATTAGGGTTCATCAGTCAGGTATACCTAGGTTCCAGTGGCACAGAGAGGACGGAAGCCATGTCTGGGCATACGCGTCCCACTTAGGGCAACTTAACAAAGTATACAAAAAACTAATGGGTGAAATGTTTGAATTAATCTCAGTTACAGGTAATTACTCGGGACTTATCCAGACCATCATGTTTTGGCACACCATACCACTTAAGTTTGGACCCAGCCATAAGCAAATCCGTCTTCACCCTGTCCAGCCTGAGCTGGTGGGCCAGGTTCTCACTGAAATAGAACACAAGCAACCCAATACCGATTTTGCCCTTAGTGGGGCTCATCAAGCAGCTATAGCTTGGTTTCAGTGGCACAGTGTGCACCGGACCCACATATAGGCATTCCCGTCCCACTTGGGGCATTGCACCAAAGTATACAAAAAGTGAAGGATGAAATAATTGAATTAATCCCAGCCACTGATGATTACTTGGGGTGCATCCCAGACCATCATTTTTTGCACAAAATATCACCTCAGTTTGGACTCAGCCATTCCCAAATCAGTCTTGACCCTTCTCCAAAAGGAACAGTCATACCCGAGTTGCTAGGCAAGGTCTTCCATGAACTACAACAGAAGCAACCCAAGACCAGTTAATGTTAGGAACAGTGAAATTATGATAGGTTAAATTGCTAGCTTATGAGTAATGGCTTATAGATGAACAAGGGGTTAAAGCATTGACACCTAGTCAATGGGCCCCTTCAGAATGTTGGTAATTCATAGAATACAATGAACACCCATGAAAAGATAGTACCAAATTCTAGTATAATGCTATTCCTGAAATAACCATGGCATGATGGGTCCCATCTCTGAGATCATTCTAAACTACTATGATTGCGGTGATTGTGAACACATGGGTATACATGCCTAATAGTCCCCCATCTGTCTAATTTTGATTATGAAATATAAAGGTGGTAATTATTGGCACAGTTTTTGTGTCTTTGGTATAATGGAGTCCACCTCTAGCATAATGGTGACTCTGGCATCCGTGGCACCACAGTACACTTCTGCCACAATGCTGGCCCTGGCATTGTGGTGGCTGTTCTAGGCATGCTATTGCTCCTATTTGCATACATTTCCAACTACAATCAAGTAAAGGCTATATAAACATTTCAAACAAGTCACATCCATCCATTCGTCCATCAGCTCACTAATTCATTGATTGAAGCTCTCACTCATTCATCCATCCATGCACTCAATCACATATCCATTCATGCTCTCTGTTAGATCTGACACCTCTAAGGGTACCTTACCACAAACTTTTTACCTACACACCTCCTGTTGCTGAAATTTGTTTTTGTATTTTATAAATCTCTGTGCACGTTACCATTGCTAACCAGTGCTAAGGTGCTCCCCCCTTCAAACATAGTAATATTGGCCTACATATGATTAACACTTCATTTACTTGCAAATCCCTAATATAGTGGTGCAACATGTACCCAGGGCCTATAACTTAAATGCTAATAGTGGGCCTGCAGCACTTATTGTGCTGCCCACTTACATAGCCCTTTAAAACATGTCTCAGGCCAGCCATTGCAGCCTGTGAGCAGTTTTAAACTACCAATTTGGCCTGCCATAATAAACCTTTTTCCAGCCTAAACCTCCCTTTGTAATACAAATACGTCACCCATTGGGTAGGCCTTAAAGAGCCCATAGGGCAGGGTGCAGTTTATTTAAAATGTTGGACATGTACTTTTAAGTTTTACATGTCTTGGTAGTAAGAAACTCCCAAATTTGTTTTATCAATAATGTAAGACCTACCTCTCCTATTGGATTACAGTGGGTTATCTTAATACATTCAATAAGTGATAACATTTGATTATAGCAGGTACGAATATCTTACACTCACATTAATTGCAATTTAAACCCCCTTCAATGGTAAAGATGGATTTTAAATCACAATTCTGAAAAGGCCATGTTTAGAAAGCTGGCACTTTCTTGTCCTAACCATTTGATGCTTGCAGCCTGTGTCGTGGGTCACATGACTGAGAATAGTTGGCAGTTGGCCATTATGTGTTCCTCCCGGACAGGGAGAAAAAGGGGAACTAGGTGTTGCAGGAAGTGCCATTTTGCTAAGAAGGGAGGGGCGCAGCTATTTCCTGTACCACTTGCATTTCAACGGGACATCCTCAGCACACTCACATCCATTGTCACCCTAGACCCCTTGGAGCCTGAGCAGGAGAGGAAGAAAATTCCAGAACCAGATATGGGCGGAATACTAAATGTTTCAAAGGCTGGACCAGGTATAAATAGTGGACCCTCAAATCAACTCTTCAGGACCTGTGGAATAATTCTGAAGGTCTCCCTAGAGGACTTCCCTGCTGCTTGAGGCCTGGCTTGTTTCTCAGACGACCTCCCTGCTGCTAACAGAGGACTTCTTTGTTGCTTGAGGCCTGCCTTACTGCTTGAAGTGGAAAAGACCACCTCATTGTTCCCAGGAACACCTGGACCTCAGTGACTCCAGTGTTCTGAGCTACAGGAATACAACATGCTCCAGAAGACTCCTTGCAACTGCCCAGCTGACCTGCTGCATTGGACCTGCCTGGACCTGCAAATGGCCATGCCTAACTTCTGTTGGCCTCTGCTGGAGTGAGTGCCTGATCCTCAAGGGGTGCCTTCTGAGGTCCCAGACCCTTAACACGTGTGGTGCATAAACACTCCACATTCCTTCTCATTAAAGCCTTACTGCTTTTGTACCAAACTACCAGAGGCTTAAGCACAGGGTAATTTAGTGACTTTTATTATTCTCTCTGATAGGAATTGCAGTTGTTTTCTGATGAGGGTGTTCAACCTCCTCAATCAAAAACATAACTTCCTACACTCTCACATCCATTCATTTAGCTGTTGAATAATTCTTGCAATGCACCCACACACCTATTTGCAGAACTGCATGCACAAAATCACGCATATAAGCAAACTCTCTAAACAATGAAAAATAACTTTCACTTACAAAAAGCCTTACCTATTTTACTTGTTAATGCTTTCCATTTTTTTTTGTAAAGAGCACAACATAATTGCCGTTGCAAATTCATTCCACCAATACATTTCATAGGAGCCAAAAAATCATCAAATCATATTTGCCCATAACAGGCAGCATTATGATAATTTATACAAACTTTAGTTAAATTACTGAGAGTACACCATCCGACCACGTCCTCAATGAAGACCAAATTTTCTTTCCCCGCCTACTTGCCCCCCTTACAATTATACAGAGCACTCTCCAAATTACACATACTCAACAGTTGGGAGAGCCACTGTTGTACTGTGGGTGGTTCACTATCTTTCCATACCATCGCTATCAGCAGGCTGGCCACTGCTGTATACAAACATAAAATAAAGCTGCCCTACAGTCCTGGAAAGTGATGAATCTTTCCCAAAGATTATTAATATTGGACTAATATGGACTCTTCCTCCAAAGATCTTATCCCACAGATCTTCGATGCCTTCCTTGAGAGCCTGCAGCTTTGGATTGCTATAAAACATGCACCAGATCATCAGGGATACCCCCACATGGGGGCATTTATCATCCATCCTTTTTCCCCAGCTTAACAGTTTAGCCGTTGTACAATATAAATTAAAGATAGTTTTAAAGTGCTGGGTTTTCAGTGTGGCAGTTAATGACACTTTCTTCCCACCTTGATTGATGCCCGGATGTCTTCATTCGTTGTCCCCAAACGTACCCCCCACTTCCCTTCCTGCGAGTCAATATCATCCACTGCATATCATTCAGCTCTACATACAGCTGCCCAATCCTACCACCCCTATACATAATAAATCCAGAAGGGGAATTTGCTTGCCTGAGAAGTCATCTAGTTAACTCTGGCTGGCCCTTAACTGTATGTATTTGAAGAAAAATCTGTCAGGTAATCCAAAGTTCTTCTGTAATTCTGAGAATGAACACAGTTGGTCCTGGCTAAATAAATCCCCCAAATGGGTTATCCCTGCACTTTCCCACTGCTTGCAAACCCTGTTGTGGAATACCCAAGGGAACAACGGGTAGTGCCATAGCGGAGTGTAGAATTTTTTATTTATTTATTTTACGGAGTTTTATATAGTGCAAACTTGACTTGAAGGTATCTGGTATCAGAGCGCTTTACATAGCACCAGTTGTGTTACATGAGGACACATTCATTTTTTGTTGGGCACGGGGAGATTAAGTGATTTTCCCAGAATCACAGGATGTTCAGCGTCATTGCCAAGACTCGAACCCGATTCCCCAGATTCGAGGTTGACCGCCCTAGCCGTTAGTAATTATACCTCTTGATTCCATTACTTTTTTTTAACCCCGCTCCAGACCTTCTAGGTTGCCGCAGAATCTTAAATCTAACTCTTTTGTAGTAGCTGGGCTCGATGTGTCTTAGAAAGCGTCCCCTAACTATTCTAGCCATCGCTAATTCATAGATGCCAGGGGATCTGCTATCGGGAAGCCTAAAGCCTTTCCTCGCCCCCTAGCTGAAAAGAGATCTCCCATATGCTGAAGCTATGCTGCCCAGTAATACAATTAGAAGTTGGGCATTGTCCACCCACCTCGCAGTCTTGGGAGACACATATATTTTAAAGCCTGCCGCACCCTTGCATATTGCAAAATGAAATTGGAGCTCATAGTATCTAGTTTTTAAACCACTGTCTCTTGAGCTCTAGTTGTATTGTCCTAAACAGATACACTTTAGGTAAAAATTTAACCTTGAGAACATTGCAGCGGGCAGCCAAAGTGAGGTGAGACCATTGATCGGCCTCAATTCTGGACTAGTTTCCCTAAAATTGGGTCAAGATTTAGACTATAGATAGAGCCTACGGCCGATGAGATACTAATCCTTAGGTATGTAGCATTAGCCACCCTGTGATTATCTATCAGAGCAACATTATTAGTACAGACCACTTGAATATTCTCTTTCTTTAAATAATACCCTGACATTAAGCCAAACCCTTCTGCCATTCTTTCAACTTCCTCCAAATCCATCTGAGGGTTAGATGAAAGCAGCACTACATCGTCTGTGTATGCTAAAACCTTGGTGTCAAAGCCATTCACTGTCATTGGAATGATTGCTGAGTTATCTAACAGCCAAATTAAAAAGGGATCAATATAGAGCGCAAACAAGATAGGGGAGCAGGGACAGCCCTGTCTCATATCACACTTAATCTGAATTATGTCTGATTCCATGCTCATTATTGCAATCGGGCATAAGGGTGGTGATATATTGCTTTAATGGCCTTTAATCAACCCGGGCCAAACCCCTTAAACCTAAGTTTCTCTCAGGGATACCCCCAAGACACTCAATAAAAGGCCTTCTCGGCATCAAGGAGGATCATAGACAAAGGGTCACCTTTGGTTTCAGCTACATCGAATAGTGAAATAGCTCTACATATATGATTTGATGTTCCATGTACAAGGAAATATCCATGCTGCCAAGGTGATACCACTTTGTCTATGATCCTCCCCAAACGTGTGGACAAAATTTTCGGATAAAGTTTGCCATTCAAATTTATCAAGGATTTCGGTCCATATGGCCTGGGTTTATTCAGAATTTTTCCACTTTTTTTAAAGATTACAATATATGTGCCCCCCTGTTAGAATTGACTCGCAAAACTGCTGTATAACTCGTATATTACTCGATTGAAGGTTAGCATTGATATAGCTAACGCAGTATTATTGTATCGTGTGAATACGCGGGCAGAGGATGTAGGTATTATGTTTGTTAGGTTGACATCCCTGCCGCCATTTTGTTTCTCTAAGACGCCATTTTCTATTACAATCGAAACTGTTACTTATTCATTTACAAGAAATGGTCCTTGGTAAGTTTCGTTTCTCCAATGTCCAAAACTCATTCATTATAGCATTCTTCTGCTTTTGCATCAAGGCCTTCTCCCACCTGTCTTATGGGAGGAGCTAGACGACCTTGGGCAGTAGATAGCTTGTGCCAGGCTGTGGAATCGAAACTCATATTCTGAACCTCCATTGTATTACGACAGCTACCAGTGTTTTTCCATAATAGGCGGGTCTTAGAGGGCTCAGCAACATACATAATGTAACTTTATGCTTGTTAGAGTGAGTCCCTCGTCAGCCATCACAGGAGGCTGGTCAGACTGGACTCCACTGCAGTGCATCTTATGAATAAACTAGTCTATATGCATTCTCTACTGCGTCATCGACTCTTCATTGGATAGAAGGCTAGTGGAGGTCTAGAGTGACACTGGTGGCCCTAAACGGGTCACTTCCTTCACCCCACAGGATGTTGGAGCCATCCCATCCCGCTGAACACCAAGAAACACTTCTAATAAATCCTTAGCTAACTCCTGAGAAAATACTTTATAGAACTCCAAAGGAACTCAATCTGATCCTGCCGTTTTGCCTGAGACCAGTGATCTTAGAGCATTATCTAGTTCTTTGTGAGCTATATCTGAGTACAAGATTTCCCATCACTAAAGTCTAATCTCCTACCATAAGCTGCCCCTATATACCCAGCTAACAGTTCTGGAGTTGGGAATCTATCTTCAAGGTAAAATCTCCTACAGTCATCCTCAAACACTTTGACTATGTCTGTCCTCCGGTGTAGTAGCCATAATTCCATCAGACCACTCCACTGCTTCAATACCACTCTCAATATCTTGCTGACGTATACGTAGCACCAATGGTCTACCTACTGACTCACCATATTCATAAACCTCTTTCCTTTAGGTCTGATATTTCTCGGCCACCTTCTTGAATGATACCCATTGACCCTTGCTTTAATTACCATACGTTTTTGAAGGGTCTCCGGATCATCCATCCCACACAATGCATTTAACTCTGACCTGCACCATACTCTGATTTGCCAGTACTGAGAAAAAGAAAACCTTACTGATTGATACCTGCAGAGTACTGGTAGAAGCAGTATTCTTACTGATAAAACTTTTTTGCCATATTTTTAAATTATAGTACATGTTAATATCTTTGGTTTCTTGTTGATTATGCGGGTCTTCTGATTTCCACTATTACGTCAATATGGGAACTGTTGAGATATGGAATAAAAAAACACTTGTGGACAGATTTTTAAATGATGTACACGGACTTTCAAGGCACCTCAATACCTGTTTATCATTACCCTGTGTCAACTGAGAACTGAAACAAATCTCAAACTACCGCAGAAAATTGTTGTGTCATGCAATCCACCTATTTCCTGCCAAACACCTGATGTGTTAGCAATAAAATGTTCTTTTTGCCTGGGTGCTCTGGTGCACTGGAGTGAAAACCGTGCTCATTTGCATTGCATTAACCAGAGCGTGTTGCTCATATGCATGGCTTAAACAAATACTATGATGACAGTGTTTTGTCACTAATATTTTAAGAGATGAGTTTTCGTTTTGTATTTTGTGTGGAGCACACACACTTTAAATGACATTCGAAGACCAATTAAAATGAATACTTGAAAGTAAATTAACATGTCTTAGCTGTAGTTGACATAAACTCAATATTACATGAAAAGCATTATGGAAACTATGCGAAATACATGAAAGTACAACATTTCAAATTCATTTCAGCCGATCCCTATAAAAGACACTCTTTAATAATTGCACGGTTAATATGAATGAAAGAAACATTCCAAATGTAGAAGGATATATACTGTTGCCAAAACGTGTTCTTTGAACTATTGAGATGGAATGTACTTTAAAAAGTATAAAATAAGTTTACAATTCATATACCTTCTGCATTGCACGGTGCAAATGCAAGTGGGTTAGGGTTGCATGCCCATAGGGAGCCACCGAGACGAAATAACCATGATTAATAGCTATCACTGAATAGTCCAAGACATGAGCCTTTTAAATTTCACCATATGGCTTATGGTTCAGATATTTGTAGTACACCTAAAAATAAAATAGAACCTCTAAATCAGGGGTCTCCAACCTTTTCTGTAGTGAGATCTACTTCTAATCAGTGAAAATCATTGTGAGCTACTGCAGTCTAAGCAACTCTCACATTGATAACAGACACCCCCACGCCCAGCTTCATTGACTTTAAGACTAATGTCCATAGAGCCAGATAATATGGTTTGAACAAAGTACTTTGACTAGGGGCACTACGACAGGTATTTCAAGGTTGTCAGTGAGACCGTGGCCCTTACGGGTCTATGAATATGTGTACGTATGAATCAGATATATGCGTAGGGGTGACTGAGAGCCTGTGTCATATGCACTTGTCGCACAGGACATACCTTTTGCCATATGTGGCACCGTTATACTTATAACACAACCATACAACCATTTTTTAATGGGAGAAATTTAAAGTGCAGAACAATGTTCAGCAAAAATGTTTCTAATATGGAACATTTTTCTGCATTTAAAATTTCTCCCATTTAAAACAATGGCTGTAGTTTTCAGTTATAAATATGGCACTGTGTCTACCAGCTACTGGGAGCAAAATGTCTGCTGTGTGTAAAGGCGACACATTGAAATCGGAGAAAATTAAAATGAGGTGTAACCTTATGTTTATATAGATTCCATAAAACTCATCATTTAAATTAAATTTTCTTCTATTTCCAAGTGCCACAGTTACAAACAGCAGGCATCTTGCTCCTGGTGGCCTGTAGGCACAAGCCATATTTATAATAAAAAATACGGTCATTTGCTTAAATGGGATGAATTTAAAGTGAGAAAACATGTTTCATAAAACATTATGATGTAACTGGCTTAATTGACAGTGGAGAAAACATTAAAACTTAATATTTTATAGAAATATTTTTCTTCACTATAAATGTCTTACATTTTTAAAAAAATGACTGTATTTTCTAAGTATAAGTATGCCACAGTGTCTACTGGCCACTGGGAGCAAGAGGCCTGCCATTTATAAATGCAGCACTTTGAAGAGAGAGAAAATTAAAATGAAGAGTTAATATAATCATTAAAATAGCTTTTAATTTAAGTTTTCTCCTTTTAAATGCATTCAGCCTGGGTCAGAAATCTGACTGAGCATTGCTCATTATCAAGCCCTGCTATCTGCAGCCCAATGATTATAATGTAAAATAAACACAGCCTTCCCCTAACTTTAAAATGTAAAAGTGACCATGTGCTTATTTAAAAATTAACTGAATGCTGTGAGCTATTCCGAAGGTGTCTGAAAGCTATTAATAGATTGTGATCGAGTGGTTGGAGACACTACAGTCAAGCCTTGTTGCAAAGCTTGTGCTCTACTCACTGTTTAGTTTGTAAAGAAATACCTAGCAGGGCCCAAGGTTTTTCTTAGAAACATGAGGCCAATGCTATCTAATGTCAGTGTTCTGCATACTAATGCTGCATAGTCTTGATTCCTCCTCATGCCTCATTATCCCACAATCAGGCACTCCCTGTCCCTTTATTCCACTCTTGTGGATTCCTGCTTTCTACCTTTGTCACAGTTCTCTGTCTTTTTCTTCCTCCTTCTTTCCATTTTGCGTGTTTTTCACTCTCTTGCTCTGGGTCAATGTCTGATGAAGAAACATTAGTGTTGCTCCACGAAAATGAGTGCAGGAGGGCCCCACCTGCAACCACTAGCTCAAATCCACTGCTAATTCGAAATGTTAATGTACCATTTAAACAAGGCTCAATGGTGCAAGAGATCAAGAAGTCATGTATTACACCCTTTAATCAAATCTCTAAATACACAGGAACTCATAAACATTAGACCTGCATCCACCATGAAGGTGTTGGAGAAAGCCACACTATAAAACTACAGGTTTTTACACCCTTTTGAGGCATGGAAGCCATCATCCCAGATATGCAGAGCAAGGATGAAAAAGGATCCAGGTGTTCTTATGCTGCTTGACCTGTTCACAGCCATCCACATCTTAGACAATAGCACTCTTGAGTGCAAGAGGTAGTGGGAGTGTCGGAAGAGGCAGGCAAATGTTTGTATACCTTTTGCAGGATTGTGATGAGCATGTGAAAACTGTAGCAGCCATGTCATTAGCTCAACTACCTTTTTTGTATGGTGCAGCAGGGGTCATGATTGGCAACCATGTAGTTTACTATCTCTGCATTAAGAAGAACTGCAGAAACTTGGAGTGTTTTTCATAATTATGTGAACAGCATTCAAATTATGTTACCCTTCCTGAAAGACATAAATCCTAATCAGAATATGATTAACAACACTTTACATAACATACAAGAGGATGCATTCCAACTGCTAAGTTCAAAAACAATCAAGATCTCTTACGGGTTGGGTCACTTCACTTTCTGGAAAAAATTGGGAATCATATAAAACTAAATGGGAAATCTAATCATCTCTGTCAAAGACTTGGAGAAACGCTCAGGCTTGTTCTCTGTTGCGGTGGATGCCAAGCGGTGTAGCTTCCATTGGTGCAGTGTGTACAGTGGCACCAGGCACAGAGGTCGCGAACCCTGATGTTATTGTTGTATTTCACAGTTCAATCAGCGACCAGGGGCCCATTTCCTTCTTTGCACTATGACCCATGGCACACTATCTAGTCACTGTGGATGCTGCTACCAATTAACATGTAAAGCTGTAATGTACAGCCAGATGATTTTTAAGCAAAAAAATAGAGCAAAGGTAGCCATGTTTATTATTGGCACACATTTGGATTATTGTATTGTCCTTAGTTGTGCAAAGAAAGAAGAACTCTGTCAAACCTCGAGAACTAATGAGTTTTGCCTAGAGGCAGTTATTAGTCTTTCCCTACAAGCGCATACCACTCCTTCACGAACAACCATGCTCCGGCTACTAGTTCGAGAGATGAAGAAGTGCATGGCTCTCACCCTGATGCACAAATCAATTTATGGCAATTCTGAGGAACATTTGAAGAGTGACAGTGGGTGAAATGTTTCAGAATATCTGAGGAGTAAGTGTGAAACAAGCAAAATCCGACAACTGAGAAATTTTGTGTTTCACAAATCTGTTCTGCTTAGAAGAATTACAAATTTTGAGTTTTTTGTTGGACAGATTGTGTAGAGTCACAAAAATCTTTTGCAAACTTTTGTGTTTTGCTATGAATTTCTCTGGGTGTTAGAAGCAAAATAAGTAAATTGGCACATTGTTTGCTTTCAAATTTTGCAAAAAAATTCACTCGGGCCTTCTGAAAAGATACTTTAATCTTTGTTACAAATAGGCTACTCGTTGGATATAGTCTGGTTCTCATAGGACCCTGCTCAGCTAGTCTCTCTCCAACTGATCTAACTGACATTGCAATGTAAATTAATTCACTATAAATCACATCACTCACCATGGCAGAGCAGAATATCAGATCTGGGTATACCCTGTACATTTCGATATAGATATCCTTCACCCTTGAAGAATTAAGTAAAACAAATGTGTATGTTGAAGTATACAATTGATCAAATACATCACACCTCCCTCCTCAAAGATGTCACAAAGAGAATGAAAATGGTTAAAACATATATCTCAGTTTAAATCCCTATTATATATGTGACAGCTAACCATGACTGGAATGCTTGTCTACTTGTAGAATAGGTCCCCAAACCTCACCATGCATACACTTACTGTCACCAGACCCCATTCATACATTATCTCTGCTACAGGTACTCAAAACTCCTCTTCAAGAAAAATCTGAATTGCTCAAATTTCCCCCCTTATATCCACTCAGAAAGTTCACATGCATACGGCTATCTCAATGCCAGTTGCCATAAGAACAATGGGATTCAAAATAACATGCAAGAACATTCTAAGCAAGCATATCCTCTCACATAATATCTTCCAATCCAGACCCTAGGGAAATATTGTGAAGTGAGAACATCCAAGTGCGTACTTCAAGCCTGGATAACGTTGGTAAAAAAAGATACAGAATATGCTGTTCCTGTTATATACCAGGTAACCCCCACTAGTGTTCCCAGGTGAAGTAAAGGTGGGTGGAAATATTTAAATTGTGGAGCAAGAGCCCTCACCCACCAAACGAGGTGGAATGCTTCATCATCGGGCAGCTCCTCGTTGAGCCAGTGCAGCAAGGCCCAAGTTGCCCCTCAAGGGGATTCTTTGCCAGAGTTCTTTTACCTAGTGTGTCATTAATTAAGTTTGATGAAGGTGAAATGTTTTTTATGAATTTATAGATTTGTGAGGAAAGTAAACTTAAAATTAACTGGGGACCCCCACCACAATTAATTATTACTGTGGTGATCCTTGTCAATGAGTAAAAACAGAGTGGACTAAAAGGAAACTAAGGTTCCCACTTATTCTCTATAAACACTTAACATGTTTCTTGCAGGTCAAGTACATTTAGCAGTAGTGACACCCAAACCATTCATGGAAATGAACAGGTTTTCCCCTGCAATGACATAAGAACCACCTCCTGATCCAAGTGCAATGGAGACTGCACCTTGGGCACAGATTTACTATATATATCTAGGATAATGCCCAAATAAGGGGCATAAAAAACATCAACCCCAGAACACTTAAAGGGTGTTTTTGTAATAAGGTTTGCGTAGTTGATAAATCAAAATATTGCTTTGAGCCACTCAAGCACCTTCACAAAACCTTAGTAAATAATCTTGTCAGTTGCAACCTGGCCTCGCAAGTATTGCAGACAAGAAGACCTGTATTTGTATAAGACTGTTGCTATTTCTTGGTCTCTCTACTTTTAAAATGTAATATAGCATATTTAATTAAAATGCTAATATAAAGGTACTGTAAGCCTATGCCTTTTTTGTCAGAAAGCGCTTCATTGTGATGTTGCCATTCATTGCATCACGGCATAATGCACAAAAAATGTAGTATAGTGCTACAATTTTGTAATGTGTCCTTAGTATCGGAATGAACATATTATAAGCTTTGCTACGTGACTGTACTGTAATTTGTGTTTCTAAGTGAACATCCGAATATTTAAAGCTAGTACATGCTGCAGTTGAGCTATAATGTTTAATATCATTCCTAAAACAGGGGCCCGTGGCTACAGCTACATTGCATGTTATCTTTTGAATCTAAGTTCAATTAATAATGTAAGCGCAAATGCTGTTGCATTGAAAGGCACGAGAATGAAAAGTACAAAAACTTTGCACTTGTGCAACCTAATGCCAGATAGAAAACATTTGCGACAGACGTTATTAAATGTCCTTTGAATAATTTTACTTTTTTGCTGTGTTTGCTTTTTCTTGTTGTCGTGATGTGCTATCCATTGTAGTAAATTTGGTTATTTGTTGAGGTGTGTGGGGGGAGGTGGGGGGGTGAAACCCTACTCAAGCAGTGACCACAATTCTTGTTAGATTGAAACACAGGCAAACATCAAATTAACCTGCGCTCAACCCTTTGATAGCTTGGCGCTAAAGCAGTCACAATTGTATTTATGCAGCACGCCAAACAGTAACAAAGTGACAACAAAAAACAAGAAAAATCCCACATTAATTTTGGAAAATAGAGTAAAATGTAATAAAGTATTTGACACCACAAAGACAAAAATCCAATTAGTAGAAATGGAGATTTGCAATTTTTAAAGATTTAGGGAAAAACCAGTGCTTAAAAGTACAAAGCGCTAACTGTGGTATCAGGTTGCGCCAGACTGTGACGAAGTTACAAGTTCAGGTCAACCACAATGAAGCGCAGGCAGGATACAGAAACCAAGTAAGGACCGCTGAACACAGTAGTTTAAATCCTACTTGTGGATTGTTGCAATGCCCCTTGTCAAGGATGCATCGCACAGCGGCAGTTCTGAGGAGCAACGGGGCTGCAATGCGAAGTCCTGCGTCCAGGATGCATAACGCAGAGGCCTGTGTCATGGATGCATCGCGCATCTGCGGTTCTGATGCGGAACTGTGAGGCGATGCATAATGCTGCGTCAGTTCTGCTAGGAGCACAATGGGGCTGGCAGAGCAGAGCACCCTCAGGCCCACTTACAAGGGTCCAGGACTGGGGTGGCACCACTTGGGGGGCAAACCTCACAGCATGCAGAGTCCCGGTTCAGGGTGACTGGAGTCTTTTCTATCACTGAGGCTCTGATCAGGAGGCCAGTCAACTAGCCCTTGGAGGCACTCTAGTGGTCCTGGGTACAAGATGCTGGTCCAGTCCTTCTCACTCAGACAGCAGGGCAGCAGAGTAGCACTCCTTCTTGCAACAGCGCAGTACAGCAGTTCTTTTTCTGAGACTTCCACAGGTCCAGGTGTGTACTGAAGAGCTGGGTCCAGATTGGAAGAGGGTGAAGCTTCTGGAGTTACCCCCTACAGAGATTTCTGGAATTTCCTTCTTCCCTGCCCCCAACTTGTTTGAGGGCACAAACGACTAGGGTGAGACCCCTTCGTGAGTGTGCTCAGGCAGAATCTTTGTGATGTGCAGTGTGGTAGGTGACAGCTTCTCACCCTCATCCTGCCAGAGATGGCCATCCTGCCAACACCTATTCCCCCTTTGTCTCACTGTCTGGAAGGAATATAGAAAGAACAACTGCCAGCTACACGTAGTCACGTGACCCAGGTTACAGGCTGCAGGCACCAAATGGTTAGGACAAGAAAATTACAACTTTTGAAAAAAGTGCCATTTTCAGAATTGTGACTTAAAATCCAACTTTACCACTAAAGAGGGTTTTAAATTACAATTCTTTAGACACCAAACTCGACCTTCCTACCTATTCCCAATTGAAAGTTACAACATATTAAATGTAATATGGTCCCAATACTATCCTATCAGAGAGGCAGGCCTTGCAGTAGTGAAAAATAAATGTAACAGTTGTTCACTACCAGGACATGTACAAGTTAAAAGTAAATCTCCTACTTTTTAAATCAATGCACCTTCCTTTTTGGTTGTTTAGGGCCCACTCTAGAGGTGACTTTTATGTATTAAAAAAGAAGGTTTTGGCCTACAAAAGCTTTATTTCGCCAGGTCAAAATGGCAGTTTAAAACTGCCCATACAGGCTGCAATGGTAAGCCTGAGACATGTTTAAAGGCCTACGTATGTGGGTGGCACAATCAGTACTGCAGGCCCACTAGTAGCCTTTAATTTACAGGCCCTGTGTACAGGTAGTACAACTTTACTAGGGACTTGCAAATAAATTCTACCATGTTCAAGGGAAAAGCATAAGCACTTTAGCACTGGTTTGCAGTGGTAAAGTGTGCAGAGTCCTAAGACCTGCAAAAATTATTTCAGCTAAAAATGGAGGGAAAAAGGCAAAACTTAATTATGAAAGATAGAGCAAGCATTAGTAACAGTTCCAATAAAGAATCTGCGGTTCTAGATATTTTGCGGGAGTTAGGGAACTCTGAAACTATTAGCCTAGATGGACTGTGTGGAGAATGTAGAAAGCACTTGAGCAACATATAATTGCCTTTTAAGAACTCTCAGCTGTGAGATGTGTACATCTGGGCTTTCTCCAGGTTCATACAGGATGTCCATATTAAGGAATCAACATTAAGTTCCGCATCACATATCTCTTTGTTGAATATTGATGGTAAATTAAAAAAAATATGTTTGGCAGCTATGTTGTGAAATTTCCTATCACACAGTATCCAAGTTGATTGGCAGGTTTCCTTGTCAGGTGACAGGTCAGTAAAAATATCACTGGACAGCCCGCCTTCATTGTTGTTGCAATGGCCTACTCATATTTCCTGTTAGCAATGTTTGCTGATGTCAAAAGAACTTAGTTTTTTTAATTATTCTTCATTATTTTCAATATTCTCTTGCTTCCTTCGCGCACTACAGGGTTTATATCAGGATACAGTTGCCTCACTTATCATCAATGGTCAAAAAAGTGTGCTGTTTCCAATATGGAAACAGGCATGTCCCCTATAACGTTTGCTGTTTTCACTTTTTTTCCAACATCTAGCTGAACCTTAATACCACCATCCACATCTTCCTGGCTTTCTCTAGATAAACTGATGCGGAAAATTAAATTATATGTATATGGCCTCATAGTATTAAACAGTCAACCAGGAGCCTACTGACACATTTTGACACACTACTGGAGTTCATGTCTTTCTCATGATAAAAATGTAATGGAACAAAAACAAAGGTAATGAACTGGAGTCTCTTACTGGATTCCTCACACATGCTTTTATTGATTCAACAAAGGTATGTTGAGCTGGTGGTTCAGAAATCATTAGATAACACTTTTCCTTGAACTATGGCGAGTGGGGTGAAAAAAGGGATTTATTGGACCACAATCAGTTACTCCCATTGTCAACTGTGGACAGAAATAATGATATTAAGATAGTGATATTCCCCAAACGTTATTTTGTTTTTCAGCAGGTACTGATACACATTGCGGCATTTTATTTTCATAAATTAGAATCAAGAATGCCTTTATTTAGTTTGGAAAGCAAGATCCCTCGCATGTCAGAGATAGTCCATACACTTTTAGAAGCTGGTTTGGTATTTTCAAATGTTAAAAACTTTTATTGGGCAGCTAGGATTAATTCGATCCAATTTTTGATAGCCCCAAAAAGATGGTCCATTTCACAATTTGGATTCTTGAATGCCTTGGATTATCCTGCACAGCCCAAGGTATTTCTAACTATATTTCATTCATCCAACTTTATAATAAGTATTGGGTTTAGTGTGCATGTCGTGAGACATACAATAGCATGTATAGCACCTTAGGTTCAGGAAGTGCTCATAGGTTTGGAATCATTCTGAATTTACCTCCGGAAACATCAAAAATTAAGAGAGATTCAGTGGCTCATCAGTAATATCAAACACTTGCAGATTTATGACCTAGGAAAAAATATTTTGTTTTACTATTTACATGTTGAAATTAATTCATTTTATATTTTGCCCCCAAATCAAGAATTATTTTAATTGATATTGCAATCCAGATCTGTTAGAGAGCCAATTTCCCTCTTTCTATGTTGCTGTCTATTTCCATGGGATTTCCATCAATACAATATCTCAGATTTATCAGTAACTGCAAAATGATAGCTCCCTGTGATCTACAGACACACATTACATTGGTATGGTAAGGATGGTGGGAAATATGTGATCACGGTTTTGCATTGGCAGTTTCAGTTACTTTAAATAATTTTACATTTGTGAAAGATCAACATAATTTTTTTATGATGATGCATCACACGTACTACACATACTCTGATGAAATTAAGGAAGCACATCCTTAACATGGTTCATTGATGTCTGATTCTTGAGCGGTTTTGTGTCGCTATTGTCAAGTTCGTAAAAAGGTTGGCTAAATCTAATTTGACTTGGATTTTTCCCTGAGTATTAACTGGGATAAACCAGTTTGTGATGCCATTGCACCAGTAATTTATTTGTTTAGATGTAAAAGTAACAAGGCTTCTAATAGCCAGATGCTGGAAAGATTCTCCCTCCCAATTATTGCCTTTTTATTAGCAGAAGTTCAGGGTGTCGCCTTTAATGAACACATGCTCGCTATTTCAAAACAATAGCCAAGTACACGTAGTACAAAAGGTTGAATGCTAATTCACAAAATGTAGTGGCGACTCCCATTCATGGGAAGCTAGCTAGGCTTTGATTTATTTTATTTTTAGCTTTATCTTTCCAAGTCCTCTTTTTTCTGAATTCTCTTTTCTATCCTTGGATCGTTTTTGTTATAGTTTAAAGGTTGACATCATCATTTTATTTTTTGGGGTATTCACCAGAAATGAAGGTAAAGTTGTATCTGATGCAAACTGACCCTCTTTTATTTTCTTTATTTTTCTGACTCTCTTCATTGTGGGTTTTTCTGTGATCCCAAATACTGTTCGTGTCGCCCATTGAGTCACTGAAGCCTGAACTATGTCACAATCCTTTGAGTCAATGCCGAAGACCTCTGGCAACACATCTCTATGTTATCATGTTTGATTCCACGTACATAAAAGCTTCGGATGTAAAAAAAATAAGACATACCCCTAGTGCATTGTCTAGCTCATTTGTGCAAATGACTGGCCAGCACAACTGAGTGTTGTTATACCACGTGTTTGGGAAATTGTTTTTGTGTGCATTTCGCCTAAAGCATAATTCGGGAATTACCCACAAGTACATTGGCATAACAAACATTTTGCCCAGGCCCAGTTACACACGTGGAAGGTGTAGCAGATGGCTTGCCAAAGGTTTATGAAGCTCCACTGTGTGAGTGTGTACTTACGCGCATTGCTTGTCTCTGGCCTGTACTCTGACACTCTTCTTAAAAAACAATTTTCAATACCTATTCACAATTTACAAGCACACAATATGCATCTTTTGCACACATTACAATAATATACCACATCACAAAGATGTGCTGCACACTTACCCCTGTGCAAGAATCTCATTTAATTGTGTAACTCTTGAGTGTAGTGTACTACTGTCTAAACTATACATCTACTGCATAGTAGGCTGCAGATGCTATTTGTCACCAGGACTGATGCATGAATTATTTCTGTCGTAGGCAAATCAATGTTCTAGTGATGCCCAGAAATGTAGCATGAGGAGGTAAATTGTGTACTGCGCAAAGAGTTCATCATTTTGTGGTGCTTACATTTGCATTACATTGAAGACTATCACTACAATTTGACATAAAGCCGGTAACATCTTGGTAACAACCGGTTTCACAGACAGTCCCTCAAAGCCTCCCACAGCAACACTTCCCAATGTAACCCACAGCGGCCAGAGCTGCCGACTTTGGAGCTGGGGATTTAGGTTTGAGTCTCGGCATCGGCTCAGCATCCTGTGATTCTGGGCAAATCACTTAATCTCCCGATGCATGGGAACAGTGCCTAGAGAGCCTCATGGGTGATTTGCTGCGCTATGTAAATCCAAGTATTATTATTGTATCACTTCAACAAGACCTCTCCCAATAGAACTGCATGAGAGGTTGAAACCTGCTTATAGGTCACAGTGAGCCAGCTCGATACTCCTTATAGTACAACCTGCTGTCTGACTTCATGGTTCAGCCAAACTAAGTCTCTCGACATAAAGGTCAGATCAAAATTAGTCCAGACATGAGCACATTCAATCTTCTTCTTGGTCATCTCCCAATACTCAGGCTTGAGAATCACCCCTCTATCTTCAGCTTTCCTTTCTTCAATGATCTTTTTTTTCTGCACCGCAACCTTTCACTCTTTCTGCAAATGTCACTTTCACCATTTCACCTTTCCTTGCGATCCTCTCCCCATCCATGTTAGCTTTTTCCCCACTACCCATGCAGCTCCCCCTATCTTTTTTTCTTAATCTTACAGAAATTTCTTCTCTTCTGAAGATGTACTTTCTTTTTCTCACTCTCCTTTCTCTGTGTAATTTTCTCCTCCTTCAGCGTTTCTTCTCTCTCCTGCAGTTCTATATTCTCTTTTCACTTTCATTCCACAGCTTTTACTCTCTTCCATCTCTTATTTTACTTACCATACATTCCCGTCTCACCCTCGCTTCTACTGCTGAAGCTTCTCCACGACTTGCAATGTTGCCCTGTTCAGCCTCTCACCAAAGGGTTAGGAAGTGAATGGGGTAGAGGGCATGCCACCTTCACCATAACTATCAACCTTGCTCTGCAGAGAGATGCTGGGGCTCTGGGAGTACACTGTACGTGTACGGTGAAATACACAGCTAGCCTCCAACTAATGCAACTCTAGGCCAGTCCTTGGTTTACCTTGTACTCGCTGTTGAAAATGTGGGCCAATAAGTCATTTTTGGATGAGTCAAAATGTTCTTTTGAAGTTCATAGACAGGGCTGTACCGATCTGTGACTTTCATCATTGATAGGACATTTTGTCTACCTTCCAATTCATATTTCTATTTACATCAACCTGAATACTTCTAGCGCCCGATTCACAAAGCTTTCATTCCTGAGTAGGTGTTATATACTTCAGTGGTAGTCAGCAAGTTACACCTGTTCTCAAAAAACCTTTTTGAATCTGGCGCATCGAAATTTTGAAGGTCTGACTCCTTCCCTAATGCATGGATCTGCACCCAAACCTTGTTAAAACAACCTTCCAAACAGTAATGCTGCCTTACTCAAAGTGTGACGCCAAACAGGACGAGAGGACATTTCTTTACCTTGCAGCTCTTTAGAGTCACAATGTGAATTAAAAGCGTGAAAGGTTCAGAAAGTGGTGAATACGCAGTGTCTACATTTGCGATTATCAGTAGAACTAACACCCGTCATTTCCGCAAGTACCACATTTCTGATGCTGAAATGCCATCTACAGGAGTGCAGCATCCGAGTAGGTGGTACTTCTGGACATGGTGATTGGCACCATTAGGGGCGTGGCACTGACAGCGACCAGACTGGTAAGTATAGGCTTGGAGGCTATATATACGTGTAATATTCTTGTATGAAATATTTATTTTTGATGCTGAACAATATGCGGTCTTCAATGGCTAAATCGTATTTTTTTGTTTTTATTCTAAATACTGTTAATGTATAAATCAGGTGGTAAAGTGGCATATGTGATCAAGCTGTTTTCTCCATTGGTGTCCTATTGCTTTTTAACCCTCCCATCTCGGTGACGCTCAGTTGATAACTAGACTCCCAGTGAAAGAGAAGCCTGCGTGCCACCAGCAGGTCCTGGATTAAAATTGTGAAACTAATGCTTCCATCCTCCGATAGTCGATAAAATGACTGGTGGGCTAATAAAACTGTATCTGGGACTTCAGTACAACAGCACAGTTAGATAGCTATGTAACAATATATGTGTTTATTTATTGTGGTTGTTATTTAACACTTATGCCACTGCATGCCATCTGCAATGTGGTTGAAGAGTGGGAAGGCAGGGGAGCAAGTTGTGAGGAAAAGCTCATAGGATGGATTTTCATCTGTTAAGAAGCCTATAGACTCTAGGCACCATACATTATACTTTTTCTTAAAGCACTGTCAGTTAAATACCAATGTGGGGCAGCAGACAACACTCACAACTTCTGAAGGCTAAACGTCGCACTATGTTGACAGTCGAGAGGCACGCACACACCGCCTATGCTGAGCCGCAGTCTGTGTCAACCTAAATCTTGAGTTCCGGTTGAGTGCACAAGAGGGACTTCCACTCCTAAGGAAAGAAACAGCAACACTAAAGGCCTGATTTAGATCTTGGCAGATGGTTACTCCATCACAACGGTGACGGATATCCCAGGCGTCAAAATAAAAAAAAATCCCATAGGATATTATAGGATTTATATTTTGGCGGACAGGATATACCTCAGAGTTGTGATGGAGTAACACGTCCGTCAAGATCTAAATTAGGCCCTGAGACAGCCTTTTTAGCTTCACAGCCTGCAGATTTCTTCAAAGCTCACTTTACTATGGCTTAGACCTCATACCAACCTCCAATTAATTAATTACCCTCACTAAATCCACATAGGACAGGCATTAGTGACGTAGAGGTATCTTATACTGTATTAGGGGGGTCTTTACGATGACTGGCGGATCGCCACCGCCCGTATGGCGGTGGCGATCCGCCCGCCATTCCCCTCCGCCCGCATGCCATTTCCCCCCTGCCACATTACGATGGCGGGGGAGCCCGGCGGACGGAAACACCGTCCACCGGTTTTCCGCCGGTCACACAGGTGACCGGGCGGAAAAGGGCAGTAATATGGTGGCGGTGTCTGCAAGACACCGCCATCCATATTATGATGACTGCGGAGATGTGCCTTTTCATGGCGGCAACGCCGCCATGGAAAGGCATACGGTCTTTTACAATGGGGGCCCGTTGCGGGCCCCCGGGGGAGGAGAGGGGATGGGGGGTGCACTTGGGGGGGTACTAGGTACCCCCCTGCATTGGCATGGACAAGGTGGCAGGCACCGCGAGGTGCCTGTCACCTTGTGCATGCCAATGCACGACGTGCATTCCCAGCATTGTGGCAGGCGGTGCTGTGAACACCGTCCGCCACAATGTTGGGAATAGGGGATGCCACCGTGGCATCCTAATACTCGCGGCGGGACCGCCGCTCCTATGGCGGACGGTCCCATTCACCACTACGGTGGCGGGCGGACAAAGTCCGCCCGTCATCGTAATGACCTCCTAAATAAGGTAATGGAGAATCTTGAACAAAATTGTAGAAATTAGATAAAGTTGCTTTAAGAAGCACACATCTATCAAAAAGGATCCTAACTTTACCTCCTCAGTCATAGACGAAGATTAAAGATTGAAGAAAGGTATTACGTGAACGTCATTCTCCATGATAATGTAGCATACATCATGTTATTAATGCACCCATCACATTGTTAAGCAGACCTCAGTCTATACCATCACTAATGTATTTAGTGTTTTATTAAGCAGACCACTATATCAGATAAATGCGACTAAATGCACAATGGTGCTCCACCATGCTCTAGGGCTCAGTGTCACAACATCTGCGCTCAAAGCTCCACACAAATGCTGTCCTGGAGTTTTCACTCCATTTATCCTCTTTGAAAGTCAGAATTAATCCGTCAGTGTGCTCAAGCATACACAACACCTCCTGTGTCACATGACCTGCTCTCCAAACAAATTATTACAACAGCCAAGTTTTTCTACGCTCCCGCCTCCATGAAAAGGAATCACTGACAAAATATCGACTACACAAATATCGACGACAAAAATATCGGAGCCGAAATATCGATGGCCACAATATAGAAGTCCTATATACATTATGGTAAGTACAAAAATATCGATAAAAAAATATCGTTGTCAAAAATATCGTTGGTAAAAATATCGTTTTTTTTTAATGTTTAAAAAATAATGTAAAATAAAGTAAATAATACATATAATTTAAAAAAACATAGTTAAAATTATTTTAAAATGTTTAAAATTATAACTAATACATATAATGTAAAAATAAATTAAACATATATACGTATACAATATAATATATATACTTAATAATATTTATAAATAATTATTTTAATAACTTATAAATTGTTAAAAAACATATAAAAAATTATAAATACATATATACAAAAAAACAAATATAAATCAAAATATAAAAAATATAAATAAAAATTAAAAAATTTACAATATTTTTAATCTTTTTAAAATAAATTATACACTACATTAACTAAAACAGTACAGAAAATATTGGATAGCGGAGGGGATAAAATTACTATTCCCACTCCAGAGAGTGTAACAGTAGGGAAAGTGTTGGATAGCGTAGGGGTAAAAATTACTATTCCCACTCCAGTGAGTGCAACAGTAGAGAAAGTGTTGGATAGTGTAGGGGTAAAAATTACTATTCCCACTCCACAGAGTGCAACAGTAGGAAAAGTTTGGAATAGCGTAGAGGTAAAAAATACTATTCCCACTCCAGTGACTGCAACAGTAGGGAAAGTGTTAGATAGTGTAGGGGTAAAAATTACTATTCCCACTCCAGAGAGTGCAACAGTAGTGAAAATGTTGGATAGCGTAGGGGTAAAAATTACTATTCACACTCCACTGAGGGCAACAGTAAGGAAAGTGTTGGATAGCGAAGAGGTAAAAATTACCATTCCCACTCCAGTGAGTGCAACAGTAGGGAAACTGTTGGATAGCGTAGGGGTTAAAATTACCATTCCCACTCCAGAGAGTGCAACAGTAGGGAAAGTGTTAGATAGCGTAGGGGTTAAAATTACTATTCGTACTCCAATACGTGCAATAGTAGGGAAAGTGTTAGATAGCGTAGGGGTAAAAATTACTATTCCCACTCCAGAGAGTGCAACAGTAGGGAAAGTGTTGGATAGCGTAGGGGTAAAATTACTACTGCAACCCCAGAGAGTGCAACAGTAGGGAAAGTGTTGGATAGCGAAGGGGTCAAAATTACTATTTCAACTCCAGAGAGTGCAACAGTAGGGAAAGTGTTGGATAGCGTAGGGGTAAAAATTACTATTCCCACTCCAGAGAGTGCAACAGTAGGGAAAGTGTTGGATAGCGTAGGGGTTAAAATTACTATTCCCACTCCAGAGAGTGCAACAGTAGGGAAAGTGTTAGATAGCATAGGGGTAAAAATTACTATTCCCACTCCAATAAGTGCAACATTAGCGAAAGTGTTGGATAGCGTAGGGCTAAAAATTACTATTCCCACTACAGATACTGCAACAATAGGGAAAGTGTTGGATAGCGAAGGGGTTAAAATTACTATTCCCACTCCAGAGAGTGCAACAGTAAGGAAAGTGTTGGATAGCATAGGGGTAAAAATTACTATTCCCACTCCAGAGAGTGCAACAGTAGGGAAAGTGTTGGATAGCGTAGGGGTAAAAATTACTACTGCAACCCCAGAGAGTGCAACAGTAGGGAAAGTGTTGGATAGCGTAGGGGTAAACATTTCTATTCCCACTCCAGAGATTGCAACAGTAGGGAAAGTGTTGGATAGCGAAGGGGTCAAAATTACTATTCCAACTCCAGAGAGTGCAACAGTAGGGAAAGTGTTGGATAGCGTAGGGGTAGAAATTATTATTCCCACTCCAGACATTGCAACAGTAGGGAAAGTGTTGGATAGCGTAGGGATAAAAATTACTATTCCCACTCCAGAGACTGTAACTGTAGGGAAAGTGTTGGATAGCAGAGGGTTAAAATTAACATGATTATCAATTTAATATTTTTTTAATTAAATAAACAATTAATAAATAATTAACAATATAATAATTATCAATACCAATAAATAAAAATTAATAATTACTTTATTATACTTAAATTACTTCCCACCCTATTCCCCTATTAAGCCACAACCCACTCCTAAAAATAAATTAACACAATTAATATAATAATCAATTAATACAAATTATTTACCAATTAATAATTAATTAACAATAAATTAATTATCAATACCAATAAATAAAAATTAATAATTACTTTATTATAATTAAATTACTTCCCACCCTATTCCCCTATAAACCCACAACCCGCTACAGAACTAAAACGCAAAATTTAATTAAAAATAACTAATATTTTCTAAAAATTATTATTTAATTTACTATAATTAAATTACTTCCCACCCTATTCCCCTATAAACCCACAACCCGCTACGGTACTAAAACGCAAAATTTACTTTAAAAAAAATTACTAACTTCTAAAAATGTAATACATATATTTGAAAAAAATACAATAATTAAAAAATATAAAACACATACATATAAAATACATACTAAAATACATAACACTAATATAAACATCGATTTTATTAACAACGATATTTTTGCAAACAATATTACTGACTTCGATATTAACAAAAACGACATTACTTACCTTTAGGTCGATATTCTGGTCACCGATATTCTTGATGTCGATATTCTGTCCCTTCGATATTTCCAACTCGATATTTCTGTAGTTCGAAAACAAAACCTCGATATTATGTCTGTGCACCCATGAAAATACCTATCTCGCTAGAGGAAATCCGTTAGCATTCTCCAATATACACCACATCAAATGACCCACGACCAAAATCGTGTAAATATATGAAAATAGCCATTTAGCTATTGCCCCATAGCTTACACGCAATTAATTTACCTCTAAGGCTCCCTGGGCTTTCTTGCACACAGTATCTTTGAAATGAAAAGACAAAAAATTTCAAAAGTGACTGAAGCTTAGTCTTGGTCTGGTATGAAAGGGACAAAAAGACAGAAAACCTGCACCTTTTCTAATCTAACACTAAGGGGCCTATTAGGATGGCGGGTGGACTTTCGTCCGCCCGGCACCCTAGCGGTGCTGGGACCGGCCGCCAGTGGTGCGGCGGTCCTGCACCGGCGATTAGGATGCCACCGCCACCGTGGCGGTGGCATCCTCCATTCCCAGCATTGTGGCGGGCTGTGCTCACAGCACCGCCCGCCACAATGCTGGGAATGCACTGTGTGCATTGTCATGCACAAGGTGACAGGCACCGCGAGGTGCCTGCCACCATGTCCATGACAATGCAGGGGGGTACCATAGGTACCCCCCATGTGCACCCCCCACCCCCAATACCCTGGGGGCCCGCAACGGGCCCCCGAAAGCAAACTCCGCCTGGTTTTCCATGGAGGGGTCTCCACCATGGAAAGCCCTGCACTGCTGCCCATCCTAATATGGATGGCGGTGTCTAGCAGACACCGCCACCATATCCAGCCCCTTTTCCGCACGGTCGACTGGTCGACCGGCGGAAAACCGGCGGACGGTCTTTCCGTCCGCCTGGGTCCCCACCGCCATACTAATATGGCGGTGTGGAAATGGTAGGCGGGGGTGGGAAATAGCGGGCGGATCGCCACCGCCATACGGGCGGTGGCGATCCGCCCGCTATCCTAATGACCCCCTAAGTGCCTTCTCTCCCTTACTTGCACTACAGAAGTTGAATTAGTTGCATGAGCAGCTATACATATGTCCACATTCTCAGCTGTTGCTCTCTATATCCCCCTGAAGACTACCTTAGCTCTCTCCTTGCCCGAAGTGAAAGACCCCTCCTTCAGGGTGCCATTTCTGAAACAATCCTATGTAGGTATTCAAAGAGCAGTACCAAATCCCAGAACACTGCAACTGGCATGCCTGATAAATAAATGAAACATATAGTTGCATGATGGAAATTATCGATTTTCTGAGGCTGCAAAGGGTAAGGAAATAAGATATCTCAGATAAACTGAAAAACAAGAAAAATCTCATGAGAAGTCCCGTCCTCCAGAGGAAGTAGAGAAAGCACTAGATATTGTTTCTTCATAGGCCTTCATTACAAGTGGCCAGGAATCTCCAGTGGGTTGGTAACTAGAGTTACTGTCCCATTGAAATGCCACGTTTTGTGGGAATACCACAAACCAGGGTACTTCATTTGGAGACTTTACCTGCTGGAAGTACACAAATTCTCTTGGTATAGAAGTGTGGAAAACGTGCGAATCCACGCAGGGTATTTGATTCCTGCACGTTATCCCACAAAAACATGGACTATACATAGATTTTCCCCAGTCTTCAATACTACTTGGATCCTGGTATCGTTAATTGTCAGGCTGAATAACAAGACACATTCAAGGCAATTTGTAATGAGGGTCAAAGTGATCTGTGAACAGGGTGTCATAGTTACCGTAACCCACTCTCAGAAAGATAGACCTTCAAAAAATCTTCATTAATACACACTGCATTTAGATACTCCAGGAAAGCCCCACTTTCCCTCAGGAAACTGATTCAAAATGCCATGGTTGGGGTGGCAGAAGTGCTCCGTACACCATTACAATCATATTTCAGCAAGCTCAAAAAATTGGAATTGGGACCCTTAAAATAATTGAGAAATACAAGCTTTGCTACACAACAGTAAAGGTGGGGTTTGCAATTCCTAATAAAAAGGAATGCAATTCATGAAATTGCAACAGAGGCGGTAAGAAATAGTTTGTCTGAATGATGTAAACAGGTTTTTGTAAGGAGATGAATCCACAATCAGATTTTCATTCGGCTTTCCAAACAGCAGCAATGCAAACATGGCAAGTCTATCCTCAATTATGCTTTGCTACACAACATTAAAGATGCAATGCAAACATGGCAAGTCTATCCTCAATTATGCTTTGCTACACAACAGTAAAGATGCAATGCAAACATGGCAGGATAAGAGGCAAGGTTTTGCAATTGTTAATAAAAAGGAATGCAACTGATGAATTTGAAGTAGAGGGTGTAGGATATAGGTTAGCTGAATGCTGTACACAAAGAATTTAGTAAGGAGATTAATCCACAATTACATTTTCACCAGGCTTTCCTAGCAGCACCAATGCAAACTAGGCAATTCTATCTTCAATTAAGCTTTTCTACACAACAGTACGGGTGTTTTTTTTAGCAATTGTTAATAAAAAAGAGTGCAACTGATGAATTCACAGTAGAATCAGAAGGAAATGTAGCTGAATGTTGTAAAATAGAATAATTTAGCACCGAGATAAAATCACTATTACATTGTCATCAGGCTTTCCTCTCAGTAACAATGCAAATTAGCTAATTCTATTCTCTATTAATTTTTGCTGCACAACAGTAAAGGTATTTGGCTTTGCATTGCTTAATAAAAAGGAATGCAACTGATGAAATAGCAGTAAAGACAGTAGGGTATATGGTGGATCAATGTTGTCAAAGAAGAGTTTTTAAATCACAATTCGATGTTCTATTATTTCCAAAACAGATGTGGCTAACTCCCAGAATGATTTGCATGAGAGTCAGCCAAGAATGTAATCATTAAGCATCTTGCAACAAAAAAAAGCTTTTAATTTGTTCATAATGGCACTTCAAGACATTAAGTAAAAAATGCATCAGCACAGACAGACAAAATATAATCATTGTTGGGAAAGTATTATTTAAATATTTGCTTTGAATTTGTGCGGGAGAATCACAATTGAAGGGAAGAAATTCTTTAAAAAGATTAGGCAGTATTAAAGTAATTATGGAAAACATTGTAATAATGATTCAGTATGCAATACAAAAAGACAGCTTGATATATATGTCTGTTGCCCTGTGTCCCATGGATAATAGGTTAGTTTCAATCAATCAATCAATCAATCATGTCACTTATAAAGCGCACTACATACCTGCGAGGGTCTCAAGGCGCTGGGGGAAGAGGGGGGTGGTGCTGCTACTGATCGAAGAGCCAGGTCTTGAGGAGTCTTCTGAAGGCCAGTAGGTCTTGGGTCTGTCGGAGGTTGGTGGGGAGGGTGTTCCAGGTCTTGGCGGCGAGGTGGGAGAAGGATCTGCCGCCGGCGGTCGTTTTCCGGATGCGGGGGACTGTGACGAGGGCGAGGCTGGTCGAGCGGAGCTGGCGGGTGGGGGTGTAGAAGCTGAGTCGTCTGTTGAGGTAGGCTGGTCCGGAGTTGTGGAGTGCTTTGTGTGCGTGGGTGAGGAGCTTGAAGGTTATCCTCTTGTTGACAGGGAGCCACTGCAGGTCTCTCAGGTGGGGTGTGATGTGGCTGCGTCGGGGGATGTCGAGGATAAGACGTGCAGAGGCGTTCTGGATGCGTTGCAGCCGTCTCAGGAGCTTAGCCGTCGTTCCTGCGTAGAGGGCGTTTCCGTAGTCCAGCCTGCTGGTGACGAGGGCCTGGGTGACTGTTTTTCTTGTTTCGTTGGGGATCCACTTGAAGATCCTGCGGAGCATTCGGAGGATGTTGAAGCAGGATGAGGAAACGGCGTTGACCTGCTTAGTCATGGAGAGGGTGGGGTCAAGGATGACCCCTAGGTTGCGTACGTGGTCGGTGGGTGGCGGGGCTGTTCCCAGTGATGTTGGCCACCAGGAGTCGTCCCAGGCTGAAGGGTTGGAACCAAGGATGAGGACCTCCGTCTTGTCCGAGTTCAGCTTCAGGCGGCTGGTCCTCATCCATTCGGCGACGGCCTTCATTCCTTCGTGGAGGTGGGCTTTGGCGGTGTGAGGGTCTTTGGTGAGCGAGAGGATCAGCTGGGTGTCGTCGGCATAGGAGATGATGTTGAGGTTGTGCTGTCGGGCGACGTGGGGGAGGGGTGCCATGTAGATGTTGAACAGCGTTGGGCTGAGGGAGGAGCCTTGGGGTACGCCGCAGATGATCTTGGTGGCCTTGGATCGGAAGGGGGCGAGGCGGACGCTTTGTGTTCTGGCCGGAAAGGAAGGATGTGGTCCAGTCCAGGGCCTTCTCTTGGATCCCGGCGTCGTGAAGGCGTGTTCGTAGTGTGTGGTGGCAGACCGTGTCGAAGGCGGCTGATAGGTCCAGGAGGATGAGGGCTGCTGTTTCTCCGTTGTCTAGCAGGGTCCTGATGTCATCGGTGGCGGCGATGAGGGCGGTTTCGGTGCTGTGGTTGCTGCGGAAGCCGGACTGGGAAGGGTCCAGGATGTTGTTCTCCTCGAGGTAGCGGGTCAGTTGTTTGTTGACGATTTTCTCGGTGACCTTCGCGGGGAACGGGAGCAGAGAGATGGGTCGGAAGTTCTTGAGGTCCTTGGGGTCTGCCTTGGATTTCTTGAGTAAGGCGGTGATCTCGGCGTGCTTCCAGCTTTCCGGGAAGGTTGCTGTCTCGAAGGAGATGTTGATTATTTTCCGGAGATGGGGCGCGATGGCTGTACTGGCTTTGTTGAAGATGTGGTGAGGGCACGGGTCTAGCGGTGAACCGGAGTGGATGGTGTTCATGATCTCGCTGGTGTCCTCGTCATTGATGTTGGTCCAGGAGAGCAGGCGGTTGGTGGTTGTGGGGGCAGTGGTCTCGGTGGTTGCCCGGGCGGTCGTGGTGTTGAAGCTGTCGTGGATGTCGGCGATTTTGCGGTGGAAGGAGGTGGCCAGTGAGTCGCACAGGTCTTGCGACGGCTGGATGTCGTTGGTGTTGGAGCTGGGGTTGGAGAGTTCCTTCACGATGTTGAAGAGCTCTTTGCTGTTGTGTGCGTTGTTGTCTAGGCGGTCTTTGAGTGAGGCCCTTTTGGCGGATCTGATGAGGTGATGGTGATTGCGGGTGGCGCTCTTGTGGGCGGCGTAGCTGTCCGCTGTCCGTTCGTGGAGCCAGATCTTCTCCAGTTTTCGGCATGTTCGTTTGGAGGCCTTCGGTGAACCAGGTGGCTTTCTTGCTGGTGTGGCTGTTGGGCGGATTCTTGAGCGGGGCGAGGGTGTTGGCGCAGTCGTCGATCCACTGTCTGAGGTTGCGGGCGGCGGTGTCGGGGTCGGAGGGTTAGGCGGGTGGGCTCAGGGTGAGGGTTGTGGTTAGCTGGTCTTCCGTGACTCTGCTCCAGCAGCGGCGAGGCATTTGTTCGGTGCGGTGGTGCGTGGTGGGCTTCCTGTAGGTGAAGTGGATGCAGTGGTGGTCAGTCCAGTGGGGTTTGGAGGTGTGGTTGAAGGAGACGTGTGGGCTTGCGGAAAAGATGGAGTCTAGCGTGTGGCCGGCGGCGTGGGTGGGTGTAGTCACGAGCTGTCTGAGTCCGAGGGTGGCGAGGTTGTCGATCAGGGTGGTGGAGTTGGTGTCCTTGTTGTTCTCGAGGTGGAAGTTCAGGTCCCCGAGGAGGATGTAGTCCGTGGAGGCGATGGCGTGTGTGCTGACGAAGTCAGCGATGGAATCGCTGAACTGTGGTCGGGGTCCGGGGGTCTGTAGATGAGGGTTCCTCTGAGGGTGGTGTTGGGATCGGTGTGGATCTGGAAGTGCATGTGTTCGGCGGTGCTGAGGGTGTCGTCGGTGTAGGTTGAGACTCTGAGGGTGTTCCTGTGGACGATGGCGATGCCTCCTCCGACTCCGTTGGTGCGGTCCCTGCGGGTGATCTTGTATCCGTCCGGGATGGCAATGCTGATGTCGGGGGCTGAAGCGGGATTCAGCCAGGTCTCCGTCAGGAATGCGACGTCTGGGGAGGTTGAGTCGAGAAGGTCCCAGAGTTCGATGGCGTGTTTGCGGGCGGAGCGGGTGTTGAGGAGGATGCATCTGAGGTAGTTGGGTTCTTTCCTGGGCGGTGGTTTGGCGGGGCGGGTGCTGGCGAAGCTGCAGTTCCGGCAGGTGAAGGGCCCTTGGGTGTGCTTCGGGGTGGCCTGGTAGCAGGCGTGATCTTTTCCGGGGTTGAGTGCGTGGAGGGTGCTGGCGGTCGTATCGGCGTCTGTTGATGTGGCGGGCGCGGGGGATGCCCGGACCAGGGGTCTGGCGCTGGGCGCGGTCACGGCGCGGACGGGCGCAGACGGGCTTGCCTTAGGCGCGCCTTTGGCGCGCCAGCGGCGCGGCCGCACAGCGGCCGCCATAAATGGGGAGGTGGGAGGGAGGAGCAGGGAATGGGGCAGCGAAAGGGCAGTGAGGGGGCGGGGCCGCAGGGGCGCAGTGGCGGGAAACAGGCACAGAAAGGAAAAAACGATCACAATCAGGGGCAGCAAGGGGGCACAGAAAGGAAAAAACGATCACAATCAGGGGCAGCAAGGGGGCACAGAAAGGAAAAAACGATCACAATCAGGGGCAGCAAGGGGGCACAGAAAGGAAAAACGATCACAATCAGGGGCAGCAAGGGGGCACAGAAAGGAAAAAACGATCACAATCAGGGGCAGCAAGGGGGCACAGAAAGGAAAAAACGAGCACAATCAGGGGCAGCAAGGGGGCACAGCTATCTCAGCTAATTGAATAGAATCTATTAAAAAGCGAAAAACAAAACAGAATAAAACAAAGTTGAATTATATAGTTAAAAGATGTCATTTTTTAAACAGGATGATAGCAGCTCCTCTGTATGCAAATCAAAGGCAGCAGAGGTAAAGTGCTGCAGGATGACAGTATGATCAAGGACAAAGCACTGCACAGTGATGGAGCCTTGGCAGTCTGAAGGCAAAAAGCACATCTTAGGCCAGGGTGCATAGATCATGGCCTTTTACTACAGGATAAATAGGAGATTCTACACCATCAAGAAAGCAATAGGCATAAAATACAGTGGTTGATGTGTATGCAATTTGTTCAAAGAAGGCTGAAGATGTGGTGCAGATATGGGTGGTCTATCACAATATCAAAATGTTCTATATTGACCTGCATATATTTATACCCCAAAATCTAGACTACCAACATGTCATCAACGGAAGTAGGCGTGAAGTTAAGAATAGTAAATCTACACTTCCATATCTATGTTTACCGTGACAACATGTTGGTGCTCAACATTTTGTGCAGTCGATATATGTATACAGGGCAATTTTCTTCACCTTGATATTGTGACTTACAGCAGGAGGCATGGGAGCCATGTTCAACCATTTATTGATAGGCCCATCCATAATTATGCAAGCAGCTCCATGGGAGGTAGGTTTTGTGCATGACCCACAGAATGCTCTACTTAATGTGCTCAATGCCTCACTTAAAAGATGCAAGAATAACTGTGTTCTCCAAAACCTTAGACCTAATAAGCATAAGATGCTCATTATTTGTTTTATAGGTCTAATCAACCTGCATAAAGATGCCCTAACCTGAACACAGAGAGTAGGGCACCTTTTCTAATAATTAGTTGGAGAACTCATGAGCATGCACAATGTGGAATAATGTCACATCGCCATCATAAGTGTTGTCAGACCACTATCATGCCATTCACATCATTGGGAATAGGCCTATTTTCCAGCAAAGGTTATGGTGCAAACTTTGTGATATAAATTGTATTGTATGTAAATATATGTTTCTGCAATATAGATAAAATGTTCCATCCATTGAGGGATCTCAGAAATTACTGATTGCATTCTGATTTCATTAGTGCTATGAAGCTGGCTCCAAAGTGAGGGCTCAACAAAAAAGAGATAAAGTACATATAACTTAGGGCTTACTCTAGGTGTGGGAAGAACTGCCACCAGCTAGTCTCTCCACCCATTTCTAAATAAGGCAGTGTTTTCAAACAACTTTGTAAGCGTTGGCTTAGTCAACTATAGTGCATAGATGGGCCTACAATTGCCAGCCATAGATCTGCTTCTGCCCTTCAGCCATTGGACAGGAAAACAGGGTAATACATTTGGCCCTAGGTAAAGCACTGCCTCCTGCACAACCACAAAAGCAATCCACCATAACAAACCACATCAGAAATGTCATTTAATATGTTCTAACAATGTTGGAAACCTGTGCTGTTATATAGAGTACCTCTAACCTGTTTATGTCACTGCTGTGCCACCTGTCCACTGCTAGTATACAAAATAGTGATGGATGGAAACTTGAATTATTCTTAGCCACTAATAATTACTTGGGCGCTGCATCCCATTCCATCAATATTTTGCACACCATGCCACCTCAGTTTGGACCCAGTCATATGCAAATCAGTCTTGACTTTGCTTCAGTAGTAATAGTTCAGCCCAAACTGCCAGGCCCGTTCTTCACTGAAGTGGAACACAAGCAACTCAAGACCAGTTTCGCCCCGATTGGGGCTCTTCAGTCTGTCCACTGCTAGGGGACTGTCCTGGTAGGCTTACACACTTGGTCCCTCTTGAGTACACATGGAGGATATTAGATTTAAATTGTTGAAATTAACCAATGAATGCTTATTCTTGTTAACTTCAGTATAAAAAACAGGGATGGCATTCACCATTCACTGCACCACCACCATTTTTAGGCACTAATTCATGTCGAAAATGTGAGGCACTGATTAGGTCTGCTTTAATTGCACACATCCACTTACTTCACACATGGAGGTAATTCATCTGGGGTGGAGTTCAAGCATGTCCATCTATTTTGTGACTATCCCAACATGGCACTGCTCTTTGCACATGTAGCTTGATGCAATTGTACTTTCATTCCTTTGTGTACCTTTCAGGATATTGTGACTCTCAATTGGCCCCTCAAAGCTACTGAAATCTTTGTCTCCAGATGATGATGATTGACAATAGAAGTAAAATATCTTCTGTTAATGGATTCAGCTTTTTGAACTTAAGTTTCCACAAAGGGTAATACTTTTGTGTGAAAACATGTGCATAACTTTTACTCTGTAGCCAAATGTGAATGTTGTTGGCCTTGGAAATTGGTAAATCATATGTCAATGTTGGGCTATTGAATATGTGCGTTATCTGGATCTATGCACTTTAGCTTTTTTGTGTCATCTTAAAATATTTTTATGTTTTCATCAATGTTTTAAGTACTTTTATGGCTGTTTTTTAACTTGCTGAATAAAGTTATGAAATGTGAACCATGAGAATGTTGTAATGTACATTTTCTTACAGGATGTGCAGTGGACAGGGGTCAGTTCAACATTTAATCCCAGTGATCAGAACACTATGATGCACTGGACCAGTGAGAACTGAAACTGCGTTCTGTTTAACTCTGAGAACCCCTTGTATGTGGGATTTTGTCACTGAGAACTGATTGTACCTGATTGCCCTAACACACTAATAAAATCAAACCTAACAAGCATTGGCAGAGTCTTTAGGTGTTGGTTTAATCTGACAACAAGTGCAAATCCAACAATGCAAAATGTATGTTTCATGTAATAACTTGCTAAAACCAGCCCTAATTGCTTTGCCAATGCTTGCTACTGCTGATCCCTGTGTTGGTGGTGTGGAATTGGTGTTGTTGGTATTGATGTTGGTTTTGGTGGTGGTACAGGTGTTGGTGTTTATAGTGGTGGCGGTGTTATTCAGGATGGTGCTATAGGAGGTCATATTGGTAGTGGTTGTGGTGTTGCTGGCATTTATGTTGGTGCTATTCCTGGTAGTGATATTAGTGATACTGGTCGTACTGATGGTGGCATTGGTTGTGTTGGTATTGATGCTGGTGATAGTATTGTTGTGGTGTTGTACTGTAGGTAGTAGTGGTGCTGGTGGCATTATGTTTGTGGTACTTGTGGTATTCATATTGTGGCATTGATACTGGTGGGTATGTATGGGTGGTGGTGTTTTTCATTGGTGGTGTTTGTGGTTTTGGGGGTATTGGTGGTATCGGTGATGAAAGAGGTGGTGCTGCTATTTCCAGTGGTTGTATTGGTATGTGATATTGGTGTTTGTATTGCCTATGGTATTGGTATTGGAGGGGGTTTGGTTCTATTGTTAGTGGTCTCTATGGTGGTATTTGTGGTGATGGTACTGTTGGTGATGGTATGGGATTGGTAGTGATAGTATAGCTGGTGGTGATATTGGTGGTGGCGGTAATGTTGGTACTGGTAATAGTATTGATGGTAGCATTGGTATTGTGGTGGTAGTATTGGGAATGCCTATTGCAGTAAAAAAAAGTAAGATTTCTTTTTGTGTACAATTCATGTTTGAGACATAGTATGTGTAGTTTTTAGCTGCAACATTGACATATGTTGATTGCATCACTCCACCCCAAAATGAGTGCATGTAAAGAATAGCCCACGCGAAAAGGCAAGTGACAAATAACCTTCTGGGCTATTTAAAATGTGATTGACAATGACTCAAGACAATGTTTGAAAGAGGCTAATCCATAATATACCAGTGGTTGAAGAGGGTAACCCAAAGTCCATGTAATGTATATAGTAAGTATGAGAACATGCACACAGCTAGGTTGTCATCACATACCTAGAAAATGAAATACCTCAAATGACACCTACATTGAAGAATTTGTTCAGTCAGCCCTTCTGGTGCAAAACTGTTCATTTCAAACACATATTCTTGCTGGAACAGCTTCCTGTTGCTCTAGAGACAAATCTCAAGTTAGTGTAATAAAAGTGTGCAAACAAATATGAAAGGGACCGGGCCCGTAAGTTCTGGACCTATACTAGAGTCACAATCTGATTGTTCTTATTCACACCATGAAGGTGTAGAGGGGAGATAATTCGTTATTTAAGCCAATCAATTAACAATTTTCCTTGTGGACACATAGTAAACACTGACAACTACATATGGTTAGTTTGATTTATTACAAAGCCAAAAATAATTGAACATAGAGACACCTCAATATAAGAGTGTAGAAATACATCGGAATCAGCAGAAAGCCAAGTCTACATTTATTTTAATTTTGCTTTTATCTGAAAAGTTTTATAAAGCGCAAACATGACCCGTGAGGGTATCAGAGCACTGTACAAAGGAGCAGAAGCGAAAAGGAGGTAAAGGCATAAATACAACTGCAAAAAGTAACTTAACAAGCACAAATATCAAACAAGAGCAGCAACCCACCTTGCGGGGCTAGTAAAGTAACAACAAAAGAGCAACCAAACGTATGGCGCATGTAGAGTCACAAAATTTGCAACATATCCCATTGAGACGATGTAGCATAAACAAAACAATTAATTCAAGAAACAGAATGCAGAGGATCATAAAGCATGAGTCCAAGTTTCCCTGTATCGAGGGCTGGTGAATGAAAAGCATGAATCTATCCCTACACTAACACTAAAGTGACATCTCTACTTAAGCACCCTCAGGATGAAGGATAAAAGGTGTCAGCATGTGGAGTCTTCCTAAGAAGTCTCTCCGCAGTTATTGGGTCATGTAGCATAAAGCTACTGAGACAGAGCTTGCTCTCAGATGCTTTCTCTCCGAAAGCAGAAGAAGAAGAGGGCACTTTCCCTATTCCCATCATTACAGTATGCAGGTAACTTTCCCAAGATTCATTGCGGATCACGCCATCTGCTCTGGGTACAATCCAAAAGGTAGTTTTTCTTGGGCCAGTGGTGTTCTTCCATTGCAACATTTTGTCCTTGGTTCCCAGGCCTTCTCCTGTGTGAAGCACAATGACCTTTCTTTATCGACTCAAGCAACACGATTGCAACTTCTTCTCTTCTCGCCTGACTAGTAAAACAAAGACATTATTCTAGCTAACAAGAACGCTTCTTTTACCTGCAACACAAAACGTGGGGAGAGAATGTGGCCTAAGGGCTAGGGTGGGTGACCTCAGAGCTGGAGAACCGGGTTCGAGTCTTGGCAGGGACGCTCAACATTCTGTGATTCTGGGCAAATCACTTAATCTCCCAGTGCCCAACAAAAATGAATGTGTCCGTCTGTAACGTAACTGGTGCTCATGTAAAGCGCTCGGATACCTTCGGGTCTAGTTTGCACAAATTTAAACCCCCCCCAAAATAAATTCCACAGCCCACATGAAATTCGACTTGTTAATTCTAAAGCGAGAGTTTCCAGGGAACTGCATTTCAGGCCTACAAGATTCAGCTAACATAAGAAAGCATCATAGGAGCTTTATGAAATTGCATAGAAAAATAAGGCACCTTAGATTAATGCATTTACTTACACGTAAAATTACATAATTAATAAACACATTTAATACATGAATAATTGTCAGTTTCAGAACACAAGTTCTTCACATTAATGTTTTCTGCTAGTTATATTCACTTTCTACCTTACTTCTCCATGTTACTTTCCAATGGTTTGTTAGTTACGCTTCTTAAGTCTTAAGCAATTGCGCCTTCAAGACTACATTCTTTTCCAATACAATGAAAAACAAGGGCGAAACTTCGTCAGTGAGATTGGGGGGGTATGAACTTTAGATTTTCGCTGACATACAAGGTTAAAATACATTATAGAAGGGCAGGGAGCATGAGAGGGGCTTAAGGGGCAATGAAAGGGAGAGGAATACAGATTGGTGGGGTACTAATTGAGGAAAAACACAGTATTTTGTAAACTTCCTAACATTATTGAAGACTTGCAGAACAGAGAAAGGGAGAGAGTGTGTGCGTTTTTGTCTGTGTGTATGTAAGCATTTCTGGTGAAATCTGACAGACACCTCACCATACCCGACTGAAAGCACCTGTACCCAACTATTTACCAGAAAATAAATTAATTAGGGAGTGTAACACCCCAACCCCTCCCCCCCCCCCCACGAAGCTACATCCCTGACGAAAACAAATGGGTACAAAGCATGTACTATGTTTTGACATGCAGCAACAGGGTAGCATTATCTGTGACCCTTTTAAAACTCGGTTATTTATTTTATTTTATAAGCATGTTTTACCTTTTGTTTGAGTGGATGCTTATATTGCATTCGCCGCAATGCATATATTTCAGTTTTGCAGAGCAAACCCTAGACTTCATCAAATTAATTGGCCTTCTCTTGTCTTTTGAGTAACTGTTTGTCTGTAAGTCTCTTAGCCCCTTTTGCATGCATAACAAAGCGCATGTTTGCTCACGCAAATGACAAGCAATCATACGGGAGGCGGGAACAGCGAACAAGTTTCAGAGGCATGCAGATGTTCCTAAAACCTCTGAGCATGTTCAGGAGCCAGAAAATTGGCTTTTTGAGCGTTTGTAGCAGGGTGAAACTTTCTGCAAGATCAAGCACAAGACATTTAAACAAAGCAGACAGATCTGACAGCTAATCCCAAGACATGCAAAAAGACATATAGCACAGTAAGGGCGCAGGTTAGAAAGAATAGTGTTAAAATAGAATTATTCGGATTGCTTTAGATAGGTCAGGTTTCATTGCACGACATCCTTTGTAGGTGCTTTTATACCAGCAGACATATTTGGATTTGCGATTAAAGGGGAGTTTTTTTTTTTTTACAATTATGCTAATTGTTTACATTGGTCGAGCTATAAATGCTCTGTTATTTTATCTGAAACCCTACCATCTGTGGTATTAGCTGTGGTTTTATATTTGCACCTCAGATAAGCTGCACAGACATTGTAGATCCAAGTGAAGACAACGGGCGAATCATTACAATAAATATTTTGAATATTTAAATGAAAGTTCTAGACTTCACCTCATTATACTGGAGACAAAAGAGGACAGCCATGTAAGTGATGAAAATATAAAACGATTGATAGAATCTTTTGGAAAGGAGATTACAAATACTAGGTGGTTTAAAAATGTCCAACTCCCTACGCCATGCCTGCTACAGAAATGGATTCTTCCCCCTTGAATCATCCCCCTGCTTCATATTAAAATGTGTTCGTCTTTCTGCCTGTGCACCCTGAGACTTGTATTCTCCCTGTGTCGCCTCCAACCACGAGCTACTCCACAAGGGCTTTTCTTCCACACAAATATACAGGCAATTTCAATCAGATCATTCATTGTATTGCCGAACGTCCACACTCTGGATTAAATAGCCCCTGCATGCCACTCCTTCACCACAATATACCATAAGATTAGGCCTGGTTCAACCCCTCTGTCCATTACTTAAATCTGGTTGTAAACTCACCTATGCAAATAAAGAAAAGCTGAACTCCAAAGCACCTCACAAGTTACAAGTTAGTCTGTCTTTGCCCCCAAACCCTACCAATGCCATCTTCTTGCTAATACTCACCAACTTTATTTACTCCTTATCCTAACCGATTGTCCTGAGTTTAGCCTTTGTCTCTTTGCCCTATAGTAAGCACTCACCATCATTTCTCATAAATGCAAATTTTAAATCTTCTCACTGAACATTATGAACACCTTGGCAACCTTTCCTATTCTCCTCAGACTTTGTACCTCTTGACCATTGACCTTTTCTGACCCAGAAGTTGCCTTCTAGCCCTTCTGACGGAGCATGTTGTTCTGATGAAATAGTTGTTATATTCCCTTTTTTTAAGTGTTGTGGGTTTTATACTGTAAAGTGGAAATGTTGTTCCTGGCATCTCATTCTTCACCTATTACATTGTCTTAGTAAATTTGATGTCTTCGGAATTAAGTTGTATGCACTGTCACTTTACAAATTGTAAATTAACATATAATCCTTTTCTTCTAATTGTGGATGCTTTTAACATATGTGTTTTTTTATTTGCACATTTTTATCATTGTATGTATCTTTTATGATCTGCCTTCGGGAGATCGAATAAAGAAAATTGAAAATATAAGTTAGTCTGTCTTTGTCCCCAAACTCTACCAATGCCACCTGCTTGCTAATACTTACCAACTTTGTTTACTCCTCATCCTAACCGATTATCCTGAATTTAGTCTTTGTCTCTTTGCCCTATGGTAAGCACTCACCATCATTTCTCACAAATGCAAATTTTGAATCTTCTCCCTGAAAATTATGAACACCTTGGCAACTTTGCCTGCTCTGCTCAGACTTTGTACCTCATGACCATTTACCTTTTCTGACCCAAAAGTTGCCTTCTAACCCTTCTTCGGACCTTTCCTGCGTGGTTCTACTCTATACTCTACTAGGCCAACCCATTCTGTGCCATGACTTAAACTTTTGCCATCACAATCATTCAAACCCTTGTGATTCTGGCACCTCCCTCTGAACCCTCTTTAAATGAACTCTAAGCACTTGTACATAGCTAATCCTCTGCAGAGGCAAACGCTTACTTAAAAAAAAAAAAATCACCTGGCCTATACTTTCTCAAACTGATGCCCAGTCTTCGTTTTCCTTTCTTTTCCAAAGTGCTCAAACAGATGTTATTGACATACCCCCATTTGCCTATCCAAAATTTGTCTTTTAATGCCATTGCCGTCAGGATATCACAGGCTGTGCCATACACAGAGGCTTTTACCATTGTCTGTAACTTCCTCCTGGAAGACTAAAAAAACATCTTTCGTCCATTCTGGCCCTTCTGCTCTTCAGACTGTCCATGACATAATACTGGTGTTACCTTGTCTTCACTCTGCGTCACACAAACTTATTTTGCTGAATTCTCATCCTACCACTGTGCCCTGTGAGCATTAATACTAGGCCCAGGAGAAATTTTAATTGCACCAGCATAGTTTGTGCATTTGTGGGAGTTTTGTGTTACCCTTGTTATGCAAAATTCCCAAAATTAGGCTATTATGCCACATTGCACAATTAAACCACAGTTCGCTGTAAAATTATTGTGTGGGAATCCGGGAATTAAGCAAACAACCAGAACATGAGTGGCTGATGATCATTGTAAATGTTATTTGTGCTCTATTTTTCAGCGTGAAATGCATCCTCACTAAATGACGAATTTGCATATGGTATGATTCCCCTTACCAATATGTCATATGCTGGCGCCCCTCCATCACATCACTCTCCCGGACCAATCGTTAGGCCCAATACTTTTTCACTTTAGACCCCAGAGACATCTTTTCACAATCATATTTACAAATGACACCAACATCGTCGTTTCCTGAACTTTCTTTACCCCGAACTTCCAATCTAGAGTGATGTCCTGTTTCAGTGGTAGTAATGTTAGGCAGTGGCTTTGATGGCTCATGCCCAAGTAAGTGAAAATCAGCTTCACCCCATTCAAACCTTCTGTAGTTGATACCAAACCTGCCTGCTTGTATCATTTTACCTGAGGGATTCACAATCTTCTTTTCCTCTGCCAAGATCTTTGTGGTTCAGAGTAAAAGCCCCAAGAGCTTCCCTCCTTAGTCAACAAAAGTTTAGAATCCGCTGGATTTAGCTACTTTACATCCACATCATTCCATCTCACCTCATTCCAGTAAAACAGGACCCTAATCATTGCTTTACTTCTGACCAACAGGTTCAAAATGGCCTTACTCTGAGGTCGTTCCTCTACCTTGCGAAATTACTCAGATTTCCCTGGCACACTGTTCAACATCCTTCAGGCCACCCCACCTCCCCTTTTGAATACCTACTAATTTGAATAACAAAGTGGCATCAATTTCTCGCCATAGTCTTTCAACCAGTACATAGCCAAGCACACTTTATCTTCCTCTCCTTCTACAACAGTAAGTGCCCATTCCACAGACAAAGGCATCGCTTTTCTATAATTCCAATCTTTTCCAGCACTGCTCTTTTTCTTTTTATTGAATCACTTCCTATGAAAACACTCTGGATGGACCTGAGATTGAATTCCTCCATACACATGCTCAGAAGTCTCACCAGAATAATTTCTTCACTTCATAGCCTCATTCTTACCACTGTGGATCTGGGGCACCACAATGATCATCATTTAATTAATGACCTAGAAGGGGCTGATTCAAAAGACATTCGAGCACTGATGTTTAACTTTGATGCAGAAATGCCTAAATTTAAAAGCTCAACTCCTCATTTGGCATCCTCAAAATATGGTTTTACGCTTGTGAAAAGGGTTTACTCATTCTTACTTTATGCGTAAGTAAACCTTTTTATAGGGATAAGGAGAACACTGGACAGTTGTGTATAACCACAAACTAATGTGTTTGTAAGATTTCACAGTTCTTTCTGCCCATCACCACCCTGGCAAAGTTGTATATTTCAATATGTCAAGCACAGGAGTAAATCAGAGTCCAGGGTGGGAATAGACAAGGTAGACTTATCATTAGAGTGGGTGTAGAGAAGTGGTGTGTCCAAACAGAAAAATATATTCCCCGTAGAGAAAAAAAGAAAACCACGAAAGTGAAATTGTGTTACAATGTTGCATTTACATGCATAAATGTACACTATAGACAATTACTCATGCAGAAAATATATATGAATACTCATAAAAAGGAATTATAGAAGAATCAGAGGAGTACTCCTCAGAGCCTGAGATGATTCCACTTTAGCAAGTGTATTGATATGCCTGTATTTCTTTTTGAATTCCGAAAAGTCAGACAAAATGCATGATGAACCCTATGGCAGTATATTTCTGACTATTCTTCTGAATCTGGCGTCTAAGGGTCATGTACTCTCATGCAGAATGTATAAAGCATTTCACAAAAATGTCAGCATTGTTTGAACAGCAAGGAAAATATCAAGGGAATTGCAGGTGAAGTATGGGGTGCACAAATAAACATGCAGTTAAAGAAAGAAAGAACATTAGGGTTAAAGCTGTGATAAATTAAAAAGATAAAATTTCAATGAACAAAAAATGAGTTGAAAATAAAGAACATTGCCCTTGGAAGAAAAATATAAGTAAACCTGTCGGCTTCACGTGAGTGAAATATAAAACTGAAACGTCCCAAAACAACAGCCTTCCTGAAATACGTCCAATATAGTATTCGGTGGATAACCTTACAGAGGCTAGTCAGAATGGGTTAACGTTTATTCTATTCCATTTTCAATAGATGTTTACTCTATTCAGTCAGTCCATAAAGAAAACTGTATGAACGTACATGAAAACAACATAATTAATACTTGCACAAAAGCAACATAATTTGAATTGTATCAAAAGCATAAGATAGTCTGAGTCCATCCATTACACCACGATCTTGCTTTCAAGAAAACCATTATAATTAAGAAGTTGCTGAATCTCTCTGCCATTGCATTCCAAGTTATCAGACAATATTCACAGATCCCTGGGCATTTGCTAATAGAAATGGGGTTCTTAAAATGCACACAATGGGGTCTCACTGAATATTCTACGATTTGCATAATAAATAAGACCTAAATCTTTCCATCCAGTGTTTGATGGAGGGTCAGCTTAATAACCATATGAGGATGTATATGCTAAATGTAATGATCAGTATATATAACACTGGGGAATGAGTTGTCATTTTGTGCCTCTTTTATTGTTTGTGTTGCTGCGTGCTATACCACTACTACTGTACCTTTTGATGCTCCTTATTTAAAGTGAGTTTTTTGAAGTAATGAATTCAAATCTTGTTTGTCTGATTTGAATGTTTTGATGTGAATTGCTTTGTTTTGAATAATTGTTATAAGCATGCCTAATAAGTCTACAGTCAATATCTGACTAATAGATCTTTATACATAGAGCACCAGGTGTAGAGAGGCACATGTTGAGTTTTTCTTCACAGTGGGTCATCAACACATTTCCGGTTCCAGTGAGCATTTACATACCTAACAAGCACTCTGTGCAAAAAAAAAAAAGAGATGCCATTTTTGCATATACACACAATATTTCATATGAGCTCATCTGTGGAGATCATCGCCTTTCATACTAAAATTGGCACATGTTATATGCAGCAGCATATCATATGCTATTTTTGGATGCATTCTGGAAGAAATTGAGATATTGGCTGAGGGAGGTGGAAGCCCCTCTCAGGCAACAACCACAATCCTTCTCACAGTAAACCACAAAAGTCTTTCTTTCTGTATTAACTTTATTGGATCTTAATAAATTAGACCATAAAAGTTCCATAAAAGATACATGAAAAAACAATTTGAATCACACATAATTAAATAATACATTTAAAATCATTTCATATAATCACTAGGCACTGATAGTATACTGTTATAACATCCATATGGTGTTTTTACATAATCAATTAAACAGTGAGTGAGGGGAAAGAAATGCAAAAACCTCAACTAAGGGTCCGCTATGCATGACTGCCTAACTTTTTCGCATAATCCTCTGTTCTATATTAGTAACTTTTTAAAATTTGCTATAATTCATGATTTATATTATATTTTTAGACAATAAATATAAGTTCACATGGATAAAACTTTTCCAAGTGTTCCTGTTCTATTTTGTTACATAAATTAAAAAATTTACTAAAAGCCCTGGTTTATAATGTATTTCTAGACAATAATTATAATTATAAAACCATATTGGTAAAACAACATATATTAATCAATCATTTGTAAATGTTCGACAGAGTTAATCAAATTATCTATGTAATGTTCTTCCTGACATAGAAGACAGCCCACAGGAAGCTTGACATTCCACAGCAGAGGTTCACAGTAGGCAATGATTGCAGATAGAGATATGCAGGTCGACATTGTGTAAGTTGTAGAGGCCTTAGAAATGGTAGAAATGTTGTCTCCAAGGGTTTTAAATTTTACAAAAGAGTACGACGTGCATAGTGCTCTGAGGCATCCTACTATCACAGGGGCAGTTACTTAGATTTGATGACCAGTCATTAGATTTTGGGAAGCTGACCAGCCGATGGAAAATATCCATTCTAAATCGAGTCAGAACAAATCTATGTCTTGAGATAGATACTGCTTTCAGACTTAACTGCATGTCGTGACAGGTTAAGATGATTTGATTTCTTTAAACAGAAGGTTTTAATAATTCGATAGTCGACCTAATGTTCTCTAGGTGCACAGTGCATTTTTTTTTAATGCTATTTTACTGATGGCTACCAGGGAATTAGGATTCTCAAAATAATCTGGTTGCCACAGGTCTCGACAAAAGCATTAGATATATGTCAACCACAGATTGCGAGTAAACAGGGATAATTTTAGACAATCTTCAATAATAGCACGATTTAGGGCAGTATATTCTGAGGTCCAGACTTTGTGCCATAGTAATATGGGTTGTATCTTGATAACATCGGTAAGAAGCTAAACCCCCAACTCGGCGTGACAGACCACAAAAGTCACTAAATCAACCTGTGCTTCCTCCTCTGGTAGCTCGGCACAAGGCAGTCTGGCCTAACTTAGAGTCAATGTGTAAAGTATTTGTGCAACACATAAAAAGTGAAAACACAACACAAGAAAAATCTCAAACCAATTTAGAAATATAGTGTACATTTTAATATATAAAATGATACAGAAGTGACAAAAATCCAATAAGGAGAATCAGAGATATGCATTTTTTTTGGGAATTATAGTGCCTAAAAGCACAACATCCCACTCACGGACATCTGGTCATGCTAGACCGGGGGGAAGGTCCCAAGTTCAGGCCGACCATGATGAAATGTGGATTGGATACAGGGACTGGGTTAGTCCCACCAAAAAAGTTACCTTTTTAAAGACCAGCACACAGAGTTGCATTCACGGTGGAGGAGGCCGCAAGGAGCAGGGTCAGTTTTGCAGATGCTCAATGCTGTAGTGCGAAGAACAGGCCCATCACTGTAGTGCACAGATCTAGTCGGGAGTCATGGTAAGTCATTGCTGGAGCTTCTCTTTGGCAGTCACAATGGGCTGTTGTTGCTGTAGCTCGAAGTGCAGATCTCACATTGCCAGTCATCACTGGACAATATTCCTCTGGTAGTTCATCTACAGAGTATGAATGAAATGTATTTGTGCGTGCATCTGCTGGTGGAAACTTGACCCATGAATAGAATAGCTCTGTCCTGTATGACTCGAGTGCCTCAATCACAAAGGTTACAGTCCCACCTCTTGCTGTGACTCCAGATTCTGCTTGTTTTAAAGCGAGTGCATTTCTGACATTTTCTGAAATGTTTATAGTACCTTCTTGTCCTCCTTCCCCTGCTGCATTTGCACAAAATGCTGCCTCAGCGTTTACTTCTTCAGACATTGTTGAAAGAGTTTCAAGGAAACTGAGATAAAGTTTTATGCACAATATGGAACTAGTATCCTTCAAGTTTGAATAAACCTACAGCCAATACATAGGATATGCCTACTCAGCTGTGGCAGATTTTTCCCTTCCCACTCCAGACTTCTCTGGGTAAATGTGAGTAGGGGTCTCTGGGAAAAGAATAACTGAACTACTCAGTTTTGACTGTTAAATAAGAACCAAACCAACGTTGATGGCGCCATGTCAAGTTGTTCCTTTAAATCTATATAGGATATGCGCGTTTAGACAACATAAACTGTGGAATTGGGGTCCAGACTGATTCCAGACACCCCCATTGGGTATGTTCGCCTGTATACCAGCTAGCTCACAGTGCCACTATGAACTCCTCTAACCAAGGAGAGAATTGTTTCTGGAAACTATCGAACATGACAACCCTGTCACATCAGGGATCATGGAAACAGTACAGTAATTTTCGCTCAATCACTCGTGCTCACTTTGTCTCACAGATACACAGAATAAACTATGGGGACGTTTTCAATAGGCATTTATTGAACCAGTGTCATTCTAGTGTAAAATATGTGTGCTGAAACAACCATAAGATAGAAACAGATATAAATGATTATAAGCACCAATAGAGTAAATGGATGGTAGATTTCTACAATAGTGCTAAAACAATGATATATGCAAGCATATAAATACAGGACAGTAATAATGCCTACTCCTAAAATGCAAGCCCTATCTAGATTACCTAAATGTGCCTAGCATGAATGTATGTGTATAGCCAAGAATCCCCCTAGGATAAAACCAATCCCATTACCTGGTGTGAGAGAATGAAGGACCCCCTCTTGGTCTCGAGTTGGACACCCCGCGAGGGATGTCAGACCACTGCTTCCTGGAGTGTCTGCGTGCAGGAACCTCAGCGTCTTGCGTCACTGTGTCAGCATGGGAGACTTTCTCTTCTGCCCACCTCAGCAAAGATAGGGTGTTTATATACCCAAAAGGTACCCTTAGGGGTTCTACCTACTGTCGGCCGAGGATGACGAAAGGGATGACCCTTATACATAGTTATTATGCAGAAGATGGTAATTCTGCTGTGATTCTGAGAATCCTCATGCATAATAAATGAGGCTAGTTTTCTGGGAAAACCACACGACATTTTATGCACCACCTAACTAGGTAAAAGGTCATTACCAAAAAACGTTATGTAGCACAATGGCAGTGAAAATGTAGGTGAAAGGTTAGGTGACTATCCAGGCCTATATTGGGGTTCATTACAAATCATAACAGAGCGTCGCATTAGTGGTCATCATAAGTGGCAAAGTCTTGGCGCGAAGGGGCCTGCTCGTGGTCGGGAAGAGCCAAAACTTCAAGGTTTCACCTTTCTTCTTGGGAGGAGTTCAGACTGATGGCAGTCAAGGGGCTAGGACCTGGGATCTCCGATTGGGGATCTGGAACCCACTCGAGCAGAAGCCAGCAGGGTACATGCAGGTCCAGTTGCAGGACTTGGCAGGTCTGGTTGCAGCAAGTCAGCTGGGCAGTTTCAGGGAGGCCTCTGGGGCTTGTTTTGTCCCTGTAGCTAAACAGAAGGATAGCCAGCTGACCCTTGGAGTCATGCAGGTTAGCCTGAGATGAAGGTAAGCAGGTCCAGTCTTCTTTCTCGGACAGCAAGGCAGTCCTAAATCAGCAGGGCAGTCCTTGCTCCAGTTTATTCAAGTCCTATCAAGTACGAATACAATGTTGACTGCCTTGAGTAAGTGGTTGTCCCTTTACTAATATTAATTCATTTAAAATACCTATGCTTGAGCTTTTCCATTTATAACTCAAATTACTTTTACAGATTCAGGACAGAGATAATTGGTATTTTTTACGTCATATGGCGAGCACACCATTTTGCACTATCACTCTTTGTCACTAGCCAGCCATCATTATTGAATTTTTGACGGTTGTTCTCCCTTTATACTTACACAGGGAAAGCTCTTTGCAATATATTTGGGTAACTGTACATTAAAAAAACTATTAGGAAAACACCCCTTATTTTTTTGTCGCTATAAAACTTTAATTTGTTTAAGATCTACTGGTATGATCTGCAAAAGTGTTTTTTGTTCTGATGATGACCCTCTAAAATTCTCCCTATGGGTAGAAACGCCATTGACAGAATTTCGCAGAAGACAGTGCAATTGAGCAGTTGGTCAATTAGAAGCTGTTATTCTGCAAAAATGAATTCATTCATGACTGCAATTAATTATTTGACGTATTAGCCCTACCAGTCACCTCTTTACTGATTATTGCCTTTTTTATGATCACGTCATTATCTTTGCATCACTGCACCCACTTGCACTCTATGATCACTTGTGTCAAAGAGCACAATTTTGGCATATTGTAGATCCTAAAGCACAAAAATGTTATTTAAAGAATTATTGCACATGATCTTAGTCTCTTAATTGGATTCGTTTGACAATCAACAATTGCAACTGAACATTTTCCTAAATGAGACCTAAAAGGACATTTGTTTTTTTCGCATTGTAATGTAACCTGCCCTTTCTAGGTGTAAGTGTTGCTTCTGTAGCTTTTGCAATAGCAGGCCCACTAGTTAATTTAATATTTAATATCATTTAATATACAGGCCATGAGTACATGTAGGGCCATCTACTAGGGACTTACAAGTAAATTAAAAATTGCCAATTTGGTGCAAGCCAATTTTCCCATGTTTGAAGGAGAGAGCACAAGCACTTTAGCACTGGTTAGCAGTGGTAAAGTGCACAGAGTGGTAAAGCCAACAGAAATGCATCCAGCAAAACTGGAAGCATGAAGGCAAAAGGTTTGGGGTAATACCATGCTAAGGATGTCAGGTCTACCACACCCCATCAGCAACAATGGTCAGAAAAGCAATTCATACCTACTAATGCAATTACATTTACTGAAATGCAGCTCATGGCAGGATGCAGAATGCCTGATAGTTGGTGCATGAAATAGAGAATGCCAGTCTGTAAATCTTAGCAATGACCATCTGCAAAAGATCAGGTAGCCGCCAAGGTCAGAAATGTGGCTGTTGTATTTTTCATGGCATTCTCTCGCATTAGATATTTCTACAAATAATGTTCTATTATCTTTGATTTGTTGCTTGAATCTTAGCCCTTGAAATTGTTTATGTGCAGGGTTTCAGGCGCGGTACACTGCCTTCAAATGTACATTATTTGTCGTGCAGTCTATTTATCAGAAAACATACTAAGAACATAAAGCTTTTAGAGGAGGAAAAACATAGTATGTACTAATGGCGACGACAACTACTTCCTTGCATCTCATAACTAACGCCAAGATGCCTGATAGTTGATGGAAGAAGCAGAGAATGACAATGTGCAAGCCATACAAAACACCCGTAACAAATCATACAGCAGTGAGGGTCAGACTTTTGGTTGTTGTATTTGTTGCATCTTTCATGAAATACACTCTCACTTGATTTTTCTGCGAAGAGTTTTCAATTACCTTTAATTTGTCGTCGCATAGTAAGCGCACAACGTGACATTCACTCCTCCCCAACTTCCATCACCTTACCGCCCCGCTGTGCCCAAGAACTCTCGGAATCAGGGTATGTTGTCCAAGGCGTAGCCTTTTTCTCACATCAATCCAAGCAATTCACCACAGACCATTACGAGAGTAAAATATCCTTCTTGGATATATAAAATTATTCACAGCATCACACATTAACTGCATCAACATGTCATCGGCAGTAAGGAAATTAGGTACGACATTACACTTATTACACTCTGCTGCGCACATTGTGCCGGCAGGCCCCAACGCGCTACAGCAAACAGTCAGTTGCACTAGTTGAAATCCAGGTCACCGCATACCGCACCGGCCCACCGGGGTACCTGAACACAGGCAGCCTCCCCAAGATTGTACTCAGTCCATACGTTGTGGGTTGGGGCAGTAGAGTCCAGGACTACCGGCAGGTCAGTCCCTCCTCCCCGCCTAGCCTCTGCACACGTCCATCCTACCCCCTCCTGGGGTCCATCCAACCGCTGAACCACCATTGTTGTGCATCCTTGACTGTCAGCGCTCCGCCACAGGGTGAGAAGCTCCCTGGCGCACTCGCCCCGCCCCCCCCCTGGCGCTGACTGTGCTCCAGAATAGTCCCCAGAATCATCTGGATAAAGATGTCCTGCCCTCTTGCCCACAGATGTACCCCTTGTTCCATATTTGGAGCAAGTTGTGCCGAATTGTGCTCATTGTGGAATATGCTAAAATTCTTACGATGAAATCGTTCAACTTTTTTTTTTTTTTTTTCTTTCTTTTTCTTTTGATCTTTTAGTATCCGTTTATTGATTTGACTGGAACTCGCCCAGCCCCATACCGCTGGCGGTATCGACCCGCAAGCTAGAAGTTGAATACCCAAGTAAACTAGCACATTAATCATACCAAGAGCATGCAGTACATATTATAGTAACATTGGCTGTGCGCAGTGTGCCAGCAGGCCCCGCCTTGCAACAGCCTTCCCCAAGGTTCCACCCGGGACATCCCTGCCCCTTCCTAAAGGAAATTTACTGGAAAATGATTGTGACAACTTCACCACCTGTCCAACTCCTCTACCATCAGGAGAGATGCACATACTTATTGTGACATCCGCTGTGCGCAGTGTGCCAGAAGGCCCCACCTTGCAACAACCTTCTCCATGTTCCACCCAGGGCATCCCTGCTCCTTCTTAAAGGGAATGTACAGGAAAATGATTGTGACAACTTCACCAAATGTCCATATCCTCCACCATCCCGGAGGTGGGGGGGGGCACCGCATACCGCATTGGCCCACCGGGCAGTGCTTACTCTGAGTCAGTGGAAGCCCGTGCTGGCCACTAAAGTAATTTATGGGGACTGGCACTTATATTTTATAGTGTGCTTCTCAGCAGCATAAATCTGGGCACCTGCGCTCACTCTTTTACAACGTAAGCACTGCCACTGGGATACCTGCTCCCAGGTGTAATCCCCCACACCTGGCCAGCTTGTACCAGAAGTGAGAGTGTAACACACCCCTTACCTACTCCTGGGTTTGACCTGCTTCCCAGCCGACTACCAAGACTCCTCGTAATAGACCATGGTGGCTCCACTCCCTACTGCGTTATTATTGGCCCCTTTTATCAGGAACGTTATCTCGCTGCTAAGCCATGTACTTTGATAACTGAGCGTGTGCGCGTTAGCAACACCGGAAAAGCAAGACAGTTGCACAGGAACTGAAGCGAGATAAGTATAGACAACCTCTATTATCCCGGCCGCAAGCAGCACAATGTCCCCGCTGATGAGGGCTGCTATGCTTTTTGCAAAGGGTGAAGAGTAATACCATACCATGACACCCTACACTATATTCCTGGAGTCGAGCACATGGAATATATTACGGTACTCTTAGACATTGCACCGGCATTGCGCCACGCTCCTGGGGGTGTACTCAGCTTTATTCTTAGCTGTTAGAAAAGCCTTCAAAATAGAGCGCCATAAACATATGACATAGTCAATAATGCATCCGATATAACCGTGATTGGTAGCAGGCGTTCTAGCCATCCCACCTGCGCAGCTCTGTGAACCCAGTAAATCACGCCAAGAGACCCACCAGAAAAGTAAGAAAATAGAGGAGAAATGTAAAAAATTCAAAAAACGTTATCCTAGGGTTGCAAGGATAGCCACTGCATGGATCACTAACTCAGCCCTTGGCTTAACAGCCGATCCATTGCAGAAAACAAAGGCGGTAGGTGCAAGACACGAGCCAACTGTGCCTAAAAGGCCACAAGCAGCTAAACCAGCTAATATGCACCGCTGGCCATTGAGAGAAGTGATGCAGCCCTCATGCCATGAACGTTGATGAGCAAAGTCACGCTACCTACCATTATTTACCAAGGCATGCCGCAGGAAATTGAGAAAGGCCGGGACTTGGAGAAGAACTCTCTTCTCCACGCATCTGCAGGCTTGCTTATTGTTCTGGTGATATCTGAAGCCCCACAATTACCTGCTGTTCCCTGGTAATAATCCCAAAAAACTTCTGGGCCCCACCCTATAGCTTTATGTGGAGGCTCCTGGTGTTGGAGCCTGGGAACTGGGGCATAGTTTAATGCATAATGCGCAGCACCCACCGCCCTGCAGTGACCATTTTTATGTAGCAGAGGACTTGTTGGAGTTCCGGCTTGCTAGCCTCACATCTGGAAACTGTACTGTTTGAAATAATTAAGGAGGAGCCGACAAGGTTCTTTTTATAGCTGAGCAACATTCCAGGGGGGAAATTAAAACACAACTGCAACTCAGATAAGCACTGCCAGCCACATGGTTTACCCCTGTACTAGGCACCTGGTACCTGGCACCACAATTACTCGCTGTTTCCCTGGCAATTATCCTAAAGACTTCTGGCCCCCACCCCCTAACTCCCTGCGGAGGCTCCTAGTGTAGATTTTTGGGCTGTGGAGGTTCCTGGTGTAGACTTCTGGACCCCCACACCCCAGCTCCATGTGGAGGCTCCTGGTGTTGGAGCTTGGGAGCTGAGGCACCGATTATTGCATTATGTGCAGCACACACCGCCCTGCGGTGACACCCTCACCTAAGAGGGGAGAGTACTTATCTCCTTGTGCAGTCCCTTAGCCGAGGAGAAGCTGTGAATGCTTGCCTAATCTCCAAGGCAGCAAGCCCACACCAAAAGTATGTACTGTGCAGGTGCGTGTTTTGTGCACCGGCACTGAAAGATACGCATACCCTCTTACCTAATCTCCAAGGCAGCAAGCCCACACCAAAAGTATGTACTGTGCAGGTGCGTGTTTTGTGCACCGGCACTGAAAGATACGCATACCCTCTTGCCTAATCTCCAAGGCAGCAAGCCCACACCAAAAGTATGTACTGTGCAGGTGCGTGTTTTGTGCACCGGCACTGAAAGATACGCATACCCTCTCTTATAAGGCGTGAATCGCTGAGGAATAACCAATGCCTGGTTAGAACTTGTGTAACTCTGCACCCAATCTTTCCATGCAGTAGCAACTGTCATATGTATAGAAACGGGAGTAGTATAACTTCACCTAAGTCATGGGGCTTTTAAACCCACCCGTAATTCCTGGGGTTAATTGCCCAACTAGTAGGCACTAAATCGACCTCTGCCACCAGAAAATGCGTCCTTATAGCCTTGGAAGGATGAAAGGCTGAGTGAACCTAGACCGGACTCTCCAGGCTGCCATACTGGATCCTGTATGACCCCGCTGCATCCTGTCCGGGTCCGAGTCTGTGAGTCATCTCCTGTTTGATAATGCCCCCGTGAGGGTCCCCTGGTGCCAAATAATTGCTCCAGGGGATGTGGTGTTTTCCCCAGAATCACGGAATGTTGACACTCCAGACTAGTACCTGGTTCCCACAGGCTTTAAAGTTAACCGCCCAGGCCATTGTGCCACATCCTCTCCCTCGGAGAAGTAACTAAGTTTTTACATTTAAACGGTCAAACACCCTTAAAATGTTCTGACCGAACAATTTAACACCATACACTGTACCGTCCATGCTGAATCTACAGCGTTGCCCACTGGCACTGTACTGACGCGCCATAATACCTGCGAAACTTGTGCTATTGCTCCGTTAGTGATGGGCACCTTTATTAATACCTAGCACCCTGGCCCTACTTAGTGAGCACCTACCACCCCCCACGGACGGGACAGCGCATGAAGGAGAAAAGCGCAACATGCCTGCTTGATACCAACCGATACCATAGGTGCGCCTGCTACCAGGGGTGCTGCCTTTGGTGGACTTCAGGAACGTGGCGTGTCTTCCTCTGCCGGCTGGCCACACCCCCATCGAAAATGTCAGGCAAATTCTTGGGACATTGCCGCTGCCATCTCAGCGAGGACCACATACCGGCAGGAGAAAATTGAAACAATACTGTTAAGTGGTGGACAACACAGACATTCCTGCATAATTAGAAACACTAGAGTACCTAGCGCATTCTGTGCTCTAAGTCTCCTGCCCCAATTATTATTCCCATTGTGCACCCTTCCCCTACAGTGCCCAATGCCCACAGCAGAGATGTTTTGACTGAGTGGCTTCCAGTGATGCCATTGACAGCACAATTATGGCATTGTTGGTGACGAAAATGACGGGCTATTTTTGCAAAACCTGTTCTCCATTGGTAACTACCCATGTGTGGTTCTATATATATTCAACAGCATATGCAAAAGATAAAAAAGAAATGGAAACACAAATTTTATCACGTGAATGTAATTGCTAACATATGAGAAAATAGAGGGGCAATTAGTTCTCCTGTAGGAATAAAGACCCAAGTTCCAACTAACATTTTTATTGGTTACCCAGTATAAACAAAAGAAAGAAAACCCCAACTGACCCCACTTGTCTCCCCGTGACCCACAGTAATCAACTGAAATCATCTCAAATACAACCCCTATGAACACGAAGGCCTGAAGAGAAGGTGCCGCTAAGCTCAGAAAAGCGGGGCCCACCTTTATTGCACTGAAGTCTTGATCCGCTGTGAGAGCCACAAAGAGATAGCTTGCTTCCAATGCCAAACTGCCTTTTAATGGTTAAACTGATGGATGATTATTAAGCGAAAGACTACAAGTACCATAATGCAATGGGGTATCACTGGGGACCAACATGGCTACTGAAATAGCAATAACGAGAAAAATTGCGGGTACCAGAATAAACGTGGGATCTCACTTGAGACCAGCTAGCCAGTACTCTGAATGATGACGCTGCCCATCCGAGGGCAAGCGCACCCTGACCTCAAACATTTTCTGTGGATTGCTGAAGCTGGCTTCACCAGTCTGATGTTTTATGCTAAGGCAGAGCACCGTTCCTTCAGAAGAAAGGCATTTGGAGCATTCACTGGGAAATGACCGCTGACACGCTGAGCTCCCTTGAATATCATTCAGAACTGCGAAGACGATGCAAGATTGCCTGCGTGTTGCGTGCGGATGAATTTATGTTGGGGAAAGGATGCAGACTGATGTGAAACCCCACAAGCATATAGCGGGATCTCACTGGAAACAATCACTTAAATGGTGAACAGCCTTACCGGAGTGCATCCCCGCCTTTCCCCCCAACACATTTATAGACTCCACCGGGCTTACCTGCACCTCAGTGCGACCATTAAACAGGCACGCCGTCCTCTCATATCGCATCTCCAAATCCCACACCTCTATTAGTGAATAATATTTATATAACATCTCCGCCGACCCCATAAAACGATTTTTTGAAAATACATCGGCCGTACATACTGTGAAAGCACATACCTATAACCCAGCGTGACGCTGCTTCCATAAGGGGCCATGTTTACTGAGTTAATAAGTTGAGCAAGAAAGCTCTTCTCATCAAGCTACTTGGCTTGTGCCAGGTCATTTTTGGTACATGTTATTACCCCTGACTGAGATTAACTTTCACTCTACTAAGCGAAAGATAACAATGAGAGAGGAGGGAGAGAAATGAAACTCGCGCTGCAAGCCGCATTTACCCCTCCCCGTACGCTCAAGCTTCCCCACTCACATAGCAGCCTAGTTAGCCAGCGCGGTCTTTTAATCAGTTAATGTTCCCTAATTAACACACACGAGCGAGAGCAACCCCGCCTTTCGCAGCGTTATCATTATCCCTCTGGATTGCCCCCGCGATATTTTTACTTGCATTGACCAAACAGCTGCCATCAACTACAATTATACCACAAATCCAACAACATTTTTACTCTAACAGACACTGAACATACACGAAATTTACTCAGTAATACCGCATCTTTGTACGGTACCTATAGACCTACGAGCCATGATACCATGAATTACAACTAAACGCCCTACTGTGTGGGCGCCACTACTACGCCATGGCCCCCCCGACCCACCGTGCCTCACTCTGCCCACCGCCGACCGGAAACCTCGTTCCTCGTTAATGACGCTCCTGCAGGTAGGCTGAGGTCCGAGGGGACAAAGAGAACCTCACCCCTGGGGCGCAGCCTTAAATAACCTGCTAGGTTTCGTTTCTTTCTCTGCGCCGCCCAATGATGTCACCTCAGCCAGCCTTTCCTTAACCAGCCCTCCCTTTCTGGGACCCCGGAGGAGCTCACCCCGTGGCGCTACTAAGGGCGCCCCTCCCCTAGGAGCAGGGGCGCCTGCTCAATCCCTTCACTACCGCTTTTTCACGGACAGGGCCTCCGCCACTTTGAACTAATATTTTCAAACTTTTCATCTCACACAACACCAGCATGTGTCGCAGTAACGGCTCCCTCCACATTGTCACCCCTGTGGAGTATATATCACATGACGTGCACACAAATAGCTGGGAACACCTGCAGAGAGCAGTTATCTGGCTAATTGCTTAGAGGCTCTAGACAGAAAATTTCCATCCGAGGTGTGCAACCTCTCCAGCATTTTGGAGACAGCCTCAGAAGCTTTGTCTTTTTTTGGTGCGGGAGGCCGTGAGTTCAAGTTCCACCCCCTATAAGTATCAGTCCACTCCTAACAAGGTGGACATTTTACACAATCTCTGTGCGTTTGATATTACTTCCGATACATTCTATTTTGCTTACATTACTAAAAAAAAAAAAAAGTCCATCAAAACGACATTTATCACTCTGAACGATTACGTATAAAAACATCTGGAAGAGCGAGGTTTTCTCTCTCTCTCTCTCTCTTACAACTCCCTTCCATCCAAAATAATAAAAGATCATAAAACATAATTAAAACATCCATCTTCAAGTGCAGCTCCTGATCATCAGGAACAGGCTTCATGACATCTGCTCTGACTCGTGTAAACTTTAGGACATTGTTAACTAAATTGATTGGATCCGTCAATGTGGAAATGGCACATGTAAAAGGCCCTATGTCACACTCCAAGCAAATAATGTGAATGTGATAAGGTTTGAAGGCAACTGACTGAAACATGTTATTTACCTCCACAGACGAGCCAAACATTCTGCACAGGATATGTGGATTGTTTTCAGGACAATGTTCATAATGGTCTGGACTCCCTCGGGCTCCTCACCGTAGTTTAATACATTACTTTAATGCTATTCCGAGTAAAAACTATGCGGAAGTATATGCCTTGTAACTTAAAATATAGTTTAGTAACCAAACAAACCCAACCGTCAAAGATATTCAGTAAGCACAAAGTTTGACACTCATTGCTTTGAAGGTGCTGTAATATATAGCACTGTTGGGAGATGTCTGCCTTTTGTTGACTCATTCATGTTTAAATTCGCACTTCCTTTAGACTGTGACAGAATACTGGGTTTTTGCTTTAAATCTTCGAAGCTATGAATTGGACATGCACCACTGACTCTTCGTTTACTTAGAGGTCCACTTGTGATTGATTGAGGTGGTAAGGAGTAGACAGAGGCATGAAGAATTCATTTTCGCCTGATTGTATAATTTCTACTGATTAATTGTGGATTTGTATAGGTTGTTCACACTGATAAGCAGCTACATCAGAGCACTTCACTGGGGGTACATATTACAAATCTTCTGCCTTCCCCACAATAGCAGGTGACCGATAATCTGAAAGAAGTGGATTTTTGCCATCAGAGAAGTTGTCTTTCATGCAGAGGGTGGTAGGCATAGAGCTCCAAATGTCAGATGCTTAAGAAAGTAGGGATCTCCAACGAAACTGCTTGAGCTTATGTAGTTGGATGATGATGAAGGCCAACCTTGGGGAGTCTGTTGCCCAAACAAGTGCTTACAATATAAGGAGAGCAGAGATGAGGGAAGGGGTTATAGAGTGATGTCTGCATCAGAATGTTCCGTGAAATGGCTTCAAAACGTGTGTACGTCGTCAGGCAATACATATTACTGGACTACACAAACTATTATGAGGCAACCCTGTGGCCCTGGGAACCTGGGCTATTAAATGCAAGAAAAAGATACTGGTTCCCTTCGGGAGAGGTTTAAAGCCTAAACATCCTAGGCCTAGTGTTTATGATACAGGAACCTAAAATTAGAATCAGACAATTATTTTTATTCAGTATATCATATCACATACCAGGTTCTCCAAACGACGCAGTGAAAGTGAAAAGTGACATCAGTGAAAATGTGGTGTCATGGTGCTGTACACCAATATATATACACATTTGTCTCCAGGGCTGATAAAGTTAAAGAAGTTAAAGATTTTTAGTAAAATTTAAAATTAGAGTACAATACAAAACTCACGTTAAATCTTATCAGTCCACTAGTTCATATGTTGATGATTCAACCCTATTTCAAGTGATCTATGAAGGTCATCATCAGGACAAAATAGCAATGGTAGAAACCAGTATAAAAGGGGAAAACCCGCAAGAAGAATAGAATGAATCAGGCCATTAATGTAGAGTTAATAGGCAATGAAAGTCAGATTACGCCCCAAGGCTGAAATCAGCACCTTCCAAAGGCCATTGCACTCCTGCTAGGGTTGAAACTCAGACATACAAACTAGCAGATAAGGGAGACGGCCTGAAAACACAAGTACTCCTCTTGAGTGCTCGAAAGCATAGAAAAAAATAGCTCAGAAAACGGGGAGCAATGTAAGGAGACATGTACTTGGTCCATGCGCTATGGAAGGGCCGAACAAAGGAAGAAGGCATGATGCCCGCGTGCCATGACGAATGGCACCAAAGAAAATGATAGCGACACTGAAGTTTACCAATGGTAGAGATGGGTGGGCTGTAAGACCACAGATAGAACACACCATGTCTCTTCGAGACAGCACATGCACTGTCTAGCCGAGACCTAAAAATGAGGGAGGGTCAGCTCAATGTACAATCACATATGACCGGCACTTAGTACACACTACTGTCACCAAACTACTGTGTAATACTGTGAAACACAAGAATGTCTTAGTTGTTTAGCTGGGGATTCTGCATACAGAAAAATGCCCAACAGTGTTTTTGCTAGCTAGCTTTCACTTTATTCTTTTCATAACAACATATAATAATCAAGGGCTGAAATATCTCTTAAAGGTGACTTGGACTCAAAGCAGTGTTTGATGCATTGTTACTTTTACCAGGTGATGAACTCAGAAAAGGACCACGGATGGGTCAGTGTATTAAGGAAACACAATCGCCGTTTGACTTTACTTTGCCTTTGTGGAACAAACTGTGAATTGATGATGTATAAACGTGAGCTGATTGTTCCCTCTGGATTTAGCTCCAGTGCTGTAAAAATAAATATGAAAAGTCATGAGAACTAAATTATTGTGGATGTTTGATGCTGATCTATTGTTCACATTGAACTATATTATTATGGATGTTTGATGCTGATCTATTGTTCACATTGAACTATATTATTGTGGATGTTTGATGCTGATCTATTGTTCACATTGTAGATGTTTGTCTACTGGGTTGATTGGTTTAATGTGCTGTATTTGAAGTAGCGTTTTCAATCTTGATGTCTAGATTCTCAATGTCTCATGTCACGTTTTGTATCAATAGAAGATTGGCCTACATTCCACTTTGTAGTGGCTGAGAAAAGAATACATTGGCAAGTAAAAGATTATCTCTTTTTAACGTTAATCTTAACGATACAAGTCATGGTTCTTTTATGGTTTTTATTGTTAAGCTCAACAAGAAAAGCCAAGGTTTTTTCATTTTTGCAGCAGCATGTGAACTCTTAAGCTCATTCAAAGCCTGTGCGACGAAAATAAAGAAATAGGGATAAAGACTATTAGTTGAATTTCTCCCACCTTCACCGGAGGCTACAAATTCGAACTTTTAGTGAAAAAAATGTTTTGGCTAGACCGGACTAGGGGCGTGTGAAGCAGCATTTTTTCATTCTTTATGTCTTTCACAAAAGGCCCATGGAAATATTTGCTAGTTTGCAAAAACAGCATATTATTTATTTCACCACTTCAACATATTTTTTGGACATTTTGAATAAACATGCTTTGCTAAACATGAAAACGCTCTGAATAAAAATCAACTTGCAGAATGAAAAATATTACACTATTTTCCTAGGATGGCGGATTTATATAGGTGCATTTTATATAGCTAATTAAATAAAATTGTCTGGAAATGGAGAAAACATCTTTTATTCTGAAGAAGGCAAAGGTAAACCTGGAGACTTCACAAAGTTTTCAAAAGGTGCGAACCAGAAACTTCACAAACGTTGTCATCCAAAAAAAAAAAAAAACAATTACGCACCCCATATTAAATAAAAATCACTACTTAATTGGTTAAAAAAAAAAAAAACAGGGACCAGGTTTTCTTAGCAAATTGCTGCCGGGGATGCCAAAAGCTTGGGTTACAAATACCGAGGCTGCCTAGTTTGATTGCATCTCATGCCTCTCTCTTCCATGACCATACATTTTCTTTTATCTCAATTTAGTAGGTTGTTTTCATCCCAGCTTTCTCGTTGTTCACCGTTTTCTTATCTTTCACTTCTGCTTTCTCTTTCCTGTTTCTGCGTTTCCCTCTTTTGCACTGGGTCAAACTCTAATGATGGAAAGTAAGTCAACAAATACTGAGTATCAGTCCCATACACCTGCAGGCACCTGCACAAATTAAGCATTTGGCAACATCCTCACTTTCTGTGGAATTTTGTAAATCTACACACTACAGGCTTTTTTCAAACTCCCCCTTCATGAAATGCAAAATTACATACCAAGCTCATACTGACTCTTCCATCAGAAAGTCCCCACAAGTAATTGAGGCAAAAGGACCATTTACTGCTACTCGCTGAACATCTATGTCAACCATCACTTGATCCGTGTTTCTGAGAACACTATGAGACCCAGTTTGCTTTAGCAACCCGAGAGCATAGCCTTTGTCTTGAAGCCAGATATTCAGGGTACTCTTGTCAGACACAAGGGAGTGTATCACCTACATTGTCCATTGGAAGAGCTAGTTTACAACAGTTATCTACCAAAATGTATTAAGTTGCTGTAGCTGAAGCAGCAGTATTTTGCTACCTTAGACAGTGGTAAACGGTTGCTTGCCAGTGAAACTGCAACGGTATGTGCTGCTTTTGTCTTGAAATGTAGCACTGTTTGTTGACATCTCTAAAGCAAACACCAGAACATAACACAATAACAAATACAAAGCAATGCCGCAACACAACTAAAACATAAAAGAACGCAACACAACCAAACAGTGAAAACAGAAGGCACTAGTGCATAATTTGCGGCAGTGGTTGCAAGTGGGCCTATTAGCACACATTTTTGGGGATATGCCATTATTTTTCCTCATTTGACTTTGACCCACAGCAAGAGAGAGAAAAACACAAAAGGCTAAGTGAAGGAGGAAGTGAAAGATAGAATATCAGTAACAAAGAAAGAAAGAAAGCAAAGATTAAAAAGAACTAGCAAGAGTGAGCAAAAGTGGCAGGGACTGTCTGGTGATGAATGAAAGAGGCTTCAGGTGGAATCACGACTACACATCCTTGGTATTAATAGCCCTGATCTTCGATAGCACTGGCCACAGGACTCTGAACAAAAGTTTGGACACCAGCACTTATTCTACAAGTAAAGGGCTGGAGGGCACCACTCTAATCATAGTACAACAGAACTACACAATGTAATAATTCAACATAAACAATCCTACACAGTGGCGGCTCCTCGAGGGAGTGCTGCGGGGTGGTGGGGCGGGGCGGGGGAGGGGCAGGGTGGGGGGTAGTAAACTCCGGAATAAATAAAACGAATTACATTGCCGATTTGGCGTTGCAGCGCGCACAATGTAATTCGTTTTATTTATTTATTTCTTTACTCAACTCCGTTCGGCCCAATTCCGGAGTTTACTACCTCCTGCCCCGCCCCACTGCCCCGGAGCACTCCCTGGAGGAGCGCCACTGATCCCACAACACATTGCCACCACAGCAAAATACAACAAAACAGATACACACAAACATAAACAACTCCAGAGATCGCCTTTCATGATACAGTTGTAAAGGGGGCTTGCATTAAGCACTGCCTAACTCACCACAAAGGACATCTAATATCACCAACCAAAAATGTTATCCGGCCCAAGGAATCATGTTAAGATTTTAACACTGTAATCATGATGCAAGGAACCATGCTGATATCCATGCATTTTGTGTATTTTAATATTGTGTATTAAAAGAAGAGGAGCAGTTAGACAAACCAAAAGCTGCTTGTTAATAGCTAACTATACATTGATAATACTTCAGCCGAATCAGCAGATGCTAGTTTGATAAACAGTTGCACCCAGCTCTCCTAATGCCTGTTTTCACAGTATAGCACATACAGGAATTGATAGAAGTCGGTAGATGATGTTCTAACATGCTCAAGTCTATTTCATTCCAGACATTCTTCTATATGGAAACTAGTGCAGTTTCTCATGTAATTTATGGTACTATTTGCAACACAAAGCAATCTATCAATCAAGCCGATCGATGTAGCTGTATTGCAGAGTAAAAGTAAAAGCAAGTTTTAGTCTGGCAGGTGACTTGCAAAAGGCAAAATTCAGCAATGTCCATATTGGAATCCTCACTTGGCCAAAACCGTTTGAAAAGACCAGTGACTCATGAGGAAAGTGACTCATGAATTCTAATACACATTTTGGCTGCATGAATGTAAAGCAGATGAGGCCTCAGGTCTCTTAAGTCCCCAGCAAGGCCTTTGTGTACCTTCCATTGAGACTATCTGTGCTTCTTTACTTTTGAGATAATAACATTTTTTAATAGTATTTGTTATAGAAAAGAAAGGCATGTGTGTTTAAAAATACAGACAGCAAATCCGAAGTATAAAAAGTACATATAGAAGTGTTTGTAAACATGTTGCATAAACTGGAAATCAAAACCTTGCCTGCGGGCTAACAGTAACTTCAACTGAGTGTTTAGTGTTGGCAAAATGTACTTATATATGTATGGGTATTTGTGAAGCACCAACATTTCTGGGGCGAGACAGGCCCTAAACATGGGTTGGAGTCCTGATAAAAAATTCAGGGTTATTTTCAATGAGACAGCATATAGAAATGCGGGGGAGGATGAGGGTGGAAGACCCTATTGTGTAGAGAGGTAGGGACAGATTTACTAAGCACTTGCGTTATCCTTGCACTCTGCGTGGCTGAGGAAATCCAGAGTAACACAAGGTAGCGCAAATTGCTGCCTTCCGTTACTTTGCATTCGGAAGGCGCTCCATGGGTGAAACATCGGCGTGTATTATAAAAAAGTGCCACTAGTGTCGACCATTAACCAATCCACTCACCCCGATACGGCCCCAAATAATATAAAACATAATGCGCTGTGACACCCCTATACCAAAAGAGTGATACTAACAAAACATGTTGAAAACCAAAATCATAAACGCACTGTGTATCTACTGTGCCATTTTACCTTCAGATCAAGACGTGCCTTCGCTCCCAAACACCGAAGTGAAAATGCTGATTAAACCAACGTGCAACCCTCAACCGTATTTAAATCATACCACCTGATTCGACCAAAAACACGTGACTACTACCCTCACGAAACTAGAAGAAATACTATATAAACATTGTGCTCCCTAAACCAACACTTAATAAAATGTTTCTCGACTCCCCTACTTAATTAGTGCAATGGATAAACCATGAGAAGTTGCTCTTCTCAAATATACATGTAAATGCCCCACATAAACAGTGATTCAATTAGTAAATCCCAAAACATTATATGCTTATATAAAAATGTGAATGCATGAGAGTTAACCGGAGAGTTGAATGATACAGCAGATGTACAGATGTAACAGTGTCTTTAAACATTGTCCGATCAGTGAATATTGGTTTCTCCTAGTCATGTCAAGTCAGTTGAAGCACCAACACGGAACCTGTTGATTTCTTTAATACGTCGATACTGCATCAGAAAGGTGAACCTCCTGTATTGTAATCTCCTTTACTTGTTCACTTTTTATGCAATCTGAATTGTTCTGAGGGTGCAAACTAACCAATACCTAACTAACCTAATACTAACCAATGTCTGATATTTTTTAAAAATTCCCCATCTGCATGAGGATTATATTAGAGGGTTTTACTTTGACAATAGCAGGATAACGTATTCTACAATGAGCATTTACACATGATTTGTTTCATCGCAGTTACCCCTGAGGAAGGGCAAAGATTGCCCGAAATGCATTGGGTTAGAACACTGACGTCGTGCTTTGTGGAACGGTGAATCTCCATGTACTTTGAAAAAGCCTGGATGGGCATGTGTTGCACTTTTTGGCAAAACGCTATATATGTAAAAGTTTGGATTGAAGAAGGATTACGGACTGTACATGATGAAAATAAATGGAATAACAGAGCGGAGAAATTGTTTGAATGTATTCATTTGCGCATTTGGCTGTGCATCCTGCGCTGGAACCTGACGAGGCTCCAGTTCATTTGCAATATTACTTCACGCGCATGGACGGAACTTGCTGAGGATAGCACGTTGTAACGGACAAAATAAACCTTCAAGCACAAACCAAATTAGATTAACTTGGTGTACATTCTACAACTTTTGTTGAATGTAAAATTAAACTTTTGCCAGGCCTAACCCTTCCTTTTTACCTTTTAATACTTATAAGTCACCTGTAAGGATATACCCTAAAGTCTCATATTGCAGGGTGCATTGTATTTAACAAGTAGGAAGTGCGCACTTAAGTTTTGCATGTCATGACAAGGAAAAACTCTTCAAGTTGTTTTTTCACTGTTGTAAGGCCTATGTCTCCCATTGACTAACATTACGTTAATTATTACAATTAAAAAGTGATAACTTTGGATTGGGAGCAGATAGAGGTATACCGTTTACACTCAAATGAATTGTAATTTAAAATCCTCTTTAATGACAAAGTCCGATTTTAAGTTTTATCTCCCCTCAAACACTGATCCGCTTACTCTCCACTTCCCATTCATACCACACTTGCCACACAATTACTTTTATTCCAGTACCACAAAACTGTTTTCCGGGTCCAAAGATTTAAAGTTCTATTACATTAAAAAAACATTTACAGACTGTATGTACCCACAATGCAATATAGAGCATCTAGTTAAAAACATTTCTTAAAAATTTTAAAGAATATTATATTTTCATTATTCGGTGCTAATGATCCAATGCTTTAAAAACGACCACACAATGGACAAAGACAGGGCGAGACAAAACAAAAACTAATGCGTTTTGTATCAACAAGTTGATTCGGTAGATCTATGGTGCAAAGTCCTTAATACGTTATTTGAAATTTCTACTCCCCAATCCCAGATCACACAGATGAAGCGTTCCAAGTTACGTCATTGCGTTTCAGTGGAAAAGATCAATAGTCACCACTTTCCTCAGAACTAACAACTCAATTCTCCCATGATTACATAAAAGTAAAAACTGTAAAAAAACAACAATACATTCGAATGCTCATAAATACAAATCCAGCATTGTAACATAGCAGTGTACATACAAGTATACCAGCGAGTTATGTTAGAAAAAATACTTTTAATACATCTATAAACATTGCAACCCCTTCTTTTTAAGTGGTAGCAACAAACACCCAACACAGATCATTTTTCATGACAAGGCACGCATCTCCTTACATAAATAAAATTGTTGGGGCCACAGGCCACGCCATTATAAATGCTTATTTCCATTAATATTCACTCTTTTGCCATAGTTTCATCTTGCGCAAAGTACATCAACTCATACTAACCACATTCACCTCATGGGAGTTATCAAAATATTTGCATTGCTAGGGAGAAACCGGTCAGGACCCTTCAAGATTGTCTAAATGTTGCCTCTTCTCCTCATAATACACTATCAGAAAACTCTGCATTCAACTCAAAAGAGATATCCAATTATATGCGGTGCTCAATAAATACCAGCCAGGACCCCGCCGGAATTTCAAGTGCCCGCCTGTTCATTAAACAGTCAAAAGGGGGGGGGGGGTGGGGGGCCCAGTCTGAATGTTAAAAAACGATCTAAAAGAGGGAAGAGCAATTAAGTTATGGTCAACACCCTCCTTTCAATATGTCATAAGACTATTCATGTAACTAGAGACTCTGCCCGTCCTCGAGCATCTCTTCCACTTCCTCATTACATGAGAACACCGGCTCATGCTTTCAATTCTGAATCACATAACTTAATTAATTTTGGTCTGCAACTTTGTGCCCCTAATTCACCATCGGGGGTTCACCCTCTTTGATACAAGCAGTCTGGAATAGGCAGAAAAGGCAATTAAATCTCTTAATCCCTATTGGTTCAATCATTGCAGAGTGTAACAAATTATTTCTCACCCTTTTTGAATTTAAACAATGCACTATGTCGTCCACGATCTTTGTGGGAAAAGGTGGAGTTTTTAAAAAAAAGTTTTTAAAAAGTGCCTTAAGCACCTTATTTCCAGTTGCAGCGCAGCTTAAGCGTTGGTTGTTTTCCACACCAAATGAAGCCATCACTGGCTTATAGAGAAAAGGATATCACATTTAAATTGATGCAGAGAGAAAAAAATCTTCCTTCTAAAAACATGCATATATGACAAGAAGCGGTCAAGAAGGTCGCCAACTCACTACTGTTGCTCATGTTATCATAATTTAAACAGCGGGACTGTTCACCACATGAAGTGAAAGCCCTCTTGAGTACATGGAACACATCTTAACGGGTGTAGAGTCACTTAAAGTAACAGCTTTCCCCGTATCAGAACCGCAAAAGAGTCATTGCGCCTTGACTCTCTATTCATCAGTACCCACTCAGGCGCTCCCTCCTTAACTGGGGAGTCCATGAAAAACGAACGCCCCCTACGGTGCCCATGTTGCCCTCTGATATATACAACATATTTCCAAAGTGCACAGAGTCTGCCTGCATGGCTTACCTTCTCCGAGTTCAACCCCGTACTTAAATCAGGTCGCAAATTAGTTTGAAAGACGTCGTCATGCACTAAGAGTGTTGTATAAATACTGCTTACTGGCTCTCCAAAATCACATGCACCCCATCACCTGACCTGCATTGTGGATATTCCCATACAAAACCCCGACTGCATCAGTTGCAGAATTACCTGGAGACTAACCACATATTCCATTCAATGAGAAGAACTCTGAAGAAAATGTTTGCCAGAGAATATAAACGAGCCAAAATGTAATTAGCAGGGTTTTTGGGGGTTTTGTATTTTGAAAAAATTTCATTTCCTTGGGGCAGTCACAGCTTTCCAGGTGTAATCCAGTGAACGTACTGTGAATTCAATTTTTTGTATTTATATTTCCCCTGTGGAGCATTGTGCATACGGGAGCTTATCGAATTGTTGAACGTCTTGCAATGGCACAATATTCTTCCCCCAGAGAGACATGTTTTACCCAGAAAAAACACCTTCATCTACACCGAAGACATTTGGGGGTTCACTATTTTCCTTCACTCTTTGGAAATAGACTTACTCCTGCCCTTCAAGTCAGAGGTTGAAGCAGGTGTGAGAATGTACTTCTTCTTCCATATATGGATGCATTTGTATCATTAAAATAACTAATGATAACACCTGCTATTGACACAAAAACAGTTAGCTATTATACTTCACATATTGCAAACATATATATTGTGGAAAAGAACTATGGCAAAACCATGATTGTAAATTCATGTTACAAAAATGTAGGACTTGGTTGGAAATAAAATTCAGACAATCAATTTCCCATGGGAGTAATGGGATTGACCGCAGTCTTCAAAATGAAATTTATAGAGAGTGGTTTAAAGTTTAGCTTAAATGCTGTTTGAAGATGTCCCAGGGTTGCATTACAGGATAGGAGTGTGGTGCACAAATGCAATATGCTACTGGCTGGGGTGCAGTAGCCAAGTTAGTGCATTACAGAATGAACCAAATGGTCAGGTATGAGATGTCAAAATCATACAGCGTCTGGGAATGGTAGGCATTTCCTAGTGGGTGATCCCTGCTGCTGCGAATGTTAACTTTTGCAAATGAAAAAACCTACTCAAGTAAAAAGTGCAAAAGTGTATGCTGAATAACACATGGATTAAGAATTTAAAAAATGCAGAAGGTAATCATACTTGGGTAATATAAGCATATAAAAGAAACAATAATGTGCTGATTTAAGCTTGTCTAACTGTTGATGTCATATTAACAGAGATTTATATATTAACATTGAAAGGCCTATTTTTTACATTGAGCTATTGTTTTGCACAAGATGTTTTCCTCTCTACTGCAGATGCTGTAGCTTTCCAGACATCGTCTGTTAGTTAGTTAATCGACATTTTGTTTTGTATAGTGAGGTTCTCACTAGGAGAATAGGAGACAACAGGAAGGATGATGCATGGGAAGAGCTATCTCAACTGCAAAATGTGAATGTAGTATCTTTTCAAGGACGTGTCTGTGCCTCATTGTGAAGACGTGAGAAACTGGGGAGTTTACCTACTCCCAAGGATTTCTTGAAATCCTCTTGGATGCTGTAAACGAAGAAAGTGATACGTTTCCATTTCTTGAGACTATATCTCTCTTTATGAGAGATTACTTTGAGCCCATTCCCTGTTTTATTAGATGTCTGCTGATTTGTGGCTGAAAATACTTTCTAGCTAATTAATTTTCTTATAGCTTGAAGTGCAAAGGCTTTATGCTTATGCATTTATTCTCTCATCAAAACTCCATTGGGTTTCTGAACTGACTCCTAGTTCTATTCCATTCTAATGTAATTTAGATGAGGGAAATTCCGTTATGAAACCCACTTGCTGTATTATTACAAAACCTTAACTGTTATACATACCAATATTGCATTTTTCCTTATATTGAAATATCGATTACTGGACTATATTAATTTCTAATGTTGATGCTTAAAACCTATTGAATAAATGACAAAATCATAGGAATTGTTTGATAAAATCACACAATTTCTCTTTATTGACTGTAATAAAGTTTTTAAATAATTTTATAATTTATATGGGTTTGATGTAGACGATTTCTCCTTTTAACTTCTCCTTGTCGACAAACAAAGGTCTATGGCAGGGGATATTTAATGATTACACCCAAAGATTAAGATCTAGAAAACCCTACTCCGTCATCGCTCACTAGCACATAAATGAGAGAAACCTTTTTTTGATTTCAGGCGGCCAGATTACCAAAGCATGTGCTTGGGCAACCTATTTGAAATTAATTAAACCCTGATTAGGAACTACTAATGATACCTGTTTTGTACGTGGCCACTGGTATTCCAATCAACAGATAAGTGAATACAACTCAGCCTGTCTTCAGCAGTGTGCATTGTTACTTTAGTTATTAAAATATTTTGTTTGAGTCTAGGATAACAGGCCTCTCAGATAACTTCTCTTTGTTAATATTTCCTATCACTTTCATATTCTATACTTTACCCCCAATAAAAACCTGATTTATTAATAACACTGTATTGTTTAAGAAGCCTTAAGATCATTTTGCTTAATAACTCAACCACTTTAGTTTTTCTCAAATTATTTTATTAATGTTTTCTTCTATCACACATTTGCCATTTGTCTCAAATATGTTAATGGCTGTCAATCTTAAGGAATATTGGAGCTAGTCATGCGAGTGGAATGGATCGCCAGAACCATATCATAAAAACTTTATTTTGGTCTCAAGACCATAAAAGTGCGAATACAATACAGTTCATACAAAAACTAAAAACACAAACACGGTACAATAATATCCAAGTGTAAAAGGTATCAATCAATCCATGATCTAAAATTCATTTGATAATAAATTAATACTTTTAAGCACAATGTAGACCAGAGCAACAAAAACCTGTGCCTCCTCCAAGATGGACATCATGGTCCACTATGTTGTCTTTGGTCATACAATGCACTACACTCAAGACTTTTTATGGTACTCGCATTAAGTTTAAGAATAGGGAACCTATTTAAAAAACAAGAACTTGAAAATTAAAATATGCATCAAACTTGCGCTTTCATTAAATTCCTTCTGATTGCTCACATACAGCCCAAAAACTTCGCAACTGAGCAGGCAATCGCCGGGCTGGAATCTGATTTAAGGATGCGGAAAGCTTCACCACTAATGCGTGTCCCCAATAGCTTACAAATCGGTTTAAGCCATTTAGCTCTTAGACATGAGTACATTGGACTAACAAAGAATACACGGGCGATTGACTCTGTAGCAGAAGGGCAGTGGGGGCACAATGGGGAAAGTGTAGAAGGCTTCTGCCAAGAACACCTAAAAGAGTTCAGAGTGAGTGAGCCAAACCGGAACTGCATAAAAGGTTTCCTGTTCTGGGGTATCATAATAGTATCTAAATATTGTTCGTATGTACTGGTAAATTTAAATTCCATGAACTCCTTGTTTAAATGCCCCCAGGTAGAGTTGGAAAGTGTGGCCTGCATTACCCAATCCCAGTACTGCTTCTTAACTAAATCCTTGCTGGGGAGTAATGTTGGTTCCTTTATATCCCAATAGCCCTCAAGCCCTATTGCAGAGAGCAGGGATTTTACCTTGCAAATCCAACCTATCTTCTTAAAGCGATCAAGTTCGCTAACTTCCATAAAGGCAGCAGCATACAGAAACAACTCTGGAGTGGACCTGATGCATAACCAAAATAGTAAGGGGCGTAGCTTAGCTTCAAAGCCCCAAAGTTCAGTTCCATAAAGAGCTGAGCCTACTGCTATACAATCGTAAATCTGAAGTGGGGCAGTCACAGGTTTGCTGAAGGAAGTGCTTTGTTTTTTTATCAAGGCCCCTGCTATTTGCCTATGCCTGAGGGACAGCTTGGCTATGTGCGGCTTCAAAGACAAATCTTCCGAGAGGGTGATAACCAGATATTCAAAGGTACTCACCCTTTCAAGTGAAACCCCTCCTAGTGAAAGTTTACTTCTAAAAGATTTATGGGGGTTGATCAATAGAAGCTTCGTCTTTGCAGTGTTAACCTCTAGTCCTCGAGAAATGCAGAAGGCTTTGAAGCGATTTAATAGCAGCTGAAGTCCCCCAGGGGTTTTAGATACTAACAGGGTATCATCAGCGAATAATAATGTTACCACTTTTGCCCCCCCCTTCCCCCAGAGTAGGGGCGTCTGCTGGGACTTCAGAAAGAAACTGGACAATGCCATTCACATAGAGGGAGAAGAGTGTAAGTGCCAGTACACAACCCTGGCGAACTCCCCTATTGACTTTTATTGGGTCGGTTTGTTGGCCTTGGAAGCCCCATCAGGCCCTCGCAAAGTTATCCTCATGTAAGCGAATAATTAATGATAGAATCTCCATAGAGAGACCCATGTCTTTTAAGACCTTCCAGAGCTTATTTCTTTGGACGAGATCAAAGGCGGTCTTTAGATCTATAAAGGCTACATAAAGGCTCTCCCGACCAATAGCCACAGTCTTCCACGACAAAGGAAGAAAACGAAAGACCTGGTCAATGGTGCTTGTTTTTTGTCTAAAGCCTGCTTGATAGGGAGTCAGAATGATATGCTCGCTAATCTAGTCCTGTAACTTTTGCAAGGACTGCACGATCAAACACCTTTTGGGCACAATCTATAAGGTTGATGGGTCTATAGTTGCCAGGTGATGATCTATCACCTTTCTTGTACACAGGAATCACCTTGGCTCCCTTCCATGAATTGGGTATTGGAGCTCCCTCAGCTATCTTCTTGGATAGGGCCAAGATGTAATTTGTCCAGTTCTCACTATTGTGTACAAATACATCACCCGGAATGCCATTGGGTCCAGGTGCTTTAGCCTTCACAATTGATTTATTACAGGACTTGATATTATTTTTAGAGAAGTCTTTAGCTGTAACCTAATTGAAATCAAGGAGAGTGTCTTGGAGGGCTGACGCCCGCGGGCCCGAATATAATAGAGCAAAGTGGTTGTACGTGCTGAGATGGAAATATTACTAAACGAAGGTGGTGGTCTGTTGGTGTCCCCTCTAGTTACAAGAAGCCAGAATTTCTGTGAATCTTTCCTGGTGCAGGCCTCCCCAATCAGTCTCCATCTATTGTCATCCTAATCCCTTTTTGCTCTCACCTGGGCTAACTTGTACGACCTCCTCAATTCTCCCACTATGGCCAGATTCTTTACTCTAATTGCCTGGGTCAATTAGCGTCTGAGAACTCTACACTCATGATTAAACCAGGCAAACTGAGAACTGGGGGAAGGATCTGGGTTAGGTGGGCGCAAGGGTTCAACAAAATAGGTGGCCAACTGATCAAAGAGGCGAGAATGAAAGACCAAGATCTCTTCCAACCCTCCTTGGTGGTTTGATAGACTTTGAATCTCTGCTGTTTCTAATAGATTGTGCTTAATTAATTCGAGCTTGTCTACGTCCATAGCTATCTGAGGCCATTTAAGACGATGATTATTATTTGCTGGAACTAGCTCCCTTGAGGATATTACAAGTTTTGGAGAACTAAATGAACCCCCCCCAGAGGGAGCCCAGACTAAGGTGGAGGGGATCATTATTATTATTATTGTAGTTTATAGAGCGCACGGCTACCTCCAACGGAAGTGTCCCGGCGCTAGCAGCAAGTACGTAGGGGGCGTGAGTTTAGGGACTGGACAGGGTTCTAAATTTGGCTGAAAAGCCAGGTTTTTAAGGCCTTCCTGAACAGGAGTTCTGACTTCGCCTTCCGTAAGTGATCCGGCATGGAATTCCACAGAGAGGCTGTTTTCACAGAGAAGGCACAACCCCAATCCTGGCTTTTTTAAAGCGTGGAATCACAAGTAAATCCTGGTCGTTTGACCTCAGAGATCTGGTCTGGTGATATCTCCGGAGTCTATGCTTCAAGTATTGGGGACCACAATCTTTGGTAGTTCTAAAGGCCAATGTCAGTGCCTTAAACTCTATCCTTCTCTTAACCGGCAGCCAGTGAAGGCTCCGCAGGTGGGGAGAAATGTGATGGCGGAGTGGTACGTTTCTGATCAGCCTAGCTGCCGCGTTTTGTATAATCTGTAGTTTCCTGATTAGATAATCTGGGAGCCCCAAGTAAAGACTGTTCGCATAGTCAAGCTGGGATGTGACCAATGCGTGAACCACATTTTTTCTGCAGTCCATTGGCAGAAAATGCAGAAATCTCCGCAAGGATTTCAGTTTCCAGAAACAAGCAGAAGAGACTTGGCAAATCTGGGCGCGTCCTGATAGGCTGGAGTCAAATTTGAACCCCAAGTTCCTAGCTGAGCTCACCGGGAGAGGAGGGGGGTTGAGCTCTACTGGCCACCAGAGTTCCGACTGTGGGGGAGAGAATTGATTGAAGAACAGGACCTCTGTTTTTTCGGTATTCAGCTTCATACAGCTGTCTGTCATCCAAGACGAAATTTTATGCAGACACTGCTTGAAGCTCATGAACGCTGCCTCAGTGTGTTCTTTGAATGAGAACACCAGCTGAGTATCGTCAGCATACGAGACAACCTTCACCCCACATTGTTTAATTATCAAAGCAAGGGGGGCTAGGTATACATTAAAAAGAGTGGGGCTCAAAGCCGAGCCCTGTGGGACTCCACAGCCAAGGGGGCTAGGGGAGGAGACAAAAGGGCGAAGGAACACGTTTTGAGACCGGCCCTCAAGAAAGGAGCGGAACCAGTTTAGAGTAGTTCCCGTCACACCCAAAAGCTCAAGTCTCTCTAAGAGGGTTTGGTGTGACACAGTGACAAGTCCAACAGCACTAACATCGCGCAGCTGCCCTGGTCTACCGTTTCCCGTATGGTTTCTGCCACTTCGAGAAGAGCTGTCTCCGTGCTGTACCCTACCCTAAAGCCCGACTGGGAGTCATGGAGAAGATGGTTATTCTCCAAGAACTCTGTCAACTGCTTCTGAACTTCTTTCTCCAGCACTTTGGCTGGTGCCGGGAGGAGAGAGATAGGCCTAAAATTCTTTAGATCTGAGGGGTCCGCATCTTCTTTCTTAAGAATTGGCTGGACATACGCCGTTTTCCACGGCATTGGATAAATGCCCAAACTCAGGGAAGTGTTCCAGATAGAGTTTAATAGGGGGTTGAGCCATGGGGCTAACAATTTGAAAAACCTGGCTGGGCAGGGATCGGTCGGAGAGCCCGATTTGATTTTGCTCAGTTCCACTAGAGAAGTCTCTATACAAAAAGGGCGAAATTCCGACCATATGCCAGAATGATGGGGATTATCGACTGCTGTAGCTGGCATTGGTGTAGTCCCAGTCGAGGGAAACGAAGAGTAGATCGTCTGAATCTTGTCATGGAAGAAGCTAGATAATTCTTCACATAAGGAGGCTGAGGAGGGGATTATACTCTTCAAGGCTTGTTGCTTCATAAAGCCCTGGACAATCTTAAATACTTCTTTCGTCGAATTGTCAGAGGTTTTGATGGTTGATCTCGATGGTAAAACCCTCTGCCAAATCGATCAGACTAGGCCATAGCCTTTGATCCAAGAGAAAATAATCTGTACAGCTTATATTATTGTTCCTATTAAAAGTATTTGCACCTGTTAGATATGGGGGTCTCTAGTTGGCAGAGGTAGGTACTTTTGTCCAAATAGGGACCCTTGCTTCTAGTCAGGGTAAGGGGGATACACTTCTAAAATAACCCCTGCTCACCGCCTTGGTAGCTTGGCACGAGCAGACAGGCTTATCTCAGAGGCAGTGTGTAAAGCATTTGTGTACACATACAGTAATGCAGTGAAAACACTACAAATGGACACCACACCAGTTTAGAAAAATAGGTAAACTTTATCTAAACCAAAACAAGACCAAACGACAAAAATCCACAATACAGTAATAAAAATAAGACTTTCAGTTCAAAGCAAATTGCAGATGCAACATTTTTCACACAAAGTACCTGGGATGCGTCACGCAAACAAACAAAACAGCCGCAGGGAAGGTGAAGCGTTGGTTCCTTACACTCGGGGAAGGTGATGCGTCGGTCCCTTGCTCCGGGGGAGGTGATGCGTCAGTTCCTTACTGCTGTGCAGGGGAGGTGATGCATCAGTTCCTTACCGGAGAGGAGGTGATGCGTCTCTTTCTTACTGCGTGGGGAGGTGATGCATCCGTTTCTTACTGCGTCCCCCAATGATGCAACAAACTTGGCGCCTCGATGCGATGCGAACATCTGGGAGGATGCGTGGATTCTTCCAGCTCACAGCAGAAAACATTCTCTAGAGGTCCAAAACAACAGCAGGTACCACTTTGCAGGTCATAACTCCCAGCAAGGAAGTTCAGGGGAGCTGGTAGTGACGTCTTTGTCTCCCTGAGACTTCAGAACAGGAGGCAAGCTCAGTTTTAAGCCCTTGGAGATCTTCCTCAAGCAGGGGACACAGCAAACAGCAAAGTCCTTTTCTCCTTTCCTTGGCAGCAAGTTGCCACTGCAGGCCAACCCCAGACAGCAAACAGCACAGGGGCAGTATTCCTCCTCAGCTTATCCGGCTCTTCTCCTTGGCAAAGGTCCCTCTTGATTTCCCAGAAGTGATCTAAAAGACTGGGGTCTGGGCCCCTCTTTTTATGCACCAAAATCCTTCGTTCTCTGAAGGCAGAGAGTGTCTGTACCCAGCCAAAACCAGTTCTGTGGGGCACTTTGCAAGTGTACAACAACCTCCATTGTCAGTGTGAGCCCTGGCTCCAGACACACCACAGGGGGGCGGAGCCGTCATTGTGGAAGGCAGGCACAGCCCTATTCAGGTGAAGGCGTTACTCCTCCCACCACTCCAAATGCAGACCAGGCCTATTCAGCCCAGCCCTGACTCATCAGACTTCTGAAGCCACTGCCTCTCTCCAGCCCCTGTCATCCAAAAGCCAGACATGCAATACACAAACCTTGCAGAGGCACACTGGATGGTTAGGCAAGAAAATACCAACTTTCTAAAAGTGGTATTTTCAAACACAGAATGTAAAAATCACCCTCACTAAAAGATGCACTTTAACATTCTGAGTTCAGGCATATTAAACTTTACTTTTCTATCTTGTTCCTGAGGGTCAGTTATGTTTATAAGATGTTATAAACAAACTCCTCATTCTGGCCTATGGGAACAGATAGCCTTGCAATAGTGAAAAACGAAATTGGCAGTATTTCACTATCAGGACATGCCACACACATCAGGGCATGTCCTACCTTTCACATACAATGCACCCTGCCCACAGGGGTACCTTGGGCCTACCTTAGGGGTGACTAATATGTAGAAAAGGGAAGGTTCAGGGACTGGCAAGTGTGTGCACTTGCCAAGTCGACATGGCAGTCCCAGACTGCACACAGGCTCTGCAATGGCAGGCCTGAGTCACATTTTACAAGCTGCTGCTGTGGGTGGCACAATCACTGCTGCAAGCCCACCAGCAGCATTTGATTTACAGGCTCTGGGCACACATAGTGCACTGTACTAGGGTCTGACAAGTAAATCAAATAAGCCACTCATGGAATCACTAATTCATAACAATAATTTACAAAGGGAGCACTTGCACTTTAGCACTGAACAGCAGTGGCAAAGTGCCCAAAGCATCTAGACCAGTCCAACACACAGCAAAACTCAGGAGGTAAAGGCAAAAAATGGAAGGGAGACCCACGCCAATGGTGCCAGGTCTAACAGTACCCATTTTGTCCGAGGTAGTACGGCCATTAGCTGCCCTTAATCCAAACTCCAACTAGATGGCATTGAGCTGGAGAGCCACTTAGGACCATTTTTTAATAGGAGGTAGGGGACCTGCCAGATCTCGTCGACTACCCTTATTTCACAAATATCCTCCTTCTCCAGTGGTTCGAAAGTAGCTTTTAAATCGCCAGCTACAATCAAGGGTGACGGTGTGGTCCTATCTGCCAAGAGCACTTCTAGCTCTTGTATCGTAGTAGACCTCCTTCCCGTCCTAGTTCCTCTAGCATAGACATTGTAGATGTCCAAAGGGGCACCATTCTGGCCTTTGATGTGGATAGCTAGAATATCTGGAATGCTAGACGGGAGCTCTCGGATTGTACAATTGAGTGCAATTCTTACCCAAATTAATAATCCCCCCGCAGGGCGGCTGGGTTTACTAGAGCACCCTAGTTGATAGAATGTTACAAACCCTGGAATGTAAATAGGAGAGGTGCTCCAGCTCTCCTGAAGTATACATCTATCAAAGGTTTCAAAGTATTAAAACCAATGTTGGAGGGCCATTTTCGACTTCACCCAGGCCACATTCCAAGACACTAGTCAGAGCATATTAGACTCTGACTCGACCAGGCTATTTATAAGATTTGCTCGTGGCTCAACTATAGGACTTGCTGCCTGCATGTAAGGCTCTAATTGGTTTGTGGACAGTGCTCCTCTAGGCAGCCTTCCTTGGGGCAAAGGTAACTCTTTATTGTTCCAACCACCATCAGAAAAGGGAATATTATAATCCTTAACGGGTTGGGTTCTGACTATATTATTAGTCTGTGTGTTATGAAAGATGGCCCAATTGACCGGTGGTAACTTTGGAAGCAGATATGAGCCAGAGTTCTGAAGTCAATCATTAGCTGACAGATTAGAATCTAAACCCAGATCGGGGGCTGAGGAGTGGGTGACCAATGGTGAGGAAAGTTGTGGCAAGCTATACTTGAATTGGATGCTTGTGAATGAAGGAGGGCTGGATATAGCTTTGAGGGCTATCAATTTATGGGCCATCTTCTTATCAGTCAGACAAAGTTCAATACAATCAGTCTCGCCAGAACCCTTCATAGCAATAAATGCGACTCCACTTAGGTTTGCATGTAGGATACATATACTGGACGCAAGCAGACAAAGTGAATAAAATAAAAAAATGTGTTTGATCTGTGCTAAACCTTGAAAGTAGGCCTGGGCGGAAAACTATGCTACGCTCGAGTAGTTTGCGCAACTATGCGCTACGCGAATTGCACGTAGCACAGTGCAAAAATGCGTAGCGGGCATTTTTTGCTTGCTCGTGGTCCTCAACGTCAAGTTGGCGACCGCGAGCGAGCAAAATGACATCCCGGCGAGACTTTTTCCTCGTTCGCGATCAGCAACATCAAGTTGCTGATCGCGAGCGTGGAAAATAAACCTCCCGGCGAGATTCTCAACGCGGGGAGGTCAGGTTTCTCATTGCGAGTGGTCGCGTATGCTCGCGACCGCTCGCGATGAGAAACTACCAGTCCGCGTTGAGAAAACTGCCGCTTGAGTACAAATCTACTCGAGCGGCAGAAAACGACCGCTTGCACTGTGCAAGATGCCGTTTGCAATGATTGCACAGTGCGGACAAGCATCCGGCACTGTGCAATCATTGCGAACAGCATTTCCTACTGCACTACGCAGTTCGCGTAGTGCTACGCGTAGCTCGCGTAGTGCGAAGTGCACTTCACGTAGCTACGTGTAGCACTACTACGCGAACTACGCCCAGGGTTACTTGAAAGGTGGCATCTAATAGTTCCATTACCTACCTGGTTGCACCAGAATATCCACAAATGCTTAGGCCTACTGCATCATTGGTAAAACAGACATCCAGTTAAGTCATTCTAGTGGTTCTGAAGCGGAAATAGTTAGATAATAACTAAATTTGAATTTCAGGTTCAATAGATCAAGCATTAAAGTTGGTACCAATATTCCAACTGCCACGGAAATTAGTAACATATTATCATTGGAAAGGCAAAGGTTAGCATGCCAGGTCTTTATGGTGCAAAAACAGACTCAACAACTAAGCTTGTGGAAGTGAATGATGGAATACGCTCTTGCCAGGCATGCGTACCAAAGGTACAAAAACTGCATACAGGTGCTCTGACTGGAAGATTGAAAAGGAAAAGCATTAGACAGGAAGTTCCAGGTGGTGGGTGAAAAAGGCCTATGGTGGAATCAGGCCTAGACAGGCTTGGTATTCAGCAATTCCTGTATTTGACAACACCATCAGCAGTGGCGGCTACTCTGCTATGGCGGAGGAGAGTCGCCCCACTGCTTTTTCGCAGTGCGAGAAGCAAAAACATAACATGGTAATAACTTTTAGTTATTACCATTTTATGATTTTTTTTGCCTGCGGGCCGGTGGGCGGGGCTGCTCTGCTTACGGTTGCAGCAGGGCAGGGGAGGAGTGGTTTGCCCACTCCTGAGTGCGCAATGACTGTTTGGTCAGCCCTCTAGGGCCGCCCAAACCAGTCATGTGCACTCCCCTATTCTCCATGCAGGCTGCATTGCAGCCTGAATGGAGAACATGCCCACCCTCCGACCAGGCTTAGGGGTGGGAGCCTGGCTGACTGCTTCCTGTTCCGACCTGGAGTCGGACACAGGCGAGCAGGAAAGAAGACGCGGGACCCGATGGCGGCAAGGTAAGTTTTATTTATTCTTATTTTCTTTTATGCAGCCCGCGGCCACACCACTCCCTGCGCGCTCGCCCTCCCCACCTGCGAGCCGTGTTGGCCACCCCTGACCATCAGAATTTAAAGAAAAACTTTTAGCCATTTAGTATATATAAAAAATATGGATTGCGCTGCAGAGGAGCGGTATCCTTGCCAGTGTACATTAAGAAATAAATGCATGAATATAGCCACTTTCAAGCACCAGACCTGCTTCTTTATATTTTCGCAATATGTATATTCATGAGTTTAAAATATTCCTTTGCCAACCGCAGCACCACAGTGACAATATGAATAATTCTTTGATCCTTACCGAAGCCCTCTTTTGTCTGGTAAATTTCTCATCCTCTTAGATTATCAATTGCCTGGCTAGGACCTTAAAGAAAGTGTTGATTTCTAATTTTTGTTTGTATGTATGTATTGGCATTTGCAAAGTATAAACCTAGCTTGAGAGCACTGAATAGGGGTATGGTCTTGACAAGATGTGTCTTCAGATTTTTTCTGGAGTAGGACATTTTGGAGCTGATCTGATGATGATAGGGATTATGTTCCAGATCCTAGGTCATGGCAAGAAACAAATAATAACTCCCAAGACTGATAGTGCAGTTCTGTACTTAAAACATGGTAACATTGGCTTATCCACAATGGACATATTTAATTTACTCATAAGTCCATAGTGAAGTGCACTATTTGTGCCAATGGTCTGTAAACTAAATGTTACTAGTGGGCCTGCAGCACTGACTGTGCCTCCCGCCCTTAAAACATAGCTCAGGCCTGCCATTGCCACCCAAGAGTCTGGTGTCTGATTTTGTGGTGGGAGACAACATAGACAGATGGTTTGAGGTCTATGAAGTTGCAATCCAAATGAACAAAGTCCCTGAGGCAGATTGGGAGCTAGTCTTTGAAGGCATGTCCCTAGTGAGGGGAGGGACACTACTGGCCCTAGAAGGGAGTGGCAGGATGAGGAACCCCCCATGAAGGAGGCCCTAATCAGAACGTTTGGTCAGACCTCAGAGAAATATAGGCAGAATTTCAGGGATAGTCAGTAGATTTCCCAACAGTTCTGGGTGGATTGTGTGGATTCATTTTGCAAGGTACTGGATGGTTGGGTGAAGGGCAGTGAGATAAACGATTATCAGGGGCTGTATAATTTGTTTGTAACAGAGCATATGTTCAGTCTTTGCTTTCCAGATCTGATCCAACACCTTGCTGATAGTAAGCTTATGGACTCCTGAGAGCTTGCTAAGGAGGCAGGCTGCTGGGTTAGCGCTAGGGTCCACAGGAAGGTATCTAGGAGTGACCACAAGAGGGGGTGGTTCAGGCTCCCCCAACAACAGTGGGAGGGAGGTCAAGGGAGACACAGACAGGTACTAGGGGAAGGGCGGAGGAAAGGGTCCCCAAGTCCCTTCTGAGAAACGAGGAGGAGGTTCTGGTGAGCTGTGGCCCAGGGTACCCCATTTCCAACCCGCTGCTTTGAGTGTTCCCAGCTAGGAAACAAGCAGAGGAACCCTGTCTGTCCTAAGAAACCACCACTGACGGTACTTCTACAGGGGTAGCATTAGGGGTCAGTAGTCCCCAGGTCAGGTCATAGACCATGCTGTTCTCCCTTAGTTGGGAGGTGGACTCAGAGATTGAGTTGGTGATCCCTGAGGGTGGGAGTAGTGACTTCCACCAGGTAACAGTGGCGGGTGTCCCAGTCACTTCTCTGAGGGACACCTGGGCTAGCCAGACCATGGTTGTGGAAAGGCTAGTTTCCTCAGAGCAGTATACCAGCCAGGTGTGGAGGGTAACTTCAGCCCATGGCAGGACATCTTCCACCCTATGGCCTGGGTATCCCTAAAATGGGGTGGGGAGGTCACCCAGAGGAGGGTCATAGTTACTCCCCATATGCATAGACTGCATTCTGGGAAATGAGTTGCCCCGTGTCAGGGGAACTGGGAGGAGCAGCCGCCACAGGCACCCTAACAGTTCAGTTTTTTTAGGGTACCACTTCCAAGCAGAGGGTATTGGACCCCAGAGAGAATAACAGGGTGAGGGAGAGCCCACCCCTGTCTTCTGTTCAGCCTCAGGGTACAGTCCCTGGGCTGAGTGAACTGTCTCAGGATACTATTCTTGAATTGGTGGGGGGTGAATTGGAAAGGGTGCAAGGCACATGGGGCTACTGCCCCCACTCTGAGAAACCAAAGATGGCCTGGGGACTGGCTCTTAACACTGATGGCTGTCAGTGGCCTCTGTTGGTTGTTGTCCTTGTGGTTAGAGTTTTCCCTGGGTTGGGAACAGAAGTCAGATCGAAGGGGTGGACCGGGCCAAATCACACTGTTGCCCCTGGTAGTAATATTTGCCTCCTGGAGTTCGTTTGTGAGCGAAGTATGGTTAGGTACCGCACAGATGGAGTCAGTTCAGTGGGCCCTGAGAGTATAGACAGAGGGATACAACTGGGTTCAGTGACAGCTGGGCTTTGTGCATTCCCTCTAGACAGCCACACAAAGAGAGCTGGGATGTGACATTTGCAACCTGATGCCCAATTACCAGGCTCATGGGCCTTCCCGATGTAGATTGGTAGGGAGGAGCTGATACCTGCGCCTGAATAGGGCTGTGCTTGTACCCACAAAAAGACCTGCATAACCCCTGTAGTGTGTCTGGAGCAAGGACAGGAAAGGCAGGGATCATATGATCTTCAAAAGCCTCTTTGATGTCTCTCCCACTTCAAAGGCACATTTGGGTATAATAACTGGACCCCTGACACCACCAAATCAGAACTCTACTGGAACCAAGGAAATTCTGCCTGGAAGTAGAGATGCTGTGCTGTATGAGGGAGTGCCACTTTACTGACTGCATTGCTGTGTTGGCCTGCTGCCTGCTGATTGCTATGCTGTAGAAGGGACTGCCACTTTGCTCCCTACTCTGCTGGTTTGGCCTGCTGCGTCTTGCCTGGGAGTGAGAGGGACTGGACCTGCTCTCTACATCCTTGAACCCAAGATTCTCCAAAGGCTCGTTGGCATGTATCCTGTTTTCTGAAGTCTCAGGAACACAAAAGACTTCTTGCAACTCTGCTGGTGCTGCTGGACTCTGCAATCTGTGAATCCTATCCTTGCCTGAGGTGCCCCCTCCAGTGCTGGGCCTCAGACGTGGGTTCTGCTGCTGTTGTCTTAAAAAAATCGACCCTGTAGTCCCTTTTCGCAGATCGGTACCAACGCCAATGCAATGCTATTTTGACGATGATGTGGGTTTTGACTGCGAGATTTGATGACAATGCAGCACCAATCCTTCGACACTGCCTGCGAAGCTTGACTCCGACACATTAACCCGACTGCGTGGAAAAGACTGATGCATAGTGCTCTTGATGTCGTCCGTTTGCTCCATACAAGGTACTTTTTTAGCGGACCCTGCAAATGTTCTGTTGCCGGCCTGCTCTCCATTGTGGTCGGCCTGAACCTTGGATCTGTACCGGTCCCTCGCGACCTCAAGTAACCTTTTGTACACTAGTGACTTCTAAGCACTGTTTTTGCATTTAATCTTTAAAAATTCATATTTCAAGTTTTACTAATTGGATTTTTGTTGTTTTAGTCTTGTTTAACTCAGATACATATTCTCTTTGTTTCTAAACTGGTGTGGAGTCTTTTTGTGGTGTTTTCACTGTGTGACTGTAATTTAAGAGCTGCACAGATACTTTACACATTGCCTCTGCTGCTCCATGACAAGCTATCAGAGGGTGTGCACAGGTTAATTTAGGTTGTGTATCTGACTTACCTTGACTAGGATTGTGGCTCCTGCTTGGCCAGGGTGTATTCTCTACCAACCAGGAACCTCAATTTCTAATACCACTTATAACAACTTTTCCATTTTAGCAAGTATATCACTCAATGAAATAACTAAACACTTTTGTCACTCACCTTCTCATGCATGGTTCTTTCTAACGCATTTTCAGGGCAGAACACTGCGAAGCTGGACATACACGGAATGGGAGACAAGGATTAAAAATGTAGGGAGAGCAAAAAGTATGAACAAGCAATATTAGTGCGATGGTTATGTATGGAGAACACTTGTTTACTTAGATGCTATTTCTACTCAAAAAAGAGATACAGATAGAAAACATGCTTGTGCTACTACTCAAGAAAGAGCTACAGTGACATAAAACATGCTTGGTTTAGTAATTTAGTTTACTGTGCTAATTACCTTATTATCATTAAAATATGAAACAAACTAAGAAAGTGATAGTATTCTAGTAGTTGATTTAGCCACAAAAAAGGTTTTCTAGCACAACACGTCTTACTAGTAAAGACTTAGGGCCTGTATTAGATCTTGGCGGTCCAACTGCCAGTCCAACTGCCAGGCAGTCCCAAGAACTCCGCTGAGCCTACAGTGGTCCTCCTATCATATTTAGATGTTGAGGCTGTATACAGGAGATTGCCACTGTGGTGGTCTTTCACCTGGCTCTCAGTACTCTGCCGCCGCTGAGCTGGCGATCTTGAGCCGAGCCGATTTAGATGTTCCCGATGGGCTGGCAGTCTGTGAGCGGCAGTCCCCTGATGAAGTGAGGATATGGGGGTGCACAGACATGTGAGTGGTATTTTTATTTAAAGGAAAATTACATATATGTTATGCATGAGTCCATAAGTGCATGTATGTAATGTGTATTGACCATACTTCTCACATTCTGCATTGCACAGACACAACATACACACCATTCATTGTGCACCCGCACATACCACAAACACCTACCTTCGAGTCCGTCAAACCAGGTTGTGGGTCTGTCACGGTCAAGGTGCAGCAGGACAGGGAGGACCTGGACGACGGTGCAGATGATGAAATTGTTGCTGGAACCCTGAAAATAGGTGAGTAATTACCCCTTTTCTCCCCATTCTGCGGTCCCGAAGTAGTAGGGATTCCCACCAGAATTCACTTCAAAACAGGCCATATCCAAATGTGGATGGTCGGAATCATGGCTAGACTCCCACCACTGCCTGCTGCAGCCCATGCTCAGAACCAGCGGAGTCTGCAGGACCATGGTGGTCTTCTTACTAATTGTCAGACAACATCTAAATCAGAAGGTCGGCTCACCATATAGGCGGGCGGGAAGACCACCGAAAAAGCAGCCGCTGGTCCAGTCCTGCCAAGATCTAAATCAGACCCTTAGTCACAATGTATGTAGAGAGAATACTGCTGTCAGGATTTTGTTGAAGTTACTTGCTTGTTAGAGTAGGATATGCTGGGTTACATAGATCCCTGGCATGAGTGGAGCATATGTGGGGAAATATTTTATGGAGCATTCAATTGGATACCACTAGTTTTATATTTCTCATTTGGGGATGAGCATGTGTCGAAAGCGTGATCAGCTACAAGTGTTTCTATAGAGAGCCTTGTAGATCAAGAGTGTGTTGACGGCACTTGGTTATCATTTGTACATGGTGCATGCCTGAGTGCAAAGCATGCAAGGTTTGCACATGCTTGCTAGGAACGTGTGGTGAAGTCACACATTGATTTCATTGTATGAAGGACCTCTGGTTGCTTGGACTTTATGTTGAGATCACGCTCAGAAGCTGAGCAGCTCCTCCGCTTTGGGAATCTGATTGTGTGAGTTTGATAGCATCACTGTTGTCAATAAAAATGTCATTTTTTATGGCACATTTTATGATAACAGCCTTGCAATTTGTGAGAGCATCTGTTATGTAATGGAAAGGTAGAATTTGTATTTGAGTAAACTTTATTGATTAATAAAAAATCATTGCATCGTTTCTACAGATCAATAAATCAACATTTATCAGAAGTTCAAACAATACTGACTAAATCGTGCTGACTAATCATAGTAGGCAATGTTTTATCTTTTGACAAATGTTGATTTTATTGATTTTTACATGATTATAATGATTTTTTAAAGCTGAAAATGAAATGTACTTAAAGTGCTGTTTCTTAAGTGTACTTGAAGATTTTTTGTTGAGATGTCATTTGTCATTTCAAAAGCATCCCACAAATTGGATTCACAGAGAACCAAAATGCAGTTTTTGTGGGAGCTTTGGGTTTTGACATTTTAGGCCCCCATTCCCACACTGCTTGCGTTTTGGTCAGTTCTTGAAGTGAAGCTCTGAGAGTGGTCAAGTTTTGAATGAATCAGCCATAGTATGTGACCATCCCCAAGAATCTGCGGACTCCAGGGACGCTAGTTAGGGCTGGCGCTGATTGAATGTCTCGAACCTTTGCAGGGTTGGGCATGACCCAATTCTCAGCAAAACAATATCCAAAGAATGAGATCTCCTTCTGGAGAAACACACACTTTTCACGGTGAAGAGTGAGACCATCGTCCTGCAATCTCTGAAATGTCAGCTTAGCCTATCAAGGTGTTGTTCGATGGACGGAACATGCACCAGAATGTCATCGCTGAGGTTGATTACTCCCTCAAGACCAGCCAACACACCCCTGTTGGTGTCCTGAAAAACTTCAGCTGCGCTTGACACTCTTGTTTGTATCGCCAGAGACCCACATGAGTGGAGAAGGTAGTGATGGCTCTCGACTCCGCAGCCAGCAGCAGTTGATGGTATCCTGCTCGAAGATCCGTCTTCGAGAACCATTTTGAAGCATTCACCTCTGCCACAATATCATCCACTGTCAGGGTGAGGTGGCGTTCACATCCGATGGCTAAGTTGATTAGGCGCATGTCAACGCAGATCCTGACTTCGCCAGGCTGTTTGGGCTTACGGGCTACTACGATTGGGGAGACCCATGGCGTAGGGCCCTACACCTTCTCGTTGATGTCTGCTTGCTCCAATTTTCACTGCTCCTCTTCCACATTCGGGCGCAAAGGGAATGCCACCCTGCGATGTTGCAGAGCGACCGGCTGTATTGAATCATCTATGTGAAGGTGAATGAGACGGTCCTTTAAACACTCAATGCCTTAGAATAGTGTTGAGAATTCAGCCACCAAATCATCCACACTTCCTAGATGTATGCTGAAAGCAAACGAGACAAACTGAAGTTGTTTCGCTGTCCGGCAACTCAGCAGCATCCCTGAACCATTTTGGGTGACATAGACCTTGGCATGGGTTGAGTAGGAGTCATAAGCCATCTCCATGGTGAACTCCCCAGCCAGTGGAAGCGGTGTGGATGACACATATGTGAAGACTTGTGTGCCTATGGGACACAGGACAGGCTGTATTGGGAGAGTCTTCAGGACGGACTACGCAAGAATGTTTATGGATGCTCCCGTGTCGATAAGGGCCAGGATCTGGTGGCCCGACAAGAGTACTGTGCACTTTGATATGCGCCGTTGGGGACTTTCTCCAGGCAATTTGTGAAGCAAAGGGGCCAGGACATGCCCCTCGCTTAATCAGTAGGATCAGAGACAGCCCGCCCCACAGGCACAAGCAGCTGTCAGGCCTCAATCACCTGGAGCAGCCAGAGAGGCTTCCCAGAAGCCTGCTGATGTCACCGCGTCAACTTCCGCCGAGGCACCACAATAGCGGAAGACGAGGTATGTGGCGGATGTACAGGTGGGATGGTACAACTCCCACTCATCGCCAATTTGTTGTGTCCGTGAGGCCTACGGAGGGAGGAGGGCAGTAAATGACGAGGCGGACACTGAATTCTTTGTGTTGATCTGACCACGAGGAACGCTCCTCTGGCCTTTTTATTGCCTATCCCCACACGTCATGAGATCGGTCCATCCCGCTCGTGCGTGACAGGGTGCCTAACAAACCCACCTCCCTTAATGAACTAAGTGGGATGTTCCACATCCCCAAACATAACATACCTCACAACTTGGAGATAGTGAATAGTAAAAATGTTGAGAGCTACACCTAGGTGTAGAAGTAAATATACACATGAATAAATATACATATGTATGTTTCCTGGTTGTGAATCAGGCCCTGCGAGTCCTCCAAAGAATCTGATGCTTTCCCAGAATTACAGTATTTCTCTCGGCGAGCCTGTAGGTGGCCAAGGAGCTCTGTGTGTCCCAGCGACTCTGTGAACTACTCAGACCTTGGACCATCACAAGTTATGGCAATTCTGCTGCTACAAGGCAAGTTGGCATGTCAGCTAAGAAACCCATCCCTATACATACATGCCAAAGAATATAAATGGCTCCTTCTTTCTTTTCATAAAATAAACAAAACAATTTAAGAGAAAAACGAAATTAAAACGGGGCAAATTCAGATTGTTTTGATGTTTTAAGGGTGATGCAGTTATTTTGATTATGTGTATTTTCGTTTGGAAATACATTTAGGAAAGCGTGCACTTTTAAAAAAAACCACTTATAAACGCATTCATTGTACTAAAACGTCAGGTATTATAAATAAACTTCGCAAAGGAAAAAATCGTTTTCGCTCCAATCACAAGACATCAGAAATGACTCCTAATAGACAAAGGGAATAAAAGATTTACATGTGCGCTTTAGAAGAAAAGTAACTCACATATTGCATACTTACTTGTTAAAAGGTACACGATGCAGAATTTCAACAACTGCAAGGTTCATGTTTTCATCAGCAGGCGAACGAGAATCTGAAGGAATATGAAACTTGTAACCACATTTTTCAATCAAGTGCCGGTGGAGGCATAGTCCAATTTAAACACTGCAATTGCAATAAAGGACACTAACTGGAAGACTGGAAATCCTGTCAGCTGTCCATTTCTCTGCTCTGTGGGATACTTTCCTGATATTGTAGAATGTGTTGTTAGTGAGGCCCTGCTGACCTTTGTTTTGTAGCAGAAAAGCAAAAGCAATTCAAGCTAATATTAACACTTGGAATGTTTTATTACAGCTAATCTGAGTTTATTAGATTATTATATTGCAGGAATGTACCTAAATTCCTGTAGTTAGCATGGTGATAGCCATGGGGACACAAATGTCACAGATGCGACAAAGACGACACATTAGGGTGGATTTGCTAAACAATAATCCATAGTGTGTTGAGCTAGAGAGCGAGAGCAGGGCCTAGTGATATTTACTATACATGACCTGCTGCTATAGGCGCTGGAGGTAGGGGGTGCTGACTGTGCTGCACAACCCCCACAGTAACAATGCTGGAGTTCAGAAGATGAATTAGCAATACAAATGCTTCTAAGTCAGTGGTCAAATGACAGGCAATGACTTCCGGCAAATGGCTGTTTATTCTTTTAATATGGAGATCGGTGTGTACTTTCTCTAACTGAAAAGCGAAATGATTTTGTAAAGTGAACTATGTGGCAATCTTGCAGGGGTACAGAATATGTTAGTTTTTCTAAACCCTAATAACATATGAATACCTGCAATGATCTGTACAAACATTTCAGACTATGGGCCTGAATATGACTTCGGTGGTGTGGCAGCGGGCTGCCACGCCAGCGCCCCCATGCCTCACCGCCAAAGTTGACCGCTGACCGCCTGTCAGATTAGGAGTTTTCTCCTAGCCTGGGGGGTTGTGCTTTGGTGGCCCCAGGCAGTGAGCCTTAGAAAGGCACTGCAATGGGAACGCCAATGTTGTGGATTTGGTTCCATGCAGGAACATAGGAGTGCATGCAGACAGTAGGGCACATCATGTGCCCCCCTGCATGCACCCCCCCCCCCATGCACAGAGGCACCAGGGGGCCCTGTAGGGCCCCCTTAGTTTCCTTACTGCCATCCTTTTAATGGGGGGCTCACTGACATGAAAAAGAGGGCAGTGAGGAAACTCATAATATGCTTGGCGGTGCAGCAGCTGCACCATCAGCATATAATGGCATCTGACCGCTGCGCCACTACCATGGGATCAAGGATCTTGGCAGTAGCAGCGGTCCTGTGGTGGTCCCACGCCGTAGTCGCAATATGGCAGGTGGACCACTAGTCTGGCGATCCAGGGACCGCCATCACTGGTTTGGAGGCCCCGTAGACCGCCAAACTAGTAATTAGGCCCTAAGTCAGCAGTTCAGTAAACACAAATAAAGCATAATTTTGCTATAATTCTGAAGTGTGATGGAAACAAGATTTCAAAAGGATCAAAATAAGTCCTGCATACGTATTTTCTGAAACACTATTTCCACATAATATAGTTTGTGCACTTTTTGTCAGTAAAAAACTGTGGGCCTGATTCACAAAGGGCCTCCGCACTCGTGGCGGAGGACCCACTATCATGGCGAGACCTTCATCCTGCAGTTGTCCATTAGTGTGGAGGCCCAATGTGAATCAGTCCCTGTATGTCTGAGCAAACCGAGTAACCATTTCAATTGAAAATGTGCTGCCTGTAAACAATACTGCAGTGCACTGCCATGCTTTAGTAATATATTTGCAACAATGTTCTTCAAAAAGCCCCACCAGTTACATACTACACCCTTACCACTGTCCTGCTGAAAACATATGCTACACGTGTTCTTTGTGTGATGCTTGGAATCTTCACAATCCCTATGACTTCTGTGATGTGACATTGATTGCAGCACCCCCTCTCTGAAAATTATTCCAGCACCACTACCTGCTGCTACTCTCTTTCTGTACACAAACAGGATTCGTAGTGTCACACACGCACTTTCTACCATAGTGCTGTGTTGTGTAGGATAGTTTTTATACTGAAAGGTACCCTTCCAGTACAAAATCCTATGCTAGGGCTATTTTTTATATTTCACACATTGGATGTGTGCTATACATTGCAGCACACAGTGTGTGAAAGGTAAGGAGAAATAAGCAAAAAAAATCTCTGACTATCCGCTTTCATCAAAGAGGCTTTAATTTTTGTCAAAAAGCCCAGTCTGACTTTCCATAAAGAACACAGGGGTAGCGTTGGCACGCTTATTGTGCTACTTTGAGGCCAACGTTCCAGCGCAACAAATGTTTTGCATTCGAAAGTAAATATTTTGTTATGCCTTTGAGCTGCTTTGTGTCACTTTGCTTAACTGCTGCTGCTTGATAAATCTGCCCCATTGAATCTGCTCTGCAAAGCAATTCAGAAAAACTTTGTTTGGTTTTCATACTCTGGAGGAAAGTCACTAGCGGATCGCAAGAGGGGCAGATTTTCAAAGCAATAGATCAGCCATAAACATATTGCATTTCATTGCATTGCATCATATTTTCATTGGATTTATCTAGTACTTCATACTGCAGGCATGCACTGGATTTAACTGGCTATGTTTAATGATATAATAAATACATCCAGGAGTAACTAGTGATAGCCCACAGGTAGGCACAGGAGAACTATAGTTAAAGTAAATGCTTTCTAGAGTAGTGGTTCTTAACCTTTAGACTTCTGCGGGCCCCACCAAATCACAACTGGAAGCCATTTCTATGATTTGTGCCTCAACAATAATATACAAACATAGACAAATCAGTGCAGACTATACAAACTTAGCACATCTACTTTCTTCTGTAACTTCAGGCTCAGATATGTGAATTACTACACATCAGCATAAGACCCAAGTTGTATTCACAAATCAATAAGAATTTAGATGAAATGACAACTGTCAGCAGAGGTCGGTGGTGCAGAAGTAGTAAGTCAATTGACATTGGCCTCAGTCTGAAATTAGGTTGCTATCTAGCTTGGTACATACGCTGGAGACTATGCAGAGTCTTTGTGGCAAAGGTTGAGAAGAGTAGTGATTCTATAAAAGCTAGAAGACCAGTTATGCATTATTCCAGAGCAGATGCTGCAGACGTGGAAGTAATACTCTGCCTGTGGAAGTATTTAAGCTTTGTTAAATGTTCAGACACACCATTTTTCCAATGCGCGAATGATAGGTGAAATGATAGGTGCTTGGAGTTTGTAAAGGTCTGATCAAGTAAATCAGTGGATGGGAGAATGTGCAACCTACAAGGACCTTTTGGGCAGTCTCCCTGTGTACACATGCATAGGTCACTGAGCGATTAGAACACTGATTCTACATGTGCACAGATGTGTATGACTTTCTAGAAAATCATAAGCAATTAAAATTTGTTTTTAGTCAGAAGATGATTGCTAGTTCAAGTTAGGTGTGATTCAATGTAAACAGTGAATGTGCACATCCACATGTGCTCCATCCTGAACTAGTAATCAGCTTCTCACTAAACATTTTTAAAATGCTTATGATTATTTTTTAAACACATCTTTATTGATTTTATTAATAGATCTACCAAATACATTGGGTAGGCAATATAGTAGACTTTACATAATTATTATTATTACTTAATGAAACCATTATCCTCCTAGGAAGAAACATATTTATACAGTTATTTAGCTCAAAATGCTTGTGATTATTGATAAAAAATAGTTGAGGTTATATGTGTGCCATCAAGAATTATCAGAGCCAGCCAGTTGTTGCTTGATAGTAGCCATTGTAGGTGCTTTATAAGGTCCACCCAGAGATGACAGAGTATCACATGGCATAATCTGATTACTGGCAGCCAGGGTCAACAACTTTATAGGGTCTACCCAGGAATGAAAAAGGACCAGCCATCAGCATGAACTTCTTAAGGCTGCCTATGTGGCATACTATACGTGGTTCAGGGTAAGTGCTCTATTGGTTCCATCTAACAGTGACCTGGCAGAATTAACATAGTGTGCACCTGCTGTTTCCAAGAAATAGAGATGGTAGTAGTTTATTGCAGTGGAAGGTATGCGATTATTAAGTTACTTAATGTCAAGGGGAAGGCAGGGTTTAGATGTGAGGCTAAGTGGCTGAAGCAAAGATCTTAAATCAAGGCCCTAATAGACCCAAACATGGAAGACATCACACGTCCTTCACCTCTTTGACCTGTACCCTGACATCTAGTTGATACCCTGGGTTGAGAGGGACATAGGGAGGTGACAAAAGACATGAGAACTGCACCATCTAAACAGCTCTGCTGCATCCCTTTCATGGAACTGTGAGAGTGGATGAGGATGAAAGGAGGACACCTGCAATTCAAACAAAGCTTAAAAGATGTTAAGAGCACATGATCAGGTAAATATACTCGCAACAGTTTGATGGGGTAGAGCCAGGTGCTATAGCTATGCTACTGTAAACTCCCTTTCAATCTATTCAATGAAGGAGGAGTAAAATAAGAAAAATCACTGGCACAGATGAACTGTACTAATACACTGAGCTCTCTAGCTAGCCATGTTTTCAGTAATTACTCTGAGGAAATAAATGCAAATTTAGCCATTCACTGTATATTTCTATTTTATGTATGTCTCATAGGCAGAAGTTTTTCTTCCATCGTACAACCACTTCTTGCAGTTACTAGTTATGTTGTCTACAGCTCATGCATTAACTTCAAGGATTTCTAAGTTAAGTTAATGTGCTTTAGACATTTAAATGCCTTAAACAAAGGCACCCAGTTATGATCAGCACCAGCACAACCATTAACGATAGCGCCCCAGGACTGACGCAACATTCATGAGATGTTTGCTCACTCTACCAGGTAAGGACTAGCTTCTGCCATCAAGAGTAAGTTCTACATCATTTTTGTGATGGATTTCATAGGGTAATTTTAATATATATGGATTTGAAAGTCAAAATTCTCTCTCTCTCATGTTTTAAATTAATCAGAAATTTCCACGGTCCTTGACACAGGCTCTGAATTTAAGGTTCTGCAAGAATTCCCACATGCTGATAGAAATAAGGACTAAATGATGAACCTGCTTTTGCAGAACTGAATGTGATGAGATATCTGGACATAATTCTGAGCCATTAATCCTGACAAGGCCATAGACAATATTTTATATGTAGCAAAAGAATGTTCAGTTTCAGGTCTTGTATGTTGAGATCAAATGGATGTGAGCGCGTGGGGAAGATATGCAGTTTTGGAAACTCTGAGAAAATCTGGATATACTATTTGTTTCACCGCAGAAACACAGACAAACAAAAAGGATAGTATAATACATTGATGGCAATGTTACATATATATTTAAAATAATGCAGACTTGGATTCTGCTTATTCCACTTTATTACATTTATTTACATTCAGTTATATGAGGTAGGATTTCGAAATGCAACAAAGGCAATAAGCATTGATAGCTGTGACCGGCAGTGTGAGGCACAGTGAACAGGAACAATACATTTGGTGGCAAATATCCTTAAAACATGTGTGGCAGATAAATCAAGGAAAATAGGCAGATTAACCATAGAAATATGATACAAATTAACTAACAGTGACCTGCAAATTTGAACCAGGGAACATGATACCAGGGTAGGCAGTGATAAACACAAGCTGACCTCTGGCTAAGGAAGACTGAGCGTTGTTACCTTTGCATTATAAAAACATCTGGATGCAGTAATTGATTTCACAGCACTCTGAATGAGGCACCCAGGAAGGTCAAAGATCTAAATAAATGTAACCTTAAAGAGTAACGAGCCAGTAGATCTTGCTTTCTTTAAACAGGACTGCCAAAGCCAATATGTCTTGAGTCAGACTCAAGTCCTAGTTGTAGCATGTTTCAGTATGTTATTCCACTACTATTGGCCCCTTGACTGAGACACAGGTCCTTTCTGTAGTACATTACACTGTTACGAGAAATCCCTTGAGTCAAACACTAGCCCTTGCTAAATGTGGGCTGCATTACCTTAAGCAGTTACTAGAGATTCTACAGGCCCCCGCAGCACCTCCTCAATCTTTGAATAAAAACCTGTAAAAAGGACTTACCAGTACCGATGAACAGCAACACCTGACTGCCACCTGGATCCTAAAACTGAGACAAATAGACTACAAAGTAGAAGTTTGCGGTAAAAAAATGGACACTAAAGGAAACAAAAAAAAACTATCTGATGAAGGAGAGAATAAGTTAAAAACATTGAATAAATGCTTTAAAAAATGTAAAAATTATTAAACATGTAAAACATGTAAAAAAATGTTATAAAGTATAAATTAAAAAACATAGTAAAATATTATAAAGTATAATGTATAAATTAAATAATAGTAATATATACTGTAAAAGCTTATGTTAAAATAATGCTAGGTATATGTACGTGAAACAATTTAAATTATGAAAAAAGAAACCTGGGCAGGGTTAATAACAACAAATACGGGCAACACAATTTCAATGTGTCTAACCAAATAACAATCATTCACCAAACATTATGTTCAAAAATAGATATTTATTTCATAGATATATACATAAAAAACCTTTTTGTATCCTTTATATAGATGTATTTTTTTGTTATTATTTCATTTTTTATATAGTCAAACTTATTGATCTATTGAGTATTTACTTTTTATACATAAAAATAGACAATTTTTCTTTTTCAAAGAGGACATTCAGTGTGTTAACAAATAAGACAATGTCAGAGACAATACATTCATATTATATACATTCTCAGTTATAAGACAATTTATTTACAGATAGACGCAATGATCGGAGACTGACGGTATGTTCTTAAACACTACGCGCGTTTCGGCATAGCCTTCATCAGGGTTCCGTCTCAACGAGTCACTGAATGAAAACACATAGTCACATTATTAAAATTTGAAATTGGGTGCCCATTGATTAAAATATTAAAACTAAATTCCATACAAAATATATCACAAAAGTGTCTAAAAAGGTACGTCATGTTTAGCACTATTGACACTTGTTTGAAAATATCCATATCTCAAAGAGTATAGTCCCAGAAAAAACACCCTAATGTGTATATTCAACATACTAATTCATATAGACGATCTATTAGAAAAAAGAGAAAAAAGTTAAAAAAAGGAAGGGAAGGGAGGGGGAAGGGGAGGGGGAGGGGGGAAGGGAGGATAAGAAAAGAGGGGGAAAAGAAGGCAAAAAAAGGGGAGAAAAAGAGAAGAAAGGGGGGTTTATTTGAGGTTTTTTTTGGGTGATTGTGTATAGGATATTGCATACATTGTGCTCCATATCATTAAGGCTAATATTAACAGACAACTCATATCAATGCGTCAGTCTTATTTATAATCAGGGACTCAATGAAGAGGGCACGATATTACGATAGACAACATTTGTTGACGAGTTCCACAAAGAAAGACAAACCTTCCATAGTTTTTGTCACAAGACACTCTATGATGAATGAAAGATTAAGACAAGCAGTATGCTCTCGTTGGCATATTTTAAATGTCAATAAAGTAAAATCAGATCAGCTGTCTAAGCCTCTATTTGCCTATAGACGCAATAAAAATCTAAAAGATCACATTGTACACTCTAGAATGAAAGCGACCACTGAGATGTTACAAAGATCCTTACACAATACACAACCAGTGATTGGTAATTATAAATGCAGTACATGTTAAATTTGTCCCCTAGCAATCGAGGCCTCGTCCCTTCAATTTAAAGGCCATCTCATTCAATCAACGTGCCTTACTAATTGTAAAACGAAGGACGTTATATATTTTCTCTTATGCCCCTGTAATATGGGATATGTGGGTGAGACTGCCAGGGCGTTCCAAACACGCCTTACAGAACATAGATTGTCTATTAGGACTAAGAGAATGTCGGCTCCTCTAGTACAACACTACGTAGAGACAGATCACACCCCAGAAGACATACGTTGGTACATTTTGGAGAAAATTCAAGGGAGAAAAGGTATACCGAGTGAGACTATAAGTAAGAAAAGGGAAGTATATTGGATTTTTATTTTAGATACAGCGAATACTGGCCTGAATCAAGAAATCCCCTGGGATCAGGCGATTAAATTTAACAGCTGAATTACTTGAAATATATATAAGGCAAGTTTAGCTATCTGTATGAGATACAAGAAGAAATCTAGCCTATTCTACTATATAGGCATTTACAGCTAAGCAACCTTTATGGCCATTTTTTGAAAAGATACAAGGATCACTTATACGATCTTTTATTTAAGCGGTGATATTAGTATATCATACAGTGATCTCTAGTAAATTAATATGGTGCAGATTTTCGCATTTCCGTAGGCTGTAATGCAACTTTATCATTCTCTTTATCTATATTCCATCTAGCTATCGACGTATGCTGTGTAACTACGTCCAGTAATAAGACGGGTTTTTGCAATTTGTAAAGCAAATCATGACTATAATAGCTTTAATCGGTACAACATTTTGTATACCTACATTTGGAAGACTATCGCCATCATCCACAGATTTATGTTCATTTATAAATTGTGGTTTTGATATTCAGTAATATATAATGAGATTATCTATATTCTAATGGGACGTATGTTTTACATTCATTCAATTGCAGCAAAGAAATGTCGCTGGTCTTCGCTCTGTATTTGGCTTTCTGTCGCCATTAGTAATGCTATTATGCCCAGAAACAGCAGCACATAATGAGATTATCTACATTCTAATATGGCGCAGATTTTCGTATATTCAATCGCGGTAAAGATATATCGTCAGTCCGCTCTCTATATCTGGCTTTCTACCGCCATTAGCCACGCCATTACGCCCATAAACACGAGGGATTTTGGCGTGCACATATAAACCGGCGGCATTTAACAGATGCTGTCGATCACTATGGAGGGACACGACTGAACGCAACATTAAAGGTAAGCTTTGCGGCACATAGTCTTAAATTCGACACGGCACCTACGGGAATTTGGTTCTTATCGGTTGCCATATTTTGTTGCTTACAGGATCGTGCAATATACGTTGAAGCCAAGTGAGAAAAGCCGTTGATTGTGAAGCGCTATGTCATCATTTTTATAATTATAGGTAATATTACTGAGAGTTCCTTATGTAGCTCCGTTAGAACCAAGTTACAACTTTAATCTGATTGTAGTTTATTGTCGTTCTTTAACATACAGGGTTGCTTGATTCAACTCCGTTTTATAAAAAGAGAAGAAAGAGGCAGCCTTCGAAGTCTAGAGAATTGGAAAGGTTAGAAGGAGGGTCCACTAATGCTGTGTAATCATGCGGAATTTCATCCATAAGGGGACTACATATCGCTAAATTTTATATATATCTTTATGACTATAGGATACTGACTTCTAAATATCGAGCTGTCAGATGGATCCTCTTCGTTTGTATTGATGCCGTGGGCCACACTAAGTTGGAAGATATCAGGTAACTGAGTTAACATCAATAGGAATCTCCCCCATATTATCGTGGCTTTTACACGTGATATAGCCATTTAGTTGGTTCCCCCTTGAGGGAAAAAAGGTTTCTTTCCCCCTGTTTCTTTGTCTTTTAAGTTTTGAGATCGCGATACAATCGTCAGGATTCTGAGGACATACAGAGTTCGGGATATTAAATATATATACTTTCCAGCCGGGATAGATGGTTAGCATTTCTTTGATTGTGTGCTTCCATTCAAAAGGGTATATAAAAAGATCGCTTTATAGTAGATATTAAAGTTGTGTAGCCCTATTGGTATGACCTAACAATTAGAGGTCCTTGATATCTATATAGTTTATTTAAAAAAAAAAAATTTAAAAAAAAAAAAAAATTGCAACAAAACATAAATATCAATCAAAGTTTTTTACCTAGTTTAGAAGAAAGGAATAGATCATCTTATTTTCTAGTTAAATACTTGGAATAGGTTAGATTTGGCCTGCCAATGTGTTGCATATTATGGAGAAATAGAGGCTTATCATTATTAAAATTTAAAATTCTTATGCCCTATTTTGTGTATCTCTTTCTATTATTTTCATTTCCAGAATAAGAACCTTTGGGAATGTCTGCACTACTGAAATAACGTTGCATCTCTTCTTTTTAACGTGACCGGCTTTATTTTAAGATTAGAAAAGAAATATAAGAAAGAAACCCTCCATTTTGTGAATATAAAACTCTCTACAGACTGGTATGAGAATAAAAACTCCGAATAAACTCAGTAGATGATTGATTACAACTTATAAATAAGACTGACGCATTGATATGAGTTGTCTGTTAATATTAGCCTTAATGATATGGAGCACAATGTATGCAATATCCTATACACAATCACAAAAAAAAAACCCTCAAATAAACCCCCCTCTTTTCTTCTTTTTTTCTCCCTTTTTTTTGCCTTCTTTTCCCCCCCTCTTTTCTTATCCTCCCTTCCCCCCCTACCCCCTCCCCTTCCCCCTCCCTTCCCTTCCTTTTTTTAACTTTTTTTCTCTTTTTTTCTAATCGATCGTCTATATGAATTAGTATGTTGAATATACACATTAGGGTGTTTTTTCTGGGACTATACTCTTTGAGATATGGATATTTTCAAACAAGCGTCAATAGTGCTAAACATGACGTACCTTTTTAGACACTTTTGTGATATATTTTGTATGGAATTTAGTTTTAATATTTTAATCAATGGGCACCCAATTTCAAATGTTAATAATGTGACTATGTGTTTTCATTCAGTGACTCGTTGAGACGGAACCCTGATGAAGGCTATGCCGAAACGCGCGTAGTGTTTAAGAACATACCGTCAGTCCCCGATCATTGCGTCTATCTGTAAATAAATTGTCTTATAACTGAGAATGTATATAATATGAATGTATTGTCTCTGACATTTTCTTATTTGATAACACACTGAATGTCCTCTTTGAAAAAGAAAAAATTGTCTATTTTTATGTATAAAAAGTAAATACTCAATAGATCAATAAGTTTGACTATATAAAAAATGAAATAATAACAAAAAAATACATCTATAAAAAAGATACAAAAAGGTTTTTTATGTATATATCTATGAAATAAATATCTATTTTTGAACATAATGTTTGGTGAATGATTGTTATTTGGTTAGTCACATTGAAATTGTGTTGCCCGTATTTGTTGTTATTAACCCTGCCCAGGTTTCTTTTTTCATAATTTGTCCATTCCCTGTCAGGGCATTATTATCCTGCACACAGGGGCCCCAGCTCTTTTCCAAATATTGTTCCTGCAGGCTGTCTGCGAGGGGTTTGTTGCCACATGGGAGGTATCATACCATTGAATAAGGTAACTCTATCATAATGTATCTACACTTTGTGTTACATTGTTGACGCTTGGATATTCACAGGTTCTCTTATATTTTACATCTTTCTTGGGTGATAATGGTGTGTAAGGTATTTGTATGAAGGCTCTGTTAGTTTGTCTTTAATATACACCTATTTCCTTGAGTGTTTTTTAAGTCATATACAGTCTGAGGTAGATTAGAACAGTCCTCTTATAAAGAAGAACGGAAGTAAATTATGGCAAATTTACAAACCTTTGGGTTTACCGATGAAGAATTTGCCAATATGGTTGGAAGTATGGCTAGCTTTGGCCAACAAACTACCATCACAACAGATAAAAATGATGATACTTCCAAATTATTAAATTTATGAAAAAAGATCAAACGCATTGAACTACATGGCCATTATATGTTGGAGTACCTGAAAGCAGGGGTTATTCCCCAAGGTCTCCGCGTGAGAAACATTCCAGGACTATTCATTCAAATTAAACAATTTTTAGAACGGTGGTCATTAATAGCAAACCGTTGTTCACGCGACTTTATGATGCTTATCGTAGAAACTGCTAGAGAGGTAATACAGCAGCTAGCAGTGGAGATATTAGAGTTAGAAAGTAAAATCAAAAATGCATTATCATTAGAGGAGGCAAAGAAGAAATTAGATGATAATGATAAAGATCTAAACTCATATACAGAATATCTCACAAAACGGAAAATAGATAAGCTCAAGAAAGATATTAGATTCTACAGTAGAGAAAATACTTATCCCTACTTGGCAGAACATTATTATGATCAAAGTGAAGAAGTGAACAACATACAACCTTCTTACAGACAACAATACCGTAAAGTGACTACGTTCTCTGATACATCAGATTCGGACAATGAAGGTCCCCTCAATCATTATGACTCTAGGGGGAACAGTCACACTGAAAGGATACAACGTAATGGACAACCTTTTTTAGGGAGACGTTTCACCAGAAGAGGAAATTGGAGGACACAACAGCAACAATATCAGCCGAGATTCCGGGGAAATCCACAGATGGATTACAATCACTTTTTAGTGACCCGGAATGCACAATACTGGAGAGAGTAAACATCCCCATCTTTAATCTGAGTACCTCTACCCTCTCGCCAGCAATGCATTCACTGCTTTCCAGAGGCCTTACTTTTGCCCCTCACTCTGGATTGAATACATTCGAGTTATTCTGTGACCTTACATCATTTTTTCGTAAAATTCGGTTACAAGTATTTTTTGCAAAACAGGAAGAAAAAATATTGTCAGACAATTTGTCAGGCCTTGTCCCTAAATCTACATTTGCGCCCTCAATAGACATGCTTCCTCCTGAAGTAGCAGTTTTTGAGCAGGTAGTATATGATAAAATAACTAAAGCTGTAAAACATGTGGCAAACACCCCATACAATCTGACACGTGAAGAATATTCAGTACTGGAAGATTTAAAACACACATCTACCATTACGATTAAAAATTGCGACAAGGGTGGAGGTATTGCTGTCCTTGATACCACCTCGTATATCCATAAAATGGAAACTATGTTGAATGATACAAATTTTTATCTTCCAATTACACGAGATCCAACGACTAAAATCAAACAGAAGATTAATAGACTAACGACAAAAGCCTTGAAAGATAATCATATATGTGAGAAAGAGTGGATATACCTTAATGTACAAGATCCAAAAATAGCCTGTATTTATGGGATCCCTAAAGTACATAAAAATCAAGGGGATCCACCTTACAGGCCAATTGTGAACACCATAGGTACAGTAACAGAACCCCTTTCTAAATACATTGATGCAATATTGCGCCCTCATGTATCTAGCACCCGGCGTATGTCCAAGATACAAAACATATAATTAATCTCATAGAAAACACTGAGTTTAAAGCCGATAATCAATTTATGGTGACAATGGATATTGAAGCGCTATATAGCAATATACCCACATTAGGAGCACTACAAGCAGTCAGTTGGTTTATCAATCAATATCAGGTGATTTGTCTAAAAAAAATTTTAATGGAATGCTTACAGGTGGTTCTTGAAGAGAACATATTTGAATTTGACAGTAAACTGTACAAACAGATAAAAGGAGTCTCAATGGGAGCTTCTTGTGCCCCTACAGTGGCGAATATTTATATGTCATTTTTTGAGAAGATGTTTGTCTATAATGAGATTGCACCCTTTTCAGAATCGGTGATTAAATGGTCGCGATATATAGACGATATTTTCTTTATTTGGATAGACACGAAAGATAATTTGGATCAATTTTTAGAATGGATTAATCTATGTGATGAAAACATAAATTTCACTAGTAGTGTCAGCACAGAGCAGGTAGAATTTTTGGATGTGATGATCAAAAATGAGAGAGGAAGATTAGCGGTAGACTTATACACCAAACCAACAGCACGTAACACACTCCTCCATTATGATAGTTTCCATCCTCCGGCCCAGAAGAATAGTATCCCGTTTGGGCAATTTTTACGCCTTAGACGTAATTGTACCAATATTAAAGATTTTGACACTAAGGCCATCATCATGCGAGACAAATTCCTCAATAGAGGCTATCCAAAGAAGCTAATCAGGGACTCAATGAAGAGGGCACGATATTACGATAGACAACATTTGTTGATGAGTTCCACAAAGAAAGACAAACCTTCCATAGTTTTTGTCACAAGACACTCTATGATGAATGAAAGATTAAGACAAGCAGTATGCTCTAGTTGGCATATTTTAAATGTCAATAAAGTAAAATCAGATTAGCTGTCTAAGCCTCTATTTGCCTATAGACGCTAATAAAAATCTAAAAGATCACATTGTACACTCTAGAATGAAAGCGACCACTGAGATGTTACAAAGATCCTTACACAATACACAACCAGTGATTGGTAATTATAAATGCAGTACATGTAAAATTTGTCCCCTAGCAATTGAGGCCTCGTCCCTTCAATTTAAAGGCCATCTCATTCAATCAACGTGCCTTACTAATTGTAAAACGAAGGACGTTATATATTTACTCTTATGCCCCTATAATATGGGATATGTGGGTGAGACTGCCAGGGCGTTCCAAACACGCCTTACAGAACATAGATCGTCTATTAGGACTAAGAGAATGTCGGCTCCTCTAGTACAACACTACGTAGAGACAGATCACACCCCAGAAGACATACGTTGGTACATTTTGGAGAAAATTCAAGGGAGAAAAGATATACCGAGTGAGACTATAAGAAAGAAAAGGGAAGTATATTGGATTTTTATTTTAGATACAGCGAATACTGGCCTGAATCAAGAAATCCCCTGGGATCAGGCGATTAAATTTAACAGCTGAATTACTTGAAATATATATAAGGCAAGTTTAGCTATCTGTATGAGATACATGAAGAAATCTAGCCTATTCTACTATATAGGCATTTACAGCTAAGCAACCTTTATGGCCATTTTTTGAAAAGATACAAGGATCACTTATACGATCTTTTATTTAAGCGGTGATATTAGTATATCATACAGTGATCTCTAGTAAATTAATATGGTGCAGATTTTCGCATTTCCGTAGGCTGTAATGCAACTTTATCATTCTCTTTATCTATATTCCATCTAGCTATCGACGTATGCTGTGTAACTATGTCCAGTAATAAGACGGGTTTTTGCAATTTGTAAAGCAAATCATGACTATAATAGCTTTAATCGGTACAACATTTTGTATACCTACATTTGGAAGACTATCGTCATCATCCACAGATTTATGTTCATTTATAAATTGTGGTTTTGATATTCAGTAATATATAATGAGATTATCTATATTCTAATGGGACGTATGTTTTACATTCATTCAATTGCGGCAAAGAAATGTCACTGGTCTTCGCTCTGTATTTGGCTTTCTGTCGCCATTAGTAATGCTATTATGCCCAGAAACAGCAGCACATAATGAGATTATCTACATTATAATATGGCGCAGATATTCATATATTCAATCGCGGTAAAGATATATCGTCAGTCCGCTCTCTATATCTGGCTTTCTACCGCCATTAGCCACGCCATTACGCCCATAAACACGAGGGATTTTGGCGTGCACATATAAACCGGCGGCATTTAACAGATGCTGTCGATCACTATGGAGGGACACGACTGAAAGCAACATTAAAGGTAAGCTTTGCGGCACATAGTCTTAAATTCGACACGGCACCTACGGGAATTTGGTTCTTATCGGTTGCCATATTTTGTTGCTTACAGGATCGTGCAATATACATTGAAGCCAAGTGAGAAAAGCCGTTGATTGTGAAGCGCTATGTCATCATTTTTATAATTATAGGTAATATTACTGAGAGTTCCTTATGTAGCTCCGTTAGAACCAAGTTACAACTTTAATCTGATTGTAGTTTATTGTCATTCTTTAACATACAGGGTTGCTTGATTCAACTCCGTTTTATAAAAAGAGAAGAAAGAGGCAGCCTTCGAAGTCTAGAGAATTGGAAAGATTAGAAGGAGGGTCCACTAATGCTGTGTAATCATGCGGAATTTCATCCATAAGGGGACCACATATCGCAAAATTTTATATATATCTTTATGACTATAGGATACTGACTTCTAAATATCGAGCTGTCAGATGGATCCCCTTCGTTTGTATTAATGCCGTGGGCCACACTAAGGGGTCGATTCCGATTCGGGCCGGAAAAAGCACCGACCGACTCGGATCCGGAAATAATACCGACCGACACGTACCTGTGGCGCCCGACACGCCAAATACGATGCAAGGCGTGAAAAATCCGACCGACACGTACCGAAACCAAGTCGACCGACCGAGCCGCAAGGAAAACAGCAATCCGGCCGTAAAAACACGCAAATCCAACCGACCGACACGCACCCGGAAAAAATCCGACCGAAACGTACACGCGAACACCAAACCGCAAAGTACGATGCAAGGCGCGAAAACCACGAGCGAGTCGGACGGAGGCCAAGCCGCACGACCGACACGCATATAAAACCGAGCCGAAGCAACACAAAACACCGCGACCGACGCGTACGCAGCATAGAAAACTGCACAAACACAGCGTGAACGAAACGGAGAAGACCGTACGAGACAAATGCAGGGTCCGACTCGGTCACAAGAACGTTTCCAACATACACAAACAGCACAAAGGAAAAATCACCCAAAAAAGGCCAAACAAGCAATTACCAAGCCAATAAATACTGGGGGGTGGGGACAGAGAACAAAGACACACCCACAACTCCACCTATATAAAGTACACAAATCACAACCATGAGCCTTTGCAAATGCCATTCCACTGCCAGCACCCAAGAGAAAGCAACCACACACCCACAGCTCATCCCTCACACAAGCCACACACCATCAGCACACCAACAAATACCTACCTCACATACACCCAGCAAAACACACACTAACACACCCTCACCTGCACACCAACACACACATCACTCACCATCACCACCCATCACCATGCCCCCCAAGAAGAATCCCAAGTTCCTAGATTGTGAATTGGAAGTCATGGTAGACGAGATCCTCAGGGTAGAGCCACAGCTGTTTGGCACACTGGTCCAACAGACCCCCATCTCCCAGAAAACCAAGATGTGGGAGAGGATCATCAACAGGGTGAACGCACAATCACCATGTCGGCGCACAAAGAGCGACATCCAGAACAGGTGGTATGACGTGCGCAGGAGGGTACGGGACCTGCTGAAGAAAGACTACATCAACAGCCAATACACCGGCAGTGGCCCTCCTGCCAAGCCAATATACCTCAGGCCCTGGGAGGAGAAGGTGCGGGCCATCCTTCCGCCAGTGAGCGTATATGGACTAGAGGACATCCCAGAGCCTGGTGAGTACACAACAAATGTACACAATATACTGCCACAAAACACACACATCACTGTCAAGGGGAGAGTCAAACCATGCACTCATAGCAATTACACAGCAACCAGAACAGAATCATCCCAAAATGTGTATGTCAGTCAGAGAAACACAACACATGCCATCAAAAAAGTCACATCCAACTGTGCCAACACATGTACAAACACAACTACAACTACAGCTAGGCAGTGGCACAAATAGAACTAACAAACACATCCAGACATGTAGCCACCACAACAACACCAACACACAGTGAAGACCACTCAAAGGAAGGAATTCTGTGTATGCTGGCCAAGTCAGTGTAGCCAATAGCATCATGGGAGTCGCAGTCACACATATGCCCCCCACAACTGTCCCATCAACACCACCCTGAACCATGCTCACATCACAGGGAGTGGAGAAGGACTCACAAGATGGCTGACACTGGCTACTGCTGTGGGGAGCACAAGGCCCTGCTGGCAACTGTGCACCAACAAACAGCAGGACACCACTGACTGACATCCTGAGAGACAACTTCCACTCCCTGCAATGCAAGCACAGTCCATGGTGGGATATCTGGCTAGCTGGGTGGGAAGGAGGACTTGCAGCACTGACCATAGTCACAAGCACCTCCCCTCACACACACCCCAACACAAACTCCACAGAACCCACCTGGTAGAATGCAATGCCCCCCATCCTAACACAAGATCCCACAAAGAACCACCACCCTGGGTTATGTTGTGTGAAGCACAGGGCCACTCTTGGGACTTTTAGCCAAACAACTGCCAGGACAACACTCCCAGCCATCCTGTCAGCACAGCCAGCCCACCCCACAGGGAAGCAGAGTCAAAAGAAGTAAGCATGGGCATGCTGGGAAGGGGGTGGAGGCAATAGCATGATGGGAGTCGTAGTCACTGATATTGGTCACCCCCACAACTGTCCCATCAACACCACCCTGAACCATGCTCACATCACAGGAAGTGGAGAAGGACTCACAAGATGGCTGACACTGGCTACTGCTGTGGGGAGCACAAGGCCCTGCTGGCAACTGTGCACCAACAAACAGCAGGACACCACTGACTGACATCCTGAGAGACAACTTACACTCCCTGCAATGCAAGCACGTTCCATGGTGGGATATCTGGCTAGCTGGGTGGGAAGGAGGACTTGCAGCACTGACCATAGTCACAAGCACCTCCCCTCACACACACCCCAACACAAACTCCACAGAACCCACCTGGTAGAATGCAATGCCCCCATCCTAACACAAGATCCCACAAAGAACCACCACCCTGGGTTATGTTGTGTGAAGCACAGGGCCACTCTTGGGACTTTTAGCCAAACAACTGCCAGGACAACACTCCCAGCCATCCTGTCAGCACAGCCAGCCCACCCCACAGGGAAGCAGAGTCAAAAGGAAGTAAGCATGGGCATGCTGGGAAGGGGGTGGAGGCAATAGCATGATGGGAGTCGTAGTCACTGATATTGGTCACCCCCACAACTGTCCCATCAACACCACCCTGAACCATGCTCACATCACAGGAAGTGGAGAAGGACTCACAAGATGGCTGACACTGGCTACTGCTGTGGGGAGCACAAGGCCCTGCTGGCAACTGTGCACCAACAAACAGCAGGACACCACTGACTGACATCCTGAGAGACAACTTACACTCCCTGCAATGCAAGCACGTTCCATGGTGGGATATCTGGCTAGCTGGGTGGGAAGGAGGACTTGCAGCACTGACCATAGTCACAAGCACCTCCCCTCACACACACCCCAACAAAACTCCACAGAACCCACCTGGTAGAATGCAATGCCCCCATCCTAACACAAGATCCCACAAAGAACCACCACCCTGGGTTATGTTGTGTGAAGCACAGGGCCACTCTTGGGACTTTTAGCCAAACAACTGCCAGGACAACACTCCCAGCCATCCTGTCAGCACAGCCAGCCCACCCCACAGGGAAGCAGAGTCAAAAGGAAGTAAGCATGGGCATGCTGGGAAGGGGGTGGAGGCAATAGCATGATGGGAGTCGTAGTCACTGATATTGGTCACCCCCACAACTGTCCCATCAACACCACCCTGAACCATGCTCACATCACAGGAAGTGGAGAAGGACTCACAAGATGGCTGACACTGGCTACTGCTGTGGGGAGCACAAGGCCCTGCTGGCAACTGTGCACCAACAAACAGCAGGACACCACTGACTGACATCCTGAGAGACAACTTACACTCCCTGCAATGCAAGCACGTTCCATGGTGGGATATCTGGCTAGCTGGGTGGGAAGGAGGACTTGCAGCACTGACCATAGTCACAAGCACCTCTCCTCACACACACCCCAACAAAAACTCCACAGAACCCACCTGGTAGAATGCAATGCCCCTCATCTTAACACAAGATCCCACAAAGAACCACCACCCTGGGTTATGTTGTGTGAAGCACAGGGCCACTCTTGGGACTTTTAGCCAAACAACTGCCAGGACAACACTCCCAGCCATCCTGTCAGCACAGCCAGCCCACCCCACAGGGAAGCAGAGTCAAAAGGAAGTAAGCATGGGCATGCTGGGAAGGGGGGTTGAGGCAATAGCATGATGGGAGTCGTAGTCACTGATATTGGTCACCCCCACAACTGTCCCATCAACACCACCCTGAACCATGCTCACATCACAGGAAGTGGAGAAGGACTCACAAGATGGCTGACACTGGCTACTGCTGTGGGGAGCACAAGGCCCTGCTGGCAACTGTGGACCAACAAACAGCAGGACACCACTGACTGACATCCTGAGCGACAACTTACACTCCCTGCAATGCAAGCACGTTCCATGGTGGGATATCTGGCTAGCTGGGTGGGAAGAAGGACTTGCAGCACTGACCATAGTCACAAGCACCTCCCCTCACACACACCCCAACACAAACTCCACAGAACCCACCTGGTAGAATGCAATGCCCCCCATCCTAACACAAGATCCCACAAAGAACCACCACCCTGGGTTATGTTGTGTGAAGCACAGGGCCACTCTTGGGACTTCTAGCCAAACAACTGCCAGGACAACACTCCCAGCCATCCTGTCAGCACAGCCAGCCCACCCCACAGGAAGCAGAGTCAAAAGGAAGGAAGCATGGGCATGCTGGGAAGGGGGAGGAGGCAATAGCATGATGGGAGTCGTAGTCACAGCTCTACATCCCCCACCACATGGCCCAGCAAGCTCACACTCACGCATGCACATCCCACAGAGAGTGGAAAGGCCCATCAAAGATGTCTGACACTGTTGCTGTGTCGTGGGGAGCACAAGGGCATGCTGGGTACTGCACACCAACCAACAGCAGGACACCACTGTCAGCCATCTTGCCATTGCTCTCACACCCACACACACTGAACTCCCCACAAAAGCAAGTAAGTATGGGAATGCTGGGAAGTGGGGTGGAGGCAATAGCATGATGGGAGTCGTAGTCACAGCTCTACATCCCCCACCACATGGCCCAGCAAGCTCACACTCACGCATGCACATCCCACAGAGAGTGGAAAGGCACATCAAAGATGTCTGACACTGTTGCTGTGTCGTGGGGAGCACAAGGGCATGCTGGGTACTGCACACCAACAAACAGCAGGACACCACTGTCAGCCATCTTGCCATTGCTCTCACACCCACACACACTGAACTCCCCACAAAAGCAAGTAAGTATGGGAATGCTGGGAAGTGGGGTGGAGGCAATAGCATGATGGGAGTCGTAGTCACAGACATAGCTCACCCCCACAACTGTCCCATCAACACCACCCTGAACCATGCTCACATCACAGGGAGTGGAGAAGGACTCACAAGATGGCTGACACTGGCTACTGCTGTGGGGAGCACAAGGCCCTGCTGCCAACTGTGCACCAACAAACAGCAGGACACCACTGACTGACATCCTGAGAGACAACTTCCACTCCCTGCAACGCAAGCACATTCCATGGTGGGATAACTGACTGGCTGGGTGGGTGGGAAGGAGGGCCGGCTGTCAACCAAACACAACCAATGCAGACCATGTTCACACCCCAGAAAATACATAGAAATGCCCAAATAATGCAGGACAATGTGCCACACCAATATCAACCCCTGACTGTGACGACTTAGGACAATGCAATGTACAGGCCCGCACCCAGAGGCACAGTCACAACTGTCATGTGTGTCAACCATTGATGCCTGCAGAAACATAACATACATTGTTTGTGTCTCCCAAAAACAGGTGATGATGGGGACACAGCAGCAGACGCTGAGGAGTCCCAGTCCCAGACTCAAGAGGATGTGGAGCTCACTGGCGTCGTACAGCCTCTGTCCTCCTCGGACGATGAAGACCAACCTGGCACATCCGGTGCAAGTCAACATGCAGCACCAGCAGGACCACCAGCTGCAGCACCAGCAGGACCACCAGCTGCACCCCCTGCACCCACCCCTCCAACGACTGTCACCACAAATACCATCCCTGCCGACATGGACAGAACCAGGAGCAACACCAGCACAGGGACCCTGGACCAACCTGGGGCCATGGACACCACCACCACCACCAACCCCCAAGGTGGACCAGGGTTATCTGTGCGTGCCACTGCACACACTGCACATGTCAGCAGGGGTGGTGGGAGGGGTGGGAGCCAGAGGTCGCTGCTTGCAGACGTTGCTGGTGTGCATGATGACCCACAACTGGTACGCATAGCTGATGCGTACCAGTCCAGCACCGGAGACCTCAGCCAGGTAGTGGGGCTCCTCAGAGACATGAAACAGCAGCAGGCTGCCCATCATGCCCGCTTGGACTCCCACATGTCCCACGTGGAGTCACACATGTCCCGCGTGGACTCACACATGTCCCGCGTGGAGTCCAAGTGGGATGCACTGCATGAGATGACGGCGGTGCACAGGGACATTTTACAATGCCTCCGCCAGATGAACAGCAACCAGTCCACACCTCCCTGTGTGCCAACATCATCTGGTGCCGAACAAACTGCAACTGCCACAGGGAGGGAGGAGGACTCTGGCGGAGAGTCCCCTGCACCGCAGCAGCCTGTACTTGAGGGCCCCCCCCAAGAAGAGGGGTCGTCCGAGGAGGGAAAAGTGAGAGGCCGATGGCCAAGCGCAACTCCCAGGAAGCCTGAACCTGTTCTGGATGTTCGCCTCTGTGCACAGACTGTTCACCCTGTTGACGGCAACACTACTCCCACACATTGCATGGGGAGTACAAGTTGGACCAATGTGTCAGACAACTGTGGCCCCGATACTGGGGATCCTGTCTACCAGGACTTTCAATTCACCTAGGAACTTCGGATTGCAAGATTTATGTACAGCACTACCCATCCTATGCACTATTAACACAAATGTATCACAATAAACACACTAATACACCATACTTGCCTCTGTCGTGATTCCAACGTGGGTGCTGTTATGGGGATGATGAACTGCAAAATTACACTGTGTATGCGAACTGCAACAGCAAGGACAACACAGGCATGTGAGTAAAGGCAACGTGACACATATGAGGGAGACACAACACCAGGGCTACACAACACATACACACCTAGGCCATCTGACTCATTGCCTACACTGATGTTGCCAGGGAAGACGGTGCAATGCACAGACACCACACCCATTCCCAGTTGTAGTCAAGTAGCCCACAGGTGCAGTAAGCAAATGGCAGTCAAATGTGTGACCACAGACAACGCACATCACAAAGTGAAGCACAGGTTTATTATACAGTTGCAACATGTCGTAACCACTACAGATGCAAGGTAATCCCACCTGGCAGCGGGCACACAGTCAACAACTGTAGACGGAAGGAAGTCCATGGGTGTGGCGCACATCACCTGTAGGGACACAACAGCTACCACCCTGGAAGTGCAATCACGTCGTCGGTGGACACAGTTGACCAAACGAATCTGAAAGTACCCTGTGAAGGACAGAAATGACACACAGTCAAAAGCAATGGAGTACAGGACAGAACAGCAAAACTCATGCACAATACATGTTACAAGATACCCACCCAGAACCAAGTTAGCATGTCAACACTGTTGGGGAGTACAGCCCACCTGTTAGCACGCATCGCAACACACATCCAGTCAAGTAGCCCATGGACACACTCCAACAGCACCAGAGCACCACCCACACATCATGCCAACTCACATCATTGACATGACACCTCAGGATACTCACATTCAGCTAAAGAAGTTGGTGATGAGCTGTGTGCGGACAGCACCATCATCATCATCATCATCATCATCATCGTCACTGGCATCGTGGTCCAGGCCAGGATCCTCCACAGGTGGCGGATGTTGGTCATTGTCATCCTGGATGAGAGGCAACTCCTTCCGCACTGCCAGGTTATGGAGCATGCAGCAGACGATGATAATCTTGCACACTTTCGCAGGGGCATATGGGAGGGACCCTCCGGTCTTGTCCAGGCAGCGGAAGCGGCTCTTCAGGAGACCAAATGTCCGCTCAATAACTCTCCTGGTCCGACCATGTGCCTCATTGTAGCGCATCTGGGCTGGTGTCACAGGGTTCCTGAGGGGTGTCAGCAACCACGGCATGTTGGGGTATCCCGAGTCACCTACGGACAGACAAGTGCACATTAGCTGACTCGGAAAAGTGGGCGGAATACTACAGATCAGATCACACACAATGGCACAAAGTCAGTACACACCGACAAGCCAGGCACCCTGGTTCTGCATCTGTGCCATCATCCTGGGAATGCGACTACTCCTCATCACAAAGGCATCGTGTGCTGAACCAGGGAAACGGGCACACACGTGTGTGATGGTCATGTCTGCAAGACACACCACCAGTGCATTGACCGAGTGGTAGTGCTTGCGGTTCCTGTAGGCCTGCTCCTGGGCCTGTGGTGGTACCAAAGCCACATGTGTCCCATCAATGGAGCCAATGACATGCGGCATCCTCCCCAGGGCATAAAAGTCACTCTTCACGTCAGTGAGTCGTCGCAGTCTAGGGAAATAGATGTACCGGTTCAGGAATAGCAACATTGCCGCCAAAACATCGCGGAGCACACGGCTCAACATGGTCTGTGACATCCCACCAGCAGTCGCCACAGTATGTTGGAAGGTACCGGTGGCAAAGAAGTGTAGGGCTGCCATCACCTTCACCTTGGGGGTCAGCGCTGTAGGATACGGCCGGCCAGGCTGCAAATGTGGGGACAACTGCACTGCCAAATCCTCAATTAGCTGCCTGGTGAAGCGGTACCGTCGGATGCTGTCCCGTTCCACCATCGTTGCCAGGTCTGGGAATGGTCGATGGACAGCAGGAGCCCTGCAGTGCAGAGGAGGAGTAAGCAAGATTGTCAGTCACCCCACATATGCGGCATTGAACACACTCAAGATCCCAACATACATCATTATGAGGCACAACTACATGAAGTGTGCAGTTCCGGAAGGACATGTATGGTACATACATGGCCAACATCTGTCAACACGGTCCAACAGGTGGCATCAATTAGTCCCAGGTTGGCACATTGGATATCATGAGGCCGTGTCACAGTTCCCATCTCCTGCTGCCGTGTCACAATAACCCCCACAGTGACATGTGAGGACAGATGTGCCCCAGGCACCACAGCTCAACAACAGGTACATTCCCAGGGACCCTGTATTGCCACATGGACACTGGCATTACATGGAGTATCATGTATACACCACAGCAAAACAACCATGACCCCCACAGGTAGTGGCCCCACTTGCCACGGCAGGACAGACATGGACGTCTGTGACACACACACGCACAACATCAAAGTCCATGCACACACAACCTGGATGTGGAGACTGTCTCCCATTGTGCACATGAAATCAGAGACATTGTAAACACTACATGCACAAAGACTGTGGAGGACCATCACTATTGTGCCACTGGGACACCCTGGCTCAAACATACCGTCCCACATGGGACTCACGGGGTATGTGACATGACATACACATACACCACCGTGAAATGTGACCATGGCACATGCACAGATATGAACAGTTGCACATCACAGTGGTCATGTACACGTAACACCCAGGATCCTGTCCCCATGAACACGTGCACAGCCTGGAGGTGGCTGCCCACAGGTGACACCCACAGGACAACATGTACACCAACATACACACAATAGGAAATGCAGCCTTACATGCCTTATGATAAAGTTTGGACAGGCTGTCGTGATGTAGGTGTGCCCCTCACTCCCTGGGAGCTATCTGTGGCTGGCATATGTCCATCTGAGACAGGCATGCTGACATATGCCAGTCACATGTACAGTGATGCGTTGTACTGCAATGGACCGATCGGTGCCCCGGCCGGCCCATTGCATTCAATGTGTGCGGGTACGCGTTGTACCCCTGTACGCGTTGTACCCTGTGCGCGTTGAACTGCAATGGACCGATCGGTGCCTCCGGCCGGCCCATTGCATTCAATGTGTGCGGGTACGCGTTGTACCCCTGTGCGCATTGTACCCCTGTACGCGTTGAACTGCAATGGACCGATCGGTGCCTCCGGCCGGCCCATTGCATTCAATGTGTGCGGGTACGCGTTGTACCCCTGTACGCGTTGTACCCCTGTACGCGTTGAACTGCAATGGACCGATCGGTGCCTCCGGCCGGCCCATTGCATTCAATGTGTGCGGGTGCGCGTTGTACCCCTGTACGCGTTGTACCCTGTACGCGTTGAACTGCAATGGACCGATCGGTGCCTCCGGCCGGCCCATTGCATTCAATGTGTGCGGGTACGCGTTGTACCCCTGCGCATTGTACCCTGTACGCGTTGAACTGCAATGGACCGATCGGTGCCTCCGGCCGGCCCATTGCATTCAATGTGTGCGGGTACGCGTTGTACCCCTGTACGCGTTGTACCGCAATGGACCGATCGGTGCCTCCGGCCGGCCCATTGCATTCAATGTGTGCGGGTACGCGTTGTACCTCTGTACGCGTTGTACCGCAATGGACCGATCGGTGCCTCCGGCCGGCCCATTGCATTCAATGTGTGCGGGTACGCGTTGTACCCCTGTACGCGTTGTACCGCAATGGACCGATCGGTGCCTCCGGCCGGCCCATTGCATTCAATGTGTGCGGGTACGCGTTGTACCCCTGTACGCGTTGTACCGCAATGGACCGATCGGTGCCTCCGGCCGGCCCATTGCATTCAATGTGTGCAGGTACGCGTTGTACCCCTGTACGCGTTGTACCGCAATGGACCGATCGGTGCCTCCGGCCGGCCCATTGCATTCAATGTGTGCGGGTACGCGTTGTACCCTATGCAGCGTTGTACCGCAATGGACCGATCGGTGCCTCCGGCCGGCCCATTGCATTCAATGTGTGCGGGTACGCGTTGTACCCCTATGCGCGTTGTACCGCAATGGACCGATCGGTGCCTCCGGCCGGCCCATTGCATTCAATGTGTGCGAGTACGCGTTGTACCCCTGTACGCATTGTACCGCAATGGACTGATCGGTGCCTCCGGCCAGCCGATTGCATTCAATGTGTGCGGGTACGCGTTGTACCCCTGTACACGTTGTACCGCAATGGACCGATCGGTGCCTCCGGCCGGCCCATTGCATTCAATGTGTGCGGTTACGCGTTGTACCCCTGTACGCGTTGTACCGCAATGGACCGATCGGTGCCTCCGGCCGGCCCATTGCATTCAATGTGTGCAGGTACGCGTTGTACCCCTGTACGCGTTGTACCGCAATGGACCGATCGGTGCGCACCCATTGACAATGGGCTTGCCTGGCAACGGACGCGTTTTCGAATTTCGAACGAGTCGGTTGCTGGAAAATCAGTTGGTCACCCACAACAATGTTGCAAAATCATGTATGTCATGAAGTTGAAGATTTGAAGGATGCTGTGGGCGTGTTTTGCTGCTGCTATTCCATGGATTGGCCAGATTCAGAAGATGCAAACGACTTGGACCTATCACTTTGGACACAAGGGACAGTATCTGCCTCTCCAGCACATATATATTGCTGGCTGTTCCCCTGAGAGCTCACTTGCCTGCACTACATGCTCCAGGACGACATCTGCCACTGCACTGCTGCTGTCTCTGCCCCTCTGGATCCTGCAATGGCACGTACTGTGGAGAGAGCCCCAGCCTTCAGCCTTGAAGAGAACCAGGCCCTGCTGGACAGCCTACTTCCACAGTACAGCAAGCTGTATGGGACACCAGGGGAGCAGGTGAGTGTTCTGTGCACTGCCTTTCTGAATGTGCATTTTGTCTGACTAGCAAGGCTGAAAGTCTGCACGCCACTGGCTAGCAGGCTCACTGAGTAGTTGTCACCCCCATAGTGTGTAGTGACATGCACTGGACAGGTATGGTGCAGGTGACAGTGCATTTGAACAAGGTTTTACTTCCCATGCAATGATACCATGTAGTGACGTCTGGCAAACTGTCCATGGACAGCTTTGCACTGCCTGTGTACATCATGTGCCCCTGTGATTGAGACATGTATATACAACTGTGTCATGCACGGATATGTTGCATGTGTGGTAATGGCCTTTTCACTTTGTCATCCTGACAGGTTAATGCCCATCGGAAGCAGGAGATCTGGAAGGACATCGTCCGGGCCGTCCGGTCCGTGGGGGTCTACAAGCGCCGGATCCGCAACTGCCAGAAGAGGTGGCAGGACCTTCGGGGCTGGACCCGGAGGATTGCACGGGTCCAGCTGAAGCTGTCGCCTCCTCGCAGGAGGGGCGGAACACGGACCCTGACCCCCACATGCTCCAGATCCTGGCGGTGGTGTTTCCAGACCTGGATGGGCAGCTGAAGGCCAGACAGCAGCAAGGAGGGGGTGAGTCAAAGACTGCACTGTGAACTCTGTATTACATGCTTTGTGCCCTCCTCTGGCCTGGTTCAACTGCCACAGTGCAGCAGTCATGTTGTCCAGGAGCCATGTCCCTCTATTGTGCACTGCCCACTGCTCATCTGATACCCAGGTGTGGCCCTTACATTCAGGGAATTGTGTCACTTGGGACTGTGTCCTTGCAGTTTGCTTCACTAAAGATGGGGGACAGCATCTGTTTCCCTAACTCTGTTGTGGGCATCATGGGTGGGTCCATTGTTCACACAACGCCTGTGTTTGGACATGTGATCTGCGTGTTGCTTTGATATGCGGTCCACTTGCTGAGCTGAGCCACCACATGTGCCTGGGGTATGTGGCACATGCCCATGCAGCGGGTGGGAACAATGTTTGGGCCCCAGGAGTGTGCAGATTACGTGTGTCACACATACATAGCCAGCTATCCACTGTCCAGGGCACATCCCTCATTCATGTGGAGCAGGACAGTCATGCCTACTCCAGGCCATGCAATGCACTCTGTACTCCCACTCCCGTGTATCAGCTGACACATTGTGCACAGTGATTTGACCCCTCAGGTGTCTGCCTCTGTGTCAGTGTGCTGTGGATTAGTTGCCAGGACTGCTGGGGTGTTTCTTGGTAGGGGCTCAGCATGCCCCTGGAGATGTGACCATAGGAGACGATACTTGTGTGTCACATAGGTGTTTGATCAGCTGCCCGTGCAGACTGGGGTATGCGAATGTGAAGTTCAGGCAGCTGTTCCCCATTCACAGCAAATTGTGAGAGGCTCAGGTTCAGAGGGTAGTGTCACAGGTCTCCCATATGTCCAATAGGTATGACCTGGACAGATGAGGGTTAAGATGATGTGTTGTGTGGGGATGTACATGTGCACTTGTGCAGCTCCAGGACTTGCATTCCCCATGACCTACTATTGTGACACAGTGCATAGTGTTGTTGTCTGGCTGCCAAGTCATACATCACTGAGACAGTGATGTATGACTTAGCAGTCATGCCTCTGCCATGGCATGTGTCAACTTATTGGTGGTCCTGCAGGGGAGTGACATGTGCTACATGCACACCATTGTGGCGATGGCTATCAGGGCATGGGTGCATCATGGTGTCTGTTGCTGGTATGCATCACATGCATTTCCTATTTGACTCTGGGCATCCCTTTCATCCGGAAACCTGTACTGACTCAGTGGCAAGAGCTGTGATGTGTGCATGTCCACATGCCACACCGTGTCCTCTGCACTGTCCAACTACTGTGTACTTGGTGCATGTGTCCACACTGGGGTGTTGCAATCCAACAGACACCAGACAGATGGGTGCAAGGCCATGTGGGATGTGAGTGCCATGCTTGGCATCAGACTGACAATTGGCTTCTCCTGTTCAGTTAGGGCACTTTTAGCAATGTACAACTAATGATGCCAGGGCTTGCTCTGTAATGTGCTGTGCTCACAGTGGTGTGTGCGTTTGGTGCAGGTGACTGATGTCTGTCTGTTTCCCCATTGTTTGCAGATACATCCACGGCCACGGAAGGGGACAGCTCCACGGACCAGGAGGAGCCAGAGAGCCAGACTGGGTCAGCAGCCGAGGAGTGGTCGGAGGGACCCAGTGGCACGGAGGGCGAGGGGAGCCACACCGAGGAGTCCTCAGCACCATCCACCTCAGCTGAGGACCAGAGCAACTCGGAGGATGACTCCCTTGTGGAGGCGGGTGTCAGCAGCCACCACACCCCAGCTAGTGTTGCTGTCCCCGCCACCACCAGCACCACCACCGCCCTCCCATCGGCTCCCATTCCCCAGGTCCGTGGAGGCTCCCATGTTCGGGAGCGTGTCTCCTTTGGGCCAGGCACCGCACCCCCTGCCCCTGTGTCCCCTGCTGCCCTGAGTGAGGAGTCTGTGTACCTCCTTCGCCAGCTCCATGTAGGGCAGACAGCCATGCTGAGTGTCCTCCATGCGCACACCGCACTGTTGACTCAGCTGGTGTCGTTCATGGAGGGCATCTCATCGGGCATCTCTGACCTACAGAGGGGCAATAGGTCCATGGACTCCTCCCTGACGGCAGCAGTGTCCCTCCTCAGACAGTCCCTCACCCCTCCTGCCTCTGCTCCATCCACACTCCCCAGCACCTTACCCGTCCCAAGCACACACACACCGGCACAGGCACACACCAGCACACACACGTCCAGCACACAGACACACACGCCACAAACAAAACGCACACGCACGCACAGTCAGGGGACTGAAACCAGACTCACAGGGGATGGGGCCCTGGTACACACACACGCATCCACGGGCACTGCGCAGTCCTCAGTTGCCTCTCCCTCCAAAGCACCCTCCCTTTCCTCACCTGCAACCCCAAAGACCCAGCGCCTCTTCCTCAGTGACCTCGGCCTCTTCCCCTCCGATCCAGCTGCTCCAGCATCCAGGGTGAAGAGGAAGCCCCCACACGGAGCAGAGTGCCCCTCGCCCCCGGACACCCTCCCCCAGGCGCAGACAGACTGAGGCCCCCACCCGCAAGTCCCCCGGAGTGGTAAGAGCAAGACCCCGCCGCCGCCCTGCAGCTCAAGCACCAGGTCTCCTTCCTCCATCCCTCAGGCCCCCACTCCACAGGTGCCCCCACCACACCCTGCCCCAGGTTCCCCCACCCACAGATATACCATCCCCAAGAGGCTCCGGCCTTCTCCCCTGCCACTTGCTCTCCCGGCACCACACCCCCGCTGCGCTTGTCTGTGCCACTGATGTGGTGAGGGTGTCCTCCCACTCTGTCCAGCCCACCTTGCCTGTTCCCCATTCTCCTCCCCTGGTGGTAGGCACTGCAGTGGAGTCCACTACCACCCTGTCTGACTTGGGCACTGCAGTGGCGGACCTGTCCACTCCATCTGCAGGGTCCACTGCAGTCGTGCCGGCACCCACAACATCTGAGCCATGCCCCCAGTTGTGCCGGCACACACCATGTCAGACACCTCCACTGCAGTTGTCAGTGGCTCTCCAGCACCCACCACCCCTTCCCTGCTTCCTCCTTGTGAGCCCTGATTCTGTCCCTGCGGTGCCTGGCCTACCCCCGGTTGCCCCTCCTAGTGGATTGTCCCTGGTTTTGTGCAGGCATGTGTAGGGTGGCATCTGCCACTGTCACCCACTTGTGACTTTGTTGATGGACTGGCCATTGGCCTTTGTTTATGTTCTACCGGACTTCTACTTTTAATGCCACATATGCTGAATAAAGCAACTTTCTGTTCTCTAGTGCTTTTGCTTCTGATGTACATGATGTTGATGATGCTAACCATGCCCTTGCTGCAGTGATGGTGATATTTGGTCTCATGATAATGAAGTGTTACTGTGCAGGAACCCATGTGGTCCAGGGGGAATGTGTCCTATCCTGTGGTGTATCCATGTCATCCATAGCAGCATCTGAGGGTGTCATGTGTTCAGTATTTGGCAATGGGATTTCCTACTTAGATTGGCTATTTCACATCTGTGGCTTCCACCCCTGCACATCTGTTGTGCCTGCCATTGTTCAATTCGTCTACTTCCCTGACCGTGTGGCCATCTCCAGTGGACATGCAGGTTTGGGCATCAATGGGGAAGGACTCATCTGTGTTGTCAGTGCAACATTGCTATACAAGTGTGTTGGATCTGTGCTGATGATTCCGTTGGCACTTCCATGACCAGGCTGATGTTACGGGAGCCCTCATTTGGTGCTAATTGTTGATTGTGTGACCAAGTGCTCAGCTGACATGATGGGGCCCTACTGAGGCAACATATGGCACAGCTTTCCTCACACAGGAGTGGAGTCCCCTCATGGCAGTGTGTACTCCTGTGACATTCCCTGCGCCCACGGTGTGTGTTGTATGTGCATGTCTGTGTGTTGACTTCCGTTTAGCTGTGCATGCTGTGATCCCTAGTGTTGTACCTGTTTGTGATGCTAGCTGAGTTGAGCTATGTTCCCCAAAGTCTTCTCCCTGGGTTCTCTGTGATGTGGGTGCATGGCACATTACTGGTCATCAGGGTGTCACCCATAGGTGTGTTTGCTGTCAGGGCTGAGTTTGTGTGCAGACGCAGATGGGTCACAGTCAGGTTTCCCCTTGGCACTTGTTGTTTGCCCCTGTCATGTGATTTCCAGTTTGTGTTATCTTTCAGTGATTGTGACACGTTGTGTGTGTGACTGCTGGCACTCCTCAGGGTCCGGGCTGCAATGTTGGTTGTTGTCTATGTGTGTTCTTTGTGGGTGACCTTGGCTTCTTCATTGGTGTGTGACTGTGGCTGGGATCCCATTGGTTGGTGTGGTATTGCCGTCATGTCCATGTACAGCGTAGTGTGCAGTGTGTCAGACATTCAGGAGTCTTGTTGAGTGTCCATGTGTGATGTGTTTCTGCACCTTAGTTCCCACCCACCACCCTGGAATAGTCATGGGTGCATGTGCAATGTCACCAGTGCATGTGTGCTTCACTGCTGCACATTGTTGGAGGTCGAGGGGTGTGGTGTTGAGTGTGTGCAGATGAGAGTTGTTGCCCGGCTAGGCCCCTGCCTCCATGTTGGCCTTGGCTTACAGGCCATGCTGTTTGATTTGTGCTTGTGTAGGTGTGATGGTAGTTAGTTGCTCAGTACACATGACTGTGGTTCACAGTGTGAACCACATTTAGCTTTGTCATCACAGTGGGATTGTAATGCAGCCCAGGGTCACCACATTGTGGGGGCCCTGGGGGTGGTGCTGTGGTGTGTCTGTGTCTTGCTGTGTCAGTTGCTGTCCCTACGTGCCTGTGTGACATGTGTGATTTGTGCTCCCTCTCATCTGACAATGCCTGCTTGCCCACATAGGGGATTTGGATCCATGAGTTACCTTTGTGTGGCACTGTATGCACATCTGTATGATTGGTATTCAGGTCTCCTCATGTGTTGTGTGGTTGCCTGGGGACACTGGCACCCCCTCACCTGTTGTGTATGATGTGCAGTGTGGGTCTGCCTGTTTGTGTTTGTGCATCTGCACCACTGCATTGGCATATCTTGGGTGTGCCATTGGCTGTATGTAGTTTGGTGGGTTTCCCCTGCTGTCCCTGGGACTCCTAGGTCATCGGTCAGCACAATGATCATGGTTTGTGTGTCCCATTGCTGCCATGGTATGGTATCTGTTCACCTCACATCTGCAGTCGCCACAGGGTATCTGCATGTGTGTGCCCATTGGTGCAAATATGTGGGTCTGCATTCTGATGGTCACTTCTGTCATTGTGTCACTGATAATTGTTGACGGTGTCAGCCCCCATGGGTGTTGTTTGTCTGCACATGGCCAAAGGTATGTCTTATTTGCACTGCAGTATTTGGCTCCCCCAATTTATGTTGCAATGGGACACATACACTACTTTGCCACTGATGTGTTTGTTGTTCTGTGACCAGGAATCATCCATGCAGTTTGGCAGTTGCACCTCTTTCTTTGTCAACACTTACCTTTTGGTCACTGTGATGATGGGGGTTTGGACCCCATTGCCACAATGTTCGAAATGTGCTTCAGCTATGGACCCCACACTTACATTTTGGTCACTGTGATGATGGGGGTTTGGACCCCATTGCCACAATGTTCAAAATGTGCTTCAGCTATGGACCCCACACTTACCTTTTGGTCACTGTGATGATGGGGGTTTGGACCCCATTGCCACATTGTTCAAAGTGTGCTTCAGCTATGGACCCCACACTTACATTTTGGTCACTGTGATGATGAGGGTTTGGACCCCATTGCCACAATGTTCAAAATGTGCTTCAGCTATGGACCCCACACTTACATTTTGGTCACTGTGATGATGGGGGTTTGGACCGCATTGCCACAATGTTCAAAATGTGCTTCAGCTATGGACCCCACACTTACATTTTGGTCACTGTGATGATGGGGGTTTGGACCCCATTGCCACAATGTTCGAAATGTGCTTCAGCTATGGACCCCACACTTACCTTTTGGTCACTGTGATGATGGGGGTTTGGACCCCATTGCCACAATGTTCGAAATGTGCTTCAGCTATGGACCCCACACTTACCTTTTGGTCACTGTGATGATGGGGGTTTGGACCCCATTGCCACAATGGTCATGGCCTGCTTGCATTGTGGGTGCCACACACATATATGTGTGGCACATGTGCTAGGGGGTCACATTGTATGTTCAAAGTCATGTTCGGTGTTGTAGGCATTTGACACAGTCTACACACGCTTGTCATGGTGTTGGGGGATGTCTTCTTCTTGCATTCCCTAGGTTGTGGTGTGCTGGTTGTGTCATGCATTGTCCATCCTATGAGTGGGGGTGGTAGTAGTGGTAGGCATCCAGCCCCCTGGCTAAGGGTGGTGGTAGGCATCCAGCCCCCCTGGGTGAGGGTGGTAGTAGTGGTAGGCATCCTGCCCCCCTGGGTAAGGGTGGTAGTAGTGGTAGGCATCCTGCCCACCCTGGGTGAGGGTGGTAGTGGTGGTAGGCATCCAGCCCCCCTGGCTAAGGGTGGTGGTAGGCATCCAGCCCCCCTGGGTGAGGGTGGTAGTAGTGGTAGGCATCCTGCCCCCCTGGCTAAGGGTGGTAGTAGTGGTAGGCATCCTGCCCCCTGGGTGAGGGTGGTGGTAGTGGTAGGCATCCTGCCCCCCTGGCTAAGGGTGGTAGTAGTGGTAGGCATCCTGCCCCCCTGGGTAAGGGTGGTAGTAGTGGTAGGCATCCTGCCCACCCTGGGTGATGGTGGTAGTAGTGGTAGGCATCCTGCCCCCCCTGGGTGAGGGTGGTAGTACTGGTAGGCATCCAGCCCCCCCTGGCTAAGGGTGGTGGTAGGCATCCTGCCCCCCCTGGGTAAGGGTGGTAGTAGTGGTAGGCATCCAGCCCCCCTGGGTGAGGGTGGTAGTAGTGGTAGGCATCCTGCCCCCCTGGCTAAGGGTGGTAGTAGTGGTAGGCATCCTGCCCCCCTGGGTGAGGGTGGTAGTAGTGGTAGGCATCCAGCCCCCTGGCTAAGGGTGGTGGTGAGGCATCCTGCCCCCTGGGTGAGGGTGGTAGTAGTGGTAGGCATCATGCCCCCTGGCTAAGGGTGGTAGTAGTGGTAGGCATCCAGCCCCCCTGGCTAAGGGTGGTGGTGGTAGGCATCCAGCCCCCTGGGTAAGGGTGGTTGTAGTGGTAGGCATCCTGCCCCCTGGGTAAGGGTGGTAGTAGTGGTAGGCATCCAGCCCCCCTGGGTGAGGGTGGTAGTAGTGGTAGGCATCCTGCCCCCCTGGCTAAGGGTGGTAGTAGTGGTAGGCATCCTGCCCCCCTGGGTGAGGGTGGTAGTAGTGGTAGGCATCCAGGCCCCCTGGCTAAGGGGTGGTGGTAGGCATCCTGCCCCCCTGGGTGAGGGTGGTAGTAGTGGTAGGCATCCAGCCCCCTGGCTAAGGGTGGTGGTAGGCATCCAGCCCCCCTGGGTGAGGGTGGTAGTAGTGGTAGGCATCCTGCCCCACCTGGCTAAGGGTGGTAGTAGTGGTAGGCATCCTGCCCCCCTGGGTGAGGGTGGTAGTAGTGGTAGGCATCCTGCCTCCCCTGGGTAAGGGTGGTAGTAGTGGTAGGCATCCTGCCCACCCTGGGTAAGGGTGGTAGTAGTGGTAGGCATCCTGCCCACCCTGAGTGAGGGTGGTAGTAGTGGTAGGCATCCTGCCCCCCCTGGGTGAGGGTGGTAGTAGTGGTAGGCATCCAGCCCCCCCTGGCTAAGGGTGGTGGTAGGCATCCTGCCCCCCCTGGGTAAGGGTGTTAGTAGTGGTAGGCATCCTGCCCCCCCTGGGTGAGGGTGGTAGTAGTGGTAGGCATCCAGCCCCCCTGGCTAAGGGTGGTGGTAGGCATCCTGCCCCCCCTGGGTAAGGGTGGTAGTAGTGGTAGGCATCCAGCCCCCCATGGGTGAGGGTGGTAGTAGTGGTAGGCATCCTGCCCCCCCTGGCTAAGGGTGGTAGTAGTGGTAGGCATCCAGCCCACCCTGGGTGAGGGTGGTAGTGGTGGTAGGCATCCAGCCCCCCCTGGCTAAGGGTGGTGGTAGGCATCCAGCCCCCCTGGGTGAGGGTGGTAGTAGTGGTAGGCATCCTGCCCCCCTGGCTAAGGGTGGTAGTAGTGGTAGGCATCCTGCCCCCCTGGGTGAGGGTGGTGGTAGTGGTAGGCATCCTGCCCCCTGGCTAAGGGTGGTAGTAGTGGTAGGCATCCTGCCCCCCTGGGTAAGGGTGGTAGTAGTGGTAGGCATCCTGCCCACCCTGGGTGAGGGTGGTAGTAGTGGTAGGCATCCTGCCCCCCCTGGGTGAGGGTGGTAGTACTGGTAGGCATCCAGCCCCCCCTGGCTAAGGGTGGTGGTAGGCATCCTGCCCCCCCTGGGTAAGGGTGGTAGTAGTGGTAGGGATCCAGCCCCCCTGGGTGAGGGTGGTAGTAGTGGTAGGCATCCTGCCCCCCTGGCTAAGGGTGGTAGTAGTGGTAGGCATCCTGCCCCCCTGGGTGAGGGTGGTAGTAGTGGTAGGCATCCAGCCCCCTGGCTAAGGGTGGTGGTAGAGCATCCTGCCCCCCTGGGTGAGGGTGGTAGTAGTGGTAGGCATCATGCCCCCTGGCTAAGGGTGGTAGTAGTGGTAGGCATCCAGCCCCCTGGCTAAGGGTGGTGGTAGGCATCCAGCCCCCTGGGTAAGGGTGGTAGTAGTGGTAGGCATCCTGCCCCCTGGGTAAGGGTGGTAGTAGTGGTAGGCATCCAGCCCCCCTGGGTGAGGGTGGTAGTAGTGGTAGGTATCCTGCCCCCCTGGCTAAGGGTGGTAGTAGTGGTAGGCATCCTGCCCCCCTGGGTGAGGGTGGTAGTAGTGGTAGGCATCCAGCCCCCCTGGCTAAGGGTGGTGGTAGGCATCCTGCCCCCCGGGTGAGGGTGGTAGTAGTGGTAGGCATCCAGCCCCCCTGGCTAAGGGTGGTGGTGAGGCATCCAGCCCCCTGGGTGAGGGTGGTAGTAGTGGTAGGCATCCTGCCCCACCTGGCTAAGGGTGGTAGTAGTGGTAGGCATCCTGCCCCCCTGGGTGAGGGTGGTAGTAGTGGTAGGCATCCTGCCCCCTTGGTAATGGTGGTAGTAGTGGTAGGCATCCTGCCCACCCTGGGCAAGGGTGGTAGTAGTGGTAGGCATCCTGCCCACCCTGAGTGAGGGTGGTAGTAGTGGTAGGCATCCTGCCCCCCCTGGGTGAGGGTGGTAGTAGTGGTAGGCATCCAGCCCCCCCTGGCTAAGGGTGGTGGTAGGCATCCTGCCCCCCCTGGGTAAGGGTGGTAGTAGTGGTAGGCATCCTGCCCCACCTGGGTGAGGGTGGTAGTAGTGGTAGGCATCCAGCCCCCCCTGGCTAAGGGTGGTGGTAGGCATCCTGCCCCCCCTGGCTAAGGGTGGTAGTAGTGGTAGGCATCCTGCCCCCCCTGGCTAAGGGTGGTAGTAGTGCTAGGCATCCTGCCCCCCCTGGGTGAGGGTGGTAGTAGTTGTAGGCATCCAGCCCCCCCTCGCTAAGGGTGGTGGTAGGCATCCTGCCCCCCCTGGGTGAGGGTGGTAGTAGTGGTAGGCATCATGCCCCCCTGGCTAAGGGTGGTAGTAGTGGTAGGCATCCAGCCCCCTGGCTAAGGGTGGTGGTGAGCATCCTGCCCCCCTGGGTAAGGGTGGTAGTAGTGGTAGGCATCCAGCCCCCCTGGGTGAGGGTGGTAGTAGTGGTAGGCATCCTGCCCCCCTGGCTAAGGGTGGTAGTAGTGGTAGGCATCCTGCCCCCTGGGTGAGGGTGGTAGTAGTGGTAGGCATCCAGCCCCCCTGGCTAAGGGTGGTGGTAGGCATCCTGCCCCCCTGGGTGAGGGTGGTAGTAGTGGTAGGTATCATGCCCCCCTGGCTAAGGGTGGTAGTAGTGGTAGGCATCCAGCCCCCCCCTGGCTAAGGGTGGTGGTAGGCATCCAGCCCCCCCTGGGTAAGGGTGGTAGTAGTGGTAGGCATCCTGCCCCCCCTGGGTAAGGGTGGTAGTAGTGGTAGGCATCCCGCCCCCTGGGTGAGGGTGGTAGTAGTGGTAGGCATCCTGCCCCCCTGGCTAAGGGTGGTAGTAGTGGTAGGCATCCTGCCCCCCCTGGGTGAGGGTGGTAGTAGTGGTAGGCATCCAGCCCCCCCTGGCTAAGGGTGGTGGTAGGCATCCTGCCCCCCTGGGTGAGGGTGGTAGTAGTGGTAGGCATCCAGCCCCCCTGGCTAAGGGTGGTGGTAGGCATCCAGCCCCCCTGGGTGAGGGTGGTAGTAGTGGTAGGCATCCTGCCCCACCTGGCTAAGGGTGGTAGTAGTGGTAGGCATCCTGCCCCCTGGGTGAGGGTGGTAGTAGTGGTAGGCATCCTGCCCCCCTGGGTAAGGGTGGTAGTAGTGGTAGGCATCCTGCCCACCCTGGGTAAGGGTGGGAGTAGTGGTAGGCACGCTGCCCACCCTGAGTGAGGGTGGTAGTAGTGGTAGGCATCCTGCCCCCCCCCTGGGTGAGGGTGGTAGTAGTGGTAGGCATCCAGCCCCCCTGGCTAAGGGTGGTGGTAGGCATCCTGCCCCCTGGGTAAGGGTGGTAGTAGTGGTAGGCATCCTGCCCCCTGGGTGAGGGTGGTAGTAGTGGTAGGCATCCTGCCCCCCTGGCTAAGGGTGGTAGTAGTGGTAGGCATCCTGCCCCCCTGGGTGAGGGTGGTAGTAGTGGTAGGCATCCAGCCCCCTGGCTAAGGGTGGTGGTAGGCATCCTGCCCCCCTGGGTGAGGGTGGTAGTAGTGGTAGGCATCCAGCCCCCCTGGCTAAGGGTGGTGGTAGGCATCCAGCCCCCCTGGGTGAGGGTGGTAGTAGTGGTAGGCATCCTGCCCCCCTGGCTAAGGGTGGTAGTAGTGGTAGGCATCCTGCCCCCTGGCTAAGGGTGGTAGTAGTGGTAGGCATCCTGCCCCCTGGGTGAGGGTGGTAGTAGTTGTAGGCATCCAGCCCCCCCTCGCTAAGGGTGGTGGTAGGCATCCTGCCCCCCCTGGGTGAGGGTGGTAGTAGTGGTAGGCATCATGCCCCCTGGCTAAGGGTGGTAGTAGTGGTAGACATCCAGCCCCCCTGGCTAAGGGTGGTGGTAGGCATCCAGCCCCCCTGGGTGAGGGTGGTAGTAGTGGTAGGCATCCTGCCCCCCTGGCTAAGGGTGGTAGTAGTGGTAGGCATCCTGCCCCCTGGGTGAGGGTGGTAGTAGTGGTAGGCATCCAGCCCCCTGGCTAAGGGTGGTGGTGAGCATCCTGCCCCCCTGGGTAAGGGTGGTAGTAGTGGTAGGCATCCTACCCCCTGGGTGAGGGTGGTAGTAGTGGTAGGCATCCATCCCCCTGGCTACGGGTGGTGGTAGGCATCCTGCCCCCTGGGTAAGGGTGGTAGTAGTGGTAGGCATCCAGCCCCCTGGGTGAGGGTGGTAGTAGTGGTAGGCATCCTGCCCCCCTGGCTAAGGGTGGTAGTAGTGGTAGGCATCCTGCCCCCCTGGGTGAGGGTGGTAGTAGTGGTAGGCATCCAGCCCCCTGGCTAAGGGTGGTGGTAGGCATCCTGCCCCCTGGGTGAGGGTGGTAGTAGTGGTAGGCATCCTGCCCCCTGGGTAAGGGTGGTAGTAGTGGTAGGCATCCTGCCCACCCTGGGTAAGGGTGGTAGTAGTGGTAGGCATCCTGCCCCCTGGGTAAGGGTGGTAGTAGTGGTAGGCATCCTGCCCACCCTGGGTAAGGGTGGTAGTAGTGGTAGGCATCCTGCCCACCCTGGGTGAGGGTGGTAGTAGTGGTAGGCATCCTGCCCCCCTGGGTGAGGGTGGTAGTAGTGGTAGGCATCCAGCCCCCTGGCTAAGGGTGGTGGTAGGCATCCTGCCCCCTGGGTAAGGGTGGTAGTAGTGGTAGGCATCCAGCCCCCTGGGTGAGGGTGGTAGTAGTGGTAGGCATCCTGCCCCCCTGGGTAAGGGTGGTAGTAGTGGTAGGCATCCTGCCCCCCTGGGTGAGGGTGGTAGTGGTGGTAGGCATCCAGCCCCCCCTGGGTGAGGGTGGTAGTAGTAGTAGGCATCCAGCCCCCCCTGGGTAGGGGTGGTGGTGCGCATTCAGGCCCCTGTGTGCATATGTGGCATTGGTGATGGGCATCCCGCCCCTGTGGTGCTGCTGTTGCTGGTGTAAGTATATTCTGCATCCCTCTGTGTGTGTGTGATGTGTTGTGTACGTGTTGTATGTGTTTTGTGGTTGGTGTCTGGCTTACCTTCTGCGCCGTACGCGTCCGTGTCTGTTCCGGTAGTAAATGTAGAATATTGGTATGATCGGGACGAAGGGATTCATGGTTGGTTCGTGTCGTTCGTCCTTCTCGTTGCTTCGTGTCGTCCTCGTCGCTTCGCCTCGTCCTCGTCGCTTCGCGTCGTCCTCGTCGCTGCCGTGTTCGTCTCGGAGCCGTGGATCGTGTTGTGGCGCGAATCGGAGCTTATGTGCGCCTCTCCCGGATGCTTTGACGTGCCGTGCATAGCGACGGGTTCGGCGCGCTACGGAATGCGCATCGTACTCGTTTGGCCGGACGGAGCTGCATTTTCCCTTCCGTGCGACTCGATTCGGCGTTTCCCGGATTCGCCTCGGTCGGGGAACAGGACCTGGTTTGGGTGAGTACGGCTCGGCCGGATTCTTTGCTGTTGTGCGCATCGTACTTACTCGTTCGGTGTGCTGTACGGATCGGTCGGGAAACAGGCTTTCGCATGGCTTTTTTCCCGACCGAATGGTGTTGGGTGCGCCTCCGACCGAGATCGGAATCGGCCCCTAAGTTGGAAGATATCAGGTAACTGAGTTAACATCAATAGGAATCGCCCCCATATTATCGTGGCTTTTACACGTGATATAGCCATTTAGTTGGTTCCCCCTTGAGGGAAAAAAGGTTTCTTTCCCCCTGTTTCTTTGTCTTTTAAGTTTTGAGATCGCGATACAATCGTCAGGATTCTGAGGACATACAGAGTTCGGGATATTAAATATATATACTTTCCAGCAGGGATAGATGGTTAGCATTTCTTTGATTGTGTGCTTCCATTCAAAAGGGTATATAAAAAGATCGCTTTATAGTAGATATTGAAAGTTGTGTAGCCCTATTGGTATGACCTAACAATTAGAGGTCCTTGATATCTATATAGTTTATTTTAAAAAAAGAAAAAAAAACATTTCAACAAAACATAAATATCAATCAAAGTTTTTTACCTAGTTTAGAAGAAAGGAATAGATCATCTTATTTTCTAGTTAAATACTTGTAATAGGTTAGATTTGGCCTGCCAATGTGTTGCATATTATGGAGAAATAGAGGCTTATCATTATTAAAATTTAATATTCTTATGCCCTATTTTGTGTATCTCTTCCTATTATTTTCATTTCCAGAATAAGAACCTTTGGGAATGTCTGCACTACTGAAATAACGTTGCATCTCTTCTTTTTAAAGTGACCGGCTTTATTTTAAGATTAGAAAAGAAATATAAGAAAGAAACCCTCCATTTAGTGAATATAAAACTAGCTCTACAGACTGGTAAGAGAATAAAAACTCCGAATAAACTCAGTAGATGATTGATTACAACTTATAAATAAGACTGACGCATTGATATGAGTTGTCTGTTAATAGTAGCCTTAATGATATGGAGCACAATGTATGCAATATCCTATACACAATCACCCAAAAAAAAAACCTCAAATAAAACCCCCCTTTCTTCTTTTTCTCCCCTTTTTTTGCCTTCTTCCCCCCCTTTTCTTATCCTCCCTTTCCTCCCCTCCCTTCCCTTCCTTTTTTAACTTTTTTTTCTCTTTTTTCTAATAGATCGTCTATATGAATTAGTATGTTGAATATACACATTAGGGTGTTTTTTCTGGGACTATACTCTTTGAGATATGGATATTTTCAAACAAGCGTCAATAGTGCTAAACATGACGTACCTTTTTAGACACTTTTGTGATATATTTTGTATGGAATTTAGTTTTAATATTTTAATCAATGGGCACCCAATTTCAAATTTTAATAATGTGACTATGTGTTTTCATTCAGTGACTCGTTGAGACGGAACCCTGATGAAGGCTATGCCGAAACGCGCGTAGTGTTTAAGAACATACCGTCAGTCCCCGATCATTGCGTCTATCTGTAAATATATTGTCTTATAACTGAGAATGTATATAATATGAATGTATTGTCTCTGACATTGTCTTATTTGTTAACACACTGAATGTCCTCTTTGAAAAAGAAAAAATTGTCTATTTTTATGTATAAAAAGTAAATACTCAATAGATCAATAAGTTTGACTATATAAAAAATGAAATAATAACAAAAAAATACATTTATATAAAGGATACAAAAAGTTTTTATGTATATATCTATGAAATAAATATCTATTTTTGAACATAATGTTTGGTGAATGATTGTTATTTGGTTAGTCATATTGAAATTGTGTTGCCCGTATTTGTTGTTATTAACCCTGCCCAGGTTTCTTTTTTCATAATTTGTCCATTCCTTGTCAGGGCATTATTATCCTGCACACAGGGGCCCCAGCTCTTTTCCAAATATTGTGAAACAATTTAATACATGTGAAAAAATTAAACAATAGAAAAATACCTGGAAACTGCACAAAATGCAATATTAAAATATGATTTACATTCTTTATTTAATAAGGAAAATGTATTAAAAATTGTTTTATTTATATATATATATATATATATATATATATATATATATATATATATGGGTTTCAGGGACGTTATAGTTAGAAATTAGCATTTAAAAAACCTTTGAAATTCACTGAAAAAACCATGGGTTTCAGGGACGTTATAGTTAGAAATTAGCATTTAAAAAACCTTTGAAAGTCACTAAAAAAAACATAGGTTTCAGGGACGTTTTAGTTGGACATTTCACTCGTACAAAACCATAGAAATTCCGCCGTTATAATTAGTTCAGCTAACTATAACTCGCGCCCCGCAATGCACTGCTGATGATGTCACATATTACATCATTCATAACATGGTGAGTGACATCACTGATGACATCACTGATGACATCTCAAATGACATCACTGATGACATCATCCAGTGACTGTGTGTTTCTGTAAAGTTTAAATATGTATTATATATATGCCAAGGTATATTGAAGAATGAGTGGGTGTATAAGTGTCTGGATGGAGGATTTAGTAGGTGTGTGACTGACTGTTTAAGTGAATTATTACATGTAAACAAAAAAGCACCAACAACGGCTGACCTCAGGTTCAGCACATCAAATCCCCAGTTCTCATAAATAATAAGAGTCCTGTGCAGCCACTTCCAGAGCTTGCCGCAGTTAAGCTCTACTGGAAACCAGAAGCATATTCTTTATACAAATAGGAAGGTGCACCAAGAAACGAGTCACTGATTGCCGTATTTTACTATCAAGATTAATAAAAGGACATCATTTGGATATATTTGAAGGACAGTGACTCGTTTCTTGGTGCACCTTCCTATTTGTATAATGAGTGATTACATGTGTCTTACTGAATGCATGGGTTAGTGACTAAACTATGTCTAAATGTCTGTATCAGTCTGTCTGTTGTTGTATAAGATGCTGCATGGGTTGGTCAGTAGCTACATGAGTGTCTATATGGGTTATTGATTGGTTGCCTGAGTATTTGTATGGGAGACTGAGTGTGTGTGTGGGTGGGCGGGAGGTGTGTGACTCTGTGCATAGATGTGTGAGTGGTTGATTCACTGGGTGTATGGGTTCAAGAGTGCATGTGGAAACACCTGTATGGGTGGGTGAGTGTGTGTATGGGTGTGTTGGTGAGTGAATGGATGTCTCAGTGGTACATGTCCAAGTAACTAGATATGTAAAAGGCAGTGTATGTGAGAGTTGGAGTATATAAATGACTATACGAGAGAGTCAGTGATTGTGAGAGTGGCTGTATGGATGAGTGTGTACTTGTATCAGTGATGATATAAGAGAGTAAGTGTGCATTAGTATCTGTATGAATAAGTGAGGTGGTGTGTGTATAACTGTATAGGTGAGTAAATGGGAGTGTTATTGATTCTTTGCATGACTGACTAGGTGTGTGAGTAACTCCATGGATGAGTGGCAGTGTGTGAGTGTCTGTATAGGTGTATGAGTGCATATGATAGTGTTGTATTGATGAGTGACTGCATGTATGAGTGACTGTATGGGTGAATGAGTGGATGTGTGTGTAGACCTAGGAATCAGTGAGTGCGTATGTAGTAACTGGTATTGGTGTGTCGATGGTTTAAAAAATGGTAGCCTGTATTTTACAGTGGGTGTATCAAAGGTTATATTAGAGTGTGAGGAGGTGCATCAGATTTTCACATGGATGATGTCATCAGTGATGTCATCAGTGATGTCATTTGAGATGTCATCAGTGATGTCATCAGTGATGTCACTGACCATGTCATGAATGATGTAATATGTGACGTCATCAGCAGTGCATTGCGGGGGCGATAGTTATAGTTAGCTGAACTAACTATAACGGCGGAATTTCTATGGTTTTGTACGAATGAAATGTCCAACTAACTATAACGTCCCTGAAACCTATGGTTTTTTCAGTGAATTTCAAATGTTTTTTAAATGCTAATTTCTAACTATAACGTCCCTGAAACCCATGGTTTTTTCAGTGAATTTCAAAGGTTTTTTAAATGCTAATTTCTGACTATAACGTCTCTGAAACCCATGGTTTTTTCAGTGAATTTCAAAGGTTTTTTAAATGCTAATTTCTAACGATAACGTCCCTGAAACCTATGGTTTTTTCTGTGAATTTCGAAGGTTTTTTAAATGAGAATTTCTAAGAATAATGTGCCTCAATCCTATGGTTTTTTATTGACTACATATATACATATATATATTTAAATAAAGTTGAGAATAATTTATAGTTAGGAAAACTATATTCATTCTATTTTTAAAATTATTATACAGAAGTCGCGCACCCTACGCGCACCCTACACGATGGCTGCGCGCATCCTGGTAGCGCCCATTTTAGAAGTCGCGCGGGGGTCGCGACTTCGGCGTAATTTGGAAAGTATGAAATATCTTTAAAGTAATTATCAATAAAAGTTTTGCTTTAAGTGTTTGTTTAATTTTATTTACAAAAGTATTTATAAACTAATTTTTTCTGTATACTCCGAACGATACGAAATTTGCCGTATTGACGTACGGTGCACGACCCCTCCCCGCATGTATTTCCGGGATCGCACCGTCCTCGCGCCGGGGTCGCGACTTCGGCGTATTTTCAACGTTTAAAAAATGACTATTGAAAGTTTGAATATGAGATTAGAGTAAATAGTTTTGGTAATATACTTATTAAAATATTATAGAAACATTTATTTATAGTTTATATTCATATATGCAATATTTTACGTTGCGCGACAAGTTGATTGACGTAGGCGCGCACCCTACGCGACTTCATGTCAGTAGAAAAAAAAAAGAATCTGATTGGTTTACATCATTTTCATTCTAGGAGAGGGAGGATCCATCCCTGTGAAGTTCCCTTTATCTTTACTATTCATAGAGAGAAGACCTAATTCTTGCTTCTCTGCCTCTTGTATTTTTTTGTGTGTGTTTATTGATTTTTGGGTGAACAACAACGGCTTCCAGTCTTGTTACAGTGGATCCTTTGGCTATGGAGGAAGAGGAACAGATGGTGCAGGACAACAGGAAGAAGAAGGAAAGTATTGTGTGGGCCTTCTTCACAGTTCCTGAGGGTGGAAAAAAAGTCCACGCCCTGAAAGTTACCTGTATTATTTGCACCAGAGTTTTATCAAGAGGGTCAGACAAGAAATATTCCTGTGGCACCTCCAGTATGAAAAAACACCTGGAAACCTTGCACCCAGTCCATCTTGCAAGGGAAGAACGAAGGAGGGAGTTAAATGCTGCAGCACAGGAAGACCCTAATGCTCCATCTACATCTAAACAGCAAGTTGCAGCTGCTCCAAGGCTCCACATCATGCCTGAACTCTTGGATGCAACTATATGTTGCAAGAAGTGCAATGTACAACTTTGCATTGCTGAACAATGCCTAGATGTCATTAGTGCTGCATTGAAAGCACACAAATGCAATTTTTTTTATGTGCTTCTGTTTTTGTTAGAGTTTATTTGTTGTTCCTCATTTTTCTGTTTTTAAAAAAATCAAAAACACTTAAAAAAATGTAAAAGGTTTAAAAAATACAAAAACTATTTCAAAATTGTGCAAAAAACAAAACAAAAAAAACGGTTCTTACGGAACCACCTCTACTGGTTAAAAAAATAAAAATTACCTGAGTGATTGCACGAGAGTATGGAGACTGTGTGGGTGATTGGTGAACTGCAAGGCTACTGCATGGTTATTTTATGAATGTTTGGGTAGTGGCCACGTGATTGAATGAGTTCATGGATAATAGCTGGGTGATTGGAGGTGTGCACAAGGAGTGACAGGGTGATTGCTGGACTGCATGGGTACTACCTGGGTAATTGAAGGTGTGAATGAGCAGTGTCTAGGTGGTTAGAGGATTGTATGGGAAGTGCACATGTGATTGTAGCAGTGCATGGTTAGTGCCTGGGTCAGTGCATGAGTACATGGGTAGTGACTGGATGATTAGAGTACTGCAAGGTGAATTAATAAGTGCTTGCGTTTTGGCGAAGTGATTGGATAAGTACATGATGCAGGCTGGGTGATTAGAGGACTGCATGGGCAGTGCACAGGTGATTGTACCACTGCATGTGTTAGTGCCTGGGTCATTGCGTGAGTGCATGGGTACTGACAGGATGATTAGAGTACTGTAAGGAGAGTGTATGGTGAATTTATAAGTGCTTGGGTTTTGGCGGAGTGATTGGATAAGTACATGGTGCTGGCTGGGTGATTAGAGGACTGCATGGGCAGTGCACAGGTGATTGTACCACTGTATGTGTTAGTGCCTGGGTCATTGCGTGAGTGCATGGGTACTGACAGGATGATTAGAGTACTGTAAGGAGAGTGTATGGTGAATTTATAAGTGCTTGGGTTTTGGCGGAGTGATTGGATAAGTACATGGTGCTGGCTGGGTGATTAGAGGACTGCATGGGCAGTGCACAGGTGATTGTACCACTGTATGTGTTAGTGCCTGGGACATTGCATGAGTACATGAGTAGTGACTAGATGATTAGAGTACTGCAAGGAGAGTGCATGGTGAATTTATAAGTGCTTGGGTATTGGCGGAGTGATTGGATAAGTACATGGTACTGGCTGGGTGACTGGAGGAGTGCACGGGGAGTGACAGGGTGATTGCTGGACTGCATGGGTACCACCTGAGGAATCGAAGGAGCAAATGAGAAGTGTGTAAGTGGTTAGAGGACTGCATGGGTAGTGCATAGGGGATTGCAGCAGTGCATGTTTTAGTGACTGGGTCATTGTATGAGTACATGTGTAGTGACTGGACGATTAGAGTACTGCAAGGAGAGTGCATGGTGAATTTATAAGTGCTTGGGTTTTGGCGGAGTGATTGGATAAGTACATGGTGCTCGCTGGGTGATTGGAGGAGTGCATGGGTACTGACAGGGCGATGGCTGGACTGCATGGGTAGTGCTCAGGGTATTGTAGCAGTGCATGAGTTAGTGCATGGGTCATTGCATGAGTGCATGGGTAGTGACTGGATGATTAGAGTACTGCAAGGAGAGTGCATGGTGAATATATAAGTGCTTGGGTTTTGGCAGAGTGATTGCATAAGTACATGGTGCTGGCTGGGTCATTGGAAGACTGCATGGGCAGTGCACAGGTGATTGTACTACTGCATGTGTTAGTGCCTGGGTCATTGCATGAGTGCATGGGTAGTGACAGGATGATTAGAGTACTGCAAGGAGAGTGTATGGTGAATTTATAAGTGCTTCGGTTTTGGCGGAGTGATTGGATAAGTACATGGTGCTGGCTGGGTGACTGGAGGAGTGCACAGGGAGTGACAGTGTGATTGCTGGAGTGCATGTGTAGTACCTGGGAAAATGAAGGTGCGAATGAGCAGTGTGTAGGTGGTTAGAGGACTGCATGGGTAGTGCACATGTGATTGTAGCACTGCATGTGTTAGTGCCTGGGTCATTGCATGAGTACATGGGTAGTGACTGGATGATTAGAGTACTGCAAGGAGAGTGCATGGTGAATTTATAAGTGCTTGGGTATTGGCAGGGTGTTTGGATAAGTACATGGTACTGGCTGGGTGATTGGAGGAGTGCACGGGGAGTGACAGGGTGATTGCTGGACTGCATGGGTACTACCTGGGGAATTGAAGGAGCGAATGAGAAGTGTGTAGGTGGTTAGAGGACTGCATGGGTAGTGCATAGGAGATTGCAGCAGTGCATGTGTTAGTGACTGGGTCATTGCATGAGTACATGGGTAGTGACTGGATGATTAAAGTACTGCAAGGAGAGTGCATAGTGAATTTATAAGTGCTTGGGTATTGGCGGAGTGATTGGATTAGTACATGGTAGTGGCTGGGTGACTGGAGGAGTGCACGGAGAGTGACAGGGTGATTGCTGGACTGCATGGGTACTACCTGGGGAATTGAAGGAGCGAATGAGAAGTGTGTAGGTGGTTAGATCACTGCATGGGTAGTGCACAGGGGACTATAGCACTGCATGTGTTAGTGCCTGGATCATTGCATGAGTACATGGCTACTGACTGAATGATTAGAGTACTGCAAGGAGAGTGCCTGAGTGAATTTATAAGTGCTTGGGTATTGGCGAAATGATTGGATTAGTACACGGTACTGGCTGGGTGACTGGAGGAGTGCACGGGGAGTGACAGTGGGATTGCTGGAGTGCATGGTTAGTACCTGGGAAAATGAAGGTGCGAATGAGCAGTGTTTGGGAGGTTAGAGGACTGCATGGGTAGTGCACATGTAATTGTAGCACTGCATGTGTTAGTGCCTGGGTCATTGCATGAGTACATCGGTACTGACTGAATGATTAGAGTACTGCAAGGAGAGTGCCTGAGTGAATTTATAAGTGCTTGCGTATTGGCGGAGTGATTGGATAAGTACATGGTACTGGCTGGGTGATTGGAGGAGTACACAAAGAGTGACAGGGTGATTTCTGGACTGCATGGGTACTACATGGGTGATTGAAGGTGTGAATGAGCAGTGTCTAGGTGGTTAGAGGAGTGTATGGGTAGTTCAGAGGTGAATGTAGTAGTGCATGGGTAGTGTTTGGGTTACTTAATCTTACCTTTTCGATAGTAGATATGAAAGTCATTGAAACAATTTTTTCAGTTGTTTTTTATAATCTAAATTTTAAAAAGTTTCAAACTTTAGAATTTTGGTCTGTAAAAGAGAAGAAAAATACAGTTATAACGTATAATATTATAGTTTAAAGTACACAACATAATTTTACAATTACATAACATATTCAGTTTGCCTTTTTTTCTGTTCTCAGAATCTATTGAATTTCACCATAGACAGTGATTTCAATGTTGTTCATCATGTAACAGCGGGCAAAAACATACAATCAATAAGATTGTTAAAAAAAACAAATCTCTGTTCAAAATATTTACAGCAAACTCAACTATCTGTTCACATTTCCTAAAATAAACATCCTCAATAACATTGCATATAATACAAAGATCAAATATATGAACAATTTTCTAAATACAATATCAAAGAACAGAAACGATAATTGAATCTGCAATTCTTGATATCTTCCCTATAGTCTAAATGATGTTCCTGAAATCATTTGCAGTGAGAATACCAAAATTAAACTTCTTAATTCATATTGACATCTTCCCAATAGGCCGAATGATGTTTCTGAAATCGTTTGTATTGAAAATATCCAAAATAATCTCATTAATTCATATTGACATCTTCCCAATAGGCCTAATGATGTTCTCAGAACTTTGGCATCAAAAATATTAGGTATGAATTTGGTAATTCATTAGGCAACCGATATTTGAAAAGCAAATGGGCATCATTACAATGTGTCCATCCTTTATTGCACTTTAAATACACAGTGTAGTGTCCAGATGTTGTAGAAGGTCCATCGTGGAAAATAATTGCTACTGCTTTGAAAGTTCTTCCTGATATTGATAGTTGAGTTGCCACAAAACTTTTAATTTTAGTTTCCAATTTTCTTCCATCTGCTCTACAACGTTGTATCATTAAAATGATATATTGTCCAAATCTTTCTATAAATAATGTTGATAACATTTCTGTTTTGCAGTGACTACACTCCATGTTTTGATTAGCTGATTTTAACTAATTTGTTAAAAGACACTGTTTTACAATCTGGTATTGTCAAATATATGAATCTTTCAGTGTCTATGTTAGTGGTAGAAGTAAATGTACAATCTTCACATTCATGTTCCCATCTGTAACGAAGTCCAAACAGATTTTCAATTTGTATTCCTTCATCCTCCAATACTGCAAGCATAAACATAAGAAATTCCTGAGCATCTTGCTGTACATTCTGTGTAAATTGTGAAGAACCAGAACATATATCCAGAAGATTCCGAATGCCAGAAACACTTTGGATTTTAGTTTTATCAGTTCTCAAGTTTTCAAAAATAGAATGCAACAAGGAACAAAACCTTTTTTCTCGATTCTCCATAATTTGTTGTTGGAGATTTTCTAGAAAAAATACAACGTTCACAACTACATTAGCATAGCAGTTGATACCTGAACTATTTTCTAACTGATATCCTACAATCTCTTCAACAGTGTCCTTTTTCTTTTTGTTTGGAATCTCAACATACTCTTGATTTTTTTTCTTCTTTCCAACCTCACTACAGAGTTTCTCATATGTTCATTTTCGACATACTACACGCTTTTCATATACAGGATATTCACCTAAGTTGGGAGCATACAGTCTTCTTAACCGATTATACTCTCTTACACAATTTGCATCTGCACTAATCTTTCTCTCATCAAAATCAATCAAATACAATCCAGATAAAGTTCTGACTCGGGACAATGAAACATATGCCATTCCCTCTTTAAACACGGTACTTTCAATGTTTACCAAAGCACTGTCTACACTTAAACCTTGAGATTTATGAATGGTCACCGCATATGCTAAAGAAAGAGGAAACTGTTTTCTACGAACATACAAATCTTTAACAAGCAAAAAACGAACAGAACAACGTCCAATCTGTTTTACTTCTTAAATCTGATCACATTTAATCTTCAAAAATTCAATTCCATCTCTATTTTGATAATTAACAAAATCAACAACTTTTCCCATTGCTCCATTTACTAAACCTTTTTCCACATCCAAATTACACCGTAAAATGACCCGACAGTTTTCACATGCATATAAATTCTTTTCTAAACCAGCAGTCTTAGATATAGATTTTTCCAATGAATCCAATTCTGTTTTTAATTTTACTGTCAAAATAATAGTAATTCCTTTGTGCTCTATTTTATCAATGGCTTCCATTTTTATTATTTGTTGTTTTTCTAGCTTCAAAAGTTCTTCATTGAATGTAGAACACTCTCACAGTGTTGGCAGTAGGCAGATTATAGATTTCTTTTCTCCAATTTTTTTGTATATTATTTCCGGAGCAACATTTTCATTTGGAAACAAGTTTGTAAGTAGTCGACTTTGCAAAGTTTCTTTACCATGTTCTGTCAATACACCAATTCTTATATCTTGAAGAATGCTTCCATAATCTTCATCACTTGCCTGTCGCATATTTTTAATAAGTTCTTTGTATTCAAAATATGACCAAATGTTGACATTTCCAATACTTCCCAAAGATTTTCTGGTGTCTTCATGCACAAGTGTTTTAAAAACTGGTTGCCCTTTTACAGGAGTAAGTTGCAGTAGATCGCGAAAACTATCACGTTTTCCTCCAAATAACACATCATATTCTGTTTTTAAAATTTGCTGCATTCTTAAATGCACAAAGGCAAGCATTAAGTTTGAGACCATGCTCACCTCATCAATAATCAGAAGTTTCATTTTCTTTAGTACTCTTGAAACTTCATAACAAGCTTCTCCAGAAAGCTTGTGATATTCCAACTTGTTTTCATGTTCAATAGGTAGCATTAGTAAACGATGTAATGTAATCCCTTTAATGTTGTGTGCTGCTAACCCAGTTGGAGCGGTTACAACACAAGATAAATGTGATTCAGTGGTTTTCTGTAAATAACTGGTCAAAACTTTAATTAAGAAACTTTTTCCTGTACCAGCTTGACCACTGATATACATTTGAATTGGTTTAAAAGATGTGCAGTTGCATTCTTTTTTTCATGAAGTAAACCATGGTCGATCTGTTGTGTCACTTGCTGATATATTTCTTTCTGTTCAATATTTAGTTGCTCTTCCAAATTTCCTAAGTCCATAATATTGTGTTGAGCTTGATGCATTGCTGTTTCCACTTCACTCATGGCTATTGCGGCTTCATTTTCAAGAATTGGTTGTCCTAGTGGATCTTCACTCAGTGGAGCAGAACTTTGACTATATTGAGAATTGTCTCTAGCAATCTCAACTGCAATACTAGCTTCCTGTTCAATTTCTTTATTCAACATTTGGAGATAATTTGGAAAAACTGCATTCAATGCTATCTTTACATGTATTAAAAGAATCTTCATAGCACTGAAAATCTCCAAGTAATTCCATTTCAGTACGCCAAGGCTTGAAGAGTTGCAGAAGTGCTAAATAGTAAAATTCCCTTTTATCAGGAGTATCACAACTCAGTTTCCTGTGATTAATCAGATTTCCTTTACTATGTTTCACCAAACATCCTTCTGAACCAATCACTGCATATTTTTCTTCATTTATGTTCTCTGTAATATTTCTCTTAAAGCTGTAATATTGCAGTACTTCATAGAGACATATGTTTTCAATATGGGGACTTCTATTTGGATAGTACGTATCCAACATGTTTGTTTTAACAATATCTGTGCTTTCCGGTTTATTTAATGCTAAATATTCGATTTCTTGTATAGATTTAAGTACTCGATTTCGTGTTGCAGCAAGACCTAGACTAACCCAAATGATTCCTCTTGACTTTGAATATAAACTTGCAGAGGTCAACCGATCCGAACATTCGTAGGATCCAATCTCTCGATGGGAAAGCATCTTCAAACTAAAGCTGTACAATTTCTTACTAAGAGTCTTCTCTATGGGAAATTTCTTCCCACATTTCTTTTAACTCCGTCTTTTCAGATTTTGTTATGTATGACGTTACATACCGAGCAACAGCAATGGAATTATCCGCAACATACTGGATATCCATATTTGCATTCCACATCGACAAAATCACTGGATTATAATCATTAATATACTTTGATTGTTCACTTCTTTTTAAATTGTAAGTATTTTTGGGAGATTTTCTAGTGATAGTATGCCTCACTGCTGACATGAAAACTGTTGACTCTTCCTTTGGATATTACTGGACGTGGAAATCCAAAACGACATTTGGTATAAAACTTTTCCTTTGACTTGTATTTCCGTCGACAGTATTTGCCACATCGATGAGTTTGAAACCGTAAAACTTGTTGTCTTAAGGTATTTTCTTCTCTTGTTTTTGGTATAGCACATGTAACATAGTCTTCAATAAAAGATAAAACAGTCTCATCCAAATCAGTTCCAAACGTGGGTGCATCCTTGATCCATAAAACCATATGTATATCAATCAATCAATCAATCAATCATGTCACTTATAAAGCGCACTACATACCCGCGAGGGTCTCAAGGCGCTGGGGTAGAGGGGGGTGGTGAGAAGCACCTCTAGCCTGGTACTCCTTTCTCCAAAAGAAATCAATAACTTCTCCAAGATGTGGGTTGTTTTTATTGCAGATAAAAGACATCATAGCTTGAAACCTATGATTAAAATATCTGCACACATTTACAGGATCCAAGGAACACAGTTCTCCAGGTGTCTTGCATTCAATGTTTTTAATATTTGAATTTGCTTCTAGAAGAAATTCAAGTAAATCGTCCCATGCGTATTCAGCACAGCTTAGCGTAACAAACCATGTAGGGGTTCCTAAGTTCCTTAACATACATTTAAGTTCTCCATGATGACGATACCAATACTCATTAGTACCACGTTGACACGCCATCAAATTAATCAATTGAGATTCTAAATGATCATCTCTCTGTTGTACTTTGTCCATGAGTTCCTTCGCAGAAACATTTTGAAGATGAACTCCTGTTTTTAATATGTGGTTGACTGCATATGAAAGTCCAGACAAGTCCCTTTCAAACAAAAGATGAAATATATATGGGATACATTGTCGAAATCTTGGATCTTCTGAGTACAATCTTGTTGTCCAATATTCTGATGCGGGAATCTGTACTGGTCGTTCGTCATATCGTCCACCTTTTCCAGTGGGGAACAGCTGTGGAAAACAACGAGCTTCCAAACTTTTTTCCCAAACACTCATGGGAGTCCCCTTCACTTTCTTCATTTGGAATAATTCAATAGTATTTCCAATCACTTCCTTTGAATGTAAAGGATGTACACTATAATGTTCATAAATTTATTCACTTTTGGAGATGTCCACTTTTTCAATTTGGCCACTTGAAATTTCGCTATCATCTCCTAAAACTATTTCTTCTTCTTCCACATACACATTTTTGTAGTAATCATTGTTTTTTATGAGATATAACGTAGCCTTTTGCACTTTGCTCACATCTACTAATTCTTGCCATATTTTCCGACTCTTCGTAGGAACACCATTAACTAGAATAACTACAGGTTCAGTTTCCTCTTTCTCTACAACAATAGTTTCAATATTTTTCTTTAAATCTAAAGGTAAATACACAACTCTTCCTTTCAATCCTCTTTGTAAATCTGTGGGAGGCAACTTACCTGTTTTAGGCTCCATACGAACAATAGCCTGAAACGGGTGCACAGATTGAATCAGAATGGACTCATAAGTATTTAAATCTACCAGTTCTGGAGGTATACCTACCAACTCTAGGTTATTATGTACAGCTCTAGCAGGCATTTTGTTGTCCTCTAATTTGTTATAACAATATTTACAAATACGTTGATCACTACCCAAATCAAAGCAATCTTCTACCAACAAATAAGTTGCAAATTCCTTCCACTTATCATTGTTTTCTTTTTCACTTTTAAAAACAGAACAACATTCCTAGTTTGATTTCTATAGTGAGTTCGTCGACAACAAATACAAACATAGGGGTCTATTATGATGGCGGTCGGATGTCCACTGCCTGGCCGGCGGTGGTGCCTGCCGTACCGGCGGTGGACATCCGCCCGCGATCGCAAGCCAGAAATCCGCCAGTCAAATTAGGATGGCGGTGGTGACCGTGGAGGTGGGAAAATCCGACTGCCGCTTTTCCGCCGGTTGCCATCCGCACTCCTGCCTGGCGGACGGAGCAGGACCGGGATAATGGTGGCGGTGCAGAGCAGGCTCCTCCTGCAGGATTATGATGCCGGCGGTAGCCAGCCTTTCCTCAGCGGACAGACCGCCATTAAAAGGCACGCGGAGATTGTCTTCCGGGGGGCCTGTTGTGGGCCCCCAATGTTTTGGGGTGTGGGTGCACTGGGGGGTACCCATGGTCCCCCCTACATTTCCCTGTACCAGGTGGCAGGCACTGTGCAGTGCCTGCCACGCAGTGTAGGGAAATGCAGGACATGCTCCTTTTGACATTGCGGCGGTGCTGCGTGCATCAGCAACCACCGCAATGTTATAGCCCGCGATCCGACCGCAGCGGTCGGATTTAGAGCAAGGAACATTGTAATACGACCGGCGGTTATGTCGCGGGCCTTGCGGGCGGTCTTTTCCCGTTACCATGGCGGTCGGGGAGGTTTCCCGACCGCCATCGTAAGAGGCCCCATAGTTTGGTCTTTCACAACAAATTACCTTAAACTTCGTAATTTCTTCTTCAAACTTCTCAGTGCTACTATCTTCCACGTCTTCTTCAACACCTACTTCTATCAATCTCTCACTTTCTCTACACTCTTGTTCAGGACCAAAGTAACGAAACTCTATTTCATCACAAACTTTTTTTACATCTGATACTGACCCATGCAAAAGAGCACTGTTTAAATCACTTAAAATTATTGCTGGACTTCTTGCGTAGTACAATCTTCTTACTAACTTCCGCATTTGAGAGTGATGTACTGCTAACATTCTCAAATGATGAAAAACACTTTTACACACTTTTCTAGAAAGACAAGCCAGAGAATGACCTTGCAAACCAGTATTTTTTCTCACTGTGCAAGGATCTAGTCCTTGCAGCATCTTAATCTTTTGTTTAACACTTTTTTTACTGTACGCTCGTAAGAAATTGTGTAAAATATCAATAGACTCCTGTCTTATACTACAAATACTACTACAATCCCAAGTATACACTGGGGCTTTAGTACGTCTCCCTAGAACTTCATCAGCTATCACTTCTTCTACATTTCTAGGAACCATCTTTTCTTTTTCAATTGCAGAACCGTTTTTCATTTCATAAGCACGACCACTGGTATCAACTGCATGAACTAATGTATTGGTTTGAAAATAGCTCTCTTCATTAAAAAAGGCTCTGAACTTGAAGTATGCTTCCATTCACCCCAAAAAAATCACAAAAGTAAGTTCTGTTAATTAGTCTCTTCTTTTTACTTTTGGCCTTCATAAAATGCATTGGCTTATCTAATGATCGCATTCTGTTTAAAACTAAAATGAATAATTTCAATTTTTAATTCAAAAGCCTTTTCAACAATAGTTTCAATCTGTTTTTTCTTTTTATAAAATGCTGATCTTTTTTTCTATTTCTTGCCATCTTTTAATAAATTTTATACAACTCTATTGTGAAACATTTGTTTCCTTATTTCACCAAATTGATTATTTCTTCTTTTAGCATAGATTGTTTTTTCAGAACGTGATTTGCCATTAATTTGTCTTTTTTCATTACATTCTTCTTTGTTCTTGAGGTATTCTTTCTATTTTCTACATTGTCAAAACCCTTTCTAGTCCTTGAAAGTCTTTTAATAAATTCTTTTGTTCTCTTACCGCAAGACTTTTTCTTTTTTCCCACATGTTGTAGGTCATCTAATTGTTGCTGTTGTCTTTTCTTTAAATAGTATTGTTTCTGTTCTTCTTTTCTCTTTTGTGTTTTTTTGGTCATGGTAAGTCTTTCTTAATGATGACGAAGAATATCTGAAATAAATGTAAAATAAATTTAATATTATTAATATAACTATATAGAAATATACTATTCTATTACTAAAGAAACACATTCTACATAAAAACCAATGAAATGCTTTCTTTTGAAATCACATGGGATTTCCTGCACTACATGGGTACTTCCTGGGTAATTGGAGGAGTGAATGAGTAGTGTTTACGTGTTTAGAGGATTGCATGGATACTGCACAGTGGATTATAGCACTGCATGTGTTAGTGCCTGGGTCATTGCATGAGTACATGGGTACTGACTGGATGATTACAGTACTGCAAGGAGAGTGCATGGCGAAATTATAAGTGCTTGGGTTTTGGCAGAGTGATTGGATAAGTACATGGTGCTGGCTGGGTGATTGGTGGAGTGCATGGGTAGTGACAAGGAGATGGCTGGATTGCATGGGTAGTGCGCTGGGGATTGTATCAGTGCATGTGTTAGTGCCTGGGTCATGGCATGAGTACATGGGTACTGACTGGATGATTAAAGTACAGCAAGGAGAGTGCATGGTGAATTTATAAGTGCTTGGGTTTTGGCAGAGTGATTGGATAAGTACATGGTGCTGGCTAGGTGATTGGAGGAGTGCATAGGCAGTGACAGGGCAATGGCTGGACTGCATGGGTAGTGCTCAGGTGATTGTAGCAGTGTAAGTGTTAGTGGCTGGGTCATTGCATGCGTACATAGGTACTGACTGGATGATTAGAGTGCTGCAAGGAGAGTGCATGGTGAATTTATAAGTGCTTGGGTATTGGCGGAGTGATTGCATAAGTACATGCTGCTGGCTGGGTGATTGGAGGAGTGCATGTTTAGGGCGATGGCTGGACTACATGGGAAGTGCACAGGTGATTGTAGCAGTGCATGTGTTAGTGCCTGGGTCATTGCATGAGTGCATGGGTAGTGACTGGATGATTAGAGTACTGCAAGGAGAGTGCATGGTGAATTTATAAGTGCTTGGAGTTTGGCGGAGTGATTGGATAAGTACATGGTGCTGGCTGGGTGATTGGAGGAGTGCATGGGTAGTGACAAGGAGATGGCTGGACTGCATGAGTAGTGCTCAGGGGATTGTAGCAGTGCATGTGTTACTGCCTGGGTCATTGCATGACTACATGGGCAGTGGCTGGATGATTAGAGTGCTGCAAGGACAGTGCATGGTGATTTTATAACTGCTTGGGTTTTGGCGGAGTGATTAGATAAGTACATGATGCTGGATGGTTGACTGGAGGAGTATATGGGTAGTGACAGAGGGATTGCTTGAGTGCACGGGTACTACCTGGGTAATTGGAGGAGTGAATCAGTAGTGTGTACATGGTTAGAGGTCTGCACGGGTAGTGCACAGAGGATTGTAGCAGTGCATGTGTTAGTGCCTGGGTCATTGCATGAGTACATAGGTACTGACTGGATGATTAGAGTACTTCAAGGAGAGAGAATGGTGAATTTATAAGTGCTTGAATTTTGGCAGAGTGATTGGAAAAGTACATGGTGGTGACTGGGTGATTGGAGGAGTGCATAGGCTGTGACAGGGAGATGGCTGGACTGCATGGGTAGTGTTCAGGGGATTGTAGTAGTGCATTTGTTAGTGCCTGGGTCATTGCATGAGTACATGGGTAGTGACTGGATGATTAGAGTACTGCAAGGAGAGTGCATGGTAAATTTATAAGTGCTTGGCGTTTGGCAGAGTGATTGGATAAGTACAAGGTGTTTGCTGGGTGATTGGAAGAGTGCATGGGTAGTGACGTGGCGATGGCTGGACTGCATGGGTAGTGCACAGGGGATAGTGTCTGGGTCATTGCATGAGTACATGGGTAGTGACTGGATGATTAGAGTGCTGCAAGGAGAGTGCATGGTGAATTTATAAGTGCTTGGGTTTTGGCGGAGTGATTAGATAAGTACATTATGCTGGATGGGTGATTGGAGGAGTGTATAGACAGTGACAGGGAGATGGCTGGACTGAATGGGTAGTGCTCTGGTGATTGTAGCAGTGCATGAGTTAGTGCCTGGGTCATTGCATGAGTACATGGGTAGTGACTGGATAATTAGAGTACTGCAAGGAGAGTGCATGGTGACTTTATAAGTGCTTGGGTTTTGGCAGAGTGATTGGATAAGTACATGCTGCTGGCTGGGTGATTGGAGGAGTGCACAGGTACTGACAGGGCGATGGCTGGACTGCATGGGTAGTGCAGAGGGGATTGTAGCAGTGCATGAGTTAGTGCCTGGGTCATTGCATGAGTACATGAGTACTGACTGGATGAATAGAGTGCTACAAAGAGAGTGCATGGTGATTTTATATGTGCTTGGGTTTTGGCGGAGTGATTGGATAAGTACATGATGCTGGATGGGTGATTGGAGGAGTGTATGGGTAGTGACAGGGGGATTGCTGGACGCATGGGTACTACCTGGGGAATTGAAGAAGTGAATCAGTACTGTGTAGGTGGTTAGAGGTCTGCATGGGAGGTGCACAGGGGATTGTAGCAGTGCATGAGTTAGTGCCTGGGTCATTCTATGAGTACAAGGGTACTGACTGGATGATTAGAGTACTGCAAGGAGAGTGCATGGTGAATTTATAAGTGTTTGGGTTTTGGCGGAGGGATTGGATAAGTACATGATCCTGCATGGGTGATTGGAGAAGTGCATGAGTAGTGACAGGGGGATTGCTGGAGTGCATGGGTACTACCTGGGTAATTGCAGGAGTGAATCAGTACTGTGTATGTGGTTAGAGGTCTGCATGGGTAGTGCACAGGGGATTGTAGCACTGCATGTGTTAGTGCCTGGGTGATTGCATGAGTACATGGGTAGTGACTAGATGATTAGAGTACTGCAAGGAGAGTGCATGGTGAATTTATAAGTGCTTGGCTTTTGGCAGAGTGATTGGATAAGTACATGGTGCTGGCTGGGTGATTGGAAGATTGCATGGGTAGTGACAGGGCGATGGCTGGACTGCATAGGTAGTGCTCAGGGAATTGTACCAGTGCATGAGTTAGTGCCTGGGTCATTGCATGAGTACATGGATAGTGACTGGATGATTAGAGTACTGCAAGGAGAGTACATGGTGAATTTATAAGTGCTTGGGTTTTGGCAGAGTGATTGGATAAGTACATGGTGCTGGCTGGGTGATTGGTGGAGTGCATGGGTAGTGACAAGGAGATGGCTGGATTGCATGGGTAGTGCTCAGGGGATTGTAGCAGTGCATGTGTTAGTGCCTGGGTCATTGCATGAGTACATGGGTACTGACTGGATGATTAAAGTACTGCAAGGAGAGTGCATGGTGAATTTATAAGTGCTTGGGTTTTGGCGGAGTGATTGGATAAGTACATGGTGCTGGCTAGGTGATTGGAGGAGTGCATAGGCAGTGACAGGGCAATGGCTGGACTGCATGGGTAGTGCTCAGGGGATTGTAGCAGTGCAAGTGTTAGTGGCTGGGTCATTGCATGCGTACATAGGTACTGACTGGATGATTAGAGTGCTGCAAGGAGAGTGCATGGTGAATTTATAAGTGCTTGGGTATTGGCGGAGTGATTGCATAAGTACATGCTGCTGGCTGGGTGATTGGAGGAGTGCATGTTTAGGGCGATGGCTGGACTACATGGGAAGTGCACAGGTGATTGTAGCAGTACATGTGTTAGTGCCTGGGTCATTGCATGAGTGCATGGGTAGTGACTGGATGATTAGAGTACTGCAAGGAGAGTGCATGGTGAATTTATAAGTGCTTGGAGTTTGGCGGAGTGATTGGATAAGTACATGGTGCTGGCTTGGTGATTGGAGGAGTGCATGGGTAGTGACAAGGAGATGGCTGGACTGCATGAGTAGTGCTCAGGGGATTGTAGCAGTGCATGTGTTACTGCCTGGGTCATTGCATGACTACATGGGCAGTGGCTGGATGATTAGAGTGCTGCAAGGACAGTGCATGGTGATTTTATAACTGCTTGGGTTTTGGCGGAGTGATTAGATAAGTACATGATGCTGGATGGTTGACTGGAGGAGTATATGGGTAGTGACAGAGGGATTGCTTGAGTGCACGGGTACTACCTGGGTAATTGGAGGAGTGAATCAGTAGTGTGTATGTGGTTAGAGGTCTGCACGGGTAGTGCACAGAGGATTGTAGCAGTGCATGTGTTAGTGCCTGGGTCATTGCATGAGTACATAGGTACTGACTGGATGATTAGAGTACTTCAAGGAGAGAGCATGGTGAATTTATAAGTGCTTGAATTTTGGCAGAGTGATTGGAAAAGTACATGGTGGTGACTGGGTGATTGGAGGAGTGCATAGGCTGTGACAGGGAGATGGCTGGACTGCATGGGTAGTGTTCAGGGGATTGTAGTAGTGCATTTGTTAGTGCCTGGGTCATTGCATGAGTACATGGGTAGTGACTGGATGATTAGAGTACTGCAAGGAGAGTGCATGGTGAATTTATAAGTGCTTGGCTTTTGGCGGAGTGATTGGATAAGTACAAGGTGTTTGCTGGGTGATTGGAAGAGTGCATGGGTAGTGACGTGGCGATGGCTGGACTGCATAGGTAGTGCACAGGGGATAGTAGCAGTGCATGAGTTAGTGCCTGGGTCATTGCATGAGTACATGGGTAGTGAATGGATGATTAGAGTGCTGCAAGGAGAGTGCATGGTGAATTTATAAGTGCTTGGGTTTTGGTGGAGTGATTACATAAGTACATGCTGATGGCTGGGTGATTGGAGGAGTGCATGGGAATTGACAGGGCGATGGCTGGACTGCATGGGTAGTGCACAGGGGATTGTAGCAGTGCATGAGTTAGTGCCTGGGTCATTGCATGAGTTAGTGCCTGGGTCATTGCATGAGTACATGAGTAGTGACTGCATGAATAGAGTGCTACAAGGAGAGTGCATGGTGATTTTATAAGTGCTTGGGTTTTGGCGGAGTGATTAGATAAGTACATGATGCTGGATGGGTGATTGGAGGAGTGTATAGACAGTGACAGGGAGATGGCTGGACTGCATGGGTAGTGCTCTGGGGATTGTAGCAGTGCATGAGTTAATGCCTGGGTCATTGCATGAGTACATGGGTAGTGACTGGATAATTAGAGTACTGCAAGGAGACTGCATGGTGACTTTATAAGTGCTTGGGTTTTGGCAGAGTGATTGGATAAGTACATGCTGCTGGCTGGGTGATTGGAGGAGTGCACAGGTACTGACAGGGCGATGGCTGGACTGCATGGGTAGTGCACAGGGGATTGTAGCAGTGCATGAGTTAGTGCCTGGGTCATTGCATGAGTACATGAGTACTGACTGGATGAATAGAGTGCTACAAAGTGAGTGCATGGTGATTTTATATGTGCTTGGGTTTTGGTGGAGTGATTGGATAAGTACATGATGCTGGATGGGTGATTGGAGGAGTGCATGGGTAGTGACAGGGGGATTGCTGGACTGCATGGGTACTACCTGGGGAATTGAAGAAGTGAATCAGTACTGTGTAGGTGGTTAGAGGTCTGCATGGGTAGTGCACAGGGGATTGTAGCAGTGCATGAGTTAGTGCCTGGGTCATTCCATGAGTACATGGGTACTGACTGGATGATTAGAGTACTGCAAGGAGAGTGCATGGTGAATTTATAAGTGCTTGGGTTTTGGCGGAGGGATTGGATAAGTACATGATCCTGCATGGGTGATTGGAGAAGTGCATGAGTAGTGACAGGGGGATTGCTGGAGTGCATGGGTACTACCTGGGTAATTGCAGGAGTGAATCAGTACTGTGTATGTGGTTAGAGGTCTGCATGGGTCGTGCACAGGGGATTGTAGGACTGCATATGTTAGTGCCTGGGTCATTGCATGAGTACATGGGTAGTGACTAGATGATTAGAGTACTGCAAGGAGAGTGCATGGTGAATTTATAAGTGCTTGGCTTTTGGCAGAGTGATTGGATAAGTACATGGTGCTGGCTGGGTGATTGGAAGATTGCATGGGTAGTGACAGGGCGATGGCTGGACTGCATAGGTAGTGCTCAGGGAATTGTACCAGTGCATGAGTTAGTGCCTGGGTCATTGCATGAGTACATGGATAGTGACTGGATGATTAGAGTACTGCAAGGAGAGTACATGGTGAATTTATAAGTGCTTGGGTTTTGGCAGAGTGATTGGATAAGTACATGGTGCTGGCTGGGTGATTGGTGGAGTGCATGGGTAGTGACAAGGAGATGGCTGGACTGCATGTGTAGTGCTCAGGGGATTGTAGCAGTGCATGTGTTACTGCCTGGGTCATTACATGACTACATGGGCAGTGACTGGATGATTAGAGTGCTGCAAGGACAGTGCATGGTGATTTTATAACTGCTTGGGTTTTGGCGGAGTGATTGGATAAGTACATGATGCTGGATGGGTGATTGGAGGAGTATATGGGTAGTGACAGAGGGATTGCTGGAGTGCACGGGTACTACCTGGGTAATTGGAGGAGTGAATCAGTAGTGTGTACGTGGTTAGAGGTCTGCATGGGTAGTGCACAGAGGATTGTAGCAGTGCATGTGTTAGTGCATGGGTCATTGCATGAGTACATAGGTACTGACTGGATGATTAGAGTACTTCAAGGAGAGAGCATGGTGAATTTATAAGTGCTTGGATTTTGGCAGAGTGATTGGAAAAGTACATGGTGGTGACTGGGTGATTGGAGGAGTGCATAGGCTGTGACAGGGAGATGGCTGGACTGCATGGGTAGTCTTCAGGGGATTGTAGTAGATCATTTGTTAGTGCCTGGGTCATTGCATGAGTACATGGGTAGTGACTGGATGATTAGAGTACTGCAAGGAGAGTGCATGGTGAATTTATAAGTGCTTGGCTTTTGGCAAAGTGATTGGATAAGTACAAGGTGCTGGCTGGGTGATTGGAAGAGTGCATGGGTAGTGACGTGGCGATGGCTGGACTGCATGGGTAGTGCACAGGGGATAGTAGCAGTGCATGAGTTAGTGCCTGGGTCATTGCATGAGTACATGGGTAGTGACTGGATGATTAGAGTGCTGCAAGGAGAGTGCATGGTGAATTTATAAGTCCTTGGGTTTTGGTGGAGTGATTACATAAGTACATGCTGCTGGCTGGGTGATTGGAGGAGTGCATGGGAACTGACAGGGCGATGGCTGGACTGCCTGGGTAGTGCACAGGGGATTGTAGCAGTGCATGAGTTAGTGCCTGGGTCATTGCATGAGTACATGAGTAGTGACTGCATGAATAGAGTGCTACAAGGAGAGTGCATGGTGATTTTATAAGTGCTTGGGTTTTGGCGGAGTGATTAGATAAGTACATGATGCTGGATGGGTGATTGGAGGAGTGTATAGACAGTGACAGGGAGATGGTTGGACTGCATGGGTAGTGCTCTGGGGATTGTAGCAGTGCATGAGTTAGTGCCTGGGTCATTGCATGAGTACATTGGTAGTGACTGGATAATTAGAGTACTGCAAGGAGAGTGCATGGTGACTTTATAAGTTCTTGGATTTTGGCAGAGTGATTAGATAAGTACATGCTGCTGGCTGGGTGATTGGAGGAGTGCATAGGTACTGACAAGGCGATGGCTGGACTGCATGGGTAGTGCACAGGGGATTGTAGCAGTGCATGAGTTAGTGCCTGGGTCATTGCATGAGTACATGAGTACTGACTTGATGAATAGAGTGCTACAAAGAGAGCGCATGGTGATTTTATATGTGCTTGGGTTTTGGCGGAGTGATTGGATAAGTACATGGTGCTGGCTGGGTGATTGGACGATTGCATGGGTAGTGACAGGGCGATGGCTGGACTGCATAGGTAGTGCTCAGGGAATTGTACCAGTGCATGAGTTAGTGCCTGGGTCATTGCATGAGTACATGGATAGTGACTGGATGATTAGAGTACTACAAGGAGAGTACATGGTGAATTTATAAGTGCTTGGGTTTTGCCAGAGTGATTGGATAAGTACATGGTGCTGGCTGGGTGATTGGAGGAGTGCATAGGCAGTGACAGGGAGATGGCTAGTCTGCATGGGCACTGCACAGGGGATTGTACCACTGCATGTGTTAGTGCCTGGGTCATTGCATGAGTACATGGGTAGTGACTGGATGATTAGAGTACTGCAAGGAGAGTGCATGGTGAATTTATAAGTGCTTGGGTTTTGGCGGAGTCATTGGATAAGTACATAGTGCTGGCTGCGTGATTGGAGGAGTGCATGGGTACTGATAGGGCGATGGCTGGACTGCATGTGTAGTGCAAAGGGGATTGTAGCAGTGCATGAGTTAGTGCCTGGGTCATGGCATGAGTACATGAGTAGTGACTGCATGAATAGAGTGCTACAAGGAGAGTGCATGGTGATTTTATAAGTGCTTGGGTTTTGGCGGAGTGATTAGATAAGTACATGATGCTGGATGGGTGATTGGAGTAGTGTATAGACAGTGACAGGGAGATGGCTGGACTGCATGGGTAATGCTCTGGGGATTGTAGCAGTGCATGAGTTAGTGCCTGGGTCATTGCATGAGTACATGGGTAGTGACTGGATGATTAGAGTACTGCAAGGAGAGTGCATGGTAAATTTATAAGTGCTTGGGTTTTGGCGGAGTGATTGCATAAGTACATAGTGCTGTGTGGGTGATTGGAGGAGTGCATAGTCAGTGACAGGGCAATGGCTGGACTGCATGGGTAGTGCTCAGGGGATTGTAGCAGTGCATATGTTAGTGCCTGGGTCATTGCATGAGTACATGGATAGTGACTGGATGATAAGAGTACTACAAGGACAGTGCATGGTGAATTTATAAGTGCTTGGGTTTTGGTGGAGTGATTGGATAAGTACATGGTGGTGACTGGGTGATTGGAAGACTGCATGGGCAGTGACAGGGAGATGGCTGGACTGCATGGGTAGTGCTCAGGGGATTGTAGCAGTGCAAGTGTTAGTGGCTGGGTCATTGCATGAGTGATTGGGTAGTGCTTGGATACTAACTGGGTGATTGCAGAATATGGAATCAGTCAATCATTACTCATATATTTTTAAAATCACATATTCACTACCTTTGCACTCCTGTAATCGGTCAGGCACCTCTCAATAGTTCACTAAGCATACATACAACTATATAAATACAATCTGAACACATAGATGATTCATTACATACTCTCTAGTTAAGTAGTGGTTTGCTTTTGAGCTACATCTTGACCATTCTTTCTACAAATATGCGACATCATTAAACTATACCTCTCAACAGACTTAAGAAAGAAGGCTAATTAACAACACCTTTTATGAGCATTTTTAAAACCACACTTTTATTGTACATCTTCACCTTTGTATCTAAAATTATGTGGCATCATTGAACTATACCTTTGCTCAGACTACAAAAAGAAGCCTAATTAACAGCACCTTATTTCACCATTCTATCTTAAAATATATGGTATCATTTAACTTTACTGTGAGAAGTTGGCCTGGTATATGCTGTCCACTAATTATAGTGGGCACCTTGCACCAGTCCAAACAACCCCTTATTGGAGATAGGTTAAAGACAACCTTTATTGAAAGCTATCCTAGTGGTAGCTATGGAGATCAGCCTTCAGGCTAAGTCTTGAAGGAATGTAAAGCAGCTTATTTTACCAGTCTATAATCTCTTGAGTGACCAAATGAAAGAGGACCACACCAGGTATATATTTAAAATATATGTATTTAGTCTTAAACACACCCCTCTAGTCTCTTTATGAGGCTAGAGTTCGAAGTACATAAGTTACAAGTCGAATATCAACAGTAATAGAACAAATACACGTTTGAGCCCTAGGGGCATACCAAACCATATACCAATAAAGTGGTATAAGAACCACGACTGAGCTAGACACAAGGCCTAGAGCTTGTAGAAGTGCTTGGACCACAAGGAACCACCCAAGGTAGTCACACAGGGGACCCACGGGCGACGCGTGCAGTGTGAGAACACAGCCGCGAGCCGCCGTTGACTTCTATGGGGAATGTCGCGGTTTTAAAGAAAAAGGGCACTTCGAGGAGGACTTGGAGCAAACCCCTTTAGAACTAGGCCGTTCTAGAGTCAATACCCATGGGAGCACCGGAGTACTCGAGTTACCTCACCCAGGGGAGCCGGGTGCATAGGTGTCTTTCGGGGTCGGGTTTCGTCGTTGTTTTCAATGGCGATCTGCTGCAAAGTGCTGCTGGCGGCCAAGTCGAAAGTGTCCGGGTGGATCCAAGGATGGATCGGAGATCTGAAGAACCTGAAAGCAGAGGGGACAGAGTCTGGGTCACTAGCCAGTGACCAGGAAGACGATGAGCAGATGCCCACCGATGTCGGGTGCTTCAGGTAGGTTGATGGTTGTCTTGACTCTTCAGCCACGAGGTCCAGGAGGTGTCGACAACAACCAGGAGCTGGATTCGAGCTGTTCCACAACGTCTGTCGATTGCTGCGGTGTCGGTGACCATATTGGACCCAACAAGCCTTGGCAACGGCAAGTCACATGGAAACAAAGAAAGGACGTTGATGCAGACCAGCTAGGTCTGGGGGACTCACCCAGCAAAGGTAAGTCAGGGCACCTCTGGAGCAACCAGGAAAGCCCAAGCAGAAGAAGAGTTGCCTTCGGGAGGGCCCACTAGCCAACGGACTAGCAACCACAAAGGAGCCTCGAGTGGACGCACTGGGAGCTGGCTCACAGGACACTCGTGGAGTGGAGGCCAGTGATCTTTGGTGCAGTTGGTGCTGGAGGTGGGGGCTACTTGAAGCCCAAAGCACAATTTTGTGGGAGACCAGGAAAAGGATGCACTTGCAAAAGTTCTTGGTGTCCAGGGGTCACGGTCCCACGTTACCCACGACAGCTACGGGCCTCCGCTTCGCTGGGGACTCAGGGCAGCCTCGGGGAAGTCTGGAAAACTACCTCCGGTGATGCAAAGACTTCGGCGTCCGGCGGGAGCTTCAGTGATGCAGATCGGTCAATTGCTTCTTAGGTGCCTGCCAAGCAGGGGAGCCATTCCTTGACCCCAAGGGAGATTCTTCAGTCCTCTAATCTTGAACTAGAGCGTCGAAGGTCCAGGATTCGGCTTCAGAGTTTCATCCAGGGTAAGCTAAAGTCCTAAGGACTGGGGTTCCATACTTATACCAAGTTAGGGGGTTGGACATACTCTGGGGACCCACCTATGGGAGGGTCAGGGTAGAGGGGTGGTTACACCCATTCCCTTTGTCCAGTTTCGTGCCAGAGCAGGGGCAGGTAGCCCCTGCAACCGGTTTGAACTGGCATATGCACAGGGACACCAAATGTGCCCCCAGTGCAGGACTTCAAAGCACCAGAAAGTGCTCCCGCCCAGCCCCAATACACACTATCCTGTCTGGGGAGGTGGTTACACCTCCCTTCGACAGGAAACCTATTGTCCAGGCCTCCCCTGCCTGAGTTTCAGTCAGCAGCAGGAGGCCAGACCCGTGTCTGTGGCAGCGGCATCCATTTTGTGATGCCAGGGCTCTGTAAAGAAGTTACCGGGTAGGTCGGTGGGTACATGTCTCTCCCTCTAGAAGGGTGGAATGCTACCCCCGCCGCCAGGACTGGCGGGGGGGGTAGTATTCCAAGATGTTTGACACCAAACACAACATGTTTTGGTGCAGCCAGTCCAAAGTTAGCATTGTACGACGAGGATATAATGCACTTAAGAGTATATGGTCAGGCTGTACCACAAACAGCATCAGAGGAGGGACTCCGAACGCTGCAGAGGGGCTCTGCTCATGCAGGGGCACCCTCTCACATAAAAACCAAGCACTCTGCCTTCAGGATTTTTAAGGCCTGCCATAGGAGTGACTTATAGGTTTATATGTGTGTGCAATGGTAGTGATATAGGTAGCCCATATCACAGTAAGGGGTGCATGCACCACCTTACCCAGGCTGCAGTAGCAGACCTGTGGTGTCATTTTGGCTGGCCTTCCAGGGGTGGCATAATACATGCTTCAGCCCCTGGCAGGCCTCTGGGGTACCCATGCCCTGGGTACATAGTATACCATATACTAGGGACTTATAAGGGCACTCCAGATTCCAATCAGAGATGTACCTAAGGTACATGGAAACCATTTTAGAGAGGAAGCAGCTAGGCTGGGGTTCTGATTAGCAGGGCCCCAGCCAGACTAAAGTCGAAAAACAGTGAAGCATCAGCAAAAAGTGGGGGTACTCATGTGAAGCAGATCCCACTCTCCTACACTTTTTTGCACAAACTAATAAAAGAAACCTAATTATTAACACCTTATATGATCATCTTTCAAACAGCACAGTTGTGCTGCATCTTTACCAAAGTATCTATAATTATGCAGTATCATTCAACTATACCTTTGTAGAGAGAAAAAAATGAAGCATAATAAACTACACCTTATATGAACGTCTTTCAAACTACACATTTGTACTGCATCTTCAACCAACTATCTAAAAATATGCGGCATCATTCAACTATACCTTTGTTCAGACTTAAAAAACAAGCTTAATTAATAACATCAGTAATCATCTTAAAAAATACACATATTACTGTACAGACTCTTTTTTAAACAACATTTAAGTACAATAAAACAAACTCCAATATACATCTCTATATTTAATAATATATTTCAAACAACACATTATTAGAATAATGTCAATTTTTTTTAAATAAACCTCATAAATGTATAACTCACCTTGCAAATAAATGTGTTGAATGAAAAATCTCACAAACTCTGACAGGATTTTCTTTTACACACAATCAATATAATGTACCAGACTCAGCAAGGTAAAACCAGTAATGGCAAGGTTTCCCTCTCTTTCTCCATACAAATACACATAAGCAACAAATAACATTGCTTCCCAGAGTTTTTCAAATTGTAAAACACATTTCCATTGGTTACAGATAATAACCATTATTAACTGACTTCTTCACCCCTTCTGCTTAATGCCAGTTTCCATAGCAACAGGTCATGGAACATCCAACTTAACTGATAGGTCACAAGCTCACCATATTTTCAAGTTCACCACACAATGTTGCAAATGGAAACAGCAGGTGTGGTTGGCTTTGCAAAACATGACCTTATCCTTTCTACTGTACCTTTCAAACATTTTTTTACTAACCAATAAGAAACTTGCTTTTTAAACAAAGTAAAATGCACCCTATTTTTGAATGTACAATGTTCTTAAACAGCCAATCAAATCTCTACTTTCTTAAAAACAGCATCTTCTCCACCATTTTGGATATCTCTCATTCTACCAACTGACTACCTCAGCTACAGACATCTCTTGATTACCTACAGACACCCCTTCAAGATGCTTTCTGTGTGGATTGTTGGGCACAGCTATGTATTCTGGTGCAAAAGGTATGCTGAACACAGAGGTATTGACAAAGACCTAGCATTGCAAAATGTAGACATTAAATGGATTGGACAGAGAGGATTAAAGTGGCACCAATTGATGCCTTTGGTTAAAACCTTTTGCATCTCCAAGCCCTGACCTCATGATTGTGCACTGTGGTGGCAATGACCTAGGCACATTAACTGGGGTAGGTCTGGAATTGCTAATGAAGGACACCTTTGTAGAATTGATGTTGCTTTTCCCCAAACTGTCTTTGTATACTCTAACATATGCCAAAGACAGAAATGGAACTGGTCCAATCAATTTTGTCCTCAGATTGAGAAAGCTAGAAAAAATGTCAATAAAGCTGTTTCTGCTTATCTCAGAGACCATAGGATGGGCTCCATCTATAACAACAATCTACGTTTCCATATGGATGGCATCTACAGAAGTGATGGAGTACACTTCACTGATCAAGGGAACAGAGTGTTTCTCAACAACCTGAAGCTCTGCATTGGCACTTACATGTAGCTACAACAATCTCCCAATGAAAACAAGGGCTCTTTTTAGAGCCACCCAATAACTCAACATATAACCTAGGTTTATATAAAAAAATCTTAATTGTTTTTGCTTGGGGTCGCGCACCCTGCACGATTAAAGGAGCCGCGCACCCATCGCGTTCACACCAGGGGGCCGCGCTGAGAGGCGCGCACCCATCGCGTTCACACCAGGGGGCCGCGCTGAGAGCCGCGCATCCATCGCGTTCACACTAGGGGGCCGCGTTCACACCAGGGGGCCGCGCTGAGAGCCGCGCTAGGGTCACAACTACAAACTTTGGCAAAAAAACCCGTCTACTACCATTAATTTATATTCGCCCGGGGACCCCGTCCCCGGGCATGCCCACTTTTTATCTTATAAAAAGGGAGGGGCCGTGTGGCCCCCTCCCGGGCCATTTTGGCCCCCGGGGCATAGCCTCACAGTTGGGGACCGTGGAGGGAGCCCCAATGCCCCCACAGTCCTGCCAGCTCCCCGCCTCCTGCGGGAGCTGGCATTGCTTTTCCACAAGGGGAGCTGCTGACATGCAGCTCCCCTTGTGGAAAAGCAATCCTGCTTTGCTTCGTTGAAGCGAGAGCAGGTTTCCCTGCTCTCGCTTCCATGAAGCCATGCAGGAGTTTGCTATGGCAGGGCAAACAGCAGTGTCCCAGGGGTGGGCACCCCGGGACACTGCAGGAGCCGGCCCTGGGGGGTGGCGGTCCCTAGGGCCATTGAGAGCTCCTTGACGGGGGCCGCGCGGCCCCCATCCCTACTTTTCAAAGCCCGGGGAGGTGGTGGTCCCCGGGGCCCGGGGGTCCGCAACGGACTCCCGTATTTAAATATTAAATGCCCCGGGGAGGTGGTGGTCCCCGGGCAGTGTGGGGGGGATTGCCCCCCCCACGCACTTATTTTTTTAGCCCCGGGGAGGTGGCGGTCCCCGGGACTGCGAGGGGCCGTAGTGCCCCCGCATACAATGAAAAAAGCCCCGGGAGGTAGTGGTCCCATGGGCTGCGAGGGCCCCCGCGGGCCCCCGCACATTAATTCGCGAGTGCACCTGGGACCTGGCCCACCGGGGGGCTTTTTGAAAACGAGAGCCTGCGCTTCTTTTTTTTTATTTTCTCGGCAGGGGTCGCGACCCCAACGCGACTTCTGCCGTTTAAAAAAATAAATAAATACATTTCTCCCTGGGGGTCTTTGTGACACCCCCTGAACAGGCCTAGGGGGTCAGGGTGTTTCTACCCTGCCCCCTTTTCTTCATTTTACACTTTGTTTTACTGTTTTCTTGTGACTCGGTTCTACCGAGTCACAAGTTGGCTGCCAACAGTTCCTGATTTGGAGTGTTGGCAGCCAATCAGAGTGCAGCTCGTGCTCGGGAGGGTTCGCGAACCCACCGCGGCCATAGATAACGAAACTTTTTCTTTTTCTAATTTCTCAGGAACTACTGAATGGATTTACACCATTAAAAAAAAAGGTCACTTTCTGAACCAAGACCTACCTTTTTGCCAAATTTGGTGTAATTCCATTCAGCAGTTCGGGCTGTAGCTTTGTCTAAAGTTTCCTATGGAAAATAACATGGAGAAAACGCGTTTTGGGACCCCGTTTTTTCTCGCCCCCGCTTGACGAATCACCCCGAAACTTTCAAGACAGGAGCAGACCGGAGCGGGCCACTAGTTTTGAAAATGTCGTGAAGATTCGTCAAACAGCGCCAAAGTTATTGGCAAATCAAAAAAACGCTTTTCCTATGGAAACTAGGTCCTAACTATAACTACCTACTGGCGACCGCCAGTAGGTAATAGATATACACATATATATATATATATATATATTGGTCATGTGATCAAGGTCCGGCTGGACCGAAACGCGTTATGGCCGATGCTAAAATAAATAATTTAAGCACTCATCTTGTGGTCCGTGCCTGCTTTTGCCAACGAGGAGCTGAAGGGAAATAAGGCAGTTAACTTGGATATATATATATATATATATATATATATATATATATATATATATATATATATATATATATATATATATATATATATAATTATATATATATATATATATTCTTAACTAGAATTATAAATGTTTAAAAATGTAAAAATATTCATTAAATTAAATCAAAGTGGAAAGATTTGTCACATTTCTTTACTCTGTGAAAATATGTAAATAATGTAGTTGTTTATTAGAAATTACAACCAACTACTTTTTAAAATATCTTTCTAAACACCAACAATACTAATTAAATATCAAAAACTACTCCTACTAGATAGAAATATAATTTAACAAAAGAATTTCACACTAACATGGTTAAATTAAATATTCACACTTCAACGTAAACCATTTTGAAGAAAGTGTTGAAAACTAAATGGGTAACATATACTATTCCCACTCCAATCTAATCCAGTTTGTGGAAGGTGTTAGACACTAAAGGGGTAACATTTACTATTTCCACTCTAATCTAAACCAACATGTTGAAGGTGTTGAACACCAAAGGGGTCACATTTATTATTCCCACTTCAATGTAAACCAATATGGGGAAGGTGTTGGACACTAAAGGGGTGACATTTACAATTCCCACACCAAAGTAAACCAATTTGGTAAAGATGTTGAACACCAATTGGGTTACCTTCATTATTCCCACTTCTATCTAAACCCTTTTGGGGAAGGTGTTGGGCACTAAAAGGGTAACATTTAGTATTTGTACTATAACCTAAAGCCTTTTAGGCAAGGTGGTGTACACTAAAAAAATGTATATACACAATCAATCCTCCATACTCACACATACATTTTGATGTATAAAATAAAATGAAAATTACTTAGAAGACACAATATCCCCCAAAAAATGATATATTTAAAATTAAACATTAACATATAAAATGCTATGTTAATCAATACTGATAATTAATATATTTTTATTAATATTCATCAATTAACATTCCTACACAATGAAACATAACATAGAAAATAATAATCTAAAATTGAAAATCATAAAATATAAAAAAAGAAACTAAATTCGAAATTATATATAAACAAACGTTCTATTGCATTCAAAACAATACATTTTAAAATATATGTTCCCAAAAACAGAACTTATTCCAATAATAAAAATGTCATTATTGACCTTTTGTTTAATAAATGTAAATAAAAAAACCTATAACATACAAATAAACAACAAAATCATAATTTAAAAATCATAAATAACACAGATTTGATCTATTTTCATAATATAATTATGTAACATTTCAAATCTTTTTAAGTACATGTAAAAATAAAAGTAAAACATTTTTCATACATTTTATTAAGATATAATTTTCAACATAAAAAATACCATAAAAATAAACATTTGCATTACTAGGTTTACATTTCATAATTTGAAATGTTTACCAACATTTCTTAATCGTTAAATTGGTCCATTTTCTCATAGGAAACTGAAGTTATGGTGCAACACAGACCTTGTGCTGGCCACACCAATGTGGATTGACTTTCTAGGTTTTTACTCCTTAGAAATTAGAACTCTAAAGGGGATCATTAGGTTCTCCGGTCTTTCAGGTGAAGGGAAGACATCAATAAAAGGACATCATTTTGGTCACTCCTCTTTACACTTTTTCCCGACTAATTCTGCCTGCTGTAGGACTATGTGCACTAGGTGCACTGTGCAATTGCTAAACAGTGGTGCAATGTGTGCTCTCCTTCTACGATATGTATTATGTATTAGTTTCGCTTAATTGGCTTATTTAACTTTCTTGTAAGGCAATAGTGGATGGCTAAAGAAATGCACCAGAAGCATGGACGTTAAATGTCCTATGTGGGCTTCAGTTTATATTCACACCACCCATGTGACAGCAATATATGGCTTCAGGGAGTAACATTGTGCTCTGGCTGTCAGAGTTATCTTAAGGATTTTCGGGGCTTTGGGCAAAACATAGTTTGGGGCCCTTGTTCGCACTTTTGCAACCCATTTTCTGCTAATCGAAGCCCTCATGATGCCACACAAACTTCCAAAAGCAGGGTTTCCATAGAAACAGTTGAAATATCTCTTTCCAGGGCACCCAAAAACCCTTAAGATGCCACTGGGCAAAGAAAGACAGACTCATAAGTAGAGGTAGGCAGAGAGGAGAGAGGCTGAGATATGGAAATAAACAGGGATGTGTTAGTTAGAGAGAAATTTTATTTTCCTAGAGGGCCCTTTGGAAGGTAGGGGCCCTGGGCAATTGCCCACTTTGTCCATGCCTTTAAATATCTCTGCTAGCCGATCTGCAATTTAAAAACACTGCAGAGACACATAGGAGAAAAATTGCCTTAGCCAATTTTATATATTAGATAATTCACCGATATAGTGTGCCTTGTACACATACAAGCTGGATACTTAATGTGAGATAGTGGATTATTAGTTTGGGTGGATGTTTGTCCACCACAAGTAATAATCACACTATACCTGTCAGTTCCAGTCAAGGTTTCAGTAATTTTAACCTGGGCTCAGCCCCTGGAAGTTATGGCACAGAGCAGACAGGCATACCTTAAGAAAATGTATAAAGCATTTAGAAATACCAAAACAGTTAAAAAGGGAAAAACAAAAAATAATAAAAATTCCACTCCAATTTATAAAAATAGAAAATATTTTAATGAGCAAAAAAAATACCAAAATGACAAAAATCCAATAAGGGGAACCGAGATATAAAGTTCAAATGTTGTAAAAAGAATAACAGCAAAAAGCATAAAACACCAACCGCGGGCAACTTGTAGCAGTTGGCATCAGGAGAAGGGTATGGTTTAAGGCCGACTGCAGTGGAGCACGGGTCAGATACAGAGACCAGACTCATTCTGGTCAGAAGTTTCACCTTCTTACTATGGGCCTAATTACGAGTTTGCCAAAGTCACGGTGGAGGTGCGGTGGCAGTGGGAGACACCCGCACCAATGGTCCGACCTCTGTATTACGTGTACAGCGGTTGGTGCCATGGCCTTGAGGCCACAATATGCTTGGTAGTTTCGCTGCGGCACCACCACGCATATTATGAGTTTATTCAGCGCCAGCAGTCTCATTGCTGTTCTCATGCCATGAAACTGCTGGCGGTGAGGACACAATCTCAGGGCCCCCTCTTGCCCCTGTGCATAGGGGTGCATGTAGAGGGCACATGTTGTGCCCCCTGTGTGCATGTACCCCTGTTCCTGCACGGCATGGACTGCACAGGAACTTGAATTGGCTGTCCCACGGCGGTGCAGTTCTAAGGCTCACATATAACCCTTTGTACTGCACCGCCGCCCACCCACCAGACCACAAAATGACTTGGAAATTGGCAGGAGGGCGGCGGTCGACTTTGGTGGAGCGGTGGTGTCGTGGCCTGCTCCGAGACCACCAAAGTCATAATTAGGCCCTTAGTCTCTGAAATGGCAGTTGCAAATCCTCAGCAGGGCAAGGCAGTTGTCTGAGGCCAAGAAGGGATCCACGAGACCGGATAGCTGTCAGGCAAACCCCCAGTGAAGCTGCTGACTTCTGATTAGGAGTGGGTGGAATTTTCCTTACTATCCTTACTGCCCATGGAATTGGCGGAATTTGGCAGCTCTGCGTTGTTCTAGACAAATTCCGCCAATCACCACGTGGCTGAATTTTTTCTTTCGGAAGACTCTAGAATGGTAATTTGATGAGCGCGAGCGAGATTTGGTGTCTCTAACACGATTTCCGGTCACTAGGTGAACATTCAGCAAGTTTTTCTAATGCAGGCTGTTGTAACCATTTGTGGTCAGAATGCTGCAACTCTAGCAGGAAATCTACTCAAGCAGCAGCAAAATCAACTTGATTAGTTGCACCCTCTGTCACACTGGGTGGTGCCGTTAGGGATGATTTTTCAGCATGGAACGAGCTACTGGCACTAAATCACAGTGTGAGCTGCGTGAAGTGGCTATTTCCACCTGTTGGTGGAATTCCATGGACTCTCACAGAGTTTTTATCTTACTCCAGGAAAACAGGTCAGCTTGGCTCATTCAGGAATGTAGGCATTAAGCAGCTTTTGTGTCCCCCTTAGCTTAACAGGAGGTCGGCCAACTGACACTTGATGTCCACTTCTAGGTCCTGGGTATAGGTGAGAGCAGGTACTGCTCACATTACAACAGCAGGTGCAGTCCATCTTCTCTCTTCCACAGGTCCTGTGGTGTTCTGAAGAGGGTACTGGGGGTGCCACATGTATGCCCAGTGCTAGCCTGTGGGTCAGAGCAACTCCTGGCCACTCCCTATACTAATCTGACTTCACCATTGAGTGGGATTTTAAATGACTATTAAAATGAGTCCTTGAATAATTTTTTTACCTGCTCCCAAACTGAAGAAAGCATTATAAGAAGTTATAATATAACCCAGCGCTTTCCTATGGGAGTGTGAGCCATATCACAGTGAGAAATGACGGAGATTTTTCACTGGCAGGACACGCAAAACCTAAAATATACATGCCCTATCTTTTATAAATAACATGCACCCAACCATATGGGAATAAAAGGGCTACCTTGGGGGTGACTTATGAGTATTAAAAGGAAGGTTTTGGCCTTCTCAAAAGGTTTATTTTGACAGGTCGAATTGGCAGTTTTAAAACTGCATACCCTAGCTGCAGGGATAGGCCTGTTGACATGTTTTGTATTGCGTGGTGCTGCACACACCTTTTTAACTAAACTCAATAAAAAGTTATCTATTGTATTGTCACTTTGGTTGGGGCGCAATATGTGTTGCATTCCACTGGTGGCATTTAACTACCAGGCCCTGGGTACACTTTGTGCACCATATACTGTGGACTTACAGGGAAGTTTAATATGCCAATTAGTGGCATGCCAATTCATCAATGTTTCCAGGGAGAGCACTACTGGTTAGCAGGGGTAAAGTGCACAGAGTTCTAAAGCCAGCAAAAATATTGGCTCCATCAAAAGGCAAACAAATGGGGTGACCACGCAGAAAAAGCAGATTGCCTACAGCATCAATTGCTTCTTCCTCTTTGAGTCAAGTAGTAATGACTTGACTTGCTTTGCTCATACAGGATTGACAGCTAATCCTTTACCGCACCAAACTTACCATAAGCAACAACCTATTACGCAGCATGCCACAAACCACAGATTACCCATTATACCCCTCAAGAGACTCACACCGCAAAAGGAAAGGTCACAGTAAGAACCGTATTAAGATATTTGACTTCGGTTACATAATTTCATACATCGCGTAGTCAGCCCAAATATATACCAATTCCACATAAGTTCACCTGCTCACAAGACCCAAACTCCTTGGATGCCATCCACATAGAAATGTGTACTCTCATTTCCCATCGCTTTTTCTCATAACACCATAGTATGCCCATGGATATCCCCCCTAAATGTCTGCCCCCCATGAGCAAACATAAAGCTGGCAAACAAGTTCTGCAGCTAACCATTGAGATGTAAAGTAATTGCAAGCATGCCCTATATGAAAGCTAGACCCAGACAAATGTACTTTTATGCTGGCGTAATCTTGCATGTTTTCGCATTATGTTTGTTATGCGAAATTGCCAAATGTATGCTATTATTCCACAGTTGTGTAATTATGCGCTGTTTGTAGTAAACATTTAGCACTGAGGAGCAACACAAACGATCAGAATGCCCTCGCCTGCTGTTTGCAGTGCTTGTCTTTTTTCGCTACTTATTAAGCAGCAAAATGCGTCCTCATGCCCAAAATGGTTGTGAGTACGATGTTTCACATTGAAATATAACACAAAATGCTGGTATTCCTAAATATTTTGAGTCTCTCTTTGGACATGTCCTATACAAAAGCCAATTGTATTGGCTTTCTCAATACTTGTTTTGGTCAGATTTTTGTGTCTACTAAGTTATAGCAGGGCCACTGGAATTATGCTGCAGGAGAGGGCCAAATTACGAAGCAGGGTGAGTAAATTATGCGACAAGAAATGGCAAATTATGTTGCATAATGCAGCACATTGGTAACACTCTTTCTGCATTGGTTGCACCTCATAAGTGCCAGTTTAACACCCAAATATAGCAATAAGCTGACCAGTCACGTTTTGAAAAGGGCCTTCCATCACGCTGGAACACATGTCGCTGCATTTTTAGTAACTTGAACCGTTTGAGCTATAAACAAAACATTTTTTTGTTAAAATCTGCAGATTATGCGGCAGCTGATGGATTATGTGGCAAATGCGACAAATCTATAATTATGCGAAAATTGCCGCGCCCACACAATCGCATTAGTAGCTGGGTAATATGAGCAAACAGTAATTGATTGTATGGTTTTTCTGAAATTGATCTTTTTTTCAGTGGTGCATTAACTTTACCAGCAGGGCTGCTAAGCCATCTGCCTCTGGCCAAGAGGTAATTGTCTTTGGGGCATATTTCATCTGCACGTTCGAATAACGCACCATATAAGGAAACCTTGTGTCCTCAGGCAAGATCTCCCTATAAGTGGTGATTCGCGTTTTCCACTAGATAACGATCACCAATCTCTGCCGCTTGATATTTTAAGCGCTTGAAATTTTAACGTTGTTGAAATCATTTTTTCATGATTAGTTAAAAAGCAGCAGCGCTGTGGCCCTCAAAAAAAGTTAAGTGTCTTGTTTCTGTTTTCTTTTCATCCATCATTTCACTGTCTTTTTTCTTAGAGATTTGTATTCTGTTCCCATAACATGCCTGTTTGTAGGTTACCTCTTTTAGATGTGCACATCCGGGTCCCTTGATACACCAAATATGGTAAAATCTCATCTTCTGATGTCATCCTTCAGTTAAGGTGTCTGTGTTGCCTGTGTCCTTGAGAAGCTTCTAGAATGTGTTAATATCTTCTTTTTCAGGGTTAACATCTCTAGCCTAAATGCCCCATATTCTTGTCTCTAACAGATGCAATGGTTCAAATTCGAGCAACGATTTGCACTTTAAATATTGATTTATTTTCTCAACCAGAATGCAGATGATCATTGTGAATTCATTCGTGCTCAGTGTGTTAAATGTGTATTTCCAATAAGTGCACTTATAGAAGTAATTTCCATTGTAATAGTCTGTCTATATCATTTTCAGTCTTTAAAACCTACTCTCGCTTGCTGTCGAATCAACCAGTTGCTATATTAGTATTTTTCAGTAAAATGGAGGAGTGTACATTAATGTGGCAGAAAAGCATTTGTAATCGTAAAACTAATGTTTTCAAAAACTGTAGATATGCATACTGAAATAGCAATGTTCACATAACCTAGGAGGCAAGATATCGCCTGAGTCGAAAAGTACTGACAATTACAAGAAAAAACCCCACGCCGCTACACAGCTTTTGGAATACCTAACAAACACCTCTTACATACACATCACCTAAAATGGGTAACAGCGTGCCAGCATGGCAACTTACGGTAACAAGAGATTAACAAAGCGAAGAACTGCAATTGACAAAAGGTTATGCACACGCATACACAGAGATATACTGTGAATGCGTCACTGACAACCATCAAAGAGACATTGCTTCACAGCCCCACATACGTGAAGCCTCCCCTACAGCAGCAATCACAGCATGGGTGTGCGCACAGCCACAAGATTGTACCCATAGCAACTGAAATCAGAAATAAGTATCCCAAAAAACAGCTGGCAGTGAAGAACGTAAAGTCGCCACGCACAACAAGGATGTTGTTTCAGAAATACATTGAAATAAAAAGTTGTATTTGCACAGGAATATTAAATCATGCATTAATCGTGTAGGGTTGTAGGTATCTGACAGCACCAGGTTACTGACCTACTATATAGGATTTGAGACCGACACAGTTTTCATAGCCTTGCTGAAAACAACATTGAGCTGCTTTAAATGCAACTCAAGGGCCATGGCACCCATATACACACCTTATACACTGCATATACATACCAATCCTAATTACAATTACCCATACTTCAAGAGCACAGCCTGTAATTTGGGAGTGCACAGGATACACGCAGCGTGAGGCATGCCATTGCAGCATGACCTTGCCAGCATCATTTTACATTCTGAATCAAGGAGAATGTCCAATCAAACTCAATAAAGCTTTGAGCATTATCGCTAAACGGTACAACATGCCACTATATATGGATCAAAATATAGGAAGTAGCACCTTCATATGAGAACACTTCGTCATCTGATATATGGGTCCAGTTGTAATAATATAAAACTCATTCATACCATTAAGTAGTGTTCTTAGCAGTTCCTTCTAGCTACCACCATATCATCTAAGTAAATACCTTGAAAAACTAGCGTCAAAATAAGGAGTTCATGCGTTGCCCATAACAAACTCAACTCAACGTTCACATTATTCCAACCTTTACTGCCTGGTTGATCCACTCATCCAACACCCGTAGCCTGCCTTGCAGTATCAAAAAATACACAATACACTAAGGGACTTATTAAGAGTTTGGCGGTCCGTGAACCACCGTACCCGCAGACGCGGTCCGACCCCCGTATTACGAGTAATGGCCGATTGCTACTGCACAGACCGCAGCTGATCCGCCGATACCTCCAGCACACCGCAGACCGCCCTGGTCACGGTCAGGGAAGAGCAGCAGCCATAGGGTGGTACAGAGGACTTTAACTGCCATCTGTATTATGATTTGGCTTTCTGATGAGCTGACCACAGTGGTGGGATAATCAGCTTCAAGTTGGCGGAAACTAAGGATTTAGGGTGCGTACTCACCCCTTTCCTGTTCTTCCCATCAGAGTTCAACGTGGATCCCTTTCTTCAGGTGCCCCCTTCACAGCAGCATCTTCACCCGAGGATTACGACCCTGTTTGTGGCGATGTACAGGTGAGTTGTTGGTGCCATATACCCATTGCCTGGACTGCCCACATACGGGCTAGACTCCAGTAATGGGTAGATGTATTTTTCCACATGTATCATGCATATGTGTACATTCCACACATATACAGTCGAAATGTTCACACAGGCATTGATACATATAAAAAATGAATCACCAGCGCTGCAAGATCTCCGCAGCTGCACTGCTGGCACCGTGTTAAATTCGTAATACGGCGGTCTGAAGACCGCTAGCACTGTGGTCTATTGGTGGCCATGGATGCGGCGTTCGGGTGGTCAGACCGCCAAACTCATAATCAGGCCTCTAGACTGATAAGGTTATTAATAAGAATGTAGTAGCAGGAACATGCATTTTTCTTTATGTGTTTCACTGTCCTGCATTTAACCTCTCTATGTATTTCTTATCATCAAAGTTATGTAGTTTTCTATTCTTCAAATACCTTCTCTGGTACACCTTCCTATGTTTTCACTTCACTAGTAAGGTCGAGTAACATTTTCACATGGTAGAGCTCCTCAGCAGGTGTTTATTGCAAGAATCGATTTTGTGACATCATCTGACTGTGCTGGTGCAGCGTGTGATCCAATGTGTGTATGTGCAGGACTCCCTTTTTATGGCTCAGTCGGATTTTATTTAGTAATTTAGTGTCACATACAAAACATATGAAAGGAGGTAACCCAACATTCCGATCACAGCCTATCTCCATCCTGGTTGTTCCTCAGTCCAATGCTTTTTCTTGGAAGACAACGTGTGCATTATGATCAGGAGCCTGAGAATCTGGTGGTTTTGCTTTGAGGCATGTGCTGTCTGAATTATCTTCCGGTTCTGTCCCCTGCTACTTCTTGAGAAGTCATCAGCAGATAAATTGTTTAGCATCCTTTGCAAAAAAGTATAGCAGTGCACTCCATTGTCTACTCCATTCTCAATGTTTCATGCTATTTTACCGGAGGCCGTTTCCATTCCCAGTATGAACCATATTCTATGATACCCATATAGTTCCTTCGGCAGGTCCTCTTTGCCCCATTTCCTGAGAAGTTACTTCTTAACCGCTAGCAAAAGTATCAATACTAGGTTCCCTGTGCCTCTTGCAGAGCCCCAATCCACCTCTGGCATCCATCCAAACAATACACTCGGAGCGGAGAAGGGACCTTTTGCCTATTATTTGAAACATATCTTCTAGAAACTCTTGCCAAAACCTACGTGCCATAATGCAATGTCACATAATGTGGCATATGAGCCTCTCTCCCCACATTGCTTCCAACATGTGTTGAGTTTCTGTTATCAAATGTGTGCAGTCTAACAGAGGAAAAGTGCTACATTTCCAAATGTTTTAGACTGGATTTGATCCCATCCACACTGGCAGTTCCCAGGTGGTTTAGTGCTTTACTTCCTCTTATTTAGCATTGGTGGACCTGGCCCCTTCAGCAGGTTCATCCCCAAACCTTTTGCCTTCTCTCCTCCATTTTTACTGAATTCATTGTTGTTGTCTCTAGGACTCTGTGCTCTTTTACTGCATCTAACCAGTGCCAAAGTGCTTGTGATCTCTGCCTAAAACATGGTAACATTAACAAATACCCAACAGGCATATTTTATTTACTCATAAGGACATTTCTGAAAACTAGACACCAGGAGGAGTCCAGGGAGGTATGGTTTGCGTGGATTCCCCCAACGTTTTCTTACCCAGAATCCCCTGCAAACCTCAAATTTAGCTAAAAATTCACATTCTCCTCACATTTCTGTGTGGGAAGGTTGTGAGATCACTGCGCCAGTACAAACTTCCCACCACCCAGCGTTCCTCTCAGTCTCCCAATAAAAATGATACCTCATGTGTGTTGGTGCATCAAAGCAGTGTCAGCCTAAAAATGTATGAAAAAAACTGCCCTTTTGGACCCACTTTGGTTCCCCATCAGTTCTTCATTTTATAAGATTTTAGGTTCTCTGCTTCGGGCACCCACACAAGTGAGGTATCATTCTTTTCAGGAGACTAAGGGAAATGCTGGGAAGTGGGAAATTTGTGGCAGTGCAGTGATCTGACAAATTTTCCACACAGAAATGTGAGGAAAGTGTGAGTTGTTAGCTAAATTTGAGGCTTGCAAGGGATTCTGGGTAATGAAACGCTAGAGGATCCACTCAAACCACACCACCAGCCAAGCACCATCCACCCACACCGCAAGCCAAGAGCTATCTAACCATATTGCCAGCCAAGCGACAGTCCACACACATAGCCAGCCAAGTAACAGTCCACGCACATCACCAAACATGTGCCCTCCACACAGAACACTAGTCAAGCGACAGTCTACACACACTGCCAGCCAAGCGCTAGTCCACACACACTGCCAGCTAAGCACAAGTCCACACACCACCAGCAAAATGCAGCTTCTCACACAGCCAGCCAAATTCCAGTAAACACAGACCATCAGCCGAACTCCAGTTCACACACACAGAAACTTTCACTAGTGTCTAGTGGTTTTCTGACCCCCCCCCCCCCCCGGGAGCAGAGGGACCTAAAAATATAAAAATATCGCTGATGTGCCCCCAAGGGGGGTAGAAGCAGCCAAAATGTGTTCACAGAAAAAAGGGAAGCAACCCTTGCCTAAGGGGCCGCTCCCTGACATGCCCATAAACATATCTCTGGTGCCCAGTAGGGCTATTGCCAGAAAGACATTCCCTTTTGTGTTGGGGGTGAGGGAATTGGCATGCCTATTGTGTGCAGCCCCACCCCTCTTTTATAAAAAAGATAATTCATCCCTGGTGCCTAGTGGGCCGTCTGCCCCCTGGGGGGGGGCAGATCAGGGGCTATTGCCCTCATATGCTCCCCAGGGGGGCAGAAAGACTGTGGTAATTTTTGGGAAGGGTGGGGGCATTATAGTGCGCATATAGGGCAGCCCCCAACCCTAAGTACTAATAAAATTAATAAATCCCTGGTGTCTACTGGGCTTTCCGCCCCCCCAGGGAGCAGATCGGGGGCTATTGTATACACGACTCCCCTAAATTAAATGATTCACCCATATCTGCACTATGTTTTGCAGATTACACCCTTCTCCGATCCAGAATTCCTAAGGGCCTGTAAAATCGTTTAGTCACATGTAAAAATTATTGCAATTGTAAGGGCCTAAATTGATTGAAAATGACAATGCTTTAGTGACCAAACTCAATTTTTCTACCTGCTCCCAATCAAAAGGTATCACTTATTAAATGTAATAAGGTAACCCAATGTTAGTCTATAGAAGAGGTAGACGTCATAGTAGTGAAAAACAAATTAAGGTGTTTTTCACTAACAGGACATGTCAAGTACATGCCCAACTTTTAACACTGTAGCCTAAAATTAAAAAGGGAGGTTTAGGCCTGGCAAGAGGTTTATTTTGCCAGGTCGAAATGGTAGTTTAAAACTGCGCACACAGGCTGCAATGGCAGGCCGGATATATGTCTAAAGGGCTACTTAAGTGGCTGGCACAATGAGTGCTGCAGGCCTACTAGTAGCATTTAATTGACAAACCCTGGGTGCATGTAGTACCACTTTACAAGGGACGTACAATTAAATTAAATGTACAAATTTGGTGTAAGCCAATTTAACCAAGTTCGAAGGACAGAGTGCAAGCACTTTAGCACTGGTTAGCAGTGGTAAAGTGCTCAAAGTCCTAAGGTCAACAAAAACAAATTCAGCAAGCACTGTAGGAGTTAGACAAAAAGTGTAGGGAAAGACAACTAAAAGACTGACAGGTCTGACATCACTCTATTGAAATATCCTTGTCATAATTTTTCTAAATCACCCCACATTTGATTTAAATTGAACATTGACCCCCTCCGCCCTGTCTGGCGCTGTAAATGCTATTCATCCTTCACCTCTTTGGCAACAGGCAAAAGTCCTTACATTTGATAATATAATTGCTGCTAACATTTATTTTGTATGTATCTTAAAACGAAGAACGAAATGGATATTAAAATCGATTCTCCTATCTGTGTACAGGGTAAGAGACTTTGTACCCTTCGAATATTTTTAGGATCTTTTGAAGATCTAGCTACTGACTGATTAAATTTGCATTTTATTTCAATGAAGAATACGAGCATATTTCCCAAGTAAATCCTGTTTCCAAAGTTACTTACATACGCTTGAGAAGAGTATCGTATGCCAAGGGTAGACATGATGGATACAAAACAAGAAACAGAAGCACTCATCTCATCAAATGAAACAGAAGTGCAAATCAAAATTTGTCTTGACTGGCTAAAGCTATCTCTGCAAATGAAGGCGTGCACCGACAAAGGATGCTCTTCCAAGCTCCTGTTTTTCATGGTGATAAGGTGTTCCAGTTTTAGCCAGTCAGGAAGTTTACTTGGTCACATATGAAGGAAAAAAATTAGAATTGAATTTGATACTTATTTTTTTTTAAAGACTAATGATCGAGACCCACTGTCAGAAGTCCAGTTTTTTTAAATTTCGGTACAATATGACCTTTTTCAATTTGCATGTTTCTCTTTCAAGAAAAGAAAATTATACACAAATACACATACATTTCTTTGCCATGTTCAAGCTGGCTGCTCAAGAATTGCAGCAGGGACTATGACCAAAAAGCTCTTGTTTATATTTTTGTGAATCATAAATCTAACGGAGAATTTAATCCAGAGCATCATTAAATCAAATATATTGTACTGTCAATTAATTCAGTCATACAGCCACAATGCCAGTGTAGGCATAATTGATCTATTTACTTCAAGAAATCTATGTGACTTGGGAAAAAGAGTGTGTGTAGGCATTTGGCTAAGCAGACTAATTGACTACTTGGGTCTTACTTTGATTCAGTGTACCATATGTTTTTCTACACTCTGAGGTCCAGACTTACTATCCACCATGCAACTAAATGGTGTGTAAAAAATGCAGCATTTGATTGTACAAAGGACAAAAAATAGTGCAGCACCACACTTAGCAAGAGTTGTCCACTGATGATGTGCATTGGCGATGCTCATGGCAAAGGTGTCTGTTATGTGTGTTGCTCAAGCTTCCGATATGGTGCAAAATGAAGCCTTCAGTTCTCTAGCGTAGGTTTTGTACTAGAGATACACCTTCCACTGCAACGTTTTTTGTCTAGACCCCTGCAGTGTGGTCTGACATATAAGATATCAGGTGATATATTGATAGACACTTCACTTGCCCTTTGTTTCCCTAAGTTTTAGCGCATCACTAGCTCATGCTAGATTAGAAGATCTGGCTTGGCACCACAACCTAGGATTTTAGAGCTGATCTACCCTAGACACACCTCCTCTATAGAGATGAGCAGGGAATTAGCACATATCAGTTTTGGAGCTGCACAAGGGTCAACTTTTACTGCATAATATCTTTTGCACAGGTAAGTTGTTTTTCGCTGGTGTTTGTTGCACTTTATGTCACACAAGCACCAGCTCAAACCCTTTAGTAAATTTGGTCCTCAGTTATGCAACATTGGTGTCCTCTTTGGTAGTTTACACTTATGGTGTCTGTGTAACTATACTGCAACCTTACTTCAATAAATGCTTCCTCTTAAGTTTCACAGATGTTACATAAATGGAAAGTTGCTTTTAAAAAATATAAGCAGAAGTGGGTAGAGGCAGCTGGTGATCTTTGAAAGTGGTAGAGTATAAATAACCACCCAAATTGCATCAAGTTAGCAAATATTTTGAAACGGTGGGGCTAAACGATGCCTATTTGAGAAGATTTAAATTGCGTTTGCTATAAAACGGATGGTTCCGACAGGGCATTTAGGAATACTGTCATGATGCGACAAGCAAGGTGGGCCCAAGGCTGACACTAATTCAGGCGTGTTAAGGGTTCACAGCTGCAAGGAATGTGTCAGTATGCATTTTCAGCTCTATTTTGCTAACAAATGTCAAAAACACCTATCTATAGGTTATAGAGGCAGTGGGAAAATGCTATTTCATATTGACCTATACATTTTCTTTGCATCTGTCTTCTCCTTGATGCCCTTCCTGTCTCTTTCGAGTAGGTTCTTAGAAATATGCTGTGACACTGACTATTTTTGGAAGGGACGGGGTGGAAACATATAGACAAATTAAAAAATCTAAGGCCATATGCACATTCACTTCTACCTCTTTTTTACAGCCTCACACTATAGCGCCTTCGTCCAGGTTAAGAGACGTTTGAGCTCAGAAAGCAATTTTACAGGCTAGGGTCCTAGCAGCAGTAGCTTTTTTTTTTTATTGTATACTTCACAATCAAACACAGCTTTTAGCCTACAACCCTGGGTCCGGCAGCATATCTTTATGAACAGGAATACACAGCTATTAAGCCAACAACCCCTAGGGGCAGGCAGCGATCTTGAACCAGTAACTCTGAAGAACAGTATGCATGAGGGGAACTTAGAAAGCTACCCAAAAAGGAAAAAAGAAAAAAAAACAGAACATACTCAGCTTGCGTCGCTAAAGTGTCGATCCTTGTACATTAAGCTGTGAAAGGTCGGTTATACATCAGTGTACGGTGGAAGGCATAACCTATCCAACATGTGTTGGCAAAACCCGCGTCCCCTGAATGCAAACACCACGTTGACCCTATAAGGGTAAGAGGGGGGGGGAGTAGCCAAAGTGCACAACCACGTGACGTATCTTCAGCAGTGACCACTACCCACCTTGGGCTAGACAGACGCAGTATGCATGGTGCCTACTAAGTCCACGGGCGACTCAGTATTAGTGTCCTCCGCTCTGGAAAGTAGAAATGTCTTGTAAAGTCCCCAGAAGTTCTTGGGTCTACTCCTGGGAGGAAGGAGCTCGCCAAAAGTCTCCGTTTGTGTACTACAATAAAGCATATCGTGCGACCATTGTGCTATTGTGGGCAAGGGGCCTCTCGACCAACACATTGCAACACGCCGCTTAGCTATGAGGAGCCCCATGTCCACTAATCTACGTATTGGCTTAGGCAGCAGTTTAGAGTACCCCAACAGAGCCAAAAGCGGGTCCGGAGTCAACTCTGTCTCTACTATTTCCCCCAACTCCCGAAAGATAGACTCCCAGAATTTGCACACCCTGGGCAGTGCCACGCAAGGTGGATAAAATCCGCCGGTTGTGCTCTGCATCTCTCACAAGCCGAGGTGTCCCTTAACCCATATCTTTGTAATCGCTCTGGGGTGTAGTAAACTCTGTTAACAAACTTGAAGTGTATTAATCTGTGTCTGCCGTGCAAGGAAACACGTCGAGTGCTGGTGCAGCAGTAAGTCCACGTGGAGTCATCAATAGTACTCTGCAAATCCCGTTGCCAGGCTAACCGAGCTCTAGTGAACTGGTGCGCTCTATAGGACATTGCTAATTTATATATATTCGTAACCATTTTTTGAGGCAACTTAGCTTTAATTACATACGACAATTCCAAAACTTCAGGAGGTTCCAAAAGTTCTTCTCCTAATATGCCACCCAACGCCCTCCGCACTACCGTTGTAACAGATTACTAGGAACCGCCGGGTCCGCCACTGCCTCCCAAGACTTAGCTGTGCCATCTATAAACAAGTCTCCTGCCGTCAGTATCTTTAAGGTTTGCAGCGCGCGGACCACCCCTTTGTCTCTACAAGTGGGGCCAACCAGCGAGTCCATTCAATGGGCATGGACGGGGCATATAGCAACGCCCCTGCCTGTAATTGCAACAAGTTATGCCATGCATGTCGGGTTGAGTTGACCGAGTCCAAAATCCCGGTCCTACGATCCACAGGTTCGAAAAGTGTAGCTGGGAGAGGGGTTCCGCAAAAAGTTTCTCCATACGGAGAAACGGAATATCAGGCGGGCTGTGTATCCAATAGTATGCTAGAGCTCCCTGCGCCACTCTATAATACAAGTTTAAATCGGGCGCCCCCAGTCCCCCCAAATGATATGGTAGTGTCAGTGTCTGCCAACTCACCCTAGCCTGCTTGCCGGCCCAGGCCAATTTAATTAATAATGTGTTGACTCTCTGAAAGAAAGAGCAGGGCAAAACCAAGGGTATGTTAGTAAAAAGAAACAAGAAACGCGGCAGGACAACCATCTTCATGATTGATATTCTACCAAGTAAGGACAGTGGCAGTCTGGTCCAGGTTTCAACATCATCCTCCAGTCTGCTGACTGCGGTGCCATAGTTTTCCCTGAATACAGTCTCCAAGTCCGTGTGACTACGGATACCAAGATAACTAATCGCTTCGGTGGACCACTGTAGAGGGTAATCCGGCTCAAAGGGATGCGTGATTGGGGTAAGTGGGAAAATTATTGATTTGGACCAATTGACACGCAGGCCCAAAAGCGCACCGAAGTGTACCACTTCCCGTAGCACTGAGGAGAGGTTATCTTCTGGCTCATGGACATATAATAAAGTGTCATCAGCGTAGGTAGAAACAATAATCTTATAAGTTGGGTAGCAGACACCTTTGTGGCCGTGATATTCCCTTAAAGCGCACGCAAGGGGCTCCGCCACCAAGGCATATAAGATTGGGGACAACGGGCATCCCTGCCTCGTCCCTCTGCTGATCGTGATAGCTTCGGTCACTAAGTCGCCTATTTTGATACGAGCCGTAGGGGAGTTATATAATACCCCAATCAGTTGAAGGAAGACGGGGCCCAGTCCCATCCTGGTTAAGACATGTCGCATGAAAGGCCATTCTACAGAATCGAAGGCTTTCTCCATGTCGAGGTAAACCGCAACCGCCCTAGAGTCTGGATTAGTATGCTGAATGGCACCGAACAACGTGCAGAGATTGTAGGTGAGGTTCCTATTCGGAATAAACCCCGCCTGTTCCGGGGCCACCAGTACTGGCGCCAGAGGTACGAGCCGATTGGCAATGATCTTAGCAAACAACTTGGTATCGACATTAAGCAGGGACAGAGGACGGTATGAGCCACACTCGTCCAATGGCTTATCCGGCTTAGGGATGGCGACAATCATCGCCTCTCTCATCGTCGGCGGCATCGTGCCCGACGCGCACATATCGTCAAAAAGTGTTGAAAGATGCGGGAGCAGTAAATCAAGAAAGCTTTTGTAAAAGCCGACAGTAAGGCCATCTGATCCCGGAGCGCTCGTGGCCTTCATGCTAGTCAGGGCCAAGATTATCTCATCTTTTTCAATCGGTCGCATAAGAAATTCACGGTGGGAGTTATCGAGAAAAGGCAGTTGAATATGCTCTAGATAGTGAAGAATTTCTTCCTCCGATTCGGACGATCGTGCCGAGTAGAATTCCGAGTAGAATTGTCTGAACCTGTCAGCTATATCCACCTCTTCCGTTAAAATCTCACAATCGGCCGCCTTAAGTTCTGAGACCTGCGTTCTACCTCGTTTGGCCTTCAATATTCGTGCTAAGACAGAACCCGGGCTATCCCCTTCACCGTACACTTGGGCCGTGGCGTATTTACCTAAGTGTTTAACTTCACTGTCCGCTGTGTCCTGATACTCTCCCAGAAGCTCTCTGATTTCACGCATAGTCTCCTCATCATCCTCCAGCTGGCGTCGTTCAAGGATAGTCAGCTTACGCTCGAGATCCGCCAGTCTCTGTCGGATAGAGCGCAGTACACCTGAGTGTTTTGCCATGGCCACTCCCTGGATGTAGACCTTAAAGGTCTCCCAGATCACCTGAAAGCTATCCACGGAACCCACATTCACCGTAAAGAAAGTGTCAATGGCTTCAGCTATACCTTCTCTAAAGACAGGGTCCAATAAGGAATAGGGCGGGAACCGCCAGGTGAACGGCGGGACAGCCTTCCCCGGCACGCTCAGCGCCAGCAGTAAGGGAGAATGATCCGATAGTGTACGAGGTAGTATCTTGTATTCCCGGATGCCACACAAAAGCTGGGAAGATATCAACCAATAATCTATACGAGTGTGCAAATTATGATAGGCTGAGAAATGCGTGAAACCCCCCTTTTCCGGGTACCTCGATCTCCAGACATCGCACAGATCCATGCCCAACAGCACACTCTCAAGAGCCTTGGCTGCCGCCGAAGGGCGCCTCGCCGGTCCCCCCGACCTGTCTAAATCCGGGTTCCGGACAAGGTTAAAGTCCCCCCCCACAGGAAGCGCGACTCCGGGTACCTATAGAGAGCGCTAGCAAGGTTACTACAAAACTCCGGTCAATCGTAATTGGGGCCATAGACATTTACCACAATGAAGTTAGTTCCTTTCCCTTGACACCTGGAGAGTACAAACCGACACTCGCTGTCTGAATCTAGTTGTACCATAGTAATAGCCGACCTAGGGTTCACCCACGTCAGCACCCCTCTAGCATGCGTCGTGAAGCCTGATGCGTTAATGTTGCCTAGTAGACCTCTACTGCGTAGCAGTGGACTGGACAGGGGCAGATGCATTTCCTGTAGCAGGGCTACATCAATATTATGCCTGTGTAGATAATGCAGCACCCTGCGCAGCTTCCGGTGATCGTTAAGCCCTCGTACGTTCCATGTAAGAGCTCGCAGTGTGCCTAGGGTCTCTAACGTGTGTGCATCACCGTGTCCCACCACCATGTGAAATGTATCGCATTGTATGTCCCGACCCACACCACAGAGAACTAGTATTCACATCTTGTACATTTAGGCGCAAAGCTTCGTATAACTTTAACAACAACAGTTTCCCCTTCAGCAGTCCGCCCCCCACCCACATCAGACCTCCCCCAACTTGGTCGTGGTTCATCCCTCAAAACACTCACTCGCCCACCCAGAGACCAAATCTTCACTCCCTAGTGTGCTTCACTCGGGGGCAGATGTTGCTCGCTGTGCAATATACAGCTGTAAAAACACTGTTAACAGGTCACCCCCACGCATCGTCATAGAAAGAGTGTACAGTCTCACAGACCAAATAAATGCAGACCATAATGTACAAACTGCTCAAGCCTGGCCATAGGTCCCCTTCGTCTAAGTCACATAGTTTCGCAGATCCACGTCCGCGACTGAAAGAAAGACCATCCTGTTCGTTGCCAAACCTACGCACTCCCGCTCCCTCCCTTGGCACTCCCCGACACTAAGCAGCATCCAACCCCATGGGCCAACTGTCAGTTCCATGAGGCGTTTAGGTTAGCATTCCAGAGTTACTCCCCCCACGCCAGGCATATCAATGAACCCTACCCCCTTGCCGTCATCATCCTGATCAGACATTTAACCACCCGCATGACCACATCCCACATGCCGGAAGACCATACTTATCGTCCATTCGCAGTCAGCTCCCTCAGTCCTGATCGTCGAGTGAGCCCCCAGTCGCCTCAGTCACCAGTGCTGCATCCCTGTCCCGGTAGTTGAGCAATTTAGCGATGATAGGACGAGGCGGCGCTCCCGGAGATGGGCAAGGTCCTAGAGAGCGGTGCGCTCTCTCCACCACGAACATGACAGAGAAAACTCCTTCACCCAGTAGTGTGATCAGCAGCTTTTCAACAAAGAGTTCCATGTTTCCAGTGGTTGTGGTCTCAGGCAGACCAGTGATCCTGAGGTTACAGCAGCGGGAACGTGCTTCCAAATCCTCCGTTTTGTCTTGGAGAATTCGCAGGACTCTCCCCAGTTGCTTATGCTCTGTGTCTAATGTGGTGTGCGTTTCCTCAACCTCCATTAATCTCCGCTCGGTCATGTCCAATCTTTCCGCATGTTTGTCTAAGCGCTCCGCCATTCTGTCCATGTGGTAGGAAAGGGCATACATCTTGGTGCCCAGAGAGTTGATCCCGCTTTGCAAGTTCTTCTCCATAGCCACCAGCATCTCGCGGAGATCTGGACTGGGGTCTTCTGCCGTGGTTCTACCCTGCATCCGCTCTGCCCCCTCCGTTGTGGCGTCGTGCGATTTCGACCGTTTCTGTTCGAAGGAGAGTTTGGGTTGAGCCCTGTCCACCTTACCCATATCGACTTGCAGTGGGGACTCACCGAGCCGGGGACCACAGCGTAGCAAGCCCAAGATCTCTCAAACCAGGCACCAGAAGCTGCAAAAGGGCTCCCCCAAATCCACCGGGCCGTATCCCAGGCAGGCGAGGTCCAGGGCAGGTCCCCCCACGAGTAATACTGGTGTCTTGCGTCCCTCTGCTGACGTTAGACTGCGAGGCAGTGCAACAGTGCGCAAATCCGCTCCTCGATCCAGGCCGCAGATGACAGACAATCTGGGGTGTCCCAGCCTCCAGCAACTAAACCTCAGCAACCATCCAGGCGGCACTCCGGCTGTTATGGGCAGCCCAGCTGGTCTTCACTCACCAATTTGTCTCAACACTACAGAGGGCCACTTGGGACCACAATAAACCAGGACCAGGGGTGGAAGCCGAGGACGACCGCTACTGCTAGTTTCTGTGAAGCACTCTGCCCTTTCTCAACTCCAGCACAGCAGCGCAGGGTTCATGCTCCAGCGCAGTCGCTCCCGGGCAGCCAGAACCACACCAAGTCTCCGCGACAATCCCCACTGGTCAGCCACTGCCTGACTTTCCCTAGAGGCGGGGTCCAAGCAGGCATTCGCGCTTTGGGCTGGTATTCACAAGGCCCGTCCGGCGCCCGTAGAGGCCCGCAGCCAGAGCGCCGAGGACGAAACCCACACGGACAGCAGGCAAGCCGAAACTGGGGGGTGGGGTGGGAGTCCGCGCCGTCTGATTTTAAGGGCTCACTTCAGAGGAAGCACACCTCGTTGGCACTGAGGCAGCTTCCCGGAGGAGAAAGCGGGGGGTTCCCAGGTGGAGCGCGCACGTCGCCCTCCGCTATCTGCCAGAGATCAGGCGGCCGGTCCCGGCATCTCGGTCCACCCACCGCCGCACCCCTTACTCTTTACAGGTGACGAGGCGCTCCTCGGCGTCGTCGCCGTACAGTCAGGTTCCAAAAGGGGGGGGAGAGAGGCCCAAGTTACGGAGGCAGCCTCGGGGGCTGAGGGGGCAACTCAGCGCACCACTGCACAGCCGCTCGACGCGAACCAGCCACGGCCGCTGCAGCACACTACAGCTCGGGGGATCCTGGCCTAACGAGGCCGGTGACGACCAAGTCGAGTATCTTCGTTTGTGGTGATCGGAACAGCGCCGAAATGCAATCCTCCGGAGCCCGACTCGTTCCGACTTTCCGAGCTCAGCTTTGGCAGTATCGGGCACTGGGAAACTGTCGGATTCCTGGTGAAGAGTGCAACGATGCTACGGAGCTCAAGGCTCAAGCGGCCATCTTGGTCGCTAGCAAGCTCCGCCCTTAAGTATCAGATTTAATAATATATGAGGAAATGCAACAATTTTGTCGCCAAAACATCAGCAGACAAACATTTTGCTAAGCAATAAATGCTTTCCGTTTTGAAAAAAAGAAACGAGATTCCACTAAACAAAAAAGTACAATTTTCAAGAAAAATACGATTTTTCTTGATAAATCAGCTTTTTTACTTTTTTGCACAAATATCAGTTTCTCATTTCATCAAGTACTCAGATGTACTAACGCCACACATGGTTAGATTATGGCTTGTCAGTCCATGAATCATCAAATGACATGGATGGAGGAAATATGCCAGCAATCATCATCATGATGGTTCCTTCATACGATGCATGTACAAAATATGTCTGAAATTACCACAGTTATGACAGGGACAGCATCATTTGCGGGAGCAGCACAATTATTCCATAAGTACCTACATTATTTCAGAAATTACCACCTTTACACCACAGCTAGCATTATAACAATTGTGGCAAGAATTACCCTCACTATGCCTGGGCAGCATTATATGTGAAGTGGACAGCATTGTGCTACGAAGGCCTATGATATGCCAAAAATAATACAATTTGACCACGGTCAGCGATACTAATTTGATGGGCACTGGCATGTCCTGGGAGCCTTCAACATGCAAAGAATTAGCACCATTATGACGAGTTCAAAATTACATCAAAAATGGGCATCATTGTTACGCTAGTGACAGCATTACATTGGGGGCTCTTCTCATTATCAGCATTACACACATATATGCACATACATACACACAACTAAGGATTAAATATCTTTTAAATACTTTTCGAGTGATGTACCCCACATTGGCCGCCTTTTGCTTCTCTTCTGAATTGCGCTCCACTGCTGAGCTTCTGATTTATGCCACAAGCAAGACCCCGCAAAACACCTACAGTGTGAATAGAGGTCAGGGTCTGTAACATGTTCATTCACCATGCAGCCAGTCACGGCCGGTGCAGGTATGCGCAGTGGTGGGGGGGGGGGGATCGTCGCTAGACGGAATCGATTGTATTTATTTATTTAATTTGACCTATTCCATCATCTGCCGACTTCCCATCCACCCCGCCCTGCCCCTGCTCCACAGCGCTTACCTGCGTCGGCCGCTGCTGCATGCAGCACAAGCCACTGGCTTTGGAGCACTCTCATGCGACGCTCAGCTGGAGAGCATTGGGCAACAATTTCATCCTCTGACACTCTATCTGAGGACTAGTATATCAGCACCCCAAAATAACTAATACTTGTTCAAATATAATGGACTAGCCATGGCCTTCTGGCCTATCAAATATGCACAGTTCTTTCACTGTTATGGTCTGGAGCTGTGCAACACTGATTCAATGAGGAGAGACAGGAATGTTTCAGGTGGGGCACTGTCCAAATGTCCACATTGAAAAACTGTATCTGTCTATGGAATGAGCTGATGGTAAAACAAGACAAGAAACACAATGAAAAGCTAGAACAGAGAAAATTGTAGAACAAAAAATTAATATGAGATTAAAATGAATATTTATAAGCAATGGATGTACAATACAATTGACAGTGGCAAGGTGGTGTTAGATAGAATACTTTTTTGATTAAAAAATTGTGGATGAGACTGAATAGGCTTCTGCTAAATGCCTCTATAACAGAACTGATTCTTTAAACCAAAATTATATTCAACAACTCTGGGCCTAATTTATATGTGGGTGGAGAGAGAACTCCATCACAACGGCAACGTTGTTCCCTCCCCACCATCATAGTGGTTTGTCGACCCAATTTTAATGCGAGCTGAGCAAATTTTTAATTACGGCGGAGGCTAATCCATCTCAGCCATAATTTTGATGGGCATAATTAGAGGCTACTTTTGACTGCCCATCACTGCCAGAAAAATGGAAAAACCTCACCTGGTGGTAAGGGGCAGTGAAAACTCTTACATGCTCTCCTTGTCATGGGAGAGGGCTCCTATGATGATGGGAGCATTTAATTTTTTTATTTTCAAAGACAAAATCCCATTTCAGGATAAAATAAGAATAAAAATGAAAACTGTTCGGTGCAGGGCTCCATCATGTTGCCAGAGCCCTGCACCAAACTGCAAAAAGCATTGACAGGAAGTGCTGTGTGGCAAGGTATAAGAACGCGGATCCTTGTCTCCAGCCTTGAAATTATTTTGAAATGGCTGCCCGTTACAGTTTGTATCAGATTTAAACTTTGATGCACAAGATACTGGGCCAAATTTATGAAAATGGATAATATTTAATCATGAAATGTGATAATTTGTGCTATACAAAGTACAACTGGGTAGTGATAATGAATCATTAGGATTTGCATTCACAGTGAAGCGTAAATACCAATTCTGTAAAAATTGCAAATTGCAAATCTTGCATCAGCAGTCAGGAATTACATAAACAAATGGGGAAGAGAACCTGTTGTGTAGCTCCTACTAATCAGTAGGATCTGCACATTGTTTGAACTACACAAACTAAGGGCTTGGTGCCTAGACTGATTCCGAACACCCCCGCAGGTTATGTTGGCCTATAGACCAGCTAGCTCACAGTGCCACTGTAAGCCCCCCTAACCTACCAGGAAGCGGACAGTTTCTGGCAACCACTGAACATGACAACCCTGATTCCTCAGGAATTGTGGAAACAGTACAGAACCATTCGCTCAGTCACTTGTGCTCACTTGTTCTCAGAGAAATATGCAGAGAATACACAGTGGGACGTTTTCAATAATATTTATTGAACCAGTGTTATTCATGCATAGAATATGTGTGCTGCAATGATTAGGAGACAGAAGCAAAAAAAGGAGATTACAAGCACCAAAAGAGTGAACAGAAGATACATTTCTACAATGGTGCTTAAGCAATTAATATTTGCAGGCATATATGCAATATGGTAATCTAATGTACTCCTACGATGCGGACCCTACTCTAAGTGTACCTATAGTGTGTTTAGGTGTAGAGCCAAGAAACCTCCCTAGGTACGATCCAACCCAATTACCTGATGGGAGAGAGTGAAGGACCCCATCTTGGTCTGGAGTTGGACATCCCTCACAGAATGTCAGACCGGTGCGTGGTCATTTCTCAGCATGCAGGGACCCTTGATGTCAACAGAAGTGCCTTCTCTGCCAATCTATTGGGATGCCTATTATTTATAATAAAATGCAGCCTTCGTGATGTGCGCGCTAGATTAGTGATGTTATGGATATGTGGATAGCGCTGTTGCCTCATGAATTCAGTTAGGATGACTTTTGTACCTAGTGCATAGAGAGGCCTAGTACATGATGTTCAAGGCGTCGTGATAATGTTGTGCGAAGCTGGATGTGAAAACGTTGGGCCATATTATCAAGAACGGCGCAAACATTATCGCCGCTTTAGCGGCAGGAAACTGCCGCTAAATCGGCGATAAGGGGCTTGATAATATGCCCTAGAGAATTCCAATAGAAGCCCAGGTTCTGGTGTCAAGGACATCAAACCTGGGCTTCTATTGGAATTCTCTAGGGCATATTATCAAGCCCCTTATCGCCGCTTTAGCAGCAGTTTCCTGCCGCTAAAGCGGCGATAATGTTTGCGCCGTTCTTGATAATATGCCCCAAGTCGTTTCAGAGAAACTAATCCAACATTGTCGTGCATGCAAATGTATGCAAAAGGTCACCGCTGATATGTTATTTTCTAGTGCAATGTAAGGAATAAGCTGCCTCGCTACATGGGCCTAACTCGGGAATATAACAAACCAAGTGATTTGTTTCTGAAGTGAGTGAGTGTGCTAAAGTGAGCAGAGGCCTGTTTACATAGCTCCTGCATTAACCTATTTTTATAAAACATGGCAAGCCAGGACTCCCATGATGATGGGTCATAAAAACAAAAAGGAAATTCAGTGGAACTAGAGATCTTAGTAGAGGAATTTGTCTCGAAATGAGAAACAATTTTCAAAATTATAATTTAATGTATAGGAAGCCACAAAAAAACTAATATGGGCCTGGATCCATGACCGCATAAATGATTTTGGGAATATCAAAAATGACCACCGAAGAATTTTGCAAAAAGTGTTATGACATGCAGTCGAGGACTAAAGAATAATTGACAGCCAGAAGATAAGAAGCTAATTGCACAGGATGAGGTAGGAGAACAGAACCCTCACCTACACTACAGACGAAGATGACCTCTGTAGAGCATTTAGCTTCAAACAAATCAACATTGTATAGAGTCTATTTAAATTTGCAGGTTGAATTGACAAGGCTAATTGAGGAAATTTCAAGGAGTCTACTCAATGTTGCTATTGCCTTGGAAGAACTTAAAACAACTACAACTGCTCTTAGGCTAGCCTTATCAGTACCTTAGAGTGAGTAAGGCTTCAGCACAAGAGAGAATTACTGCTTTGCGAAGTAGGAGCATAAGTGAAGAAGGCAAAGGTACTAAAAGGTAGGTACACATGATCAGGTCAAGTGGTGCTCAACCAAAGAAAAAATACGTGACCGCCTTGGTAGCTTGGCATGAACAGACAGGCTTATCTCAGAGGCAGTATGTAAAGCATTTGTGCACAGATACAGTAATACAGTGAAAACACTACAAATGGACACCACACCAGTTTAGAAAAATAAGTAATCTTTATCTAAACAAAACAAGACCAAAATGACAAAAATTCAACATACAGTTATCAAGATATCACCAAAAATAGGTTATTCACAAAAATAAAACTTGTAGCAACAAATAGCTCCACCTGGGGCTATTATGACGTAGTGACAGCTGAAAATCCCAAAGTACGGCACCGACCATGAGGTGCGTGGCATTGGGCCTGGAGTCACACGGACCCCAAAGAACAGTACCTTGGTAAACGATGAAAACAAAGACTGTGCATTGCGCTGGGGAGGTGATGCTTCGTTGGCGCTGGGCTGTGCCGGTTCCTTATGACCGCAGGTGAGGTGAGGCATCGGTTCCTTACTGCGATGCAGGGGAGGTGAGGCGTCAGTTCCTTACTGTTGCAGGGGAGGTGTTGTCTCGGTGGCGTCGAGGCGTCGGTTACTTACAATGGTGCAGGGTCGATGGATTTGGGAGGTTACTCACGTCAGGTATCGGCTCTGCGTTGATGAAGCACCAGCGTCGGTGAGGTCGGAGCTGCGGTGCAATTCAGGGCGGTGCGTCATGAGCGTCACAAGCGCTGCCCTCGGCTCCGGTGCAGGCAGCAGCCTCGTGACGGCTTCGGAGTTGATACGTTGCAGGCGTCGGGGCTGTGGTGGAATTCAGGGTGGTGAGTCGTGCACTTAATGAGCAATGCCCATGGCTTTGTTGCAGGTCACGGCGTCACTCACCGGCGTTGGTGTTGCTATTTCCCTCTGTGGCAGCTGAAACAGCAATTCCAGGTGCAGGAAGACAGGGGGAATGAAGTTGTTGGGTCCCTCAGACTTCAGAACAGGAGGCAAGCTCTACACCAAGCCCTTGGAGATCTTCTTCAAGCAGGATACACAGCACACATCAAAGTCTTGGTCCTCTCCTTGGCAGAAACAGCCACTGCAGGCCAACCCCACACAGCACACAGCAAAGAAGCAGTACTTCTCCTTCAGTTTTCCCAGCTCTTCTCCTTGGCAGAGGTTCTTCTTGAGTCCAGTGCAGTGGCTGGTCTGAGACCCTTTTAAAAGGCTGCTTGCATGGGTGGCGCAATCAGTGCTTCAGGCCCCTAGCAGCATTTGACTTACAGGCCCTGAGCACACACAGTGCACTGTACTAAGGGCTTAGTAGTAAGTCAAATAAGCCAATCATGAAAACACCAATCCATAAACACAATTACCATGGAGAGCATATGCACTTTAGCACTGATCAGCAAGTGGTAAAGTGCCCAGAGTCAATAAACCAACAAAAACAGGTCAGAAACAGGAGGCCAAAAAGCAAAAAGTCTGGGATAAAGCCCGATGAAACAGCCACGTCCAACAAGCACAAAAAGCTTTAATAATGCAAGCTGTGTCAGGGAAGCATTATAATGCTCCACCACTTTGTGCACACATACATATCGTCCCTTTAAAATTCCAAAAGTCCTTGTGATAACTCTTCCCGTTTGCTGTGTGTTGAATCACAGCGATGCTCACTGGGAGAGTGAAGATTAAGATATGGAGTCAGAACCCAAGGTGAAGGGCATAGACACCTGTAACATACAACAATTTGTATAACTGTAGGGTATGCATATCTCTGAAACATAACCCCTGAAACATTTTTATTCAGCCATGAACCACTCAGAAGGGTCATAACATTGGAGCCATCCTTGTTGAGAATCCGTCTTTTGTACTCCCAAAGTAACAACTTGGTATCAGGAAGAACAAAGCAATAGTCAATGTTACAGAAAATGATTCCAGTTCTTCAGGCATCCATTGAAAATCTCTCATGAGAAGTCTAGTGAAGAATCGCTTGGATATCTCCAGCGTCTACCATGAAGCCATTCCAAAACTTATCAAAATGCTCAAGAAACTCCAGAGTCAAGCTGCCAGGGTGTGCTGGTACATGAAGACACAAGATAACAAGAAAATAGCCCATTCTAAATGATTTCAACTGCTAGTTACTGGACAGTTACTTTGAGTGGAAACATAGACTTTGGTTTCCTCAGCAGTGATGGAAATCAAGTTGGATGAACAACAATATGAAACAGTGAATAGAAATTTCTGAAATATTAGAAGGATTTCTGTGTGAGTTAAAGAGGAAAGAATGATTGTATACATTAAAACAAAAAGGGCACCATGACACACCCTTACTTAAGCCAGTATAGATGGAATTGTTTATAAATGTGGCCATCATTCTCAGTCAACTTTTTGGCCAAACGTGAGTTGTTACAGTATTATCAATACACTGCTATTATTTCCGGGGTAGACAGCTTTCTCCACAGAATCCTCACTGATGCAACGTTTTCTTACTGGACCAATACTGCACTTTGTCACAGGGATCGGCCATTTTAGTGCATTTATACAAAGCGAAAACCCTTAGTAAATTGTCTTGCTTGACATCTTGCATCACCCCATTGATTGAGATGTCACAACAATGATTTTACAAAATGTTTCCCAATTGAACAGAATTTAGAATAACTGTTAAATGCCAGTGACTGAGATACTTTGCCTTTACAAAGCCAGCATTCAGCTAACTACTGGCTTCCCAATTTGAAAATGGAAATTGCAATCCCACATTGCACACTCTTGCTAGTCACAACCATAAAGGTGCAGAAAATGTATGTCATCCCTTTCTTGCGACAAAAAATGTCTAAATGCATCACGAATATTCCTATGGTCACAGACGTTTGAATGGTTATGTTGTAATTGTTTGCAAAGAGGAAGATGCATAGAGAGAATAATTTGTATATGTGGAGCAGATCAGACATATGAGTGGGGCCCTGCAGTGATTCACTGGGACCACTGCTTAGTCCTCCAATGTCAATTTCACAAAGCCCCACTTACTGTGGCATTGTCACCTCTGTCCCTTTAAAGGACAGGGGCTGCAATTCTGGTGCATTGTAACACCGAAAGGTCTGTTGTCCCTTGCCAGCCCTGTCCGTGTGTGCGCTGCTGTGCATAATGAGACACAATATCCTGTGTGGCTCACATGATCCTCAGTATGCACAGCACCTTTGCTCAGTGAAGCATTAGTTACACCTATTGCTGTGCAAAGGGAGCGACTGGTTGATGTGGTGTGGAGTGCAGTGGTAGCCTTCTGCTGTGACCAACCACTCGCCAATATTTTGAGTTCTCTAATGAGCCTATTTTGAAGAACAGCATCAAAATTGATCTCTTCCAAATATTAAGAACCATGCAAAAGCAATGATGTACCTTAAGACATGGCATGAAAAAATGTTTATAATACTTGCTTTCATCTAAGCGTATTGAGGGAGCATAACCGAACAGGTGCTTGAATAGTTTTCATTGGACAAAGAAGTTCAGAAATTGCAGTTAGGGGCAATACCCATGCTGAACAATTTGCCTGAACATCCTGTGGCCAGGTGATAAAAAATCACTCCAAAGTTGCAGCTTTAAATCCCAATAATTGACAAATACGTTTATCTGTACTGAATGGTGTTTGATATTGATGAAGGACAAAGGGGTGGACGTACTAAGGTTTTGAGCTAGGGTTGCATCACGTTTGTGGCAAATCACCAACTCAAAATCATTTTTGGTATTTTACCAAGCCATGCAATGCCACTTTGCTTGGTTTACTAAATACAAAGTAACGCAAGGCAGCTCATAACTCTGCCTTGCGTTACCTTGAGTTGGGAAAGCATTTCATGGGTGTAGCTTGGGCATTCCCATGCATTCACTCATGGATAGCACATTCCCAGATTTACTAAATCTAAGGAAAACTGGGAATACAGCAAAATGCTATGCCTTCCCCAGTGAGGCGTAACAAGAAGAAATATGTTTAATTCTGCAGCACACATAGAAAGAGAAATATGTCTCTGAGGATTGTTTTGTACAGGAAGGCACCCCTTCCTGTACATAAACTATCCTGCCCGTAACACAGGCACCCTTTCACCATGATGTAAGGGTGTCTACATTGGTGCTCTCAAGTGCACAAGTGCAGGGACAGAGCTGAAGAGCCCCATATCTTAGTAGATATGACACTTTTCAGCTATCTGCCATTCATGCAACACAGCACAGCAACTTGTCTTGCTGCACTCTATTAAGTCAATTGCCCCCCTACATCTAAGGGGAGCTTTACAACATGATCCTTCTACTGTGCAGGCACCTTGACAGTGCTGCTAGCCACATAAATGGGTGAATGGTTGTGGTGGTGCAAATGCAAATTTGGTGTCTCTGCAAAATGTGCATTTTCCTACTTGCATGAACACTTCTAGAAACCACAGATCATTTGCCCTCTTCTGTAGTGCATCTGTGAAAAAAATAATGCATTGATGAAATTAGTTTATCTCTTAGTGTCAAATACTAATTAAGTTCTAGATTACAGTGCTCAGTAGAGCTCATTCTTGAAGCAGCATTTATGCAGTGTTTCTTATTGTACGAGCAGTGCGGCCACACATAATTCCGCATAATTTAGTGCCTTGTGTACAATGATGTGCATGTGAATTCTGAGTCGGCCCACTACCTTCTTCATCACTGAACTAGAAATCTCTGAGACTCATGAATGAAATATCAAATTACCAAATAGAGCTTTTTCAAATGCACCATCAGATACTATGAGGAAATTCGCATTAGGGGAGTCGGAATGCCGTGCTGCAAAAGAACAGTATTAGGCTCAGAGATCAATGTGAACAAAGTGTCAAAAGTTAGCCCTGGTGAAAATTTCAATGACTGTGAAATTTCGTGAAATTTGTGTGTGCGGAATTTTGGATGCTTTTCTGGTGGGGGAGGCTGGTATGAGCAGAAATAGTCTGGTGGCTACAGGAAAAGACATAGAGATATGTTATCTTCAAATCAGTCTTCTACCAATATCTTGCATTTTGTTTGAATGTGAGGTATGACCTCATGTTCAGTTTTTATGTAAGATACCAGCAATCACATTTCACGAGTTTGCACTACTCGAGTCAGAACACACTACTGGAAATAGTATTGTGAAACATAGCACATACTGGTGGAATGGCATGGAAGTGAATCCCAAATCTCTTCGAGCTGCAGATCTTTCATCAATGATAAAAATAACTCCTGGCTACTTCAGTGTGGATAGCAAACCATTCATATCACAGGTACTATTTCTGTAGTGCAGCTGACGTGAACAATTTGTCAGCAGAAATGCTAAAGAAAATCCAGAAGAACTGGGATGTGAGTGAAATTGGAACAGCCTTTCTGTCCCTTTCACGGGTCAGCAAGTCCACTAGACACCAGCAAAATATTCATTAAAAAAAAGAAATGGCAGGGGCGACGCACCATGGCATCAGGTTAGGCCCCTACCTAAAATACTAAAATGGCTTCATCGGTCTTTCTGCCCCTGGGGGAGATGGGGGAGCAAAAAGCCCAGTAGGCATCCGAAAAAATGATACATAAAAAGAAGGTTTGAGGGAAGCCACCCTGGTATCGAGCTGTGCTCCTACTCCTAAATTGCCCCAACATTCTCTCTAAATCCCGTTGGGGGAGAGTGTATGGGTTTACCCATAATTTCCCTCAGCCTGGAGGGGCAGGAAGTCCACTAGACACCACTGAAAAATTGGTTAAAGACAGAAAGGGTGGGCATGGCCACTCTGACATTGGGTCGCCCCCACCCAAAAAATGGTCCCAAGACTCTTTTTGCTCGCTGCGAACTAATTTGCATAATTTATCAAAACCTGCCCTCTGGGAAACAGAAAGCGCATTAGACATAAGGGAAAATGATGCAGGAAAGGGTGGGCACTGCCCACTCCTGCATCGGGTTGTGTCCTAACCCAGAATGGGTCTTACAGTTTTCTGCCCCCTCCGGGCCTTGATTAGGAGTTTACTCCAACCTCTCCCCTGGTGGGACAGGAAATCCACTAAAAAAACAGAGAAAAGGTAAAAAAAAATGAAGAAAGTGTCTAATGGCCTGCATGAGCACCGGTCAAGCCCCCACTATAGAATGGGCTTAATAGTCTTTCTACCCTGTAGGGGGTAGAAAGCCACTAGACCTTGTGAAAAAATGGTAAACGCAGAAGGGGTGGGGTAGCCTGGTCAGGCAGCGGGCCATGCCCCATCACAGAATAGGCCCAGCAGACTTTCTACCACCTCACGGGTTTACCACCAATCTGCCCCCTGGGGAGCAGAAATTCCACAAGTAATCAGGATTATTTTTCCTATTAAAACAAGTATTGGGTGGATCAGCTCACCCCGGCACCAACACTGACCCCTCACTCCTGGAGGGCCCCACAGTCTTTCTGCCCACCCCCTACCCAGTGGGCAGAAAGCTCACTAGACACCAGGGATTTATTTATTAGGAAAAAATATGTTTTTCAGGGTGGTCCCCCTAGGCATCGGGCCTATTCTCCTCCACCCCAAGCCTCAACTGTCTCTCTGCGTCCCTTGGCTTTGAGCATCCCCTTGGAAAGTGAGATGAAATTTGGATTCTTATGAGTGTAGTTTTGACATGTGGGAAGGCAGAGAAACAGTAAAAAGTAACTTCCTCTCACTAGCCATGATGAATTGCCGCAATATTCAAGCCTCTTGGTTAGCCTGCAATCAGGGAATCCTTTGAAACCTGAGCATTTCTGAAACCTAGAGATGTAGATGAATCCAGTTTTGTGTAGCTAGTATGGCTTAGGCTACATTTTCTTATCTAAAATACGCTGCAAGTATCAAAACCTTGGCTAAAATCATACATTTTTCTCCCATTTCTGTAACATAAAGTGGCAGGGTTCCACAAAATCCCTACCCCCAACATTACACTCTTCTCCTGATAAGAACTGTACATTGTGTGGCTGGGCCTGCACCAGCTAGGGACCAAATCAGAAATCATGCAAAGACCACATTGACTTTACAGTTTTTATCCACTAGTGTTGTGGATGATAGACACACAAGTGGTGTACCATTTGTATCAGGAATAAATGTAGCAACACTGGGTAATGGGACTTTTATGGATCCCCAAGATTCTGGAAGTTGCTGTAATAGAAATGTGAGGAAAATGTGTGATTTTACCCAAAGTTTGAGGTCTGCAGTGCATTCGGGGTAAGAAGATAGTGTGATCCACTCAAGTCAGACCACCCTGACTCCACCGGATTACTAGTTTTCAGAAATGCCTGTGTTGGTATGATTCTCCAAGTGGTGGAAGAGGCTGGGTCCCGATCCCCCAGCTAACCACATCCCCAAATGGGTCATTTTTCAGGGGAAAATTGGAAGTCTCCATTTTGTGTTTTTGTCATGCATCGGCACTGATTGCCTACATCTCCCATAAGACCCTGGGATATGCGTAAGTGGGCCTTTAACCAGGACACTATAAAAGCCCCGCCCAACTGCAATCAGGTGCTTGTCAATCCTGATCAGCCCAGCAACCAACGAGACGTAGAGGAGGAACATTGTAACGGAGAACGAATCCCCAAGTCCCGAGACCTTCACGAGTCCGCAGTGGAGCGCGGCTCGTTTATACCGAGAGGAGCGCAGGAGTGCGCGTTCGAGCTGTGGGAAAACCCATTGCGGCGTTTCTTTGTGTCTTTGGAAGCCCGGCTTCTTCTCGACTCCGCACCAGAGCACGGCCCCTTCTTTACCGTGACACACGCGCAGGAGTGCGCGTTCGAGCCGTTAGGAAACTATCACGGCATTTCCTTTCCCTTAATGATTTTATTTTCATTGTCCACGATGATTTTGTTCAGCATCTAAAGGCACTTGGAGTCGTTGAAAGGCTCGGAGAGCGACGCTTTCCTCATCCCTTCGTTATTATGACTTAATCATAGCCAGAGTGCGCTTGGAGCCGTTGAAAGGCTCGGAGAGCGACGCTATCCTTTATGTGGTGATGCGGTGACCAGCCAGGAATTGGAACGGAGAAAAGGATACTTACCCTGTAAGTGTTTAAGACTTAAATACATATAGTCCAGGCACATACGTCTATATGCTACAAAATATCTAGTTCACCTTATATATATATGTTTGTCTTTTATTACAGGGTACACGGGGCTAGGCAGTCAGAGTGAAGCCTCCAACTCTAGGTCAGCTCCCTGAGGGTGTCTCGCAGCCACATCGTAGCTTGTTTCTTTTACTCCCTGTTACTTTTTCCTTTTTCCCCTGTGGTGGTGTTGCCTGTAGAGCGGTATTTTGTTGCTCACAGGGGATTCCGTTGTGGGGATAGGGTTATTAAGCATCAAACATCGCTCCTGCTGTATCCGGCATATAAGGTTAGTGGTTAACCTATCTGTTATCTGACAGATTGACAAGCCCACGGATACCTACAGCCTGAGCGATGGATACGAACACAGTCCTTACCACTGTATTAGAGACTTTAACCACTTTAAGAATGGAGGTGGAGGCCTTCAGAAGTGAGAGTCTAGAACTTAAAAACGAGATGGGTACTATGAGGCGGGAAGTAGCGGGCCTCTCTCGTCAGACCCCTGCTGGGACTAAGGGGAGCTCATACATCAAAGATTGGACCCTACCACCCCCACTTCGGTCACAGGACCCTGCAGTAAGATGGGGAGCCCAGGCCACTAAAGAGGGTCAGCATGACACCGGGGTCTTCTCTCATCCATCTGTTTCCACACCTTCTCAGATAGGCCCTTCTTCCATACAGGTCATACAGCCTTTACAGTTACCCCTTGCCCCTCCTGAGAGGTTTTTTGGGGATCCAAAGAAGTTTGGGGTCTTTTTGGGTCAATGCAGACTGTATTTCCTATGTAAACCGACTGTGTTCCCTAATGACCAAGCCAAGACGGCCTTTGTAATGTCATACTTAGGAGGTAACGCTGCTAGCTGGTCCTTCCCTCTGATAGAACGTGATGATCCCGTTCTATATAACTTTTCGGACTTCTGTGGGGCAATGCGCAGGTTGTTTGATCGAAAGGCACATCAATTGTCGCTGGACAAAGAGCTTCTGTCCCTTAAACAAGGCACACAGGTCCTACTTAGCTATATAACCGCCTTTAACAGATTAGTAGTGGAAACGGAGTGGCCATTGGAGAAAAGAACCTCTTTGTTCTACCAAGGGCTGAGAGGAGAGCTTAAAGACGTACTGGCCCAAGTAGTACAGATGCCTGCTACCTGTGATGAACTGATTGACTTAACCGTACAGTTGGATCACCGGCTTCAGGAAAGGAAAGGGGACAAACAACGAATTGACACCCGGTTCCTTCCCTTTCGTCCAAGGCCAGCACAGGATGAACGGCCGACCCCCATTGAAGGGTCCGAACCTATGCAAATCGGCGGAACTAGGGGGCCCCTTAGTCAAGCCGAAAGAGAGAAAAGACGGAGACAAAAACTATGTTTATATTGTGGGAAACCAGGCCACTTTATCAGGGACTGCAAGGCCCGAACACAGACGGTGGTTAAAGGGTATTCAGGAACCAAGAACCAGTCTGTGGTGGAACATGCCTTCGAGGATCTGGGAAACTGACATGCCTGAACAAGAAAGAGACCCCTTGTTTGAGGCCTAGCGAAGAAGAGGTCTTTCCAGCAGCGGCCAACACTATACAAACCTCGGTAGCCCATATGAACGTCTGCGTTTTGTTGGAATTGCCCATTGGATCATCTATAGTGGTTCATGCTCTGCTGGATTCGGGGGCTACGGGCAATTTTATTGATCAACGGTATGCCCAAGAACTTGCTATTCCGTGTGAACGAAAAGAGACACCTGAAAAAGTGAAAGCTGTGGATGGCACTGCCCTGACTTCAGGCCCTGTACGTTTCCACACACGACCTATACTGATGCAAGTTGGAGCTAGTCATGTCGAGTATATAGAGTTTGACTTGATCGACGCCCCCCATTTCAAGCTCATATTGGGGATGCCCTGGCTAATGCTTCATGACCCCTTGGTTCAATGGGCAGCTCGTACTGTCACAATGAACTCTGCCTTTTGCCGGAAACATTGTACAAAAGACACAGTTAAGAACACCTACAGGGAAGCTAGTCCAGCGGGTCCGCTTGCTAGCGCTTATAGGGAATGGTTCGTGTGTAGTGTCACTACGTTACCGGAGGTTTACGAAAGATTCCATGCCATCTTTGACAAACAAGAAGCAGGAAGGCTACCCCCTCATAGGGATTATGATTATGTAATTGATCTGGAGGCCGGAGCCAGCATACCATGCAGTAGGATATACGCTTTGACGGAGGCTGAAACTACTTATCTACGGCAGTACCTAGACGAAATGCTATCATCTGGATTTATACGTCCTTCTTCGTCTCCAGCCTCCTCCCCGATCTTTTTCATACCAAAGAAGGAGGGTGGCTTAAGGGCATGCATCGACTATAGGGCGATCAATAGAGCTACCATAAAGAACAGGTATCCCCTACCCTTAATCCCTGTGTTGTTGGACCAATTAAAAACAGCTAAGGTGTTCACCAAACTAGACCTTCGGGGTGCCTACCATCTGGTGAGAGTGAGGCGAGGAGACGAATGGAAGACCGCCTTCAGGACGAAGTTTGGGTTGTATGAGTACAGGGTTATGCCATTCGGTCTCTGCAACGCTCCCGCCGCATTCCAATTCTTCATGGACGAAGTCTTGAGGGGTCTCCTGGACGTATCATGCATCATTTATATAGACGATATCCTGATTTATTCAGCTTCAATGGAGGAGCATGTTGTGAGAAGTTGGCCTGGTATATGCTGTCCACTAATTATAGTGGGCACCTTGCACCAGTCCAAACAACCCCTTATTGGAGATAGGTTAAAGACAACCTTATTGAAAGCTATCCTAGTGGTAGCTATGGAGAGCAGCCTTCAGGCTAAGTCTTGAAGGAATGTAAAGCAGCTTGTTTTACCAGTCTATAATCTCTTGAGTGATCAAATGAAAGAGCACCACACCAGGTATATATTCAAAATATATGTATTTATTGCTAAACACACCCCTCTAGTCTCTTTATGAGGCTAGAGTTCGAAATACATAAGTTAGAAGTTATTTAAACACAGTAATAGCACAAATACACGTTTGGGCCCTAGGGGCGTACCAAACCATATACCAATAAAGTGGTATAAGAACCACGACTGAACTAGACACTAGGCCTAGAGCCTCTAGAAGTGCTTGGACCACAAGGAACCACCCAAGGTAGTGACACAGGGGACCCACGGGAGACGCGTGCAGTGTAAATACACAACTGCGATACGCCGTTGACTTCTATGGAGAAAGTCGTGATCGGGAAATTAGAGAAAAGGGACACTTAAAGGAGGACTTGGACCAAACCCTTTGAGATCTAGGACTTTGAAGAGTCTCTACCCACGGGAGCACCGGAGTACTCGTGTTACCTCACCCAGGGAAGCCGGGTGCATAGGTGCCTTTCGGGGTCGGGTTTCGTCGTCGATTTGAATGGCGATCTGCTGCAAAGTGCTGCTGGCGACCAAGTGAAAAGTGTCCGGGTGGATCCAAGAGTGGATCGGAGTTCTGAAGAACCTGAAAGCAGAGGGGACAGAGTCTGGGTCACTAGCCAGTGACCAGGAAGGCGATGGACAGATGCCCACCGATGTCGAGTGCTTCAGGTGCGTTGACGGTCGTCTTGACTCTTCAGCCACGAGGTCCAGGAGGCGTTGTCGGCGACCAGGAGCAGTATTCGGGCTGGCACATGATGTCTGTCGAGTGCTGAGGTGTCGGCGACCGGATTGGACCCAACAAGCCTTGGCAACGGCAAGTCTTGATGCAGAGGAAGATCGTCAATGGTGCAGACCAGCAAGGACTGGGGAACTCACCCAGCGAGGGTAAGTGAGGGCAGGCCTGGAGCAACCAGGATGCCAAGTTAGAAAAAGATTGGCCTTCGTTAAGGGCTACTAGCCAACGGGCTAGCGACCGCGAAGGAGCCTCGTGACGCCGCACGTGGATCTGGCTCACAGGACACTCGTGGAGTGGAGGCCAGTGATCTTCGGTGCAGTTGGTGCTGGAGGCTAGGGCTACTCGGAGCCCAAAGCACGACTTCTTGGGAGACCCAGAAGAGGATGCACTTGCAAATGTGCTCGGTGTCCAGGGGTCACGGTCTCAAGTCACCCACGATAGCCACGGGCCTCAGCTTTGCTGGGGACTCAGGGTAGCCTCGGGGAAGTCTGAGAATCCACCTCTGGTGATGCGATGACTTCGGCGTCCGACGGGAGCTTCAGAAATGCGAACCGGACAGATGCTTCTTTGGTGCCTGCCAAGCAGGGGAGTCACTCCTTGACCCCAAGGGAGATTCTTCTGTCCTCTAATCGTGAGTAGAGCGTCGAAGGTCCAGGATTCAGTTTCAGAGTTTCGTCCAGGGATAATCTAAAGTCCTAAGGACTGGGTTCCTATACTTATACTAAGGATAGGGGTTGGACTACTCTGTGGCCCCACCTATGGGTGGGTCAGGGCAGAGGGGTGGCTACACCCCTTTCCCTTTGTCCAGTTCACGCCAAAGCAGGGGCTGCAAGCCCCTGATCCGGTTTGAACTGGGGTATGCACAGGGACACCAAATGTGCCCCCAGTGCAGGACTTCAAAGCACCCGAAAGTGCTCCCGCCCAGCCCCAATACACATTATCCTGTCTGGGGAGGTGGTCACACCTCCCTGGGACAGGAAACCTATTGTCCAGGCCTCCCCTGCCGGAGTTTCGTCCAGCAGCAGGAGGCCAGACTCGTGTCTGTGGCAGCAGCATCCATTTTGTGATGCCAGGGCTTTGGAAAGAAGTTACCGGGCTAGCCAGAGTTAACATGTCTTTCCCTCTAGAAGGGTGGAATGCTACCCCCGCCACCAGGATTGGCGGGGGGGTAGTATTCCAAGATGTTTGACACCAAACACGACATGTTTAGGTGCAGCCATTCCAAAGTTAGCATTTAACTGCGAGGTTATAATGCGCTTAGGAGTATATGGTCAGGCTGCACTACAAACAGCATCAGAGAAGGGTCTCCGAACGCTGCAGAGGGGCCCTGCTCATGCAGGGGCACCCTCTCACATAGGAACCATGCACTCTGCCTTTAGGATTGATAAGGCCTGCCTTAGGAGTGACTTATAGGTTTATATGTGTGTATGTATTTAGTGATATAGGTAACCTATATCACAGTAAGGGGTGCATGCACCACCTTACCCAGGCTGCAGTAGCAGACCTGTGGTGTCAGTTTGGATGGCCTTCCAGGGGTGGCATAATACATGCTGCAGCCCCTGGTAGGCCTCTGAGGTACCTATGCCCTTGGTACATAGTATACCATATACTAGGGACTTATAAGGGCACTCCAGATTCCAATCAGAGATGTGCCTAAGGCACATGGAAACCTTTTTACAGAGAAAGCAGATAGACTGGGGCCCTGAATAGCAGGATCCCAGTCCAACTAAGTCATAAACCAGCAAAACACCATAAAAAAGTGGGGGCAACCATATAGTCAGATTCCACCTTCCTACATAACCCCCCCCAAACGAAAGGAGATAAGGCTAACCTTGGCCAGTTGAGCCTTCATTGACTAAGTGGTCATATAAGGAAGCACCTGCACTAGCATGGTTGCCCCCTGTCTTATGGTCCACTAAGCAATCCCTCACCCTAAGGGTATGAGAGGGTCTCCACCATGGGGAATCACTACCTGTGGTGTGCTTAGGTAAAGTACAAGGCTGGTGAGGTGTCTGAGTAGGGAAGTGAGGCCCTAGGAATGTTGGCCTCAGCTTCCTCAGATCACTGGTCACCATGTATGCCTGTCTTTCCATGACTGAGTTGCACTTTGCTCTAAGGGTCAACCTTTGGCTGCCTACAGCTGGGGGTTGGGTCCCTTTGGATGGACTACTGGAGGGACAGGGCAGGTTTGGAACCTTCAGGTCCCAGGTTTGCCCTTGCCTACCAGAGTCCTTCTGGGGGAGGTCCCTACATAAAGGCATGGGGGATCCCTCAGTGTGTAGAGGAGTTTTCACCTGGCTAGGGCTACTAGACTGGGTGCCCCTAATCTGCTGATGGGGGGTTCCTCTGGACAGGGGGCCCTGGGGGTCCACTGACCTCCCTGACCTCTGCAGCCCTGGGCTGGCTGAGGCAGGGTAGAGAGGGGCAGGTTACCTGCTCCAGACTGGGTACCACCTTGGAAGGGTCCTCTGCCATCAGGGGTGTGGCCAGGCCAGGCCTGACTACCTCTGGGGCAGTTCCTTCACTAGGGGTAGGGTCAGTTCCCTGAGGAGGCTGACCCTTACCTACTGTCTGGAGGGAAGAAGACTTTTCTTCAACCCTTGTGCTCTCTTTTGGGGGAGAGTGGGCCATTCTTTCAGGCTCCATCTCTCCAAATTCTTGGGCTGGGGCTGTGGCCATTACAGCCCCACTAACCTTTACAGGGACGCCCAACATCCTAAGGTGGGTTTGGTGTTCAACTTCAGCCCAGGCTGAAATTTCCAGATCATTGCCCATCAGGCAATCTACAGGTAAGGTGGGGGACACTGCCACTCTCTTTGGGCCTGTGACCCCCTCCCAGCTGAGATTGACTATGGCCATGGGGTGATCTGTTCTGACACCATCAATGTTGGTCACCTGGTATTTAAACTCAGGTAAAAGCTGGTGAGGGGGGACTAGTTTCCCTGCCACCATGGTGACACTAGCCCCTGTGTCCCTAAATGCCACAGCTTTCTGACCATTAATCATTGGCTCCAGTCTGTACCTGCCCATTGCTGTGGGACCCATGGTAAAGGTGGCAAATCCTACACCACCATCAGAGTCAGAGGAGTCTGTTGAGGGGTCCCTGTCTGAACCAGGGCCCACCTCTGTTCCTGTTGCAAAAGCACCTAACTTTTTGGGTGCACTACTCCCAACTGGAGGATTACTACTGGTAGTACCAGGAGGGGGGTAGTAGTTGCTGGGGGAACATTTTCTTTATTGCCAATCCTGGGGCAACTGGGATCAGATTTCCAGTGCCCAGGCTTTTTACAGACATGGCAATATGGTTTCTTTTCAGGAGAGGAAGGAGTTTGGGACCCACCCCCAGAAGAGGAATTTTGGGGCCCTGTAGGGGACTTATCCTTAGATTTATCCCCACCTTTCTCTTGGGACTTAGTAGAATCTTTCTTCTGGTCACCACCCTGATTTCTAGTTTTTACTCTGGTTCTGACCCATTTGTCTGCCTTCTTTCCCAATTCTTGGGGAGAGGTCAGATCAGAGTCCACCAGATACTGGTGCAAAAGCTGGTTTTGACAATTATTAAGGATCTGCTCCCTCATAATCAAATTGTACAATCCTAAAAAGTCATGCACTTTGTTGCCATGTATCCAACCTTCCAGAGCCTTTGTAGCACAATCTACAAAATCAACCCAGTCTTGAGTCTGAGCTTTTTGGGTGTCTCTGAACTTCAACCTATACTGTTCAGTGGTTAGGCCAAACCCATCTATCAGAGCACTCTTCAAGACTGTGTAATTGTCAGCATCCTCTTCTCTTACAGTGAGGAGCTTGTCTCTACCTTTGTCTGCAAAGGAGAGCCACAAGATTGCTGCCCACTGCCTCTGGGGGACCTTCTGAACTTTACAGGCCCTCTCCAGTGCAGTTATCCATTTGTGGATGTCATCCCCACTCTGGTAGGGAGGGACAATCTTGTTTAGGTTTCTATGGTCATAAGACCTTTCCCTATCTCTAGGGATATTGCTGCCACCATGGGACTCTAGTCCCAACTTTCTTCTCTCTCTAAAGAGATCTAGGGACTCCCTGTCTATAGCCAGTTGCTGTTTTCTGATTTCAAGCTGAGCTTCCTCATATTGAACCAGCCTCTTTCTTCTCTCATGAGAGGATTCCCTCCTATGAGATGAGACAGAGCTCCCTATGGAGGTGCCAGAGTGGTTAGACTCCTGAGAAGGAGATCTAGACTTTCTGGGCACACTCATAATCCTTCCTGGGGGGACAAAGTGGGGATCATCCTGATCATCCTCTTCATCTTCCTCAGGAGGGATTGGATTATCCAGGTCAGGGCCATTGTCACCCTCCTGGCCAGTTTCTGTGGGGGGGGTGGGGGTATTGGTACCCCTGGCCCCTTCCTCATCTTCTGCCCCACCCTCAGCTCCTACCCCTTCAGTCCCCAAGGGCTTACTAAGGTCATAAGCCACCAACAACTCCTTAAGGTGTTGGGTGGTGGGACTTTGGCCTGTCCTTAATTTTCTCAAGTTACATAATGCTCTCAATTCCAAGAATGGGAGTGTATCATACTTGGAGGGTGGAAGCTCAGTGGCTTCCTGCAAGGATTCTTTAGATCCTACCCTTAAAGACATTACTAGTGTGGTGTGGTGTATGCACTACCTACTCTAGTGTGGCCTACTAAACTCTCTTGAGTTGTAGAAAGGGTTGTGCTATCCCTTAACACACAACTCTAAGTTCAGTAGAACTTACTGTATTCTAAGCTTAAATTATATGTACCTTAGGTACCTTTAGTGGTTTTCAGTTGATCAATTCAATTGAGATTATCTGGTAAAACAATAGCAAGCTGGAATCCCACACGCTGCACACCAATGTGAGAAGTTGGCCTGGTATATGCTGTCCACTAATTATAGTGGGCACCTTGCACCAGTCCAAACAACCCCTTATTGGAGATAGGTTAAAGACAACCTTATTGAAAGCTATCCTAGTGGTAGCTATGGAGAGCAGCCTTCAGGCTAAGTCTTGAAGGAATGTAAAGCAGCTTGTTTTACCAGTCTATAATCTCTTGAGTGATCAAATGAAAGAGCACCACACCAGGTATATATTCAAAATATATGTATTTATTGCTAAACACACCCCTCTAGTCTCTTTATGAGGCTAGAGTTCGAAGTACATAAGTTAGAAGTTATTTAAACACAGTAATAGCACAAATACACGTTTGGGCCCTAGGGGCGTACCAAACCATATACCAATAAAGTGGTATAAGAACCACGACTGAACTAGACACTAGGCCTAGAGCCTCTAGAAGTGCTTGGACCACAAGGAACCACCCAAGGTAGTGACACAGGGGACCCACGGGAGACGCGTGCAGTGTAAATACACAACCGCGATACGCCGTTGACTTCTATGGAGAAAGTCGTGATCGGGAAATTAGAGAAAAGGGACACTTAAAAGAGGACTTGGACCAAACCCTTTGAGATCTAGGACTTTGAAGAGTCTCTACCCACGGGAGCACCGGAGTACTCGTGTTACCTCACCCAGGGAAGCCGGGTGCATAGGTGCCTTTCGGGGTCGGGTTTCGTCGTCGATTTGAATGGCGATCTGCTGCAAAGTGCTGCTGGCGACCAAGTGAAAAGTGTCCGGGTGGATCCAAGAGTGGATCGGAGTTCTGAAGAACCTGAAAGCAGAGGGGACAGAGTCTGGGTCACTAGCCAGTGACCAGGAAGGCGATGGACAGATGCCCACCGATGTCGAGTGCTTCAGGTGCGTTGATGGTTGTCTTGACTCTTCAGCCACGAGGTCCAGGAGGCGTTGTCGGCAACCAGGAGCAGGATTCGGGCTGGTACACGATGTCTGTCGAGTGCTGAGGTGTCGGCGACCAGATTGGACCCAACAAGCCTTGGCAACGGCAAGTCTCGATGCAGAGGAAGATCGTCGATGGTGCAGACCAGCAAGGTCTGGGGAACTCACCCAGCGAGGGTAAGTGAGGGCAGGCCTGGAGCAACCAGGATGCCAAGTTAAAAAAAGATTGGCCTTCGTTAAGGGCTACTAGCCAACGGGCTAGCGACCGCGAAGGAGCCTCATGACGCCGCACGTGGATCTGGCTCACAGGACACTTGTGGAGTGGAGGCCAGTGATCTTCGGTGCAGTTGGTGCTGGAGGCTAGGGCTACTCGTAGCCCAAAGCACGACTTCTTGGGAGACCCAGAAGAGGATGCACTTGCAAATGTGCTCGGTGTCCAGGGGTCACGGTCTCAAGTCACCCACGATAGCCACGGGCCTCAGCTTTGCTGGGGACCCAGGGTAGCCTCGGGGAAGTCTGAGAATCCACCTCTGGTAATGCGATGACTTCGGCGTCCGACGGGAGCTTCAGAAATGCGAACCGGACAGATGCTTCTTTGGTGCCTGCCAAGCAGGGGAGTCACTCCTTGACCCCAAGGGAGATTCTTCTGTCCTCTAATCGTGAGTAGAGCGTCGAAGGTCCAGGATTCAGTTTCAGAGTTTCGTCCAGGGATAATCTAAAGTCCTAAGGACTGGGTTCCTATACTTATACTAAGGATAGGGGTTGGACTACTCTGTGGCCCCACCTATGGGTGGGTCAGGGCAGAGGGGTGGCTACACCCCTTTCCCTTTGTCCAGTTCGCGCCAAAGCAGGGGCTGCAAGCCCCTGATCCGGTTTGAACTGGGGTATGCACAGGGACACCAAATGTGCCCCCAGTGCAGGACTTCAAAGCACCCGAAAGTGCTCCCGCCCAGCCCCAATACACATTATCCTGTCTGGGGAGGTGGTCACACCTCCCTGGGACAGGAAACCTATTGTCCAGGCCTCCCCTGCCGGAGTTTCGTCCAGCAGCAGGAGGCCAGACTCGTGTCTGTGGCAGCAGCATCCATTTTGTGATGCCAGGGCTTTGGAAAGAAGTTACCGGGCTAGCCAGAGTTAACATGTCTTTCCCTCTAGAAGGGTGGAATGCTACCCCCGCCGCCAGGATTGGCGGGGGGTAGTATTCCAAGATGTTTGACACCAAACACGACATGTTTAGGTGCAGCCATTCCAAAGTTAGCATTTAACCGCGAGGTTATAATGCGCTTAAGAGTATATGGTCAGGCTGCACTACAAACAGCATCAGAGAAGGGTCTCCGAACGCTGCAGAGGGGCCCTGCTCATGCAGGGGCACCCTCTCACATAGGAACCATGCACTCTGCCTTTAGGATTGATAAGGCCTGCCTTAGGAGTGACTTATAGGTTTATATGTGTGTATGTATTTAGTGATATAGGTAACCTATATCACAGTAAGGGGTGCATGCACCACCTTACCCAGGCTGCAGTAGCAGACCTGTGGTGTCAGTTTGGATGGCCTTCCAGGGGTGGCATAATACATGCTGCAGCCCCTGGTAGGCCTCTGAGGTACCTATGCCCTTGGTACATAGTATACCATATACTAGGGACTTATAAGGGCACTCCAGATTCCAATCAGAGATGTGCCTAAGGCACATGGAAACCTTTTTACAGAGAAAGCAGATAGACTGGGGCCCTGAATAGCAGGATCCCAGTCCAACTAAGTCATAAACCAGCAAAACACCATAAAAAAAGTGGGGGCAACCATATAGTCAGATTCCACCTTCCTACATAACCCCCCCAAACGAAAGGAGATAAGGCTAACCTTGGCCAGTTGAGCCTTCATTGACTAAGTGGTCATATAAGGAAGCACCTGCACTAGCATGGTTGCCCCCTGTCTTATGGTCCACTAAGCAATCCCTCACCCTAAGGGTATGAGAGGGTCTCCACCATGGGGAATCACTACCTGTGGTGTGCTTAGGTAAAGTACAAGGCTGGTGAGGTGTCTGAGTAGGGAAGTGAGGCCCTAGGAATGTTGGCCTCAGCTTCCTCAGATCACTGGTCACCATGTATGCCTGTCTTTCCATGACTGAGTTGCACTTTGCTCTAAGGGTCAACCTTTGGCTGCCTACAGCTGGGGGTTGGGTCCCTTTGGATGGACTACTGGAGGGACAGGGCAGGTTTGGAACCTTCAGGTCCCAGGTTTGCCCTTGCCTACCAGAGTCCTTCTGGGGGAGGTCCCTACATAAAGGCATGGGGGATCCCTCAGTGTGTAGAGGAGTTTTCACCTGGCTAGGGCTACTAGACTGGGTGCCCCTAATCTGCTGATGGGGGGGGTTCCTCTGGACAGGGGACCCTAGGGGGTCCACTGACCTCCCTGACCTCTGCAGCCCTGGGCTGGCTGAGGCAGGGTAGAGAGGGGCAGGTTACCTGCTCCAGACTGGGTACCACCTTGGAAGGGTCCTCTGCCATCAGGGGTGTGGCCAGGCCAGGCCTGACTACCTCTGGGGCAGTTCCTTCACTAGGGGTAGGGTCAGTTCCCTGAGGAGGCTGACCCTTACCTACTGTCTGGAGGGAAGAAGACTTTTCTTCAACCCTTGTGCTCTCTTTTGGGGGAGAGTGGGCCATTCTTTCAGGCTCCATCTCTCCAAATTCTTGGGCTGGGGCTGTGGCCATTACAGCCCCACTAACCTTTACAGGGACGCCCAACATCCTAAGGTGGGTTTGGTGTTCAACTTCAGCCCAGGCTGAAATTTCCAGATCATTGCCCATCAGGCAATCTACAGGTAAGGTGGGGGACACTGCCACTCTCTTTGGGCCTGTGACCCCCTCCCAGCTGAGATTGACTATGGCCATGGGGTGATCTGTTCTGACACCATCAATGTTGGTCACCTGGTATTTAAACTCAGGTAAAAGCTGGTGAGGGGGGACTAGTTTCCCTGCCACCATGGTGACACTAGCCCCTGTGTCCCTAAATGCCACAGCTTTCTGACCATTAATCATTGGCTCCAGTCTGTACCTGCCCATTGCTGTGGGACCCATGGTAAAGGTGGCAAATCCTACACCACCATCAGAGTCAGAGGAGTCTGTTGAGGGGTCCCTGTCTGAACCAGGGCCCACCTCTGTTCCTGTTGCAAAAGCACCTAACTTTTTGGGTGCACTACTCCCAACTGGAGGATTACTACTGGTAGTACCAGGAGGGGGGTAGTAGTTGCTGGGGGAACATTTTCTTTATTGCCAATCCTGGGGCAACTGGGATCAGATTTCCAGTGCCCAGGCTTTTTACAGACATGGCAATATGGTTTCTTTTCAGGAGAGGAAGGAGTTTGGGACCCACCCCCAGAAGAGGAATTTTGGGGCCCTGTAGGGGACTTATCCTTAGATTTATCCCCACCTTTCTCTTGGGACTTAGTAGAATCTTTCTTCTGGTCACCACCCTGATTTCTAGTTTTTACTCTGGTTCTGACCCATTTGTCTGCCTTCTTTCCCAATTCTTGGGGAGAGGTCAGATCAGAGTCCACCAGATACTGGTGCAAAAGCTGGTTTTGACAATTATTAAGGATCTGCTCCCTCATAATCAAATTGTACAATCCTAAAAAGTCATGCACTTTGTTGCCATGTATCCAACCTTCCAGAGCCTTTGTAGCACAATCTACAAAATCAACCCAGTCTTGAGTCTGAGCTTTTTGGGTGTCTCTGAACTTCAACCTATACTGTTCAGTGGTTAGGCCAAACCCATCTATCAGAGCACTCTTCAAGACTGTGTAATTGTCAGCATCCTCTTCTCTTACAGTGAGGAGCTTGTCTCTACCTTTGTCTGCAAAGGAGAGCCACAAGATTGCTGCCCACTGCCTCTGGGGGACCTTCTGAACTTTACAGGCCCTCTCCAGTGCAGTTATCCATTTGTGGATGTCATCCCCACTCTGGTAGGGAGGGACAATCTTGTTTAGGTTTCTATGGTCATAAGACCTTTCCCTATCTCTAGGGATATTGCTGCCACCATGGGACTCTAGTCCCAACTTTCTTCTCTCTCTAAAGAGATCTAGGGACTCCCTGTCTATAGCCAGTTGCTGTTTTCTGATTTCAAGCTGAGCTTCCTCATATTGAACCAGCCTCTTTCTTCTCTCATGAGAGGATTCCCTCCTATGAGATGAGACAGAGCTCCCTATGGAGGTGCCAGAGTGGTTAGACTCCTGAGAAGGAGATCTAGACTTTCTGGGCACACTCATAATCCTTCCTGGGGGGACAAAGTGGGGATCATCCTGATCATCCTCTTCATCTTCCTCAGGAGGGATTGGGTTATCCAGGTCAGGGCCATTGTCACCCTCCTGGCCAGTTTCAGAGGGGGCTGGGGGTATTGGTACCCCTGGCCCCTTCCTCATCTTCTGCCCCACCCTCAGCTCCTACCCCTTCAGTCCCCAAGGGCTTACTAAGGTCATAAGCCACCAACAACTCCTTAAGGTGTTGGGTGGTGGGACTTTGGCCTGTCCTTAATTTCCTCAAGTTACATAATGCTCTCAATTCCAAGAATGGGAGTGTATCATACTTGGAGGGTGGAAGCTCAGTGGCTTCCTGCAAGGATTCTTTAGATCCTACCCTTAAAGACATTACTAGTGTGGTGTGGTGTATGCACTACCTACTCTAGTGTGGCCTACTAAACTCTCTTGAGTTGTAGAAAGGGTTGTGCTATCCCTTAACACACAACTCTAAGTTCAGTAGAACTTACTGTATTCTAAGCTTAAATTATATGTACCTTAGGTACCTTTAGTGGTTTTCAGTTGATCAATTCAATTGAGATTATCTGGTAAAACAATAGCAAGCTGGAATCCCACACGCTGCACACCAATGTGAGAAGTTGGCCTGGTATATGCTGTCCACTAATTATAGTGGGCACCTTGCACCAGTCCAAACAACCCCTTATTGGAGATAGGTTAAAGACAACCTTATTGAAAGCTATCCTAGTGGTAGCTATGGAGAGCAGCCTTCAGGCTAAGTCTTGAAGGAATGTAAAGCAGCTTGTTTTACCAGTCTATAATCTCTTGAGTGATCAAATGAAAGAGCACCACACCAGGTATATATTCAAAATATATGTATTTATTGCTAAACACACCCCTCTAGTCTCTTTATGAGGCTAGAGTTCGAAGATACATAAGTTAGAAGTTATTTAAACACAGTAATAGCACAAATACACGTTTGGGCCCTAGGGGCGTACCAAACCATATACCAATAAAGTGGTATAAGAACCACGACTGAACTAGACACTAGGCCTAGAGCCTCTAGAAGTGCTTGGACCACAAGGAACCACCCAAGGTAGTGACACAGGGGACCCACGGGAGACGCGTGCAGTGTAAATACACAACCGCGATACGCCGTTGACTTCTATGGAGAAAGTCGTGATCGGGAAATTAGAGAAAAGGGACACTTAAAAGAGGACTTGGACCAAACCCTTTGAGATCTAGGACTTTGAAGAGTCTCTACCCACGGGAGCACCGGAGTACTCGTGTTACCTCACCCAGGGAAGCCGGGTGCATAGGTGCCTTTCGGGGTCGGGTTTCGTCGTCGATTTGAATGGCGATCTGCTGCAAAGTGCTGCTGGCGACCAAGTGAAAAGTGTCCGGGTGGATCCAAGAGTGGATCGGAGTTCTGAAGAACCTGAAAGCAGAGGGGACAGAGTCTGGGTCACTAGCCAGTGACCAGGAAGGCAATGGACAGATGCTCACCGATGTCGAGTGCTTCAGGTGCGTTGATGGTCGTCTTGACTCTTCAGCCACGAGGTCCAGGAGGCGTTGTCGGCGACCAGGAGCAGGATTCGGGCTGGTACACAATGTCTGTCGAGTGCTGAGGTGTCGGCGACCGGATTGGACCCAACAAGCCTTGGCAACGGCAAGTCTTGATGCAGAGGAAGATCGTCGATGGTGCAGACCAGCAAGGTCTGGGGAACTCACCCAGCGAGGGTAAGTGAGGGCAGGCCTGGAGCAACCGGGATGCCAAGTTAGAAAAGATTGGCCTTCGTTAAGGGCTACTAGCCAACGGGCTAGCGACCGTGAAGGAGCCTTATGACGCCGCACGTGGATCTGGCTCACAGGACACTCGTGGAGTGGGGGCCAGTGATCTTTGGTGCAGTTGGTGCTGGAGGCTAGGGCTACTCGGAGCCCAAAGCACGACTTCTTGGGAGACCCAGAAGAGGATGCACTTGCAAATGTGCTTGGTGTCCAGGGGTCACGGTCTCAAGTCACCCACGATAGCCACGGGCCTCAGCTTTGCTGGGGACTCAGGGTAGCCTCGGGAAGTCTGAGAATCCACCTCTGGTGATGCGATGACTTCGGCGTCCGACGGGAGCTTCAGAAATGCGAACCGGACAGATGCTTCTTTGGTGCCTGCCAAGCAGGGGAGTCACTCCTTGACCCCAAGGGAGATTCTTCTGTCCTCTAATCGTGAGTAGAGCGTCGAAGGTCCAGGATTCAGTTTCAGAGTTTCGTCCAGGGATAATCTAAAGTCCTAAGGACTGGGTTCCTATACTTATACTAAGGATAGGGGTTGGACTACTCTGTGGCCCCACCTATGGGTGGGTCAGGGCAGAGGGGTGGCTACACCCCTTTCCCTTTGTCCAGTTCGCGCCAAAGCAGGGGCTGCAAGCCCCTGATCCGGTTTGAACTGGGGTATGCACAGGGACACCAAATGTGCCCCCAGTGCAGGACTTCAAAGCACCCGAAAGTGCTCCTGCCCAGCCCCAATACACATTATCCTGTCTGGGGAGGTGGTCACACCTCCCTGGGACAGGAAACCTATTGTCCAGGCCTCCCCTGCCGGAGTTTCGTCCAGCAGCAGGAGGCCAGACTCGTGTCTGTGGCAGCAGCATCCATTTTGTGATGCCAGGGCTCTGGAAAGAAGTTACCGGGCTAGCCAGAGTTAACATGTCTCTCCCTCTAGAAGGGTGGAATGCTACCCCCGCCACCAGGATTGGCGGGGGGGGGTAGTATTCCAAGATGTTTGACACCAAACACGACATGTTTAGGTGCAGCCATTCCAAAGTTAGCATTTTACTGCGAGGTTATAATGCGCTTAGGAGTATATGGTCAGGCTGCACTACAAACAGCATCAGAGAAGGGTCTCCGAACTCTGCAGAGGGGCCCTGCTCATGCAGGGGCACCCTCTCACATAGGAACCATGCACTCTGCCTTCAGGATTGATAAGGCCTGCCTTAGGAGTGACTTATAGGTTTATATGTGTGTATGTATTTAGTGATATAGGTAACCTATATCACAGTAAGGGGTGCATGCACCACCTTACCCAGGCTGCAGTAGCAGACCTGTGGTGTCAGTTTGGATGGCCTTCCAGGGGTGGCATAATACATGCTGCAGCCCCTGGTAGGCCTCTGAGGTACCTATGCCCTTGGTACATAGTATACCATATACTAGGGACTTATAAGGGCACTCCAGATTCCAATCAGAGATGTGCCTAAGGCACATGGAAACCTTTTTACAGAGGAAGCAGATAGACTGGGGCCCTGAATAGCAGGATCCCAGTCCAACTAAGTCATAAACCAGCAAAACACCATAAAAAAAGTGGGGGCAACCATATAGTCAGATTCCACCTTCCTACACATGTTGGTCACGTTACTGCAGTGCTGGAACGCTTGCAGAAATATGCACTTTACGCCAAACTGGAGAAAAGCTTGTTCCACACCCCTGAGGTGGGGTTCTTGGGTTATATCATAGGGCCTGGTGGATTATGCATGGACGACAAGAAAACACAGGCTATCATTCAGTGGGAATCTCCCTCCAGCGTAAAGGCCTTGCAGAGTTTTTTAGGCTTTGCAAATTTCTATCGGCGCTTTATTAGGAATTTCTCTGGTATAATACAACCCCTGACACATCTTCTGCGGAAAGGAGCAACCTTCCTCTAGAGTAAGCCTGCTGAAGTGGCTTTTGGGACATTAAAAAGCTGCTTCACGAAAGCCCCTGTATTGCGCCATCCCGATGCTTGTCATCCGTTTGTGGTGGAAACGGATGCGTCGCACTACGCGATTGGGGGCGTTCTTTCTCAAAGACACCCTGAGACAGGTCAGCTACATCCAGTTGCCTTCTTTTCCAAGAAGTTATCACCCTGTGAGACCAATTATAGCATTTTGGACAAGGAACTCTTGGCTATAAAGAGGGCGTGTGAAGAATGGAGGCATTACCTACTGGGGGCTAGACACACAGTCGAAATCTATACCGATCATAGGAACCTGTTGTTTCTAAAAACCGCCAGAGCCTTGACTCCCAGACAACTCCGATGGACCTTGTTCTTCTCTGATTACGACTTCGTGATTAAGTATCGTCCAGGGCCGCAAAACGGAAAAGCAGACGCTCTGTCACGACCAGAGGAGTATGAGGTGAAGGAGGTGCTCGATTCCAAATACATAAGCGGAAAAGTGCATTATCTCATTGACTGGAAAGGATTTGGTCCCGAGGACCGGTCATGGGAACCGGTTTCTAATCTTCATTGCCCTGGCCTGCTCAGGCGCTTTCATGCCAGGTGTCCTACCAAACCTGGCGGACCGTCGAGACGCCGGCCGTTGAGAGGGGGTTCTGTCATGCATCGGCACTGATTGCCTACATCTCCCATAAGACCCTGGGATATGCGTAAGTGGGCCTTTAACCAGGACACTATAAAAGCCCCGCCCAACTGCAATCAGGTGCTTGTCAATCCTGATCAGCCCAGCAACCAACGAGACGTAGAGGAGGAACATTGTAACGGAGAACTAATCCCCAAGTCCCGAGACCTTCACGAGTCCGCAGTGGAGCACGGCTCGTTTATACCGAGAGGAGCGCAGGAGTGCGCGTTCAAGCTGTGGGAAAACCCATTGCGGCGTTTCTTTGTGTCTTTGGAAGCCCGGCTTCTTCTCGACTCCGCACCAGAGCACGGCCCCTTCTTTACCGTGACACACGCGCAGGAGTGTGAGTTCGAGCCGTTAGGAAACTATCACGGCATTTCCTTTCCCTTGATGATTTTGTTTTCATTGTCCACGATGATTTTGTTCAGCATCTAAAGGCGCTTGGAGCCGTTGAAAGGCTCGGAGAGCGACGCTTTCCTCATCCCTTCGTTATTATGACTTAATCATAGCCAGAGTGCGCTTGGAGCCGTTGAAAGGCTCGGAGAGCGACGCTATCCTTTATGTGGTGATGCGGTGACCAGCCAGGAATTGGAACGGAGAAAAGGATACTTACCCTGTAAGTGTTTAAGACTTAAATACATATAGTCCAGGCACATACGTCTATATGCTACAAAATATCTAGTTCACCTTATATATATATGTTTGTCTTTTATTACAGGGTACACGGGGCTAGGCAGTCAGAGTGAAGCCTCCAACTCTAGGTCAGCTCCCCTGAGGGTGTCTCGCAGCCACATCGTAGCTTGTTTCTTTTACTCCCTGTTACTTTTTCCTTTTTCCCCTGTGGTGGTGTTGCCTGTAGAGTGGTATTTTGTTGCTCACAGGGGATTCCGTTGTGGGGATAGGGTTATTAAGCATCATACATAGCTCCTGCTGACAGTTTTTGGCTATTCCTGTAGCGAGCGATAAGTCCACACATACAATTGGGGGAATTGTTTGGACTGAGAAGTTTGTGGATGCTGAGTGGTAGTACTTTTGTTGATCTCTGCCAATTCTGGAAGATACCCTCACAAAAATGTGAGGAGAATGCATGATCTTAGCCAAAGTTTAAAGTTTGCAGGTGTTTCTGGGCATGAAAAGGTAGAGAGATCCAAGGAAGTCACACATCCACAGAAGTCTAGTTTTCAGAAATGAATTTCCATTTTTGGCTTCCAAATGTAAGCCAGTGTTCAAGAAAGAAAACATTTTGCACAATATTCTCTAATTCACATGAAAGTATGAGTAACCCTAAATTCAAATTTGTACAAATGGCCATCATTCCTAATCTCAGTCATATCTTGCGCACAGGTTTCCTTCACACTCGGTTTTCATTCATTAGATTTTACCCTATGAACTGCATGGTCAGTACACAAAGAAATATCATTATAAGCTGCAGCTGAGTTGTTGACTCTGGGTATTGCCTGCCTTTGGACAACCAACAATGAATATGTATCCATGGACTACTCCTTGGAGAAATGCAAACACTTGTGGTATTTTGTTTTACAATTCTGCTTGTTCTTAAAAGCTGGGAATACAATAATCCTAACACAGCAAACCTGTTGTTGATGCCAGTTTTAGTTAAAATAAAACACTTTCTAGTATAACACTTTCATTCCATTTTTTTTTTTAAAACACAAAATGTTGCTTTATTTTGGCTATTTTCTCAGTTCCTTCAAGGGAAATACATTAACCTTGTGTACTTTTAGAGTTCTCAACATGTTGAAAAAAGGGAATCAAATTTGGTCTGGATATCTTTTGTGTATAAAAATGTTATGAATACTTAAGTACAAAGGGCCCCAAACATCAAAAAAGGTTTAATACCAGAGGTGTGAGAAAGCCTAGGTATCTAAGGAGATAAAACTATTCACTCAAGTAGGTCTAATTATAATTTATTTTACGTTGCAACATTTGCTCATCAGATGGACTCCTGACATCATACACATGAAGATACTGAAGATGATGGCTCTACTGCTGATGCCATGATTGCTTGTGATCTCTCTTTATTTATCTGTGCACTAGAAAAGTCAGTGCAAGGATCTTAATCCTAAAGTTTTATTTGCCAAGAGCCTAAATTTGTTCTGTCCTATTTGTTCCCATCTACCCTGCTTCTGAATAGTCGCTAAAGATTGTGATTGTGTCAGGCATAGCATACATAATAGCAAAAATAATTTTAAAAATTGGGAATCAGTCATATTACCATCTGTTATGGATTGGATTGCAGAAAACCCCTTTTACAGTAGGAAGGGGGTGTTGTTACTTTGAAATAACCATAAAATTGCATTTGAAAGGAAATAAGAAATCACTAATTTGTATGATTAAATAGGTTTCAGCGAGTCCACAAGGTGATGTTGATGTTGTGCTGCCTTTTGTTTTCCATGGTGCATTAGTCATCCTTCTATTGCTGACTTAGCCATTTCGACAGGCATAAACGTTAGTTACTAAACAATGATGTTCTTTTAAATATTGAAAAGAAGACTTTTAGGTCAATAGCGATGCTATTTGCATATTAAAGATTGTATTTATGTATACATAGCATATGTATATATAGTATTTATTATACTTACAATACTATATATGCTATATAGCATATGTAGTATGTATAGGTATATATAGGTGTGTGTGTGTGTGTACATGTGTGTGTGTGTAAGTGTAGAACCAGTTAAAAGCAGATATCAAAAAGCAGGATGTGATGCGGATGTGGTGGAACATGTAATTGGGTCAGAACTTTGTAGCATAATTTTGATTAATATTATATATGTCACAAAGCAAAGTGAGAACTTCCGGTGCCTGACTTCCGTTTGATTTCCGCCGGAGAGCTGCGGACGGACGGCGGCTGCAGCTGCGGCCGCGAGGAGAGAGGAGCGGCAGGGGCAAAGGGGAACTGACCCGGTCCCGTGAGCGGCAGGGACCGGCCGAGGGACCTGACCAGAGCTTGCGAGAGTGCGCAGGAGCCCGCAGGAGTCTGCATGCAGGGAGTCTGCACTACTGCACTCAGGGTGGCACTGTGAGCACGGAACCCGGAACCAGGCGGTGAGGCAGTGAGGCAGTGAGTTCCTGTGCAGGGCAGTCTGCTTCCCCTCAGTCCCTGCTCTCATTCTACCAATGGGTGAGGACTTGGCACCAGCACCAGTATTGGCATCAGCCACCCCGCCGTTACATCGTTCGTCGGAGAGGGGGGGCAGTACAGTACAGCGCAGCACGGAGCCCTTTTATCTAGCGGTAAGGAGGGGCTCGGCAAGCGCGGCCGCCATTAGCGGGCGGCCGGTAAGTGAGAGCCCTCGGTCAGAACCGCGGAGGCGGCTCGACTAGGTCGAGTGCGGCCTGCGGTCCCACCCTGTGTGCCCCGCTTGTCTCCTTAGCCGCGTTTCATCTGCTCACAGTCTCCCCGCAGTCACACTCACAGTCCATTTTTGCCAGTCCTGCTCAGAGTTTCTCAGCTTTCTCACTCCAGGACAGCTTTACGGCAGCAGCAGCGGAAAGAGTGACGGCCTCTTTGGCCCCTGGTGGTCTCGTGCAAAGAGAGGGGTGTCTTCAGCGGCTCACCTGCGCAGTGAGGCGGCATATCGCAAGGGAGCAAGTAGAACTCCTCAGTATCTCCCCCAAAAGCCGGGCGTTGTATGGAAGGGCAATCTACAATGCAACCAAGGAAGCTTCCCCGGAGAAAGGGTACCACTCTTAAAGTCGATACCTCTCTTGATCCAACTGGGGAGACTCAACAGCAGTTGCAGTCGCTGCGAGAGCCATTATCTTCATCGGGAGGTCAACAGTCACAAGCACGGATCAGTGAGTTTTTTTGCAAGGTTTCACTCCAGTCTCAGACCCAAATCCAGACCTGCCCAGCTCCTTCTGTGACTTTGCATTCTGGGCCTGAAGCACAGGATCACGCCCAGCCTTTCACCCCCAGTGCCGGCCTCAATGCCGGATTATTGCCTGCCGACTCTCGCTCTCGCTCACCCAAGTCCCAGGCATCTCCTGAAATTTTTCAGCAGTCACGGCCACCTCACGGAGGGTCTATTAAGACCCAGGCCACTGTTTCCGATTCACCAAGAGCCCATCTCCCCAGTTTTGGAGATTGTAGTATTTTAGATTCCACAACACTCACCTCAGTCAACATACATGCTCAAGTCCATGACAGTAGTCCATCTGTCCTCGCCAATCTTCAGGAAGGCAGTAGTGATCCTGTAGCAGCGCCCACACCATCTGAGCCCATTCTGCTTTGTAACCCGGATTCTCACTGAATTGAGCATACTGATTCCCTGGCCCCAAAAAAGTGGCCAATGTATGAAAGCCCCTTTGAACCCAAAAATCTATCTGACCGGTTCCTAGCTTCCCTAGAAGCTCGAATTGAGGCCTCACTTGCGCAAACACCGGGCCTCAGTTCTTATCATGATTCTTTCCAGCGCAAGTAGATAAGGACTCTCTCACGCCACCAGGACCCAAGAGTCCTTTCTCGGTCTCATTGACGTCCTTACATGTAAAACAAGATTCTATTGCAATGGCCTTATTATGGCAATCACAGAAAATGGACCTTCAGATCGACTTAATTCAAACTCTGGCCTCAACCCTGGCCGACTTGGGCTCTAGGCTAAGTTCACTTGAAGGGTTTATTAGGCCTCCTGACGGCACTAATTTTTGTTCTTGTTCCCCTCTAATTAACAAACTCTCTTCTCTCCCAGAAATTTTGGGCTCGCTTTTGGATAGTGTGAAATCCCACACGCTCAGCAGTGGCAAACCCAAACTTACTCAATCGACTCAAACCGGGTCCCCCCTTAAACAGTCTTTGCGTGTTGTAACTAATGATACATTATCTTCTCCCAGAGGTACAACCACTTCTTCCTTGGAATCAGCTCTCAAAAAGTCAATCTTCTCTGGTCTTCAGAAGACGGGAACTGGTATTAGTGTCCCCGAACCCAGCCCGGTGCCATCCAGCACTCTCAGTCCAACGGCCACCGTGACTTTATCAGCAACCTCTCAGCCTGGACACGCAGATCTACCTTCTCTAAATGTCCCCCATCTACCCTCTTGTCTCCCAATAAAACCTCCAGCCTCTAGAAGGGACAAAAAGAAACTAAAAAAACAAACTAAAAAACAACGTCTTGCAAATCGGAGATCTGGGCTGGTTGGGGCGGGGGCTCTCACCAAGCCAGACTCAGAGGTGAAGGGGACAACTCACTTTCCAATCTTCAATCAGGCCTCAAACTCAATAATAAAAACGGAAATCCCCGACTCCAGAGTGGCTCTTACTGACAATAATGTTTCCATCGACAACTCTTTGATAACCACCCAGGAAGCTCTCAAGGTGAAAACTACTGCTGCCAGCCCCTCAGAACTGTATTCTACCAGTCCTAAGTCCGGGATTTCCTCCATCCAAATCAAGGGGGCACCCCCACAAGTGCGAAGTTTGATTACACAAGACACCACCGTACAGCCTTCAATGGATGTCTCAAATATAGGGAGCGGTCCCAATAACTGTAAGGGACACCCAAGTAACAACACTGCTGTCTCATATGTCCTACCAGCTAGTGGCCTGATGGGCCCTTCTTTGTGACATCCAACTGGGTACTCTACCAAAACCCTTCGGGATCATCTACCTCAAATGCCATTGCCCAATCACCCTCAACTTTTACAGGCATTAGTCGGCCAAAGACAATTAGAGGAGAATCATTTTGTACCTGTTACTACATCTCTTCACTTTAAGGCTCCTCTGCTCCCCTTTGATGACGTTGGGGGACAGAATCATCAAGGTTCTGACAATCATGCAGAACTTGTTTTTATTCTGCACTATGCCCATAAGGGCCCTCATGACATTCTCAATAGAAACAATCTTCTTCGCCTATTTAAGCACGTTCCGGCCCTCACGGGGATAACTTCCTCAAACCTCATAGCAGTAAAGTTCTCCCCAATACCGGGAAAAGAGATCTTGGAAGCAACTGTTACTACGTGGACACGAGAAACCCTAAGGGACTCTATCTTTGGGGAAGCCAGGTCTTTCGAAGAGTGGGGCATAGAACTCTGGTTTCCCCCGCAACAAAAATACCCCCTCGTTCTCCTCCAGGAAGATCCAGTGAGGTCTTATACAAGTGTCCTGAAAGGGTCGCGGGGGGCAACCCACGATTGGCTGCCAGACACATCAAAAGCGGACAATTCCATCAAAGTCTCATACAATAATAATCAACATTCGGTGAGATGTAACCCAAACCTTTCTGCCCCCCATAACATTCATAGCCACCATGGGTTTCCTCACCGAGAGCAGACAGAATTCTGCTCCTAGCAGTACTCTTCCTAATGGCTCGTCAAGGTGGTTGGACTCCAAACTGACCATTTCCTCTTGGAATGTGGCTGGGCTCAAGTCAACACTGTTATCTAAATCAGCAGTGGACTATTTGAGCAAAAGTGACATCATCTGCGTACAAGAGACTTGGTCGTTATCCCCAACAGCTCTCTATGGCTATTATGAAGTTTGTCAACCAGCATCTCGGCCCAACTCTTTTGGCCGACCCTCTGGAGGATTTTCCATCTTCATCAAACACTCCTGTAAAATCACAGCTACACCTCTCTACCGGAATTTCTCTGCTGGGCAAATTTTATTAATCTCAGGTCTTTCGACCCAAACAAGGGCCTTCCCTCTTCTTTTAATCAATTGTTATCATAACATATCCAAAACATCTAAGTCATCCGCAACAGCTCTTCTGATTAAGCATTTGGAAGAGCTCTTACTTGAGTTTGCCTCTGCTGAAGTTTTGTTACTAGGCGACTTTAACATCAGGGACTTGGTATTTAATGATCTCCTTGCCACCAAAACTAAAGAGCAAGAAGCCATGAATACCTTATTATCCAACTATAATTTATGTTCTGCTAAGCAAATTACATTGGCAAAAGATCCCAGAGCCCATCTATCTGCAACATTTAAGAATCTTTCGACCATCGTTCATATTTTTTATCAACATCTTTGGAAACTCAACTAGTTAAACTGGAGATCCCCACTCATACAGAGAGTGATCATAATCCCTTGACTGCAACAATGGATCTACAAGTCCCAGTTGCTGACAAAGTCACTGAAGTGGGGCACTCAATGTAGATCAAACTCCATACTCTAGTTAGAAGAATTAAATGGGATTCTCTAGGTGCCGATAAGGTGGGCCTCTGGCTCACAGAAATAATTCTAAACTTTAATCAAAGCTTCTCCACCGAGTATCATCATAGGTGGGATACTGCAATCATCAAACTAAGAGCCCTCCTAACGGGACCAGAAGCTCACGACAGACATCCTAGGTGCCCTCTGCGGCGGTCCCTCAACTTGGCTATAGTCAACGAAAGAAGAGCCCCAAGGAGGGCTGTGCGCCTGCATAAACTCAACGGTACAGTGCTCACTGCCAAAAACATGGCCTCATTATGTAAAGCCTACAACAAATCAACATGGGAAGCTAAGAAACAAAAAGAACATATGGAGTGGCTAAAAATACATGGCCTGTTAAAAGAAAAAAACCTGACACATTTCTGGAATTATATAAATAAACTTCGCTCCTCCAACAAGAGCAGGGGGAATGCGGTCGCTGAAGAAGCCTGGTCACAATACGTTACCCAACAATATTGCTGTGAAAGTTCAGATGTCACCCAACAATACTGCGGTGAAAGTCCAGACCTCACTGAGGCCGAAAAAAGTTAGGCTTATGATAACATGTCAACGGACATCCGTGGGTTGACCACTTCGGCCCAGTTCTGTAGGCTTCTGAAATCCATGAAAAATGACGGTGCCCCAGGGCCTAATGGCCTTCCATCCGCCGTATTTAAATGCGCGGCGGATGAATGGGCCAAGCTGTTATTCCCCCTGTATAACTATGCGTTCACTACATTCCAGACTCCAGACTCATGGAAAGGTTCGATTTTATGCCCAATTTTCAAAAAAGGAGATCCCTCCCTCCCAGCTAATTACCAACTCATAACCCTACTAGATCTTGAGGCTAAGGTCTATGCCCGGTGTCTTCTTAAGGCATTAGAAGAATGGGTTGCGGAACATAATATACTACCATACTTTCAAACTGGGTTCCGAGCTTCTGCCTCCACAATTGACAACATCACGGCCCTAGCTATCCCGAGTCATCAAGCAGTTCAAAGAAGTCAGCTTCCCCTCTTTTGCTGCTTTATAGACTATAGTGCCGCCTTCGACAAAGTGTCTCGTAACACTCTTTGGAGGAAATTAGACAAGTGGGGGATCCCAGGGAGTCTGCTCGGAGCCCTAATTTCCTTGCATAAGAACACATGGGTGCGCGTTAGAACAGGCCCCACGTCTGTCTCTGCAAAAACTTCTACATCAGACGGCCTAAAGCAAGGATGCATCCTCGCACCCCTCTTGTTTAACCTTTACACTGCCGATCTCGGGAGATACCTGGAGCATAGCAGTCTGATTCCGCCACAATTGGGTCATGCAAAATCGAATCTGCACATTTTACAATATGCTGACGACATCGTCATAATGGACCGGGTCAAATCTGGCCTTCAACGAGCCCTGTGTAAGCTTGATGAATACATCAAAGCTAACGCCCTTAAAATCAATCAGGACAAGACTAAGGTCCTGATTTTTGGCCGCTGCAAAAAAAAGAAAATTCTAACATGGAACATCGGGTCTGCAAAGATTAAATCTACATCAAAGTACAACTATTTGGGGGTATGGTTTAGTGAGTCTTCCAGACCATCCGTCCACTTAGCTGCCCTGAAAAAGAGAGCCGGGGCTATAACATACAGCCTGACCCGACTCAATCAGTCCCTGAGCAGTCCCTCAGCAGATCCTATACTGAAGGTGATTAAAGCCTCCCTGCTTCCCGCCCTAAGTTATGGGCATCAGGCCTTCCCCGATTCATGTACGGCCAGTCTTGATCACGCCCAGATTAATAGCTACAAAAAAATCTTTCAACTTCCGAAATATATACATAGGGCAAGACTGCGACTGGAGTTGGGCCTTATAAGACAATCTCTCTCCTGTGAGGCAGACACCCTGAAGTATTACATTAGGGTATTAAAAGCCGCAGATAACACTCTTAAAGCCCGTCTAAAATAAACCTTTGCTAGTTCTGGGAACCCATGGAACCGACAAATAGTAAAGGCCATAAGATCCCTACAAATTGAGGAATCATCAATAACAGCAGACTCTGTTCCCTACACAGTCTGGAAAAGGGTTATAAATAAGCAGGCAAGACAAATCTCATTCCAGATGGTCCGCCGGACCTTAAAATCGTCTACTATTCTGCTCCCTTTGAACGATTCGTACCTCCCAGGGCTTCCGCAACCATACCTCTCTGACGGTTTAAGCGCATCAGCCAGCAGAAACATTATGTTTATGCGTCTTCTAGGCCTGCGATCTACTGCTTTTAATCGTTGGGCCCCAAGTGGTGAGGAGGGGACTTGTAGATTGTGCAATTATAGGTCCGAATCATGGCTACATCTTCTGCGCTGTTGTCCTGCCTTGGATGCCCCTAGAAGAGTCCTCCTAAAGCCATTATATCTAAAAAGGGGCATTAACACATGCTTGGAGGCATCTGCGCTCTGTTTTACACGATCAGATAGTCAAATGCTTGCAAGGTCAGGAAAATATGTGAGAACTCTGGAAACTCTACTTTCTCCTCCCATTACCTCTTCTCACTTGGTCTCCGTCTCTCAAAAACTTATCACAGACTATTTTGCACCGTCTCAGTGTTTCTCCACTTCACTGAGTCAGAATGTTATTTTATCTTCGATTCTGATGTTTTTACCTGGGATTATGGCTATTGTATGAGATTGCCTTGTCGGAATAATGTGTTTTAAATGTGATGGTCTGCTCCGCCCTGCCTTGATGATGTAAAGATGTATCGGGGGCATTTCCATTGCAATGGTTTTTATTAACTGTGCAAATTAATTAATAAATCTGTAAATCTGTAAATCTATACGTCACATATTTATGCTTCAGTATATTTATTTTCTATATACATAGTACAATTAGTGATGTATAGCTTGATTCCTATGGACAGTGAGCACTGGGTCACATTTAGAGCCACACACTGAGGAAAATAAAAAGTTGATGGGTGGAATGATTACATTATTTTCAGGCATTGGTACTTACTTTGGTTGCACTTCATTCCATCCTTTCTTTTTTGGCCACTGTGCCACTCTAGACAGAGACAAGTAATATGCAAATCAGCATTGGTCCTGCCCCAAAAGGAACAGCCAACCCTAACTGTCACCCTAGGGCCCCTCCTGATTGGAACACAAAAACCCCAAACCAATTTCTGCCTATTTAGGCCTCATCGGAAAGATATAGCTAGGTTTGCATATCACAGTGAGCATAGGACCTATGGGTGAGGGTTAAAATGCTCAAATTAATCTGAACCACTGGTACTTACTTGAGGCGACATTCCAGTTTATCATTTTCTGCTCACTATGATACTCTAGACAGAGACCAGTCATGCACAAATCAGCCCATGTCCTGCTGCAATAGGAACCATCAAGCCAAAACTGCCAGACCTCATCTCTTCCAGACAGATGCACCAAAAAGACATGTTTTGGCTTATTTAGGCCTCATCAGTGAGGCATAGCTTGATTGCAATGGCACAGTGAGCACAGGACCATGTCTAGGAATACCTATAGCACTTGCAGCATTTACTGATGAAAACAAAAAGATGATTGGTTGATTTTAATATCAGCCACTGGTAAGTATGCATGGTCTGGTTTCATTCCATCAATCCAGTCCAAACAATTAACTGGAATGCAGCTGAGTAATTACCAGTTTCTGATATTAATTCAAGCAGCCACATTTTTATCTTTCTATGAGCAAAATTGCAGATGGGCATATTGATGCTCTATAGCGTACTCTGTGCTTTCTCTTTATATCTAAGGTGTGGGTGCATGTGAAGAATAAAGGCAATTTCTTACATCACACTTGAAATATAAGTTCTAGGGTGTAATCAAGTAGTTTGATTTGTACTGACATCCCTTCCAAACTGCCCAAAGGGCAGTATGCATTTTGGGAATACCGTTTTTTGTGAAGTTTATTAGATTGCTCAAAAATATATTACAGTTTAACGACAATCTACATAAGGCTTTTATACCTAACGTGTAACTACCTGATTAGTAGAAGAGCCAAATTTAGCCTGCGCTATCTTTAATGCCTATAGGGAAATCTGGTTGCTGTGCGATTCTGTTGTGCACAGTTCTGTAACTGTATTAGAGGATCTGGCCATACATGGCACATCCATTCTTTAGAAGTTTTTTGTAACATGTGAGAGGGTCATTTAGGCCCCTGCAACTGGTACAACTGGTACAACTGCTGGGGCAGCAGAGGCACAAAATCTGCATGCATCAACTGAGAGCAGAAATCAGCAAAATGAGGAGATAGTCTGATAGGCAATAATGACAACTGTTGTGACCCACACACGTTTAGGGTTTGCCGTTGCAGATGATGGGGAAATCACACTGCAGTTGTGCATACATTCGTTTGCAAGATGTGGTGACATCCAGGTTCCTATTGTGGTCCTCCTTTAATGCATGCCTATTTGCTGAATATGCAGTACGTGTGGATTTAAAATACATTCTACACACATATCAACAGTGCCAGTAAGTTCATTCACACCTTCTAATACTTTCTTGCAGGCCACCACACTGCTAATGTGGGAAATATTTCTGAAGTTAACTACATATCAGTTTGTTAGCAGCGTCGCCTTTTGGGGGCGGGGGTGGTTGCATCCAGTTTGCTCACACAATGAAAATGTCATAGACATAATTGAGTACCTTCTTAAAAAATAGTGTAGTGTTTTTACTACCTAGTTAGGGTGTACTCAAAAAGTGGGCCTGATAGAGAGATAATTAGACCCACTGGATGTCCTTATTGGCATAATAAAACTTGGATATGATGTACACATATGCAATAAATACACTGCATACTCCACCACTATGGGGAAAGTGAATAATTTGAATGTGAGCTGAATATAACAGTGCTGCTCATTTTGCAAATATTGATAAAAGTTCATATTCAATTATTTGTTTGGTGGTGAATAATGTAATTCTAAAACTGAACACCAGAATAGAAAACAGGGCTCGCAGTTAAATTATTCAATAAAAGACAGCCATTATATTAAAGTAGAAGAGCAGTACTTAATACGGGCATATTGTATTCAAAGGGCAATAATTTACAATTTCATGTCCATAGTGAATTTGCATATTAAGTGGTAATCTTATATTTCTTTGATGGGTACAAATATGTAAAAAGGCACAGGAGCTGAAAGGTGAAATGCAAACGCAGTGAATTTCTGAACGTGATTAAAACATAGATCATAATACAAAACATTCAATGAAAATATTCATATTCAAAAGGTGGAATATATTAGTAGAATGTCAGACAATAAAGTGTAATATGAACTATTCAGGGAAGAGTTGCTTCCGCTCTCAGGAATGACTGCACACCTCCAGCAATAGGCATCTGTGGTTTATGAAAATGCAATTATGTTATTGTTATATCGGGTATTTTTACATGAAAGAATTATGAGTCATTCGTGATGAAAATGTAAAATGTTAATAATGCTTAGAGAAGATCGGTCGAGTCTGACACATTAAATTTTAAAGCTAAATGCCATTTAATTATATGTTGCTACACCAATAGTGACACAAATACTAGTCTAACTAGTGCAAATAGATAAATAAAAGCTTCACTTTGGACGTTAGTAGGGTCATGTTATCTGCCTTGAAAGTTAGTATAAATGTATATCTATTTGAAGGAGATCCCCTGGTAGGAGACAGATAATGGTAGAAGACTTTTTACAGGCTCAAGGTTCTCTCCACCACTACTCTGTCCAGAAGGCTTTACACAGGCAAACCCTTTATCTCTATCAACTGACAGTATGTCACCTGCCAGAAGCAAGTGTTGAGCTTAAGACTTACTCCTAAATCCTAAAGAAATGATAAGGAAGGCAGTTCCAAGGAGCAGCAACTTACAAAGCATGAAAAAATGAAGTGTCCAAAACAAACTATTGAAAATACTGTATTAGAAACTTTAAGTGTACTATCCAATGTTGGTTGCACTACTAAATATTGACCCCTAGACTATCATGTTACAATAATATCGAGGACAGAATATTGAGGGACAAAATATTGAAAGGTAAGTGCATCTAGGGAAGTATAAATTTACTATTCATAACTCTACATCTATGTATCCTTAAAAAAATATATATATATTCACTAAATAATAAAGGTTAGAGCGACGTGATAGTTAGGTTAAAATTTTAAATGCTCACAAACATAGAAATCTAACAGTTATAGTAATCTCAAGAAACTATATCTTGTGCCCTAAGGTAACTATAACTCGCGCCCCCACCATGCACAGTATTAACATCACTAATTGTATTGCAAATGTTGCAGTTATATTATAAATGATGTTATATAGGATGTCATTACTGATGTAATATGTGGGGTAAATAGCAGTGCATCGTGAAGGTGAGAATTATTGTTACCTTAGGATACGAGTTATAGATTCTTCAGATAACTATAACTAAAACTGTTGAAATTCTGTGGTTTTGTGCACGTACAATTTGAATCTAACTATAAGGTCCTGTAGTAAGTAATGATTGTGTTGTTACAGCCATTATGATGTGGTTTACTAAGTCATTGAATGTTGCTGTTTGAATGGTCAGTTGGTGCTGGTCATTCTCTCTGGAAGCTGTGGAGATGTACAGTCAATAAACGTTGTGTGTCTTCACTCACCTGTCTCTGAGTGATCACTACAACATTGGTGACGATTTTAACTGCTTCTCCACCCACATGTGCGGTTTTCCAGTGCTCTGGGCATAGTGGATTGTTCCTCTTTACAGGACAACTCACTGAAGCAGTATTTCACTAGGATCGGAGAGCGGCCATTTCCGGTTTATCCCGAGGTTGAGTGTACGATACCTATTGCGGCAAGTGTTGCCGTCCTGCTGCGGATGTTCAGCTGGCATTCTGTTGGCAGTTCGGGGTAAGACTAGAGGAGCTACGTCCTGTTGGAGAGTTTTGTATTCTTCTGATGACGTGGGGTCAATTCATCATCACGCTGAGGATTCATTGTATCCAATGAAGTAAGCAGGAGCCACTAGTCTGCTGACTTCTGCATCTATGCGGAAGTGAGTTCCCATCTCTTCGCTTTTCATGTTGCACACGCATGCCATTGGGAACCGTACAGAAAGTAACTAGTCCACTGACCACAGTGTTGAAGTGAAAGTGTGTTCCGGCCTCATCACATCCTTTGGTGTGCTTGTGTGCCACAGTTTTAAAGCTAAAGTGCGTTCCGGCCCCATCAAGTCTTTTGGTGTGCATGGGTGCTCTCCTGTTGGGCACTCCTGTGTTTGTGTAAGTGAAAATTCTTCGTTTTCTACACAGTGTTTGTCTTGGCTATTGCTATACATTTCTACATTGACAAAGGTAAAGAGGTATCGTCGGCGTGGGATTTCAACTTTATGCTTAACGGATCCAGCGTGAAGGGAACTGAACACTTTCTGCACACTGTACTGGGTGGTAATTGTTTTTGTCATTTTAGCATATTCTTTGGTTTGCTGATATTATATTTTCTTTTATTCCACCTTTATTGAGGACACGTTTTAGACACTTAGAGGATCTTGAGAGACTCTCCATATTTGATTTATTCACAGAGAGTGGTGTTGATTTTTTTCCAGGTCGCTTTTGTATTCATTCATAACATTTAGGCGTTTTAACAATAGTTGCAAATCTTCATATCGTTTTTCTGAGTTAATGGCCAATATGCAGAGTGTGCAACCACCACCACCATTTTTACAGCTTCCAGGAGACTCACAGTTTAGGTCAAAAGTATGGTATTTCATGAAATATTTGGGTGCGGTGGGGGGTACTAGATTTAGTGCTGAATGTAAAAGAGTTATTCTAGAGCACAATTTGGGTATTGAGGGGCAGGCTGTTCTGGAACATTTACCACCTTTAGCCAGGTTGGAAAAACAGTTTGATGTGGAAGGCAGTTTAGTTGTGTCTAGAAACAAGTTCTTCACGAGGTAACAAGAAACAGATGAGAGTATTGTTTCATATGTGGCAGCGCTACATATTTTAGCATCAGAGTGTGAATTTGAACATTTTACTACTCAATTGATACAAGACCAAATAGTAGTACGGTGTAGAGACAAAAATATGCCGGAAATATTACTCATATTAAATAATCCAAAGTTACAAGAGACTATTAGCATTGTCAAGAGCATAGAGCTTTCTCAAAAAGCATCAAAAGAGTTTGTGAAGCCAGATAAAGAAGTGGTGGGAGCTGTTAAGGAACATGAAGACCAAGGGGAAAAACAAACCAATGATCACAAGTTTAGTAAAAATCCTGTTGTTATTAGAACAGAAAGGAAAAATATGTTCCAGAAAAATATTTGTGTGAAGTGCGGTTTTCCCTCGCATTTCCCAAATAACCGTTTTTGCCCTGCCAGGAATGCCTCTTGCCGCAAATGCTGTAAGCAAGGACATTTTGCCAAGGTATGTGTGTCCAAAGATAAAGTTAATTTGGTGTATGCTGATAATGTGAAGGGTGGCACATCTGAAGATGTGGTGAGTTCTATGAATGATTTGATTTTGGTTGTTAAAGATGAATCAGACAAATGTGTAGACCCTTATGTAGACATCATTGTAGATGGTAAACCTCTTAAGCTATTGGTGGATTCAGGAGCACGTATGACAATAATCACTGAAGAATTGTTGGATCAAAAGTGGGTAGACAAGTCGCTTGACGCACCGGATAGAAGTTCTGTGTTGCATGAGGGTTGGAGGATAGAACTTAAAGGTTTTTTTGAAATAAGTTTGGTTTATGTAGCCAAGAAGGGACTCAACATTTTAGGGTGGTTCCACCAGGGTCTTTTTGGTATGACGCTAAGGCCAGGAACCAGAGAGCAGGTGTATTTGGTGGGAGACAGCAACCAAGGTGACAGTGTGCAAATGTGGGCCAACAAGCACAAGGAGGTTTTTGCTGACAAATTCTTATTAAGGTAAAGAAACAGGCTATTCTGGTTAAACACAAATTGCGCAATGTGCCTTATAGTGTTAGGGATGATCTTACTGACTAACTTAGAAAGATGTGTGAGTCAGGAGTGATTGAGTCAATTAAGTCATCTTTGTGGGTTTCTCCTTTGGTGGTCACACATAAAAAAAAGATTATCTGAGTGTATGCATTGACTTGCGCATCTTAAACAGAGAAATATGGGTGGACTCTCATCCATTACCAAGGATTGACTACAGGGGCCAAGATTTTTTCAAAGATCAGTTTATCCTCGGCCTATCATCAAGTGGCGTTAGATAGTAGTTCCAATAAACTTACAGTATTTGTGTCTCCGATAAGGACTTTTCAATTTAGAAGGATGCCTCTTGGGCTTGCTTTGGTAGGCTCTTTTTCTCAGCGCATCATGGAGAGGGTTTTGGAAGGAGTGGAGGACACTGTTGTTTTTCAGGATGATATATTGGTTTTGGGTAAAACAAGAGAATTACATGACAAACATATGACTGAGGTGTTGAACAGATTACAGGAGAAGCGCATAATTGCCAACAAACAGAAGTGTGTTTTTGGTGTTGAGTCCATTGAATATTTAGGGCATGTCATTTCTGGTCATGGTATTGAACAGCATGTGGTTTTGATTGAGTCAATTGTTAAAGCGCCTTGTCCCACATCGTAAGATCAAGTGTCATCATTCTCAGGAGTGTGTGAATTCTATGCTAATTTCATTCCCAATTTTGCAGCCAAGATGGTACACATGAGGGAATTGTTGAAGAAGTAGGTCATATTTGTTTGGAGTGATTTTTGTCAGAACAAATTTAATCAAATAAAAGAGGAACTGCTTAAGTGGAAAATTCTTACACCATTTGATCCCTCAAGAGAATGTGTTGTCTCTGTGGATGCTAGCCTTGGTGGGCTAGGCGGTATGATCATTCAAATTAAACAAGGTAGAGAATATACTGTTGGGTTTGCTTCGCGTGCTCTGCGTCCAAGTGAAAAGAACTACTCTGTCATTTAAAGGGAGCTATTGGCCTGTTGTGGGGCGGTTGAGAGGTTCAAATTTTTTTTAGGGGGTAGATCCTTTAAGCTGTTAACCGATCACAAGCCTCTCATTCCTATATTAAACGGTCACTTGGTTAAAGATCATACCCCATGGATTACTAGACTTAGTTCCAAATTATTGTAGTACAGTTTTGAGGCTGAGCACATTCCCGGGGGAAAATACAGGATGATGTAATTGTTCCCGAGGAAGATGAGGAATGTTTGATGTGGATGTGTGTAATGTCAGTGGTTTTTCTAAGAATGAGTGGTTTGAGGGTCTACAATCAGACAGAGTCCTCAACACAGTGAAAGACTACATCATACAAGGGTGGCCTAAGGAAAAGAATTTAGTTGCTGAACTTTAGCCTCATGCCAAGATTTCAGATGAATTGTCTGTTCAAGAAGGTGACATGATCATTCGCGGGGAGAAATTTATACCTCCTGAGAGGCTAAGGGCTCACATAATTGAGTTAGGTCATGATGGTCATCTCGAACAGACAAGCACCAAAAGGAGAATCCATAAGATCTACTGCTGGCTCTCTATGGATCGGCAGATTGATGAAGTTGTCAAGTGGTATGTGACATGTTGCACAAGCAATAAGGTCATTAAAACTTTTAATACGCCAAGTCAGATGGTTAAATTACCTGTGAGACCTTGGATGAAGCTTGCCCTGGATTTTGTAGGGCCATTTTATGTCCTTCCTAATAAGTATAAGTATGCTGTGGTGGTTGCTGACTACTACAGTAAGTGGTGGGAGGTTAAGTTCAGAAATTGTCTTGGGCAATGGGGTCCAATTTATATCTAGGGAGATGACTTTGTTTTTACAGCAGTCCAATAGTTTACATCGCAGGGTGGCTTGTACCATCCCCAAACCAATGGGTTTATTGAGCGCATGAACCGTGTGTTGGTAGAAAGTTTGGTCCACCTATAAAAGTTGATGCCTCTTCACGTTATGCTGTGAGAGTCAATGGGAAAAGTTGGTGGCACATCTATAGAGTGTATAATGTTCCAACATATATTGTGGAAAAGATGAACGTACAAGGTTTGTCTGAATATGAGAGAAGTGATGTTTTTATTGATCATTCCTTTGCACCATCAGATCAACAGTGTGGTCCGCATATGAACACAAGAGTGACAGATAGTGAGGGGAAGGATCTTCTCATGGTACCTTTGGAACAACAGTGTGAGCCACGCAAAAGTGGTAGGAAGGTGATACCACCCAAAACGTTTTGGTTCATAATTGTCAGGTGGTTGATTGTGTATAACCCATGTACTAAATCTACTATACATTTTTCTCTACAGGTTTTCTCATCAGTTTTTCCTTTGTTTTTCCTTTTAACATAATAACTTTGTTCTAGTTTTTAGCTCATGTAATTATTTGTTATCCTTTATTCCAGAGTATTCTGTTTCTGTGCTATTCATTTTTATGTTCTTTGTTTTCCTTCAGAAAGGAAGGAGATGTTGTTTACAGCCATTATGATGCGGTTTACTATGTCATAGAATGTTGCTGTTTGAATGTTCAGTTGGTGCTGGTCATTCTCTCTGAAAGCTGTGGAGATCTAAAGTCAATAAACGTAGTGTGGCGTCACTCACCTGTCTCCGAGTGATTACTACAGGTCCCTCTAATCTTTGTTTTTTTAGTGAATTTCTAATACTTTTTATTCTATTTCCAAACTATAACATCAGTGTAACCTTTGTTAATCCAACACCCAGAAGGCCGTGTGCAGCAGGAGTTGGCCACAGGGTCTGGCCTGCAGCCAGGCCCTGCACCCAACCCCACGTGGGCACCCCACTCCTCGCCATGCAGGGCCTGGCTAATTTTGGCCCCAGAGACCTCAGCACCCGGGGGCCCATTACTAAAAGGGGCCATGTGGCCCCCCTCCCTGGGCCAATTTTGGCCCTGGGGACCACAACCCCCAGTGCCCAGTCAATTAATAGAAGGAGACGGAGGCCACACCCCTCCTCCTTGGTTGATTTTGGCCTCGAGGACCCCATCCCCTGGGGCCCGGCCAATTAGTTCAAGGGGGGGTGCCACACCAGCCCCCTCCCTAGGCCGATTTTGGCCCAGGAAACCCCATCTCCCGGGTCCTGGCTAATTAGTTCAAGGGGAGGAGGGCCATGCGGCCACTTGTTCCTGGGTGCCCTGGCCCCTTCCAGGGCACCCAGTGAGCAGTGTTGGGGACCGCATGGGGAGCCTTAATGCCCCTATGGTCCCTACTGGTTCCTCACCTCTAGCGGGAGCCGGCAGTGCTCTCGCACCCAGGAAGCAGCCTGCATGCTGGAGAAATTCTTTCATCTGTTTTCCTGCCCTCTTGAAAGCGGGCAGGAAAACACATAAAAAGTCTGCTCCCAGTTTTCCTGTTCCTGCCCTCTTGAAGCGGACTTACTGTTTGGTCTTACTTGGCAGGAGCTGTCTAAGCTCCTGCCAAACAACAGCAAACAGCTGTGTCTTGGGGGTGGGCACCTCGGGACATAGGGAGCCGGCCCTAGGGGCTGGCAGTCCTCAGGGTCATTAATGGCTCTGGGAGGTGGCAACCTCCTTTTTTTGCAGAGCCTGCCCTGGTGAGGTGGTGGTCCCTGGGACCAAAAATGGCCCAGGTGGGGGCCACGCAGTCCCTCTCCTCATTGACAATTCAGCCATGCCCCTGGGAGGTGGTCGTCTCAGGGCCAAAATTGGCCCAGGAGGAGGGCTGCAGGGCCCCCCTATTTCTAATTCGGGCTTGCCCTAGGGAGGCTGTGGTCCATGAGCCGTAATAGGCCTAGTAGGGGTGCCCGCACTGACCCCTCCCCTGTATTATTTGGCCTTGGAGTTGGCAGTCTCTGGTACCATAAACAGCCTGAGGGGGAGAGCCGTGCGGCCCTCCTCCTTTTCATTTAAGGTTGGACTGGCCACCTGGGGGCTGAACTATAAACAAGCACGAGAGACCACACTTGTTTTTTTCCAGAGATTTGCATATCCCCACATTTTTCACTGCAATTGTTCCTAAAAAATGCTTTTTGGCCTTGGTGGGGTCCCTGGGGTACCCCAGCACCAGGCCTAGGGGGTCCTGGCATGCCTACCCTGCTCCCTTCTCTTTTTTTTGCACTTTTTTTTTAAGAGTCAGCAGAGTCCGAATCCCAAAATGACTGCCAACACTTCCTGGTTGAAGTGCTGGTAGCCAATCAGATCTCAGCATGAGATCTGTCAGATCTGCAGAGGATCCATGTCCCTAGCTATACAAATTTATTTTTCCTTTAGTATTTCAAAAACTACTGAACGGATTTGCCCCAGATCACAAAAAATGCTTTTTTCTAGGCAAGAGATAGCTTTCTGCCAAATTTGGTGTAATTCTGTTCAGCTGTTCGAGCAGTAGTCGTGTCTAAAGATTGCAAAATTCCCATTGACATAAAATTGGGGAAAACAATTTTAGGACCCGCCTCTTTATCTCGGCCCCCGCTTGATGAATTACTCAAAACTTTTCAAACAGCTGCTGAAGTGAGTGGCAAACTAGTTTTGAAAATTTCGGGAAGATTCATCAAATGGAGCAGAAATTATTAGCAAAAAAACAAGCATTTGCAATGCAATAGGTCTCGCATTTGCAAGAGTTTAAGCTATTGGCATTGTAAATGACAATGCATTTCATTTATGTTTTGAAAACCAACACATAAATAAAAGGCATTGCCATTTACAATGCCAATAGCTCAAAGTCTCGTAAATGCGAGACTTAGTGCATTGCAAATGTTTGTTTTATATTGCATACACATGCCACATGGTGCAAAAAAGAACAGATGTCATGAGACATAAAAATGTTGGCTATATACTTCCAATTAAAATGTTTAATTACAATAAATACAATAAAAATAATTCACCATTGCAAATAATTGTAATAATACAGGACGGGTGCTTCTTAGCGGACAAGTGTATTAGGAGCGTGCTTTGAAACCATAATTTAGCTTTAAAGCAGAGGACAGGAAAAGATGATTCTTAATGATGCACAGAAAAAGAACTATTGGCTTTGAACCTTTCTGAAAATATATGTTTTAACACACAAGACTAAAAAATAAAAACGATAAAGAATGGAGGCAGGGCTTTAAGTGGGCCAGGCCCTGAGCACCAGCAGTTTCTTCGGTGAATAAAAAACATCGTAACACTGCAGCAGTACCACCCTTTACTGCCTTTAATGTAACTTCAAAGACACTGGTTATAGTTCTTTCAAAGTCTCATCTTTTTAGAACTGAAGCATCTTTAATATTATATACAACAAAGCCATAGTAGTTGTTTTTTTATCTTATGCTACTAACAACCATTGACAAAGCCAATAGTCCTGGCTTGTTGTAGGTGAAATGTTACTTGTTGTATTATATATGTGGGTGCCATGACAGAAGCAGCAAAATACCAGTCGGACGGCACAATTTGCTAAGCACAGATTTTTAGCTACTGTGTTTTAAGCCACGCTCTAATTACATCGGCCACGCCCTTTTGAGAGACCCCCTAGTTTTTTCATCCCACTTAAAGCCCTGTATGGAGGGAAGCAGTTTAAAGTAATTTATTGGCACATCTATCCTGGCCCTAAAGCGTATATCTTTTTTAGGCAGATGCGCACGTGTTGAGGAAAAATGCATCGCCCACAGTGCAAGAGAGCCAAGGACTTAAGTGAGCTGACCATGAACTACCCCATGTTGCCCGCTGCGTTGGTAGAAGCAAAATTGTATTTGATACTTCAACAGAGCAATGAATAAAGAGGGCTGTTCCAAAGCCACTCTATATGTCTGCTAGTATTTTTTTATTCATTCATTTTTTATTTAATTATACGAAGTTGGCTATCTCTGGGCTAGGACGAAAAAGGTTACGTATGAATCCCGAAACCTAGGAAATACAGCAAGGGGCATCCTGGTTAAATCCTTTGAAGAGAAACGGCACACCAACACACACGTCCATCAAAACGAAGGGCGTATATTTCTCTTTCTCTACAACTGCAAGTTATTCATAAGCTATCAAGCACCAGTTGTCTCCAGATTTTGCCACTTCAGCATCCTTAGAATCACTCCATGCCCCTCCAACCTCAACACCGCACCCTCCCACCCCAGTCGTCACTGCCTCACGTGACGGAAACGATTGGGCTGTATGTCTTGCAATAATAACACTTGTCCCAAATGCGCAATAACATCTCCCGTTCTGTGAAAGGAAAGTTGACGGGCCAGCTTGAAAAAATATTTATTACATGGATCTGCCTTCCTTCACCACCTTTAAATTCCAGATAAAATGCATTTGGAAAAAAATAAGAATACAAATAATAAGTGTGTAGTGAAGGGGTCTGCCTGTTCCCTAGGCCTTGAGTAGCAACCACCCAAGACAAGTACTCTTCTCTCCTCCATTTACACACACGCGTCCCCTGGGCTGGCTCTGCTGCTTAACATATTGTGGTGAACAGGATTCTAGCGCCTACAGCCTGTGCTTGTGGCCAGAAGCGCTATACTGGTGGGACACGTCGTGCAAGCCACATTCATTGGACCCACCTAACGTTGTGCAACAGCAGCGGCGTCACCAGAGGCTACGAGACAGAGGGAAAAAAAGAAAACAGGGAGGTATAATGATTTCTTTTTTTTAGAGAGTTAGCAAGAATGTGGCTTAATGGCAAATCGGAAGACTTTGAAGCTGGGGAACCAGGTTCGAGTCAGGCAGGAGGCTCAAACATCCTGCGATTGCGGACACATTACTGAATCTCCCCATGTTTAAAAATAATAAGCAATGAAGGAGTCCGTCTGTTTAAAAATAATGAGAAATGGAGGAGACCGTCTGAAAAGTGCTGCTAAATAAACCGGGTGAAAAGCAACACGGTCGGAAAAAATAAATAGTTCTCTTAGACTAATAGAACAAGAGAGGAAATCACAAAACACCAAAGCACTAGCATATCAAACACTGCGAGAGGGAGTGTTTCAGAGCACAGTTCGCCGTCTCACTCATTTCAAAACGCATGTCATTAGCGCACGGCCTTACTCCGTGCATGCATGTCGGCGGGTCCCTGCGTGAAGGGGGCGAGAACAAAGGAACCGAGCATTAGGCAACAGAGGGGGTGAGAGGGGCCATTTTCTGGCGTGTCCTTCATCGTAATGAGCGGCTCGGCTTCTCTCGCACACACCACGAGAGAAGATCCTGTCTATATTAAGCTAATGCTCTGCAACATCCCGCCCACAGGCGTCTCCAGATCAGCAGACAGGCAAACAAAGACAGACTTGCCTCGTCACTCCTATTCACTAACCTCGTGAAAGAACCAAGCTAGCACAGCGCACTCGCCCTGAACACGATGCGTTTGGAAACACTTTCAATGGGAACAAGCACGGAATCGAAACCTGTGGTGCGCGCGCACCACAGAGGAGCCAAACGCGGGAAGCGAAACCAGTGGTGCGCGTGCACCACAGAGGAGTGGGGGGGCGAGGGAGCCAGTCGTCTGTGCCGCGCGCTGATGCGCATCCTAGACACAGACGGGAATGGGCGGAGCAAAGGCGGGACATGCGCCCGCCTTTGCCCAATTGCGTGCCGTTTAAAAAAAAAAAAGCACGCTACAGCCAATGTGGGCTTCCGAAAGCAAAACCACACGCACGAGCGTGTGGTTAGCTTTCTGAAGCCCATACAAGAGGTCTCGCGCTGCACGAGCAGCGCTGTGCACTGCAAACCTAGGCACGAGACCTAACAATGCTTAGTCTATGGGAAAAGTTGGTCCTAATTATAGCTACTTATTGGTGACCGCAAGTAGATAATACATACTTTAAAAAACCAAAGGTTACAGGGACCTCAAAGTTAGGCTCAGATTTCACTAGTACAAAACGAGTGAAATTCAGCAGCTATTTTCATCAAGTGAGTGTAAGTGTTTTTAAGAATTTATTGGTGTTAAATATATATACTAACCTACTACAAAAGTTATATTAGCATACTAGGTGCACTACTACTGACTGATACTACTTCTAACACATATTACGTGAGTGGCTGTGTGACTATGTATCCTTTTGTGTGTGGGTGTGTGAGTGGCTAAATGGGTGTATAAGTGGGTGTGTGAGTAGCTATGTGGGAGAGTGAGATGCTGTGTGAGTGGCTCTATGGGTGGGTAACTGGGTGTGTAATGACTGTATGAGTGAGTGAGTGGGTGTCTGAATGGCTGTATGAGTGAGTGACTGAGTGTGTAAGTGGTTGTATGGGTGAGTGAGTGACTGTTTGAATGGGTGTTTGGTTAAGTGAGTAGGTCTGTGAGTGGCTGTATTGGAGAGTGAGAGTCTGTGTGAATGGCTGCATGGGTGAGTGAGTGGATGTGTGAGTACTTGTATGGGTGAGTGAGTGACTGTGTTGAGAGGCTGTATGGGTGAGTAAGTGGGTGTGTAAGTGACTGTGTAGGTGAATAAGTGGATGTGTTAGTAGCTGTATGGGTGAGTGTATTGCTGTGTGAGTGGCTGTATGGGTGAGTGAATGGTTGTGTGAGTGGATGTACAAGTGAGTGAGTTTGTGAGTGGCTCTATGGAAGAGTGAGTGGATGTGTGAGTACTGGTGTGGGTCTGTGAATGGGTATGTGAATGGTTGTGGGGATATGTGAGTGGGCATACAAGAGGTTGAATGGGGGTGTGAGTGGGTGTGTGAGTGGTTGTGTCAGTCAGTCAAAAACTTTATTTCGGCTGTACAGCCATAAAAGCACAGGTAAATATGACATTACATAAATACCATTACATTTTTACAAACGACAATTAGGGGCAAGGGGTAATTATACAAAATATCAATAAATGGATGTGGGAAAATATGCTACATATTTATTATGTAGTTGGCTATCACCCCTACTACCCGACCCCCTAAAATTGGCGACCATATGTATTGAGTATAACCAGGATTTCCTACATTAAACAATTAAAACCATTTAAAACAGTTCACATTTAAAAAAAATAATATAAAAGTAAAACATTAAAATTACTCGTCCGTAAAAAAAATTCAAAACATTTCCCTAGATGAGGATATGTGCAAATATAGTAAAGTAGCATTTCTAATGGAAAAACACAGTCAAGTTATTGCCCAACTCTTTCCCCCTTATGATGCCTCTGCGTATGCACCACATCGCAAATAGAAATTTCGAGGTAGCGACTACAAATAGTGGATGTGTCTCATATTTAAGTAGCCTAAAAACCTCGATGTAATTTCTAAGCCCCAGATTTCTACAAAGTTGGAGGACCCACTTAGATCTAGACCTTTTATAGGCAGGACAGAAAAACATAACATGGAGTTCTGTTTCTTCAGATAAAGTGCACCCAGGACAATCTAATTTGGTTGCTCCCTTCCATTTGTTTGTAAATGCACGGAGAGGGAGCGTCCCATGCCTAAATTGTAAAAACAATTTCTTTGCCATGAATGGTTGGATGCTGTCCAGGGCCAGTTCCAATTTGTACTGTTGCTTGGCATCCAGGAACCTAGATGTCAGGCAGCATGAGTTTGTGTTCTGGGTCAATAGGGCGAGTTTGTGTTCTTTAAAAGCTAGGGATAAGGACTTTTTGGGGATAGAGGGGCAGGTCTCTTCGGGGGTTAGCCACATATTTGCCCTCCCCATTGAATATCATATACTCCTAATGTATGTCAGCCAAGGTAGATTTCCTGCTCCCAGTATGGACATAACGTCCCTCAGTTCCTCCCTATAGTTAACTAACTCAGGCGTGCTCCACAAGCGACGCCAGAATAGAAGAGGACGAGAGGCAATTAAATCGGCAATAGGTCCAATACCCAGATCCATCCTAAGTGGAATTAAGGGAGTACTTTTGGAAGACCCAACAACTGCCTAATAAAAGTATTCTCTGTAAGAGATAAAATGTTAGATGGGCAATATCCCCAGAGTTCAGCTCCATATAATGAAGCTCCCCTTGCTTGGGTTTTATAGATTTCTGCTGGAGGGCCAACCACTTTTTGAGTACAGTTTTTGTGAACTTTCAAGATGCCACCTATTGACTGTGTTAATTTTAAGTTGGCTTTCTTTATTTGGGTCCCCCAATCCATCTTATCGTTAAGTGTAATACCCAAATAATCAAAAGTAGACACTCTCTCTAGGGGCCTACCCTCCATTTGGGGGTGCGGGCAATTAGTAGTGTTGGCATGAAAGACCATATATTTAGTTTTCTGGATATTAATCTCCAGATTCCTCTTCCTGCAAAAGGCGCTAAACTCTTCCAGTACACGCTGCATACCCATTGGTGATTTAGACAGGAGCAGCGTGTCATCCGCAAACATTAATGCTGGTATTTTGCGGTTCGCTAACCTTGGTGAATCTATGTCCTTCACTGACAGGAGCGTTTCAATTAAACCATTTAGAAAAAGGGAGAAGAGGGTTGGCGCTAGAACGCATCCCTGCCTCACCCCCTTCTCTACAGGGAAGGGAGCTGTCAGTTCTCCTTTCTTACCATATCTTACCCTCGCATAGGTGCCTTCATGTAGGCGCTTCAGCAGCTGAATGAGGTAAACTGGGGCTCCCATATCATAAAGTAAACCCCATAGTTGATCGCGCTGCACCATATCAAATGCGGACTTAAGATCCACAAAGGTTAGATAAAGGCTACCACCCTCCAAAATTACAGTTTTCCAATGGATCAATTGCAATCTGAAATCTGATCGATGGTCGAGGTTTTGGACCTAAATCCTGCTTGTAAAGGAGTTAAAACATTCATCTCGTCCATCCATGATTGCAATCGACCCAAGAGGACACGGGCAAATATCTTTTGGGTAACATCAATAAGGCTTATCGGCCGATAATTTGCCGGGTTATGCGGTGAGCCTTTTTTTAAAATAGGAATAATTTCCGCGCCAGCCCAGGTCAGAGGAAGTGCCATACCTTGAAGGATGGCATTAAATAAAGTCTGCAAGTAGGGTGCCCACACTACTTGTTCATTTCTAAACAGGTCACCAGGTATTCTATCCAGCCCTGGTGCCTTGTTAGGTAACAATTGCCCAGCGCCAGAGTGACTTCTGCCAGTGTACAGGGTGGTGGACCCTTATTTAGAGGGATTTGATCTATATCTATTGCCCTATATGCTACAACTTCATCTAGAGGCCTTAAATATAAAACTTTAAAATGGGATCTCCAAGCTTCTTCCCCCAGGTTTGGTTCAATAGCAGAGCTACCTTCGGAGCGGTTGTGTGGATATGGGAGTGGGCATACGAGAGGTTGTATGGGGTGTAAGGGGTTCTGTGGATGATGTCATCAGTGATGTCATTTGAGATGTCATCAGTGATGTCACTGACCATGTCATGAGTGATGTAATATTTGAGTTCATAAGCAGTCCATTGCGGGGGTTTAAGATATAGTTAGCTCAGGTAACTATAATTGCTGAATTCCACTTTTTTGTATGAGTGAAATCTAAGCCTAACTATAATGTCTCTGTAACCTTTGGTTTTTTCAGTAAATTTTTATGGTTCTTTTAATTCTATTTCCTAACTATAATGTCCCTTCAACGTTCATTTTTTAAGTGAATTTCTAAGGTTTTTCAAATTCTATTTCCTAACTATAAAGTCCCTGTAACCTTTGTTTTTTTAAGTGATTTTTGGAGGCTTTTTAAGTTTTATTTCCTAATTTAGTTAATTATAAACTGCAACGTTTGACAGTAGGTGTGTGAGTGGCTGTATGGGTAGTTGAGTGAATTTGGTGGGTGTCTGTACTTTTCCTTTAAGATCACTACCTGATTTTAGCTATCAGCACATTTACACCATCCAATCCAATATGTCCTATTTTTCAACCAGGTCCTGTCCTCCATTGTCACTGACTTTTATTTTGAAAACTGCCTCCTTCAGCTCCAGCCTTCTCCTGTGTGCTACTCCTTCTTGCCTTCAAAATGGTTAGAGTGTGGACTGTGGGTCATAGCTTTGTGTTTTGGGCCAGAGAGTGTGCTAGAAAGAGTGGCATTGACAGGGACTTGAGTTTATCTAATGTGGACATTACTTGGGTTGGCCAGTGAGGGTTAGAGTGGGATCAATTTCTGCCATTGGTAAAGATCTTGCAGATTGCCAACACCCTGACCTCATGATTGTGCACTGTGGTGGCAATGGCCTAGGCACACTTACTGGGTTTGGACAGGAAATCCTAGTGAAGGGTACCTTTGGTCAATTAATGGCACTTTTCACTCATACTACCTTGTTGTTCTCCAACGTTTGCCAAAGGCAGAAATATAAGTGGTCAAACTAATTCTGTCCACAGATAAACAAAGCCAAGAAACATGTGAATAAAACTGTTTCTGCATTTTTCAGAGACCATAACATGGACTCCATCTACAACAATTTACGCTTTGACATGGAGGATATATACAGAAGTGATGGAGTTCACTTCACAGAGAAAGGCAACAGACTGTTCCTTAACATCTTGAAAGACTGCATCCTGTTGTATGTGTAGTTATAATCTACACATAATAAACACAAAGGCTCTTGTCACAGCTGCCCCTTTTCCCAAGCACTGCTTCATTTTCTTTTTAAATCCCTTTTAAATATTTTTGGGGGAATTCACAGATCCATCACAAATTCACAACAAAAAGCACACATTCAATAAACAACAGTATATTTACAATTCATAACTCTGTATGTGTGCATATGTCTCATTACGTCAGTCTCTCAGTGGCTCAGTAAGTGGGAGCGTGAGTCTCTGAGTGGGTGTATGAGTGTCTCACTGGGTCTAATGAGTGGGTGCATATGTCTTTGAGTGGGTGTGTTAGTGGATGCATGAGTGTCTGAATATATCTGTGAGCCAGTGTGTGAGTCTGTGAGTGGGTATGTGAGTGGGTGCATGAGTGTCTGAGTGTATCAGTATGTGGGTGCATGAGTGTCTGAGTGGCTCTGTGAGTGGATGTGTGTGTATCAGACTGGCTCTGTGATTGGAACTGTAAGTGTCTGAGTGATTGTGTGAGTATATGAGTGGGTCTGTGAATGGGTGCATGACTGTCGGACTGGGAGTCAATGTTAGAGTCTCTGAGTGGGTCTGTGAGTGGGTGCATGAGTGTCTGAGTGCGTCTGTGAGTGGTTGCATGAGTCTCAGTGGCTTGATGAGTGTATTCAATGATATTTGAGTGGCTCTGTGAATGGGAGCATGAGTGGCTGGGAGGGTCTGTAAGTGGGTGCATGAGTGTCTTAGTGGGTCTATGAGCGGATGCATGTGTCTCTCAGTGGGTCTGTGAGTGGGTGCATGAGTGTCTGAGTGGGTCTGTGAGTCAGTGCATGAGTCTCTGAGAGAGAATGTGAGTGCATGCATGAGTGTCTGAGTGGCTCTGTGAGTGGATGTGTGAGTGCCTGATAGGGTCTGTGAGTGGGAGTATAAGTGTCTGAGTGGGTCTGTGAGTGAGTGCACATGTCTCTGAGTGGGTGCATGACTGTCTGAGTAGATCTATGAGTCACTGAATGAGTATCTGAGTGGGTGCATGAATGTCTGAGTAAGTCTGTGAGTAGGTGCATGACGGTCTGAGTGGGTCTGTGAGTGGGTGTCTATGTCTTTGAGTAGGTCTGTGAGTGAGTGCATAAGTGTCTGAGTGGGTCTGTGAGTGGGTGTATGAGTGTCTGAGTGGGTGTGCGAGTGAGTGCATGAGAGTCTTAGTGGGCATGTAAGTGTCTGAGTATGTGCATGAGTGTCTGAGTGGGTCTGTGAGTGGGTGCATGAGTGTCTGAGTGGGTCTGCAAGTGGGTGCATGGGCCTCTGAGTGGGTCTGTGAGTAGATGTAAGAGAGTGTAAGTGGGTCTCTGAGTGAGTGCATTAGTGTCTGAGTGAGTCTGTGAACGATTTTTTATTAAATCTTTCAGCAATATTCACTCATTCATCATGATGTTACACTGGTGGGCCGCACCGAGCGTCGCGATGCCTTCACAAATATGGCTCATGAAAAAAACCTGTTTTGAACATATTATGCACATCAGGGGTCTCTCAAACACCCTAAATTCCATCCATGGGGTCAGGGTACCTCGGCCCTGACCCCTTCAATTACTTTCATCATTCATCGTCACTCCCCTGGGACCCTGTTCCAGTTACATAAAATGGCAGCCACAACTTTGTACACAGGTTGCAGCCAGCCAATCACAGCATTCCTGTTGGCACATGTATTCATGGGTTGTCGCAAAGTAGTCGCGAAGACTTTGCGCCTCTAGATATACAAATTTGGAATTTCTTTAATATCTCCAAAACTACTGCACAGATTTACACCAAATAACAAAAAGGACTCTTTCTGCACCAAGAGCTACCTTTCTGTCAAATTTGGTGTAATTCTGTCTAGCGGTTCAGGCTGTAGTCATGTTCAAAATCCCTATGGGAATTAACATGGGAAACACACTTTTTTAAACCCCGCTTTCCTCAGCCCCCGCTAGACGAATCACCCCAAAACTTTCCATGGAGAACTAAAACGAGCAGGGCACTTTTTGGGAAAAATGTTGTGAAGATTCGTCAAATGGCACTAAAGATATAGGCAAGTCTTAAAACGCTTTTCGTTTGGAAACTAGGTCCTAACTATAACTACCTACTGGTGACCGCCAGTAGATAACACAGGTATATATATATATTTTTTTTTTTTTTTGTTTTGAAGCACAACAGCGAACCAATGATGTGTCAGCCGACACAAATGAGAGCACTCTCGAGAATTTGTGCGAATATTTTCTTTATTAGTGCAGAACCTCCCCAGCACTGACAGACGCGTTTCGCTACTCCGGCTTTTTCGATGTCAGTTAGTTTTTTACCACAACCACCATTTTAAAGTGAAAAAAAGTGCTTGTCAATCAAAAAAATGGTAAACACAACAGATGGCTTCATTAAATTCATGCATGAATGTATCTGTTTTGTGGCGGCCATCTTAAAACCTATCGCGGCAAAAATTAAAACTATGGAATCACATTAGGTGAAGTCCTCATAATTGTAACAAAAGACTGTATAAAATGTAAAAATATATACATGGATATAACAATTAATTAGTTGTGGGGACAGCATGTATCATTCATGAAATTTTAACACAGATAATCAACGATATTTTAAAACAATGCAGCCCCACCATTTTATCATCTCATGTAATAATATATCACATTTTATGTATGCCAAACCTTCCGTACACGTTATGTAGCCCTGAATGGGCATAGCTCATTGGCATATCTAATAACTTAAAATCAGAGCGTGAAGAGGTACCTACATACTCAGATATAGGCAACCTAAGATGATGTGTGATTGATATTCAAACACATCAACTTCCTGAAAAGTAAACAATTACAGTACTTTTAAACTCTTTAAATACCGTCCTGTATGGGCAAATCGTGTTAACAAATACAGATTGCAACAGTTGAGAAAAAGGTTCTATTCAGAAATTCTGCCCATTGCACCTGCCATTTACACAATACAGAAGAGTAGATAAACATGTCTAGCGTTGTTATAGACAGTCACTCTAGATGGACCCACAGCTCCTTATCATTATTCAAACCTTGTGGCACTATTGTACCGAGCTCAATAATATATTTGGACTCCAGTATTCGTAAATTCCTGACCCTATCCCCACCTCTCTCATTTTTAGGGATTTGGTCAAGACAGTAGAATGTTAACAGAGCTCGGTTACTATTGTGAGTACTCTCGAAATGGTGGGCCACAGGGTAGGTGTTATCTTTTTTGGCTATCGCACGCATGTGATCTAACACTCGCTTTTTAGCGGGATGGATTGTGCTGCCTATATAGTGTTTATGGCAAGGGCATTCTAAACAGTAAATTTTAAATTCTGAATTACAGTTTAGCAATCGGTTAATACTTCTGATGATTTTAGAATTCTTCCCCTGTATCTCATAGTTGTTCCTTTTACAGCTAAACTTACATGCTTTGCACTTTAGGCAGGGGAATAATCCAGTGACTGGCTCTTTTTTCACCGGAGTAGACCGGTAATGACTAGATACCAAATGATCCTGGATCGATTTCGGTCTTTTGTATGTGATCAAAAGTTGGGTGGGAATCACATTTTTTCTGAATATCTGGACAATCTTAGGGGATTTGACATTGTAACGTGTAATCATACGCACCGGTTCTACCTTACTAGTAATGTCACCTCTTTTGCTAGATTTGGGAACTAATAGTTCAAGTCTAGGTGTTTTTTCCGCTTTCTTTTCTGCTACGCGGAGAACATTATTGGCGTAACCCCTAGCTCTAAAGTGATCAAGGGCTTCATTTTTTGCTATGTTGTAATCTTCATCCGTGGCACAGTTGCATTTCATACGCAAAAGCTCCCCATAGGGGATATTATTAATCATGCTCTTAGGATGAAAGCGCTTAGCATGCAACACGGCATTCCCAGCTGTTGGTTTTCTGTAGAGCCGTGTAAGAATGTTAGTATTTTCAACATAGACTTCTAGATCAAGGTAAAAAACCTGAGTGTTGCTGATATGCCCACTGAACACTAGATTAAGGTCATTAGAATTCAAGAATGCTATATATTTCCTCAGCCGAGGAATGTGACCCCTTCCACACGATGAATAAGTCATCAATGTAGCAGGCCCATAATATGACCCTATCCAGCCATTTATCGGGCACCTCCCGCCAGGCCACGTGCTTCTCCCACCAGCCGACAAAAAGATTTGCAGAGCTGGGGGCGAAGCACGTGCCCATGGCGGTCCCGCGTTGCTGCCTATATAGCTGCCCTGCGAAGATAAAGATATTATTTTCTAAGCAGAATGTAAGCATTTCAAGAAGCATATCATTGTGTCTCTTGAATTTAAGTGGGCGCTTGTCCAAAAACCATTTCACAGCCTCAATCCCCTGTCTGTGGTTTATACAAGTGTAAAGGCTGGTTATGTTCAGTGTGATTAACAGCATATCGGGTTCCCAATTTATCCCCTCAATTAGTCTTAGAAAGTCCTGTGTATCTCTAATATAAGAGCTTAAATCCTTCACCCAAGGTGCCAAAAATGAGTCCAGATAGATGGAACAATTTTCCAGAAGGCTATTTATTGAAGCAACTATGGGTCTCCCAGGTGGCCAATGAATATCCTTATGCACCTTTGGGAGGTGGTAAAAAGTAGGTAACGTGGGGTACTCACAAAAAAGAAAATTAAATTTGTCAAAGTCCAACATTCCTTCATCTTTTCAGTTTCTTCGGTGTTGATGAAATGTTTTGATACATGTGGAGTAATCTTTTCTCGTTGTAGGCAGGTAGCAGTTCCTATCTTCCAACTGATTTAGAGCTTCTCTGAGATACTGCTCTTTGGGAAAAATAACAATGTTCCCCCCTTATCAGAGGGTTTTATTATTATAGAGTCATCCTGTTTGAGTGATAGGCTAGCCTGCCATTGCTGCCGTGGGATGCTAAAAGATTTGTCACTGTTCATTTTTCTCTCCTTCTTCTGCAAGTTCTTCAGATCCAAAAGTAAGGCATCATTAAAGACGTCAATCGCGTCATAGGGCATTTGAGGAGTAGTTCTAGACTTTTTCTTCAGTCCACTATTGCCACTCACTTGTTCACTTCCAGCATGCTCTAGGCAGGTTTCAGTTGTTTCCAAATTGTCTGAGTGCAAAATGGGCTCCGATGATTCCAGCATTTGCAAATTCATAAGTGTGTCTAAATTGTTAGCGGCTCACCACCGCTCGAGAAGGCACCCAGGGCATGTGGAGCGGTGGCGGTGACTCCTGTTCTTTGCATATATATATATATATATATATATATATATATATATATATATATATATATATATATATATATATATATATATATATATATATACACACACACAGAATATTATGATAAATTACTCCAATAATACCTGTTGTATGGTCAATATTATAGCACTACTCACAGGGAAATAGGTTTTACACGTCTTGACATGTATTAAAGGATGATCAATGGTTTTCAGCCATTTTTTAATTGGATAAGGGACAAGTTTGGTGGTTTTGCCCCTCTTTATAAGAATCCTTTTCTCTCCTTTTGTGTTATAAAAGGTATTTATATGTAATGTTAGATGTTTGCTATTTGCCAATGTGTGTTTAGTGTCACAGTTTTGTGTGCAGTGCGACTTTATATATATATATATATATATATATAATTTATATAGTTAGGACCTAGTTTCCATAGGAAAAGCGTTTTTCTTTTGCCAATATCTTTGGCGCCGTTTGACGAATCTTCACGAAATTTTCAAAACTAATGGGGCGCTCCGGTCAGCTCCTGTCTTGAAAGTTTCTGGTTGATTTGTCAAGCGGGGGCCGAGAAAAAAGGGGGTCCCAAAACGCATTTTCTCCATGTTAATTTCTATAAGAAACTTTTGTTGCGGCTAAAGCCCGAACTGCTGAACGGAATTACACCAAGTTTGGCAGAGCGGTAGCTCTTGGTTCAGAGTGCACTCTTTGCTTTAAATGTTGTAAATCCATTCAGTATTTCCAGAGAAATTCAAAAATAAAAAGAAATTATACATCTGGTGACCGCGGTGGATCCGCGAACCCTCCCAATCACGAGCTTGTCTCTGATTGGCTGCCTATTTAAAAAAACAAGGGAACCCAATATGGTAACCAGGGACCTCGGGTATCGATAAGTTACAGAACAGCGGTCCCTGACAGGGAAATGCAAGCCGGACAGTGAAATTTAATGATTTTAAGTTACAAGAACAGGAAAAAATAAAGTGGGACACAATCCTGCGTCCGACGCAATACAATGTTTTTTGTGTTTAATGTATTGCGTTGGATGCAGGATTGTGTCCCACTTTATTTTTTCCGGTTCTTGTAACTTAAAATCATTAAATTTCACTGTCCGGCTGGACAGCAGTAATATAGCACTAATTTGAGTCTATATTCATTCTCTCGTGCTTGCATTTCCCTGTCAGGGACCACTGTTTCTGTAAGTTTTCGATACCCGAGGTCTCTGGTTACCATATTGGGTTCCCTTGTTTTTTTAAATATGTTGAGCGCAATCGCTGGATTGCAAGGGTTATAAACTCTATCTCCCTTTTCTCAAGTGGGTTCTTTTCCTTGCCTCCCCTCCTTTCCTCTATGTCCTCTTGATTCTCTAGTGCTTTCCTTACTTCACAGTGCTATGTCAGACCATGCACCACTATACTCCAACGAATACATTAAAAAAATACTTGAAGATCCCTCCCTGTTCACAGACTCCGCAGAAACTTCTAGCAATACCAATGTGTCTCTTACTGATCAACTAGAGAAATGTAAAAAGAAACATGTTAGGTTACAACTAATGATCCAGATGTTAACGGAATACCTCAAGGCAAACATTATACCAGTGGGTTTACAAGTTAGAAACATACCAGGGGTCTTCACCGACAACACTAAATATACTACCAACTTTAGCTACATTGGTACAACTTGTTCCCGGCACTGGATGGTGCTGGGTATTGATACTGCCACTGAAACATTACAGAAATTAACCGAAGAGATTAATGACATAGAAAAACAAATCAGAGAAACTTGCTCTGTTACCGACTGTAAAAAACTGTTAGAACAGGTCCAGAAAACGGTGGACGAATTCTACCGATTGGAACAAAACAAGAAATCTCTGAAAGTCAAAAAACACATCAGATCCTACACTTTAGAGAGGATATATCCCTACTTACAAAAAGATTTTTATATCAATCGTGCCTACACGAACCCTCAGAACACCAGACCTTGGGGCAGATTCAACAGACGCAACAACTTGGTCGGCTTCTCTGACACCTCTGCTGAATCTTCTGATAATTCTGATCACGGCGAAGGCCCAAGTACCTCCAACTGAGCCCCCAATCAACCTTTTTTAGACATGGGCCAAAACAAACCACCAAAACTGGGTCGGGTCAAACAGCAACAATGATGGTACAATCCCCTCGGCGAGCGTCAAACCCGCCAGAAATTCTACCAGTGGTAGCTAATGTCCAGGAAGACAGGCCAAATTCTTTGACCATACCCATTTTTAACCTGTCAAAGCATACTCTTACTGAGCCGGAACAATCACTTCTCAGTAAAGGCTTTTCTTTTGTCCCTACTATCCACCCGAATATTTTGGAGCTACAGACTGAATTACTTAGGTTTTTCCAGTGCATCCACCTACATGCCTATTTTCTTCTTAATCCTTCACCAGTTAGCTCTTCTAACACACCTTTACGCCCACCATCCACCTTCTCCCCAGTCTCCAACATGATCCCCGGAGAAGTTCTTACCTTCGGAAAAATGGTCCTGAAAGATGTCTCTCAGCTTTATCCCATACAATATATCACTAGAAGAGAAGAAGGCCCTTATTACCCTGAAAACCAATGACTCTTTGATCATCAAATCTGCCGATAAAGGCAGAGGGATAGTTCTACAAGAGAGAGAACTGTACAAATCGGAAATATTATGGCAGTTATCCAATACGGACCATTACTGCAAATTGCCCGCTAACCCCACAAAGGAACTCCAACAACTTATCCTCCAAGTTACTACTGATGCCAAGACACAAGGCTTTCTGAGTCAGAAGGAATTCTTGTTCCTTAATACCAAATCACCACATACACCGGTCATATACACACTTCCCAAAATCCACAAAAATCTTACAGACCCTCCAGGACGTTCTATAGTGTCCGGCTGTGGCTCTATTTTAGAACCATTAGGCCAATATGTTGATTTTTTTAATAAAGGACTTTGTCCCTAAGACAGAATGTTAAGTCAGAGACAGTATGGCTATGATTAATCTGGTTGAACATCACCCCTTCAACAGTGATTCGTATATCCTTTGTACAATGGATGTTGAATCCCTTTATACTAATATCCCTCAGGTGAACACACTATTAGTTATTGAACGCATACTGAACACAAGACCACACCCACATGCTGTGCCTACCATTTTCATCCTACAACTGCTTGAAATATGCCTGACTAGGAACTTTTTCCTTTTCGATGATCAATATTATCAACAGGTCAAAGGCACATTGATGGGTGCCGTCTTCGCTCCCAACCTAGCCATACTCTTTATGGACCACTTGGAAATTACAAAAATCCACTCCACAAGTAACCCCTTCCTTACAGGAATTTCCTTGTGAAGACGATACATTGATGACATTTTCATGATTTGGCATGAAAATGAAGACACCCTCAAACAATTCTTGCATTGGCTCAACAATAACTGCCAGGGGCTTAACTTTACTCTTGTGTGCAATAGAACCTCCATCCTGTTCCTCAATCTCACCATCCATCACTCAAATGGAGAATTAATCATGAGTTTATATAGGAAACCCACTGAGCGTAACACTCTCCTCAGATATGAGAGCAATCACCCTCATGCCCTCAGCGACTCTCTACCCTACTCACAATTCCTGAGGATTAGACGAAATTGCTCCCTAAAAGAAGACTTTTTCCGAGAAGCCTCTTTCCTTTCTACCAAACTTCAGGCCCGTGGCTACCCCCACAGACTTGTGCGCACCTCATTAAAAAGAGCCTGGTACTGACCTAGGTATTGTCTTTTATCCCCAAAACCCAAGTATAATCAAAACCGGATGGTATGTGTCACAACTTTTTCACCTGTTTCTCACACTGTATGCAAATGTATCCTTAAGCATTGGGGAATTCTAAACGCAGGTACTCTGAAAATTGACCGCCCGCTCTTTGCATTTCGCAAGAGTAGGAATATAAAGGATCATCTCGTCAGAGCTGCACTTCTTAACCTTAGATCAGCTGCCACACTAAACGAACATTGGGGCTTAGAACCCCTCACTGGACATGCAAAATGTGGTAACTGTAGTGTATGTGATTTTACTGTTGAAGGGAAAGAATTCACTCTCAATAATGTCAAGATACAGTCTAAACTTTTTTCCAATTGTAACACATGCAATGTGATTCATGTGAGTCTTGTGTCCGTGTAACAAAGTCTACATTGGACAAACCATTCAAAAAGTAAGAATCCGGATCTGCCAACAGCGCAGCCGAATCCGGTGCAAAACTCCAAATGCCCCTCTCGTGGAACATTTTTCTACTGCAGGCCACACCGAAGATGACATAAGATGGACAGTAATCAGTGTGGTCAAGCCCCCGCCGAGAGGCGCAGACATAGGTCAACTCCTCAACAAGGAAGAACTTAAATGGATTCTGCGTACTGGAAGTATCAAAAATGGACTAAACAGGATTGAGGACTGGACAACTTTACTATGAAGCCATGTAGCGCCCTCTTCTAACTGCGGCCGTCTCTCCTATGGTCACACTTCATAACAAAGACAATTGACCTCACTAACTCTGCTCAAAATTGTTCCACTTGACCCTTTTAAACTTTTGTATTTGTTTGCAATGTTTCATTATGTCTCACCAGAATTCTCAAAATCCTTTGAAGCATACTATATTATGTCTCCTGGAGCAATTGTCTCTCCCGATGTAATTACTAATTATCTGTAACCTGAGTTGGGACTGTCCACTGTTTTACATGCCTTCTTCCTTTCTTCTCTCATACACGTTTCCCTCTAAGCATATTCTCATCGCTCCAAGATGGCCGCCATCATTATGCACTTCATGATCTTGCCAGTTTCACATGGCCTCTATGGTCATTTTCACCTCAGCTTGAATATTGACGTAATTCACCACCCTGGTTTAATCCAAATATCATTGATTACAGCCTGGTTATGCCTGTTGCCATGCTCGAGTGTGCACTATCACTCAATTTCATTAGGGACTTCATGATCTCGCCAGTTTCGCATGGCCTTCTACGGCTATTTTTCACCTCGGCTTGAATATACCTTAATTCACCACCCTGGGTCAATCTAAATATCATGGATTAAAGCCCGGTTATGCCTGTTGCCCTGCTCGAATGTGCAATGCCACTCCATTCCAATATGGCCGCCACCACTGCGCCAGTGATCACCGTGTCACGTGATACCTCACATGATCATGAGCACTTATATCCGCCTTCCGCCTCGTCGTGAGCACCCATCCACCGAGCCGTGAAGCACGTTACCGTTGCCAAGGTGAGACTCCTACCTATCACACCAGGTCCAGCACAGCCCTATTGCTAGCATTACCTACCTTAATCCCTTTCTTCACCCTCCCCACCTTAGGTCATTGTGCTTTTCCCCGGCTGGTCCCGCCAACGCGAGCCAGCTTCTATAGTTTCGCCTGGGTCCCATTCTGAAACCCTCCATTGCAGGTAAGCTGCTCGTGGTCTCCATGTGCTTCCCGAGATCCCCACGCCATTGCTATTTCGAGTCCATGACTTTTTCCCGTTTTCCTTCCAGGTCACCGAGCCTTCCTTCCCGGCTTAAATCTAAAATTTCCACGAACAGCTCAAATTGCCAGCGCAAGGATCTGACCCCACAGGGGTCTCAATTCAGGTAATTCCTGCACCGGTTTAGCTTGCCTTAGCTCCCCTCCCCTATCCCGGCTCATACTGATTCCTTCCTCCGCAGCCCACAGTGCCTTGGCTCAATATAGCCACACCTCCTGCTGGTTTCCCACGCAGACCGCTTCACCCCCACGCTAACGTCACGGTAAGTTCATAAACATCTCCGTCCTTTCGCTGCTCATCACGTACGACATTAGTCATTAATAACTGTTTAGCTTCACTCCAGGCTTACTCCGCACTACCCTTCAATTACGGGCCATTCAAAACGGTACCCATATGGTTTCTAACATCGCAATTGGAGCCCCTCACATCTGTGCTTAGTATACATTGCACGGTAAGCTCCCCTTTGACCATTCTCTGCTCCTAACGGCTCTCACCACATCTTTTGCCTTAACTGACCACCAGCAATCACTAGGTTGCAATAATTCACTTAGCCATCTCACTTGGTAGCAACCCAATCCTTCACTGTTCTGTGTTCACTTCGTTCCTTCCACCTCTCCTAGGCTCTGACACCTAGCACCGTAGTCTCTCACTCACTACCCGCCGCTTACATCTTGTTGATAAGGAAATGCCTTGTACGTTGTTAAATTCTTACTATTTTTTGTCTGTTCTTTCCCTTTTCCCAATTCTCCTATTGTTTTACAGGCAAAATCCTTCTCAGGCATGCACTAATTATGTCCTGATGAGGATCCCATTATTTCTTCAACGGGATCGAAACGTTGTTGACTCATACTACACCGCATACACAATTTAATTTGTTATTTAAGTGTAACGGTGTTGTTGTTTTACTCTGCTTGTCTTATTCTTTGTACAACATACAAGCCTTCTGCCCTGCCTGAGCGTATGTTTTTGTTTTTTTGTGTTTAATGTATTGCGTTGGACGCAGGATTGCGTCCCACTTTATTTTTCCTGTTCCTGTAACTTAAAATCATAAAATGTCACTGTCCGGCTGGACAGCAGTAATATAGCATTAATTTGAGTCTATATTCATTCTCTCATGCTTGCATTTCCCTGTCAGGGACAACTGTTTCTGATTGGCTGCCAACACTCCAAACCAGGAAGTGTTGGCAGCCATCTTGTGACTCGGTTGAACCGAGTCACAAGAAAAAAGATCATATCATGATAAAAAAAAAAGGAAAAGGGTCAGGGCCACAAAAAGTATTTTTTAAAAATATTTTTGGTAGGATTTGCATACAGTGCGCGAATCCCGCCATTTTTTTTTTTTTTAAACGAAGCGCGGTCTCCCACGCTTCGTTGCTTTTAAGCCCCCTGGTGGCCCGGGTCCCGGGGGCTATGTGTAATTTCCCCAGGGCGTTTCCTAAAAAATGCATGGGGGGGCTCCTGCCCCCTCATGCTGCCCCGGGAACCGCCACCTCCCTGGGGCATTTCTGTAATTATGGGTGGGGGGGCCTCATGGGCCCCCCCAAGCCCCAGGAACCACCACCTCCCCAGGGCTTCAATAACTTGTATTAAGTGTGGGGGGGCTCCTGCCCCCCTCCTGGAGCCCTCCTATATATATAGATACTTGTAAATGTGATTTTATGTATTCTTGCAGCCCTGGCAAAATTCACATGTGGTGAACGAAACGTGTTGGCTGTTTGTTCCATATCATCAAAGAAAACAAAAAATAAAGACATTTTGTATTATACTCTACTGTGATTGAACTTATATATAAATGCACATCTAACTCAGCAGTGCACCACCGTTTGTGTATTTGAACACACACAAACACACACACTCACAAATATATATATATCAGGAAATATCAGTGGTGGCACCCCATCCTAAATGGGGCGGGCTTATGCCATTGTGGCCTGGATGCTGAGGGTGGATCATTTGCACTATCTAGGGTTTCCAACGGCATAGCTAGCTGAGACTTTAAATGAGATGTGGGCATTTTTACTTTGGTGGGGCATGATAACTACCAATTAATGGAGGCTTTCCCATCCTACCACACTCTAAATACCCCCACATCTTGTTAAATGAGCAATCTTATACCTTTTTTGATAAAATAAATCTCATACATCTTTTGATTTGCACCATGTTGTCCTGTGGCAATCCATGCTACCATACAACAAAATAATAGCTTCTCTGAAAACAAAAAAAATAAAGTGCTCCCAATATAGTTGTTGTGAATTGCACTTCTACCTGTTTTATGGAATTAATGTCGATCTGAGTACCGCAAACATTTTCACAGTGAGAGTTCTTTTTTAACACTATTTCAGAGCTGATCTGATTTTTTAATAGATATTGTGGGGCCGATTACGATGTGGTTTGGAAGGCCTCTTAACGGCATTTGCTCCGTCCGAATCGGATCGGGAACGCGTTTTCCTACCGAATCGGAAAGGTTTCCGACCGACCGATTACGATGCGATAGGCGTTAGGAATATCCTAATCCGAACCGGACGACATTCGAAATGACTGAGCCATACGGAGTAGACTCGTATGTCTCTACGGGCCGCATTTCCGAACGACCGATTACGATGCTGGATTCAGACAGACTTTCTGAATCATGCCGTTCAACTCGAATTGGAAGTCTAAATCAAACTTTAGGGGCCTTTAATGGGCCCCTCTGCACCCAGAGCCTTCCCAATCGGGCCCATGGGTGTACCCATGGGTCCCCCCTTACCAGTCATGCACAGGGTGGCAGGCATCAGGGGGTGCCAGCCACAGGGTACCTGATTCTCCCCAGCCAGCCCTTTCTTTAATGGGAGCCTATGCATTTGATAGGAACATAGGCTCCCATTGAAGTCAATGGGAGTCCGAACAAATCGTATCTGGAAGCATCCGGATGCATCGTAATCGGTCGGTCGGACTCTCCCGATCTGAGTCAGTCGGAATCCATTCCCAAACCGATTCAGTCAGAATGATTTCCAAACCTCATCGTAATCGGCCCCCAAGTGTGATAATAGTTTATTGTTGGAAGTAAATTTAGACTTGCCATAGCCAATAACAGACTATTATCAAGCAGTATTTCTTCTTTCTGTAATGGGTGGTTTACAACACTCCCAGGAATAATTAATAACAGCAAAATTATTACTATCCTTTTTTATCAGGCTCCTGGTGGTGTTCTGCAGACCACAATGTGACATTTTTTGCTCGGCCCACTAAGCCTTTCATTTTTTTGAAGCCAATAAATTGAGTACCATTAAATCTGGTGATATTAGTACCAGATCTTTACAGTATCTTGAAATGCAATACTTCCGTTTTCAGTAGGCCTGAGTGGAATTTCAATTATGCTGGAGTAACTTTGACAATTCCATGTTACTCTTCAATGTAGAATTACCAATAACTACGCGATTACTCCTCTTTGCATAATTAGGATAAATTTGGAGGAAAAAATCCTTAATGCATAAGCACATTTAGCTCGTGCTTGTTGCTGCTCGCTATTCATGTTCTGCTGCTTTTGGTGCTATTTCTAAGCGCAAAATGCATCCTCATGTCCATTTTGGATGCAAGGGGGCTGGAGCGCTAAGAAAATAGCCCTAAATGTTAGTAGTAAGCTGAGGGAAAATCCTACCCAATGAGCACATTTAGCAAGCGCAATTGGCCGCTCGCTATTCGTGTTCTGTTGCATTTAGCACTATTTCTTAGTGCAAAATGCACCCTCGCAATTTTGGACACGAGGGAGCAATTTTACTCTAAGAAACAGAATAAAATGCAGAATTAATCTGCTTGTGTAATTCAAGTGTAATATCGCTGAATTTTTGGGTAAGTCCACGTGATTGCGCTGCACTGAATTACTCGTGTTATGTCCAGCCCTCATTTTAAATACCATATTAAATCTAACTATTATTAGTGTTATTGATTTTGTCATTGTTGTCAGCGCCAATATGAACCTTCGAAAAAGTATACTGGTTATTTGTGTGGATAAAAAAAATCTCTGCACCAAATTTTACTTAAATCTTCTCTTGTAAAGATAGGAAAAGCTGAAAGAGACTGAGAGGTTATAAATAGAACTGCTGTTCAAACTTTAATTATGGCAGTAATGACAACTTCTGCCATAAATTTCCTTCAAAACGCCCAAGCCAGAAGTTGTCTACTTCCACTTTAATATTATTTAATATTAATGTTTACTCTAAAGAGCTTGTCATGGTTATCCACAACAGCTTTCCCCAGGGACAGGATGCTCGCTTCTCAGCCTGTCATGCGGTTGAGAGGCAGTCGTAATATCCTCGCACAGTTTAATCAGACATCCCTTCCCTGCTGCAAATGATAAAGCATTGACATCTTGTTTCACTAGAACACCAAAAGGATACGAATCATTCTCGACTCGAATGGTGCTTTGTCTTTTCTTTATCTTTATAGTTATCTTCAAGTACGTAATTATAAAATAAATATGTATTACAGTTGTGAGAAAGTGCCCTCTTTCTGCATGGTATGCCCCCACTTTTTGCTGAATTGCTGATGTTCTTTGACTGAGTGTGCCCTGGGCTCCTGCTAATCAGGTACCCAGGGCCTATGTTCCTTCCCTAAAAACTGCATTGAAGCCTAAACCCAATTGGCATCCCTGGCCACAGGTAGGCACCTGGTAAAAGGTACCACAGGTACCCAGGGCACTGTGACCAGGGAAGGCCCCTAAGGCCTGCAGCACTTATTGTGCCACCCTTAGAGGCCCTGCACCCTTTCACACACACACTGCCTTTGCATGCTGCGTGTCTTGGTGCAGAACAAAGTGAAGAGTCGACATGGCGCACATCCCTGTGTGCCATGCCCACAAACCACTGCCATGGCATACATCAGTCACCCCTCTAGCTGGGTGCCCTATGCCAGTGGTGAGGGTACAGGTGCATGAGCCCTGTACCCCTACAGTGCCCAAGTCCATTCCTGGGCACTGTAAGTGCAGTGCTGCCATTAAGAGTATATGGTGCTGGGAGTTTGTCATTACGAACTCCACAACACCATAATGGCTACACTGAAGACTGGGAAGTTTGGTATCAAACTTCTCAGCACATTAAACCCACACTGATGCCAGTGCGGGATTTAATGTAAAATGCACACCAGAGGGCATCTTAGAGATGCCCCCTGAAACTTGACCAACTTCTAGTACCTGACTGAGTGGCTGCTTAGGCTGCCACCAACAGACATGTTTCTGGACCCCTGGGTCGAGAGCCTGCTGCTCTCAGGGGCCTGAAACAATGCACATCCTGGGACGAGGTGCCAAGCCTCCTCCCCCAGGATGGGCAGGGTTCACGAAGGGGAAGCTTCAAAGGCATGCCGCCTTTGTGAGCCTCCCCAGACCCATTGCTGATTTCAGCAACTGGTCCCCACTGGTTCTACCCCCACTTTGGGCGGGAGAACCGGCGGGAAAACAAGTGAGGGAAAGAGGTGTGTCCACCTCTGCCAACTCCACCCCTCAGGTGGGGGAGGCGAGGTGAAGCACAACTCTGAGTCCCTGCCATCTTGAGGATGGGGGGACCTAGCCAACCAAGGACAGGCTCCTGCCCCCCTCCCAATGGAGGGTGGCACGATAGGGGGTGTACCCACCCCAGGGAAGGGACCCATTGGTCCCTGCCCTTTACCTACCTGTAATGCCCCTAAATCTAGTATTTAGGGGGCACCATGAACCTTGCTTCCTCAGATCCAGACAAGAAACAAGAAGAAAAGAAGAAGAAGGACGAAGAGCCGTGCAGAGCTAACAAGAGGACGACGCCCACTGACTTGGCCCCAGCCCTACAGGCCTGTCTCCCCTCGAACCTGTTCCTGCGATATCCCGGTGTGTCCTGCAGCCAGCAACCTCAAAAACCCCGGAGGACCTGCCTGCCTTCACTTCCAAGCCTGCTTCTCCCGTGAACACAGGACTTGTTCAAACTGCAGCTTCTGGCTCCGGCCGGATACCCCGAATCCAGCCCACACTGCACCCGCCGAACCCAGCCTGAGCTCGAGTGGACAAACACCACGAGGAGGTCACCCCGGCGATCCTGACCCGAGATCCGGCGACTCCTGACCGGCCTCAAGCCTCCAGTCGACGCCTGCAGCCTCAATCCAGAGGATCCCCTCTACCGCGACCAGAGCGGGTAAGACTTTCCGAGGTCCCAAGGCACCCCTGCACCCGACGCCCCACGGCCTTGTGTGCCCAAACCAACGGTGCCTAGCCAACCCAAGACATCCCAACTTACCCTTTGAAGTGGTGGTCGCACCCAGAAGATCCTCGTCCCCGAGCCTGCAGTGTTTCTTCTAACCGGAGACGCTCCATTGAAAACAACAGGGCACCCGACCTCAAAACAGCACCCTGCACCCGGCCGCCCTAGTGCCGCTGAGGGTGCACCTTTGGTGCTAATTTGGTTCCCTATTTGCCCTGACCTAAACCCTAGGAGCTTTTGCTCCCACAACCCCTGTGGCCTGCTTGCCAGCAGCCACCAACCGGAGACCCCCTATCCTCCATAGGATAACATTGGGGCTCAACACTCTGCACCCGGCTGCCCTAGTGCCGCTGAGGGTGCAACCACAGTGCATCACTGACCCTGGGGGACCCCTGAGTCTAACCCCAGAACCTTAACTCCCACAGTCGATTAATTACCTACAAACCGATAACCTGTTTTTCCTCCATAGGATAACATTGACACTTTTTCTCCAAAAAGTTTCTAAGTGTGGAGTTTTGAAATCTAAAAATATTCTTTAAAAATCGCACAAATAACCAAAACGTGTTTACTTACCTGTTTGCAGGAAATGTCCCAGTGCTAAATCTAGGTATCCAGCACTGAGTTAGAAAAGTAATGTGAAAAGTAACTTACCTGCAATTTACTGGAAAAGCCTATTCATTTCAATGTACTGCTCCAAAACGTTTCTAAGTGTGGAGTTTTGAAATCTGAAAATATTCTTTAAAAATCGCACGAATAACCAAAACGTATTTACTTACCTGTTTGCAGGAAATGTCCCAGTGCTGAATCTAGGTATCCAGCACTGAGTTAGAAAAGTAACGTAAAAAGTAACTTAGCTGCAATTTACTGAAAAAGCCTATTCATTTCAATGTACTGTATTTGCTCAGTGTTGCGACATACTGCATCCCCTGTAAATCAAACATAGTACAATTTCTATTGCATTTTCAAACTGTTCTATATTCAGCAACTTATTATTGCAAAGGATTTTATGCTCACCTGTGCCAGGCTTGCTTGGTTCTAAAGTAAAACAACAGTATATTTTTACACAAAAACAATTGGCCTAGAGTTCAGTTCTTGAGTGTGTGAATTCATTTGCTGATTGAGTGTGTACATCAAATGCTTAACACTGTCCTCTGAAACTGCCTTACTGCTCGACCACTCTACCACAAATAGAGAGTAAGGTTCTATCTAACTTTAACCTCTGCCTACCTCTGGGGTCACTTGGACTCTATACATACTATACCTCATTTTGTTGTAGTATATATAGAGGCAGTTTCTTACAACAGTACATTGCCTTCAGGTTTAAAACATGACACGTGCTTAAACAGCGAATAAGGATTATATATTGGAGTGCTAATAGCTTTAACATTGCTTTGTTACTATCAACTCAGGAGCCAGAGAAAGCTCTGTTCTTGCTTATCGGGCTGTTTATTCCTTCCAAATACTTCCCCTTAAATGATCCTGAATCTATGAGGATGAGTTAATGAATGTATTGTGGCCTCCTCGGAAGCTTGTAGCAAATGATGGCCGAGAGTGGAATTTCTGCACGCAATCACTCGCAGCAGTAACTACTCGCCGCCAAAATCCACATTATATATATAGGATCTGATGAAGTAACACAAAGAAAATATTGGGGCTTATTTAAGAAACACTTGCAACACTTTTACGCTGCCGTTGTATCACTTTTCGTGACGCAGAGGCAGCGTAAATAATGCGCCACGTTGTGCCATATTTACAAAGTGAGGCATCTAGGCAAATGCGCCACTTTGTAAACCCCAGCACCACATTATACCTGTGTCAGATATAATGTAAGCAGGGTGGGCGTTCCTCCACAAGAAAGCCTTCTAGAAGTGACGCAGTGAAATTATTAGATTTTACTGCACCACTTCTAGGACACCACTGCGTCAAAACCTTACGTCTGCCTCATAGCAAGCATAAGGGTGACGCTGTGCAATAGGTATAGGCCTCCCCATGCAATGCTGGAGTTGCGTCATGCTTATGACACAACTCCAGCAATGCGTGAGTTTTGCGCCTGAAGATACGTCAGGATTCCTGACGCATCTGGCACTCCTCGAGACATGGAGCGCAGTACAGTAAATACGGCGCATCCATGGTGTCGCAAGGAGGGCGCAGTGAAAAGTGTTGCATTACTGTTTTACCGCAGCGATGCAACATTTTTCATAAATGAGCCCCATTGTATTCTAGTGGTTCAGACTTAGGCTCCAGAAAATGATAAGGCATGTCGTTTAATTACACTTCATGTGTAAATAACACAAAAAGATTTGAACGTTCAATACACTCGAATAGTTGGACATATATTCATTGGTAGACCTGGGCAATCGCAGCTTTTTATGATGGTATGCCTGAATATCTAGTAGAAAAATATCGTGCTGCCAAAATATTTTGGTCAAAAGCTCGACTACTGCAGTATCATGAAGGTACATTTATACGTTTAGATTTAGTATTCCTAACTCCACATCAACATAACTTGAAGGTACATATATGTAATTAAGGTACATAAAAAGTCAATATAAACTTAGCAATATATATTTGCTTTCTCAATATTGTGGTAGCCAAGATTTTTGCCTAAATATTTTGGCAGATTATATTGAAATCGCAATATTCTGGTGGAATATCCTCCTCTTGCTGGTTTGTTGTCTTTGGTTTTATTTTACTGCCTTTTATAACTTCAGGCACTATTGTGGAATTATATACACCTAAGAACTTCTTTCTTGGATATGGTTAGGTTTCTCCTGTGAGAGATGGAGAAAGCTTAAATAGTGAAGCTGGCAATGTCTTTCTGTAAATGACGTTTCAGCTCTTAAGACTCAATTGTAAAAACATTATAAGAAAGTTTGAGGTCTACTAATTACAAAAAAACAAAAATGATTAACCTTAACACTACACCGCTGCTGTTCATGTGTACTCTCTGATAAGGTGGATAAGCAAATCATGGTTGATATTATGTAATTTGTGGAAGAGAAAGGAGGTATAGATATATGCATTCACATCTGATGGATGAAATGTGAACAGTTGGGATGAGTTAATGGTAGATATGTGAGTGGTAAAAGGACAGGACAACATTGGCCTGGAGTAGGTGACAACAGAAATTAAGATGGTGTTGCTAGGAGGTGGTGATCATCACTTGCTGAAACATGGCAGATATTGCACTAACTGGCCAAAGGTGAAGAGGAGATGGATGAAACTGGGTCAACACACATAGGGGCATATTCACAAGGACCTACCGCCGATTTATCTCCCCCTTAACGCATCCAAAGTGGAGATAGATTCAACACCCCATTCACAAGCGGGTGCAAACTGCAGACATCCCCAGTATTTCCGCGATAACTGCCCGAAAATTTATCTCCACGGTGGACACCACCAACTAACCCTAATGAGATGCAGAGTAGGCGTTCCCGTGCAGAAACACACGAAAAAACCACAACACCACTTTCACAACAAACTGCCAGATCTGCGATGCGAACCAAAAACAGGCAATAAGCCGCGGTAGCACCAGTGATTTAACACCTGCCTTCTGCTGGTGTTAAGCAGGACGACTACCTGCAGCATGAAAGGGAGCCCAGCCAAGAACCACACCCGAAGACCCACAGATGCCATGGAGACAATGATCATGCAGCTCAGATACCCATGAGGGCCACAACACCCACCGCCACCACCCCCAGCCCCCCCCCCCCGGATATACACATACCGTGCACGACACAAGAGCCACAAAAAGCGCATGATGACGCACAGTGTCAAAAAATAACACACATGTGTGGCCAGAAGAACGAGAAACAGTCACACAGCACTGAACTAACAACCAAAAACTTTATTGAAACACAACACAAAACACCAATGCGGAAGACTCCTGTCGGGTCCGTCCGGGACAATCACGACGTCACAGCCTGGAAAATAAAGCACAAAATCAGAACGTGTGCCATGCGCACATCAAAGGAGCGAGACACAGAGAAATAGAGAATGAATGAAAGGCAGAGAGAGAAAGAGAGAGAAGGAAAGGAAGGGAGAGAGAGAGAGAGAGAGAGGGAAGGAAAGGAGAGAGAGTGAGAGAGAGAGAGTGAAGGAAGGGAGAGTGAGTGAGAGAGAGAGAGAGGGAAGGAAGGGAGAGAGAGAGTGAGTGAGAGAGAGAGGGAAGGAAGGGAGAGAGATAGTGAGTGAGAGAGAGGGAAGGAAAGGAGAGAGAGTGAGAGAGAGAGGGAAGGAAGGGAGAGAGAGAGACACTGCCGCCCCTGCGCACCCAGGCCCCACTGTTCACCTGCTGCCACCGGTGTGTCTCCAACCACGTGCCGGGATACACTGCAAGCCACCAGGTCTGCAATCTGTAATCAAGGCCAGAGTCAATCATGGCAGAGTCCATCACACAGCACACGGCAACAACGCCTGTCCGTCCCTGCGTACGCATGAAGCCGCACCCTACCCCCTCCTGCCGGCCAGCGCTGGCTGTCCGCACTTGCGCACCCCGGGCCCACTGCTCACCTGCTGCCAACGGTGTGTCCACCAGTGGGCACACCACGTGCCTGTGCAAGCTCCAGGCCCCGGTCCTACCACCATGGCATGGTTCACATCATGCGGACCCGCCCTGCGGCCCAGCAGGTCCCACACATGATGCTGAGTCCTGAGGCATCAATGGCAGAGGCCACAGTGCACACGTCATCATCGCAGGCTGCACATCCGCTCAGCTATTACGGTGCCACTAACCCTGTGCAACCCCAGTCAGCACCACGTGGTGGTAGGCCCGTGACAGGCTCAAGGCTTCGGGTGCCACTAACCCTGTGCAACCCCAGTCAGTGCCACGTAGTGGTAGGCCCGTGACGGGTGCAAGGCCTCGGGTGCGACAAACCCTGTGCGCAACAACTCATGGGCCCTTTATGATTGAGAACCGTGGAGCGTCCGTCATCCAGTCACCACCGGCAGTGGGGAATGTGACGTCATCGGCCCCTTATATTGGTGGGGTCACATGTGATGGGTGTGGTGTGTGTGCAGACCTGCCCTCAGGGAGTGGCCGTGACATGCTGACAACTAGACCAGTGACCTGCATACCACCAGCGTGTACGCCTGCGACATGTAGCTATGTGGGCCCCCCCCGGAGCGTAAGCGGAGTGGTCTGGCCTGGCGTACGCCGGACCAGCGCAGGGCTTGCAACTATGACTCGGGGGCTCTGGGCGTGGTTCAGTCCATGTCCGGACAAGGGAGTGACTAATGCGTGTGTCCCTGTTGTGTGGTGTGCTTGGCATGGCCCTGTACCGCTCCAGCTGCAAAACTCCACTGGATGTGCAATAAAGGCTCATGGAGGACATGGTGTGGATGGAGGCGGAAAGGATGGCAGCCACCGCTGCACATCATCGAAATGTAGCTGGGATCTACCAGGCCCTGCAGATCCTCATCATGGCATTGCTGTCTCAAGCTGTCTCAAGCAAGCGGTACACAATAGGCAATGTAGCACACTGTGACTGGCATCCCACTAGATGAGCATCATTGATGTGCGGGAAATCACTGTCCATACATTCATCCACACATTCATACATGAATGATGAAAGCCATGACACAGCAGTGCGTTTCTGGATGTTTATTGCACATCCAGTGGAGTTTTGCAGCTGGAGCGGTACAGGGCCATGCCAAGCACACCACACAATATGGGCCCGTGGAGGGCCAGCCAGAGTCCATCCGGGGATGACAAGTACTGCGGAGGAGGAAGGTTACAGTCCGCAGTCTGGTCGCCGTGTCATTGGTCATCAAACAGGATATGGCAGTCCATGTTGCGGTCCAAGGTGAGTGCAGCGGAGTGTATCAGGGGTCAGTGGCAGGTCATGGGGCCATGTGCGGCACCAAGCAGAAACAGGCAAGGTTCGGGCATGAATGCTAGTGCCTCCTTATGAACTCAATCCCATCCACGTCCTCGTCCTCAGATGTGTGCTCTGCCCCACCTGTGGGTGTTGCAGTACAGGCTGCGGCACTGTGTGCCACTGACACATCAGGGGCCGGAGGAGTATTGTCGGCCGCACTGTGTGGCAGTGACACATCAGGTGCCGGAGTGGATACGCCTGCCGCACTGGGAGGCACTGACACACCAGGGGGTGGAGATGTGGATGGTGTGGGGGCAGCAGCATTCCTCATCGCCACGCCTTGAGGCAGCAATGCCATGATGAGGATCTGCAGGGCCTGGTAGATCCCAGCTACATTTCGATGATGTGCAGCGGTGGCTGCCATCCTTTCCGCCTCCATCCGCACCATGTCCTCCATGAGCCTCCGCATGTGTTCCATCTCACGGCTGAGATCGCTGGAGCCACTCTGAGCGGACAGTCATGACTCCAGCGATGCCAGTCAGGGCTCGTTGGAGACCATGGAGCGGGCTGTGAGTGTCGGTTAGGGACTGGAGCTGGTCCCTGATGGGACCTAGACACCCGTGGATGGCGTCCAGTTTGGTAGCCATGAGGTCGAACCCCACCCGCACCTGCTCAGCTCTCTCCCTCTGGCCCTCCAGCACACGGCGTTGGAAGGCCATGTCTTGTTCCTGGGGGTCTTGGGAGACTGCCGGGGCTGTGGGTGCCTCCTGCTGGGTGGTTTGTGGAGTGGGTGGGGTCTCCTCGGTGCAGCTGGGCTGCCCTGGTCCTGGAGGTGATTGGCGGATGAGTTCAATGATGTCTTGGAGGGCTTGGGTGTCGATGCTGGTGGTGTCCTCCTCGTCATCAGTGAAGAGTGGCTGGGACTGCTCTGCAGGAGGTGTTGACGGTGCCCCTGCAATGTGAAGGGGAGATGGTGTGAGAAGTTGGCCTGGTATATGCTGTCCACTAGTTATAGTGGGCACCTTGCACCAGTCCAATCGACCTTTATTGATGATAGATTTAAAGACAACCTTTATTGAAAGCTATCCTAGTGGTAGCTATGGAGAGCAGCCTTCAGGCTAAGTCTTGAAGGAGTGTTAAGCTATTGTTTTACCAGTGATAATCTCATGAATGACCAAATGAAAGGAGAACCACACCAGGTATATATATAAAATATAGGTATTTATTACTAAACACTACCCACTAGTCTCTTTATGAGGCTAGAGGTCAAAGTACACAAGTTACAAGTCAAATAGCACAGTAAAATAGCACAATATACGATTAGCCCTAGGGGCGTACCAAACCATATATTAAGAAAGTGGTATAAGAACCTCGACTTAAGTAGACACAAGGCCTAGGGCCTGTAGAATCGCTGGGACCCCAAGGAACCACCCAAGGTAGTGACACAGGGGACCCACGGGGGCTGTGTGCAGTGTGTGTAGGCTCACAATCTTCGGTGCAAATGGTGCTCGGGGCCTGGGCTACAAGCAACCCAAAGCAGGACTTCAAGAGTCGTCGAGAAGTTGATGCACTAGCAAATGTGCACGGTGATCAGGAGTTCCGGTTCCACACTACTCACGAGGGCTGCGGGTCTCAGCTTTGCTGGGAACTCGGGTCGGCCTCTGAGATGTCTGGAAATCCTCTTCCTGGGCTGCAAGTACTTCGGAGTCCGGTGGGAGCTTTGGAGATGCAGACCGGCAAATGATTTGTTGGAGCCTGCCAAGCAGGGGAGTCACTCCTTGACCCCAAGGGAGATTTCTTCAGTCCTCTAGTCTTGAGTAGAGCGTCGAAGTTCCAGGATTCAGTTGCAGAGTTTCATCCAGGGATATCTAAATTCCTGTTGCCAGGGGTTCCTTACTTATACCTAAGAAAGGGGTTGGACTAACTCTGGGGACCCACCTATGGGAGGGTTTGGAAAGAGGGGTGGCTACACCCATTTCCTTTGTCCAGTTTCGCACCAGAGCAGGGGCTGGTAGCCCCTGCAACCGGTTTGAACTGGGGTATGCATGAGGACACCAAATGTGCCCCCAGTGCAGGACTTCAAAGCACTCTTGGAGTGCACCCACCCAGCCCCAATCCACTAAGTCCTGACTGGGAGGTGGTAACACCTCCCTGCGACAGGAAACCTATTGTCCAGGCCTCCCCTGCTGGAGTTTCGGTCAGCAGCAGGAGGCCAGACTCGTGTCTGTGGCTGCAGCATCCATTTTGTGATGCCAGGGCTCTTTAAGGTTTCTACCGGGTATACCGGTGGGGACATGTCTCTACCTCTAGAAGGGTGGAATTCTACCCCCACCACCAGGACTGGCGGGGGGGTAGGATTCCAAGGTGTTTGACACCAAACACGACATGTTTCCGTGCAGCCATCCCAAAGTTAGCATTTACCGCGAGGATATAATGCACTTAAGAGTATATGGTCAGGCTGCACCACAGACAACCCCGGATAGGAGATTCCGAGGGCTGCAGAGGGGCTCTGCTCATGCATGGGCACCCTCTCACATATAACCAAGCACCCTGCCTTCAGGATTGATAAGGCCTGCCATAGGGGTGGCTGATAGGTTTCTATGTGCAGTGATAGGTGAGATATAGTGAACCTATATCTCTGTGAGGGGTGCATGCACCACCTCACTCAGGCTGCAGTAGCAGTCCTGTGGTGTCATTTTGGATGGCCTTCCAGGGGTGGCACAATACATGCTTCAGCCCCTGGTAGGCCTCTGGTGTACCTATGCCCTGGGTACATAGTATACCATATACTAGGGACTTATAAGGGCACTCCAGAATCCAATCTGGGATGTACCTAAAGTACATGGAATCAATTTAGAGAGGAAGCAGCTAGGCTGGGGTCCTGGATAGCAGGGCCCCAGCCAGACTAAAGTTGAAAAACAGTGATTCATCAGCAAAAAGTGGGGGTAACCATAGGAGGCAGATCCTACTCTCCTACACAACCCCCCCCCAAACGCAGGGACATTAAACTAACCTTGACCAGTTGAGTCTTCATGTTCTAAGTGGAAATATCTGGAGAGTCCATCTGCATTGGCATGGTTACTCCCAGGTCTATGTTCCACTGTATAGTCCATCCCCTGTAGGGAAATGGACCACCTCAAAAGTTTGGGGTTTTCACCCTTCATCTGTTTTAGCCATAAGAGGGGCTTATGGTCTGTCTGAACAATGAAGTGAGTGCCAAACAAGTATGGCCTCAGCTTCTTCAGAGCCCAAACCATAGCAAAGGCCTCCCTCTCAATGGCTGACCAACGTTTCTCTCTGGGGGTCAGCCTTCTCTTAATGAAAGCTACTGGCTGATCCTGACCTTCATCATTCAACTGTGATAGTACAGCCCCTACCCCCAACTCAGATGCATCTGTTTGCACAATGAACTTCTTGGAGTGATCAGGACTCTGCAGAATGGGAGCAGTGCACATGGCCTGCTTCAGGTCATCAAATGCCTTTTGACAGCTAACTGTCCACTGAACCTTTTTGGGCATTTTCTTAGAGGTTAAGTCATTCAGGGGTGTCACTATTGATCCATACCCCTTGACAAATCTTCTGTAGTACCCAGTCAGGCCTAAAAAGGCTCTCCCCTGAGTCTGGGTAGTTGGAGCAACCCAGTCCATGATGGTCTGGATTTTGCTCTGCAATGGTTGAACCTGGCCTCCACCCACAAGGTGGCCCAGGTACACAACCTGACTCTGCCCTATCTGGCACTTAGTGACCTTGATAGTGAGGCCTGCCTTCTGCAGGGCCTCCAAAACATTTCTGAGGTGGACCAGGTGATCCTCCCAGGTGGAGCTAAAGACAGCAATATCATCTAGATATGCTGCACTATAGGCTTCCAGACCTGTAAGGACTGTGTTCACCAACCTCTGAAAAGTGGCAGGTGCATTCTTCAAACCAAAGGGCATCACCACAAATTGGTAAAGCCCACCAGGGGTAGAAAATGCAGTTTTTGGCTTTGCATCATCAGCTAGTCTGATCTGCCAGTAGCCAGCTGTCAGGTCAAATGTGCTTAGATACTTGGCTGAGGCCAAAGTGTCTATTAGCTCATCTGCCCTGGGGATTGGATGGGCATCAGTCCTAGTGACTGCATTGAGGCCCCTGCAGTCCACACAAAACCTCATCTCTCTCTTGCCATCTTTGGTGTGAGGTTTTGGCACCAGGACTACTGGACTAGCCCAAGGGCTATCTGAGGGCTCAATGACACCCAGTTCCAACATTTTCTGGACTTCTGTCCTGATACAGTCCCTGACTTGGTCAGGTTGCCTGTAAATCTTACTTTTAACAGGCAGACTGTCCCCAGTGTCCACTTCATGAGTGCACCAGGTGGTCTGACTTGGAGTCAGAGAAAACATGTGTCTGAACTGATTGAGCACCTGTCTACAATCAGTTTGCTGCTGGGTAGTGAGGCTGCCTGCCAAAGCTACACCATCTACTGACCCATCATCAGGGTTCTGTGAGAGCAGGTCAGGGAGAGGGTCACTCTCCTCCTCCTGTCCCTCATCAGTTGCCATGAGCAAGCCCATGTCAGCCCTGTCCACATATGGCTTCAGCCTGTTGACATGGAGCACCCTGTGGGGGCTCCTGGGAGTTCCCAGGTCTACCAGATAGGTAACTTCTCCCTTCTGTTCAACAATTGTATGGGGGCCACTCCACTTGTCTTGGAGGGCTGCTGGGGCCACTGGCTCCAACACCCACACCTTTTGCCCTGGCTGGTAAACAGTCAGCACAGCCTTTTGGTCATGCCAGGCTTTCTGTAATTCCTGGCTAGCCTCAAGGTTTTTGGTTGCCTTTTCATGTACTCAGCCATCCTGGAGCGGAGACCAAGTACATAGTCCACTATGTCCTGTTTAGGGGGTTTGAGAGGTAACTCCCAACCTTCCTTCACCAGACACAATGGACCCCTGACAGGATAGCCAAACAAAAGTTCAAAAGGGCTGTAGCCAAACCCCTTCTGAGGCACCTCGCTGTATGCAAATAAAAGGCAGGGCAAGAGTATGTCCCATCTTCGCCTAAGCTTTTCTGGGAGCCCTTTAATCATGCCCTTCAAGGTTTTGTTGAATCTCTCAACTAAACCATTGCATTGTGGGTGATAGGGTGTGGTGAACTTATAAGTCACTCCACACTCCTTCCACATTGCAGTCAAGTAACTGGACATAAAGTTTGTGGCTCTGTCAGATACTACCTCCTTAGGAAAGCCCACTCTTGAGAAAACTCCCAGGAGGGTCCTTGCCACCACTGGTGCTATAGTGGTCCTAAGGGGAATGGCTTCTGGGTACCTGGTGGCATGGTCCACCACCACCAGGATAAACCTGTGCCCAGATGCTGTTTGGGGATCCATGGGACCAACTATGTCAATCCCCACCCTCTCAAAGGGAGCCCCCACCACAGGTAGTGGCATCAGGGGGGCCTTTGTGGTGCCACCTGCCTTCCCACTGGCTTGGCAGGTTACACAGGAGCGACAAAACTCCTTGGTGTCTTCAGACATGTGGGGCCAGTGAAAGTGAGGGACAATTCTGTCCCAAGTCTTGTTCTGGCCCAAGTGACCTGCTATGGGAATCTCATGGGCTAGTGTCAATAGGAAGCCCCTGAACTTCAGAGGTATGACCAACCTCCTGGCTGCTCCAGGCTTGGGGTCTCTACTCTCTGAGTACAGGAGTTCATCATCCCAATATATCTTATGGGTGCCACTAGCATTCCCAGCAGCCTCAGCAGCAGCTTGCTGTCTGAGGGGTTCAAGCGAGGGGCAGTTCAGCTGCTCCTGGCTCAGATCTGCCCTGGAAGGGCCCCCTGTCCCCAAGAACTCAACCTGATCAGGTTCAAGCTCCTCTGGGACAGTTCCTTCTTCAGGCCTGAGATCATCTTCCTCAAAAGACTGATCTGCTTCCTGAGCCAAGGGGGAAGGCACTGCCTTAACCCTACTGCTCCTCCTCTTGGGAGGACCTGGTCCATTGTTCCAGAATCCAGGGCCTGTTCAGCTTTTGACATTTTTGCCTCTGACCTAGTCACAGCAAAGACATGTGCAGGGATCCCTAGCATTTCTGCATGTTTCCTGAGCTCCACCTCTGCCCAAGCTGAGGTTTCAAGATCATTGCCAAGCAAGCATTCGACTGGTAGGTCTGCACTCACCACAACCTTCTTAAGGCCAGTTACCCCTCCCCAGGAGAAGTTAACAACTGCCAGAGAATGGTCTGTTCTGACATTGCTAGCATTGGTCACCTGGTACATTTCACCAAGTATAATCTGCCCAGGCTCCACAAGATCTTTTTTCACCATGGTGACACTTGCTCATGTGTCCCTGAATGCCAAAGCCTCTCTTCCATTAATTAAAGGCTGCTGTCTGTATTTGCCCAAATTATTGGGACTCACTAAGGGGGACATATCCATGCCCCCATCACAGACTAGGACAGCCTGAGTTGGCACTCTGACTAGGCCAGAGCCCATCTCAGTACCCAGGGTCATCCCTACTAAACCCTTATTCTGAGTATTTCCACCACCATTTGTAGCTGGACTAATGGGAACAGTTGCCTTAGGGGCAGTGGTGGCTGGATTAGAGTCTTTGGACTTGGTGCAATCACTTGTCCAGTGAGTCTTCTGCTTACAGATTTTGCACCATGGTTTCTTTTGGCCTTTTCCTTTAGTAGATTGGAATTCCCCACCAGATGCAGATTTTTGGGGACCTTGAGAAGACTTCTGGTCTTTACCCTTTTCCCCACCCTTGTCAGAGTTTTTGGAATCTTGCTTCTTTTGGTCACCACCTTGGTTCAGTACCTTCTGCTTCACCCTGGTTCTGACCCATTTGTCTGCCTTCTTTCCCAATTCTTGGGGAGAGGTCAGATCAGAGTCAACCAGGTACTGATGTAGCAACTGATTCTGACAGTTATTAAGAATCTGCTCCCTCATGATTAAATTATACAATCCTTTGAAGTCACACACCTTACTGCCAAGTAACCAGCCTTCCAGAGCCTTAGTAGCACAATCTACAAAGTCCACCCAGTCCTGTGTCTGTGCCTTTTGGGTATCTCTGTACTTTAACCTGTATTGCTCAGTGGTTAGGCCAAACCCATCAATCAGGGCACTCTTCAGGACTTGGTAATCATCAGCATCCTCTTCTCTTACAGTGAGGAGCTTGTCTCTACCTTTGTCTGCAAAGGAGAGCCACAAGATTGATGCCCACTGCTCCTGGGGGACCCTCTGAACTTTACAGGCCCTTTCCAGTGCAGTAATCCATTTGTGGATGTCATCCCCACTCTGGTATGGAGGGACAATCTTGCTCAGGTTTCTATGGTCATAAGACCTTTCCCTACCACTAGGGAAGTTGCTGCCACCATGGGACTCTTGTCCCAACTTTCTTCTTTGTCTATGAAGCTCTAGGGACTCCCTGTCTATAGCCAACTGCTCTCTTCTGATCCTAAGCTGAGCTTCTCCATACTTGAGCAGTCTCTCTTTCCTTTCATGAGAGGACTCCCTCCTATGAGAGGAAACAGAGGTCCCTATTGAGGTGTCAGAGTGGTTAGACTCCTGAGAAGGAGATCTGGACCTTCTAGGCACACTCACAACTCTTCCTGGTGGGACAAAGAGGAGGCCATTCTGGTCCTCCTCCTTATTTGCAGGAGGAGCTGGATTGTCCAGGGCAAGATCATTGTCATCTTCCTGGTCAGCTTCAGAGGTCAGGTCCTGGGTTTCTTCACCCCTGGGCCCTACCTCATTTTCTGCCTACCCCTTCAGACCCTAGGGGTCTTCTGAGATCATCCAACAGAAGTATCTCCATGAGACGTTGGGTGTTGGCACTTTTGCCTGTCTTCAGCTTCCTAGTCTTGCACAATGCTCTCAATTCCAAGAATGGGAGGTTGTCATACTTGGAGGGTAGAAGCCCACTGGCTTCTGGCAGGGACCCACTGGTTCCTGGCCTTGAAGACATCACTAGTGAGATGTGGTGTATGCACTACCTACTCTAGTGTGGCCTACTAAACTCTCTTGAGTTGTAGAAAGGTTGTGCTAAGCCCTTGACACACAACTCTAAGTTCAGTAGAACTTACTGTATTTCTAAGCTTGAATTTATATGTACCTCAGGTACCTTTAGTGGTTTTCAGTTAGTCACACACTTGAGATTATCTGGTAAAACAGGACAAGCTTGAATCCAACCGCTGCACACCAATGTGAGAAGTTGTCCTGGTATATGCTGTCCACTAGTTATAGTGGGCACCTTGCACCAGTCCAATCGACCTTTATTGATGATAGGTTTAAAGACAACCTTTATTGAAAGCTATCCTAGTGGTAGCTATGAAGAGCAGCCTTCAGGCTAAGTCTTGAAGGAGTGTTAAGCTATTGTTTTACCAGTGATAATCTCATGAATGACCAAATGAAAGGAGAACCCCACCAGGTATATATATATAAAATATATGTATTTATTACTAAACACTACCCAATAGTCTCTTTATGAGGCTAGAGGTCAAAGTACACAAGTTACAAGTCAAATAGCACAGTAAATTAGCACAATATACGATTAGCCCTAGGGGCGTACCAAACCATATATTAAGAAAGTGGTATAAGAACCACAACTTAAGTAGACACAAGGCCTAGGGCCTGTAGAATCGCTGGGACCCCAAGGAACCACCCAAGGTAGTGACACAGGGGACCCACGGGGGCTGTGTGCAGTGTGTGAACACAGCCGTGAGCTCCGTTAAAGTCTATGGGAAAGTCGCGGTAAAAGTTTTAGAGTTTAAGGACACTTAGAAATGGACTAGGACCAAACCCTCTTGGACTTAGACAGTTCTAGGGTTACCACCCACGGGAGCACCGGAGTACTCGAGTTACCTCACCCAGGGAAGCCGGGTGCATAGGTGTCGAATGGTGTCGGGTCGCGGCGTCGATTTCAATGGCAGCTTGCAACGAAGTGCTGCTGCTGGGAAGATGCGAAGTGTCCGAAGAGATCCAAGCCTGGATCGGAGATGAGAAGAACCTGAAAGCAGAGGGGACAGAGTCTGGGTCACTTGCCAGTGACCAGGGGCATGATAGTCGAATGCCCACCGATGTCGGGTGCTTCAGGTGAAAGAGGTGAAGCTTGACTCTTCAGCCATGAGGACCAGGAGGCGTCGATGAGAACCAGGAGCTGGATTCGAGCTGTCCCACAAAAGATGTCGAGTGCTGCAGCATTGGTGTCTGGATTGAACACAACAAGCCTTGGCAACAGCAACCCACACAGAAAGGAGAAAGATGCTTTGGAGCATACCAGCAAGGTCTGAGGGACTCACCACTTGGTGGGAAGTTAGGGCACGTCTGGAGCAATCAGAAACACCCAAAGAAAATCTGAGTTGCCTTCACAGGGACCCACCAGTCGACGGACCAGGGATCGCAATGAAGCCTCAAGTGGAAATGCAATAAGTGGGTCCACGGACCACTCGTGGAGTGTAGGCTCACAATCTTCGGTGTAAATGGTGCTCGGGGCCTGGGCTACAAGTAACCCAAAGCAGGACTTCAAGAGTTGTCGAGAAGTTGATGCACTAGCAAATGTGCACGGTGACCAGGAGTTCCAGTTCCACGCTACTCACGAGGGCTGCGGGTCTCAGCATTGCTGGAGACTCGGGTCGGCCTCTGAGATGTCTGAAAATCCTCTTCCTGGGCTGCAAGTACTTCGGAGTCCGGCGGGAGCTTCGGAGATGCAGACTGGCAAATGCTTTGTTGGAGCCTGCCAAGCAGGGGAGTCACTCCTTGACCCCAAGGGAGATTTCTTCAGTCCTCTAGTCTTGAGTAGAGCGTCGAAGTTCCAGGATTCAGTTGCAGAGTTTCGTCCAGGGATATCTAAAGTCCTGTTGCCAGGGGTTCCTTACTTATACCTAAGAAAGGGGTTGGACTAACTCTGGGGACCCACCTATGGGAGGGTTTGGAAAGAGGGGTGGCTACACCCATTTCCTTTGTCCAGTTTCGCGCCAGAGCAGGGGCTGGCAACCGGTTTGAACTGGGGTATGCACGAGGACACCAAATGTGCCCCCAGTGCAGGACTTCAAAGCACTCTTGGAGTGCACCCACCCAGCCCCAATCCACTAAGGCCTGTCTGGGAGGTGGTCACACCTCCCTGTGACAGGAAACCTATTGTCCAGGCCTCCCCTGCCGGAGTTTCGGTCAGCAGCAGGAGGCCAGACTTGTGTCTGTGGCTGCAGCATCCATTTTGTGATGCCAGGGCTCTTTAAGGTTTCTACCGGGTATACCGGTGGGGACATGTCTCTCCCACTAGAAGGGTGGAATTCTACCCCCGCCGCCAGGACTGGCGGGGGGGTAGGATTCCAAGGTGTTTGACACCAAACACGACATGTTTCCGTGCAGCCATCCCAAAGTTAACATTTACCGCGAGGATATAATGCACTTAAGAGTATATGGTTCGGCTGCACCACAGACAACCTCGTATAGGAGATTCCGAGGGCTGCAGAGGGGTTCTGCTCATGCATGGGCACCCTCTCACATATAACCAAGCACCTTGCCTTCAGGATTGATAAGGCCTGCCATAGGGGTGACTGATAGGTTTCTATGTGCAGTGATAGGTGAGATATAGTGAACCTATATCTCTGTGAGGGGTGCATGCACCACCTCACTCAGGCTGCAGTAGCAGTCCTGTGGTGTCATTTTGGATGGCCTTCCAGGGGTGGCACAATACATGCTTCAGCCCCTGGTAGGCCTCTGGGGTACCTATGCCCTGGGTACATAGTATACCATATACTAGGGACTTATAAGGGCACTCCAGAATCCAATCTGGGATGTACCTAAAGTACATGGAATCAATTTAGAGAGGAAGCAGCTAGGCTGGGGTCCTGGATAGCAGGGCCCCAGCCAGACTAAAGTAAAAAAACAGTGATACATCAGCAAAAAGTGGGGGTAACCATAAGAGGCAGATCCTACTCTCCTACACATAGTGTATTACAATGTGTCCGCATGTATGTAGCCGCATGGTACAGTTTCACATTCAGACAGCATGGCATTGTACATTGTGACAGTCTGTGGATCAGGGCCATGATCCAGACTCATTGTGAGTGTGCACTGTGCTCTGCTTGATTGTGCATGTGTGCCATGGTGGCCATCTCCACCCGTCCCCCCAGTACCTGGTGGTCACTTACCCTGTTGCGGTTGTGTTGTGTCCTGTCGAGCAGTGTCCGGTCCCCCGACTCCTGCCACGGTCTCCACACTGATGACTGTCGACACCAGCTCCTCCATGTCATCCAGCTCCAGCTGTGGCGCTGGGCTCCTACCTCCAGTCTGCATTGCTGCCTTCTGGTTGGCTGCGAGTTTCTCCTTGGTCTTGCGCTTGATGTCAATCCATCGCCTCTTGACCTCGTCCATTGACCTCTTGTGCTCTCCGACGGCATTCACCTTGTCCACGATGTCCCGCCATATTCCATTTTTGGTGCCCAATGACACGTTGGAGGTGACGAACAGTTGTTGATGGTGTTCCATCACCTCTGTGACCAGGATCCTGTTTTCCTGCGGACTGAACTTCGTCTTCCTCTTCTTCTTGTCCTTGCCCTTCCCGGTCCCCGAGGTCCCAGGCTGGTCGTCCGGGGTGCTTGTGGAGTTGCGCTCATCCTCTGCGCCTGCTCCGGCTGCCTCCATGGTGCTTCGGTGTTGGTCATTTTGTGATAGTGTGTTTTTTCTACTTTTATAGTGGTTTTTCCCGCCTGCCATATGTGTATTGCAGGCCTGGCGCTGCTTATCGCTGATTTCCTCATCGCGCTTTGGCCCATCGCATGTTTTTTCGCGTTGAGGTTTGTTTTTTTATCACGGTCGCTGTTGTTGTATCGCGGACATTGGCCGCGTTTTCGGGGAACTATCGCATGGTACCACCGTGTTGTGAATTCCAGGTTAACACGGGGTTATTTTCCCGCGATCGGCTGCGATGTGTAAAGTTGCGTTAACATTTTTTGGAGATGTTTAGCACACGTTCTTGTGAATATACCCCATAGTCCCTTTTAACTCAGGTCAGGCTTTTCCCACTATTTTTGACCATGTCATCTTGGGTGTCTGAGTCAGCCTATTTGGCGTGGGGAGGAGGTATTACTGAGTTGGCAATGGAGAGCTTTAAAATCTGTGGTCACTACGTGAAGAACGCTCTTTGAAAACCACAGAACTGGGGTAGTATTCACTGTATTTTACAATATTTGAAAACAAAGATTTATTTTAGACACTATCCTTTGCCTCCACTTCCCTTTTCCCACCTAAAGCAGCTCTGATGAGCCTGAATAGATTTAGCCTTACTCAATGGGTATATCTGCACATGCAACAGCATATGTCTCTGCGAATCCCGGCGCCTCGGTCCGTGCAGGTAACAGCATGGGGCGTTGGGGCCGCGTGGGGGGATTTCGAGGGACGATGCCAAGTGAAAATTAAATAAATAATTAATTTTCCCTCTGCATCGTCCCTTGAAATACCCCCCCACGCGGCCCCACCGCCCCCCCACTGTTACCTGCACGGACCGCAGCTGCTCACCTGGCCTTGTATCTTTACCGAGGCGGTACTGCAAGCACGCTATAATACTGCCATTTAAGGATGTAATTATAATACCATTTTGTATATACAGTACGGTGCACCAGATGTCAGTCGTGTTTCATGATCAACAGTCCAAATACAATCAAATTTTCCAATTCTTGTTAAAATCTTCTTTTATTATGAATTTTATTTCAATTTGGAACAGTCCTTTATACATACGACATTCAAGCAGCCAACACGTTTCATCCAAGAAAGGACTTCTTCAGGGCTGCAACATAACATGTACACATGTACACAAACAATTAAATACAATTAAGAACACAACAGGAAAAAAGACAATTTCTATAAAAATTACATGGCACAAGACCCGAATGGACATGCTAATCCTACTAGTGAGTTCATCCTCCATAATGTGCACATTAGTTAAAAAACGCATACTGTATGTATTTGTTTATGAAAGTCCTTTTGTCTTAGGGGCTACACCTTGACAGAGGGTGTGGATATGTGTGCACAACTTTGGGAATACTTTCCCGTTTGATAATAATTGGGGATATACAGATTAGGTGGGGTTCCCTTGAGGGGTCTGTTTTCACTATTGGATATTGATAATACCATTTTGTGCCTGCTTGGGCTGTGTGAATTTTTATCTGGGCCTTAATGTAAATTATGTGTCGAACAGACTAGTGTTCTGAGGTGCTCTTCATAGATTTAGGGCCCCAGCCCATTTAAAAAAGGTGGAAGGATGGCATTCCCTGAGGTGATTGCATATGGATTATTGAGGCTAGGAATATTGTAATGCAGTAATATCGTCGACAGAATATTGAGGTCCAAAGTATCAAAATGTAAGTGCAAATAGAGGAAGTATAGATTTACTATTCTTAACTCCACATCAATGCAGCTTGAAGATATATATTGCTAAGGTTTATATTTGTGCATTTAGGTAAAGAAAATCTATACTTCGCTCTTGGTCATGTCTCACTGCACACAAATCTAAAAATCTGGTTGCTTTTGCAAGTCTGTTTTTAACTATAACTGCTCTTCCATCCTCACGATACCCTTCTCTGCTACTACTTTCTTCTATTTTGGTATGGTGAAATTCTCAAAGTAAAACATTAAAAATGTCAAACCTTCCACACAGCACTTAGGAGGATCCTTACATTGCTACGATTACTGTCAGGAGTTGTGCTGATCCTGGTGGTGGAAATGTCCTCGTTAATTTGGTTATTTTTGGTGTCACCCTCAAAACATCTGCGCTGCCTTCTTTATCGTCTGCTCAAAGCACTATAGTTGCCAAGCTGTGGTAGTTAAATCTGTTCTCATGCTGCCTTGTCAAAGAACAAACGGACTCCAAGGCACCAACATATACCTAAGAGGCTCTTATTCTCATCCTACCTTCACTAAAAGTGCTTTGAAGTGCACTTCTGGCAGCTCGTAGAGCTATACAATGATAACAAAAATAAGATACATTCGCTTTCTGACACCTGATTTCTGTGATTTTAATAACCAAAATGACCTGCCTTTTTTCTGCTTCTAAGACTGCAATGAATGCCAAATAATGGTAGGGTAGGATTAGGATGTCAGCATCCCTCCCATGTTACAGGAAACACAAAAAGAAAATGTCTCCTCTCCGTTTTCGTCAGTGACATTAATCTCAGACGAGCAATAAAATGAATGTGTTTACACCCATTGTTTTTCGTGCTGTTGTAATACTGTTCATATTTATAGGATCATTGCTTACATTCGTACTAACTATGGCACTGTAAGGACCACGCATTATCATCATTGCAGCTACACATCAAAGGTTGTACGGGGCAGCAAAGTGTTTCTCTCCCAAACGTCCGGTCATTCTCCCAAGTAAAGCGATTACCACCTGCTGGTCTAGTTGTTATGCTACCAGCCACTCCCCGAGGGCTGGCTTACACCCCACCACTCACCCACCCAGCACAGGCGTCACAGGACATGTGACCCTGATAATAAAAGGGGTCGGGCGCACGTACCCTGGGCCAGTTCCACCCAGTATCTAATGGTGTCTGTGTGACAGCCATTTATGCATGAGGGCCTAGGGCCCTACACCATTACAACCACCTATAATCCCAGTCAGGGACGACAATTAGCACAGGCCAGCTGGGCCCAAACACTGTGCCCTGATCTTCAGAGGGACACAGGCAGGGGCCTATTGCGTGGCGCAATGGGGTGGGCGGGCACAAACCTCCAAGGAGCCACCAACCCTTCAAGGTGGCTGCATTCATCACAGGGTGATTGAATATCGGTGAGATATGGGAGTCTCAGAGGCCCCTCACCACATTCTCCAGGGCGAGCCATCATTTTGCGTTACGCCACTGGACACAGGAGCTACCTGCAGCAGTCTTCTTCTAACCTGGCAGCAAAGAAAGGTGTGGAAAGCACTGGCACCCATGTCCACATGCTGTCTTGTTTCCTTCCCATGTCCTTCCTTTCTCTTAACCCTCTCACCCCCCTCCCTCCAATTTTAACAACACACCTACAACCTGTGGGAGGGGACCTCAAATTTGGTTTCGCCTGGGGCGCTATTTGTCCAAATGCCCCCTCTGATCACAGTACTCTCTAAATCTGGATTTTCACGTACAAATTACTAATCTCCGGCCCTTCTCAAGTTGTTGCAATAGAACAAGGAGCAGAAACGGCCACCCAGTCTGAAGTTGTAAAGAAAACGGGTTTAAAGCTAAAATGTGAGTTAATGGCACCTTCATTTTCAGTGGCAACTAAACTCATGAGGAATTTTTGCCATTTCGTAGAAATATTACGGGAGGGTATAAATGGAGGAAAATCAGCACATTCTTTAATTTAAGGGTAGACCAATAATCGCGATCTATGTGAGAGTTCTCTTTCATAATAAATATTTACAAATCCGTACTTACTATCCAAATGGTGCACATTCACTTGTATTCACTTTTCTCCTTTCAGGTCTGTTTTCTTCATAATCCAATCCATATGGCATGTAAACGAGGGCAATATAGTCTCCAACGAACAATCTGCCCACACCTGACACACCCAAGGCAAAGCACAAATTATGCTTTCAAAATCGCCCCCAAACCTGTGCAAAATGTTCCGACTCCAAAGCAATATACTTGTTCTCGTCCACTAACCTGCCACTCATTGTTTAAAGCCCACATTATGTTATCACAGCAGCAAGTTGGAAGGATTCCTGCTCACTTTCTCTGTGCTTTCCTTCTCTCGTTAGCTCTGATTGGATCGATGGCCCAGTTTCTTTGCTGTCTTGGATGTTTCGCATTGTTCAGTGACAGCTTTTTGACAGAGAGCCAATCATTTGGAACTCGGAGTGCAGAAGTGGAAACTTTTACATTTCTCAGAACACATGTATTGTATTATTGACTCACATTTTCCACAAATATTGAGTACTTAAAAAATATTGAAATGTACTGGGCAGAAAATCTTTTGGAAAAGAACATTCAAAGATCAGTTTATGTGCATCATGTTCCAAACTAACAAGAAAAAGCAAAGTTTAAACTGCTTATTGTGAGAGACTTAGTAAATGCTGATACATGAAACCTTTCTGCGAGATACTTTTTAGCACGTGCTCTATCAGATAGCAGGGCCTTTTTAGGTCTGATTTGATAGTGCAGCTGTCACCACGCTTATGTGATCAACAGAAATAGAGTTTTCAGAAGGAATACAGAGAGAGAGTCTTGTCTCCACTCACATGTCGATATCTTGAGCACAGCATTTGATTGGGCAGAAGTTGCATGCTTCCTCTGAAAACGAGTGCTTGTATTGCACTTTTGGGGTAAACCTATGTTCAACACAGCAGGGCAGAGTTGGATATGGTGCCAAAGCCAATGATAAAGGCTAGAGGCCTATTCTGTTTATTATGAAAAGTTATGAAAAAGCAGGAGTACTGACCTATTTATTAAGAAAAGCATACACTAAAGCTAATGGCCATTTAACGATGGATGGTTATTACACAGTGTCAATGCACGTAGAAAGGCATTTAGTAATATGGGATCTCATAGATTACTGTAGTAGGCAATGGGTTTGGTGTTTCTTACCCCTCTCTGATAAACCCTGGAACTAGAAGATTTTCAATCAGATAATCCTTGAAAGGCCATTTTCGGAGGGATTTTATATTGTTTAGCCAACTCTAGTTTTGTACATATTAATAATGTTATGACTACATGCCTAATGGGTGCCATATGGGTAAGCTTATGCACAATACAGTAGGCCATAGTTTGCTAGATAGACTAATCACAACAGGGAAGGAACAGGAAGCACGTTGGGCCGATCACTTCAAAGAAGTCTTCAGCAGATCAGTACCAAAAAGCGAAGCGGACATCCAAGAACCATTTGATCACTCAAGAACAGAAAAGCCCCTGGCCAAGACAACTTGAATGCAGAAATGTTCAAGGCAGATCCTTAAATGACAGTCAAGATCCTCCAACCACTGTTAACATTGATTTGTGAGGGAAAGAAAGTACCAGATCACTGGAACCAATGCATCATCATCAAGATTCCAAAGAAGGGAGCATTAATCAACTTTAATAACTTGTGTGTAATCACCCTTCTGTTAATCATTATACAGCACATTTCTGATGCCATGAACTTGCAGTTAACAAAAGCACAGGATGGGTTCCTCAAGGGCAGGGGGCTTGTTAATCAAATCCTTACTCTATGCAACATCATACAGCAGTGCACAGAGTGACAGAGATAACTATACATCATTTTCATTGATTTATAAAAAAACTTTTGAAAGTATCCACTGTGACAGCCTCCCGCATATACTTGGAGCCTAGGGCTTACTGCAGCAGATAGTTCTCCTGATCAGGAGTTTCTATGATCATTTTACCTACAAGGTGGGTGATAGTGGGTATAGCTTCATTGTCATGACCAGTTTGAGACAGGGATGTGTGATGTAAATATTGCTCTTCAACCTAGTCATCAACTGGGTGATGCAACGTATAACTGAGGACCAAGCCAGAGGCATCCGATGGACCTTATTCTCTACACTGGAGGACATTGACTATGCAAATGACCTAGCCTTGCTCTCTTACACACACCAGCATATGCAGGAAATGACATCTTGCCTCAACATCCATGCACAGCGAGTAGGCCTGACAATCAACTTAAAGAAATCAGAAGCCATGCAACTTAACATATCCCAAATCTATCACCAATCAAGGTGGGTGGAGAGGAACTAGCTATGAATAAAGAGTTCACCTACCTAGGCAGTACTATCAGACATGATGGAGGGCCAGGAAGTGACATCAAGAGAATACCTTCAGGATGCAGAACAATGGTCCTCATTATGATTGTGGTCTGACCGCCAACGGCCCTTCAGTCTGACTGCCGGATTACAATTCCCTCGGTCGGACCCACAGCGGTCGGAGGGAAGACCGCCGCCTCCCCCAGGATCAGAGATCCCGACAGGTCGGCGGTGGGAGTCATATCCCTGAATGGCAGCGATGCAGAAGCAGGCACGGCTGTCGAGATTACGATATCCGGGAAGACCACCATGAAAAGACGGTAGGAAAGGGATATGGGTGACCCAAACAGGGACCCCGTCCATTGTCGTGGGCCGCAGTAAAGTGTGGCCCTGGGGGCACATGTAGTGCCCCCACTCACCTCCATGCACAGTGTGCCATGCACAACATGGTGCATGGCACACGGTCCATGTACATGCAGGATGTGCTCCGTACCATGGTGGCTTGTGCTGCGGCCCTTTTCCTTGGCCGCAGCACAAGCCGCCATGATATTTAGCACTGTCCGACTGCCAGCACGGCAGTCATATTGAATTGTGGTGGGCAGACCACCGCCTGCTTGTCGGGCGGTCTCCTGACCACCGCAGTAGCAGGCGGCGGTCCAACCGGCAACTATCAAAATCAGCCCCAACGTGTGGAGGTTATCTCAGTACATCACAAACACCAAGCGGAGGCTTTACCAGAGTTGTGATCTGTCAACACTCTTGTATGGCTCAGAATATGGCTGATGATGAAAAGTGGCATCACCAAACTGTCAGCCTTCCACACTAGTAACCTAAGAAGAGTCTTGTGCATTTTCTGGCTGTGAACCATCTGCAACCAGGAACTGTTCACTCAATGCAAGCAAGAAAGCATGGACACCATCATTATGAGAAAAAAGTAAAAATGGATAAGACACACCATCTCCATCACAAGAACGGCTCTCTACTGGACCCCAGAAAGCAAATGTAAGGGAGACTGGCCAACGAACACCTGGAGGCAAACTGTGGAAACAGAAATGAAGACCCTGAAGCACAGCTGGGGCACCGTACAGAAATGTGCCCAAAACAGATAAAAGTGAAGGACTTTCGTTGCTGCCCTACATGCCATTCATTAAGAAAAGGTATGTAAATACCACAGTTCTGATTTTTTTGTTATAAACAGTTACAAAAAAGGCAGTAGAACTAACTAACTTATTTATTTTGAGAAGCATATGTTTAAGCTAAGAGGATAGATTGGTATTACCCCCCCTGTGTTAAAGGCTACAGACAGTGTTTTGGTACTTGGAATCACACCGATAACTGTTGTAGGCAAGTGTTCCAAGATAACCCTTGTTAGGGTCTCTTGGGAGGGGTTGTATATTGTTTTGCTAACTATAATTGTGAACATGTTTGTAATTTGTAATTTGATGACTGTATGCCTGATGGTTGCCTTATGGGAAACCTTATGCTCAATAGAGTAGGCCTGATTTTGTTTATGGTGACAAGCCAGTGATAAATGCTATAAACCTGATTGGTTCACTGAGAAAATGTATGTGGGATACCGTAAGTCTGATTTCTTACAAGCTACATAGAAGGCATGCCTTATTAATCATATGTTAAATCTAATCTGCTGTTAAGGTTAGATTTTTATCGCACATGTTTAAAGCTTGTAGACAGGTATTTTAGCACATGAAATCGGACTTATTACCTTAGGTTTTGGTGGTGGTTGCCCCCTTCACCAAAGCCTTGGGTAGAAGATGAGCACAGTGATAAATCTTGCTATACTTTTCTAGGGGGCCCAGTGGGTTTGCTTGTGGCTCTTGTAACCTAATAAATTGCCGCAAAATGCATATATAGATATATATTCATAGAGAGAATTTAAATCAGCCCTTTTTGTGCCATTGGTCTGTTATTATTCACATTCTGCTTCTGCCTATGAACGGATACAGCATGGTGCAATTGGTCAGCACATTTCAGCCATTGAATGTATTACCTTGATCAAATGTGAACGTCCAACTGAAAATGAGTGTGTTTCAGTGCCAGGACTGGTGGGCCAGTTGTTTAGCTTTCCATTTTTGTCTTTTGTTGGTGGCCTTTCATATTGCTAGCTTGGAATGTGATTTGCATTGCAAGATTGTTGCCTTTTACATCTGTGCAGAGATGACAACAGAACCAAGGGCTTACCAGAGACTGATTACACTTGGAGGAAGCAGCATTCCTCACGCAGCCCATCATCACATTACTATATAGCTGTGATCATCTCCTGTGCTGCCTGGATTGTTCAGGCATCTCCATGCTCCTGGAGGAGTGTTCTGTGAGCCACGTCAAGTACAGAGTAGGAAAGGTGTGGATGTGCTTCAGAAGGCAGTGCAGCATGAAAGATGTTAAACTTCTTCTCCTTTCAAAGAACATCATGAGTTTCTGGGTAGGGGCATGGTCAAACTTATAAGAAGTCTTTTCTAAGATGGTGCTCTGTCCATAGGAAGATGTCTGAGGGTCTCAATCCAAGATGTAGAAGAGTCTTTTCCTGTGATATCTGTTTCTGTTGGGACCATATATGAAGGAGGCTATTACTAGAGGAAGATCAGTTGCAATGCATCAGTTCTCTGATTTGTAGTGATCTTCTTCTCTTCCTTCGATTTTTGGCCCAGATGTTTGCTTTTAGCTGTTTACATCATTCTTCTGAAAGCTACGCCTTGACTTGCCTGGCTCTTTTCTCCTTACTGGTGTCAGGAGTAAGTTTGTGCCTTGATGATTACACCAGTGGTATCTTCATTCATCCATTAAGAGATACAAAATACTCAAAGAAGTATTTTACTTTTTTGTGGATTTTCCTCCTTATAGAGACTTCTTTAGGAGATACTTGACAACTTTCATGTATATTATTCTGTGCAGATTGGCACTATGGCTAGTGGGAGGAGTTGCCTTTTCTTCAGGCAGTCAACATGGATACTCAACTGACCTCTGCTTCTAGGCCTCAACATTGCCACATTTAGAAGTATTATGATGAACATCTTGGATCTATATAACAATGATACACTCCATAATATGATTCCAAGATGGCTGCCCAGTGCCATGTTTACTAAGCAGATGTATTTGAATGGCATTGTGCATAGTTTATCTTTGTTTTACCATTCCAAGTTGGCCGATGCATTGCTTCTAAATGTGGCAGCTGCATTGGAACTTTAAAACAACAATATAACATGTACAATACCATTGCAAGGCGGTAGCCTGCTTCTATGTATAATCATATTTTTATTGCAAGCATAGGCCCGTAAAATTTAGGTGGCAGTGAATCTTCTATTTTCTACTTTTCTTTTTTAATTTATCATCCATATTCATTTTGAGTTTGTGTGTGTGTTTTATTGAGGATGGGTAGGTGGGTGAAGGCATGGAAGAGTCAGATGGATGAATGAGTTCAAACGAGAGTTACAGAGTGCACCTACGATGAGTTGCTGAATGCCTAAACTCACCAGTGGCTGAAGAGGCATTTTCTTTCATAAACGAGACCCTTTGGCATTGCCAGTGCCTATTATTATTAAGTTGTTCACTGCACCCGCCTTTTTTTTTAAGCTTTAGGGCCCTACTTAGAGTTTGACTGATGATGGGCATTCACAAAAATGGTCAAAAATAGGATGAGTGTCACACACAAACGTGCAAATATATGTTTAGATGCACACATACTCATACATAAGCATACACAATCCAGATGCTTAATACATAACACCTACTGGCAAATAAAAAGGATCTAATATGGTAACTCATGAAAAACAGGCATGCACAAATGCAGTTTGTGTGCATTAGCATGATATAGCTAGAACTGGTGGCTTTGTCAACACTTGTTTAATAAAACGCTCAATGCTTCTCTTTAGAGAAAATGATGCCCGTGTGTTTTTTGCACATGACACATTTTCTCCCAAGATTGAAAAAGCACTGTCTTATATTGAATTTCCTCATTTGGAGCACTCACTGTTATGTGTATTTTAACCTGCTCTTTTTATACATATGTACACACCTGGTGCTATTTCATGTACTCAGCGGTATATAATGCAAAACGTGGTGCAAACAGTCAGATCATGTACATTGCACCAGTAAAGTGCAATCTTCCTGTGTTTCCAGGCCCTTTTAGAGTGACATTTGCACAGAAGAAAAATTACAATTGTACTGAAGGATCAGTTCAAAATGACAAATGCCAGTAAAAGACTATTGCAAAATTGCCCTGCACCAATAAGCATTTGCCAAAAATGAGAGCCTATTAGCACAGCACTGGTAGCATTTAGGTGGCGAGCCTAATTTCCTCTAACAGTCTTACTCTATTTCTATAATGCCATACTGAGAGGCGTACTAGTCAATACCTCGAGGTTTATGGTTGGTGCATAAAAAAGGGAATAAATTACAGTAAAACTGTTATCTCGAACTAGTGCACCGTTTCCACATTTATCCACCCAGCGTTTCGCTGTTAGTAACAAAACCTACAACCTCTCTGTGTTTATACCAAACACTTTATATATTAGAAATATTGATTCAGTTGGACGAGGTCAGGTGTCAAGCACTTAGAGTCACAGTTAAGGGACGTCTTGTGGGGCTAAATTATGGTTAGAGGTCCCCGTTTTATGGTATTTATTTTTTAACATTTCCATCTGTATTTATCCATATTTATTTTTTGGCTGTCTTATTGGTATTTATCCATATTTATTTTGGGTTTAGAAAATAAATGGAGCCCTAAAAATATATATTTTCACGTTTATTTAACTCTTGGACGTGCACTCATAATGGATGCCATGTGTAACAAAACACTACACTCACAGGTACATATTAGCGTTATACTACAAATATATGTTAACGTATGGCTATATTTAAGGAAATCTCATTCTGTTTTTTAACTCTCCATTGTGTTTATCTGCTCAGCTGTTGCCTGGATTTCATGAAAGACAGCATGCAGAGTCTCTCACAAGAAGCACCATTGTCATTATTTTTCTGCTCTTAAAAATAAATACAGATAGGAAACACATTGTTTTCTCCTTGTTAAAATCAGTAAAATTGGAAAACTGGAAGCCTACATTACAGTGTAAAGTATGTAGCATTTAATTAAAGCATTTTCTACTGTTAGGAACAATGTGGTCTATTCCACATTAAATACCATGGCCAGAATTATGTAGATGTCACCTGCTAAATTTTCACACTACATTTCCAGATTATATATACATTACTGGTGCCTTTAAAACTGTGATCAAGGGGGCGTGGCTTGACTGGCCGCGATGGCGGACGCGTTCTGCTGAGGCTCCGAGTGTGGGCCCCGACAAGCGTCAACCATCCAAAGCGGTGGGAACCAGAGGGAAATCTAAAAGGCTCATGTCGAGTCCCTAAATACTGGCGGCATCAGAGGAACAATTGTGGAACGGAGACGAGAGTCGGAAGCGGGCACTCCGAGGCTGCGGCGAGGCTGGGCGCCTGACCCCAAAATGGCACCCGCCGAGTGATTGCCGGAGTTTCAGCTGGCACTTCCATGAAACTCCGGAGAATGGACACCCGGGAGTGAGCGGCAAGTGTGGAGAGGGCAGACTGACACAGAAGACACAGTGCTGGCGGCGGAATGGTGCAGAGTGGGCTATAACGGAGCCCGGCACTGCTGCTCCACTGAGAGGCTCAAGAGCAAGAAGGAGGGGGGAAAAGAGCGCAAAAGTGGCGGCCCCCTACGCATCACAGACTCCCGAACTTGATTCAGACCGCAAACGGAAAACAGGGGAAAAACGGCAGGCACTCCAAAAGAGAGGAAGTTGGAGCCCTCCTGACAGAGTTGGGTGACCCAGGGGCCCGGAAGGCGCAGAGAGTGACATAACGAGGGAGCGGTGACCCGGGACCGCAGTAATCAACCGGTGGGTCTACGCTTGCCTCTCCCATCCAACTGGCCTGCCTTCCCAACGGCTCCAGCGACCCTCCAATGCCCTGACTGCGGGCACCAGGCAGCTACACGAGTGGACCCTTAAGGTACGGGCGAGAGGGGGTTGGCGGGGGGAGGAGGAAGCGGAGTCCACAGCACTGATGTTCCGACCCACCCCGCTGCCCCCAAGAAATATACCATTGCCAGTGACAGGGATACCGCCTCTGGTATGAGACACTAAGCAATCGGAGGCCGGGGGTGGACAGCGACCACAAACAAGGAGGCACGCATCAACAGGCGGGGCTGAAAGGGGGACAGAATAGCGTGCCGACTGAAGCAAAAAAGAAAAGGGGGCTCACCTCATCAGTGTCCACCGCGGCGAACCATCGGGAGGCCTACCAACTGATCGGAGGGGTGAGACGAGGACAGCAGGGCTCATCAGGTTTCTGGATCGAACCGACCCAAAGCCTAGGCGACAGGATCCCTCCGACCCCCCCTCCTGGCCCACACAGCAATAAATAAAATGGCGGCCAAGCGCTTACTACACTACCCGTGGACATGGGATGCCTCAAGACGACTGGGGCTCCCCAGATCTCTCACCAAGCAAGATCGACATCCCCAACTCAAGCAGGCTCAAAGACAGACACAGACTCTAGCGCCACCATGTCAGAAAAATTAGATAAAGTCCTGGCTGCAATAGAGCACTCGCGCGTCACCATGGAAGAGCACTTCGGGACCTTGGCCACGGACCTCAGCCTGCTGCGGGATGACCATCGGAAGTTAGCGGATAAGGTGGCGGACGGAGAAAAAGCGCTAGCGACGATGCAACCTCAAACCAAAGCACAACAAGACTCCATAAAAGACCTACAAGCCCGAGTCACAACCCTAGAGGAAAGAGCAGCCGATCTAGAAGGGCGCTCCAGGAGGAGCAACCTACAAATCTTGAATTTGCTGGAAGGCGTGGAGGGTAGAGAACCCATTGCATACACAGAGTCCTGGCTCCGGTCTTTCACGCCGCGTGAAGAACTTACTCCTTATTTCTCAATTGAAAGGGCGCACAGAGTACCGGCGCAACGCCCTCCTCCAGGCTCGCTTCCTCGTCCTATGCTAGTAAAGCTACTCCACTTCTGGGACAGGGATGCCATACTACGAGCTGCCAGAGAGAGCAACCCCATCACGGTGGAAGACAAACACGTCATGCTCTTCCCAGATTTTTCCAGAGCAGTGCAACGCAAGCGAGCGCCATTCCTTGCAATAAAGAGACTACTCCGGAGCCAGAACATTCAATATTCACTGCTGTTCCCAGCACGGCTCAAAATCATTCACAAAGATACTACAGTATTCTTCACAGACCCACAAGAAGCAACAAACTGGATGGAACTGAACTTGCAAATCGATCCACTGCAAAGGAACACTGGAACACCGAGACCCAAGACGTCCAGGCCACCAAGGCGCAGCAACAAGAGAACCCAAAGCCACTCGGACATACAGTCACTTCATAAATTGCTGACATTGCCAGACCTGGAACAGATCATAGCAGAACGCCGGAAAGCAATACAAGCAGCGGCAGAATTGGGAACGAATCTCTCCACATCGGACCACGAAGACACTCCGCACATTTTCACGCCCGAAGAGGACCCAAACGACTCCAGTGACTCTGGCGAGAACTCTGGGACCCTACCAATGGTCACACCACAGAATGTGGACCATATGAAGCTCCCGAGAGTTGGTAGCTATATTGACCCTAGATGCCAAAGAAATCTCACTTGCTAGCACTACACCACATATTACGCCCCACAATGGTAAAAGACCCCATACCCACCAGCGCAAGGTGCCCCCGCATACTAGACACACAACGCTATGGGGCCCCGCTTGGGGATCTTAGGGACATACGCGAGCCAGATGGATCCCCCTGTATGTTTCGTTAATGGGTGCATGGTTGTAATGGTTTGGACATGCTGTACGTTGCAACAGGTCCCCTGTATTGGGTCTCCAACCCCAAAGTGTTCTAGTTCAACCTCTAACCATACCCTGACCTCTCACCCATCCCACCACAAAGGGCAGAGACACTCGCTAACATGTCTACACCTCACATCAGGCACAAACAATCCGCACCAGAGGGCTTACAAAGGGGCTCCCGGGACCACCTTCCAACGTCGCGCGGCCAATAAACCACGATGACTCCGGCGACAGATATCTAATTTCTCACTCTTAATGCGCGGGGTAAACATACGGCTAGAAAACGCGACGCCATCTACGCGTACATCAAGCGCCAGCAAGCACAGGTCGTTTCAATACAAGAGACACATCTGGCAAAGGGGGAACTAGACAAGCTCCAAAAGAAATGGCGGGGCACCTTCTGTGCCATGACATATTCAGGGTAATGCAAGGGGAGCCCTAGTCTGGCTTCGACCGGGAGTCCCCTTTCTAGAGACCGGCCAGAAGGTAGATCCCGAAGGGAGATATGCATTATTGGAAGGTTTACTAGATGGTCAGCCAATACTAATAGGCAGTATATACGCCCCCAATACAGAACAAACAATATTCTGGGAAACCCTGACGAGTACCTTGGCTCAATTCACATCTTCCCCATGGGTGTTAGGAGGGGATTATAACTGTTCTTTGGATCTCGCCCTAGATAGATCCCACCCCCCGCCAAAGCTTCACAAGCCTATGCACAAACAGCCCGATTTCAAGCCTGGACAAAGCATTGGTCACTGACGGACGCTTGGCGACACGCACATCCGACAACCAAGCTCTACTCCTTCCATTCTATTCCCCTTAATCTGCGAGTACGGCTAGACCGAGTCATGTGTGCACGGACGATCCTTCCCCTAACCCAACATTCAGACTACCTAGGAAGGGTGATATCGGACCTCGACGCACATGTCATGACTCTCAGATGGCGCCCACCCTCACCCCCGGTTCCCACGTGGCAGCTCCTCCGAGATTGGCTGGAGGATCCGGTGTTTCAACATGAACAAAAAGAGAACATTCAAAACTACTTTTCTGAGAACGCACGCACCACAATTTCTAGGACACTTGAATGGGACGCCTTCAAGGTGGTCATGAGGGGAGCATGCATTAGACAAATCACGGGGGTACGGAAAACACTAGAGCAGGCGGTACAAGCCACAGAGCATCAAGTAGCGTGACTGTCTAAGGAAGCTGACAAACAGCAGATCCCTCCTACACAAGTGGCAGATGCCAAGACTAAATACGCAGAAGCCTGTGCAGACTTGTGCAGGTATAACTTTCGTGCATATGCCACTAGAGCCCATAGAGAGGGAAACCGAGCCGGCACCTTGCTTGTATGGCTTATTAGACAGGACCTGAAAGCACAACCTATCACCAGTATAAGAAACACAGCAGGTGAGATTATGTACGCGCAAGCAGACATTCTGTTGGCCTTCCATGAATACTATGAGAAATTATATAGGGAACCGACTCTGGACAGAGAGGAATATATCCACGAAATGCTACACAGTAATGCTATAACACAGCTGATGGAGGAGGACCGGTCCTCCCTAGACGGACAACTCACAGCAATAGAGATCAAACACGCGATCCAACACCTGGCCAAAAACAAGGCCCCCGGCCATGATGGCTTCCCCATAGAATTCTATAACACATTCTCCCAACAACTAGTCCTGCAGTTAGACATAGTCTATAAGGCAGCGCTGGAGGCGAAGATACTCCCTAAGACCATGCGTGAATCCACACTAGTAAAGTTTCCTAAACCAGACCGGGATCCCCTACTCAGCTCGTCATACGGACCTATCACCCTGCTAACGGCGGACTGCAAAATACTCGGAAAAATCCTAGCGGATAGAATCACAGGGGTGCTCCCCCGCCTGGCACACCCTGACCAATGCGGTTTCGTGCCCGGGAGGAACACCTCCCAAAATATACGTAGGCTGTTTCAGGTCCAAGAAAGCGTGCGGGGAAGGTTCCCGCGCTCCGCATGCCTTGTACTAGATCTCGAAAAGGCCTTTGATACCCTAGCATGGCAGTATTTATTTGAGGTTCTGAGGCGGGTGGGAATGGGGCCCCAACTCATGGCATATATCAAGTTGTTGTACACCGGTTTGACTACCCGGGTCCGAATAGGCAGGCATATCTCGCCCCCATCCCGATAACGCGTGGAACACACCAGGGGTGCCCTCTATCCCCGTTACTATTTGCCCTAGCAATAGAGCCGCTGGCGATAAGACTGAGGGAGGAGGGCGAACTATGGGGTATACCGCTCGAGCGACGTATGCACAGTGTGTCCCTATATGCAGATGACCTCCTAATATACGTCAGGGACATCACAGCAGACCTCACTTCTCTTTGGGCCACACTCAACAAGTTTGGGAAGGCAGCGGGTTTAAAAGTGAATTAGGCCAAATCCACTATCTACCCCCTTCACCCAGATACACCCCACTGGGAGATCAGTGTAGAAGAGGCCAAATTGTCATGGACGGGGGACGCCCCAAGATATTTAGGAATTAGACTCTATCACACACTTAGAGATCTCCTGGAGGGTAACCATTACAGAGCCCTACGAGGGATAAAAACCCAGGTCGACTTCCGGCGAACGCTGCCCCTGGCCCCAATAGGAATGGTAGCTTTATCTAAAATGATAATGGTGCCCCGTCTTTTATACTATTTTGTAATCATCCCGGTGATCCCCCCACGACCCTTCTTTCGAGAGTTAAACTCCATACTGATATCGCTGATCTGGGGGAAGGGTCGCCGCAGAGTAGCCTTGACGACACTGCAGCTGCCACGAGACAGGGGGGGCTGGGTGCCCCGTCCTTCGAGGCCTACATCCTCGCAGCACAGCTGCAATGGCTCTCACACTGGACAGCTGGACGACACCTAGACGAGACGGAAGCACAGGCGGGGACTCTGACAATCCCAGAGATAACCCGGATGCTCCTTCCAGGGACCAAACCCAACCCGGCACACCCCCTGCTGGTGAAGGTGGCCAGATTCTGTATGTTACGAATCCATCACCTCTCTAGAGCGGCGCCTATGTACTCCCCATTGTTAATACTAGCGGGTCTCCCTAAAGGACGTGGGCACTACACAACTAGAGACTTGCGAGCGTGGACAGAACACACGCTCACTGAGATAGAAGCCCTGTTCACTGAAGGCCAGTTGACCTCGTTCGAGGGCCTGGCGGAAGAGAGCGGGCTCCCCGCCGGACAGTTCCTATTACACAGGCAACTGATAGCCGACTGTAGAAAGACGTGGGATCTAACGGACGGTGAACCTAAAACGCACCCTGTACTGCACACGATATTAAACATGGGAGCAGGGAAACACCTTATCACTTGGATATACAAATCTACCATGGAACTTACATGTACGCCACTAACTCGGCTTCGACTAAAATGGGAGGAGGAATACGGTCGAGCACTACATGACAACGAATGGCTCATAGCACTGGAACATGAAGGAAGTGGCCCGTAAAGGGCCACCCAGGTTATCTTCAACCTCCTAATAGCCTTCCACAAAATGAAGAGTCGGTCAGACAGTAGAGAATACAAACAGTTGTTTATTAGCAATACTCTGCAGAGGAGTCCAATCTGACCTGCACCCTAAGATGTCTGCCGAGGGACTGGCCCACTAGCAGTCTGCAACACATAACCATTCCTCCCAAGAACCTCCAACCACGCCCACAGTGGAAAGTTACCGGCTCAGGCCGAGCATCAACAAAGGAGGCACAGAAGGATGGGCTACCACCTGCTAGATGGGTACACTCTATCACTATCTCAAGGTTGCCGTGCTGGGGCTCGGCGTCTCATAACATGGGAGCAGAGCTACACACAGGGATAGGTATGCGAGGGCAGAATGGCCTATTCATTAGTAAGTCAGAAGGCAACCTTGAGCAGGAAAAGAAAATAATATCTTAATACAGTGTTCTGCTGAGGCAAGCAATACGAGCAATGAGACCTAGTTCAGACACAGCCTAATAGGGATTGCGAAATACAAAATGGAGTCACATTCGCTAACTGAAGCTACCACATTGCAGGGATAACTCAGTGGGTTGCATAATACGAATGGTGTCTAATTTAGCCGCACACTGCTAACCTAATATAACATAAAACGTGTATATAGCGAGAATGGGATTTTCAAACCTAACAGATCCTCCTTTCAGCAGTGGAGGCTAAATGCTTTATTGTCGCTATCAGGTAAGGGTCTTTATAATGCTAAGCAGGGAATAAAGAAAATGCATAGTTACTCTAATATTAAAGGAAATTAAAACAACACATGTGTAGCAAGATATGGTTAATACTCAAAAATACCCTCATCAATCAGCATCATATCCTGTATTTCTTGCATCATCATAGGAGAGACTTTATCATGACGTCCTGGCAATGTAGGTGTAGGGGTGAGTTTTCTCACGCAATAGGTGCAACAAGCTGGAAGGCAATTGACACACAGACAGCACGTGAAGATGACACCTGCAATAGCTACTAGGAAAAGAAGTATCTTCCAACCCCAGGATGATATCAGACCCCAGAACCACCCCATGAAGGACTATGAACCATTGTCTTGATAAATATCGGATGCAAGCCTATGTAACTTCTGGATAGCGGAGTATACATTAGGCGCGTGGTCTGGGATGTAAATGCAGCAACTGCTGCCTATAACCGGACAAGCTCCACCCCTATATGCAAGGATGACATCTAAAACCATCCGAGTTGAAGAGCAACGAGTCTGGTAGCCTGAAGCTCAGCCGTGATGTTAGTGAGTATGCCTGCTGTAGTGTTGATAACCCCTTCTACAACCCTGGTGAGACGACAAATGCTAACACTATTATACATAGGTCCCCAGAAAGGCACAATACCCTTCATGGCATCCGTGAATTGCTGTAGAGTAGTATCAGTTTGATCGATATTTGCTGTATCAATAACTCTCCTTACCCGGGACAGGGATACACTTCTCTGCTGCTGCCTATGGTCTTTATGATAGTTGGATGGTGCAATGTAAACTGGAGGTAAAAGGAAAGAGACATAACACCGGCCAGACAATCCCCTAGGGAGCCATATATAAGCCTGTTCCCCACAGACAAAGTATACATTTGGATGTGTGAGCAAAGGTGGGCTACTAGTAGTGTTCAATTGATATGTGTAGTTGCAACTGCTCTGTCCCACTGGAATGTTCCCAGAACCTTCAACACAGAAACTAGTTGCTGTATGAACCACAGGTACGGGCATGGCTTTATCTTCAGTGATATTTTGTGCATGGAAACATTTAAAGTATTCGGTAACATTGAATCCCTGAAAATCCAACATTTCGTTTTGCAGCCATGTGACATTCTTGTTACCCTCGTAAACATTCATGCAAGCATCTGGATGTAAGGTACCCTCCTTTCCCCCTGTCCCAGGTGTATAACCCTGGTGTACTACTATATATTCCAACACTGCTTCATAATCGGACTCTGTCATATCCATAGCATCAGCGTGATAATGAATATATACCATGGAAAGCAATTGGAACCATGCCTCACAGCTATTTAGGTACGACAGGGGTAAATACACCAGTAAATCATTCTTGCGCATAACTGAGGGGAGTAACCCACACACCCAGCCATTCGTGGCATTAGTGGTATTGTGTACTTGATGAAGCATTTGCAGGAAGGCATTTTCAACATATGTCTGTCTATGTCTCTCTTTATGCGGGGTCAGCATAACAAACAGATGCTCTGGTGGAGCCGGGGTAGTCCCTATCAAAGTGTGTATGAGATGCTGTTCTTCTAAATACCATACTACCCCAAACAGTATTATCATTACTATGAGAACGAATACTACTACTACTATCTTACTCCTAATAGGCCAGCTAGACCACACAGGACTACTCTGCCCTGGTGGTGGCGGTGCCGCCAGAGGCTGTTCCTCCTCCATGGCAGCACGGCCAAATGGGTACATGTGAAGAGCCTTATGAACTGGAGCCATACAAAAATACAACCAACCAGAGGGGCACAGTTTACCCAGCGTCCGTCTAGAGCCTCGCTGGCAGGCTCCTATCGTTCATCAATGGCGGTGCTCTGAAGCACTCCCTCGATGGGGCTGCACGATCGCGGGCCTTGCTGAAAACAAATCCTTCTTCTTTCAGGATAGGGCACCCTCCCTCCAGGGCAAGCACCCTCAACTATCCTGTCCAGTGTCCAGGGCAGTGCACCAGTGCTGTTCACCCTACTCTGTCGCGGGTACCTCAGACACAGTACCTACAACCTAGTCTCAAGTCCTTCCCTAACTCCTGGACTGTCCCTCTGATGCACTGTCCTTCTTTCGGGGGTGCAAGTTATACCTGGCAGCTCCAGGCACTGTTTCATCAACAAAGAGGGGGTGAAACGCAGGCTCAGAAGGGCATTGAGACTCAGGTGCCTGTGGTTCAGATGGGGAAGAAGCAGGGGCTGCCTTTATCTCCCGGAGGGGCTGCCTCAAGCAGGGCAGCATCACTCTCTGCTTCCGTCTGTGCCCACCTCAACCGAGGCGTCAGAGAAGGGGATGATGCGAGGCACCCTCTCTCCTTCTTGATCAGCAATGCCATCGAGCACCCCCTTGTCATAGGGAAGTGGGAGAGGAACCTTCTTGCAGTGTGTACCATGCACCCAGTGCTTACGGCCGTCGAGTTTCACTGCTGTTCGAGTGGCAAGGAGGACCAACAGCGGTCATTTCCAACGAGGCTTCAGGCAGCTCTTCCTCTGGAAGTTCTTTACGAGGACAATATTGCCGGGCTGCAGCTAATGCCCGGGCCCCTCTGGTACCGGCCGCAAGGTCTCCTGAATCTGTTGATGAAGAGAATGAAGATCTTTAGTTAACTCATACAGGTAATCTACAAGCAAAGGGTACTCTATTTCAGAGAAACGCTTGTGTCTTGGAACGCCCCAGATATTGGCTGGACGTACAAAAACCACTTCATACTGTGACAACCCTGTTCTAGAGTGCGCAGTCGCTCTGGTAGATAACAAAGCCAAGGGTAACGCGTCTGGCCATCGCAATCCTGTACTTTCTTGTATTTTGCTAACTTCAGTTTGAGAGTACCATTGTACTTCTCAACCAGACCTGCTGACTGGGGGTGGTTAGCTGCATGAAACTTCTGCTTAATGTGTAAACCTTCACACACCAATTGGATAAGTTTTGAATTGAAGTGACTTCCGTTGTCACTCCAAATCAAACGCGGCAATCCGAAGCGCAGGAAGAACTCTTTTATGAGTGCTTTTGCCGTCGCCATAGCAGTATTCTCTTTAGTGGGGTAAGCTTCAATCCATTTACTGAATGCACAAATCACTACCAGCACATACTTTAAATTGTTGACTCGTTCCATTTTGATGAAATCCATCTGGAGAACCTCGAAAGGGAAGGAAGGTGGTGCAAAGTTACCTGACGGTGTGGGAGTACCTTTCCCAGGATTATGTGTCATGCAAATCTTGCAGTGTTTCACTAAATGAGTGGATACCTTGGAAATATTGTCGTTCTGCCACACTGGGTCCAGCACTTTGCAGATTCCCTTGGCGCTAATGTGGGCCGGGCCATGGGCCATGGTAACCACAGGGAACACGTAGGCATTAGGTAACATCCATCGCTGTTTCTCGGACTTATCAGTCCAACACCCTTCCTCATCCAGATGCCCTGTACTCTCCTGCCATATTGCCAATTCATCTAGGGTTGCCTCACTTTGTATCTCCTTGACGTTTTCAAATGTGCCCTCAAACATTCCGTTTTCTGGGACCCACCTAGCAGGACCTGCCACAAACATCTTTTTCATCCTTGATCTAGCTTTCTCCTTGGCTGTTTGATCTGCAAACGCATTCCCTCTCCCAACATCATCTGTTATTGCTTTGTGGGCACTACATTTTATTATTGCTAACTTATCGGGAAGTGTTAGAGCTGACAAACGTCTATGTATCAATGGGCCATTCTGTATTCGTAATCCATGTGATGTCAAGAACCCTCTCTCCGCCCAGAGGCGTCCAAAATTATGGGCGAACCCAAAGGCGTACTGACTGTCAGTATAAATATTGACAGTCAGTCCCTCACTCAACTCACAAGCCCGAAGAAGGGCAACCAGCTCTGCAGCTTGGGCTGATTGGTATGGGACACAGGATGTCTCAACTGCAGTGTGCAACGTTGTAATTGCATATGCTGCAGTGGTGGTGCCATCTGGTAGTTTGAAACAAGAGCCATCGACATATAGTTCCCCTTGGGGTTCAGATAGGGGAACATCAGTCAGGTCTACCCGTCCTTTCGTCTCCTCTTCCGTTCTATACACACAATCATGTGCATCTGTGTCATTACTCGTCGAAGGGAGGGGTAGTAACGTGGCTGGGTTCAGAGTGGCACATCGTTTGATGGTAATGTGCAGAGCAAACAATGTTAGTTCATATCCAGTCAGACGTGCACTAGTAAGGTGCTGTGTCTTTGTCTTATTCAAAAGCGTATCCACAGCATGAGGTACCATTACTGTGAGATCAGTATCCAAAACGAGCCCCGCCGACTGTCTGATAGAAACTGCCACCGCCGCGGAAGCTCTTAGGCAGCTCGGGAGAGCTCTGGCGACGTTATCTAGGATAGCAGAAAAGTAAGCGCAGGGTCTTTGCTTACCACCAAAACCCTGTGTTAAAACAGAAAGCGTGCAGCCATCCGCCTCATGTACGTAAAGCACAAAAGGCTTCTGGTAATCAGGAGTACCAAGCACAGGAGCAGAGCGCAACTTTTAATTGCTCAAAAGCTTGCTGGCATGCAGATGTCCAAGGCAGGGGTTCATGCACTTCTTTAGTGGTTAGGTAAAGGAGGGGTTTTGTTAGTAAGGAATAATTAGGAATCCAGTGTCGACAATACGAGGTAATACCAATAAATGCATGTACTTCACGTTTGGTCTTAGGAACAGGCATATTAGTGATAGCAACTATGCACTCAGGTGTTAGTCTGTGACCCTCCTTCGACAGTAGGTGACCTAAGTAGGTGACCTCCTGTCGACAATATTGAAATTTGGAAAGGGACACCTTATGGCCATGGTGCGCTAAATGTAACAGCAATTTAACAGTGGCATCTTTACAGCCATCTTCAGTATCAGAGGCCACAAGGAGGTCATCAACGTACTGCAATAGCACATTACCAGTGGGAAGTACCAAAGAATCCAATTGAGTTTTTAAAGCTTGACTATAGATACTAGGACTTTCTGTATAGCCTTGAGGAGCATGACAGAATCTAAAGCTCCTACCGGCTAGGGTGAATCCAAACAGATATCTGCTATCTGTATGGATTGGGATGCTAAAGAAAGCATTCTTCAAATCGATCACGGAAAAGATTTTTGCCGTTGATGGAATCATTGTTAATATCGTGGTAATGTCTGGGACTACAGGATATTGGGGTACTACTATTTTATTAACCACTCTGAGGTCAATTACAAAGCGATAGACATCCGGATAAGCATCAGAAGAGTCCAAGGGTGCCTTCTTGAGAATCTGAAGAATAGGGCTATTACACACATTCGCTACCGTCTCCTCAACCACACCAGACTTAATCAGATCCTGTATTATTTGCAACAAGGCCTTTTCTCCTGCTTGCGAAATCTTATACTGGGGAATACGTGGCAATACAGCATTGTCTTTGATCTGAATGGAGACTGGCGGGATCTGGAGTAACCCCACATCCGTGTATCCAGCTGCCAAAAAGCTACGGGGCACGTCTTTGAATTCAGCGGGGAGGGGTGCGTCTTTTGCAAAGCATTGTTTTGCACGAGCTGCCTTTGGCCCTATGGTCATATAAACACCATCCGGAGAACAAAAGATAGTTGCGTGTAATCTTTTCAACAAATCCAAACCCATCAAATTCTCCCCACAATTTGTCATTAACAGGAATGGTGAATCCACCGTAAAGGGGCCAATAGTCAGAGCAAGAGGTTTGGAAATGGGGCTAACAACCGGCATACCTGAGAAACCTACCAAAACATTATTTTGGCCAGACAGAGCTGCCCCTGGGACCAGTGAACGGGAAACAGAGCTATTCATAGCACCCGTGTCAAGTAAGAATGTCTTGGACGTGCCCTGCAAATCTGCAGTGACATAAGGTCCGCGCTGATCTACAGGCACCGGAACTGGCCCCTCACCCTGCCCCTGGCTGCCCTAGCTATGGGACATCCTAGTCACTTCGTCCATATCATAGTCATCATGATAGTACTGCCATCCTCGGGGGTCGTCAAAATAGTTCTGGTTCTGGCTATGCGATGAACTGTCTGACTGCACCTGTCCTCAGCCTCTTCCTCCTCTACCACGTCCTCTAAAACCCCTACCTCTCGGGGCCTCAACTTTCTGCAACAACTCCGGACACTCACTTTGCCAATGCCCCTCCTTTTTACAGTACGCACATTGGTTGTACCCCACGGGCACACCTGGAGTACTGTTCCGATCAGACCGGGACCCCCGCTGGGCCGGACCCGAACCTCTACCTCTTCCATTCCCCCTCGTCACCTGCTGCAGTAGCACCCTCGTCTTCAACTCCTTTGACTTTTTCTCCACCTTCTCTTTGTCCTCATTCTCTCTATGCTCATAGTACTGCGCCATACTCAAAATTACTGATGGAGATGAGGTGGTCCAAGTACTTTCTGAAGCCTGCAACCTAGTCGCAATCTCGGGAAGCAGGTTAGTAACAAACCTGTTGACGAACAAATGAACACCACCCTCCAGTGACAGATCTTGGCCACTAAAATCCAGAAACACCCCTTCAAACCTAGTAAAGAAATCAGACACACTTTCATCCTTCTTCTGACGACACGCAGTCAACTTGTCCCAATCCACTCGTCGCGGCGGGATAAGGGAATGCATGTAAGTGATAATACGCCCCGGCAAGGCTAATAGCTCTGCCTTTGGCTTCTCGCCGGGCTTGCGCTCTTTATCCCATGCCCTGATCTCATCCCATGTTCCACCCAATTCCACCACATGATCTTGCGTATGCACCTAGCTCCATATATCTACCGGTACCAACAGGCCAAAAAACAACTCAATATCAGCTAATGTCATCACTGTGGAGGAGGCCGCCTCCGCCAATTCTTTATAATATGCAGTTGGATTTTTCTGAGGGTCTGGCAACTGACCTTTTAGGGATAGTACCTCACTCCTCTTCCAAGGAGTGTAAATCCCTTGTTCATGGAAACGGGCCGCCACTTGCGGGCGAGTAAAAACATCATTCCCATCTCGCAACTCCGGTATTTCGGGGTGATAAATGGGATGAACTTCCCTCATGGGAAATTGCGACACCGTCGTCGGGACCTTCTGAAGCAATCTACCCCGATAACCCACCAATGTCGTCACATTACTGAAAACCTAATTGGGGGCCATTCCTGTAGCATATACCCTATCCCGAATGTCATAGATGATCTGCGGTGCAGTACCCTTGAAACACTGTTCCCACAATCCTATCAGCGTGGCCGACATATGCTTAAGAGCATGTTGCTGTATAAACGGCTCATAATCTTTCATCACGCCCCACACATCTTCCACACTATAAATCGGATTCCGAGCCCACTGTGCAGCCTGATCAGCCACCATTTTCTTTTCCTCATCACCCACAGCAGAGCACACCAACACTTTCTCCATACGGTCACGTGCCGCTGCCCAATTCGCTTCATGCACTCCATGTACAGGTGTCTCGGCATCTTGCAATGCCTGAGGTAACACACTCAAGGGGGAAAGAGCAGATGAAGAAACAGGTACCATCGCGAACAAAGACTGTGTTGCAGGAGTAAGGGAAGGCGTAACCACAGATACGGAACCAGGAGACAGAGTGGGGGAACTGACGGCTCCCGCCCCTGTAACTTGTGAAGATGGGGAAGAAGCAGGCCGGGCCGGGGCCGAAGCAGTAGAGCTAGAAACAGAGTGACTAGGAATAGCTGAACCAGAGGCCGAAGTCTAAGATGTTGGTATTATGGGATATATCCATTCGGGGACATAAGGAGGTGGGGGTCGAGAATCTAATAACTCCTCAACGAACACATCACTTTCTTCTCTAGCAACGTAACATTTATCACTCTGCAATCAAAAATTCCTATCTGCACACTCTATGCCATTCTCAATCTTTTCTCTGTCATAGGCCATTGCTTTCTGCGTTATCATTTGCGTCTGTCCCCTCCGAGCTTGCTTCTCTGCTCTCATACATCGTTGCTTCGCTTCCATCTGCCATTTCCTCAGAGAATCAAACAGCGACTGCCTGCTCCTTTTGGCAAACAATTTGTCCTGCAAGTAATTCAACTTTTGTTCATCAAATGTGCCAGTAAGCGGCCACTGTAAGCCAGCATTGTCCCTCGTATATTTATTCCACAATGTGCTAAACATAATAGGGCCAATACCATGCTTGACGTATACATCAAAATTTGGGGTACCCTCTGGAGGCGCAGGCTGCCTCTCTTCCAATCAAGCTTCAGTGGAACAACACCGACATCCGAAACACCCTAACTTGCTTAGACACGGCATCTTAATATAAGACACATACGCTGTCCCCAATGGACAAATATAACACTAACCAACAAAACGGTCCAAAACCAAATCAAGGCAGTCCGAAAACTGCACCCCACAGTCCGCAGACTGCACCAAGACAAGACAGTCCCAAGACTGTACCAAGACAAGAAGACAGGCTCTAGCCCCAGACCTTTTCAAGAATAGGCCGAATTTCAAGTTGGCCTGGCAGATTGCTCGCAAACAGTCCCAGACCTTTTCAAGAGTGGGCCGAATTTCCAGTTGGCCTGGTAGACTGTTCACAAACACTCTATGTCTTTTAAGGGTCCGCAAACCCACCAAGATCAAGACAAGACAGTCCGGAGACTGTACCAGACACAGTCCGTAGGCCCGTGCCGCTCAACCATGGCGCCACATTTTTTTCAAGAATTCAAATCACTCACCTGGTGCACTCAGGTCAAGCAAGATTATTCTCCACTGCCGACTCTTCGGACCATGGTCAAATCCAAGGTTTCGCCTTCTCAGGACCCCAGCCGGTGACCACTAGATGAGGAGTCGCCCGATCAGATGGGCGGGGCAGCCAAGAGAACCGGGCTCTTATCTTGTGGGGATCCCCGATCCGCCCGACCGACCGGACGCAACCCCGACCCTGCGACCCGATTACAGGTGAGTTGGGTCACCTTGCGGGGTCCCTGTTCGGGCGCCAACTGAAGGAAGTGGCCCGTAAAGGGCCACCCGGGTTATCTACAACCTCCTAATAGCCTTCCACAAAATGAAGAGTCGGTCAGACAGTAGAGAATACAAACAGTTGTTTATTAGCAATACTCTGCAGAGGAGTCCAATCTGACCTGCACCCTAAGATGTCTGCCGAGGGACTGGCCCACTAACAGCCTGCAACACATAACCATTCCTCCTAAGAACCTCCAACCACGCCCACAGTGGAAAGTTACCGGCTCAGGCGAGCATGAACAGAGGAGGCAGAGAAGGATGGGCTACCACCTGCTAGATGGGTACACGCTATCACTATCTCAAGGTTGCCATGCTGGGGCTCGGCGTCTCCTAACGTGGGAGCAGAGCTACACACAGGGATAGGTATGCGAGGGCAGAATGGCCTATTCATTAGTAAGTCAGAAGGCAACCTTGAGCAGGAAAAGAAAATAATATCTGAATACAGTGTTCTGCTGAGGCAAGCAATACGAGCAATGAGGCCTAGTTCAGATACAGCCTAATAGGGATTGCGAAATACAAAATGGAGTTACACTCGCTAACTGAAGCTAGCACATTGCAGGGATAACTCAGTTGGTTGCATAACGTGAATACGAATGGTGTCTAATTTATCCGCACACTGCTAACCTAATATAACATAAAACGAGTATGTAGCGAGAATGGGATTTTCAAACCTAACAAACACCACAAAAAAGTGTCACGTAATCAGCGCTTCAAAAACATCCAATTCAACATACTACACCGCGCATATCTCACACCGGAGCGGCTCAAGCGTTTTTTCCCTGCGACGCAGTTGGACTGCTCGCGATGCCACACACCTGACGCCACACTCATCCATATGTTCTGGGCTTGCCCCACACTGCAATCCTTTTGGGCGAGAGTACACACCACAATACTGACAGTCACGGGCCTGACAGGGCTTACCACATGGGAGGCTAGCGCCCTAGGGATATTTAAGCGACATAGGCAGAAAAAGGTGGAGACCCGATTTGCGATACTAGCCATACTCCTAGCAAAGCGAAGCATCACACTGCACTGGCGGTCATCGGACGGTCCCCCAATAGCAGCGTGGTGGGGCGGTCAAGAAATGGGGCGCTGCCGAGGAAGATGCAATCAGACAGGAGGAAGCGCGCAGAACGCGACGATGCCCCATATCCATGGAGTGGTCGATGCTCCTACATAGCTTCAAACAAGCACAAGACACCCCCACAGAAACCCCAACTGCCACCCAGGCGGCGCCAGGCCCAGGTATACCCCAAACCACACAAGAATCTCCCGGGCGGGGCCATCTCCCTCCTGCCCCAAGCGGAACGCTGCACTTGTCCCGATGAGAGATCACCTCTCGGTGTTATTAGACCAGCGAAGATCAACGCCTTTATCCCTTGCCCCATTTCCCCAAGTTATGTCTCCCCAGTTCGGTTGTACAAACGGATTTTCCCTTTCCAACAACACATACGGACAGTAAGGGTACACCAGTCACACCCAAGAACTAATCAGTCCAACACGAAACCCACTCTCCCCGAACAGGCATACATTTCCACACACCACATGCGCTAAGACCAGTAATTCTTCTGTTGACACGGTTTTTGCCATGATAATACGTACAATGTATGTTAAGCAACGATTAAAGATATTGATTGATGTATACCCTGTATGAAAGATGCAAAATCCAATAAAAAGGTTTATTAAAAAGAAAAAAACTGTGATCAAAAGTTTGCACTGGTATTTAGATTGACCAACCAGAGCAAAATTCCATTTGTGCTTGTTAGCGCAAGTAGAATACATACTAGTTTCATAGTTTGCACAATGGCAGGAGCGGGCCGAGTCGGCGATGCTGCGAGCGCAAGGTAAGTGATTTTCTATATTTTTTATTTAATTTCCCCCCCCCCGTCGTCTCTCGACTTCCCTCTACCTCCCCCCGCTATTACCTGCACGGGCCACACCTGCACAATGGTGCTCTCACTTGGACAAAATAGAAAAGCCTGCACAGCTTCTGCTCCTTTATGGCCACCCAGGAGCCTGAGCCTAGCACGAAGCCAATATTTTCGTTCATATTCCAGCACAGTACAATTTCCGAACAAACTGCAAGATCTGCAAACCCGGGGGAGCAGGCCACTTTGTTCTGAGCTCTGCAACGTCAATCAATAAAAAACAAAACGTAAAAAAATTATGAGGACGCAGCCCAGACAAGGAGCTCAATCAATTTACTCTGTGGGCCTGTGCTCTTTTTTATGATTTCTAAAAGAAGTGAAATCTTCCAATCTACAATTCTATCCAACTCACTCTTTCTCCTTTTCTTTAAAAGCCAAGCAAAAATTGTATGCAGAGAGTAAAGCAAAAAGTCTGCCCATGTGTTGTGCTGCATGGTTTTCATCACCCCTAAGGTCAGTCCTGCGCAGTTGTTTTAAAGACTGATTTTCAGGTACATTTAATCGAAACATTAGTTTTAGAAAATTTGCCTCTACCACATACTGAGTCTGACTGCTCAAAGCTCCACTCTAATTTGAACTCAGGCAAAGACCGTAGTGCATGCAGATGTGTCAGAAATTATGTGGGGCATGGGTCAAAAAAATAGATGTGTACCCCACTTCTTTTATACAGTCGCAATGGACTTCTGACTACAAGTATAACAAATTATGAAAACACGACAGCTACAACATCTAGCGACATCTAGAGGTGTAAACTTGTAAGCTATCTCATCATTAATTAAAAATATTTGCAGAATTGCTTTATAAATCTATAAATAGATGTTCAGCTCACAGAGTTCGGTCTTGCAAAAGTGCAGCATCTAGTACCAAAAAGGTCCCTCCTCTGCTCCTCCTGTGTGACTGAATTCGGCACTTGAAAGAAAGGAAACTTCAGATAGTGAAATGACTAAGCAAGAGTTGTGCATAATAAATGTGATTTGAACCGCTCTGATTGTTGCAAAGAAAAGAGACACAGAATAGAGAAACAAACGTGATTTATTTTGTTAATGTCGTTTGGAATAGTAGTATGGATAGCTCAGCTCTTTCATTTTCCAAACCTATGTGCACAAGAAAGTAACTTGTGAGAATAAATTCTGCATCCACATTGAGTCAGGATTCGTGGAATTTTACAAATGTAAATTGGATTTATAGTAGATGAAAATGCATCAGAGTGAAGTCTTTTCCAGAATCACATAACTTAAGGTTATGTGTGAGTCAAGGGTCTTATTGGGGGTCAGAAATGGTCCTGCAAAGGCAGTGAACACCCTCAAACGTCTAACTTTATGGGTGTGCACAAACATTTTGCAAGTTAATTCCTCCTTGGGAAAAGCATGCACATTTATCCAGGGAAAAGGCAGGAGCTGGTGACTTTCTAGGCTGGTATAAAAGAAACAATGCCATATTTCACTTGGGATGAGTTTAGAGGTTATGGGTTTCTTCACAGTGAAACCTTTACTCCTGTGGCCTGATTCACAAAAATCTTGTTGTGTTGATTTCATAAAATTCAAAAATGTATTCCAAGCACAGGGAAAAATCTAGCCCGGGTAGATTTCCGACTTTGCCAACTGTCCATTGCAAATCAGCCTCTTCCCGCTGTCTTATCCAGCATTTCACTCTTCAGCTGTTTTTCCATTCTCAGCATTTTTACGGTTAGGTTGCAAAGTCACCTATTCTTTGTGGTCGCCCCTGATTTTTAGGTTGAACCTGCAGGGAGTGCGCTTTCTCTGTTGCTTTGCAACGACCTATTGTAACTAAAAAAGAAAAACTCTATAAAGACAGGCTTTAAACCTGTCCATTACTTACCATTTGTTGGACTCTTTATCACTCTTCTTTCCTGCCTTCTGATTTGCCAGCACTTGCAAAGCGTCACTTAATGTGTGATTTCCTTGTGTTTGTGTGGCATGCATGGACGAAGTACAGATTGATTTAAGTTAACTAGTGTCCATCCGCTGCTCCCGCTGTAAATTGAGATACAATTTATTTTACATTTTTATATAGGGCAAATACGACCTGACAGGAAAGTAATGGGCACATTACATAAGCACCACTTACATTACACAAGTTCTCATTCATTTTTTTATACCAAGAGATTAAGTGAAATGCTGAAACTAGTCTCTCATTGCTTGTGTTTCCATCTGGAGGGGACCTAGCCTGACAGTGGACAGGCTAGATTGTTCCTGTTGGAGCACAACCAAGACTGATTTGCATATGGCTGGCTCTGTTCTGAATGGCATAGTGGACAAAAAAAAGTGATGAGATGGAATGCTGATGTGAGCACTTACCAATAAATGGGTAAAGTCAAGCATTACACTAAATACTTGATTTTCTAAGGGAGATGCAATAATGTAAAAGGACTACCTGCACAAGGACTCAAACTGCACCTTATTAATGGGGCCCAAAGGCTGAAACTGATGAAGGCCAAGGGTAGCTTGTGTTCCCATCTGGACTGGACCTTGCCTGGCATTTTCGGCTTCACTGTTACGACTGGAGGAGGGCCAAGACTGAATTGCATATTGGTGTTCTGTGTCTGGAGTGGTTGTTGGACAAAAAACGAAATTGACTGGAATGCAGCCACATGTAATTACTAGTGAGAATAATTAAAGCATTCCATTCTTCTTTATATAGCTATGCTGTGAGCCTAAGAACAATTGTCTTTTGCATGAGGCCATATCCCCATGCAAATGAGAGGACCCACTTACATACTGTGCAGCTGTGAAATGTGGGCCCTCCCATTGGCATTTGCCGATGGAGCCACCAATGCATCTGTAGCCCCTTCTTTAATACGGAAATGCACCAGGGGTGCAAAAAAGCAGGCATATACACCTGTTGCACCCCAATGCACCTTTGTAATCCTCCCTTAATTGCTAGCTTTAAAGAACCAGAGGAAAAAACTCCGAATAAGTTGATGTTATCAAGAGCTATGTGAAAGTGTCAAATCAATGGTTCACACCTACCCATTGACTAAAAAAATGAAGGATTGCTAAGGGCACCTCTAATAGTTCTGGTCCCTAAACCTGACTATCGACCCAAACCCATCCAAACCCACCCAAAGCCAAAAGGAAAAGTTCATGCCCCCAAAGTGTTTTGGGGCACAATGTTGTACACAAAACCCAGCATCCCGCTCTTAACACTTTGTTATATATACATTAAGGAAAATAATTATTAGCATTTATAAAAAAATATTTGTACAACGATAAAACTCCAGTTCATAGGTGATCAAGAACTTCGTCAGGGAGACCTTTGTCTTCTGTTTGGGTGCTGGACATGGGCCTATAAATGTTGACATATTATTTAATGGTATGTTCAGCACATGAATCTCATTTCACCCGCAGAGAAAACAAGCATTTGCAATGCAATAGGTCTCGCATTTACGAGAGTTTCAGCTATTGGCATTGTAAATGACAATACCTTTTATTTATGTGTTTTGAAAACCTGAAAGCGGTGCGTAAACAAGCACTTTGTACTTGTAGTCCTTGCTTACGAGAAGCAAGGCTGGCAGTAAACGAGGCGCAGTTACTGCCAGCCTTGGTTCTCGTAAGCAACGACTATAAGTAGAAAAATGCGTGTTTACGACCGCTTGCAAGTTTTTAAAACACATACATAAAAGGCATTGTCATTTTCAATGCCAATAGCTCAAACTCTCATTGCAAATGCTTGTTAACCTTCACTTTGGTAATTTGGGAGAGTTCATTACAAGAAATGGAGTGAAAAACAAAACCACACTGATGTCCTTCAACTGTGGCATCGTTACCTCTGGGGGATGTGTTGTAAAGCCCCTTTGCTCATGGAGGGAATCCTTCTGCAGCTCAACCACAGCAGCATCAGCTCTTCAGAACTGAACTTCGCCTGCAAAAGCCTTTCCCCACATAGCTGTTCTTTCACTGAGTCCTTCAGTGTGTCCCTCCTCTTGGGCCTGCCTGACCACTCCTTTGTGTTGTCTGTTATTGGAGCGCATTAATGTCATTCAGGGGTCACCGGGGGTCGCTGCCTGCCTCCTGCAATCTGTCACTGTCCTCGAGACCCCTGCCCTCAGAGGGAAATGGCAGTGTTAGAAACAGAAGAAATATAAGGCTCTAATGAGCCTCGTTTAGTTTCTGTGCCTCTCATGTACATCGTGTACATGAAAAGGAGTGAAAACTTGCAGCAGTAGCCGGGTCTAAGCAAAGTAACAAACTTCCAAAATAATAATTTATTTTTTTAGAGGACCCCAGTAAAAAGGAGTCCTGCTGCCCCTGAGCACCTGAAGGGAGCAAGAAATAAGAAATACAGCAGAGGGAGAGGGGTAGGGGGGAAGACTATGACGGTAAAGAAGGGAAAAATAACGAAAGGAGGAGCATGAAGTGGGCACTACAGAGAGACAGGCGAGATCGAAAGAGAGGTGTGTGTGCGCGCATGTGCGCGTGAGTGTGTGTGTGTAAGAGAGTCAGAGAGAAGGATTAAATAGGCATTCTGGACAGGTGTGAGAGAAATACAGACAGTTGTGAGAGAGACAGGTGAGAGCGATAAGTGATAGACACCCCACCCCACCCCACCCCACCCCCTCAGCACCTTGGTTCAATAAAGCGCTCTACGATGAAAGGAAAAACCTTAGATTCCTGGAGAAACAGTGGAGAAAATCTCCTTCCACCTCCAATCTCTCTCTTTTACGCTCAGCAAGATCCAAATATCACAACCACATCTTCCTTGAAAAAGCATCACATTTCAGATCCCTCCTTGACTCAGCCAAAAACAGACCCAAAAAACTTTTCGACCTCATCAAAAACCCAAACTGTTCTCCCCTAACCATTAAGCCTGAGGATTCCTCAAAGAAAGCAGCAGATTTCGCTATATTCTTCGATGAAAAGGTCAAAGCACTGGTGGATCAGGTCGTCCACCCCCCCCCCCCATTGAGGAGCGGAAATCCTTAGTTACTGGCAGAACTTTGACGTCATCTCGGAAGATGACCTCCTCAAATGCATCCTCGAAACTAAACCCTCCAACCATTCTTCTGACCCCATCCCTAGCGACATCGCCATCGATTTCTACACCTATACTCTCTCTTACTGGACCAGGCTAGTCAATCTCTTCCTCAGTCATGGCTCCCTCCCGGTTGCCCTCAAATCAGGTCAGGTCACCCCTCTTCTAAAAACCCTCTGCCGATGCGAACGACCTCAACAACTTCCGCCCTATCACCAACCTCCCTTTTCTTTCGAAAATCACCGAAAAATGTGTTGCGAAACAACTTTCCTCACATATTATAGACAATAACCTCCTCGACGTCTTCCAGTCGGGCTTCATCCAAAATTGCAGCACTGAAACAGCCCTGCTGCAAGTGATTGACGATGCGCTGCATATACTCGACTCTGGGGAATCATGTCTTCTGATTCTTCTAGACCTCTCTGCAGCCTTTGACACGGTTAATCATAGCACCCTCCTCAACACTCTTCAACAGAGAATGGGACTGGACGGCACAGTGCTCAAATGGTTTGCCTCTTTCCTCTCGGACAGATCCCAAATGATCAAGATAGGGAACAGTCTTTCATCTCCTGTGGCCGTAGGTCAAGGCGTCCCTCAAGGTTCTATCCTGGCACCCACCTTGTTTAATCTCTACCTGGAACCTTTAGGGAACCTCCTAAGCAACTCTGGGATCCTTTACCATCTGTATGCGGACGACACGCAAATCTACCTTAAGGTGTCTTCCGCACACGATCTCTCCCTACTCAATTCTACTCTCAACTCTATTCACAACTGGATGTCAGCTCACCAACTCATTCTGAATCCCGCCAAAACTGAATTCCTCCTCCTCTCTACCTCTCTCTCACCTCCTCCTGTTCAATCTTGGATGGATCAGCTGAACCTACTCAACAACAAACCCATCATTGTCGACAGCGCTAAATCCCTAGGTGTCATTCTTGACAAAAGACTCAACCTAATCTCCCACATCAACTCTATTGCTAAGAACGCACGGTACCAGCTGCGCCTTCTTTGGGGGATCCGTCGGTTCTTCCCGGAGAAAGACTTAAAACCTTGGTACAATCTCTAGTTCTCTCAAGACTGGATTATTGCAATTCTCTTCTGACGGGCCTACCCAAATCCCACCTCTCCCCTCTCAAATCCATCCTCCATTCAGCAGCTCGCTTCATTTCAGGGTCTAAACGAAGCGACCACGTCACTCCTATCCTGTCCTCTCTTCGATGGCTTCCGATCGAGGCAAGATCTATTTACAAAACTGCCTGCATCACACACAAAGCCTTACACACGTCCTCCCTCGTTACCTGGCGAATAAATTGAAATTGTCCGGTGGCTCTCGCCCTTCTCGCAATGCGGAAAAGCTTCTGCTTGAGCCCCCGTCTTCAAAAGGGAAAGATCGATGGCTCAATCCTTCTCGGGCAATGCGGTGAGAATCTGGAACTCGCTTCCCCCACTGCTCCGTGCCACCTCCTCTACCCGGATCTTCAAAGCTGACCTCAAGTCTCTTCTCTTCCAAAGACACTTCCAGAACTAATACTTTCGTTCTCAGGCCCCTCTAGGAAGTTCGCTCGTCAGTGTAAATTTGTACTTTTTCCTGTTCATTCCTCACCTTTGCGTGTGGTGTTGGATTTTATGTGCGTGTTCCCTTCATTTCAAGTCCCCTGTTGAATTCACGCCCTCTCTACTACCTCAAGGAAGTTCTTCCACTATAGGAAATTCTGTACTCCAAGCCTATAGAAGTGCCTTCCCAGTGTGTTACGAGTGACTGCCACTTACTGCAGTATTATACCTCTATTTGTATTTTGTACCCCATGTATCATGTATTTTGTACCCCTTGTACCCCCTGTTGAATTCACGCCCTCTCTACTACCTCAAGGAAGTTCTTCCACTATAGGAAACTCTGTACGCCAAGCCTATAGAAGTGCCTTCCCAGTGTGTTATGAATGACTGCCACTTCTGCAGTATTATACCTCTATGTGTATTTTGTACCCCATGTATCATGCACACCTGTCACTTTTTCCTCTTGGAACGTATACCTCTTTTTGTATCTGGTTTGTTTGTTATCTGCACAATTGTCACTTTTTCTCATGCAATGTAACGCTTGCTTTTGTGTTATGCTCACTGGTATCCTTCTCCTCATGTAATGTTACTGTTCCTATTGTGAAGCGCTCTGACACCCTCAGGTAAAGTCCGCGCTATATAAAAACGCATAAATAAATAAATAAATAATTAACAGGTGACAAAGAGATAGCCAAGAATTAGAGAGAGGGGGCTGCCACTGAGATGGGATGAAAGTATAAGAAATGTGATGTCAATAGAAAGAGGGATGAGAAAAAGATGGTGAAGAGCGACATAAAGAGAGGGAAAGACAGATGTGAAAGAAAGAGGCAGGTTAGAACAAGTCAATTATAATTTCGCCTCGCAGGGCCAGGATTTAGTTCCAGTCACAGATCAGCAACAGATGAGCGCAATGGGGCTGCCTGCGTCTGAGATGCCAATCTCTGAAATGCTCAGTGATGGCAAAAAAATCATTAAGTGCCATTTTACCTTACGTTTTGTATGCCAGCAGTAGCATAATAAGCAAAGAAATTCCTTTCACAAAGGAAAGGACGCAGTACCACAGGCTGTTAATAGGTGTCCCTGGAACACCTAGAAAAGAAATTCGAGGGACACCTAGTAACAGCCTGTGGTAATGCGTCCTCTCCTTCGTGAAACAAGTTTCTTGTCTAGGTGTTCCAGGGACACCTAGTAACAGCCTGCGGTACTGCGCCTTTTCCTTTGTGAAAGGAATTTATTTTCTTATTATGCTACTGCTGGCATAATTTGAAACGAGAAAAAACAGAGGCGCGCAATGGGGCTGCCTGCATCTGAGATGCCAATCTCTGAAATGCTCAGTGATGGCGAAAAAATCATTAAGTGCCATTTTACCTTACGTTTTGTATGCCAGCAGTAGCATAATAAGCAAAGAAATTCCTTTCACGAAGGAAAGGGCGCAGTACCACAGGCTGTTAATAGGTGTCCCTGGAACACCTAGAAAATAAATTCGAGGACACCTAGTAACAGCCTGTGGTACTGAGTCCTTTCCTTCGTGAAACAAGTTTCTTGTCTAGGTGTTCCAGGGACACCTAGTAACAGCCTGCGGTACTGCGCCTTTTCCATTGTGAAAGGAATTTATTTTCTTATTATGCTACTGCTGGCATAATTTGAAACGAGAAAAAAATTTGCATGCGCAATGCCAATAGCTCACATTTTGAGTAATGTGAAACGTATTGCATTGTAAATGTTTCTTTTCTGAGCAGGCTCCTGTGTGGCTTCAGCAGTAAAGAGGAAATTGAGGCAGGAAGCAAAGAACAAACCTTGAATTTTCACAGTCTAAGTTAAAAGGTTACACCAAGTAAAAGGAAACAAGCAGTGACGACTGTAGAATCATTAAAAACAAGGAAGTAGTCCCTAAATGACAAGATAACAGCCAAGATAACAGCCCAGCGCAACTAAACAGTAGTTGGTCGGTGCTGCTTCCTGCAAAATGGAAGGAAAACGGAAATGACGTGACGGACCACAAGCCAACGATAAGCCAGCTAACAAGAGCAATGACAGAGTTAACAAATGGCAAGCAGCAGGAGAATGGCAGGAGAAATTACCATCGATATTGTGTTTACTATAGGTCTTGCGACAGCGCAGGCTCGACCTAAAAAGGCATTAGGCACTGGGTTTATACAAAGCAGGTATCACACTGCTTTGTTCTGACCAACTACAAGTGAGCACAAGGAATCAAAGATGAGATCCTCTGTCAGCTTTCAGTTCATCTGCATCTGGAACCATTAAATGTATTTTTCAATAATTAGGTTAACTATACCCCCATTGAAATATGTTAAATTTTTTTGTTGTTTATAGATAAGCCAGTGAATCTCTAGAAAGGAATATTTTTCTCTTGGCACCTGCAACATTAACTCATTTGTAAAACAGCTGCGAAAAAACTTGTGTGCAGCAAAGAAGCGATGACCTGTGTAGTCTCCAGTTTCTTCTTGTTAGGTGGAGATGTGGGATATGGATTTCTATGTCCATTAAGGCATGAGTGCTGAATCACCAATCAAGTTCGCCTTCATGTCTCAGGTGCTAAAAAACAATGAACGTCCTATGATTAAATATGTCACAGTGTGCCCCTCACAAAGATGGCCACCAGTGGGAACATTGCAGAAAAACAGCGAATCATTTGCGCTGCAAACAAGCCCCTCAGAAAGATGGTCACCAGTTAGGAACACAATGAAGGATTCCATCTGCATGGCTGGCGCTGGTTGACAGATAGAGTGATAGATTTTAGCACTGGTTGGAATCCATGCCCAGCTCCCCTCAATAGCAGGCCGGTGGCTCTCTCAACAGCTGTGAAGATCAGTGGCAAACATCTGCTGCTATCGCAGAGAGGAACTGCTTTTTTGTCATTCCTTTACTTAACCATTTTTGGTATGTTTGAATGCCTGGTACAAAGCATACACATCCAGTAAATTAGATAATTCAGTCAATAGAATAGAGAAGAGAAGAGAACCAGAAGATGAGTGGGTGGACGATATAGAGTCATTGTCTAAAATTGACAGGGTGCATTAGAGCTTTTCTAGGCAAACAAGGAAAGACAGAAGGTCTTGCGGTCAGGGGCATTCCACCAACACAAATACAAAATAATATGATGACATTTCTGCCTTTAGGTAGAGTCCGTCATCAAGGGTGACTTCAGAAAGTGAGGGGAGTGATATGTATTGATGTAATTGATCTTGAGAAAGTATTATAAGGAATAGGGGAGGGGCTGTACTGGTGTGTAGCATGGAAGGGAGAAGTGGCGAGGTTAAGAGCAGGGAAGCAAATCCAACCTTAAGAAGATGGGTTCTCTGTACAGTATTCAAGGAAGGAAGTCCATGTATATTCAAACAACAGGTCCTGGGCAATCAGCCTGTATATGGATTTTTCACACATTGCAAGAGTTCCATCATCCATTCAACAGTTGTGGGTTTGGAAGGTATGAGCCAATGCCCAAGAAATTGAATACAGATCTTGCCAGTGGAGAGAGCCGTATAGCCACCCAGTGACACCAATGTGAAGAGGCATCCTCTCCGCTGGCCATATCATGCAATAGAATTAAATGGACTGAGTGTGTGAAAGATGTGTCTCTGGTGTCATGAAGAAGTTGTCACATGCCCTGGTAATGAGAGGAGTAATGGGGGCGAGACCAAAAAGTGAGGAGGAGGTCGCAGCCTGAGCAGAAAGATCTCCAACAGGTGGCAGACATTAGTAATTTCGCAGCACACGATTTGGCTGGAGACCAGTACCAGTTGCGTAAGATCCTAAAGCAGAGGATTTTTCAGCCTGTCTTCTCACAGTTCTTTGTCGCGTCTGGAAAGGAGGAAGGCCTAGTGCTCATTTTGAGTAGTTGTGACTTCGTATATGGACCAGGGTAACCGTACATGCTTCATAAAATCTGTGAGGTATATATGACTTAACAGCGTAGAATATAGTCCTGCAATCAAATCCTTACAGACATGGCAGGTATGTAGGCAAATGGAGAGAGGAGAAACAGGTATGGAGTAAGGAGCCGGCCTCAGTACTTTGGGTAAGCTATCGGTGGTTCCAACTTTGGGATACTGGGAGACTGCATTTGTGATGTAGGTCATCAAAAGACTTGAGGGCAATCTCTGTAAATGGTTCCTTTAGTGTGCCAAGATTGACACTTGAAGGCATAACCACCAATTAACAACTCTGCGCTATGCCAGATCAATGCTGGGTCATGTAGTTAGGTTTGGATGTTCAGGCATTTCTGGGACCTAATCCAAGCCTACAATGAGGCTTTGATTGTGAGAGAGGTAAGGGCAGGGTTGAGTCATTGATGTAGAAGCCAATGAGTTCAGAGCATTGCCTAAATAGGTTCTTTCAATGGTAATCCACATTGGAGAATGGGAAGTGGCTTGCAATAACTGGGCAAGCTGAGAGAGCTGATGAGCTAGGTGATAAATAGACATGTCTGATGATCGGTGTGGCTGCATATAATTTAGCCGCTTTGAGCCGAGGCTGCTTTTCCTGCCTAAACAAAGGCTCTTATGGCTTTCTCCATAGTTCAAAGAATTGTTAGCCTTATTATACTTTTAAAAAAAAATATTTCTTGTAAAATTCCATTGAAATGATTCAACAGTCAATGTTTAACAAAATGCACGTGACAAATATTTTGGACATGGCCTCAAAAAGAGTATAAAAACAATACATATTTATGTAATTTACCAATAGGTTATTTCTGTTCACACACGATTCAGATTGAATATCCATCTTCACAGGACTAATTAGAAATTATATTTTCTAATTTCAGCAAAATACTCAGTTCAAGGCATTTTGTAATTAATCATAGGTTTCTATTAATAAAATTCCCATGAAATGTTCATTATTTAATTAGCCTGTTGAGGACAGTGATGGGTATAAATGCTCCATGAAATGATAGGAAAGAAATGATGAAAAAGACCGTGAAAGGATTGTCAGTTCTGATCTACATGCACTAAGGAAATAAATGCAAATTCAAGCCCTGAAATTATAATTGTTTAACAGTTCATTATTTTACGAAGTGATGACACTAAGGGCTCATTTCAAGTCGGGTGCAGTAGAATTACCATGTGGATCACAAACGGCTGGTGTTCTCACACCCAGAAATACAGGATTTGCAGCAGAAGCGATAAATTCTAACCCACAGGGAAATTCACCATTGTATAGCAGGGTCTGGTGGCTTAGTGGACTAATTTATGCACTGTAGGGGCCTCCCCTCACCCTCATGGTCACAGGTTTTAATCCTGGTGGGGCCACTCACCCTTTCATACTTCTGATGTCGGTAAAGTGAGATCCGTTGGGTAACAATAAATATCTGTCATTCAGCACCAAGATACACTTGGGTGAACGTGACTTTACAAATACTTATGTTATATGGGACTTTCTTAACTTTTAAATGCATGATACTGGTGTGTATTTACTGCATGGTAACATTAAATCTGCAAGCAACTTTACGGTCTGCTAGTATCGTGTAACTTGGAATGACAGCCTAATCATATATGATTGATTATGTGGTCTTTATTCATATTTTAGAAAGATAATTTCTAAAGATATTTAAAGCACTATTTTAGATTATCTTAATATTTGTTTTTGCATGACCATTTTCCCCAAATAATCTTCAATTCAGGTATGCATGAGCAAGATTTACAAAGATGCACAAATGTCGCTGTACTACTTAACTACTGTCAAATAGCTATGAGGAACCCCCGGAGTGCAGGTCCATTGGTCTCCTTTGAAAGGATTACCACCTAGAATGCTCACCCACTTCAGGCTGTGGTCCTAATAAAACGTCTTGCAGAAGGATGAATGAATGAAGATAATTTGGTATCAACTGTTTGTTATATATTGGGCTTGTTTCTTTCATTATAATTGTTTATGTGTAACTGTGGCATGTGTCACGTATACAGGGTGTAATGTTCTGTTCCAGAATCCTGGAATAGAGGAGTTGATGCTGCCTAGCTTCCAGGCAGGTACCGTCCCGTCTCCAATAAATGATCTGTTTTTATCACCTCAACTTGTGTTATTCTGGATTCCAACACTGGTGACGAGCTAGAGGAGGTACTGGCTACTATTTTAATGGCACGGGTGAGGTACTCTCATCTTTGGGATTTCTACAACCATCTACAATGTTGCTGCAAATTGTTCTATTTTACTGGTGGATTTTATTGAGCTTTGGTGTCTGCGGTGGAGCTCTCATTGGATTTTATTCTAATTGGTGCTAGGTAAAGCAGTTTTTAGAGAATTTTAACTGCTCTGCTTTACCATCATCTGGAGTGTTGAATTCAGCATCTTTTGAATCTTGTGTGATGGAGCCATCGGCGGAGGAGCGCATCATCCATTCTCAGGGAGTCCATGGCCATTCTCTGCTCAGATGTGAAGGAGACATGGAGCGAGGAGTCTCCCCTGCATTGTTCTCTGTCACTTGACGTGGTGAGCGAGTGACATGTCATTTCATCACCGCGCTGCAATGCCGCCTGAGTGCCATCTTTGTTTGGCATTGAGTTTTGAAACGCAGGTGTGCACGGCTGCGTATCTGGAACTTGACGTGCAAAGTGATCCTGATGCCATTTTTGATTGGGGTATTTGCTAAAGAAACGCCGATGCACATGGCAGCACATTGGCAGCTTTATTTTAATACACCAATGTGCACGGCAGTCTACCAATAAAGTGCATATTTTTGTACTTTTACTGCAACGCCGATGCGCATTTGTTTTATACATATTTCATTACTCTGAGTTATACAGCTTTCTCTTCCACAGTTCACTAGGATTACATGCCGATGTTCACGGCTGTGCATCCTTGATTCATACAGTTACATTTATTGCATCTTAGAACTTTATAGCTTAATTTGTAGATTGACCATCATTGTCATTATGCAGTTCGATCCCCCTGCCAGTTTCTTACAATCTAAGGGTGACCCTCCTATTCTACAGACCAGATGGACAGAAGAATGTATGACTTATATGAAAGCTATTGATGGGGACAGAATGGGTTCTGAAAGAAAAAAAGTCTTTTACTTCATTGTTTGGGTTCTGAGTGGCAGGCTATATTTAGGACTTTACCTCAAATTCAGGATAGGGGAGAAATGAATCAATTTGAAGAAGCCTTATTGCACATGGAATGCAGATTTAAAACTACTACTAGTATAGCATTGAATAGGTTTACATTTTACACCAGGGCACAACGTGATGCTGAATCTTCTGATGGTTTTTTAACTGATTTTAGGTCTTGTCTGTGAATTGTAATTTTAGAGCAATGTGTGATGAGATGATCCGGGATCAGATTATTGTGAATGTTAAAAGTAAAAAGATACAAGAGCATTTGTGGGTGATGGGAGATCCTTACTTGAAAGATGCTATCACTGCAGCTAAGGCTTTGGAGCAATTGGAAAAGTGGATGAAGTTGGTACAAGATACAAATACCAATGACAAGAATGAGGGCATGGGGGATGACATGTGTGGCCAATAGTAATTTTGCAAATACTTTTGTCCACAAAGGTGTACAAATAGGAAGGAGAGGAGACAGGACTGTGATGTGTTACAGGTGCGATAGATTTAGTCATGTGGCTTCATTTGCTGAATGTCCTGCCATAGGGAGGGAGTGCAGCAAGTGTGGCAGAGTGGGGCATTATGCGTCTGTGTCTAAGGATGACAGGGGAGGTTCTTTTGGTGCTAAAGGGATATCTGCTAGTGTGGGGAAAGTGTCTTGTGTGAGACCTGCGTATGGAGGAGAAAGTAGTGCGAAGGAGAGAGGTATTGTTCTTTTTATTAATTCACATGAAGATGAGGATTGTGGAGAGAGAAAATCTCACAAAAAAAAGGTTCAGATTCTCGGTAGGGAATTGGAACTTATGGCTGATTCGGGGTCTCCATAGACCATAATCACTAAAAAGGTTTGAAGGTGTGGTTCTTAGAGCTGACTTAAAGGAGTCAGATGTTGTGGCCCAAAGTTTTGATGGCTCCGTTATAAAAAGTATGGGGTACACCAGTGTGGATGTTTTATTTAAAGGAAGAGAAGTATCTATTACACTGTATGCGGTTAAGATGGGGAGATCAATGAAAACTGGGCATTATACTCAATCCTTGCAGCAAGGAGCCTGTGTTGGTGATTGGTGAGTGAGATGAAGCTGCGTGGTTGTATCACAATTTCTCGATGTTTTCACTGAAAGGTTGGGTAAGCTTAATGGTTATACCCACTGTATAAAGCTCAAGCAAGGGGCGCAACCTGTGAAACAAAGATTGAGAAATGTGCCTATTAATGTGAGAAAAGAGCTTAAGGGTATTTTGGATGAGATGTTGAAGAGAGAAGTCATAGAAGAAGTGGAATCCTCTGAGTGGATGTCTCCCATTGTTTTGGCAAGTAAGGTGGACAAATCTTTGAAGTTGTGCATTGATCTTATAGCACTTAATGCCAACATCATGGTGGACTCAAGAGTTTAGCTGCATTTATCACCATGCAGGGTTTGTTCCAGTTCAGAAGAATGCCATTTAGCCTTGCATTAGCGGCATCCATATTTCAAAGAGCCATGTTTCACATGTTTGGTGGTATGGAAGTGTTTGCCAAATGTTTCCAGGATGACATCCACATTTTTTCCAGGAATGTGTGTGAAAACACGGACCATTTGAGGAAAGTCTGAGGGGTTTTGAAGAAACATGGTCCAACCCTCAAAGGGAGCAAGTGTAAACTTTTTTAGAGAACTGGTGTATTTGGGCCATACCTTGTCGGAAGAAAGAGTAATACCCAAAAGGTATTTGATTGATGCCATTATGAAGGTGCCTGTGCCTGACAGTAAAGAGAAATTGCTGTTATTATCTGGGCTATGTGAATATTACAGTAAATTCATCAAGGACTTTGCCACCAAGATGAAGCCATTAAGGGAATTGGCTAGAAAGAAGTTTGGACGAAGAGACAACAACGGGCATTTGATCAAATTAAAATGGAGATGATGGAAGCTCTTGCTTCCTGCACTCTCAACGATACTGAGAGACGTTATGCTGTGATAGAAAAGGAATTGTTGGCATGTGTGTGAGCAGTAGGACACTTCTGTAACTATGTGTGAGGAGCTCGTTTTACACTAAAGACAGATCACAAGCTCCTTATGGGGATTTTGTCTCTTGGAGGGGTGTATAATGCTACAGCAGGAATTGGACGTCTAGGGCCAGATGTACAACCCTTTTTTGAGCTCGCATACGGGAGATCAGCACGTTTGTGACAGCAACAAATGGTAATGGCATGTACAAACTCTATTTTACAAGTCACTGTCTCGCAAAATAGCGTTTGCGACTCTTGCTATTAGGAAGGGGCGTCCCTTCCTAATAGCGAGACTCACTGCCATGTACTATTTTTTTGCGACTGCATGTGTGGCTGCAAAACACTCACAGTTTACCACCTACTTGAAGTAGGTGGTAAACCACTCGCAAACAGGAAGGGGTCCCCAGGGGACCTCTTCCCCTTTGTGAGTGTGTGAGAACATATTTTTTTAAGAGCAGGCAGTAGTCCGAGGGACCACTGCCTGCCCTTAAAAAATGAAACTGAAAAGTTTCATTTTTCTTTTTTAAATGCATCCCGTTTTTCTTTAAGGAAAACGGGCTGCATTTTTAAAAAAAAATGCTTTATTTAAAAAGCAGTCCCAGACATGGTGGTCTGCTGACTCCAGCAGGCCACCATCCCTGGGAGTGCTAGCCAATCCCAATGGGGTCGCAAATTGTGCTTACCTCATGAATATTGATGAGGCAGGCAATTTGCGACCCCATTGAGAATCGCTAACAGTGTCTGTGACACTGTTGTACATTGCATTTTCGATTCACAAATTTCAAGTCGCAAAGCGAAGCAATTTATGGGTCGCAAAATGTAAGGGTCATACATCTGGCCCCTAATGTCCAGGCTACAGGAGTGAAATTTTAGTGTGTAAGTGCTGGGCAAGAAAAATGTCACAGCGGACTGTTTGTCCAGGCTGCCTTGTAATATAAATGGAGATGAAAGTAGAATGGATGAGAGGGAGGTAATAGCTAGTGTAGCAGATGTGATTTTAGGAAGGTTTGAGGGTATTACTGAAGAGAAGTGTAAGGATGTCCTATGCTTAAAGGGATTTCAGCTCAATTGTTTCCTTTTTGGAAGATTTTGGATAATTTGGAGGTGGAGGCAGATATGTTATTTAAAGAAGGGAAGTGTATACCCCCTGTTAGTTTGAGAGATAATATATTTTCTGTGGCACATAAGGGACATTTGGGTATGTGATTTATGAAGAGGTTGGTAAGAATGGTGTTTTGGTGGCCAGGTCTTGATAGGGTAGTAGACAGAGTGGTCAGGGAGTGTGATATATGTGCCAATAGTGAGAAAATGTTGAAGGTTTTACCTGCACCATTAGTTTCTGTTGAGTGGCCTGCGTTTCTGTGGCAAACGATTGAGTTTGACATCTCTGGACCTTCCTATTTCTTGCCACAAGATTGAACATTTGCTATGGCTTTGGTTGACTACCATTCTAAGTAGCCTGAAGTGAAGTTTGTGCCACAGCTCACCACTGGATGTGTGATTGAGTTTTTAAAGGAATTGTTTGCCAGAGAGAGGTTTGCGGAAGTCCTTGTTACGGATAACGTGGTACAGTTGAAGTCTGTTGAAATGGAGAGTTTCCTTAAGTTTTCTAACATTCGTCATGTCACTTCTGTTTTATGCAAGCCTCAAAGTAATGGTCAGGTAGAGAGATTCAACCACGTGTTGAAGGAGGATAAATTGTGGGCCCGTGGATTTGGAGCAGGATGGAAGGACAGACTCAGGGAAAAGTTTTGGCTGTATCGCATTACACCTCACACCACCACTAAGGTTAGTCCTTTTAGATTACTTAAAGGAAGGGAGCCTGTCTCTAAATTGTGACTGTGGTGGTTTATGAGGATGCAGGATGGGAAGGTTGATGATGAAGGCAAGGAAGAAGTGGCAGTAAGGGTGAAGGAGACACAGGACAAGTTTAAACAGGCTTATGATACTAAATGGAAAGTCAAAGTTCCAGATTTTGAGCTTGGCAATTGGGTCAGGATTTGCAAACCTGGACTGTTAGCCAACGGGTTTTCCAAGTGTGGTAAACCTGTATTTGTGGTTAGAGTCAATCGTAACAGTGTAGTAACACAGGATGGAAAGGTCTGGAATGTCCAGAGGGTGGCCAGGAGTGAAGGTGGTCCCAGAACACAGTCACACTATGACAGGAATGGTCAAGATATGTCTCGGGCTTCCAGGGTGAAAAATGAAGCAAACTGTAGATGAATGCCTCAAACATTTAGTCAATATGTGTAATTAGTTGTTTTTATTTGTTGTATATAGGTAATGTTCCTGTATTTTGTCTGTATATAGTTATTGTTATTTTCATTTTCCTCCTTCTTTTTATATTTGTTGGGAAGGGAGATGTGTTATATCTTGGACTTGTTGCTTTAACTGCGATTGTTTATGTTTAACTGTGGCATGTGCTACTCATACAGTGTGTAATCTTCTGTTCCAGAATCCTGGAACTGAGGTGTTGATGCTGCCTAGCTTCCAGGCAGGTACCGTGCAGTCTCCAATAAATGATCTATTTTTATCACCTCAACTTGTGTTATTCTGGATTCCAACACCGGTGTTTCTTTACTCATTTAAGATCACGTGCCCTCAGCTCTATGTATACACACCCACCAAACATTCTTCCATCTAGGAGGTCTGCAATACTCCATGCTTTCACATCGACTCATTGTGCTCCACCAATTAGAGTAATTTTTTCATTCCTCCTGTGCAAGCCTCCCTTAGAGCACAAGTATCCCAGATTCCATCTACACTGCAGTCAGCCTCGCCAGGTCTCTGGCCTGCTTCACAAAGCTTTTAGCAGGTGCTAATAAACAGATTTGGAGATTGTACACACTTTCAGGATGAAAGGTCAGAGAACTAGAATGGAGAAGGGATTGGTATAGAGACAAGCGGTCCCTGAGTTTTGGGGCACTTGGACTTTGGCAGTTGCTTTTATGCAGAGAGATGAGTGGTTTTGATTGTGTGGAAAGTTTTTTCCCCAGAGAACTGAGGTTGATTAAAGTTACCTTTATTTTAGGAGGGTTCAAGTAAGAAGGGAGAAATGTTTTCACTTAGAGACACAGTTAATAACATTTCTGCGCATTTTAAACAAGTATTCACTGGGAATACATTCAAATCTGGTAATGTGTTGGGTAACAATGTAGGTTCTCCAAGGTTTTGGTGTTAGGAGAATCAGGATTTCATTAAAGACATAGAGTCTATCATTATATATAAGCAAACTACCATAGTCCTTATAAACTCAGACACAATAGCCATCTTCCTCTTTCCATCTGTTCCAGGGCTTCCCAACAATTCAACTTCAAACAAAAACAAACTTCTTTCATATCTGGATTGATCTATTTTCTTCCTTCTGGTATCATATCGACTTCACTGTAGCTCTGTCACAGGAATGTAAATCTATGACTGCACCAGAACAGAATACTTGAATCTCTAAAAAACGCAACTTAAAATGTTAATTTTCATTAATACATAACCTTAGCCTCTGTGTCTTTAATGAAATCCAGATTCAACTAAGATCAAACCCTTGGAGAATCTACATTTCATGTCAATACTGGAGGCTAGCATTGTGCATGTTGAAGATCTTCAAAACTACTAAGAAACCTGCTCCACTGGCCTAAAATAAAATCTTGGAAGCACTCCTACATTAGACCAATCTGCAGCGTTCAGAATCTCTTCCATGCGAGCACCAGACATAAACACCTTACTGGCCATAGCTTCTCAAATTGAATGTGCTCCAAATACACATGTCCTCTCCTGCCTCTTCTATTAACATCTTCACTCATCTGGGTATAGTTGATGTTGAAACTGGTCTCAAAGGCTTAACATAAGACAACAATAATTGTCCCATACTATCTGACCAAACTTCACTCATTCTGCTTTCGTATTCCTTCAAAAATCTCACAGCACATGTATGAAGAAGCTGTTCAAACGGTAGCTCAAACACTGAAGACATAGCCTTCGTCCAGTGACATATATCAAACATCACTCCATCATGATTGTAAGATCTATTTCTCACCTCCAGGGATTTTAGTTCTCAAACTCTTCTAAAATAATCTAAATACAAAAGTAAACCTAACTTACCTGATAGATATCTGTTTTAAAGATACATAATTATTTGAGGGCCAGATCTTGAACTTCTTAAAGATCAAATTAAAATCCCCTAAAAAAAATCATGCTTAGGTGAACTTTATATGCTTAAAAGCATAACACTGCTAATCAAAATAATTCTACCTATTCATCTCCCATCAACTAATTTATAACCATCTGCTACTGTACATGTATAAAAATTAGGATTTGAAAATTAGATTAATCTACAGCACAAGCTTCCAAAGGATCCAAATCCCTCTCCATGCAGAAAAATACCCCGATGCTCAAAGCACCAACATCTTTCTTCCTAGTCCCTGGTGCCCAGGACTCTCTGAGAAAATCCTAAACCTCCTGTCATAGTCCAGCATATTGTTCCCTTCCCCTGAAATGTTTCCAAGTAAGAAGGTTAAGGGTACCATTGACTACTAGAGGATGCTCATCTGCAATTGGGCCCCAAGAGCTCATTTTACAGAAATGAAAAATGATTCCTGCTCTGCTAATTTCATATCCCTGGAAGTCTGGCAAGACTCACAAAACTTTATGATAACATTCTGACACCTCTGCCTGCTCACAATAGGAGAACCTTCGGAATCATTGCAAATGGAGGCAAAGCATATCCTTTCTTTCCCCTCCAGCTCTTATCAAAAGTTTCTACTGTTTCTGCTTCCTGATCGGCTCTCCATCTGTAAAATCTCCTCAGCTGGCTGGTTGAATGGAAAGCAAAAATGTCTATGTTCAATAGACCCTAGTGTTTCTGCAATCCCTGAAAGATCTTTCATTTATCTCCAATTGCTGCAATCTTTTCAAAATCTAGAATTCCAATACGCTACACAATTGTTCTGACCATGAAGATATTCTGCTCAAATACCTACCTTGTGTCCCACACAATACCTCCACAATTCCTTCACCACCTCTGTCAGGTTGTATGATATGCTTCCGCTTGAATAGTGTACATATTGAACATCTGATACAGTGTTCACCTTTAATAAAATATTCCTTCAAAACTCTTTAATGGAAAGTAACCTGCCTTCATCTCTAAATAATTTATATGCATAGTTCTCTCCTCCAATTAGTATCTGCCTCCTGTTTTTCCTGACCCTCCAATCCCCTCAAACATGCAAACTTGCTAAATGAAATCTGCAGATACTCCAAAAATGGCACTACCATTCTGAACATCTATATTGGTTAGCCACCAGGTCGGCTCCTCTCTTGCCTCCTTGGATGAACAATGTGATCAACATACCATAAACTACACCTTCACTTTTTACAAGGCCCTGTAATGTAATGGACCTGAAAACACTGCCTGAGTTCATGAAGAAAAAAAGACCAATTGTTTTTGCCAGAGTTCTCAAAGTTAACATGTATTGATGCTCAAAACACTCTTCACCTCCAATTTTAGTTGCATTATCCTTCTTAGATGCAACCTAAAAACTGGCTCTGTTTTCTATAGCTCAAATCCTACAAACTCCAACTTCTTCACTAAAATCAACACTAACTTCTCTTTACTTATTTAAAAATACAATCTATCCAATACATTTATCATCAATAACAACTGCTCCTCTATTTTGTTTTGACTCAGAGACATAATCAGGGAATCACCTTGGTACATAATGATGTGTACTCCTCTTTCTCAAAAGTAACTTGCTACTGGTCATGGATACGTGGTAAAACACCTTGGTGCCGACTCCAGGACGAGATGGCAAGGAAACTGATACAACTCTCCTGCCCATTTGAACTGAAGACAATTAAGACTCTCCTTTGCAATTAGGATTGTAAAATATGTGTCCTTCAAATATTTTTTATTAACCAATCCCCTTTCTCAAGAATGTCTTAACAGATGGATCCCCTTCATCGTGAAATGTCTGTAATTTACAGACCAGTTGGAATCCCTTAGATTTATTACTAGACGTAAACCTTTATCTTTCTTTTTCACCAGAAAAACTGTGCTCATGAAACATTTAAATCCTTCTGTAACCTTCTTGATGCCACCCTTCTTTAACATTTGCTACATTTCTTCTCTCACCAAGTATTTCCAGTCCTGAGAGAACACTATCTCTTTTAGTTCCTGCATCTCAAAAGGAAGTGCTTTGAAGTCCACCTTATAACCTTTTATGGTACTGATGGGCCAAAACTCCTGTTTCAATTTGTTTCATTCTCTCCAAAAGCTCTTCAGACCTCCCTCTACCTTTTTGAGGGAAGACTCAGAAGGTATCCTCATATTTACATTGACTGCATTGAAACTGGTAACCTCTTCACCTGGATGGTCAGCCTCTACTTAATGTTCTCCATTGTGGGAAGAAACCTGTGGCTAATTGGAAGCCTCTGAAAGATCCTCTCCTGTGCATTTAATATTAGGACTTGTTAAAGAGTTGGCAGGAGAAACTTCGCTCCAGCCCTGTCAAAAGCTCCACCTACAAAAACTTTGCTCAACTAAGACTGAGCTTTATCTAAGGCAGTAAATGTAGGCACACATTTGCCTATCCTTTAACAAATCCATATTTAAAAAGCAAAACTTTAGGATTCTCAAGAGGATCTACCTTTGCAAAACCACCTAGGTATTGACTTATTCTCACCAAAATGGCCTTACAACTTTCAATTATCAGCCCAGCATTTGCATTTCCTAAAAAATAAATTGCTAATTGACACCAGTATCTCAGGAGGTCTGTGTTCATATTAACCCCTTTTAATTTAGGCCTCTTCAGCCATGTCAAGAATCTTGGCCTGATAACCAACAACATCTAGCAATCTTGGCATTGCTTTAATTCTCTTTCCAATCTTTTTTGATGATCAAGACTCAGTTTAAATTAAAAAAACTAATCAAGTCTGGGTCCATATTTGGGGTTGAACAAACATTATTATCAAAAACTGATTGAGAGCATTCAGCTCTAATAATTGGTTCTGAAGTTCTCTGTGTTTCTACGTTTTCACTGTTGGATGTAATCTGGAGCATGACCCATGGGCACTAATCAACACTTCTAGGAAGACTTATGATCTGCACGCTGAACATATCCCCACTTGTAGGTTCTTTAATGATTCTTCTATTTTACTGAATGGCCTCCTTCTTATCATTGTCTAAATGCCATCCATCTCCATCGTGTAGTTTTGTTTCACAAAATAAGACTCTGGCTTAGCTCTACAAGGTTTGCTTTCACACCCACGGGTGATACAAGTGAACTGCTCAATGCGCCAATGATTGAATGTGAAAGACAGGTTATTGTAGCCCAGCAAAACCCAGCCCAATAGATAGTTAAAGTGGTATTAATGCTTTTGGGTTACTAACTGCACTAAGAAAAAAACACTTTAACTAAAAAGCATTTTATTTCAACAGTCTCATTTGGTTGCTTAGCACATCTAAAAGACCCACACAGAATATTATTAAAACAGCACAAATGCATGTTGCAAACAATGAGAATAAAATGAACATTTTTACCATAGTTAAAATGTAATCTAACAAGCTAACATCCTAAAACTTTTATGCACTACACTAGGAGAGCATGGAGTAGCATAACTTGCATCTAGAGTTTCTTAGAGAGAATCAATGCACAGCATACATGTTTACAGCAAAATGCTGTAGTTATCAAGAGTCAGAGAGGCTGTTTTCCCTGAGACAGGCAAACAAGTGTCGCTTCAGCTCATCTCCTCCCAGACATGGTTTGTTGTCATCCTGAGACGCGGTGCAGCAGCATCACTGGCAGTCAAGATCTTCTCAGGCAGTATCTTACGTGCTAATCTGGGGCAAAGGCCCTCCTGATAAGTGGTAGTGGCCTCTGTTTTATAGTTCATCCTATCTAAGATGGGAATTTCTGACATAACTCCTGGAATGTCTGACATAACCTATGTGCATTAAGAAGCGATTCTTAAACGCATTCTTATAAACAAATAAGGTAAAAACACATCAATTCAGACTACATCGTTTTGATTATTGTTCTTTTTTATCTTGAGCTAGAGATAACAAGGCACTTGTCCCACACTGATGTCGTATCAGGTGTTCTTATCAATCTCATTGTATGAGTGACTTGACACTTTCACAGGTTCTTGAAAAGATAAGGATAGACGACGTGTGTCATAGACAGATATGTCACTGATTCTGCAAAAATAGAGAAAATGGAGTCTTGGCCTGTTCAAGATGGAGTCAGGCCTTATGGACTTTACATCAGGTTCAAAATATATTAATCTTCTGCGTTATCATCAGGCAGAGCCTGAATCTAATTTTTGCCGTTAAGGACACCATCACTGTTCATGGTGGTTCATTGAGGATAAAACCTCTACATTACTAACACAAATGTGTTTGCTTATCATTCCTTCTTTCCTCATTTTTCTACTTCTCTCCCATCTCCTTCATCTAGAGGCCATAATAGGTAGGCAGTTACAGTTAGAACCTAGTTTTCATAGACAAAGTGTTTTTTGGTTTGCTAATAACTTTGGTGCCCTTGATGAAGGTTTGTGAAGTGTACCCCCAAAAAGAATTTGCCCTACTTTGTCTACTTCTGCATGGAAAGTTTGGGATGATCTGTCAAGCAGGGACAGAGAAAAATGGGATGGGGTCAAGAAATGTGTGTTTCCCATGCAATTCCCCATAGAGATTTTAGACATGACTACAGCCCGAACCGCTGGACGGAATTACACTACATCTGGCAGAAAGGTAACTCATGGTCCAGAAAGTGCACTTTTGGTAAATTTATATAAATCTGATCAATTCTTGTGAAGTTATTAAACAAAATAAAATTGTATATTTAGGGACTCAGATCCAGCGTGGTGGATCTGTGAAGTCATGCACCATCAGCAATTCTGTGAGTGGCTTACCACAACCTGACCGGGAGGTTGCAGCCACCATTTTATGTATCAGGGAACTGTCCCGGGGTCTTAAAAGTTATCTGCAAAAGGATGAAAGAGGTCAGGGTAGAGGTACCCTGACCCCACGGGTGTGTTAGAGGAGTGTCAGAGGAACCTATGTTGGGTAAGAAATTGAGTTACATTGTTTTTTTCCTACTTTGGGAACCAGCGGATCTGCAGCGAAGCTCAGTGCGGCCCCCCTTGTAAATCCACAATGGATTTGTGAACCTTGATGCACTTTGAAAAACAAACACTTTCAGACCCACTCAGACACCCACACAAGTACTCTCACACCCATTTACAGACCCACCGAGGCAGCCAAAAATCCATTCCCTGACCTATGCAGGCATTCACATACCCGCTCACAGAGCCATGCATGCACTCACAGACCCACATTGCTACACACACACCCACTCACAGACGTATGCAGGCATTGACACACATACTCACAGACCTATGCAGGCACACACAGACCCCCTCACATATCCACATAATCACTTCAACACCCACTCAAAGATCCACAAAGGCACTTACAGACCCACTCATAGACCCATGCAGGCACTCACAGACCCACTCACCAACCTATGCAGCCTCCCATTGACAGACCCATGCAGGCACTCAAACACCCATACAGAGACCAACTCACGCACTCACACACCTACTGCTAGACCCACACAGCCACTCACAGATCTACACAGGTACTCTTATACTCACTCATTCACATACCCACACAGCCACTCACACACCCACTCACAGATCCACATAGGCAGTCTCACACCCACTCACAGACCCACACAGCCACTCACACACCCATACCTGCACTCTCACACCCACTGACAGACCCACACAACCACTCACAAACACTCACAGACCCACACAGGCACTCAAACGCTCACTCACATACCCATGTAGGCACTGAAAGACCCATTCACAGACCAACACAGGCACTCACAGACCCAGTCACAGACCCTTGCATGTACTCACACATTCATTCACAGATCAATACAGGCACTCAGAGACTCACTCACACATCTACATAGGCACTTATACTCCCACTTACAGACCCACATAACCACTCACACACCCACACATGCACTCTCATACCCACTGACAGAACCACACAGGCACTCACAGATCCACTGATAGAGCTACAGACACATCCACACAGAAATTCATACACCCTCAGAAGTTCTCACAGACCCACCCACAGACCTATGCAGGTACTCAAACACCCATTCGCACACCCATGCATCCACTTACCCATCTGCTTACAGACCCACAGAGGCACTCTTACACCCACTCACAGACCCATACAGGCACTCACACACCCACACACAGTTCAGTGCTGGCACTTTCACACCCACTCAGAGGCCTACACAGGTACTCACACACCCACTCACAGACCCATGCAGGTACTCACACATCCACTCACAGACCCATGCAGGTACTCACACATCCACTCACAGACCCACAGAGGCTCTCACAGACCCACTTATCCACTCACACACCCACTCACAGACCTATTCAGGCATGCATAGAGACAATCATATACCCATGCACATATTCACACACATACTGACAGACCCATGCATCTACTTACCCACTTACAGGCCCACACAGGCACTCACACAGTCACTCATAGAGCTATGCAGGCACTAACAGACTCACCTATAGAGCCACACAGAAACTCAGACACCCACTCACACACCCATTCACAGAACCAGACAGGCACTTATACACCACTCACAGACCAACTTAGACACCCACTCATAGAGCTGCACAGACACTCACACATCCACTCACACACCCACTCACACACCCACTCACACACCCACTCAGAGACTCACTCACACAGGACCCTTCACACCCACTCACAGAATCACACAGGCAGTCACAGACACATTGAGAAAGCCATGAAGGCACTCATACATCAACTCAGATATCCATGCAGGCACTAATAAATCCACACACAGACCCACAGAGGCACTTAGAGACCCACTCACAGATTGATGTAGGTACTCACACGCCCACTCACAAACCTGTGGAGACACTCACAGACCCATATAGGCAGTCATACACCCACATACAGACCAACACAGGCACTAACTGAACCACTCACAGACCCACACACCCACTCACAGAGCTATACAGGAACTCAGAGACACTCATATACCCATGCAGGTACTTACACACCTACTTACAGACCCATGTATCCACTTACACACCCACTTGCAGGCCCACACAAGCACTCACAGAGCAATGCAGGCTCTAACAGACCCACTCACAGAGCCACATAGCAACTCGTACACCCACTCACACACCCACAAAACCACTCACACACCCATTCACTGACCTATACAGCCACTTACACACCCACTCTCAAAGTTACATGTTTCAGTTAGGAAATAATATTTAAAAAGTGTAGAAATTCACACAAAAAAAACAAAGGTTACAGGGATATTATAGTTAGGAAATAAAATAGAAAAACATAAAAATTCACTGTAAAAACAAAGGTTACAGGGACATTATAGTTAGACTCAGATAGTTACCTGAGCTAACTATAACTTATGCGACCGCAATGCACTGCTTATGACCTTACATATTACATCACTCATGACGTGGTCAGTGACATCTTTGATGCCATCACTGATGACATCTCAAATGACATCGCTGATGACATCACTGATTACATCATCCAGTGAGTGTGTTTCATAAATGTTTTTGACAGTTAAACATAGATATTGAGCTGCTGCATAAGTTACACTATTAATTGTTCTCTACTACTAATAAGTGATACTATTTCTAACATATGTCATCTGAGTAGCTGTGTTGCTTTTGGGTATGTAAGTGGCTGTGTTAGTGCTTGCATGGATGTGTGAATGGAAATGTGAGTGGTTGTACAGGTGTGTGAGTGGTTGTATGGATGTGTGAAAGGGTGTATGAGTTGTATATTAGTGTGTCAGTGGGTATGTAAGTAGTCGTATTGGTTTGTGACTGGGTGTTTGAGTAGCTGTGTGGTTGTGTGAGTGGGTGTGTAAGTGGTTGTATGAGTGTGTGAGTGGCTGTCTCAGTGGTTATATGGGTATGTAAGTGGGTATGTGAGTGGTTTTGTGAGTGTGTGAGTGGGAGTGGGAGTGGTTGTATGGGTGTGTGAGTGGGTATATGAGTGGTTATATGGGTCTATAAGTGAGTGTGTGATTGGTTGTGTGGGTGTGTGGTTGTGTGTGGGTGTGTAAGTGGTTGTGTGTTTTTGTCAGAGGGTGTGTGAGTGGTTCTATGGGTATGTGAGTGGCTGTGTGAGTGGTTGTGTGGGTGTGTGATTGGATATGTGAGTGGTTCTGTGGATGATGTCATCAGTGATTTTAATCGAGATGTCATCAGTGATGTCACTGACCATGTCATCAGTGATGCAAAATGTAAGCGCATAACCAGTGCATTGCAGGGGTGTAACTTATAGTTAGCTCAGGTAACTATAAGTGCTAAATTACAATGGTGTTGTGCTTGTGAAATCTGCACCTAACTATAACATCCCTGGAACCTTTGATTTTTTCAGTGAAAAAAAATATATATATATCTGTTGGCAAATGTATTTTTATACGATCAGCACTTTATGAAAGTAGGCATTTAGCACTTTGGGTAGCACGATGCACTTTAAGGATTGTTTACATATGTATGCACAGCACTTTATACTTAGTCCACTACATGAACCTATGGTTATCCATATATAAATGCATTCAAGCAGAAATGATGTTTATGCAATAGGCGCATGTAACAACGTTATGTCAAAAATCTACCCTGTCCGTTCTTAAAATCAACACAGGTTTAGTTGGACAATATAGGTATATGTAGTAGGCAAATATGTACCATGAAGGTATCATAACATTGATGAGATGGTTATTTATGCATTATTCTGATTGATGGTACAGACATGTATGTGTCAAAATATAATATATATATATATATATATATATTTTGAACTATAAATGTCAAGGTGGAACAATGTTAATGGATTTGTATATTGCAAGTCTGTCATTCATGTCTATTAAAATGTAACATGTCAGGTGACACTAAAGGGTTTAAAAACACTGATTCACATAGCGTTTACCATGTGGTCAAGGTCACGTGTGGTGACCGAAACGCATTATGACTAGCTGGTGCGAGAAATAAAATAAACTATCCGCACATATGCTCGCGGAGTCCGTGCTCAACTGTCCAAAGGAGAGTGGATGTATGGTGGGAAGTTTTGTGGCATATATATATATATATATATATATATATATATATATATATATATATATATATATATATATATGTGTATATTATCTACTGGCGGTCGCCAGTAGATAGTTATAGTTACAACCTATTATCCATAGGAAATCCACGACATTCTATTTGAAATAACTCTCTTGCCGGTTGACGTATCTTCGCAAAATTTTCAAACTTTGTGGCCCGCTCCGGTCCGCTCCTACCCTGAAAGTCTCGGGGGATTCGTCAAGCGGGGCCGAGAAAAAGGGGGTCCCAAAACGCGTTTTCCCCATGCAATTTTCCATAGGAAACTTTAGACACGGCTACAGCCCGAACTGCTGAACGGAATTACACCAAATTTGGCAAAGAGGTAGTTCTTGGTTCAGAAAGAACCCTTTTTGTTAAATGGTGTAAATCCGTTCAGTAGTTGCTGAGAAAATGAAAAGTAAAAAGATAGATATATCTAGGGCCGCGGATCCTCCCGAGCACGAGCTTTATGTTAATTGGCTGTCAACACTCCAAATCAGGAAGTGTTGGCAGCCATTTTGTCCCTCGGTAGAACCGAGGGACAGAAACTAAGTGCGCAAAGCGCACAAAGGGGGCAGGGTAGAAACACCCTGACCCTTAGGTCTGCTCAGGGGTCCCACAAGGACCCCCTGGGCAAAAAATTTTTTTTTTAAAAAAATCGGCAGGATGCGCTCAGGGAGCGCGAACCCTGCCGAAAAAAAATCGAGCGCGGTCTCCCGCGCTCGATGTAATGGCCCCGGGTGGGCCAAGTCCCGGGGGCATGCTGGGGGGGTTAATTTTATGTGTGGGGGCCTCTAAGGGCCCCAAACCCGGGGACCACCACCCCCGGGGCTTTATGTAGAATGGTGCGGGAGGGCTCTGAGCCCTCCCGCAGCCCCGAGGACCACCACCTCCCGGGGCTTCTTTTTTTAATTAAAAACCTGTGTGGGGGCTCCAGCCCCACACGCCCGAGACCACCACCTCCCGGGGCACTAAGAAAATTACAATGGGGGTCCGTTTTGGACCCCAGAGCCACGGGGACCACCACCTCCCGGGGCTGTGCACTGAATGGGAGGGGGCCGCGCGGCCCCCTCCTGGAGCCCATGATGGCCCTGGGGACCACCACCCCCAGGGCCGGCTCCTGCAGTGTCCCAGGGTGCCTACCCCGGGACACTGCTGTTTGCAATGACAGGACGGGAGCCTCGCAGCTCCCGTCCTGTCATTGCAAACTGCTTTGGATATTGGAAGAGAGAGCAGGAAACCTGCTCTCTCTTCCAATATCCAAAGCCGATTGCTTTCCACATGGGGAGCAGCATGTTAGCTGCTCCCCATGTGTAGCAATGCCGGCTCCCATAGGACACGGGGAGCCGGCGGGACTGTGGGGGATTGGGGACCCCCACAGTCCCCAACGAGAGGGCCAGCCCCGGGGGATGGGGTCCCCGGGGCAAGTAGTGGCTCGGGAGGGGGCCACGCGGCCCCCCTCCCCCAAAAACAAAAAAACAACAACAACAAAAACGATCGTGCCCGCAGGCCCCGCCCCCTTCCTTCACCACTCTGCAAACGCGCCCCTGGCGCGTTTGCAGAGGAGAGCAATTCCCCTTGAATACTGGGGGTCCCTGAGGGCCAACTAGCCCACCAGGAACCTCCAGTATGCGCCAGGGGCTGCCTTGCAGAGAGGTGTACAGAGGCCACGCCCCTTTTACACCTCTCTGCAACGCAGCTCTATGGCGCTTTTGGAGGTATATGGTGGGCTAGTTGCACCCCAGGGACCCTCAGGATTCAGGGGAGTTAATCCCCGACTTAAAACGCGCCACGGGCGCGTTTGCACAGTGGTGAAGGGAGGGGCGGGGCTTCAGGTGACATGTGTGCAAACAGGCCCCGTGGCGCGTTTTAAGATGGGGAATTAAATCCTCTTCAATCCTGAGGGTCCGTGGGGCCAACTAGCCCAACAGGTACGTCCAGAAAGCGCCACAGAGCTGCGTTGCAGAGAGGTGTAAAAGGGGTGTGGCCTCTGTACATGTCTCTGCAACGCAGCCCCTGGCGCATACTGGAGGTTCCTGGTGGGCTAGTTGGCCCGTAGGGACCCTCATGATTCAAGGGGACTTAATCCCCCAACTTAAAACGCACCACGGGGCGCGTTTGCACAGATGTCACCTCAGGCCCCGCCCCCACCCATCACCATTGTGCAAATATTCCTCTAAAATCAGCCGAAATCCGAATTCCGATTTACTCACCTGTTATCAGGAGAGACCTCAGTGCTGCATCTTTCAGCCCAGTACTGATCCTCAAAAGTAATTTTAACCGTACTTACCGGTAACTTGAATTTCCTTCATAGGCTAACATTAACTGGTTTCACTTGGAAATTCTTCTAAGTGTGGAGTTTTGGAACTTTAAAATATTCCTCTAAAATCAGCCGAAATACGAATTCCGATTTACTCACCTGTTATCAGGAGAGACCTCAGTGCTGCATCTTTCAGCCCAGTACTGATCCTCAAAAGTAATTTTAACTGTACTTACCAGTAACTTGAATTTCCTTCCATAGGATATCATTGACTGCTTTTTGCTGAAAAAGTTTCTAAGTGTTGATTTTTGAAACATACAAATATTCCTCTAAAATCAGCCGAAATCCGAATTCAGATTTACTCACCTGTTATCAGGAGAGACCTCAGTGCTGCATCTTTCAGCCCAGTACTGGTCCTGAAAAGTAATTTTAACCGTACTTACCAGTAACTTGAATTTCCTTACATAGGCTAACATTGACTGGTTTCACTTGGAAATTCTTCTAAGTGTGGAGTTTTGGAACTTTAAAATATTCCTCTAAAATCAGCCGAAATACGAATTCCGATTTACTCACCTGTTATCAGGAGAGACCTCAGTGCTGCATCTTTCAGCCCAGTACTGATCCTCAAAAGTAATTTTAACCGTACTTACCGGTAACTTGAATTTCCTTCATAGGCTAACATTGACTGGTTTCACTTGGAAATTCTTCTAAGTGTGGAGTTTTGGAACTTTAAAATATTCCTCTAAAATCAGCCGAAATACGAATTCCGATTTACTCACCTGTTATCAGGAGAGACCTCAGTGCTGCATCTTTCAGCCCAGTACTGATCCTCAAAAGTAATTTTAACCGTACTTACCAGTAACTTGAATTTCCTTCCATAGGATATCATTGACAGCTTTTTGCTGAAAAAGTTTCTAAGTGTTGATTTTTGAAACATACAAATATTCCTCTAAAATCAGCCGAAATCCGAATTCAGATTTACTCACCTGTTATCAGGAGAGACCTCAGTGCTGCATCTTTCAGCCCAGTACTGGTCCTGAAAAGTAATTTTAACCGTACTTACCAGTAACTTGAATTTCCTTACATAGGCTAACATTGACTGGTTTCACTTGGAAATTCTTCTAAGTGTGGAGTTTTGGAACTTTAAAATATTCCTCTAAAATCAGCCGAAATACGAATTCCGATTTACTCACCTGTTATCAGGAGAGACCTTAGTGCTGCATCTTTCAGCCCAGTACTGATCCTCAAAAGTAATTTTAACCGTACTTACCAGTAACTTGAATTTCCTTACATAGGCTAACATTGACTGGTTTCACTTGGAAATTCTTCTAAGTGTGGAGTTTTGGAACTTTAAAATATTCCTCTAAAATCAGCCGAAATACGAATTCCGATTTACTCACCTGCTATCAGGAGAGACCTCAGTGCTGCATCTTTCAGCCCAGTACTGGTCCTGAAAAGTAATTTTAACCGTACTTACCGGTAACTTGAATTTCCTTCATAGGCTAACATTGACTGGTTTCACTTGGAAATTCTTCTAAGTGTGGAGTTTTGGAACTTTAAAATATTCCTCTAAAATCAGCCGAAATACGAATTCCGATTTACTCACCTGCTATCAGGAGAGACCTCAGTGCTGCATCTTTCAGCCCAGTACTGGTCCTGAAAAGTAATTTTAACCGTACTTACCGGTAACTTGAATTTCCTTCATAGGCTAACATTGACTGGTTTCACTTGGAAATTCTTCTAAGTGTGGAGTTTTGGAACTTTAAAATATTCCTCTAAAATCAGCCGAAATACGAATTCCGATTTACTCACCTGTTATCAGGAGAGACCTCAGTGCTGCATCTTTCAGCCCAGTACTGATCCTCAAAAGTAATTTGAACCGTACTTACCAGTAACTTGAATTTCCTTCCATAGGATATCATTGCCTGCTTTTTGCTGAAAAAGTTTCTAAGTGTTGATTTTTGAAACATACAAATATTCCTCTAAAATCAGCCGAAATCCGAATTCTGATTTACTCACCTGTTATCAGGAGAGACCTCAGTGCTGCATCTTTCAGCCCAGTACTGGTCCTGAAAAGTAATTTTAACCGTACTTACCAGTAACTTGAATTTCCTTCCATAGGCTAACATTGACTGGTTTCACTTGGAAATTCTTCTAAGTGTGGAGTTTTGGAACTTTAAAATATTCATCTAAAATCAGCCGAAATACGAATTCCGATTTACTCATCTGTTATCAGGAGAGACCTCAGTGCTGCATCTTTCAGCCCAGTACTGATCCTCAAAAGTAATTTTAACCGTACTTACCAGTAACTTGAATTTCCTTCCATAGGATATCATTGCCTGCTTTTTGCTGAAAAAGTTTCTAAGTGTTGATTTTTGAAACATACAAATATTCCTCTAAAATCAGCCGAAATACGAATTCCGATTTACTCACCTGTTATAAGGAGAGACCTCAGTGCTGTATCTTTCAGCCCAGTACTGGTCCTGAAAAGTAATTTTAACCGTACTTACCAGTAACTTATATTTTCTTCCATAGGAATCCATTGTCTGGTTTTCAGCAGAAAAGTTTCAAAGTGTCGATTTTCACAAACTACAAATATTCCTTAAAAATCGCCTGTATGACTTAAACGCATTCTTTCAACTGTTTACAGGAGATGCACCAGTGCTGGATCCAGGATCCAACACTGAGTAAGAAAAAGTAACGATAACAGTTTTTACCTGCTAAGTGAATTTCCTTCCATAGGATAACATTGGTGATTCTATGAGAAAAAGTTTCTAAGTGTCAACTTTTAAAATACAATAATATTCCTTAAAAATCACGACTGTAACCAAAACGCTTTTACTCAACTGTTTACAGGAGATGTACCAGGACTGAATCTAGGATCCAGTCCTGTGGTTAGAAAAAGTAATCCATAAAGTAACTAATTGCATTTAACTAGAAATTCACATTGAGCTGAATGTTGCATTGTGTTTGAAAATGTGTTGCCCATTGCAACAACTGTAACTACTGTACTTAAAAGTCTATTGCCTATGTGCAAAGTATTTAAACTAAAGTAATTCATTCTGAGAAAGTATTTTTTGTAATGTAATGTATAATGTAATTACAATGTAATTTAAAAAATAAAATATGTAAAAGAAATTGTTTCTAAAAATGTAGTAAATCAGTATGAAAAAAATTAATATAAAAATTAATACATTTAAAAATTGTCATTTAAAAAACCTTTGAAATTCACTGAAAAAACCGTAGGTTTCAGGCACGTTATAGTTACAAATTAGCATTTTAAAAACCTTTGAAATTCACTGAAAAAACCATAGGTTTCAGACACGTTATAGTTAGAAATTAGCATTTAAAAAACCTTTGAAATTCACTGAAAAAACCAGAGGTTTTAGGGACAGTTATAGTTAGTTGGACATTGCACCCATACAAAACCCGTGAAATTCCCCGTTATAGTTAGTTCAGCTAACTATAACTCGCGCTCCGTAATGCACTGCTGATGACGTCACATATTACATCACTCATGACATGGTCAGTGACATCACTGATGACATCACTGATGACATCTCAAATGACATCACTCATGACATCATCCACGTGATAATCTGATGCAGCTCCTCACACCCTAATATAACCTTTGATACACCCAATCTAAATTACAGAGTGCCATTCGCAAAACCATAGACACTCCAACACCAATAACTACATACCCACTCACTGATTCTTAGGTCTACACACACACATCCACTCACTCACCCGTACAGTCACTCATACTTATGGTCACTCAGTACAGGACTATCATATGCACTCTTACTCCTATATAGACACTCAAACACCGGCACTCATCCATAGAGGTACTCACACACCTAGTCAGTCATGCAAATAATTAAACACACTGCCATTTACTCACCTATACAGTTATACACACACCAGCTCACTTAATCATACAAATACTAGCACATTGTTACGCTCTTATACAATCACTGATACAAGCACACACTCATCCATACAGCCACTATCACAATCACTCACTCTCGCTTATAGCTATTCATATACTCCAATACACATATATACTGCCTTTCACATATTTAGTTACTCACACATGTACCACTGGGACATACATTCACTCACTAACACACTCTTACACACACTTACCCACCCATACAGTCTATCACAGATGCACTCTTGAAACCATCCACCCAGTGAATCACCCACTCACACATCTATGCACAGTCGCACACACCCCATCCACACAAACACTCAGGCACCCATACAGATACTCATAGAACCAATAAATAACCCATATAGACACTCATGTAGCTATTCGCAAATCCATGCATCCACTTACACACCAACAGACGGATACAGACATTCACACAGTTTAGTCACTAACCCATGCATTCAGTAAGATACGTTTAATCACTCACTTGTAGAGTCAGTCACGCACGTACTAAATCATCCATTCAGACACTTATACACCCACTCATTCTTCAATACGCCTTTCCCTATATATATTAAACATATTTAAACTTTACAGAAACACACAGTCACTGGATGATGTCATCAGTGATGTCATTTGAGATGTCATCAGTGATGTCATCAGTGATGTCACTGACCATGTCATGAGTGATGTAATATGTGACGTCATCAGCAGTGCATTGCGGGGCGCGAGTTATAGTTAGCTGAACTAACTATAACGGGGAATTTCACGGGTTTTGTACGAGTGCAATGTCCAACTAACTATAACTGTCCCTAAAACCTATGGTTTTTTCAGTGAATATATATATATATCAAACACCACAAGTTGCCTGCAATGGAAGAAGCCCACGAACAAGTAAGTATCTGCCCACAATCTTTATTGAAAGCAGCAACGGGAACGGTGTTCAGCAACAAATGATACGTCCCGCCTGACGCGTTTTGTGCAGCTTTCAATAAAGATTGTGGGCAGATACTTACTTGTTCGTGGGCTTCTTCCATTGCAGGCAACTTGTGGTGTTTGAATTTTAGCTGCTTGCCTGAGCCGCGGAGTGAAGCCCCGGGGCTGATTCAGTCCACCAGCTGAGACGCCATACGACGCCTCCACAATTGGGAATAAGTAGCCGGTTATTGAAAGGAGAGCACAGCAATGAGTTATGGTGCTCCGCTGCATGACCCACTGTGGATATTATTTGAAATGGGTTACAATGGCTTGGCAGCTCACTTGAGAAAGATGTGCACCACAAGTTCCATCAGGCCACGGGGGTGGCCACGCCCATAAGGGCAGGACTTCATCGTATTTAGTGGTGCCAGAAACTGTTGTGCTGTTGTTTTCCCGAGTCCAGTGCCTTTGAAGAAGTGCTACCTGCACGAAACGCGTCAGGCGGGACGTATCTTTTGTTGCTGAACACCGTTCCCGTTGCTGCTTTCAATAAAGATTGTGGGCAGATACTTACTTGTTCGTGGGCTTCTTCCATTGCAGGCAGCTTGTGGTGTTTGAATATATATATATAAGTAAGTAATACTTTATTCGTGTGTCAAATGCACCATCAAAGTATGCATACACATTAGGATACAGCATATAGCATTAAAATACAATTTAAAACATATATATATATATATATATATATATATATATATCAAAGCTCATGATGCTCCCTTTCCCGGAACATAATCCAGCACTCTCGGGTGATTGCAAAAGATTTTAATCTCCTCCAAGCAACAACAAACGCGTTTCGGCTTGCGCGCCTTCTTCGGTGTTACTGGCACATCTCAGATGGAGCCACAACTCTAAAAAGAATTCTTAGAAAGAACTGGCATATTTTGAAGACAGACATTACAATCAGCAAAGACATACCTAATGGTCCACTAGTGACTTTCAGGAAAGCAAGAGCAATCAGGGACATGTTAGTTCACAGCCATCAAGATAAGGGCACACGCAGGGAAGGAACTCTCAAAGAAATGAGGAGGTTCTTCCCATGCGGCAAATGTAAGGCCTGTAAGAACAGCAAAAGGGTTTTGAGCTATACTATACCTGATATCAGAACACAAAAACACATAGCCAAGTTCATAAGTTGTAACACTGTATATGCAGTGTATTGCCTGTCATGTCCGTGTGGATTAAGGTATGTCGGTAGCACCATCCACCCAGTGAAAGTCCGCATTTTGGAACATATGCAGGCTATCACAAAACAAGACCAAACGTATCCAGTAGCCAGGCATTTTGCTAGGGTACATCAAAGCAACAGGGATCTGTTGACGTACTTTGGCCTGGACCATGTCCCGGCAAATGTCAGAGGGAGGGACAGGATTTTGAGGCTACATAGATTGGAGTCTCGCTTTATCATTGACCTGCAGACCAAAACCCCGAAAGGCTTAATAGTGGGGAGGAGCTAGCAGTTCATTTAGGTAATTAACTGGCCGATATTCGGCTAAATGATGCTTGTGTGTTGTAATTTGTCCTGAATAACCAAAAATGTAGTTCAATATGATGATGTGAGCCGATATACGGTGATAATGCATTGTAGGCTACCAAGCCGATATTCAGCACAATTGTGGATATATAAATGGTTTGTCCCCATGAATTAAGGATGTTTGGTCAGGCTAAGCCGATACACGGCGCAATTATTGTATATATATAGTGCTTTTAGATGTAAGCCTGATGTCCTCAAAGATGGCCCCCATGTTTTTAGCCGATTGTGGCTTAATTTTTGGCCACATTAGCCGATACACGGCGTAATGTTACTCTGAAGTTGGGAGACACACACTGTTTAAATTTTGTTTAAATGTTATTTAAACATTTTTTCGTAACATGCCTAACAATGCGTTAATTGTATGAAATGTTATTTACAAAATGCACTGTGACATTGGCTTTTGGACATTTTAAGATGGCGCCTATGTAAGGCAGCGAAACTGGTCCCTCATCTATGTTGATGACAATGAAAGAAAATGGTTAAAAATGGTTGCTACCGGTGTGCCAGTAACACAGAAGAAGGCGCGCAAGCCGAAACGCGTTTGTTGTTGCTTGGAGGGGATTAAAATCTTTTGCAATCACCCCGAGAGTGCTGGATTATATTCCGGGAAAGGGAGCATCATGAGCTTTGATATATTTCACGGTACACCACCGTGATTCCGGCACCCGTTTGCGAGTGCTTCCCGCACATAGTGCAAAGGGAGCAACAAATATATATATATATATATATATATATATATATATATATATATATATATATATAGAGAGAGAGAAAGAGAGAGAGAGAAAGAGTTAGGGTTACCCAGAGATAGGAATTCCTCAGATTTAGATTTTTGTCCCTTAATAACTTTGCACACGTTTGACGAATGTCCGCAAAACTTTGCAGACCTATTGCACCCATTAGACTGGTGGAGGATTGAAAGTTTTGCAGCGTTTGGTCAACAGGGTGTAAAGAAAAAAGGCGGGGTCCAAAATACTCTTGCAATCCAATGCATTTAACATAAACTTTCATATTTTACGTAGCGCGAAAACGGTCAATAGTATTTGGACGTAATTTGGCAGGATTGAAGAGTTTGGTGTGCAGATGATTCTTTTTGTGGTTGCATCTTAAAGGGGTAAGTCTTTTTTTCATTTATTAGCCATTATTTGATTGGATAATGACTGTTTATACAAAAATTGCAAGCAGCCATGTTGTTTTAAGGCCACTTTGCCGGTGTTCTTGCGTTGTGCCTTAAATATTGGTAAGTATTAGGTTTGATATATTTTCCCTACCTACTACAATTTAAGTGGTAATAGGTAGGGAAATATAATTATAAGTTTCTACATATTTTTTAAAAGGTACATTACAAAATAAAATATTTGTACACATTGAAATAACACTGTAATGCACAATATTTCACAAATATACTGTGCTACAGTGTCTTTACAGTTTTTACATATTTAATTATGTAAAAAAGTCTACATTACTGCAACAATATGTAAAATTGACCGTATTACTTAAAAAAAATTAGTCAAAAATGTGCATTTGGCAAAAAACACGGCACGTGCTAGGTACTACTGTGGTACTGTGTAATCTGGTTAAATAAACATATAGAATTTTGGGGGGAAATTCCCATACCATCCCATATCTCTTATAGATTTGGTTTAGTTGCTCCCATACTGATGCCGGTAACTTGCTCTATGGCACGTATAAAGAATTGAGAACTAGGCTGTGACATTCCTGCCTCATGAACGGCATTCCACCGCAGTGATTTCCCACCCGTACAAAGATTCTGCAACCAGAATCCAGGAGGCTTACCTCGAGCAAAAGAGCATCGGCGCCGCAGAGCGCAAGAAACACCATGAGTGGGCCCCTTTCCAAAGCACTCCTTCTCCCCTTGTTGGGGAGGGATCCAGCATTTATGCCCTGGAGTCTCAGAGATCCTTCTGAGAGAGTCCACAGCGACAAGGGAGTCTCACACAGCGGAGGCCTGGGTTTTTATCCCATTACCTCTGGGAGCACAGCACCGTACACCGTGACCGGCGCGCTCGATGGAACTTTTGGACTATCCCCCCTAGGCAGAAACTATAACCTTTCTGTATATACTGCGGTGCCCGAGCAACCTTTGGCCGATGACCGGTGGAGCTGTCCTGCGCAGCTATAGAGGAGTTTGGCTCTGGTTCACCCCTCGGCCGTCACCTACCCAGCCGGACTTTGGACACTGTTTTTCCTCGTCTCCCCGTTGTGCCTCCTACACCCTCTCCCTCCTCTTCCCTCCATTATTCTCCGTCTACCTCCCCTATTCCTTCCCTCTCTCCCCTAATTCTTCTCTCCCCTTGCCTATTTTTTCCTCATGTTGATGCTATGCTTTTGTACTCATGTAATTCCTGTAACTACGCTCCAGTAACTGATGTAACTTTGTAACCATGTTCTGAAACAATGTTTCTTCCTCATGTAAAGCGCTCTGATACCTCCGGGTCTAGCCAGCGCTATATAAAACTCAATAAATAAATAAATATTTCAACTTTAAAAAAATGAAAATATATTGGGAACAACAATAAAACCTACTACTTAACTATGTTTAAGGCCGTAAGCCACAACAATCCACAGTCTACTAAAAGGATTATGGCTGCTTTTTAGATTTGTAAAGACAGACATTAGCCAATTATATACTGCCTTGTTGCTACTATGTACCACATTATACTGTTAACTTACTGCGGTATACCATGGTACAAAGTATCACTAGAGGACAATTTTTGGGATTCTATTGTGTTACCCTTGCATTACGCATAGTGTTGAAAGTGCAACGCAATACTTATGCAACATTTACAAAACAAAGCAAACCCACCATGTGTCGCCCTGATTTGCTTGGTATATATAAAGAAATGCAATGCAGCACAAGTCGCTGACTTCTATTACCCTGCACACCTTAATCTACGGTATCGAAAATTTCTAGTACATACGCACCCCGCTAAACTGTACGGCACTACACTATACACCACTCAACTTTACGCTATTCCACTGTATGCCACTGCAGTGTACACCACACCGCTGTACGCAACTCCACTATACATGACTTCACCATGGCCTATTCCACTGTACGCCACTATGCTCTATATTATTCCACTATATGCCACTCTACTCTACCACACTCTACTCTACGCTGCTTCACTGTATGGCACTTCAATGAACACTACTCTTCTGTATGCCACTCCACTCTATGCTACTCTACTGTATGACATTCCATTCTACACTATTCCCTTGGATGACACTCCACTCTGTGGCACTCCACTTTATGTTATTCCACTCTACCTGACCCCACTGTACACTATTGCAGTATTCATGACTCCACTATATGCACTAAACTGGACGCCAATTCAGTCTACACTACTCCACTGTATGCAACTCCACCGTACGCTACTCAACTATGCGCCATGGCACTCTAAGCTATTCCAGTGTATGGCACTCCACTGTACGCTACTCAAATGTACGCCAAACCACTCTATGAAACTCCATTCTATGCAATTCCATTGGACGTCACTCCTTTGTATGTGACTCCACTATATGGTATTCCAGTTTATCATACTGCACTGTATGCCACTCCACTATAAGCCACTCCACTGTATGCCACTCCACTGTAGTCTAATCCACTGTACCCCACTCCACTGTACTTCACTCCACTGTACGCTATTCCAGTGTATGACACTCCTCTCTATGACACTCCAGTCTATGATATTGCACTTTATGGAAATACACTCTTCTACACTCCACTGTATGCTATTGGACCATACAGCATTCCACTGTATGCTTTTCTACTATATGCTACTCCATTGTACGGTACTCCACTGTGCGCCACTACAGTGCTTTCCACTGCAGTTTACATGGCTCCACTGTATGACACTCAGCTCCACTCTCTAGAACTGCACTCTATAAAACTATACTGTACTTTATGGAACTATACGAGACTCTACTTCACTTTATCCACACACACTCTGTTGTCTAACTCTATGGTCCAATCTATGCCTGTACGCCCATTGTACAACACTGTATTCCACTAAAAAGCACTTTTCAATACTGTACGATACAGCACTCCACTCTACTCTATCGGACTTTACTTGACTGTACACTACGCAACTAGACTTTAATCAACTCCACGCCACTCTACAATACTCTAATACACTGCATTACACTTTACTCCACACTCTATTACGCAACTCCACTCCACTGTAAACTACTGTATGAGACTTTACCTTGCTCTGTGCCAGTGTCTAATCATCCCCTCTATGCAGCACCAATGTACAACACACGTGTCTGCTCTATACAACTCCACTCTACAACACACTACTACACTGTTTCCCACTCAGTCCACTACATTCTACTACACTGCACTCAATTCCACTATACAATACTCCACTCTACGACACTCGACTGTATTACACTCTCCTTCATTTTACTGTACGGCACTGAAATTAATGAGACCTTAATAAATAACACTCATACTACATTCTGAAACACATTTTTATTAAAAACATAAAAATCATTGAAATTCCATGATAAAACGAAAGGTAGAGGTAAGTTATAGTTAGGAAACTATATTTATTTTTTCCATACAAACCATACTTAAACTACACAAACATTAGAAATTAAAGTTATAGTTATAATTTAAATTTAGAATTTACACACCACCATCTAATTACTATAAATCACACACCTACATACACAGTGATAATTATAACTATATTAACAGAACACACAACCCTGAAATCATTATAAGTAGAGCACCTTCATACATACCTCCTCGCCATACTACATTAACTATAACTCTTGCCTTCTCAATGCATTACTTTTTTTTTTTTTTTTACAGAGTTTTATATAGCGCGAACTTGACCCGAATCAGGTATCAGAGCGCTTTACATAGCACCAGTTGCATTACATGAGGACACTTTCATTTTTGGTAGGCACGGGGAGATTAAGGGGCCGATTCCGATTCCGGCCGGAAATCTCTCCGACCGAGCCGGACCCGGAGAGAATTCCGACCGAATCGGACCCTAGCAGTCCGACCGGACGAGTACGATGCATTCGCATGCTATCGGACTCGGTCGGTCGGACTCCCAGTGAAGTCAATGGGAGCCGGTCGTACAACGCGTACGCGGGCTCCCATTGACTCAATGGGTGCGAGGCGAACAAGGGCGCCCCCTACAGCGGGTACGCGTCCATGCGCATCGCGGCGGACATGCACAGGGCATGGTCCCCCCTGTGTGCGACTCGCGCGCCTACGCGGACCCCCAAAGTCCGGCTCCGACAGCTCTTTCGAGCCGGACGGCGCGAGTCGGTCGGACTGCTCGCGGCACGCATCGTACTTACCCGGCCGGGAAACGTCTCCATAGCGCGGTGCGAGTCGTGTCCGTGCGAGTCGGTCGGAGCGTGTTGAAGCCGCGTACGAGTCGGTCGGCGATTTCGCAGGAGCTTGCATCGTACTCGCTCGGCCGGACCCGCGTACGATTCGGTCGGGAAACAGGGCTCCGAATCGGATCCGGTAAATCCGAATCCGATTCGGAGCACTACCGGCCGAGATCGGAATCGGCCCCTAAGTGTTTTGCCCAGAATCACAGGATGTTCAGCGTCATTGCCGAGACTCGAACCCAGTTCCCCAGATTCGAAGTCGACCGCCCTAGCCTAACTTATACCCTTGCATGTAGCATCACTTATACCATGTCAACTCATAGTTTTCATAACAACACTTATGACATCTCAATTGAGATGATTCTTCAGAACACTGTGCATGGTAGAGTTGTGAATTATAATTAATGTAGTATCCCCGGTACTACTGATTGGATTTTTGTTGTGTCGGTCTTGTTCTATTTATTACAAATTGCTCTATATTTCTAAATCAGGTGCGGGTTCCTTTTGTGGTGTGTTTTGAATGTGGTACTGTTTGAAGTGTTGCCTGACTGCCCTGTGCCAAGCTACCCAAGGGTTCTGCATAGGTTAACTTACGGTTTGCTTGTGACTTCACCCTGAGAAAAAATGTGGTTGCTGCTTGAGAAGGGTTTCACCCCCTCAACCAGTAACCCAATTTCTTACAATTTCTCAGAAGTGTAAGTTACCTTTGTGAACCAGGACCTGTGTCTTCACAATTATTCACTCTCATTTTTTGCCAAATATGAATCAATTAAGGGTGGGACAACCCCTCGCTGTACATTGATGAATACTTGTTGTGCACTAGGCTCAAAACTGAAGTTACTGAAGAAAGGGGCGCTCTTATCCAAGGCAGATATAGAATAAGCATTATGCTTATTATCAGTCCATCAAGATGATTACAGATTTGTATTCATTCAGTTGATATAAGCTTTCAATATAAACAAATGCGTATCCATGGGTTGATCAAAGTTATGTTCTTTGAGAGATTCAGTATGTAATTTAGAGTTTAGCAGATGCGGTCATTCACCAAAAATAACTGACCAACTGTGTGGTCCCCTGCTCCTTTAAGATATGGGGGAACTGAAAGACTTCTGAGGGTGGAGGCTCCAACTGTGGAAATCCAAACCCATCACCAAGTGGTCCATATACCATAGGACTGCAGGGTCACAGAGATGTTAGCCACGCCCAATTTAAGGTAGGACTACCATTACTGATTTTTTCTTCACAGGACCGAAATGTGGAGCATGGAGGCCAGAGAAATTGTGAAAATGTCCCTATGAGCGAGAGAAACATCCCAGGGCATCAGGGACTTTTGCAGTTTAATTTTAAGCAACAAATTCACTTTTCGGGGGGTTGTTGCTGAAAAGCAAAAGAGAACGCCGAGCAGGCCAAAAAACTCGGAGCCCACTGAGTAATCAGGTTTGGTCGATGCATTTAGGACATAATCTGCTTCATGGAGATGAGAATCTATAAATGTTACCAAGGCCTCCTCTCACCCAGCAGGCTGACAGCTCCCACCTGACCGAGCTCTTAATGGGCTTGTTAGTTATTTTCAGAAGTGGGTTTGTAGGCTTAAACCAAGTCAATCATTATCTTTATTTTTTCATTATCGTAATTTTTTTGAGAGACCATAAGACGAGAGAATATTGGCAACTCATACATTTGTGCTTTTATCAGTGACAGTTGTGTCGCTGTAACTTAACCCAAGGAGAAAAAAACTGCAGGTTTACCAATTACACTTACTTTAGAGGGATTGCGTTGCACTTAGAAGGTTATTTGTACAGACTTCAGTTAGATAAGTGAACTATTTGAGACAGACATTGGTGTGAAAAAAGTAAGATTTCCTCAGATACAGAACTTATTTTGTTTGTTGAATGTCACCTCATGGAAGAAAAAAAACTGGCAGCCTCCTACGGGAGCACGCACCTCTCTGTCGTGAACCTAAAGTACTTGAAGACGTTCCACAGGCACAGAGAGGACTGATAATGGCACACTACACAGAACTCACAACACCAGCATGCTACTTTTACTTGGCAAGTACGGTCAGAAGAGGAGGTGCAATCAGCAACATGAACCCTGTCTAGATTGGTCTCCAGAAATACACACAGCCGGTGCCAATCGGGCAGGTAAGTACATGGATAGAAATAGTGATTATTGGTGCTCAAAGTTACAGTGACTGTATATATCCACAGGCCATGAGTATCCCAACACATTCACTAAACTAACGCAAGTGGGAGGAACAAGTAGCAGAAAAAAATCAAGAATTCCATAAGGTCGGACCCTTCCTCTAAAATAACCATAGACTAATCTCTTGTTGAAAATATCCCCAGCACACTTTCCCAATTCGTGCCAGAAAACCTCAAAACTCAGCCTTGAAGCCCCCCCTGTGGTGGAACAAGTGCAAAGGCTTGACAGCTCCCACCAGAGACCCAAACAAAACACAGTAGCAAAATTTCCCTTAAAAAATAAATACCTGTTTTAGACTTTGAGCAATGGCAATGGAGATGTTCAGTGGTTGTGAAATGTTGGGCTGCTGGTGATAACACTTTTTGTAGAAAGCCAGCGTCTTCACATGACCTCCACTGCCCTACCCAGTGCTATGCAGATATGTGTATTGTGGCTACCACCAAGCGCCTGTGCCAAGGTATATTTGCAGATTCCTTTGATGATATAACTTTCCTTGCAAAGCTACCAAATAACTTTTGAAGTTGAAAGAGGCGCAGGTTGACATCATGCCAAGAACAGTCTCGAAGTGTCTGTTAAAACTTACAACGTGAAAAAAACAACAAAATGCCCATGTTTTCCTCCAATGCCGTGCATCAAAAGGGTCACAACAGAAGCATGGCAGATGTTTCTGTGGTGGGGGAGAGGGAGGGGCATTGAAGCGAGCGCGCACGCTTGGCCGAGCGAGAGGAATGCCACATGGCCCTATGCTCGTGCATGTGCGCGTAATCGCACACTGTATGCCATGCCACACAAAGCTGTGGTTGCACTTTTAAAACCCCACTACTATAGGTCTCGCCAGAGACCAGCGCAAGCGCTGGTTCAGGACGAGACCTAAAAATATGAGGGGATAGAAAACAGGCAAGCAAATATCCATTTCTTAAACGGAAAGATTGCAATCAAACAATGAGGAGAGAATGAACACATGAAAATACAATTCCAGTGAAACATAAATAGAGTAACTCCAACGTTCTAGATTATTCTCATTGAGTGGCTCCCTGGCATTGATTCATTTAGGGAAGGCCAAGTATCTGGGTGTGTCTAAAGTGAAGGTGTGCTGCAGATTCAAGGGGTTTTCAACTCACCGTTTTTAATTTGGTGTTAGAACTGTAGGAAATGGTAGAGGCAGGATCGCAGGATTCTGATGTCAATTCTCAAACTCCCCAAAAGACAGCACCATTGCTGTTTATATTTCCAACTTTATGGGGTTGTCCAACTTGGGGAAAATTGGGGTTCTGAACCCGCTGCAATTTATTAAGCACAGATTTATTAGAGCCGAGAAGAAGCACGTTGCAGTAGTCCAGATGGGCCAGAATAGAAGCTTGGATAATCAGTTGGCGTGTTTGGGCATCAAAGAGACCCAAAATCGGTCGGAGGCCGCGCAATAGTCCAAAGCATTTCCCGGCCACTGATTTGGCATGTGTTTCAAAGTTGAGGTTATTATCAACTATGAAGCCTAGATTTTTCACTGCAGGTTTGGGATCAGGGGATCACCAAGTGCCCGGGGCCACCATTCCTTCATCCAGAGATGAGACTCTTTGCCAACCAGGAGAATCTCTGATTTGGTAGAGTTCAATTGCAGGAAGTTAGCCGTCATCCACTCTGCAATTGCAGAGATGTCTTCTTTAAATTTTATTTTGTCTCGCTTGGGATCATTGGACAGGGCAATCACTAGTTGGGTGTCGTCGGCGTATGACACCAGGGAAATTCCTCGTACTTTGGCGAGCCGTGCCAAAGGGCTCATATATATATTGAAGAGCGTAGGGCTCAATGCAGAGCCCTGAGGAACCCCACGAAGAAGAGAGTGTACATGGGAAGAGAAAGGGGAGAGGTCACTTGAAAGGTTCGGTCGGCCAGGAAGGAGGAGAACCACGCTAGAGCTTTATTCCCAATACCTATCTCCTTCAGACGTAGGAGCAGGATTTCATGGGACACCGTGTCAAATGCCGCACTTAGATCCAGCAGCACCAGCGCTGAAGTGCTGCCGTCATCCAGCGCGGATTTGAGTTGTTCTACCACAGCCAGTAAAGCTGACTCGGTGCTGTATCTTGGTCGGAACCCATTCTGTGAACTATCAAGTATATGATTAGATTCTAGAAACTGTGTTAGAGTAGAATTCACATGTGCTTCTAGAATTTTAGAGAGGAAAGGAAGCAAGGAAATCGGGCGGTAGTTCTCTGGTTTGGACGTGTCGAGTGTTGGTTTCTTAAGAAGAGGGACCACTTTTGCATGTTTCCATGATTTAGGCACCGTCGCAGTGAGAAGGGATAGATTGAGTAAATACAGACACTCAGGAAGAAGGCCTTGTTGGATTTTCCTGAAAGCGTCTGGTTTGAGAGGATCGTCTGGAGATCCAGATTTGATTTTGACCACTAATCTCTCTAATTCCTTCAGGGAAATAGGGGAAGAGAAGCAAGGAGGACAGTCTCAGAGCCAATATAAACGTTCTTCCCGCAAACACTGGAGGGTATACCATGATCGAACTTTTGGTAGATATCTTCGACCTTCTTCAAAAAGAAGGTTGCCAGCTCCTCGCAGTGTTTGTTGGAGGAAATAACATTGCCCGATTCCACTGGAGAGGAGATTAAATCTTTCAGTAGAGAGAATATAGTTTTGCTGCGGTTGGTGCTTGTATTAATCAAGCTGGAATAATGAGCTGCTCTGGTTATGCGTACCAGTTTATGATAGGATTTAATGGCCGCTCTATATAGTACTTTGGCCTGAGGGTCATATGATCTCCTCCAAGATCTTTCTAAGATCTTGCAGTTCTTCTTAGCAAGGGTTAGATCTTCATTGAACCAGGCATTGGCCCGAGTGCTTTTAGAATGGGTAAGTTTAAGGGGAATGCATGTATCTAAGGCTTGAGTAATCCACCTTTGGAAGATCGCGTCAGCCTCTTCCATATTTGCAACTTTTACCATGGGCTTTGCACTCAGGGCTGTGAGGAAATCTACTTGGTTCAGTTTGTGCCAGGGCCGTTTTAATGAGGGATGTTGATTAGGCTGGGGCTTATGGCCGGCTATCGTTAGCCGCATCATGATGAGGAAATGATCAGTCCAGATCATAGGGAGTGGTGACAGAACTTCCAGTGACTCTAGATTAGACAAAATAGGGTCAAGGAGATGTCCCGCTCTGTGCGTAGCACTGAGGGTCAATTGAATCAACTGACAAGCTGCCAGATCCCCCAGAAAGCCAACAATCTCCGATGATTCTTGTAGCTCTAGATGAAGGTTCAGATCGCCTATGATGTTAAAATTGGCAGTCTGGAGAGCCAGTGCTATAACAGTATTTATCAGGGCTTCTCTAAAGGTTTTGAAGGACCAGGGGGTCGATAAATAAGAAGGCCGGAGAAAGTAAAGTTAGCACTCATAGAAATTTTTAAAAGTGCACTCTCACAGTCAGGAAGATCTAAGGGGGACAGGCTGCAGGAAAGGACTGATTTATAAATAATCGCAATGCCGCCCCTCTTCCTCCAGATCTGTTTATGCTACGTATAGCATAGCCTGTAGGAAGAGCGAGTGCTGGTATGGCCACAGAGGATTCACATAGCCAAGTTTCCGTAAGGAAAAGGATCTCAGGTGAGCGTTCCTGTAGGAGATCGAACACCTCAGCATGATGTTTAGGCAGTGAGCGACAATTAATGCTCAGAAGAGTGTGTCACCATCCCAGAACCAGAGAGTGTAGCGTGTATCAGGGGGAGCACTCTGAATTCACAGTGTTCACAAAGAGAAGGACAGTTTTCTGGGTCCCAGCTATGATTCCCGCAGGAGCCTTTTTTAAATAGGGCCCGTAGTTCTTCGCCGGTGTAGCTACCTAATTGGGCTTTAGAAGGAGCAGGGTCTCTGGCTTCTGGCAATGTCCCGGCGCGGACAAGCGCAGACGGGCTTTCCTTTGGCGCGCCAGTGGCGCGCCCGCTGCGCGCGTCCGCTGCGCGTCCTCGCAGTGGTGTGCATTTGAGGCTACCGGGGCTCAACAGGCTCCACCCGTGCTCTGCGCTGATTGGCTAAGGGCCAACCAATCACCGTATGAGGATAAGCACCAGGAAGTACGGGCAGCCACACAGACGCGTGTGGAATATCAATTATGTATTTCTTTTAGCACTAAAGCATAGGGTGCAGTGGGCAAAATTGTGAGTGCGCTTTAAAAGAATTTTTAAAAGAATGTTAAAACCAACAATCAAATTCAATCAAACGTTCCCCCAGCAATTCCCCAGCTAAAACACCGCTCAGACAGCTGCAGCAGGCATTGTGTAAAAGTAAAGAGAGCGCTGAGGACCAGTGCTGTCAACCATGAGACCCGCAGACACAGTGCCCTCAATGCATGGGCATGCTGGGCAGGTGTCTGGGGACCCCACAAGCATAGGGCCCCCAAGCAGACCAAAATTTAACACTGATTATCCTTTAAACATTGTTATTCCTGAGAGTGGTTGTGTAGGCAGGGCTCAGTGCACTGCTTTGCACGAGGGCCTATAATGCTTTTAAGGTGGCCCTGCACAGACATGGCAGTGTGTGGAATAGTTGGTCATAGATTTCAATATGCCGTGATCACTCCAGATGTTTTCAGCAGCTCTGCCAGTGCTCAATTTGGGCCGGTGGTTTCCGGTGCTCGGCACCGGCACTTAATTGTCGACACCGGGGCCTGTGATAGTCTACCACAAGGTGGCGCTGTCTATCTGATTTAGAGATGGCCACAACAACAGTTAATTATTAATTCAATATACATGAAAAATTATTATTACCTGCCACCCAAGCCATTCTTATAGCCTTGAGGGCCTGAAATAGTCTGAATTGTCGCACTTGCAGTAGTGTGATGGTTAGTAGCTGTGTTGTTACTGAAATTGGCAACGTGGCGGGGGCAATGTGTGGTGCAAGCTGCAGTGACCTCCTGATGAGAGCCCTGGCACTTATGTTGTTACAAATTAAGCACTGACTGCTCTGCTCTTCTAAAATGTTCTGCCAGCTATAAATAAAGTACTGTAGACCACTGCTGTCTGGGTGTGTTTTATTTGTGCCTCTTACATTGAAAGGCTGCATGCTACATCGTGCGTTTTTTGTGAAAGGACAGGCCCCGTACCAAGGAGCGAAATATCCGCTTAATACAGACATGCAGATGGTATTGTCAGACTTCTCTCTTTTTAAATTACAGACAAAAAGCCTCAGGCAAAGCTCATTTATGCAGATCAGATAACTGGTCTGGGACCACAGGCTCCTAATCCATGACTCCGCGAGAACCACAAGGGACATAATACTTAAATATGGCTGCAAAATAAGAGTTTTGGAAGTTCTAAAATTAATAGAGAGGTGAAGTCGGTCTCTGACTTGCAGTGCCAGATGTCATGCACGGCAGACACACAGTGGGTCAAAGGTTACACAGGAGGATGAGTATGTCACCATAATTCTCACGGAGTAATTGTTATGGATGATTTCAGCTCCAAAGGTGGACAGTGCTATCACTGGCTCTCTGTGCAACTAATATGCTTAACTACACTTAGTGGGCAGGCATCAAGCAGATACTAAGAGCTCTATAGTTGCCTCACATGTGTGCATTCTGGGACCTGTAGTTTTACTTTCCTTCTGCAGCGCTCGGAGTGCCAGAAGGAAACAAGCATTCACAATGCAATAGGTCTCGCATTTGCGAGAGTTTAAGCTATTAGCATTGTAAATGACAATGCCTTTTATTTATGTTTTAAAAACCTAAACATAAATAAAAGGCATTGTCATTTACAATGTCAATAGCTCAAACTTGCTTAAATGCGAGACCTATTGCATTGCAAATGCTTGCTTTACATGGAGCGCCAAGATTCAACATTTAAAATTAAATCAATGCCAAAAATCCATTCAGTTCTTTTGCTGTTCAAGGACAATCGAAAAACGAATTATTTATAGGAAAATGGGCCGTGGAAGGAGCTGCTGAGGCCTCTCGAGTTCACAGCAGCAGAGCAAGCCTGAACATAAATGAGGAAACAAAACGGCCCAATCAAGCCTCAGGGACTGGGCCTCTCGCACAGGCCGAATACCTCCCTTCCCAATCCAACCCTGGCACCGCATAATTACTACAAGGCCCAGGGAAGGCCCCCCCCACACCTGAACCTTGCAGCTTGATCCTGTGCTTGAGGCCCAGGGAGGGGGCCCCTCCCCTGGGCCATGAAACAGTAAGGACGCACTTCCCAGTTACGGTTAAGAAGCCAGTTGATTTGGCTGCCCCCTCCTCCCCTCACCCACCTCCTCTTACCTGTGTCCGGCTGCTCCTGGAAACAAAGGGGCCTTCTGTCGCCTGGATACAAAATGCACAAGGGGCGCCTAGAATGGCAGGTACTTAACAGAGGCGCTGCGTCGCCCCTGACACTGAGCCAACATAATTGCTGGCCCAGCTGGTGTGCTGTACCCCATTCTGTTTGTACCTTCCCCCACCCCTGCACCCCCAGGAATGTCACCTCGCCCTGGCCAGCAAGGTCAAGACTACTGTGATCAGGTGGGGCAGGGGGCCTCGCAGGAATAAGTTGGCTAATTGTGAAAGTGTGGCCTTTCACAGTGATGCGGGGCCCCCTGTTTATTGGCAGAGCGCGAGGCCCTGGGCAGCTGCCCACACTGCCCATGCCTAGCGCCGGCCCTGGATAGCCTGGCTGATTCACTCCACTGTCGGCGTTGGTTTCTGGCCACGGCGGAGTAGGAGATTCCATCCTGTGGCACAAATGACGGGTGGAGGGGGAAAGACGGCAAAGACGTGTGCTGCAGGCAAGCCTGCTATTGGTGTTACAGCCGCCTCAGGAGAGGCTGCTGTTGAAAATCCGCCTTCAGCCATGTCCGAGTTGACTAAGAAAGTGAAGCAGCGCGAGGGTTCCTGTCCCTGAGGGCAATACACGGTACTGCACAGTTGGAAGGTGGGTCTGCACAATCTTCTATTGCATCTTTATTTGCTCCCCCCCTGTAGTGAATCCCCAGAGCGGTATAGCAAAGAATGGAGAGGATAGTGGCTCCATGCCCCTCGTGATGGAAATCAGTAAAGGAGTACAGAACTGTTATGGTAACGCTATCTCGAATTCTGAGCCTCCTCCCCCCCTTGGCCGCCCCCCCCCTCCGGAGCATGGGTCACTCAAAAGGGTACCCAGTGATCCTCCAACTCAAGAAGCAGAGGGAGGTGAGGAGGGAGGAGAGGGTACGGGCACCAATACAGTGAAATTGTTCACGCCTATGTAGGGTGACCAGGCGTCCCGGATTTGCCAGGATGGTCCTGGTTTTTCACCAGATGCCCCAGCAGATTTTAGGAAATTTAGCTCATGTCCCCGTTTTTAGAGAGGGTCGACTGAAAACAGCGGCAGGTGATTTTAATTGTTTTACAAAGCAGGGGTAGTTGCAGTTGTTTCAAGAAAGCAATTTAATTAACAGACAAGCTACTGGGTATAAAAATTGCATTTTATTTATGTTCCTACTGCCTGTTCTGTAATTATCTGCTGAGTAGCGCTGTCATTTTGTGCGCTCGCTTGAAGTAAAATTGTAGTCCTTCTTATATTTTTGTGAAATGTCCCGGTTTTTGGCTTTAAAATTCTGGTCACCCTACGCCTATGGGTTCTGGGCTTTTCAGTGTCACCCGGCAACAAGGGGAAGCCTTTTCTCCTGATGTGCCTGGGGAAAGGTTTTTTTCATTAACATATAGTTCAGACTCGTCTAACCAAGACAGCACCTTCTCAAGCCACAACTATCTCCCTGACTCAAATAGTAGCATTTCAATGTAAGATCTACGACTAATCCAAAGAAAAAGGTCCTCAAAGAAAAAAGGGAGTAAAAAAGGGAACAGCCAACAGCTAAAATTACAGGAATGGGAAAATTACGGATAGCCACACTGAATATTTGTGGACTAAATGATGCTAAGAAAAGGCAAAAGGTTTTTCAAGCACTTCAAATGCTGCAAGCAGACATTGTTTGCCTGCAAGAAACGCATATAGAGGAGGCCTGAAAGGATTTGTTAAGGAATCTAGAATATAGATTAGTGGGGGAAACACCCCAAGGGACACGAACACGTGGGATTGCAATTTTAGCCTGTTCTAATACGCCACAATATACATTTAAAGTTGGGCAGATCCATTAGGTCGCTATGTTATTACAGGGTGTAGGCCCTCTGGTTCTTCTGCCTTTACATTTTGTTCAGTGTATGGCAGTGTAATAGATGACCCGGAGGTGTTTCGATTGTTTATCTAACGAGTTAGCACATTGGTCGCTACCTATTATCCTGTGTGGGGATTTAAATATTAACTTACCTGGTAACTGGATCATGAGCCAGAGATACACAGGAGGAAACAGAAAGTATTTCAGTCTTTATTCAATTATGCCATACAAATGGGCTGAGTGATGTATGGTCTAGGTTAAGACCAATGGAACATGGGTTCACGTTTTACTCAGCCCCACATCAAAAACATATTAGACTGGATTATTTTTTTGTATCATCCTGAGGAGAGTAAGGTTGAACGCTGTTCCAGATTTTTATCTGATCATAACCCGTTAATATTGGAAGTATCAGCGATGGCGTTGGCAAAAAAGGCTTCTTCTTGGAGTTTCGAGAGAGCACTACTTTATAGTGACGATAACCAGAGGCTTATGGAAGAGTGGATACTGGAGTTCTTGATAAGAAATTTGGGAACTGCACCTTCAAGAACTGTTTTGGTCTCCATGAAGCTTGTATGCGGGGGAACACCATCCAGTTTTCATTAAAAAGGGGGAAGGATGAGAAACGCAGATTGCAAGATAGTCGGCTGAAGTTAGCAAGAGCTGAAGAAAATCTAGTTATAGCATTGCAACAGGAGAAAGGGGTAGAGGTGGCCCAAACCAATGTGGCTTTAGCCAAAGCTACAATTGGGGAAATCCTTGCTAAAAAATCAGCAGATAAATTAATAGCTCATCGGTAAAAAATATATGAATGTAGTGAAAAGATGGGACACCAACTAGTCGTAAGAACCAGACAGGAACTTATTAGTAATGAGATTGGTACAGTTAAAGATCCTATAAAGGACGTTATTACAGCCCTTTTCAAGCAAATTTCTAAAGGGGATGTTCCACCTAAATCCTGGGCTCTGGTGAAAATTATTGTTTTCCCCAAAAAGAACAAACCAGTTCAGGAGCTTGGCTCCTATCACATTAATTAATGGGGATTCAAAAATGTACTCAAAACTATTAGCTACCCGCTTATACCAGGTGATTCATGGAATAGTATCAAAATGGCAACATGGTTTTGTCCCCGGGAGGGGTAGGATAGACCATATAAGAAAGATTATCTCTGTTTGATGTAGGGCAGGTGTCTGGAGGAGACCCTATGAAGGTGATTATGCTTGATGTGGAAAAAGCATTCAATAGGGTCCCCTGGCATTTCCTCTGGGCTACAATGCAAAGGAAGGGGATAGGTCCTGTTAGAAATGGGGGTCTCTAGTTGGCAGAGGTAGGTACCTTTGTCCAAATAGGGACCCTTGCTTCTAGTCAGGGTAAGGGGGATACACACTCTAGATAACCCCTGCTCACCCCCTTGGTAGCTTGGCATGAGCAGACTGGCTTATCCCAAAGGCAATGTGTAAAGTATTTGTACCAACACTCACAGTAACACAGTGATAACACCACAAATGGACACCACACCGGTTTAGAAAAATAAAGTATCTTTATCTAAACTTAACAAGACCAAAACGACAAAAATCCAACATACAAGTATTAAGAAAAATGACTTTCAAAAGGTTTTAGTAACTGAGTCCATAGAAAACTATGGATGCGTGATTTCTTGCAATGTACCTGTTGTTGCAACAAAATTCACCAAGCCAAACAGCCGCAGAAATGAGAAGCGTTGGAAAACAAAGAGATGCATCGATTCTGGAGACCTTCGTGGATGCGATGCGACAGTTCCACTGGACACAGGGGAGCGGTGCATCAGGTCTGGTCTGTAGGAGGAAGCGATACGTCGATTCTGAGATGACTCCGATCCGCGGGTGATACGTCAGGAAAAACTTGCTGCACAGGGACGATGCGTGGAAATCCGGGATGTGTCGGTGAACGATGCGGCAGCGTTGAACGGCGCTGCGTTGGTTTCTTCAACCGCGATCCCTCAATGCGTCGATTCTTGCAGCGGCGACAGGCGCTGCGTCGGTTTCAGCAGCGGCGCAGCGGTGCGGGGAGATTCTTCTAGCACCACGGCGTTGGGTCAGAAAAACTGTCCCAAGAAGAGCGATGCGTCGATTCTCTTGTTGTTGCGTTGCTTTCCAGCTCCCAGCAGCAGAAACAACCTCCAGAGGCCCCACACAGTCACAGGCACTCCTGGCAGGCCAGAACTCCCAGCAAGGAAGTTCAGGGGAGCTGGGGATGAAGTCTTTGTGTTCCTGAGACTTCAAAACAAGAGGCAAGCTCTACTGAAGCCTTTAGAGACTTTCCTTAAGCAGGGGACCCAGCACACAGCAAAGTCCTTCTCCTTTCCTTGGCAGAAACAGCAACTGCAGTCCAACCCCAGACACACAGCAAGGGCAGTACTTCTCCTCAGTTTCTCCAGCTCTTCTCCTTGGCAAAGGTTCCTCTTGAGTCCAGAAGTAGTATAAAGTTCAGGGGTTTTAGGTCTAATACTTATACCTCAAAATATCTTTGTTCTCTCTGTGCAAGGGTCTCTGAGCTCAGTCCATACCAGTTCTGTCCTCTCTGGTGCAGCTGCCCAGCAGGAGTTGGAGACAGCATTGTGTAAGGCAGACAGGCTCTATTCAGGGGCAAGGGAAATCTCCTCCCCCCTACTCTGAATGCAGCCCAGGTCTATTCAGCCCAGCCGTGACTCATTCAGGAAAGGCAGGACACATATCAACCCTCCCCCCTCCCCCGGTGGCTGTCTGAGAGAATGCACCTCCCCAGCCCCTGTCACTCCAAAACCAGACAGTCAATACACAAACAAGCAGAGGCACACAGAATGGTTAAACAAGAAAATGCCTTCTTTCTAAAAGTGGCATTTTCAAACACACAATTTAAAAACCATCATTAGTAAAAGATGTATTACTAAATTCTGAGTTCAGAGAGCCTATAGTTTATTTTTCTATCTTATCCCTATGGGAAGATATGCTTGTAAAATGTTACAAAGCATTCCCCATTCTGTACTATGGGGCAAGATAGCCTTTCAACAGTGAAAAACGAAATTGGCAGTATTTCACTATCAGGACATGTTACACACATCAGTACATGTCCTACCTTTCACATACACTGCACCCTGCCCAGGGGGGTACCTTGGGCCTACCATAGGCGTGTCCTATATGTAAGAAAAGGGAAGGTTAGGGCCTGGCAAGTGGGTGCACTTGCCAAGTCGATATGGCAGTTAGCAAACTGCGCACAGGCACTGCAGTGGCAGGCCTGTGACATCTTTTCAGGGATACGCATGTGGGTTGTACAATCAGTGCTGCAGGCCAACTAGTAGTATTTGATTTTCCAGCCCGGCACACCCAGTGCACTTTACTAGGGACTGACCAGTAAATCAAAATATGCCAATCAGGGAGAACCAATCATAATAACAATTTACACGGAGAGCATATGCACTTTAGCACTTATTAGCAGTGGTAAAGTGCCCAGAGTCCTAAAACCAACAACAACAGATCATGAAAAAATAGGAGGAAGAAGGTAAAAGTTTGGGGATAACCCTTCAAAAAGGGCTAAGGCCAACAGGTTGTGATTATATTAGGGCATTCAAAGCATTATACGTGGATCCAGCCACCAGTTTCTCTATTAACGGGGAAATGGTCGAGCATTTTAAAATTACAAGAGGGATGTGGCAAGGCTGCCCTTTTTTCCCCACTCTTATTTGTGGCATACATCGACCCGTTTTTAAAAAGCTTGGATTCAAACTTGAATATACCCTGGTGATATTGCAAGAACATGGCACTAAAGTATTAGCTTATGCTGACGATATAGCCTTGGTCACTCCCAATTCCGAACTTGCTATAAAGGCAGTAGAAGAAGAATCCTTTACTTTTGGATCTTATTCTGGATATTCTTTAAATGATGAAAAGACCCAGCTTATTATTAATGAGCATACATCCCTAATAGATAATAGAGTGGTCAAAAGTGCAATCTATCTAGGGGTCACTATAAGGGCTAATCTAGAAGAGGTTATTAAAGAAAATGTATCTCCTTTAGTGCAGAAAACCAAGAAATCATTGGGCAGGTTCAATAGCCTGCATCTGACACTGGTGGGCAGGTGCAATGTAATTAAAATGGCTTATTTCCCTAAGATTTTGTATCTCATGAGAGCTATACCTCTTGCTTTCTCTAACCATTGGTTCAAGAAATTTGAAAGTATTTTTTCACAATTTATCTGGGCTTACTCGAGACCAAGAAGATTGGTTACGTTTTTATTGCTCCCTAGAGAGCGCGGGGGACTAACTCTCCCCAATCTCAGATTATATTACTGGGCTACCTCTCTAGCACATTGTACGGTGCTCCTGCAGGAATGCCCTAGTGGTGAGTTGTGGAGGTATCCTCCTCCCTTTGAGACATTAATTGGTCCCGAAGCCTGGGGATGTTTATGGCAACAGCAAGACGTCATATATTACAAAAGGGTACGTTGTAAGACTCTCTTGGCCACCTTTAAAGTTTGGGCCTCTGTACACCGACTATGGGGTTTAGGCAGACTGAACTTTTACACTCCCCTCCAGGGTGTTAAGAATTTACCTGAGATTTTTAATGATGCATATATGATCAAATGGTTTAAGGCTGGGATTAATAAACTAGAGTGTTTTATTCATCGTCCTGTATTATCTCTTATGATGATTTTAGATCAAAGTTTAATCTTACCCATAGAGAATTTTTTTTAATTCCTTCAAATTAGGAACTTTTTGCAGAGGAATGGGGGAGGGCTTGGAGGGTTTTGTAAAAATTAGCTTATAGAGAAATTGATTAATCCAACCCCCTGCCCCCGAATAGGTAGTATATATAACTTTTTGAACAATTTCATGAAGGATGATATGGAAAAATGCTCTACAAAGTGGCAAACAAAACTAGATGCCGGATACCTCATTTCAACAATCCTTTCTTTTCAGTAGCACAAATGGCTTTAATGCCTGCTAATCTTCAGGTCCAGTTTATAAGACCTGTTTTTTTTTATTCTACACATCACATCAAATTGCTAAATGGGGCGAAGGGAAAGGAACATGCTGTCCATGCTGTGCCCTTTGAGGAGCAGATGCAGTGCATATGTTTGCAATTTGTAGTTCTCTCTCTCTCCACTGATAGATGAAATGAACAAGTTTTTAAAAATAAATATTCTCTGAATATTGTTATGACCCCTCCGTTAATTTTATTGGGTATAAAAGATAGTGTTAGTATAGAGGAGAGAGGGGCTCTGCTAAGTATTGCAATGACCATATTTAGGGTATATACTGCCTCAGCTTGGTTGGATACACACCTTACTTCTTTTCAACAATGGTTGGCACGGAAGTTAATGGTGTATAACCTGGAGAAAGCTATTTATGCGCGAAAGGGCTTTCGAGTTAGAAATAAGGGATTGAGAATTTGGAAGTATTTCTATAGCTCGGCTGAGCAACTGACTGTGCAATCTGCATGTGACACTTTATGGGGTGAGCTGATGTGATTGCGTTGGTTTTATACCCATATTGGTTTATCCTTGGTATCTAAAATTGTTGGTTATTTGATGAATTATACTGAGATGGTGTTGTTAAGAGCTTAATTTATTGAAAACCTTTTTAGACTATGATAGTATTTTGTATTGTGGGAATTCTAGATGATGGATCCTTCTCTTGGAAAACCCCTGTGTGGGGTAGGATGGGGGCGTAGGTGGGGCAAGGCATCTTTTAGCATTCAGAGCATCCATCACTGTGGCAGTTGCTCTGAAGGCTGAAGAGTTTGCTGAGCGGGTGCCATGTTTGGAGCTCCATATTTGTATTCAAGAATAAACACCCAAAGCGCTATGTGGAGGAAGCTTTCTTCTGACCATTGATGGATTTGTCTTCCCGGGGCAGCAGGAAACTAGAATGATGATCAAGCCATCCTAAAAAGGATGGGATAGCTGTCGCTGTGACCTGGGCACCCAATGGTGGGTTTCTACTAGTGGAGATCACAGAGGCTCTGCTAGTAAAAGCCCTGGACTTCGCCCACCACTAAATAGGAATATTGACTATGTGTTTGTTGGGTCGGGTGCCCAGGTAATTTATCCTGGGGTACCTGTTTGCAAACTCGAAATGAGGTGACTAGCCTTCTGATTTTGGTGATTTTTATGAGGGGCTATGTATACTTACAGAAAAGCATATGCACATCTTCCATGATTTTGCCATTGCATGCAATACAGGATATGCTATGATTTTTCTTTGTGAAAAAACAATCCCACGTAAACGTTGAACACTTAAAAATTGATCATTATGTACTGAATCTCCTTAACAAAGATCCACATTTAACTCTGAATTGAAGATATTTGGATGCAAGGACCTAAGGAGTACTTCTTAAGTGTGGGGGGGCAAAGTTGAACTCATTTAGTCTTCCATATTTGATCAACATTGCTCAACAGAACTTGCAATTATCCTGATGAAGCAATAAACCTTATGTTTTGATATGGAAAAGAGTATTAAACAGTGGTTACTGTGTAAGTATTAGTATTAATAAAAGACTGAAGAATCTTCATCTGAGAATTTCCAGGCCTTCCCCCGAAGATTCTGTATCATGTCCAGTGATTGGATTTTCTGAGTTTTATTTATGTATACTTAATTGTACTTGGAAGAGTGTAGCATTCCTCCAAATGTTAGTTGTTAGACCTGGCATCATTGGCGCGGGTCTCCCTTCCTCTTTTCGCTTCTTACCTTTTATGTTGGCTGGATTTAGATGCTCTGGGCGCTGTGCTACTGCCAATCAGTGACACAGCGTGAATGCTCCCTGTGTAAAGATAACTGTATGAATTGGGATAATCATAATTGGCTCGTTTGTTTTACCTGTCAGTCCCTAGTATCAGTGCACTGTGTGTGCCCAGGGCTGGTAGACCAAATACTGCTGGTGGGCCGGCAGTGCTGATTTGCGCTACCCACCGAAGCAGCTTATAAAGTATGTCTGTGTAGCATGTTCTAATAGCGAGTTACCCTCCATTTCACTGTTTACTATTGTGAGGCTATCGGTTCTCATAAGCCAGAATGGGCAGGCTGAGTATTACATGCCCTAATCCTACCTGCCCCCAGGAACCTGATAGTAACGTCGAATTTGATATGTTTAAGCTCAGGACATTGAGATACATCTTTTAGTAAGGATTATTTGTGTAGCCCTTGTTCGAAAATACCTCTGCTAGAAACAAGGTATTTTCTGGCCTCAGCCTTCCTGTAGGCTTTGCTAGCATGTGTATTGGCCGTCTGGTTTTGGAGCAGCAGGACCAGCTGGGTCAGACCTGGCTGGAGAGAGAGATCGGCAGTTAGAGTATGGAGAGGGGTGACTCTTTGATCTGAGCAGGGCCGTGCCTGGCAAGGTGAATGATGGCTCCACCTCCCACTGGGCGTCTGATAGCAGACCCCCAGATTCTCAAAGGGCAAGATGTCGCCTCGTAAACCAAGTGCTCCCCGACCCCACCGAACTGGTTCTGACTGGATGCAGTGATTTGTGACTGCAGAGAACAAAGACTTTTTAGGTATAAAACGCTGCGCTGAAACCTGTTTCAGGTGTATTCCTTCTGGATGTCAAGACGAAACTCTGTCCGAGCGGACAGAGGAAAGGACTTTGAAACTTTCACCAAGCTTGCTGAAGAAACTACCCAAGGGCCTGAATTGAGAGCGCCTCCTGCTGAAGTCTCAGGAACATTAGACTTCACCCCGTCAGCCGCCCGAATTCCTTTGCTAGGAATTCTACTTGCAGGTGAGGCCTCCGTCGAGTAATCCGGAACCTCTAGTCCTACTGTGAGGAACGCAGACTGGTAACCCTTGTGAACTCTGTGTGTGGGCCACCGCAACTAAGAGAGAGCTGCCGCCGCTGAGTGCCCGCCTTAATTTGAATCTTCAGAACCTTCGCTAAAACTGTGTGGGCCGCCGCAGCTAAGAGAGAGCTGCCGCCGCTGAGTGCCCGCCTTAATTTGAATCCTCAGAACCTTCGCTGAAACTGTGTGGGCCGCCGCAGCTAAGAGAGCTGCCGCCGCTGAGTGCCCGCCTTAATTTGAATCCTCAGAACCTTCGCTGAAACTGTGTGGGCCGCTGCAGCTAAGAGAGAGCTGCCGCCGCTGAGTGCCCGCCTTATTTTGAATCCTCAGAACCTTCGCTGAAACCCTGTGGGCCGCCGCAGCTAAGAGAGCTGCCGCCGCTGGATGCCCACACTTGTGTTAGTAGTGCAACATCGTGGATTGTCCTTTGAGCCGCCGCAGCTAAGAGAGAGCTGCCGCCGCTGAGTGCTCGCACCCTTGCTAACTTTGCATCATCGTGATTTGTCCTGTGAGTCGCCGCAGCTAAGAGAGAGCTGCCGCCGCTGAGTGCTCGCACCTTTGCTAACTTTGCATCATCGTGATTTGTCCTGTGAGCCGCCGCAGCTAAGAGCTGCTGCCGCGGAGTGCTCGCACCTTTGCTAACTTTGCATCTTTGGGATTTGTCCTGTGGGCTGCCGCAGCTAAGAGAGAGCTGCTGCCGCTGAGTGCCCGCGTCTTTGTCAACCTTGCACCATCGTGAATCGTCCCGTGGGCCGCCGCAGCTAGGAGAGCGCTGCTGCCGCCGCGAGCCCACCACGGAGCTGCACGACGAGAGTCATCGCCACCACCAGCCCGGGCCGCCGCAGCCGTGTGTTGCTGCCGCTGGGCGCCCGCCTGTCCCCGAGTGCCCAAATTATTGTGAGTGCACTTTGCGGACCACTGCCATCGAGAACTGTGGTCGCTGGGAGTCCGCCTGTCACCGTCTCCGCTTCTTCGAGAAGCTACGTGCTGTGCCCCCGTCCAACGGCAGGTATCTGGTGCGCAACGGGTCGTGTAGACCCAGGCCTTGAACTCAGTCCGTGCCACGTTCTGGCGAATACGTATTGCCTTTTTAAGTCCCTACTGATTTACGTGCATTGTGACTGGTTAAAACGCTTTTGAGAGGCTCGTACTAAACCTTAGATAAAGATACTATTTTTTCTATACCTACTTGAGTTGTGTCCTTTTGTGGTGTTGTTACTGCCTTATTGTGCATGGTCATAAATGCTTCACACACTGCCTCTGAGATAGGCCTAACTGCTCGTGCTACGTTACCACAGGGTTGAGCAGGGGTTATCAAAGGGGGTAGCCCACTTGCCCTGACTTAGGAAGAAGGGTCCCTATTTGGACATTGGCGCCAGCCATGGCCAACTAGAGACCCCCATTTCTAACATTGGCGGTCAGCGGTGAGGATCAGGACTTGCATTTATGATCCACGTACAATAACTGGTAGACACCACTAGTGAGTACAGACCAAAGCGCAGACATGCACGGATTTTTTTTTTCTCTCCGAATTGTTTTTTAGTTGGGTGTTTTAGTATTGAATTGTTGATTGCAGCCATGAGTACTGCTAATATGGGAAGGCCAACATCCAATGCTTCGGAGGATCTCACCTTTGAGGAGGAAAGATTAGATACCTATACTGCCAAACAGCTGAAGTCATTTTGTAGGCAATTCGCAGCCCCTGTGATAGGTCTCTCTAGGAAGGAGGAGTACCACAAGGCGCTGAAGGCCTGGTGGGAAGCGAGAGAGTCCGCTGGGGATGAGGAAGAGATTGCTGGAGGGCAGCAGGATGATGCAGTAGAGGGGGGGGGAGATAGAACACCCTCCAATCCAGGTACTAGTGTATCCCAAAGGAGCCTGACCCCAGAAGAGCTGGAGGACAGGGAGAGAGATAGGAAGCATAGTTTGGAGATGGCTAAATTGGAAGGTCAGAAGGATCTTCAGAGTAAGAAGTTAGACATTGAGAAGAATCGATTGTCATTTGAACTTGAGAAAATGAGAATGGAACATGAGAGAATGTTGAGGGAGATAGAGATCAGGGCGAGGAGTGTCCCGGTCTCCCCCTCTGGTGGCAGCATACCTTTAGTAACTCCTGAGAGTAGAATTTATATTCCTAAGGATGTCATTAAGGATTTTCACAAGAGTGAGGATATTGGGCAATGGTTTGCCGCATATGAGATAGCAATGGTGTCCCACCGGGTCCCTGAGCAGGATTGGGGAGCGGGATTGTGGGGGCGCTTTGTGAGTGATGGTAGGGATACCCTGTTGGACCTGCCTGAGGAGAGTAGGATGGTGTATGCCCATATGAAAGAAGCTTTGATGACCCGTTATGGTTTGACCCCGGAAATGTACAGACAGAGGTTTAGGACCTGTAAGAAGTTAGAGGGTACCACGTGGGTTGAACATGTGTCTTTTTTCTGCAGAGCAATGGATCGCTGGGTAAAAGGTAGCAAAGCGGAAACTTTCGAGCAATTGTATGATTTGTTTGCGTGGGAGAATTTGTCCAGTAACTGTTTTCCAGAGCTACGCCAGCACCTGATTGATAGCAAGCCGACTAACCCTAGTAAGCTTGCTGAGGAGGTGGACCGCTGGGTGAGCACCCGGGTCCGCAAAGGTTTTGTGGGAGACTTCGCCAGAGGTAGGCAGGGTCCCCAGCAGAAAAGTGGGGGGGACAAGGGTAAACAGAGGGAGTTCCAGAGAGTGCCCCAAAGTAATTCCCAAGGGAACCAAGCAGTGGTGTCCCAGCCTCCCCCTGAAAAGAAGCCAGTGTCCCCGACAGGTAGGCCTGTTCATAGGGGCCCCTTACATGTTTCAAGTGTGGTCAAGTGGGACACCGGTATTATGATCCCCAGAGGGACCCCAATGCATCCCCTCGTGCACCACCCCGTGCACCATCCCGCCAGATTGCCAGTGTAGCCCAGGGGGGGGGGAAATGGAGGTCCAAGGTGGGTGGGATCCCGTAGAGTTAACCCTTGTCTCGCTAGGGGACTTCGAGAAGGTCCCTAACCCCACACTGCCGACCAACACTCATAAGTACCGGCAGTGGGTGACCATCAATGGCCCTAGGGTGGAGGCTCTCAGGGACACCGGAGCTAGTGTGACTGCTGTCAGCTCCCGGTTGGTGTCCAAAGAGCAAGTTGTCCCCCATGCATTCTGCCCCGTAGTGTCAGCAGACAACTCAGAGAGCCAGTGTGAAGTGGCTCAGGTTCCCTTCGAGTGGGGGGGGGTCACAGGAACTCTTCAAGTGGCTGTGAGGGCCGCCATGCCTGTAGACTGTCTGTTGGGCAACGATCTGGAGAACTCCCCGTGGGCTACGGTGGAGAGAAAGTCTAATTTGGAAATGTTGGGTTTGCCTGAGTGGGCGTGTGTGACCACTCGGTCCATGACAGCTCAGAAGGATGTTCAGGAGGGTCTGGAGCCTGAAAGTATGGCCCAGCCCCTGCCTCAAAGAGAAGGGGTAGGCGGCGCGGGAAACCGGCCCCTGCTGTTCCCACGGTCCCGGAGGGAGCAGACCTTGAGGGGGATGCCCTGGAACCTACAGGGGAACAAGTGGCTGAACTGGGGGACCTACCGGAGCTGACCCATTGGCAGCAGGAAGGGGGGCCCTCCAGGGAGGAATTTTGCGAGCAGCAGAGAACCTGCCCTTCTCTTGAGGGGGTGCGGCGACAGGCCGCCGCCCAGGCAGTAGGTGACCAGACAGGGTCACATTGGATCTATTGGGAGAACAACCTCCTTTACAGCGAGCCTAAGGTTGCTGAGCCTGGGTCAGCCCGTGTGCTGGTGGTACCCCAGCGCTTCAGGACCTTCCTACCGGGGTTGGCGCATGATGTGCCACTGGCCGGACATCTGGGGCAGACCAAGACCTTTGAGAGGCTGGTCACCCACTTCTATTGGCCCCAGATGCGCAGGAGCTCAGATGCTCACTGCAGGACGTGTGAGACTTGCGAGGCAAGTGGGAAGAGTGGGGGGAAGATTAAGGCCCCACTACAGCCCTTTCCCGTGGTGAGCACCCCATTCGAGAGAGTGGGCATTGATATTGTGGGGCCTCTGGATCCCAAGACAGCCATGGGCAACAGGTTCCTCCTGGTCTTGGTGGACCATGCCACCCGGTACCCTGAGGCCATCCTGCTCAGGACAGTGACGGCCCCCGTGGTGGGACGGGCACTGATGGGGATTTTCTCCCATGTGGGATTCCCCAGAGAGGTGGTGTCCGATAGGGGAACTAACTTCATCTCCAAGTACATGAAGTCTCTGTGGGAGGAGTGTGGGGTAACGTATAAGTTCACCACTCCTTACCACTCCCAGGGTAATGGGCTGGTTGAGAGATTCAACCGGACCCTTAAGGGCATGATTATGTGCCTAGGCGAGCCCATGAGGCGTAAGTGGGATGTCCTCTTGCCATGCCTGTTGTTTGCTTACCGTGAGGTGCCACAGAAGTCCTTAGGGTTCAGTCCCGTTGAGCTGCTCTATGGTCACCCGGTAAGAGGGCCTCTGAGTCTGGTCAAGGAAGGCTGGGAGCAATCTCCCAGGAAACCTCCCCAGGATGTGTTTAGTTACATGCTGGTCTTCAGGAACCAGACTCGGTGTTTCAGGAAACTTGCTGAGGCAAACCTGGAAACCAGCCAGGAAGAGATGAAGCTCTGGCACGATCAGAATGCCACTCTGATCGAGTTTCAGCCTGGACAGAAGGTTTGGGGTCATGGCCCCGGTGGAGCCCTGTGCACTCCAGGATAGGTGGACCGGCCCCTTTGAGGTGGTGGAGCGCAAGAGTCCTGTTACCTACGTGGTGGACTTGCAGTCTCCCAGGAACCCCTTGCGGGTCCTGCATGTTAACCGCCTGAAGCCCCACTTTGAGAGGTCTGAAGTGGGCATGCTTCTGGCCACAGATGCTGGGATGGAGGAGGAGAGCGAGCCCCTTCCTGACCTCCTGTGTGCAGGGGAGCGAGATGGGTCAGTGGAGGGTGTGGTCCTCTCCACCACACTGACCCCTGAGCAGCAGGGTGATTGTCGCCAACTGTTGGGGCAATTCAGTGATCTGTTCTTCCTGGTACCTAGTGTCACTGATTGGTGTGTCCATGACGTGGACACCGGGGACAGTCCTCCCATTAAGCACAAGGCTTACCGAGTGACTGACCGGGTAAGGGCCTACATTAAGGATGAGGTTACCAAAATGTTTGCCCTTGGGGTGATTGAGACCTCTAGCAGCCCTTGGTCCAGCCCAGTGGTCCTGGTACCAAAAGCTGCAGCGCCTGGTACCACCCCCGAACTTCGGTTTTGCATGGACTATCGGGGCCTCAATTCAGTCGCGAAGACTGATGCGCACCCCATCCCCAGAGCTGATGAGCTCATAGATCGGTTAGGGGCTGCAAAATACCTCCGCACATTTGATTTGACGTCTGGGTATTGGCAGATCGCCTTGACCGAGGGAGCAAAGGAGAGGTCAGCCTTCTCCACACCCGATGGGCACTACCAGTTCCGGGTGATGCCCTTTGGAATGAAGAATGCCCCTGCCACCTTTCAGAGGCTGGTCAACAGGGTGTTGGTTGGGCTGGAAGACTTCAGTGCCGCCTACCTGGATGACATTGCGGTGTTTAGCTCCTCTTGGGAGGACCACCTGCGCCACCTCTGGGAGTTATTGATGGCACTGCGGAAGGCAGGCCTCACAATCAAAGCCAGTAAGTGCCAGATTGGGCAGGGTTCTGTAGTGTATTTGGGGCACCAGGTGGGGAGCGGCCAGGTGGTGCCCCTTCAGCCCAAAATTGAAACTATCCTGGCGTGGGAACCCCCCAAGACTCAGACGCAGGTGAGAGCCTTCTTAGGACTCACGGGGTACTACAGGAGGTTTGTCAAGGGATATGGCAACATTGTTGCCCCCTTGACTGAGCTGACTTCTAAGAAGCAGCCAAAGAAGGTAAACTAGACTGACACCTGTCAGAACGCTTTTGATGCCCTGAAGACTGCCATGTGCACCGCACCCGTGCTTCAGGCGCCCGACTTTTCAAAGGAATTTGTTGTCCAGACAGACGCCTCAGAGCATGGTATAGGGGCTGTTCTGTCACAGATCAATGAGTAGGGACTAGACCAACCGGTAGCCTTCCTAAGCAGGAGGTTACTTCCCCGGGAACAGAGGTGGAGTGCAATTGAGCGTGAGGCATTTGCGGTGGTCTGGGCGCTGAAGAAGATGAGACCATATCTGTTTGGGACTCACTTCCGGGTTCAGACAGACCACAGGCCCCTTAGATGGTTGATGCATATGAGGGGTGAGAATCCCAAGTTGTTGAGGGGGTCCATTTCCCTACAGGGTATGGATTTCACGGTGGAACACCGCCCTGGTACAGAACACGCCAATGCTGACGGTCTGTCCAGGTTTTTCCACCTTAGTGATGAGAACTCCCAAGGGAATGGTTAGTTCTCCCCACATTTCAGCTGGAGGGGACGCGTGTTAGACCTGGCATCATTGGCGTGGGTCTCCCTTCCTCTTTTTGCTTCTTACCTTTTATGTTGGCTGGATTTAGATGCTCTGGGCGCTGTGTCACTGCCAATCAGTGACACAGCGCGAATGCTCCCTGTGTAAAGATAACTGTATGAATTGGGATAATCATAATTGACTCGTTTGGTTTACCTGTCAGTCCCTAGTATCAGTGCACTGTGTGTGCCCAGGGCTGGTAGACCAAATACTGCTGGTCGGCCGGCAGCGCTGATTTGCGCTACTCACCGAAGCAGCTTTTAAAGTATGTCTGTGTAGCATGTTCTAATAGCGAGTTACCCTCCATTTCACTGTTTACTATTGTGAGGCTATCCGTTCTCATAGGCCAGAATGGGCAGGCTGAGTATTACATGCCCTAATCCTACCTGCCCCAGGAACCTGATAGGAACGACGAATTTGATATGTTTAAGCTCAGGACATTGAGATACATCTTTTAGTAAGAATTATTTGCGTAGCCTGTGTTAGAAAATACCTCTGCTAGAAACAAGGTATTTTCTGGCCTCAGCCTTCCTGTAGGCTTTGCTAGCGTGTGCATTGGCCGTCTGGTTTTGGAGCAGCAGGGCCAGCTGGGTCAGACCTGGCTGGAGAGAGAGATCGGCATTTAGAGTATGGAGAGGGGTGACTCTTTTATCTGAGCAGGGCCGTGCCTGGCAAGCTGAATGATGGCTCCACCTCCCACTGGGCGTCTGATAGCAGACCCCCAGATTCTCAAAGGGCAGGATGTCGCCTCGTGAACCAAGTGCTCCCGACCCCACCGAACTGGTTCTGGCTGGATGCAGTGATTTGTGACTGCAGAGAACAAAGACTTTTAGGTATAAAACGCTGCGCTGAAACCTGTTTCAGGTGTGTTCCTTCTGGATGTCAAGACGAAACTCTGTCCGAGTGGACAGAGGAAAGGACTTTGAAACTTTCACCAAGCTTGCTGAAGAAACTACCCAAGGGCCTGAATTGAGAGCGCCTCCTGCTGAAGTCTCAGGGACATTAGACTTCACCCCGTCAGCCGCCCAAATTCCTTTGCTAGGAATATTACTTGCAGGTGAGGCCTCCGTCGAGTAATCCGGAACCTCTAGTCCTACTGTGAGGAACGCGGACTGGTAACCCTTGTGAACTCTGTGTGTGGGCTGCCGCAGCTAGAGAGAGCTGCCGCCGCTGAGTGCCCGCCTTAATTTGAATCTTCAGAACCTTCGCTGAAACTGTGTGGGCCGCCGCAGCTGAAGAGAGCTGCCGCCGCTGAGTGCCCGCCTTAATTTGAATCTTGAGAACCTTCACTGAAACTGTGTGGGCCGCCGCAGCTAAGAGAGAGCTGCCGCCGCTGAGTGCCCGCCTTATTTTGAAACCTCAGAACCTTCGCTGAAACTGTGTGGGCCGCCGCAGCTAAGAGAGAGCTGCCGCCGCTGAGTGCCCGCCTTAATTTGAATCCTCAGAACCTTCGCTGAAACTGTGTGGGCCGCTGCAGCTAAGAGAGCTGCCACCGCTGAGTGCCCGCCTTATTTTGAATCCTCAGAACCTTCGCTGAAACCCTGTCCAACGGCAGGTATCTGGTGCGCAACGGGTCACGTAGACCCAGGCCTTGAACTCAGTCCGTGCCACGTTCTGGCGAATACGTATTGCCTTTTCAAGTCCCTACTGATTTACGTGCATTGTGACTGGTTAAAACGCTTTTGAGAGTCTCGTACTAAACCTTAGATAAAGATACTATTTTTTTCTATACCTACTTGAGTTGTGTCCTTTTGTGGTGTCGTTACTGCCTTATTGTGCATGGTCATAAATGCTTCACACACTGCCTCTGAGATAGGCCTAACTGCTCGTGCTACGTTACCACAGGGTTGAGCAGGGGTTATCAAAGGGGGTAGCCCACTTGCCCTGACTTAGGAAGAAGGGTCCCTATTTGGACATTGGCGCTAGCCATGGCCAACTAGAGACCCCCATTTCTAACATTAGTGTTGGTTAATGTACACAAATGTGAATTTGTACGCACAAGTTGTTTATGCTGGCATTTGTGCGCATTTGATTCCTGTGCCCAAAGCACCACTGTGAAGAAAGGGATGTTTTTTGTTCTTATCAGTGACATGTTTTGTATTTTTTATTAATTGAATTGTTGATCTTGTTCAGTCTTGTTGATTTTCACGTTCAAAGTGTCTGCTAACCCTTTGAATGTCCTGGCGTGATACATATTTGTAAAATTTTGAGTTTGTTAAATGTTTGTTATCTTTATTAGGCCTTTAGCGCCCCATGTTATTAGCCTGTTTTCTGTGATTGTGTACTGTGAGTGTAGTTTTATGCAAGAGTTTGGGGTGTGCCCATATTGGTATTAGCAACCTGGAAGAGCAGGGCAATAAGTCAAATTGCAGAAACCAAAGTAAGAATTTCCTCATCTTCGAAGTCATACATAGGCTGAGGTAGCCACTCGTAAGCAAGTACAAGATTTATATCTGATCACAACTCGGATATGGTCTGGTGATACTATGATCAATGGTATGCAAATGAGATGTGAGGACCATGGTGGTAAGTAAGGCAACAGTAAAAAATAACTAAAGCCACATTAGAACAAGCATTTGCAATGCAATAGGTCTCGCATTTGCGCCAGTTTGAGCTATTAGCATTGTAAATGACAATGCCTTTTATTTTTTGGTTTTTAAAACATAAATAAAAGGCATTGTCCTTTACAATACTAATAGCTTAAACTCTCGCAAATGTGAGACCTATTGCATTGCAAATGTTTGTTGTTATAAGCTGCAAGCGGATGTGCCCTCTGTACTATCTGTCTGCTGCACAGAGCGCCTACTTCACCCATTGCTTCACCCATTGAGGCGCGGGCTCGATGCTTCATTAATATTCAAGATGTCAGGAATGCTCTGTGCGCCTCAGTGCACACAGCAGCAAGCGCTTTGGCTTTCCTCTGCAACGGACAGCAGAGCTCCACCTCTGCTGTAAAGTTTCCCCGTTTAACATAGTAGGCGAGCAATAATTGGTTAAGTAAGGTTAGGGGAATTTGTGCCATGCAGTCTTTTCTCCATCTAAAGCACTGGAATGCCTAAAGCGCTCCACAGAAACCTGGTAGAACAGGGAGAGGGTGTAGCATAACCACGAGAGCTGCCGAACTGGAGAACCGGGTTCAAGTCTTGGTGTCATCTCAACACCCTGTGATTCTGGGCAAATCACTTAATCTCCCGGTGCCCACAAAAACTGCATATGTCCTTGAATAATGTAAGTGGTGCTTATGTAAAGTCTCCCATACCTTCGGGTGAATTGCAAACTTAAAATAAGCAACAAGGGTGGAGGGGGAGGGCGGGTGAAGCTGTGAATCGGAAGGGGGTTGTGCAGCTCGTCGATGGAAGACAGCAGTGAAGACTATAACTAGAGAGCTGCGCAGAGGTTGCAGGAAAACATGCCGTGCCTGCAGTAGGAGAAACGCAATAAAGAAAGTAGTGCTGACAGACTAAATAAGACATACCTTGTAAAAACAGAAATAAAAGGGCCAGTCCTCATGGGCAGTTACAAATGAAGACAAGGCGGTACTAAGGAGGGACTAACAAGCCTATTAAGGAATCTGAAGCCAGCATTTGCGAAGGACAATGACACAAGCCAATGGAAAATATGGGCGGAGAGTGGGTGGAGCTTTAATTGCATACTCCAATACAGCATGGCTCGCAGAGCAGCGCATGTGCTGCCCAGGCGCATGTGCTGCCCAGGCTTGATGTAAAAAAAGCACCCATCCAGAAAACTAAAGAACAAAATCAATTGTGATTGTTCTTCAGCATCACAGCCACCTTTTCTAAAACGGTATCAAGGGATGGCCCATATTCCTGACAAATAAGCATTCACAGGGGTTTTGAACACATTGCCAGTCAATATGGAAAGGATCCAGATATGTATGAATGACAAAAACTAAAATACACTAATAGACAGAAAGGACATCCAAGTGCTTTTTAAATTAAAAAAAACCACAAAGAGCACCTCTTGCACATGAAGGCAAAAATACTCATTTTTCTCTTATCTTCATGTATACAATTGAGGCATTATGTAGAATTCGAAGTGGCAAAGCAATCACTGTTTTCGCACAGCAACAGGATTGTAACCTTTAAGTATTGCTCTTCCACGGATGCACTAATCCATTACAGTGGAAGAAGGACCATCGGGTAGGATGAAGAGAATCCAGCTCCATAAATATATATATATATATATATATATATATATATATATATATATATATATATATATCGGGATTCTGTTTGTAATCGTACCAAATGGGCTGCATATACGGGAAGTGAAACCTGCGAGGGACAGTAGACCTTAACTTCTGTCTTGTTCTTTCCAAAACTCTATTTTACTGTAGCATCGGTCTCTGAAGAGAACACTCTGGGCAATAAAAAACTGATGAGATTCCAAGAGCATTGTGGAAGCATGCTTGTGCTCCTTGGGACCACTGTGTTGTGGGCCCCAGAGTGCTGCCTGAACAGGGAATGGAGCACTGCATAAAGAAATGATCAGTCCACACTCAGGGTGGGATAGGTAAGGCGGGCAATCGGGCAAAGGGCGAGGGGCCAGTACCGGAGTTGCAGCTATGGGTCCCTTTTTTGGCCAGCTTGGTGGCCGATTTGGGCGCTGTCTGTGCAGTTCAGAAGCCGCCAGCGGGGGCCTGAGCGGCTTTTCTGAGGCAAATGAGCCTCTGTTACCTTCTTTTCTCCTTTTTACCAAAGGGGAGGAGGTGTCATTCCCAGTCTCTCGCTGGGCCGGCTCATTAATGTATACAGATTGAGCAGGGGCAGGGGGCCTGAGCAGAAGGGGCCTCACTTATATTCAGGTGTGGTTCACCATTGTTAACTAATCCGCAAAGAAAAAGTCCTAGCAACATTTGCATAGTTTTTTTATCTCAGTAAAGTTAAGAAAGCATGCCTCTTTTAGCCCCCCCCCTTCTTTTCATAATACTTTAAACACTGAAGCAGTGTTTTGCGAAAAGGCGCAATCCGCAAATGTGGGCCACTATTTGGACTGGGATCAAAAATAGGTACCCGAGCCTATTTTTGATCCCAGTCCAACCCTGTCCACACTTCACTTTCGGTTTTGTGCCACGAGGTGCGGACACCGGGCTACTTTATTTCCTTCCTGCGTTACATCATGGCCATTACCATTATGGTCGTACATAAAGGGGTCGTTCACTCGAAACCCCCTCGCTTGGAAGGAATACATGGGATGTTTCATCCCTAAATCGCAACATTCTTCCTTAACCCAAATAAACAAAAACAAAACAGTCAACGGAAAACAGGAGATCATAATCAAGAGCCAATTCAAAAAATTTTACGAGCCAGGATCAATGTACAGCTCTCCCGAACTCAGTTAGCATCACATGAAGAAATAAGGCACCCAAAGATATAGCCATACGAGCTGGACAGAACAGGTCCTCAACTCAGAACAAAACCCTTCAATTTTGTAGAGACTGCGGGCCGAGGTCTCAGGTTATATCTCACCATGCCTTGGCAACGAGGACCAGGATCTGCTTCTCTGGGCACATCTGGACGTAAGGGAGACCCCACCACGAGACCATCACCCACATCAGGTCTCGGGACAGTCTCTCTATACTCCACTGGATCGGCTGGTTGGTGACGCCCATCAGCTCCCTTGGTCCCAGCTACAGATAATGCACAGCTACCACCTTTCAAATCTCTCATACTCTCATCATTGAATCCCAGGTCATCCACTGGCAGCACACAGAAATTGTCACTTGACCCAGTGTTCGGCTGTTGGTACAGCTTTAAAAATGACAAATTCCTTGTGATGTTTTTATGACCTTTCCGGGTCATGATCATTGTTCCCCGCACTGCACTCAGCTTCCAGGGGTCTACCTCAAAAGGCAACAGAAATTTGCCCACAGGATGTCGGTTCTTGACAAGCACCCAGTCACCAATTCGAAGATGCCTCGGCTTGGCTCGCCTCTTCCTGGACTTTTTGTCATTTGCACTTGTCGCTGGTGTAAAGCATTGGCAACTCGATCCCTGAGCATGGATGGTTCACCAATGTGAGGAATGGTGTCGCCCACCACTCTATTCATGCATAGGGCACTGGGAGACACCTTAGTTTTGACATGCAGAATAAGTTGCTACTCTTGTAAGAAGGTATACAGAGCACACTCCATGTTATGTCCATTGGCCACAGCAATTCTCAGGACTTTCTTTAGGGTTCGCATGAAGCGTTCTGCTTCCCCATTTGCCCCTGGCCAGCGGGGAGTAATCGTCTGATGACGAACTCCTCAGGAGGTCATGTAGTCAGCGAACTCCTGACTGGAAAAAAGAGGGCCATTTTCAGGTTGTAAATCATTCAGCAAGCTATGAGTGACCATGTCTTTCTCCAGATGAGGGATAGTCTGGCTCGCTGTCACAGACTCCAGAATTTCTACCTACGGATACGTTGAGAAATCATCTATGATCACCAGCATGTGCCAACCATCAGGTAGGCTTCCAAAGTCCGCAATAGCTCTGCACCAGGCAACAGGGGGAATGAGTTCAGTGATGAGAAGAGCAGGTGGTTCTGCTGCACCAGTAGCCTGGAACTACAAACATTGTCTTACTGTGTGCTCCACCTAGTCATACAAACCAGGGAACCATACCGTGGACCTAAATCTTGATTTCATTTTGACTATCCCTTGATGGGCAGTGTGAGCAAGGTCCATCACTTGTTGTTGTAGTGTTCCCGGAATAACCAGATGGGGGCCTCTCAGTAAGCACCCTTCCGGAGATATAGCCAGGTCATGACACATATTATGCGTGGACGGCAGAGTCACATGCACCTCAACCATGCAAAACAATTCTTCTGAGTAAGGGTGTGCCAGTTCTTTGATGTCGCTGCTGAGATCGCCAGTTGTAGACATTCGCCAGAACATGTAGGCATGACAATCTCCTCCAGCGAGATCGGTAAAGGCCTTGAATGCTTAATCACCCACTTCACGTACTCCTCCACTTCCTCTGCGTCGGATGTTTCTCTGGCCATGGCTGATCTTGCATGTCTGGAGAGATAGTCTGCTGGGTTTTGAAACCCCTGTCGGTACACCATGGAGAACCAGTATTCCTGTAATTGGAGGATCCACTCCTTGAACCAGGGTGGTGGTTTAGATGAGGAACCAGTGAACAGTGGTATCAATGGTTTATGGTTGGTGTGAACCACAAACGACTGGCCATAGCGATATATGTCAAAGTGGCAACATCCCCAATGAACAGCAATGGCATCCTTCTCAATGTGAGAGTATCACTGCTACATATCTGTCAAAGCACGACTGGCATACGCCGCAGTAGCCCACTTGCCATCATCCTGTTTTTGGGGCAAGACTGCTCCAGGCCATAGGAGCTAGCATCCACTGACAACTGCAGATCCTGAAAGACAAGAAATCTGAGACATCTGATACCTGATTTAAACACTACATGTGCAGTAATTTCTAGTTTCAGGTACTTTCAAACTTTATACATAGTGGTGAAATACTTAAATATAGAGATAAGGGAAGGCATGCTTTTAGGTAATTGTTCTTTTTAACTTTATCCGTAGGTTACACCGTGGTTTTAGCCCTGATGAAAATCCCGTGATTAATCCTAGGGATTGGAAACGCGTCGGCAATTTCCATCTTGTGCCACAAAGGGCATTTTGAAAAACTTGTATTTCTGGAGAGGGCTTACACTGTTAAATATGCCCCACAGACCTATACTTTCCCTTGTGGCTGTAGTTCCTTTCATTTTTGCCTAGTGATATGGTTTTCAGGAACTGCCAAGTATAAATTCTTTATACTAGTATACAGCTGGTGTAATTTTTTGAATTTTTTGAATTTTTTGGACTTTTGCACAATTCATGTTTCTATTGTATGTTTATAGTATTTTTGTCAAAATAGTTTTATGTATCTTATATGTTGTGTATTTGAAATGTATTTAACTTAGACATGAATCAAATGTCTATCTAAAATGTACACAAAATGTATGTTAAATATAAGTGAGTCATGCTCGGAAAGCATATGAACTAAATAGTCGCTGCTTTTACCCGTTTAAATAAATAGCGGTTTATAAATCGACAGTCAGGTTCCTTGTCCTTTGTTATAACTGCAGATCGCAGCAGGAATCAAAGTATGCCAGTGTGGTATGTGCAGACAAAGCTTGTCAGGTCACCCTGAATTATTATTCTTGGGCAGATCCCCATCCACAAACTGCACTGGCTTTAGTCAGCTCTTGAGGGGGGGCAGTGAGGGCAGTTAGATTAGGAATAAGGCGGCCACAGTAATTAACCATCCCCAGGAAACTGAGAGCCCCTGTGATGCTAGTAGGCTGTGTGAATGTCCAGGATGTTGGCAGGATCAGGCCTGACCCATGTTCTGAGAAGCGGTACCCAAGGAATGCCACTTCCATCTGGAGGAATGCACACTTCTCATGATGCAGGGTGAGTCCACTGCCCTGCAGCTGTCGAAATGTTGCCCTCAATCTGTCAAGATGTTTCTCAATGGAAGGGGCATGCATCAGAATGTCATCACTGACATTATTGACCCCATCTTGGCCAGTCAACACCCTTCTGATCATGTCCTGAAAAACTTCTGCGGCACTGGATATCCTGAAACTGAGGTGTTTTTATCTTCTCAGACCCACATGAGTGAAGAAGGTAGTAATGGCTGTGACTCCGGAGCCAGCATCAACTGATGGTATCCTTCTCGAAGGTCCATCTTGGAAAACCACCACAAGCCACTAACTTCTGCCACAAAGTCATAAACAGTGGGCATCAGGAGGTGTTCCCGCCAGATGGCCATATTGGGTAGGCACATGTCAGCGCAGATTCTGACTTTGCCTGGTTGTTTACGTTAGCGAGTCACCACAATCAGAGACACCCACGGTGTTGGGCCATCTACCTTCTCATTGATGTCTGCCTGCTTCAATTTTCTAAGTTCATCCTCTACCTTCAGGCGCAGATGGAATGCCACCCTGCGATGTTCCAACAAAGGAAACTAGATGGAGACGTTCAGCCATTCGGCAGCTCAGCCGCATTCCCGAGCCATTCTTGGTGGCATACACTTTGGCCCGCATTGAGTGGGATTCATGGGATATATCTATCTTGAAAACTCCAGCAAGTGGGAGTGGCGTTTTGGACCCAAAATCGAATACTTGAGTGACTGTGGAGCGCAGGACTGGTGGCAGTCGGAGAGTTTGCAACACAGACTGTGCAAGAATGTTTATTGAGGCTCCTGTGTCAATCAAAGCCGGGACTTGATGGCCCAAGAGGAGGATGATACACTTTGGGATGCGTCCTAGGAGGTACTCTCCAAGCTGCATGGCATGTACAATGTGTACAGCTCCTTCCACATCATCATTGTAGGAGGCTGGCTTGGTATATGGTGCACACTTATTTAAGTGTAGCACCCTGCACCAATCCAGACAACCCTTATGGTGTTTTTAGTGGTTTAGACAACTTTAGAAAGCTCTCTAACTGGTAGCTGTGGAGAGCAGCCTTCAGGCTTAGTCCAGGAGGAGTGTAAAGCAGCTTGCTTCACCAGTATCTAACCTTATAGTGCAGATTAAGTGAAAAAGAACCACACAGTGTAGTTATAAAAATAGGTATTTATTATAGACACTCACTAACCCAATGTAATATCTCCTACCTGGAGATATAATTACAATACACACAATACTTTCAAATTACGACAAGTAAATAGCACGAAATCTCAGTGGGCTCCAGGGGGAGACCAAACCATATACAAAAATAGTGGAAGGCAACTAACGACCGAAGTCAGGAGTGGACCCAGAAGACTTAGAAGTGCTGGGGGACCAAGGAACCACCCGAGGTAAGGACCCAGGAACCTCACGGAGGCCATGTGCTAAGTGAGAACACAACCGCGTGCTCAAGGTAAGTCAATGGGGAAGACGGGGTTGCAATTCTTATGACAAAGGACCCTTCCCAGAGGACTTGGAAGAGAGTCACCCCACCCATAGATGCCCAGGAGACTAGGTTAGCTGCCCCAGGGAAGCCGGGTGCATAGTTAGGAAGTGACGTCGGAAACCGCCGTAGACCCCAATGGAGGACTTTAATCAAGATGCTTCTGGTGAAGAAGCTGGAAGAGTCCTGTGGTATCCAAGCCTGGATTCAGGAACAGTAGAACCTGCAAGCAGACAGGACGGGGTCTATGTCACTGAGAAGTGACCAGGGGCGCACAGGTGTCGTGGGCCCACCAATGTCGGCTGTTGCAGGAAAGTTGACAGTGCGTATGTTTCAGCAGCTATGTGGACCAGGTGATGCTGAGGGCGACCAGTAATGGTGTACGAGCTGTCCCAAGTCGGATTTCAATATCCAGGGGGTCAGTGTCCGGCAGGAGTACCAACAGGTCTTGGCAACAACAACACGTGGAAGAAGACAAAAGCGTACAGGGTGGGGACAAGCAAGGTACAGGAGACTCACTGCGTTCAAGTGAGTCAGGGTAGGCCCCAAACAAGCAGGGGAGCCTACTCGAATCAAAGAAGACCCTCGACAGGCCACAAAGAACTCTGGGTACAAGAGTCGGCCAGAATTAGCAACGGCTAGCCGACACAGTGCACAGGGATTCGGTTCCGGCGGTGTCAACGAGGAATCCTGGCCTCAGACTCGGTCTGAAGACAGTGCAGACCTCGGAAGTTGTAGAACCGTCACCTGTTAGCTAACCGGTTGGAGACCAGGATCAGCGATCAGTCAGCTTGTGTTGCAGTACCTGCGGATGCAGGGGAGTGACTCCTTCACTCCAAGGGAGATTCCTTTGGGTGTCTTTGGATGTCCACCGGACCTGGAAGGGGCCTGTATGGAGCACTGACATTGACAGTGCAGCGGGCTTGCAGAACATAGAGATCAGGGGCAGGCAGAGTCTTCCCGGTTGCAGTCTCAGTTCCAAGTCGAAGTCAGATGCGGTCAGTCTGACGTGGTCTGTACGACTCTGTCAAAATGTCCAGATGGTTGAAGAGGACGTGGAGTTTGATCTGTATCGAATCCCACGACAAATCTAGGGACCCACCCTCAGGTAAGCCCTTAAGTACCCTAAGGAAAGGGTTCGGATGATTCAGGGGTCCCTCCCAGAGGAGGGGCGGGACAGTGGACAGCATACTCCCATATTCTTTGTTCAGTTTTGCACCAGAGGGGGAGCCAACAGCTCCCTGAACTTGTTTGAGCTGGAGTATGCAAGGAGGGCACCAAATGTGCCCCTCAAGCAGTCTGAGTGGTGCTGGCAAGCACCCCCACCCTGTCCCAATACACTAAACCCTGTCTGGGAGGTGGTTACACCTCCCTGTGACAGGATACCTATTGTTCTGCCTTCCCCTGCTCGAGCTTGGCTCAGCAGCAGGAGTGCAGAATCGTGTCTCAGGTCGGCAGCAGCCCTAGCTTACTGTCCGGTTCTGGAAGACTGGTACCGGGAGCACTAAGGGCCTCCCGAAGGAGCTTTACAGTGCATGGAATCATACTTCCCACACAGTTCACAGTTTGGGGGTATGATTCCAACATGTTTGATACCAAACATGACAGGATTAGTTTCAGCCAGTTTAGAGATGGTCATCAGGTAATGACGTATGGCACTCTATATATCGTAATGGCTGGTTCACTGGCAGCCCAGGAGAATGGACTCCGAAGGCTGCAGGGGTGTTCTGCTCATGCAGGGGCACCCTCACACTTAGAACCAAGCACCCTGCCTTTAGGACGGAAAGGCCTACTAGAGGGGTGACTTAAAGGTTTTAAGTGCAGTAATGTTGGATATAAGGCAACTTATATCTTTCCTCAGAGGTGCAAACACCAACTCACAAAGGCTGCAATGGCAGGCCTGTAGCCAGAGTTTGGAGGGTCCCTCATGGGTGGCATAATACATGCTGCAGCCCATGGGGGACCCCTGGTGTACCTAGGCCTTAGGTACCTTAGTAACATACTAGGAACGTATTAGGGTAACTCAGCAGCCAATTAGGAATGTACCATGGTACTTACCGTAGGCAATTTAGGGAGGAAGCACGGTGACTGGGATCCTGATTAGCAGGATCCCAGTCAGGCTAGTCAGAAAAACAGTATGAAACAAGGAAAAAGTGGGGGTAACCATGACAGCAGATCCTTCTTTCCTACACAACCTCCCCCCCCAACGTAAGGAGATGAGACTAACCTTGCCCAGTTGAGTCTTCATTTTCTAAGTGGAAATATCTGGAGAGTCCATCTGCATTGGCATGGTTACTCCCAGGTCTATGTTCCACTGTATAGTCCATTCCCTGTAGGGAAATGGACCACCTCAAAAGTTTGGGGTTTTCACCCTTCATCTGTTTAAGTCACAGGAGGGGCTTATGGTCTGTCTGAACAATGAAGTGAGTGCCAAACAGGTATGGCCTCAACTTCTTCAGGGCCCACACCACAGCAAATGCCTCCCTCTCTATAGCTGACCAACGTTTCTCACTGGGGGTCAAACTTCTGCTTATAAAAGCTACTGGTTGGTCCTGGCCCTCTGCATCAAGTTGTGATAACACAGCACCTACCCCTACCTCAGAAGCATCTGTCTGGACAATGAAGGTTTTGGAGTAATTCGGACTCTGCATAATGGGAGCAGTGCACATGACCTGCTTCAGGTCATCAAATGCCTTTTTGACAGCCTGCTTTCCACAGAACCTTCTTGGGCATTCTGTTTGATCTGAGATCATTAAGAGGAGTCACATTGGACCCAAATCCCTTAACAAATCACCTGTAGTACCCAGTCAGGCCCAAGAAAGCTCTGACCTGAGTCTGGGTAGTGGGAGCAACCCAGTCCAGGATGGTGTGGATCTTGCTCTCCAATGGTTGAACTTGGCCTCCACCTGCCAGGTGGCCCAAGTACACAACCTTCCTCTGCCCTATCTGGCACTTGGTGGCCTTGATAGTGAGGCCTGCCTTTTGCAAGGCCTCTAGAACACTCCTGAGGTGGACCAGGTGATCCTCCCAAGTGGAGCTAAAGACAGCAATATCATCAAGATATGCTGCACTATAGGCTTCCAGACCTGTGAGAACTTTGTTCACCTACCTCCGAAATGTGGCAGGTGCATTCTTCAAGCCAAAGGGCATCCCAGCAAACTGATAATGCCATCTGGGGGTTGAGAATGCTGTTTTTGGCTGGCATCCTCAGAGAGTCTGATTTGCCAGTAGCCAGCAGTCGGGTCAAATGTACTCAAGAACTTGGCTGAGGCCAAAGTGTCTATGAGTTCATGTGCCCTAGGAATAGGATGGGCATCAGTCCTAGTGACTGCGTTGAAGCCTCTGTAGTCCACACAAAATCTCATGTCTCTTTTTCCACCCTTGGTGTGAGGTTTTGGTACCAGGACTACTGGACTAGCCCAGGGGATATCTGAAGGCTCAATGACCCCCAATTCCAGCATCTTTTGGACCTCAGTTCTGATACAAACTCTGACATGGTCAGGGTGTCTGTAAATTTGGTTCTATACAGGCAGGCAGTCACCTGTGTCCACTTCATGGGTACACCCGGTAGTTTGACTGGGTGTCAGAGAAAACATGCCTTTGAACTGATTGAGGACCTTCCTGCAATCAGCTTGCTGCTGGGTAGTGAGGCTGCCTGCCAAGGCTACTCCTTCAACTGACCCATCAACAGGGTTCTGAGAGATCAGTGAGAGGGTCACTCTCTTCTTCCTGCCCTCATCGGTTGTGATGAGCAAGCTCATGTCAGCCCTATCCACAAAAGGTTTTAGACTGTTCACATGAAGTCCCCACAGAGTGCCAAGATCCACCAAGTAGGTGACCTCACCTTTCTTTTCAAGGATAGTGTGGGGGTCACTTCACTTGTTGTGGAGAGCTGCTGGGGCCACAGGCTCCTACACCCACACTTTCTTTCCTGGCTGGTAAACAGTCAGCACAGCCTTTTGGTCATGCCAGGCTTTCTGAAGCTCCTGGCTGGCCTCCAGGTTTTTATTTGCCTTCTTCATGTACTAAGCCATACGAAAATGTAGGCCAAGGACATAGTCCACAGTATCCTGTTTAGGAGGTTTGAGAGGTTGCTCCCATCCCTCCTTAACTAGACACAAGGGACCCCTAACTGGATGCCCAAACAAAAGTTCAAATGGGCTGTAACCAACCCCCGTCTGTGGGACCTCTCTGTAGGCAAAGAGAAGGCAGGGTAACAGGACATCCAATTTTCGCCTGAGCTTTTCTGGGAGTCTCATGATAATACCCTTTAGGATCTTGTTGAACCTTTTAACAAGCCCATTGCATTCAGCTTTATGAAGCCACTCAGGCCATGCAAAGTGACCTTGTGTGGCTTCATAAATCTCGTCACGCCTGCAACATGTTGCATGGTGCAAGTGCAATGCAACTGGGCTCATAAAAATTCTCCCTACGTTGCAGCATGCACCATGTTACAAGGGTGCCTTCATTGGTGCTGGTCAGCACATTGTGCCCCAGCACAGAGAAAAGACAGGAATACACCATACAATGTTAGATACAGCGCATTCCTGCCCTTTCCCTATCAAGCACTGCAGCAAGGTGGCTTGTTGCGCTGCATGATTTTGGGAAAAATGTGCATATGGCTGGGTCCAAACTGAATTGCATGGTGAGCAAAAAAACGATGGATTTAGGCCCAGATCTCTGTACTGGGGTGAATGTATGACATTGTTCTGCATTCTGTCCATCAATTGTTCTTTTTGCATTTGTCACCCCGAGTGGGACGGGTATGCCCAGACGTGGGTCCCGTGCTCTCCATGCCACTGGAGTCAAGCTATCCTGGCTGATGACGGCTGAAAGCCCGAAACTGGTCCTAGGATGTTTGTTTCCAGTCCAGGGAGGACTTGGCCTGGCAGTTCGGGCTGGACTGTTCCCATTGGGTGCAGGGTCAAGACTTATTTGCATATGGCTGGGTCCAAACTGGAATGGCATGGTGAGCAAAAAAACGATGGATTTAGGCCCAGATCTCTGTACTGGGGTGAATGTATGACATTGGTCTGCATTCTGTCCATCAATTGTTCTTTTTGCATCCTTCCTATTCAAGGGTCACCACCAAGATCAAAATAATATAAAAAATAAAGCCCTTGCAATGTAATATGGGGCACTCCTTCAAAAGAGCAGTGAATAATTAATGAACGGCTCCTCTCACTCCTTTATTATTCACTTTTTAAAATAAAGTTAATGTGGGTGTCCTGGTGCCTACCCGGGACTCCCATATTTTACTTTTGCAAGTGGAGGGGGGTTTCAGTCCACCTCTCAAACTATTGTAGGCCCTGGGTACCCCTTACTGTGGGGGCTTTCTTTGAGGGGGTGCACAGCCCCCTCCTTTCCCACTAGTGCCCCCAGGACCCCATCACTACAGGCCTTTACTTTTAAATAAGTATAGAGGGCGTGCTGCCCTCCCGGAGCCACCAAGGGCTCCAGGGACCCCCATCCCTGGGGCTTTTATTTTTAAATATGGGAGGGGGTATGCAGCCATGCTCTGTGAGCCACAAAGGGCCGTAGGGACCCCACTACCGGGCCATCATTCTTAAATTAAGGGGAGGAGGGCTTCTGGCCCATCTCCCTAAGCGTTAATGGCTAATGGGACCCCACCCTCCGGGGCTTATAGTGCACAACCAGTATATTGGGAGCTGTGGGGGGAGCCCAAGGCCTCCGAGGGCCCTAATCTGCTCCCCAGTCAGTATTTTTCTATTGTTCTGGCTGGGTGGGAACAAACTATAGTTCGAACGACAGTGTCCCAGGGAAGGGCTCCCTGGGACACTGTAAAGAGAAGTGACCGGGGGATGGGGTCCCCAGTGCAGATACCACCATAGGGAGCGGTGCGCATAGCCCCCCTCCCCTTAAGTGTTACTTTTTTTTAAAAGTTGTGATGTTCACAACCCTTCGATTATATATTTTATCCCTAAGGTACATAAAGACACAAGAGTTCCCCCAGGCAGGCTGATAATATCAGCTATAGGAAGCCTTTTTGAGCCTATTTCGAGATTTTTAGATTTCTTTCTATAAGAGCATGTGAGGGAACTACCAGCCTACATTCAGGATACACAAGACTTCTTAAGGAGGATAGAAAACATCAGATGGAATGACACATTTCTGTTAATGACACTTGATGTGTCCTCATTGTACACAAGCATCCATCACGAAGATGGTTTAAGGGCAATGAGGCACTACCTCAGCAAGAGACCCATTACATTACACCAACACACATCAATGCTAGTGGAAATGGGTAGATTGTGTCTTGAAAATAAAATGTTCATGTATGGCACTGAAACCTACAGGCAGATGCGAGGGTCTGCGATGGGCACCTGCTTCGCCCCCAGCTATGCTAATTTGCATATGGGCTGGTAGGAGGAGCAGGTGCTCAGGACGCAGTTTGCTGAGGAATGGGACAGGAATGTGATATTATGGTCTAGATTCATAGACAATTTGTTTGTGGTGTGGGATGGAACATTGGACACCACAGAAACATTTGTCAACAAACTGGGCAATAATTCATTGAACCTAGCCTTCACTCATACCATCAGTAATTCAAGAGTGTGTTTCCTAGACGTAGAGGTTTATGCGGAGAATAACATCCTACACACGTGTGCATACATGAAACCAACAGCTGGCAATACAATTTTACATGCCACGAGTCATCATCCACAAAAATTGAAAAACAGTATCCCTTATGGTGAACATTTAAGAATTAAAAGGAGCTGTAGTGAGACACGTGCCCTAGAGACAGCACAGAGAGATCTAACAGCAAGATTCAGGCGGAGGGGATACCAACCCTCAGTACTTGATCAGGCACTAACTAAAGTAAACACAATGGATAGATCCAGTCTATTGCATCCTACTATGAAGGAGAAAGAAAGAAAGCCCAGTAGGAACAAGAACAAATTAAGGATGATTACCACCTACAATGCCTACCACAGCAGGGTGAGAGACTGCTTGAGTAGGCATTGGTACCTGATAAGGAGGGACCCCATATTGAGAGAGCTGGTGTCTCGGAGACCCTTAGTCACTTTTGGAAGAGCGCGATCAATGCAACAGGATTTGGTCGAGAGCAGTCCAGAGCTAAGGACAACAGGAGGGTGGTTGCGGGCTAGTGCAGGATTTTATACATGCACAAAGTGCAAAGCCTGCACAATAGGAAAGAACATGAAACAATTAGGTTCTCCCCTACTGAAAAGTCCTTGGGTGATTAGAACTCATCTGACCTGTAGAAGCGACTTTGTAATCTACATGCTTCCGTGTTCATGTCAAAAAATATACTTAGGCATCACCATTCATATGGCACATATTCAAATATTACAACATATGAGGGCTGTCACGAATAAGGACCAAAGCTACCCAGTAGCGAGACATGTAAATGAGGTTCATAATGGCATTATCAAAGATTTAGTCTATTATGTGATTGATCAGGTACCTAAGAATAGAAGAGGTGGTAATCGTGAGCGAAGATTACGTCAACTTGAGTTTAGGGATATAATACTCTTCAATACCAAGATCCCGTTTGGACTCAATTCTGACGAGGACCTTTCTGTACACTTAGGAGTCTGAAAAAAGATTAGCTGCCCCCTCTGGTTTTAGAGGTTTTAATTTGTAGAAGGAACTGAAGGTCACGGAATAATCATGAAATTGTGAAAATCAGTAAAGAATTAGAATAATGCAAGTCGGCACAAAAATGTGGGCATTAAATCGGGTGTGGCACGTGCTTATGAGCACACAGGGTATATTGCATCATCACAAATATGAAACACAGTGAGGGAACTGTGGTAAATGATGTTTGGTGACGGTAAATTGCTATAAGAATCAAGGGCTAATATATGTGCAAAGCTGGTTGTTTTAAATGTCATTCTCTAGCAAGAGACAAAGTGGTAAAGTAATCATGCACTAGCAGAAATGATGTAGCCAATGGCATAATAATTCTTATAATACACTGGAGAATCACTATGTCTTAAAAATTGTAATATAAGTATAATGCACTTGCATTAAAAACTCCATGACCATGATTTAGATATTCACTTGAATGCAGATGAATGAAGCTGTATACACGTTCAGGTTTCCCATTAAGAGACAGCACAATAACCTTTACAGTATACTGGAGAAGAATTATTGTTTACAACTATTGAGAATTATTGTCAAGCATAATGCACGTGCACTTTAGTATACGACCTTGATTTGGATATTCACTTGAATGTAAGTGAAGGACGTCACACATGCACATTGGTTTGCCACTAAGAAATTAAATTATGGAAGTGTTTGGATTTGATGACTAATATTTATGAATTTAATTTTGTGCCGTTCAACAAAATGATCTATTTGTAACATTTAAATAATTTATGTAATGGTTAAATGAAATTTAGCATTACTAGTTGCATTTATGCATAGTAACCATAGCGAAGCATAGTCTGTCTTCAGTGGTAATGACCATTGCAACCCACGTGACCAGCAGCACCTAGTGGTTTTAAAAACAGTGAATATGCAACAAACGCTTGATGTGTGATCAAGGCTGGTTAAGCCGAAACGCGTTACAGCAGTGAATAAATCCAAGCGCTAATTTCCAAAGGAGTGGTGTGGTGTCTTTCCCCGGCGTGAATGTCCGATCCGAAAGCAGGGTTTGGAACTGGTAGCTGATAAAAATATATATATATATATGTATATATATATATTATTACACAACGAGATATCCGGGAAATCCTAAATAAATCAGCGGCACACCACAAGGACAGCACAAGAGTTTATTGTGCATACAACGAGCGTTTCGGCGAAGCCTTTTTCTAGAAAAGGCTTCGCCGAAACGCGTCGTTGTATGCACAATAAACTCTTGTGCTGTCCTTGTGGTGTGCCGCTTGATTTATTTAGGATTTCCGGATATCTCGATATGTAATAATTTTAGCGGGTGTCATTACCGCTGCTGGCACCGACGTCGAGAGGAGGAGGAAAGGCATCGATGACGAACTTTTCAGTATATATATATATATATATATATATATATATATATATATATATATATATATATATATATAATGTCATGCGTAGACAAAAAAGATTGCTGGTGGAAACTACGCATTTAGCAAACAGTTTAATGTTATACACTGTAAAATGTTATACTCTTTTCTTAAGTAGCTGAGGTTTTTGTGTATGATACTTGCTGCTGTGGTCAATTCAATTAAATTCAAAAGACTTCATTTGGTTTATGACATCGTAAACCATAAAGGCGTCACATCATACATTAAAACATAAGTAAAAATGTGTATTCAGGTTGGTATAAAAATAAGAAGAAATTTATCTCTTTAAAATAGTTATAATTCTATGGATTTATCCAATCAAAGAGACCAAATTACAATTGGTAAGACACTATACAAAATTAATTAAAAGCATTCTAAATACATGTCCCAATATTCTCACATTCATTCAGAGCTGTACAGAATTAAAACAATGCAACAACTAGATGATTTCATTTGACACTATAACCAGTGTTTCCTTTGTATGTAACACCTTTATAAAGAACATTGGTACATGGTGGCATTCTGTCACATCATTTAGCTCCAGTAAATACTGAAAAGCCTCACAATAGTTATACAGATTTTCTTTAGAAAAAGGTATTTTAAATATTGCCTCCTGTGTGCCAGATAAAATCTACAGAAAAGTGCTAAGTTGATTGTTCAGATTTGTCATCACAGGGCCATTTTCGAGTCAGAGGGCCCCAGCCTTCACCCTTTGGGAATGATACAAGGTGGTGGATAATAAGGTGGCGAAAGTGAGTTAAGAGATATCTATGATAGGGGTTAGGAATTAAATTGAAATACAATTGACATCCAATCTTATTATTCAATTGCATATATCTCATAACAGTTTTTTACCTTGATCAAGCAAATTCCTTTTCTCTAAACAGACTTTCAAAATGTGTTCCTTTTGGAATAAACAATTATGTTCTCCGGATGTAACCATGGGCCCCTATCTGTCTGTCTGACTAAGCCTCCTCTGAGTATTTTTGATGTGCATTAGCCAGGGGATTTTGCGTATCTCGTCAAGTGCTAAACAGTCTTTCTAAATATTTCTAATAAAGTGTGTCTCCGTTTTGGACCAAACTGAGTGCCATAGGAAGAGTGGTTTAGTTTCTAGTGTATCTGATAAAAAACAGAGTCCCAGTTCTCTGTGGATGATGGTTTTGGTACTGAGTGGGGAACAGCTAAGAGTCCCCGACAACCCAGATTCCGACACCAAAAGTGGCTGCTGCTGAGACCCCTTTAGCTTTATATAGAGTTAGCAGCTCTAGCAGTCCCTAGCTTAGAGGCAAACACAAAAATTCCCTCAGTACTTCTTGACATATTTAAGGTGATAATCTCCCTATGATGTTTCCAGACCCCATTTGAGGAGAACTGTATCCTCAAACAACTAAAAGATTTTGTATTTTGAATTTTAAAAAAGGTGTTTAATCTTCACCTAGTTTGGCCATAACTCATGGTAAAGGTTTTCCCAAGGTTATTTTTTAGATCTTTTTCTTCCATGTAGTTTGTAAAGGTGACAATTAAGTTTTGCAAACTTTTTAGGATTTAGGCCAGTAAAACCTCATCATCAGCATACTGGACGATGGGTATTGGTCGCTACAGGCTCTATGGGTGTCCCCACTGATCGACTGTAATATCATCTACTCCATTTATAAATAGGGAGAAGAGGAAAGGTGGTAGAACGCAACCCTGCACATGATTTAGCTGACACCAGTTCCAGCTCATATTTTTGCCGCATAATGGCACACCACTCTGCTGTCCTAGGAGGTGAAGCAGAAATCCAAGCTCTGGCAATACAGAGACTCACGGAGACAATAATTATGGATAACACCTATCTCAACCCAAAATCAAATTCTGTTCTATAGCCTAACACGATCTCCTTAGAAGTAAACAGTATGTCATATCCAATACAAGATGTTGAGAGTTCAGTTTCACGTGCCCAAAATTCCTGCAGCATAGGGCATGTAGCAAACATATGTACAATATCAGCTGCCAAACAACCACATTTAGGGCACTTGATCTTCTCTATTCTGCAATTCCTAGCCAACCTTTTAATTCTATCCTGCGTGTAATATAACATGCATATGGTTTTAAATTGCTGCAATTTTAAATTAATAGAATGTGCGAGCGTTCAATAGTCTCTAAAGCAGTAAGAATTTCTAAGGGTAAGATTTTATCAGACAGCACCTTGCTCTAGACTAGGGCTACCTTCAGCCATGAATTGGCAGAGCCCTCGATAAATTGTACTAATTAATGATTTCTTAGACACCTTATGCAAGCGAGAACGTAGGTCGGAACCTGCCAAAGTAGTTGCAAGCTTACAGCCTTTAAAGAAGAAGTGATGGGGGACATAAAAAAAATCTGAAGCCCAGAAAATCAACGGAACCCATTAAGATCATAAAAATGCCCTAGGAGTGCTACACCAGAGGGAGACCAGGCTCTCACAGCTTGGTCATGGCATATAGTCGGAAAACATTTGATTGTCCCTCAGAGGCATTTATGGGTGCATTAGCGATTAAGAATATTTGGTGGCTATCGCCCGCCATATATAAACTATGTCCCTAATGAACTTAAATCTGACATGGTTAAAGTAATTTGGATCCCCGAGTCTATACAGAAACAGTCAGCAATCAGGCCCTAGTGAAAAACAAAAGATCGAAAGATCGAAGAGTCTGGGTCGCCAACTATCAACAGGTTACGAAGACGTACAACAAATGGTGCCAAAAATAAAGCTTAAAGTCGGGGAGCAGAAGCCCCCCTTGACTGTAAGGAAATTCTATAAACCGTATTGCACATCTAGCCCGCCTGTAGCCCCAAATAAAACTGTCAATGCTGCCTTCAAGCTGATGAATTTGGAACCCTGAAACAAATACAAGAATTTGGGCACAGCATTCATTTTGATGACATTGCATCGGTCGATGATCCTGATAGGAAGCTTGTTCCAGAGCCATAGTTTCTTTATAACAGCTAGCAAAAGGGGCTCATAGTTTAATTTAATGATTTTTGCCACCTGTGGGCTCAGCTGGATACCTAGTTATGTGGCTGACAAATGTATCCCAGGAATCAGAACTTCTAGTTTGAAATGAAGGAGAACTTGAGTTTTAGATATATTTAGTAAATAGCCAGAGAATGTTCCAAATTTGTGAGCCTCATCTATAATAGAGTCAAGGGCAGCTGATGGATTAGAGGAAAAAATTGCAACATCGTAAGCATACACAGTATTTTTAAGTTCAGTCACCAGAGATGATAGGCCCAATACATTCATTCCAATGCAGGGAGCACAAATATGGCTCCATGTATCCAGCAAATAAAAGAGGAGATAAAGGTCACCCCTGCCGGGTGCCTCGATAGGTCTAAAAGGGTGTAGAAGATGTCCCGACATTGGCTAGTTGAGTCTTAGGATTCTTGTATAATGACTTTACCCACTTACCATTCTTAAACCAGATTTCTCTGCTGGACCCCCCTCCCTATATTGAGTTAATTCTCCATGTGGCCCAAAACATGCTTTTGAAGTTAAATTACTATACATGTATGTCAGGAGCAAAATAAGTTCCTTGGGAGCCCTTAGTGAATCCATGCATTTCCAGAGTTTATTGTGGTTAACCAAATCGTAGGTAAAGCTTGGTTTTATAAAACACATATGCAAGGAGCCTTCTTTCGCCATGGTATACTTTCCTATCAGGAGATTAAAATTAAGGGACTTTTTAATCGTCCCCAAGTCTTTCAACAATCCGTATTGGGCATTTGTTAAGATTTCTTTTTCGTCAGCCCATGCTTCCAGTCTTTCTAGGATGACCCTTCCCAGTAGTTTAGCTGAAGAATAAAGGAGTGAAATAGGTCAATACCATTTTGGGTCATTCCTTGAGCCCTTTTCAAAAATAGGTAAAATTAGTGAATTGGCCCAAGATGGAGATATAAAACCTTCCCCTGCTGCATGTAGAACCTTAGTCATAAGGGGGCCCAATAGGCAGGAAGAGACTTGTAGGTGTCTATCTGTACCCTTTTAAGGACAGGAGCTTTCCCCTTTTGATTTTGTTCAATGCTATAGACCTCCTCCAGGAGATTAATGGGAATTCATTATTAATTAATTGCCCCTTCTACTGGTACCCTAATGGAAGAAAAAACAGAGCCAAAATGGGCCTCTCACTCTGCCGCGAATCGAGGTTTGGCCCTATCCCTTTGGAAAATAATGGGGCATTCATTGTTTTCCAGAAGAGTGTACTATCCTTGGTCTCTGATGCTTGTACAAAGTTATCCCATGCTTCTGCTTCTAGCTCTTTTTTTTAACACTTAATGCCTTCTTATTTTTAAGCCTGCCTTCACGAATAGCTAGTGAGTGCCTTGGGTTTGCGTATAGTAGTTTGATGAGATTGTTCCGCGCCTTAGTACAGGAATGGTTGAACCCTCCTCTATTCTACAACCCAGTACTCTTTGTCCTCATGGTCAGATATTGGTTTATGGAGTTTGAAATGGATATGTAGTGGCTTCCAGTGTTTCTTCATAATTTTTCCATGAAGCTAAGCCAGTCATAAAACACTCCATATTCCTGACTATTATGTCACATGTGAAGCTAGAGGGATCAACAACAGCCCATTACATTTGTATTCCATTCAGCCCTACTGGGATTATATTATCAATTTTATCTGTGTCAATAATTGGATGTAATCTCATCCGTAATATTAAAATTACTGGGTTATGTTCACTAATAGAATTTTCTCCTACCTGATAATCATGAGGTGTAATTTTATCACTCTCTGTGGTGAGAAAATGATCAATATTGCTATTACATCCTCTTCCAATAAAGGTTGAGACTCACAATTGGGACTCTAGAAATTAGGTATGTTTAGATTTTATTTGAGCAGAAGGTGGTTTAGAGTTCTTCAATAATGGCAGTGTTCCAAGTGACCAATGTAATTACATGGTGACAGTGAGGCCACAAATCGTTTTAGAAGGGAAGAAACATTTATTGATATTAAAGTGCCCAACCCTAATTATAAAGAAATCCTTACAGTGATGATCAATAAAATAATCCAAGTCTGTTTCCAAAGATTTACCCACATCAACCCTTGAAGAGTCAATGAATATTGTTATAAAAATGTATTATTAAAATGCCTGGATTGCTATCTGATGTAAATTACACAAATTGATAATAGGGTGACAGTAAAAAGGTTTGATTTACTCGAAGGGCCTTATTATGACAACGGTGGTCCCTGGGACCTCCGTAGTTGTGGTGGTGGTCCGACCACTGCCACACTGTGGGACTGCCTGCAGCATTATAAGTGTGGGGGTCGGACCACCACTGAACTGCTGCTACACCCACGTTTCAAAGATCCTGCAATGGTCTGGCAGCGGTTTGAGGCCAAAATAGGCTGGAGGTGCCACAGCGGCACCGCAGAGCATATTTTGAGTTGCCTCACTGCCACCCTGTTCATGGCAGTTGCACCACCATGAAAAGTGTGCCAGTGAGGCAACAAAGGGGGCACTACAGGGCCCCTGTGCATGGGCGTGCATTCAGGGGGGCACATGTTGTGCCCCTCTGTTGTTATGCACACCCAGTTCCTGCAGGGGAAGGAATGCACGACATGGTGCATTCCTTCCTGTGGAGGAACGTGCACTGGTGGTACCGCGGAGGTGCTTTTTAAGGCCCATAATGAGCCTTTAAACAGCACCACTGTAGGACCACCATGCCACTCGCCCGTCAGACTTACTTACTTGTAATCTGGCAGTCTGGCGGCAGTGAGTTTTGGTCGTCCTGGAGCGGAGTGGTGGCGTGCCGCCTGCGCCAGGACCGCCAAAACTCATAGTAAGGCCCTAAGTGTTATTCTTGTAAAGACTAGTATGAGGAGGCCTCCTTTGGCCCTACCCTTATTCGAACGGGTGGCTGCAGAGAAATAAGATGTAGGCCCATCAATGTCAATTGACTTTAAGTGACAAGTTTCTTGAATAAAAGCACTCTGTTACTAATGGAGTTGCTTGGTCTTCTTGTGTCAGTAAAGGCAATGTGATTATTATTTATATTCTCACTCTTGTGTAGAACTAGCTTCCTTTGGGGAGCCCGCTTAGGTTCAATATCTTGCATATTTGTACCTCCCATTGTCATTTCCTTATTTTGCCAAGTAATTTGTCGATCCAAGAGGTCTGCTTGTTTCCTGGGAAACTTCAGGGCATTTTCCAGACTGGTTTCTAGCCAAATCAATTTGTGAGTCACCTGCTCTAGGTCCTGCTTGACCATTAGCTCCACATTTTTTATTTGCTCACTCAAGGCCTGAATACGGATAGTAATATCCCTTCAATTGGCCTCCTGTTGTCTGGGTACTTTAATTGGGTCCCTTTTATTTTTAGCAGGCCGAGGGCTTGCAATTGATTGTGAGAGGTTTAATATAGGGGAGGGGGGGCAGCGTTTTACACACAGGAGTTCGATTTGGGAGGCCACTGTGTTACAGCCTTTGGAGAATCTACCCTTTTTGGCCTAGGTGCTTCCACTATAGAAAGAGCTTTGGATGCTGCCCACTGTCACTGGCGTGAGGTTGACTGGGACGTGGAGTCCTGCACTGCAGGAGAAGTGACAGCACTATATGCATGGAAAAGGGCTCCTCCACCTGGTGTCTGGCAGAGCACCTCCTGGCTTTATGTGAACTGGGACTTGGAGTCCCGCACCAGCAAGCAATAGTTTCACAGTCCCTCACTGCAGGAGAAGCAATGGCACGTGCGGAAAGGAGCTCCTCCCCCTAGTCTCTGGCAGAGCGCCTCTTAGCGTGATGCCAACTGGGACATGGAGTCCTGCACTAGCAAGCAACAGTCTTGTGCTGTGGGAGATGTGACGGCGCCATATGCACAGAGAGGGACTCATCCCCCTGGTCTCTGGCAGAGCGCCTCCTGGGGCGATGTCAACTGGGACGTGGAGTCCCGCACCAGCAAGCAACAGTCCTGCACTGTGGGAGAAGTGACTGCGCTATATGTGCGGAAAGGGGCTCCTCCCCCTAGTCTCTGGTAGAGTATCTCCGGGTGCGATATCAACTGGGACATGAAGCCCAGCACCAGCAAGCAACAGTCCCAAGTTGCTGTAGAAGTGATGACACTATATGCATGGAAAGGGACTCCTTCCCCTGGTTTCTGGTAGAGCGCCTCCTGGTGCGATGTTAATTGGGACGTGGAGGCTCGCACCATCAAGCAACAGTCCTGCAGTCCTGCGCTGAGGGAGAAGTGATGGGGTATGTGCACAGAAGAGGGCTCCTCCCCCTGGTCTCTGGCAGAGCACCTCCTGGCGCGATATCAACTGGGATGTGGAGTCCCACACCAGCAGGCAACAGTCCCACAGTCCTGCGCTGTGGGAGAAGTGACGGTGCTATATTCACAGAAAGTGGCTCCTCCCCCTGGTCTCTGAAACAGCGCCGCCTGGCGTGATGTCAACTGGGACGTGGGGTCCCACACCAGCAAGCAACAGTCTGGCAGTCCTGGGCTGTGGGAGAAGTGACTGTGCTATATACGCGGAAAGGGGCTCCTCCCTGTGGTGTCTGACAGAGTGCCTCCTGGCACGATGTCAACTGGGATGTGGAGTCCCTCACCAGCAAGCAACAGTCCCACACTGTGGGAAAGGTGACAGCGCTATATGTACAGAAAGGGACTCCTCCCTCTGGTCTCTGGCAGAGCACCTCCTGGGGAGATTTCAACTAGGACGTGGAGTCCCGCACTAGCAAGCCACAGTTCCACAGTCCTGCGCTGCGGGAGAAGTGACAGGGCTATGTGCGCAGAAAGGGGCAACAACGCTATAACTTCATGCCCCTCTCCTTCCAGCTTTTTTTGCTTTCACTTTCTGAAACATTAGGGCCTATTTTTCTGTGTTTTATCTTCCCACTTGTATATTGTGTTCTGTTGACAGCTTTCTTGGCCGCTTAATCCTTCCCAAATCATAAAGTGACTGCGGTCACAGCTGGTTGACCAAGGGCATAGCTTCCACTGGTGCATCAGGTGCAGCGCCACTGGGACCCAGAGGCCTGAGGGGCTCACAGAACCCTGATTATTGCTGTATTTCACAATTCAAACAGGGGCGAGGGGGCATTTAATTCCTTGCAATGGGGTCCATGACACAATGGCTATGCCACTGCTGTTGAGTACTGTATAGCGCAAGAACACTGCCGGAGGCATAGTGGCGCTATACAAAAAAGTAGAATGCCTAAAGATTCCTCCTTAGTTGTATTTCCTGTTTTAAAGGAATGACCGAGTATGCATGGGCGCACATGTCAGACTTAAGTTAGCCATGGGCCTTTTTAGGTCGAGCATTCAAGACCTCTTGTATATACTTTAGTATATACTTATATGTGTATGTACTTTGTGGGCTCTGGAGATCAGCCCTAGGACTTGTCTGCTTCCGCTTAGGGACTTTTTTTCTGTTCAACTGCCTCTATTTAACTGTCTTGATAGAAAACGACCAGTAGAGGTCAATAAAATACCAGAATTGCTTTCTGCTTGTTCAACTGCCTTCATTTAACTGTCTTGATAGAAAACGACCAGTAGAGGTCAGTAAAATACCAGAATTGCTTTCAGCTGAGGGACTTTATTTTTTTAATTTTTCTGGCAACTGCCTCTATTTAACTTTCTTGATAGAAAAGGACCAGCAGAGGTCAGTAAAATACCAGAATCACTTTAGCATTCTCTAGATTCCAGTCCATAGAAATTGTCTTCCACGAGCACCCGTAGACAATAATATTTTTTTCAAATCTTGTATTTTCAGTAATATGACCACGAAGGCCCTGATTTTATATTGAAAACAGAGCTTTAGACTGTACCATTTCCCGCTGAAAGGCAATATTTCTCTCCATGTGTTCCATACCTGGCGTGTCACACAGTTTGGTGCTTACTTTCCCTCCATGTTAAAGAACATTAGATGTTTCAGCACCCAGGCTAATGTGCTGTATAGCTAAATACATATAAGGTCCCAAAGGCGAGACCGATTACATTGCAAATGCTTGTTAGTTTATACTCTCACAATTTCTAAAGCGATCATAAAACGAATGATTAATTCAGCTGTAATATGAATGAACGACCACACACTTCTATCGGTACTGCACATGCCTCAGACATCACTGAAAGAAACTGTCTATCATTTCACCAGGCATGCAGATTTGTAAGTGGCAGCACAGAGATGCAAATATATACACTTTCATTAATTAACATAATAATTACAATAATTCGTACCAACTGACAGTTCCTTTATAAACTGTACATTTTGACTTGTTCTTGATGTAGGTTCAGCTTATATTTATAAATTCTAAAGTTCACTCGTTATGCTTTAAATGCTAATCCCTGCCACAAGTATCTCAAAGATCATAAAGACATTTTGGGTTTGAATTTATTAGCAAGAGCTAAATATATATATATATATATATATATATATATATATATATATATATATATATATATATATGTATATGTATATATATGTATATATATATATATATATATATATATATATATATGTATATATATATTATCTACTGGCAGTCGCCAGTAGATAGTTATAGTTAGGACCTTTATCCATAGGAAATCCGCAACATTCTATTCCCAATAAGTTTGGCGTCGTTTGACGAATCATCGCAAAATTTTCAAAACTAGTGGGGCGCTCCGGTCCGCTCCTGTCTTGAAAGTTTTGGGGTGATTCATCAAGCGGGGGCCGAGAAAAAAGGGGGGTCCCAAAACTGCTGAACGGAATTACACCAAATTTGGCAAAAAGGTAGTGCTTGGTTCAGAAAGCACCCTTTTAAAAATGGTGTAAATCCGTTCAGTAGTTGCTGAGAAAATCCAAAATAAAAGTTTTGATATTTAGAGGCACGGAGGATCCGCGCACCCTCCCGACCACGAGCTGCATGCTAATTGGCTGTCAACACTCCAAACCAGGAAGTGTTGGCAGCCATCTTGTTCCTCGGTAGAACCGAGGGACAAGAAAAGACAAAAACAAGGGTGCAAAACGCAAAAAGGGGGCAGGGTAGAAACACCCTGACCCCCTAGCCCTGCTCATCGGCTGGGTGCGCAAATCCTGCCGATTTAAAAAAAACAACAAAAAAGAAAATCAAGCGCTGGCTCCCGCGCTTCGTGGTTGATTGGCCCCGGGTGGGCCAAGTCCCGGGGGCATGCGGGGCTTTATTATTAATTATATGGTGGGCCTCTAAGGCCCCCAAGCCCCGGGGACCGCCACCCCGGGGGCTTTAAACAAAATGGTGCGGGAGGGCTCTGAGCCCTCCCGCAGCCCGGGACCGCCACCCCCGGGGCTTCTTTCTTTACAATTAAATAACCTGTGTGGGGGCTCCAGCCCCCACACGCCCTGGGACCGCCACCTCCCGGGGCACTAACACATTTAAAATGGGGGTCCGTTTTGGACCCCCGAGCCCGGGGACCACCACCTCCCGGGGCTTTGCAGATGTGGGGAGGGGGGCCGCGCGACCCCCCCTCCTGGTGCCATTGATGGCCCTGGGGACCGCCACCCCCCAGGGCTGGCTCCTGCAGTGTCCCGGGGTGCTCACCCCCGGGACACTGTAGTTTGCAATGACAGGACGGGAGCCTCGCAGCTTCAATGAAGCAAAGCAGATTGCTTTTCCACATGGGGAGCTGCATGTCAGCAGCTCCCCATGTGAAAAAGCAATGCCGGCTCCCGAGGGACGCGGGGAGCCGGCTGGGACCGTGGGGGATTGGGGACCCCCACGGTCCCCAGCGGAGAGGCCAGCCCCGGGGGATGGGGTCCCCGGGCAAGTAGTGGCCTGGGAGGGGGCCACGCGGCCCCCTCCCCCAAAAATAAAAATAAATAAATAAAGGCCTGCCCCGGGGGATGGGGTCCCCGGGGCAAAAGGAGGCCTGAGGAGGGGGCCACGCAGCCCCCTCCTTAAAAAAATAATAAAAGAGTGGTCATGCCACGGGGATGGGGTCCCCGGGGCCGGAATCGGCCACGGGAGGGGGCCACGCGTCCCCTTCCCGTTTTTTAGAAAAAGAAAAAAAGGGGTAAGGCCCTGGGGGATGGGGTCCCCAGGGCCCAAAGAAGAAAGGAAGGGGGCCACACAGCCCCCTTCGGAAAAAATAAAAATAAACGATCGGCCCGCAGGCCCAGCCCCCTTCTTTTACCACTCTGCAAACTCGCCCCTGGCGCGTTTGCAGAGGGGAACGAATTCCCCTTGAATACTGGGGTCCCTGGGGCCAACTAGCCCACCAGGAACCTCCAGTATGCGCCAGGGGCTGCGTTGTAGAGAGGTGTACAGAGGCCACGCCCCTTTTACACATCTCTGCAACGCAGCTCTGTGGCGCTTACTGGAGGTACCTGGGGATAGTTGGACCCACGGACCCTCAGGATTCAAGGGACTTAATCCCCAACTTAAAACGTGCCACGGGCGCGTTTGCACAGTGGTGAAGGGAGGGGGCGGGGCTTCAGGTGACATGTGTGCAAACAGGCCCCGTGGCGCATTTAAGATGGGGAATTAAATCCCCTTCAATCCTGAGGGTCCCTGGGGCCAACTAGCCCACCAGGTACCTCCAGTAAGCGCCACGGAGCTGCGTTGCAGAGTGTTGTAAAGGGGCGTGGCCTCTGAACACCTCTCTGCAACGCAGCTCTCTGGCGCATACTGGAGGTATCTGGTGGGCCAGTTGGCCCCTAGGGACCCTCGGGATTGAGGAGGAATTAATTCTCCAACTTAAAACGCGCCACAGGGCGTGTTTGCAGACATGTCACCTCAGGCCCCACCCCCTTCCTTCACCATTGTGCAAATATTCCTCTAAAATCAGCCGAACTACGAATTCCGATTTACTCACCTGTTATCAGGAGAGACCTCAGTGCTGCATCTTTGAGCCCAGTACTGATCCTGAAAAGTAATTTTAACCGTACTTACCAGTAACTTGAATTTCCTTCCATAGGATATCATTGCCTGCTTTTTGCTGAAAAAGTTTCTGTCGATTTTTGAAACATACAAATATTCCTCTAAAATCAGCAGAACTACGAATTCCGATTTACTCACCTGTTATCAGGAGAGAACCCAGTGCTGCATCTTTTAGCCCAGCACTGACCCTGAAAAGTAATTCTAACCGTACTTACCAGTAACTTATGTTTCCTTCCATAGGAATCCATTGTCTGGTTTTCAGCAGAAAAGCTTCAAAGTGCCGTTTTTCACAAACTACAAATATTCCTTAAAAATCGCATGTATGACTTAAACGCATTCTTTCAACTGTTTACAGGAGATGCACCAGTGCTGGATCCAGGATCCACCACTGAGTAAGAAAAAGTAACGATAACACTACTTACCTGCTAAGTGAATTTCCTCCCATAGGATAACATTGGTGATTCTATGTGAAAAAGTTTCTGTCAACTTTTAAAATACAATAATATTCCTTAAAAATCACTACTGTCACCAAAACGCTTTTACTCAACTGTTTACAGGAGATGTCCCAGGACTGAATCTAGGATCCAGTCCTGTGGTTAGAAAAGTAATTCATAAAGTAACTAATTGCATTTAACTAGAAATTCACATTGAGCTCAATGTTGCATTGTGTTTGAAATTGTGTTACCCATTGCAACAACTGTAACTACTGTACAAAAGTCTATTGCCTATTTGCAAAGTATTTAAACTAAAGTAATTCATTCTGAGAAAGTATATTTTGTAATGTAATGTATAATGTAATTACAATGTATTTTAAAAAATAAAATATCTAAAAATAAATAGTTTAAAAAATGTAGTAAATCAGTATCAAAAAAATAAATATAACAATTAATACATTTAAAAATTGTCATTTACAAAACCTTTGAAATTCACTGGAAAAAACCATAGGTTTCAGACATGTTATAGTTAGGAATTAGCATTTAAAAAACCTTTGAAATTCACTGAAAAAACCATAGGTTTCAGGCACGTTATAGTTAGAAATTAGCATTTAAAAACCTTTGAAATTCACTGAAAAAACCATAGGTTTCAGACACGTTATAGTTAGAAATTTGCATTTAAAAACCTTACAAATTCACTGAAAAAACCATAGGTTTTAGGGACAGTTATAGTTAGTTGGACATTGCACTCGTACAAAATCCGTGAAATTCCCCGTTATAGTTAGTTCAGCTAACTATAACTCGCGCCCGCAATGCACTGCTGATGATGTCACATATTACATCACTCATGACATGGTCAGTGACATCACTGATGACATCACTGATGACATCTCAAATGACATCACTGATGACATCATCCACGTGATAATCTGATGCACCTCCTCACACCCTAATATATCCTTTGATACACCCACTCTAAATTACAGACTGCCATTCGCAAAACCATAGACACTCCAACACCAATAACTACATACCCACTCATTGATTCTTAGGTCTACACACACATCCACTCACTCACCTGGACAGTCACTCATACTTACGGTCACTCAGTACAGGACTATCATATGCACTCATACTCCTATATAGACACTCAAACACCGCCACTCATCCATAGAGGTACTCACACACCTAGTCAGTCATGCAAATAATTAAACACACTGCCATTTACTCACCTATACAGTTATACACACACCAGCTCACTTACTCATACAAATACCAGCACATTCTTATGCTCTTATACAATCACTGATGCAAGCACACACTCATCCATACAGTCACTCTCACAATCACACACTCTCGCTTATAGCTATTTATATACTCCAACACACATATATACTGCCTTTCACATATGTAGTTACTCACACATGTACCACTGGGTCATACATTCACTCACTAATAAACTCTTACACACACTTACCCACCCATACAGTCTATCACAGATTCACTCTTGAAACCATCCACCCAGTGAATCACCCACTCACACATCTATGCACAGAGTCGCACCCACCCCACCCACACAAACACTCAGGCACCCATACAGATACTCAGACAACCAATCAATAACTCATATAGACACACATGTAGCTATTCACAAACCCATGCAGCCACTTACACAGCAACAGACAGACGGATACAGACATTCACCCAGTTTAGTCACTAACCCATGCATTCAGTAAGATACGTTTAATCACTCACTTATAGAGTTAGTCACGCACCTACTAAATCATCCATACGACACTTATACACCCACTCATTCTTCAATACGCCTTTCCCTATATATATATTAAAAATATTTAAACTTTACAGAAACACAGTCACTGGATGATGTCATCAGTGATGTCATTTGAGATGTCATCAGTGATGTCATGAGTGATGTAATATGTGACGTCATCAGCAGTGCTTTGCGGGGGCGTGAGTTATAGTTAGCTGAACTAACTATAACGGGGGAATTTCACGGATTTTGTACGAGTGCAATGTCCAACTAACTATAACTGTCCCTAAAACCTATGGTTTTTTCAGTGAATTTGTAAGGTTTTTAAATGCAAATTTCTAACTATAACGTGTCTGAAACCTATGGTTTTTTCAGTGAATATATATATATATATATATCTGATTCTCATTTATTTTCAACGCCTCACAGTGATTACTTATAGCCATCAGAAGCTCCCCAGAAAAAGCACAAAATATATCAACCATATTCCCACAAACAGCTCACCTCAACACTCAGCTCTGGAAATACATCAAGGGAGATGAACAAAATATCTATCATTTTAGAAATAAAAACCAGTGCAAATGATATAAGCTCAGTATAACTTCCAAAGCACAATTTAATATCTCTGCAAATGGATCTATTTAACCTTTGTGTTATAAAACTAGAGCACATACATCATCCTCTTGTATATTGAGAATCCCCCTAATATAGATTCCTTCAAATCCTTGGGTTAAACTGCATGCACAAAATAATCTAGTATATCCTACTCTTGAAGCAAAAAAAAGGAAGGTCATGGCCCACTATAGAGTCACATTTCGCTCGCTTAACTCCATCAGACCTATTGGTGAAAGTAACCCAATTATTAATTATGTAATTACTAGACACTCCCCCCTGGTCGAATACTATATGATGTGTAAACCCTGCAGGGCTGCATATTGTCAGTTGGCTGGTCTCTGCCTTGAGTGGCATAGTGGGCAAATACATGGGGGATTGAAATGCGGCCCAGAGTATTTACCAGTAGTTGAGGTTAATTCAAGCCTTTATTGAATAGTTAATGAATCCTCTCAATATTGCAATCAGTAAATTAAATGAGATAAAATAAAAAACGCTCATCCCGGTTCTATGTATAAAACAAAAAAAAGCATTAGTCACAAGTGCGAGGCGATGGATATAATCAATACAATAAATAGGAACAAGCACTCTCCCTAGTTCTCAGTAAAAAAGCTAAAATTGCAGTAGTCATGGAAGTGAGATATTAGATGGATGATAAAATATGTGCAATATATTTAAAAACGACAAATAACTACAAATCATTGTAAATCGTACCTAGGTACTGAGAACCTTCCGTAAACATTTAGTAGCGCCAGCTATAACTTGTAGGTTGTTAATGGCCTGCTTGAAAGGTTCCTGGTTGGGTGTGTTTCCCAAAGTGATTGACAGCCCAGGCGATCGAAAAATTCTGGCTGTGATTTCTTCCAAGGATTATATGTGATTGTAGTATCTTCTGTTAGAAAATACATGTTATCATGCCTAGCATGGCCTCAATACATGGTCACCAGAAACAGATGACATCAACGACCAGTTTTAAGAGTTGCTTGATCAAGGTAAATTCTGAATGAATCAGTGTCTGGAAAGTAGCGCTGGAGATGATATATCTGTTGAATAAGCTGGCATTGAGATAGATCTATTGAAAAAGATTAGAGAAACCCTGAACACCAAGGGGACAGAGTTCTACAAACCGCAAGTCAAAAAACTCTCTTCTAGGCGGATACTAAACTTGCAGACAATCACTCGCTCGTCTATCTATATTTATAAAATGCAACGCAACCGAATACCACAGATGTTTAGAAAAATATATATATATATGGCTGTAATATTCTCTCATAAAAATCCTTACATTTAAAATTGCATATACAAAAAAAATACATAAACATCACATACACATAACAAAAGGGAGATCTTCCAAAACAATACAATTGGTCTTTTCACAAGATACACTTCCACTATTTGTGTCACTAGGTATCCATGAATTCGTTTCATAACATATAGAAATCGCCTGTGCACTGTAGATCGCGCTTTAAAATTCCGTTGATGCATTTCAGTGGTAAGAACTTATTAAAACCTCCTTCTTGATGACTTTTATGTTAATATCTTCTCCCCAATTTACTTTCATGTAATATCTCTTACTAATACCATCATCAACAATTGCAAACTCCTCGTGGTCCCCTTCACCTAATTGAGACCCACGTGCTCCACTCTATCCACTTCTAGTTGTCCAGACTTCGTCAATGTGCCAAGAGTATCTGTCATCAGGCTGTAGATTGAGTTTTCCAACAGGTCCATATTGGTCATGGGTGAGTTCTCACAGTTGCGTAATGCCCCAGCTCTTTAATGCATGGTCCTCTCGTCATAACATCAAAAAGGTTTTACACTGCAATTGCCCACTGGTATTGGTATACTACACCTTCAAACACTATTTGTGCAAAAGCATGGGTGGTCATCAACCAGTCCATATTCACGTCCATAGGAATAGATCTAACCATTTATCCAAAGGCCCTGACAATACCTACAAACCATATTTTATAGTGGGGATATATTTTGCTTCAATGAGGTCTGATAATACTTTTAACAAAGAGCCTGTGAAAGATTTTCAGGGCTTTTTTAAACAAATAGTAAGGGTGAAAACCTTGTTTTTTATTGAAACATTTTTTTTTATTTTTATATCCACTGCAAACAATACAACCAGTCGCTTGGTTTAAATACACATTCTGTACTTTCATGTACATTCTGTACATGAAAGTTGTCAACCCACCCTCCACACTTTCATGGCTATATAGTCACTTGATGTGCCCCTCCTGTTTCATCCTTCTAGTCCTTGGTAGACCACCATTTACTCCAGACCCTGTCGTATTTACAGGGACAACCGCGCGGCCATGTATATAGTCTCTTCCATTTTGGCACAGCAGTCTATTTCATGTGTCCATGCTGTTATTGATGTGGCTAAAGGAGATGACCACTGCTTAGCTATTTCATGTTTAGCCACCAACATACCCAACCCCACAAGTATTCTGTCCCCTTGGGGACCCTCAGCTCTTCCATTATGCCCAGTAATGCCGTTCTACGATGTGCTTCAATATGGGTACCCACTAGCTGGGCTAAGGTAGACATGATGTTGTACCAATAGGCCTGGATAGCTTTGCACAACTATACCATGTGGAAGAAGTCACCTCTAGGGTCACAACACCTGCCACAGGCTGGGGAGGTGCGGGTTTTCACCTTCCCCAACCGGAGGGGTTTTAAGTAGGCCTGTTGAAGAAGTTTAGATTGTACGAGCCAGACCTCACCCAGAACGTCAATATGCGGGGAGTCATGCATGCTTCCCACCAGTCAGCTTCGTCCAAGGCCCATTCCCACCCCTCCCACTTCTCCCACCTTCGGCCCATCAAATTTGGGGAGTGCAATGCCAGGGTTTTGTAAATCTAGGAGATTCTACCTTTCCCAATATGGCCCCTAAGCAGGTGGCCCTCGAGTGGACTATATTCAGGGATGTCTTCCAGGTCTCCTTTGTATTCCAAGAGTGCATGTCGGAGTTGTACATAGCGATAAAACTCGGAAGCGGGCATGTGGAAAGCTGCATGGAGGTGCTGAAAGGACCTAAGGTGATCACGCTTCCAAACATCTCCTAGGCATGATATCCCTATACAGTCCCACCCTCAGAAGCCTTCCAAGGATGCCACCTATGCCAGCCAGCGGCCCTCCCACACGGAGGTCTTGAGTGTGAGTTTGCTGTCCCAACCCATCCATCCCAGCACAGCCCTCCACACCCAGGGGACCCTTGAGTCATTTTTGGAAAAGAATTTGGAATGGGTGCCCCGTAAAGGATCCCCACCACCCGGTTCAGGTCAAGTAAGAACAGTTCTCCCTGGTATGTTGAGTCCCCCCCCACCCCTGTGCAACCATTAATTTATGATCAGTAGTTGGGTCGTCCAGTAGCAGGGGCGGATGTCAGCTATGGCCAATCCACCTTCCTATACAGAGCAGACTCATTCGCCAAAAGCCACCTTTGGAGGTTTATGTGCCCAAATGAATCTTTGCACCATGGCCGCCAGGGAGTCTAACTAGTTCTGTGGAATATGGAGGGGATAATTCTAGAGGACATAGAGCAGCCTTGGAAAATCATCATATTAAAAAGAGCTATTCTGCCTATAATATTTAAAGAGAGTTTGTCCCAACAAAACATATCTTCTTATTCCTTCTCCACCAGGGGGCTAAGATTGGGACTTCAAGTAAGTCCCAGTTCCCAAGAAATGTGAATACCGAGATATAGAAAGCTTAATCAGTGTATAGGGATCCCAGGACTCCACAGCTCACCCTGATGGTCGCCCCATATGAGCACCAGAAGGGACTTGTCCCAGTTGACCCTCAAACTGGAGGCTGTCCCAAATATGCGTAGGATGTGGATTAAGCGAGACCCGGTCTCAGCGGGGCAAGTGAGGAATAGCGGTACGTCGTCCTCATACAATGCTATGCAGTCTTCTGTCACCAGACCCCACATCCTCAAGCATAAATGCTTGATCCTGTGCAGCTCTGTCTGCACTGTTCAGGCAGGGCAGCAGGAGATCTGTCACCAGAGGGTCTGTAGTATTCCCGTTCAGGGTGCGCCCATTCTGCATTGAGGGTTGCATAATATTTGACAAAAGCAGAGGCAATCCCCATGGAGTCCTCCACCAGAGCTGTCAGGTATGTGGAGTACTACCCTGGACTCCACCTTCCTGTTGGCCAGCCAATGCAGGAGTTTGCATGACTTACCCCCCTAATCATACACCCTCCGGGCGGAGGCTATTCTGCATTTGTGGGCTTCATCCATACACAGCTGACACAGGGTAGTCAATTGACAGTTGGCGCTGCATGGAATCTAACTATTGGCTCAGGTCCAATTGTATGTGGATGGATAAATCTAGGACGTGAATGCGCGCTTGCTTCTCACAGTCCCACCCTCTGGAGTAGGAGCGGGTGATCCCTCGCATTGAGGCTTTAAACGCCCCCCCCACAACACCCAGCCCTTAATAAGAGTAAGGAACGCTTTCAATTCCTCGAGCAGGTGGTCAGTGAACTGTCCAACAGTGAGGAGCCAGGTACTGAGTCTCCACACCAGGCCATCCCCGACTGTTGGAGACCCAAAACAGGTTATTTCCAGGGTGTGCTCCGCTATGCCTCAGGATAAAATATGGGACCCTGTGGTGTGCAGGAGGCTTAATGCTGGCAAGAACAAATAATCAATGCAGGCTCTTGAGCCATGTGCTGCAGATGTGTGGGTGTATTCTCACTTCCCAAGACTCTAAATGCACCATGAGTCACTCAAACCCAGCCCCCCTGCCGAGTCTGCTAGGCCCTTCCTTTGCCTCGGGGGCCCATCCGTCAATTTATGCCAGTCGTGTGGTACCATAACGTCATTGAAATCGCCACCTAGGATTGTGACCCCATGGGGTAAGGCGCTGACCAAGTCCTTATGGGCCCACAATGTGGAGTAGTGCAAGGCTGGCGGAACGTACACACAAATTAGATTCAAGGGAGAACCCTCCATACTGCCCTCAATAACTACGTATCTACCCTCATGACCTTCGGGACCACCATGGGCACGGTCTTATGCAGAAGGATGGCCACCCCCCATGAACCTTAAGAATATCCTGCATGGTATAATCTGTCATAGCCCCTACAGGCTAGGAACAGGCAATTGTGCCCCTACAGGTGTGTCACTTGGAGCAACAGGATGCCTGGATTGTGTCTGTGTACGAATTGCAGGACAGCTCCACTTATAATCCAGTCCAACAGCCTGTTAACGTTCCACCTCATGACCGAATGGGTCCTCATGTTAACTGTGTGAGGGTGGTGCAAGGCATTTTCTCCTGCAGTGATGTCAAGTGCTGCGGAGGAGAGGTGAGGGGTGAATTGTGCATCTAGTCATGTTGAGTGACTAAACCATACAATTAACCAAAAGAAACATAATAAAACAACTGAACGCATAACCTCCTAAATCCTCCAAGACTCATCTGTTAAAATCCACTACAAGGATGCAGTGGTGCTGACGTGCCAAAAGGAAAAAAAGAATGAGAATGCCCCTACTTCCAGAGGGCCTTGGAGAAGTGTCAGACATCATGTGGGCCTTGGCCCATGCCTCCTCTCCATCATTTGTTGGGTTTGTCAAGTATTCCTCCTGATCACCATTACCCCACGTTTTGGCAAGTTCCTTCTGTTTCCCGTTGGATTCCGCAGAGGCTTCCACTCCCGAAGCACCTCCTCACCCCCTCTAGGAATGTTTACACCATCGAACCGCTTTTGCTCCATCAGTCCTGCGTCTACCAGCTTTGGACGGGGTGACTAAGTGCCATTGTGAGGGTTGGTTCACAGTCACGGGATGTTGATCAGTGAGCCAGGTTCATGCCTCCTCCAAGCTATAGTTTGTGGTATTAGGTTCACTTGGTCGTAGAATTTACATCTTGTCTGGACCTGTAGATTGTACTCAGGCAATATCAGGATGCAGACTGAGTTGAATAATAACTGACCCTTTGTCCGTGCACCCCTCAGTACCGCATCTCTGTCTTAGTAATTCAAGAATTTTGCAATCATTGGCCGTTGGGGGCGCCCGGGGGCCGTTTCATGGCCAGCAATCTGTAGGCCCTTTGAAGGTTAAAACATGGGGATTGATCTCCTGCTCCATCCAGCAGCAGATCCAGTGTTCAAGGAAAGTCTTTGGGGTCGTCCCCTCAGCCCCCTCCTGAAACCCTCTGAAGTGGAGGTTATTCCATCGGGCTCTGTTCTCTGCATCGTCCGTCCAATCTTGTAGTATCTTGGAGTTGTGCAATAGATGAGACACCTCAATTGAGGGATTGCGTACCATGTCTTCCAACTCTGAGATCTTGCCTTCCGCCTCGGTTACACAGACCACCGTCTGACGGAGGTCCTGGTGCAGAAGCGCAACATCTACTCCAGCTTCTCCAATTTTAGTTTCTGGTGCCATCTTGGAATCTTGGATGGCCTGTAGAATCACAGTTGTGGTGTCTCCACCTGGAGATGCTGCAGCTCCGTGGTTCCCTCATGTTGGCCATTGTACTTTCCCGACCATGGTAGTGTATTTACCCATCTTGGCCTGGGCCTGGGGGGCCTTGTCCAGGCCCATCTTGATAAAGGTTGTTTCCCCGCTGCTTCCAGAATATGTCAGTACCTAGGATGGGAGTGGTTCCGGGGCCCGCTCCCATTCCTTGAACTTGTCTCCTCCACACCAGACCTCACTTATAGGTGTGGGAGGGGGAACAGACCTGCTTGCCCAGTCTAGAAGTGGCTGAGCAGCATGAGCAGTCGGAGTATGGCCTTCGTCCTCCTCAAGTCCTTATTCCCTCAATAGGCAGCATCCACATGGGACCTAGCCGGTACCTGCAGTCTCCTCCACCTCCTTGACAGATTCTGCTGCCGCGGAGGGCCCACAGTTTAGTCCAGCTTGAAGGTTTGAGGAGAGGGGGTGGTGCCTATTGAGGCATTCGGGAAACCTTGGGTCCCTCCTCCTCCTCCAAGTCAATGCAGTCCGCTATTTTGCCAGTCGCAGGGAGATGCTAATTCCAGACGGGCCCCCACCACTTCCTCCTGTTCTCCTCACTGCCCTTAGGCTCTGCACGTCCTCTGCGGCCGATGTATTCCCTGGGCCTCTAGGCCCAATCCTCCATGCTGCCGGAGCCTCGGGGTAGCAACACAAGCCATGCTGTTTGTCAGCCGGCCCCAGCGTGATAATGTGCATGGGCCCCAGGGGAGATCAACACCAGGCCGCAAGGACCTTTCTGGTGTGCTCGGTTCTCTGGGCCATCCCGCCACTTGCCCATTACTTGCGGGCCACAATCTTCTCCATGAGGCCCACAGACATCCCTAGCCGGTGTTCACAGACCCCTGACTCAGCTGACTGCCAGAGCCTCCAGGGTCTGCCAAACGCCCTGTGTGAGTATTCTGGGGTATGCCAGCACACAGGAATTGAGCTCTACGGCGATGTCGGACTGGAGCTCACAGGCATACATATCCATGTTTGCTTTCTAGGCCACGCCCCAACCTCGTGTTTACGAATAGCTAGAAGTGTAGTGGATGACTCTCTATCATGGAATGTGATAACCAGGTATTTATAGGTTCAGGCCCTGATGATGTAATTTCTAAAAACTAGTACATTGTATTTCTCATAGCTGACAATAAAACTATTTTCCAAACAATAAATATCAAAACCTCTCAAACTGTGTTTCAAGCATATACATGTGCGATCTAGAAAAACTGTATTGCTGACCTCTTAATTTTGGGAGACTTGCACTTTGGTTCTAAATGGCCGGGTCCAAGTTGGAGATGTACAAATTAAAGAAAAGAGGAGTAAGGACACAGCCCTGCTTAAGTTCCTGGTTAGGGAATATCTTCTTTAATATATTATAGTTGTCTCATAAGTGCCTGCATAAATGCTTTGGATCCCTTTCATCAACTTACCTAGCAGATCCTAATTATCCAACTTGTGCAATAGTTTCCTCCTATTAACTGTCATTGCCATTCCAAAATAGATAAACAGGCATACTGTTTAGACTGTACACAATAAGTACTGCTTTTGAGCTAAAACTGATAGAGCAAGTAGGTTGTCTGTAGTTCCACAATTTGCATGAAATCCTGTTGACTGAAAATGCGTCAAATTGTTATATCTACAAAATAATTAAGTGCCTGATTTAAAGTTCGGCAGACAGGTCACTCCTGAAGACATGACAGATACCCTGTTTGCCTTATCACAAGTGCCATTGGATATAAGGCACTTTTAATACTGTGGACGGGATATCAGCCATGTTTGTGATGAGTAAGCCATCTGCCAAACTAAGGGCCTGATTTAGATCTTGGTGGACGGGTTACTCTGTCACAGCGGTGACGGATATCCTGTCGCCAAAATATAAATCCCATAGGTTATAATGGGGTTTATATTTTGGTGGATGGCATATCCGTCACCGTTGTGACAGAGTAACCCATCCACCAAGATCTAAATCAGGGCCTAAGTTATTTTAATGTCTTTATTCTACTACTGTCCGATTGAAATATTTAGAATATCATTATCTTGAACTGTGATTTTCACCGGCATAGCGTTTTCAAACACATGTCGCAGTTTCACTAGTTTGCTTTATCCAGTATTGCGTTTCAAGTATTTTTTGTTTCTATATGTTAATCTCTCTTTAAGTTCCATTGCCCGTCCTAATATTTTGCTTATTCTTGTGAAGAATTTATCAGTCACGCGTAATTATCGTCCTGTTCGCAACATATTTCAGTATCTCCTTTTTCCTGTAGGAGTTTCTACTTTTTAATTGTATTCCCTAACAGAATGTATTGGAGGACTGAACGTCATTACAGCGTCATCATTTTAGGTAATATGATCTGATTGGGTTTCCTTGTTCCTCCTGCACTGGCGCCATGTAGAGTTGATAAGGCTGCCTAAGTAGCAATTTGGCTAGTTTATTTTTGTTTTTCCTACCCACGGTCATTGTTTTTACGAAAATCTCACATCCAATGACGAGTTCTTAGAACGTCTCAATCTGTATAGTAGATTTGGCTGTACCTCACTTCAGAGAAAAGCCTACTACTGCAGGATGTAAAAATAATTTTTTTAAAGAATTTCCCAAATGGAGAAAAGCCTTTTCCTTGAAAAGATGGAAGAAATTCAACAAACATTAAAAAATCAGGACAAGGGGACAAAAGGTAAAGGAAAGTGCATTAATAGAATGGGCAAGGAGAAAAATATGGTATTAATCGAAAGATGAAAGGAGAAGGCTTATTGTGATGTAGTAGGAGGCGAAACATTAGAGCAAAAGCAGAGGTAGTGGCACTAGGTTGCAGCTAATCTTAGAGGTACAGCTAATCTTAGAGTTACTAGTATATTAGTAGGATTAGGGATCAAGGACCATGCTCAAAGGACATAGGTAAGGGTATTCTTGTACAGCGGTGGACGGCATAGGTAAGCATGGTGGGGCGGGGCAGGCGGGAGGAGGGAAGTCGACAGACTACAGAATAGGTATTATTTATTTATTTAATTATACCTATTCCGTCGTCTGTCGACTCTCCCCCCTCACCCCGCCCCACCACCTCACCACATTTACCTGTGCCGGCCGCCACTGTTCATGTATAGGCAAGGACTGATATATTGTGAAATTTGGAAAGGCACTATAGTATGGGTTAAGGTACAAGGGTATGGGTTGGACAGAGGCAATTGTATAGGGGTACTGAGGAATAGGTGCGTAAATAAAACTGTGTAGGTAGTGGTAGAGATATTAGGTATAGGCAGGGGTAAACATGTTAGGTTATAGGTAGGGTAGAAGCACAGGCATATCAGTAATTATAGATGTACTAGAGTTTACATACACGTAGAATATAAACAGAACTAGAGGTACCAGAGTGTTTCAGGGAATGGGTGTTAGGGTAAAAAAGAGTGAAGGTAAGGCTAAAGAAATAGGAAAAATAGAATGGCCGAGATGCTTTGGTATATGTAGGAGGAGTGCTACTAGAGTACTGGTAGGTGTGAGAGTTCTATGGTGAAGGCAGCTGGGGAGGTGTTAGAGTATAGGTAATTGCAGAGGTTCAGGGGTGCCAGTAGGGGTGCTAACAGGAGGGATATAATGGGCAGAGGAAAATGCATTTGCCTGGGTTAGTATGGGGTAGGGGTACTCAGGTGTAGGTAGAGGTAAAAGTGCTAGAGTATGGGTCGGAGTAGAGACGGGGTGTGTAGCTAAACAGATAAAAAGGGTGTAGGTAGGGTTAAGGGTAATAGGGCACATGTATGGGTTGAGGTATTATAACAAAGATACACATAGAGGTAACAGAGTATCTGTAGGGGTAGAGGTACCAGAGTAAAGACAAGCCTAGGTGCTTAAGTAGAGTAATGTACAGGCATAAACAGGAGTAGCTAAACTGTAGGTAATCTTGGTATAGGTAAGGGTGGATGAACTAGGATATAGGGTATAGGCATAATGATATATGCGTATGTGGTGGGAGACAAACTAGGGTATAGGCAATTATAGAGGTGTAGGGGTATGGGTGTATGGAATGGGGTATAGTTATGCGTAATGTAGAAGGTACTAGGCAGTGAGTTCAGAAACGAGCATAAGTAGCAAGTAGTAGCAGAGGTCCAAGCGTAGAGGACCGGAGTATAGAAAGGAGTAAAGAAAACAACATAGACGAGGAAGGAGAGGGGGAACCAGCCAGGGCGCATGAAGTGGGATGAAGGTAGGAAGAAAGAAAAGACTGAAGACAGGAAGGGAGAAGATTAGTAGACTACGGGGGAAAGGGGAGCAAGGAACCCATGCAATTCAAGGAAATAATAGACATCTGGGTATTCTCTGCATATCATAGGCATTCACCAGAGTGCCTTTGACATCCGGAATTATCATTCATTTAGAAAAACGTCGAGAAACTGTTTTGTGGAAAAAGTTTCTCCTCAACAGAACTCTTAAATACGTTTTTCTAAGCGACCTATACATCCATATTTTCTTTACTTTTCTGCCTTTATAATCTCTGTTGTCATAATTATTCTCTTATCATTAGGTTTAAATGCTCCCTTTATAATCACATATGCTTTAATTTTTGATCATAGTAAGTTGTCTGTGTTCGGTGTTAACTTTTCTACTTTTTCCTAAATTGGTCTAGTTGTTGATTTGCCTCTTCTGTATGCCATATATTAAACCTTCAGGCAAATTGCTCAAAGAGCACTACCTTTATTGGTATCAAAAATTCTGTAAATTGAAGCAGAGGATGACAAATGAGTTGTTGGAAATGATAAAAATAGCTGCAGGTCAGGGTTTCTGAATATATGAAAGGAAAGTTTTTCTTTCACTGTGATATGTTGACTTAACTGACAAATCTAGTATTGCTAAAAAATGGTATTAACCTCTACGAGACAGAGCATTAGCTATACAGAAGCACAGTTTTTAAAATAATATTAGCATCTTGGCAACCACACAGGGTACCAGAAAGACAGAATAATGCATGAAACAAGCGTCTGCTACTGAATTAGAGAAATAGAGAAAGACAAACATGAACATATCAAAGAGGAAAACGCCATAATTACTGTTGTTGAAGGGAACAATATGAACATAAATTAGTGTGTCGTTTGAAGTTGTTTGGCAGAGGTCTCATAATGCCAATTTATGAATGTATTTATTTTTTTTAAGTGTTTTTTCAGTGTTTTCCAGGGCACCAACATGCCATCTTCTGCCGAATTGTCAAAGTTAGAGTCAATAATTCAGACACCAGCATACAGGCTGAACTTTGTACTTCTGTCTTCTGTCCTCTAATTGAGTCGTGGTTTTCCACCCGCATGTTGTTGGGTTGACATGAAATGCGGCTTTTCCTTGACTTGTGGCCCTGGTCAGGAAGTCGTCTGATGGATTATTTGAGCACAATACTCACTTGTCCGGCGCTGCTCTCTACTCAAGTTTTAAGCTTCTGCAAAGTCAAATTACCTTGTTGATTTTTTTCTTTGTATTAATTTGTCTTTAATTGTGATTCACAGACACGTGAAAATGGATCTTAGGTTTAAGGCAGATGGATAGTCTTGGACGTTTTTCCAAAGGTATTCTAGGATAGACTCCCCATATGTTTAAATGTGGTGCAGAGAAACTTGAATCTAAGCCTCTCCTCTACTGTGAACCAGTAGAATATGTTCAGGGAAACAATCTGTGATCTTACGGTTAATGTACTGGTCCTGAATTAGTTAGCATTTCTGGGGCCGTATTACAGAAAGTGCCCCGGGGGCGCAATGGGCGTTTGTGCCCGCATTGCGCGCCTCCGGGGCACTTTGGTATTACAGAAGGGGCTGCAGACACTTGTGCGTCCCCTTCTGTAATACCGATAGCGCTGGCGCACATAAAGTGCCAACGCTATCTGCAGGAAGAGTTCCCTCATTTGCATGGGAGCCTGCCCCATGCAAACGAGGGAATCCCTTTGCCTCTGTGCATGCGCCTAATTAAAGACGCGGGCGCAGAGACAAAGAAGCCGTCAGGAGGCGCACTGTCAGTGCGCCCCCTGATGGCAGCTCCCTGGAGGGGGGAAAGGTGGTCCCATGGGCCCTCCAGATATCAACTTGCAGCCGGGTGCAGTCACTGACTGCACCCGCCTGCAAGGGGATCGCTAATCCCCTTTTAAATTGCAGGCGAGTTGCTGCCTGCACTGTGAAAGCACAGAATGGCTATAAGGCAGCCGTTCTGTTTCTCACCTGAATGCGCTGCCCTGGGGTCAATGCGAGTTCCAGGCTGCCCTGGGGCCAGATCATTCATTGTAATAGAGCGCACTTGCATTATTTGCGCCGGACGCACCTTTTTAAAGGTGCACCTTGCGCAAAACATGAAAATGTGCATATGTGTAATGTGGACCCTGCTGTTTTTTCTTTGAGACACCGACATATGCGATTTTTAATGTTATAGTTTGAAAAGGACCAGAGTCTTTCTTTGTTCCATTAGATGATCAGCTGTTAAGAGGGGTTAGATATTTCTGATAATAATAAGTTATCGGCGCAAACACTTATATACATATATATGTGTTTCTGTATCTATATATATATATATGTAGTAACATATTTAATACAACTACTTCCGTTTGGCAGGATCCGGACTAGGCGCATTATTGATATTGTGGGACACATCAGGTATTGGTTGTGTGCACCAGTCTGTCCTGACACACCATACTTACCATCAACATCATGCCAGAGTTTACAGCGTTCAATACATCACTGTGAGACAATGGTTACTTTCGCTGTATCTTGAGGTGAATTATGGGACTTGTAGTAAGGTGTGTGCAGGCACGTGATTTTATCACCAATTATATCACCTGGGACACTGCACACGTGATGTTGTACCTTTGATAAAGGCAATTCGCTGAAACGCGTCAGGTTCATCACGCTTGAATGTGTCTGCGCCAATTGAAAATAAATGCTGTTTTACCGGACCCGGGCTGTGGCAAATCTCTCTGGTTGTTTGAATAACGGGAATTGCTGTCTCCCGTCGCCATGGCCGCCCTGAAGGGTCGGGGGCCCCCGACGACAGTGATGTTTGTGCTGGATTTAATAAGGGGGGCATGACCCGCTTTCCTCACTGCAAGCCTTTGGATTTTGCCGGCGACTATTGCGGAGGAGGAGAGAAAGGGAGCCGAAGGAGGCTTATACCTCCGTTTGGCAGGATCCGGACTCGGCGCATTATTGATATTGTGGGACACATCAGGTATTGGTTGTGTGCACCAGTCTGTCCTGACACACCATACTTACCATCAACATCATGCCAGAGTTTACAGCGTTCAATACATCACTGTGAGACAATGGTTACTTTCGCTGTATCTTGAGGTGAATTATGGGACTTGTAGTAAGGTGTGTGCAGGCACGTGATTTTATCACCAATTATATCACCTAGGACACTGCACACGTGATGTTGTACCTTTGATAAAGGCAATTCACCGAAACGAGTCAGGTTCATCACGCTTGAATGTGTCTGCGCCAATTGAAAATAAATGCTGTTTTACCGGACCCGGGCTGTGGCAAATCTCTCTGGTTGTTTGAATAACAGGAATTGCTGTCTCCCGTCGCCATGGCCGCCCTGCAGGGTCGGGGGCCCCCGACGACAGTGATGTTTGTGCTGGATATATATATATATATATATAAATATATGTAGTAACATATTTAATACAACTACTTCTTTTACAATAAATTCATTTTTTAATAGTTAACATATATTACTAGGAAAATAAATATATATATATATAATACATAAACAATAATACCCTAAAAATATAAACAATTGATTCATTATAACAAATTTATAACCTCACAAAAACACATTTACTAAAAATAATATAATAGGAGGGAAAACATTGGACTTCAGAGGGATTAAATTTACTAATTCCAATCCAGTCTGTGCTACAGTAGGGAAAGTGATGGACTTCTGAACCATTACATTTACTATTCCCACTCCAGTCTGTGCAACAGTCGGAAAAGTACTATATGAATAACCCTAATAATTTATAATTATTAAAATAAAACTCGTAATATAAACAATATTAATTTATAATATATATATCACAAAATAAGAAACTAAACAATTTGCAAAATTAATAAACAACGTAATAATTAATTATCAATTAAAAATAATTATTTAATTATTACTTAATTAACTTTTCTCCGTATAACCCCACAGACCTAGCAGCCCTCACCTAAAATACAATCAAAACAAATAAGTATAACACAATTTACATAATTAATAATCAATCAAATAATTAATTAATTGTTAAAGAATTATTATTTAATAGACTTTTCCAATCTATACCCCTACAAACCCACACGTAAAATATAACTAAAATATATAATTATTACACAATATACATAATTATCAATCAATCAAAATACTAACCCAAATTATTAACCAATTATATTTAATTATTAGTTGATTAACTTCGCACACTACACTACAAACCTAGCAACCTGCCCTGAATTAAAACTAAAATAAATCAATGACATAATGTACAAATTTAATATCAATCAAATACTTACTTAAAAATTATTAATTAATTAATAATTAATTATTACTTCACTTCCAATCCTATCCCACTACAAACCCAACTACCCGCTACAACACTATACAAAATCACTTAACATTGCAAGTTATATTTAAAAAAAAATAATTATACAAACAATAGCATATAATTAATATATGCACTAAAACACATTAAAATAATCAAAGACTATATTATTGAAAACGATACTAAAAAAACAATATTCTTAACAACTATATTACTTACCGAAGAAAACCATATTCTTGATAACGATATTTCGTCATCACTATATTTTTGTATCACAATATTATTTTCCGATATGTATATGTATTAAAAACTCAATATTTTGTCCATATACCTCTTGAAAAGCACTGGCTTGTGAGAGGTACTCAACTTGTTGTACTAATAACTATGTTGAAGGCAGATCTTGAGCTAACCAGCCCATATACTGGAGCCCACTCCCTAGACAAAGTTAAGTGTACATTTGTTCAGGATTGGCTATTGCGTGTTTTTTTAAGTGTTGGTTGGGTCCGCACTACAATCACAGGGACCCTGTTCCATTATAAATCATGAATAAGTTCAGGTGGTTTGTGATGGGTTGGGAAGGTCACCTTAAGAGGCTTGTCTCAATTCCTTTCAAGCTAACCATTAGATTTGATTGATTCCTGAGGTTTGGACCACAATGAGTTGTAAAGTTCTACTCCCAACACTCAGATCGTCCTGTTTTCTGAAGTCGTACTTTTGGATCTGTGGTGTGTAATTAGGTGATCTGGACTTCAAGTTGTGGGCTGGATATGTAGTTTGAAATATTGTTTGCAAGAATGCAGTACTATGGTGCACACATGCATGGAAAGTTCTATTTTCCAGATGTCCCTTTGACAGTTTGTGATGTGCATAGGACTGTTCTCTAGGTCGGGATTTGTCCTAGTTAACATTTCTGCTGAGAACCTTAGAAAAACAATGCAGAGCTTAAACAATGACTTGCTTAACCAACCTGGAGGTTTATGTAATTTCCATTCTAGGTATCTTTGTACTTCTTGCCCTTGGTTAAAGAGCTCTGGGCTGGACAAAGTTAAAACAGGTCCATAGGTGAAAGTGATCAGCCTGAAGTTAGCATTTCCTCTCACTCCTTTTCTCCACAGTGGAATTTGGATATAGGCTGTACAAGCAAGAGATTTAGGCTCGACAGATACATCTAACTTGAGTCCTTGGTTGGGTGTGGACATCTGCTTTGCTTTGGGAAGCTAAATGTTTTACAGAAACATGAATAAGACTGCCAAATATGTGCAGTGGTTGGGTTCAAAGACAGGTTTCCCCTAGGTGGTATTTATGTTAAGCATTTCCGTTGCCAGATTTTCACAAAACCATTAGGACAGTTCACCATTAACCCTGACCAAGTATGGGAAAGTTTGCTGAGAGACAATGTCCACACATACAGCCTTCATTAAATAGACAATGACACAATATATATACAGGATTCCAGCAAGCAAATGTAAATGAAAACACGCTTTCTACTAGCTCCTTCTAGAGTAAGAGAACCCTATTCAAAGTGCTTTCATGTGCACAAGTCTTCAGCAAATAACACACACCATCCCAGCAAACAGAGGAAACTTCATTCTTGGAGGCAAAAATAGGAGGATGGCTGGTTATAGGCCTGGACAAAATCTTTCCAGTTAGGAGAATGCAATCGGCAGTGTTGGGTAGCCCTCTGGTATTTCCTATGTGGGTGCAACATGCTTTTCTTTGACTGAGCTTTTTCGAATCAATTATTGAACTCCTATAAAAGTGGATGTGCAGGAATATTAATAAAAAACCAAGTTATGCTATGGTGGGACCCAATAGAGCGTATCCCAAAATATTTCCACACTCGACACACCCCTCTATACTGCAAAATTATGTAAGTGAAGTCCTCTTGGATTTACATTGAGATTATCTGCTCCCCCCTTGCCCCCCAATTACTTCTACCATCAATCTCACATGTAAGGAGTTCATGCGTTAGTGAAGAGAAGATGCAGGCACTCACACAGATCTCTGAGAACAGATGACTAATATTTCCTCTCCGGTGTACAGGGATGAAGCAAAAAAGGCTATTGTCTCTTTCCAGGCAGATGGGAATGAATCCCCAAGAGCTGTGATATCTCATTCTGCCCTGCTACTCAGAGCACCTTTGAAATGCCTGTAGGGACTCTGCTCACAGATGCCCCATTGGCACAAGCTAAATGAAGATTTCCTCTCAGCTCAGAGTTAATTGTTGACAGTAATTATCTCTGACTGGAAATATATGGAAAATTACATAGTTCATAGCTCCCTAAGTGTAAATCCCAAAATCAATTGTTTTACTGTGTGATGTGAGTAAAACTATTCATAAGGTGTAAAATTCATACCATTCTCTACAACTAGGCTAAAAATAACATTAGCACTACATTGTTCATTGTTATACGAATGGGGCTGCAGTTTAAACTGGTTCTTAGACCACCCTAACTCTATACACACCTGAGACATACTTCAGAACTAGGGAAATAATGCATGCTATTTCACAATCCCACAATGATTTTCATCAATAATCAGACAAGTCTAACTGGCTGTTTCTGTTACCTTACATATACAACAAGATACTTATTTTTCAACACACATTTCAATGCCAGTATATTGCATTTGATAAGGCCTCGACAGCCGCCCAGTGGCTGGGCTGCAATGAAGCATTGTAATGGCCATATTATGGAGCCCATATAGTGCAACAGGCTTGGCTAGCAGGTTTGAGGCTACAACAGCGATCATAATCTAGGGGTCCAAAAAGCAAAATATTGGAGAATTTCAGCAAAAGTAAACAGGATTTTTTTACTTGTATTTTGGCATCTCCTTGAAAAGTATAAGATACCATCCAAAATTTAGCATTCTCTGGCTTAGTTTTGCAATAGTGCCCTGATTTTTTTCTCAATCATTTTTGACTAGGGCTTTGTTTGTTGGTGATGAAGTCGTTGTTTTGCTGAGGCAGGAGTTTTCTTTCGATGAGTTTGATTTACACAGAGTGCTAATGATTGTGCTTTTACCTTCCTTTTATTACTCTTATTTTCTTTCATTCTATGTCCTTTATGTATCATGTGTGCAATTTTCATAATAGCAATCATATTATTTATCTTCTAATTTGGAATTGATTAGGCTTTTGAACATGTCTGTTTTGTATATACCAACTCTAACCCTGGAATGATGGCCTGTGTGTGTGTGTGATTTTGTATTAGCTTTTATTTTTTTCCAAATGTACACTTATTCCTGGTTACGACTTAGAAAAATGATTTTCTTCAGTTCTCCGCAACTTCTTTCATATTTCTGATTCTTTTTTCTCCTCTGTCTTGTCCACTTTTAATCTCTTTCTCTGTGTCTCACACTCTCTTAATCTGTCTCTTTTCCTCTTTCACATTCAGTCGTATTTCCCTTTTCTACCTCTCCTTTTTTGTTGCCCACATTCCAACTTCTCTGCATTCTACCTATCTCAATTGTTCTCTTATTCTCCGTTTCGTCAATCTTTTTTTTACCAGCTGGACCAAGTAACTACTTTGCTCCCCAGCAGAGGGAACAAAGGCCTCCCCACACAAAATGAGCAATTATCCGTGATTGTCTCAAAGCTTGAGAAAGGAAGGGTTAGGGAGAAAAATCTGAATCTGATTAATAGCTATTCACACTGCAACAGCCGGCTCCTCTGTACAAAGGAGAGTTCACCTTTGAAGTCTGATGTGAAGGGATGAGGCAGTGATGTAAGCAAGGGGCGTACCTGAGGGATCCTCAGAAGAGCTCTTTCTAGGGAAAATTTTAAGTTGCCATTATGGATTGACCCAGAATTCAGTGCAGGAGGGTGGGGCAGGGGTGAAGGGATGAGGGGTGCCTGGCATCTATAATTTTGCACCCCCACTTAAAACCCCAGCACAAGGGAGAGACAATTGAGAAGACCCTGGATCTGGGAGGTGATGACAGTGGAAAGGATGCTCAGATAGAAAGAGAAGCTACCTGATACATGCCAACATGGACTAAGAACTTTGGCACCAACTGACCACCAGGGCAAGGATGGGTCTCTCCAGGGACAGTGGGGATGGCTCTTTATGCCACATGAACACCTGTTGGGGGGAAAAACCTGGACCCTTCTGTCGCCCCCCCTGGCTGCTCTGGAAGATGGCCAGGAGGCCATGGGGCCTTGGGACGCGGGACAGGAGGGTTTTCTACTAGCTGGTTGCAGAGAGGCTGTGAAAAAATCACCCTCCAGCAGGAGAGGGGAACGTGGAGCCAGGCAGAAGAGAAGGTTGGGTCAGGGAGCCAGAAAACCTAGATCATCACAAAGCGCATCCTTTTATAGGCACATAGGCCTTCTAAAAGTGCTTGTGGTGGCTGGCACTGGCCTCCAGGAGCACAACAAGCCAACAAGTTACAAAGATTGGCCCATCTGAGCCAGAGATTTATTTTATTTTTTATTTAAAAGTTTTATATAGCGCAAACTAGACCCTGGAAGGGTATCAGAGCACTTTGCAAATGGTATATCAAATAGAAAGCATGATAAATTAGAAACATATGTATGAGCAGGTAACAGGAAACATAAATGTTGTCAATACTCGTTGTCGATCCGGAAGGTACACAAGAGTGCATTAGCCATTCGCACTTAGAATCAAGTGCAGATCCTGGTAGGTGAACTGCCTCTGATTAGTACCTAGCTAAATCAAGTGTTGGGATCAGAGTAAAGTTCTGTTCATTAAAAGCAGTTTGACTTCTTTTTGAAGGAAGTGCTTGAAGGGTTCATTCTGATTTCCAGGGACAGGGCATTCAGGATCCTAGCTGCTAGTCCGGAGAAATTACGATTGTATGTTTTCTTTCTCTGAAATGTTTGAGGTTTCAATAGCAAAGTGCTGGTGCTTCTTGACGTTGTGCCACCGCCTGATAATTCTAGTTTATCGACTAGATACCTTGGTGTGTTGAAGTGCAAGGCTTTGTGTGTCATGCAAGCAATTTTCCGTGGTGTTCTTGCCTCATAAGGGAGCCAGTTCAGTGCCTTTAGATAAAGGGTGATGTGGTTGTTCTTTTTGGAGCCGATGACGAGTCTTGCAGCCGTGTTGAGGGAAGCTCTTAGTGTAGCCAGTCTGGATCTCAGCAAACCACCTAAGGTTATATTCCCATACTCTACTCTGGGTAGCACTAGAGCTTGCATGGCTGATTTGAGGTCATCGGGCAGGAGGAAGGGTTTTAGTTTTTTAAAAATGTTCATGTGTAAGTTTGCTCCTCTGGTGGCTGTGCTGATGTGTTCCTGCATGGTGAGATTCTTGTTGAGTGTTATTCCCAGTGATCTAGTGGAATCTATGATGTGTGGTGTGCAGTCGAAGGCTGTTAATTGTTTCATTCAATCTTCAATGCCGCCTTATCCTTGTGGTGGGGTAATTAGGAGGAATTTGATTTTGAGCACTTTAAGTTTGAGATGGTTTCTGGTCAACCAGTTGTGGGTTTTTTGCAGAGTTGGATTGAGAAAACGGATATCATCCGTGGATGATATTTTTAGGTGTAGTTGGGTATCATCCGCATACATGTGGTAATGAACATTGGAGAGTTTCAGAATTTCAGTTAAGGGCTTCATGAATAGATTGAAGAGGGTAGGTAATAAGGAGGAACCCTGAGGGACTCCCAGGGTGACCGGCGTGGTAGTGGACAGTGATTGGTTTATCTTGATTCTTTGAGTTTGGTTGCCTAAGAAAGAGGTGAACCACTTTAGGACAGCCCCTGATAAACCCATTATGTGTTCAAGTAAGTCTGGGAGACTGTTATGTTTGACCGTATCAAAGGCTGAGGATATGTCTAGGAGAATTAGGAGGCAGGATTCGTTTTGATCTAGTATTCTGATTGTGTCATCGACAATGTGTGCCAGGGCTGTATCTGTGCTATGGTTCTGACGGTAGTCTAATTGGAACTGGTCAATAAGGTGGAATTGAGCTATGTGGCTGCATAGTTGGGAATGGACGCATTTCTCCAGTAGTTTTGCTAGGGCAGGAATCGTGGATATTGGACGGCAGTTATTTGGGATTTTGTGGTCAGCTGTGGGTTTTTTTAGAATGCGGGTTACCCGTCCTGCTTTTAGGCAGTTCAGAAGATATGCTGCTCTGAAGATTTGGCTTTGTAAACAAAAGAAAAATGAGCCACCGAGCATGTGACGGTCTGCCCGAACTTCATTTCAGACCCCCAGGGTTGGATAGGATCCGGGGTGTTGGTGCCAAATAAAATATTTATCTGGGGGTGCGGTCGTGCATGGGGCCCCCTCCCCTAATTCCAGGCTGCCCCGGGTGCCTGCATCTCCCCAGCGGCTGGTGCAAAAACGTGAAAAAGGTCTGTGAAGGAACTTAGGCCCCATGGACCCCATTCTCCAGGGCCGCAACAAGCCTTGGCCAGGCCCATTGACTCTCCCCGTGACTGTATCGGGGGCAGGTGGCACCGGCCTTACAGTGCCTTACTCAATGCAGGATGTGGGACCTTACCCAGCTCCCTCCACTACTGGAACTCAAGAGAGACTTGCTCTTGCCATGTGGAAGCAGAAAGAGGAATGTCAGCTCCCTGGTGCATCTCCTGAAAGGAGCACAAAAGCAGCTGTCTAGGGTCACGAGAGCCTTAGGGCTCCCCCACAGTCCCCAATAAATTGATATGGCTCTGGGTGCCCCGAGTGGGACCGGAACTCCCAAATAAAAAAATTTAAAATGAAAATGAACTTGGCAGAGGCCGCTTTACTCACGGTTAGTCCCACTCATCAACTATGGATGGAAACAGTTGAGAAGCACCCCCATAATGTTTCTCACAGGCTAATCTCCATATCTCTTGTGCTTGTTGTGACCCCTAACTGGGAATTTGCTGAGCCATCATATTGTACATATATTGTGAGGAGCTGCAAGGCTGTTCAGCAGCAATGCCCCCTTAAAACTGTGACAAACCTGCCCTAAGTTTCAGGAGGCATTACAAATCTAATACACTGGGTTGGTTATCATACATTTAAGCATTCCCAGAGCTAGAGCTTTTGCTCTTGAGCTCTGGCGTGTGGGGACCTTTGGTGTTAATTCCTATGACTACAGATGTGTCTTAATGGTTAAAGAAAAACTCTGACAAATGTTTAAAAACTGAAAATGTTTTGTTGGCAATGTTTATTGATGAACATTGTAATGCTAATATTGGCAATGAATGCATTGGAATGTGGTTATTTTTCCCATTGGTTTTAAGGTTGAATCCTAACATGTGACTACTGTTTTAATAATGTGACCCCTTGACAGATCCAACAGGCTACCTTACATATATTAATGTGGCGATCCCTTCACAAAGTCAAAAGGCCTGCTTTATATTCTGACGAAACAACACTGCGTGCCCTGATATGGGATTAAATTCAACACAATACACATCAAAATCTGTGCATTTGGACCCGCGCTTTTGAAGTATCATTAAAAAATCTGAAAGCAAAAGAGCTATGAGATCTGGCACTTCCTCACAACCCCTTTAAAAAAGTAATCAATAAACAAATCAGGAAGTTGTCATGGCTCCAAGATAAAGAGGAGTTTAGTAAAAGAAGTTACGCCTGGACAACGATTCTTACAGGTAACTACGTCCACAGAAATATTTTACAACACTACTTAGATCATTTAATAAAAACAAGTTACTTCATCTATGATTTAGTTGATGTCAAACACTAGAATATATTCCCAAATTGCAAACAAAACCACAGAATACAAAGTTCAGACAATGCCAATTACATGAAGAAAGTCTGACACACATTTTATCGGTCTGCCCGATTTTATTAATCAAACGAAAATTCGTACTGAAAAGAATTTTTAACTCGCATGACATTATATCATGTCGGCATGCCTTAATCTTTTGTATGAAAGGGGAGACTCCGCAAATAACAGCAGCCTTTATAAAACGTTATCCTAAAGTGGATCGGTTATTGACTGCAAAGGGATAGATGACAACTATGTAATGTCGGCACCTTCTGAAATACCATGCTGTAAGGTATTTGATCTTCATAGCTTGCACTGGCTGTAGATATAGTTAACTCGGCAAGTTGGTAGTAATATGGTGTGACTTAATCTAAATTCCTTATGCACTTTAAAGAGAAGGAACATGATGTGTATGGTTTCATTTTATTTCTCTCAAGACTGAAGACTTTGCACGAATTTGATCGCATATTATTAAATCCAAGGCAGGATTTTTGAGAATTGATAAAATGCCTATATAAGACTAGATGAACATCAACATTTTAACATGCTAGTTTTAGTAATTTTTATATGTAATTTAGCTTTGCTTAAAACAAAATTGCCTAAAATGCCAATTTAATGTTAGAATCAGTGCTCCTACATATTTAACGAATTTGTAATTGTTTAATGATTTAGCTGTGTAAAATATTATGGTTTTATTAACTGAAATAAATATACTTTGACCTGCTTTATATATCTTAATGACATGACCACTTGACAAAGCCAGTAGGCCTTCCTTATATATAATGACATTCCCTTATAGTGTAAGTTGCATTGGGTATAGATGTGGAGCATTGTGATTATCGGGTTCGGGACCCAGTAGGTTTTTTTTTTAATGATATAAGGGTGTCACCAAAAGTATTTCCATCTGCCTGATGTGTATATTTGTAAATTAATGTGTGGGCTCATATTCTTCAAAACTACCAACCCAATTTGTTACATATATATCAACAAATTAGGCTCTAACATGTTTGCCCTCATTCAAGATAGAGAAATGTGAAAATTAAATTGGGGAGTTTTCCAGTTAGCATTACATAACTATTTAGTCACTCATCTAAACCTATGTGGGATGTTGGCGAACTGGCATTAGGGCCTTGCAGGAGCAACAGTACTAGCAGTCAAATCACAACATTCTTAAGGTTAGAAAATGATAAGTAAAGTCATAAATGAGAAGCTATGCAAAGAGGAAACGTTATCAACAGTTAAAGAGTACATGGCATGTGTGTGTAACGACATGGGTATTGTCTTTCCCACTGGACAATTGTAATTAAAAGCATTAGGGCAATGTCATTTTATTGTGAGTAATGGGTCTGATGTCACTGGACTTTAGAAATGAGAAATTTAGAACTCTAGCAATTAGTTTATAAATGTTGCGCTGTTCAACAAATTAGCCAAACTTTGGTCTCCGCGGAGGACTCTACAAAGGTCCATAAGTAGGAGGAATCAGCATTCAAACCTGCTGTGCTGTAATTGTTTTATGCACAGAATTACTTTTAAAGAAAAAGTGGCATTAAAAGCATAATGTGTGGCGTTCTTTGCAATTCAGGAGGCTTTCCATAATGAGCTCCATATTTTCTTTTGCACACTCCCCTTAAACTATGAATTTGAGAAATACCATAGTGTCATGTTATCAGCAAGTAAAGTGAGGGGAGGTATTTAGTCATGGATAGAAATTGTGGCAACATATGAGTTGCAAAAACATAAGAATGTAATCTGCACTAACACAATTATGTAAATCTCTAGATGAGGAAAATTCTTCTAAACAGGCACATCTAACAACTGCAACATAAATCATCCTCTGCCAAATATTCTTCTATTTTTAACAATTCCTAATTATAGTAATGCTAGCTCTATTAGGTCAGAGAGTATACAAACTATTTCTTGCAGCTAGAAATGAGACTCCAAGGCAAAGGTCTCCTTTCTACCGAACGTCTGTTGGTTTGGGTGGACCCCAAAGAGATAAAGTACATACTTCTCTTTAGCTGCATGAGCCATCCACAGAAAAGATATTTAGCATTTTTTTCAATACATTTCTTGTTGATAATATACCCTTAGAGACGGATGTGTTGTGTGGGTATCTGAATCGTTTCCAAAATAAATGACAAATGAAAAATAAAAACAGGTTGTGCCACAAGGAGGCCAAAACCCTTCACTTTTTCTATTAAATTACTATTAAAGTTATAAATATATATAATCGATAAAGCACACAGAAAATATTAAAATGGACTTGTATATGCACATTGGTGCCCCGGGTGATACACAAATGTCATAATACTTGAGGAGGATTACCATATTTAGTTGGATCCTATTACAATCCACAAGACAGACTTTTTCATTGCCACTATCTCATTCGGTAAATCGGTGAAAATCACTGAGCCCTTGTGGCATATATTTTAGGGTCCTCCTCACTCACAGGTACCACCTATGGCTTGCTTTATCATCGGACCCTGGTCCCACTCATCTAGTGTGGGGGGGACAGGCTAAACATGTTTGTAAGTGGAGTTCTTTGGCTTGTGTTTTTAGGGATTGCGAGAAGAAATTAAAATTGCCTGCCGGATACCACTACTTTTTTAATGGTTGGTCCATTGGCAAGGTTAAAAAAATAGTGCAATGTCATAGGGGAGCGAACCATAATGTGGGTGAGGTCCCTAAAATATATCCCACAAGGGCACAGTGATTTTCACAATTTACCTGGGTGAATAATCTTACACCCGAGTGAAATAGTGGCAACGTAACTCTTGTGGATTGTAATCGGATCCAACAAAATAAGGTTACCCTCCTCAAGTATTGTTGTATATGAAAAGGGAAGCTGAGGATAAAACCTTACACAAACTTCTCACTCCTCCTAATTGTTGTCCTACACAAATGTCATAGCCATGTTTATTGTAAATGTTTTCATTGATACTTAAAACATTGTATCAAACTAGCAAGAAAATAAAAATTTATATCATGATATTCTTAAACAGGCAGTTTTTCATTCCGTCCTCGTTTCTCTTCCTCGTCCCTATTCTTACATATGAGGCGGTTCTACCTCCCAGATGCCCCAGGCATACCTCTGAACCATTTTTTAAACTTCACCTCACTCCAAGTTGCTCCCATAAAAGGGGTAAACTACCTATAACGCCCTCCTGGTCTTTTACAAGCCCTTGGTGCTCTGATGTTTTTGCTCCTACTGTGGTTCACTAACGGCAGCAAGGTCTTGTTGGCATGGCCTTCCGGTCTCTCACCTTGCTTTTGCATTTTTTTGTTGCATTACATCACCTGGAGAGAGCATAACTGCGTCATATCTTCAAAGAAATGTTACAGTTCGGCTCTCTCTATGCGCTGGTGTACTTTGTGCTGCCTAGCCCCATCGCAAACACCCTTGCACCATAGTGCAAAGGTGTCTACATTGTGGCCAGGATAGTTTTTTGGTGCAAAAAGGAGTACCTTTCCTGTATAAAAAATATCCTTTGAGGGTATTTCCTCTTTGCACGTGTGCAGAATGCAGCGCACATGCAACGAGCAAATAACAAGGAGTTTTAGATATATTTCTCTTTGTTATGCCAGCCACAGGGAGGTACAGGATTTTGGCATAAATCTGTGTATGCAATTCTTTGTAGATCTGGTATTTGCATCAAAATCCATGTTTGTTACATGGGAATGCCAATGCACCAATCCTACAATGTCTCCCTGATGAAAAGTAACAAGTCAGAGCAATGCGCTGCTTTGGTTATTTTTTGTTTTACAAAGCAACGCAAATAGCCATTTGCATTGCTTTGTAAATACCAAATAGGATTTTTACAGGGCCATACTGAGGCAACCGAGTTACTGGACATTTTTGTTTTATGACGGGGGGGGGCAGGTTTCACCGCAAATGAAGGCTGTTTCCATTGCTGAAATCATCTGGCCACATTACTTCTCACAGCACATGTAAATAAGCAGTGCAAGAAGAAATACATTGCGGTTTAAACTCTTTTTGCATTGTTTATTTACAAGCACTGAAAGCAGGAACACAGCTGGACAATTCTCAGTAAAAAAATGGACCCTACTTGCAGTGAAGCCAACTCCGCTCTGTCATAAAACGAAAATACCCAGTAGCCCCAGTACAGCTCTGTTTGTGTGTCGGGTCTGCCTTAAAAAAGTAGCATAAACCCCACACAAAACCTTTGGAAAATTTATGGTTTCCTTGGCATTGTTCTTGGAATATTTTTCTGTTGTTGGACAATGATAAAGTGTAAAGAGCTTGTTAATTGGCTGTGGAATCTTCTCCTGATTATTCCTCTACAACGCGACTCCAGCTAGGCTTTCTGAGGCAGGCATCTGTGCAACCAAGGCAGAGACATTTGCAGATTTAATCATTAAGGAAAGATCTGTGAGGCAGGATTTGTAGGCTCCCCGTGTGTGCTGTCACTCTTCATGGACATACCCAGAATATGATGATGATTCCAAACCCTCCCCACTACCAGACTCCCAGGGTCATCTAGTGGATTAAGAGGATTTGACAGAGTACTAAACTATATGATGGAAAAATGTAGGTTTCCCTTGGGAACCGAATAGGTTCCCAGTACAAGTTTTGCCCTATTCACACAGTTCTGTAGGCATGTTCCCTAGTCTGTGCTAATCGATCTGATGGTAAAGGAAGCCATTATAACGGAATGGTAAGAGATGGCGAAAACTACCATTCCAAAGTTCCTGACTAAAATGTTCCTAGTCAAGGACCAGGATTTATATCAAAAAGAATGGTGGATTTAGTGTTGTCCATTCTGGCAGGATGTTCACCTGTTGTCCGGGATGATGCTTCTCCCACCAATCCTGACCAGAGTGTGGATGGGGCATCTAAAATGGCTTATTTTGGTCTCAAGGCCTGATTACGAGTTTGGCAGTCCAACCGCCCGAACGCTACGTCCGTGGCCGCCAGTAGACCACATCGCTGGTGGTCTTCAGACCGCCGTATTACGAGTTTACCATGGTGCTGGCGGTGTGGTTGCAGAGATCTTGCAACGGTGGTGATTATTTTTCCACATGTATTGCTTGCGTAAACATTTTGACTGCATCTGTGTCGAATGCACACATATGTATGATACATGTGGAAAAATACTATCTACCCATTGCCAGAGTCTCGCCCATTATGTGGGCAGTCCAGGTAATTGGTATATGGTATGAAAGAGACTCACCTGTATATCGCTGCAAACAGGGTCATAATCCTCCAGGTGAAGATGCTGCTGTGAAAGGGGGACCTGAAGAAAGGGGTCCATGTCAAACTCATGGGAGGAACAGGAAAAGGGTGAGTACGCATCCCAAATCCTTCATTTCTGCTACCTTGAAGTTGGCGGTCCTACCACCCCTGTCGGCTCATCGGAAAGCCAACTTGTAATACGAATGACAGTTAAACTCCTCTGTACCGCCCTTTGGCAGCTGTTTTTCCTTGACTGCAACCCCGGTGGTCTGCGGTGTGCTGGTGGTGTCGGCGGTTCAGCCGTGGTCTTTGCAATAGCAATCCACCCAACTCATAATACAGCTGTCGGACTGCTGAGCTTGCGGCGGTCGGACTGCGACCATGGGTACGGCGGTTCTTGGACCACCTAACGTGTAATAATGCCCTCAGTCTGGCAATGAGGGCTTCCATGTACTCTATGTATGCTTCCGGAAGTCCAGTTAAAGACTTTCAGTCCCTCTCCTTGGTTTTGCTGGAGGGGTTCAGAGATGACGGCTGTGCTGACTTTCTTGCCAAAATGGAACTGCAAGCTCAATTTTTTGGCAGATGTATCCTTTGATACTCTTCTTCTTAGTGCCATTGCATCTGGTAAAATGGTGGTCTTGTGACTGCAACATGTAGAAGTGTTTTGTCTTCTGTTCCTAGGTTGCAGTCTCTTTGGCCCTCAACTGGATGAATGCTCTTTTCATGAAGAAAACACCACTACCAAATTCTATGTGAATTGTCATGGAGGAACTAGCTCCCCATAATTAATTAAAGAGGTCTTTTGAGCACTTCTCTGTGGAAAAGCCCATCTTCTTTCCTTGTCAGCAGCCCATATCATGGAAAAGAGGTCATAACTCAATGATAGAGTTACTAGGCGGAATCTTTCGATCAACGTAGGATGTCTGCCTCTCTCGCTCTCTCTCTGTCTCTCTTTCTATCTCTCTCTACTTTAGGACGTTATCAGGAGTTGCAAGACTCTGGAAGTGGAGTTAATTTGTGAGTCAGGTGTCTGCCTTGCTCCTTGGGTTCAATTCCTGATTCCTTGAAGGGTGGATGTTTTGGCCTCCTAATGGCCAGTGAATATGCTGCTTGCATTTCCTCCATTTCCAGTCATTCCCAGGATTCTAGTGTGGCTGCTCCAAGTTAAACAGAGTGCAGTGCTGGTTTCCCCCCTTGGTTACCAGCTCTCAGGAAGATGGATTCAGCTCCAGAGTGGATTCCACTTTTGTCCACATCTCCTTTCTAGTGTCTTCCTCCTATATCAATCCTCCCTCTGTAGTGGAAGTACGTATCAATGTGGAGGTTGAAACCATGGACCCATAATTTCTGGGTATGTATATGGAGATTGAATGAGCAGTTCAGGCCTCTATCAGGTCTTCCACTCATATAGTGTGTGATCATCATTGAGCCGCCTTCAGAAGTACTGGAATTAGAAAAGAGATTCTGCCATGGGAATGTGTTCATGTCTTTGTCCACCAGTTTCTCCAGTATGGAGTTTGTTACTGGGTACTATGAAAGTTCAGTGGGCGGCCATCAGTGATGTGGGGAAACCCTTGGGGGGTTTCTATGCTGTTGACTCATATGCCTCTGTTTCTTGGTGGTTTCTCTTAGTCTTGGCCTCCTATTAGGACCACTCCTCCCTGTGACTTACCTTTCGTCTTCTGTAAGCTTCAATGTGCTCCCTTTGATCTGTTGAGGGAGGTTTCTTTAAGAATGAATGTCCTTTAAACATTTTTCTTGTTAGCTTCCAAGTCTGCCAGTAGGAATCAGGAGCTGGGGGTTTTAAAGCAACTTATATTGTGATATTTTCCGATAAGGTGGTTGGGTTCTGGGTTTGTTCCCAAAGTTGTTCCTCATTTTCATCAAACATCAGATTATCCCTCCTGCTTCTCACCCTAATCCTGTGTCCTCTGAGGAGATTGTATTACATTCCCTTAATGTTTCAAAGCTGTGTCCATTTACCTTGAGTGTACAGGTCCTCTTCAGTGCTGCGACAATTGCTTTGTTGCTTTTGATGCCTGTCATCAGATATTTCAGCCTTCAGTGGGATCTTTGAGCCATTGCATAAAGTCTACCATCTCCTTGGACTATGGCATCTTGGGCAGGGAAGCAGATTCTTGGACGTTCTATGGGTGCACCTTGGGCTGAGGTCCGTGTGTTTCTCTCAGTGACATTTCCTTGGCAGCTACCTTGACTTCCTCTACTTCTGGGTTCCATTGCAGTTTGGAGGTTGGTTCACAGGACTGAGTAACTTTTGAAACTAGTGGACTGTGTGCTGTTTTACTTGCTTTACTTTCCGTTGATGTTTGTAGGGTTTTTCATTGAAGGTGCCCTTAAGTGTTGCACTTTTCTCTGTGTACATGCATTTTTATTTTCTGGGTACTATGCTAAAGATGTCTGTCTCATTGGTTATGTCCTCATAATTAAGAAGAGACATGAGAAAGAGGAATAAGGAGGTAATGCATAGATTACTTACAGTTACTCCCTTTAATCTGATTTCCCCTTCTTTTTCCCCGACCATAGGTCCTCTATACCTCCTTCCTGGTATGCAGATTCTGCCTTTGGGTAGTTTCACTCCTTTGTGGGAGCTACTGGGTTGGAGGTAGGGTTTAAAACAATGTTACAGTGGTATCTGTCAAGGATGTGGAGCAGCCTCATATGTAAAACAGCAGACAATTTTGGAGAAAATGGAGCAACGGGATAGCTAGTAAGTAACCTAGACATTAATGCTGAAAGCCATTTGAAGAACCTCAATATTAAAACCCATTTTAAAGATGGGAGTCCAAAATCAAGCATGCTGAATCCTAAAGTCTGGGAAAGCACCCATAGTCTGCATACTTGCCTATATATGTTTGGAGGAGCCGGATCTCACGTTCTAGATTCGCTCTAGAACTTCGAGTCGATGGTACTTTTTCTCAGCATGAGAGCATGGGGGAGAGAAATCGTTAGCAGGTAAATCCATTCAATTTAAGTTCACTAGGTTCATTAAAATTATAGACAGCTAAATAAAGTTTGCCAATTTATTGCAAACCCAGAAATAACTGAATATACAGGCACCTCAAGATGAGGGTGCAGAGATACATTGGAACTAATACAAAGCCAAACCTATGAGCGAAATGTAGGCGGTGCAACATGCAGAAGATGATTAATTTGAGAATCTGGGAACAAACTATCATGGAACAAGAGTCCAAATTCCCCTGCATCGAAGGTTTATGGGAATAAAGCATTAATCTATCCCTACACTAACACTAACGTGATATCCAGTGTTGATCATATTACGGAGCAGGGTTGGTTCAGGTGTCAGCGAGTGGAGTCTTCCTTAGATGTCACTCCACATCAGTTGGGTCAAGTAGCATTTAGCTACTGAGTCAGAGCTCATTCTAAGATACTCCCTCTCTGAAGGCAGAGGAAAAAGTGGGGCTCTTTCCCTAGTTACCATACATTAATATGACAGGTGACTTCCCAAGATTCCTTTTGGATCACGCCAATCGGCCAGGCCATGTTCTCATAGGTACATTTCCACTGGACAGCGATGCTCCTGGGCTGTTGTGAGATGACCTTGATTCCCAGACTTTCTCCGGTGAGAAAGCACAACAGTTATCCATATCAGTTTCAATGTTCAATGTATCCCCTTCTCTCCTTGCCTAACTCCTAAAACAAAGACATTATTCTAGCTAACAAGGATGCTTTTTCCACCTGCAACATAAGGGTGAGAAAGAACAAAACCCAATGTGCACATGAAATTCAACTATTAATTCAAATGCGAGAGCTTCTAGGGAAAATGCATTTCAGGCCTACAAAATTCAGCTAACGTAAGAGAAATGGAACATGAACTTTACAGAGTTATACAGAAATTGAATCATATACGGTTAAAAATTTCACCTACACATAAAATGACACAATTAATAAGCACATTCAATAGGGAAATGATTGTCAGTTGTGCAACACAGGTTTTTCAGTCAATATTCTCTGCTAGTTACACTAATTTTTCACGTTATTTCTTCACATAGTCTACATTTTGGCCTAAACACATCATGTTCATGTTATCAGTTTACAAAATCCTAACACTTAGTTTAACACGACAAAGGATTATATGCGGATGCAGTCTACACGTGTGATTATAATGCACACCCTACAATGAAAAAATAGACTTTGCGCTACATCACGTTTTACACAAAGCTAGAATTATGAGAATCATTGGGGCATATATTTCATTACAATTAATAGTATCCTATGTGTAGCATTATATATCATAGAACCAAGTGTATTCAGAGATAAGTTGCAGGGGATAGCACAAAAAAGTCACCTTCCTTTGTTGAAGAGAAAGAATGCACTCGTTCACTGAGAATCAACAGTTCATACAAATCAGTCTGAAGAGGGTGTTGCCACGATGTCTTGCTTTTAGACCCTCTGGTGTGCAACTGCTGCAAAAAAGTGGTGCTGTGTTATCAGCCCTCAGTCACTACATTTTTTGTCTAAGGTAGTGAGTACTACCTTCACTCACCTCGTAGCCCCTCTTATAAGGGAAGGTCATTGTTTCAGGTAATGGTGCATACACTAGAAAGTATCACATTTTAATAACCAGCACTGTAACAGCTGGATGTAGCAGTGCAACCTCACTGCCCAAGTACTAGTATGCTGAGGGGCAAGGTTTCCAGAATTTAAACTTTTACAAGCAGATAAATGCCTCACTTCTGGTCTACATATGTCACAATCGATATAGTTGACAGACTTGCAGTTGAGTCTTTGGTCTAAGTTAACATTTCTAGTTTAGTCGGAGATCTTAAAATTATTTTTTAAACTTTTGCGTACTTTAGGTCACAAAGGCACAGTCCAAAAACAAGTATTCAATTTGATTGCTGCTTTGTATCTGCAGGAACGTTCTGGCAAATAATGCTTTTAGATACATAGACCTCGCTGAAACACACACCTTTAACTTTCCAGGTGCTTCAGTTGTAGACCGGATTCCGGCATGGTAGCAACCAACGCCTTCCTCCAAGATTGGTCGAGGGAGATGGGTTATGCTTTACCTTCCTTTGCCATGATAATGAGACTCATGGTACAGACTCTTCAGCAACTGCTAGATCTGGTGGTAGTGACCCAGGTATGGAAGTTGCAAGTTTGGTTTCCGGTTCTGATGGAACTTTCCTGGGATTTTGCAAATCTGTATCCCCTAGATCAGAATCGCCTCATGGATCCCTACTGAAACCCCACCCCCTGATGAGCAATGTTATCCTCCAACTAATGCCGTGGAGGATTACAGGTCTCAATGGCAGGTCCCAGCACTTCCGAGAAACGCTGCAGACCTCCTCTCCCGAGCATGGGCAGATGGTACGATCAAACACTAATGATTGTCTTGGTCTCAAGGGTTGAGTTGGTGTCAGCAACAAGACTTGGATCCCATGGGGACAGATGTTATCCACATCTTGAACTTCTTAGCCTCGTTGGCAGCAGAAGGGATGGCCTATAGGTCGGTCAATACCTTTTGGTCCACGATTTCCTCAGAGCATGCCCATGTGGGAGGTCTTCCAGTGGGAGAACATCCTCTGGTCTGGAAGCTTCTTAGAGGTATCAGACAATCTCTTCTTTCAGAACCCAGATATTCAGTTCTTTGGGATGTCAACAAGGTGCTGAATCTGTTTCTTTCCTAGCCTAGCAACAAATCCCTTTCTCAGAAGCAGTTGTCCGCGAAACTGGCCACACTGCAGTGTCTGGTTTCATGCAGATGGGTCTCGATGTCCGAGTCCTGAACGCATTACAGGAAGGACCTATACTCCATATGGGGTCACCTTCCACGTGTCACGACGTATGAAGTGTAACTCCAGACTAATTAGATACCCAGCCTTTGTGGAGTCCCCAAAACTATGTGTGGTTCATTGTGTTGAGGCTTATGAGACCCTAACTGAGGAGCTCCGTCCTCAAGGGAACGAAAGTTATTCATTGCCCTTTGTAAACCCCATAAGGTAGTCTCTTCCCCGACCATTGCAAGATGGGTTTGAAGGGCCATGTAAGAGGCAAGTGCTCATTCTACCAGAGGAGCTATGGCATCAAAGGCCTTCACTCTCGGGGGTCGCTTGGAGGACATTATGTGAATGCAGTAGACTGGTCTTCAGATTCGCCTTCAAGAGGTTTTATTTCAAGCAAGTTCCCTCCATTGTGGCTTTAGTGGTAGATATGCTTTAAACTGACATAATCTTTGCTTCAGGGTCCTGACATAGAATGAAAAATTTCCTAGCATTCATAATGGAAAGTTTCAATTCAATTAAGGACATGGAGGTGAGGATTAGCCTACGCTTCGCTCTGAGATTATCGCCCACCCGGTGATACAGGATACGATGGATCAGGTGCAAGTACTATGCTTTTCAATGAAGTCCTAGTAAAGGCAACAGTCTATCTCTTCCAGTGTCTTGTATTATTACTGGTTGCATCACTTTACGGTTCACCTACGAGATCCTGGTGATTGAATTTGATCCATTGATTCTTGCAGGATCGGAGTCACCCAAACAGGAGTTAAGTTTTCCATTGTCGGCTTTGGTCGTAGGAAGAAAGAGGATGAGTGAAGGTGGACAGAAGCATATGACGGATATCCTATGCCCTGATTGGATGATGGACTTTCTTCTTTTCCCTAGGTGTTATGGGAAATTAAGTGCTTTGTTTGTATCTTCAAGATAGCTGCTGTTAAATAAAATGAAGGAAGTGGGGCATAGTCCTCGCCTCCGAGTCCTTATAGAATTGAAATTTTCCATTACGGGTGCTAGGACATTTTTCATTCTACCTCACACAGCTTGTCACAGGGTTGAGAAACGGAACCGCCTGACCTCACTCCAAGGGATATTTAACAATGTTTGTACATGGAAACACTTTAACCTGTGATGAAGCCAGTTTCCGCAGCCTGAGGCACAAGAAAGTTATGGGTTTTGCAAGAGAGGGAGACTTAACATTTTCAATCCCAATTAAATGGTGGAAAATATGAAGGGCATCTTGGGCCTGTTGCCAGATGGAGGTTAGAATGGTATGTTGTGGACAGCCTGCACTCTGTTGTGGAGGGTGCTCCCACAGCCTGCCCTGGAATGGGAAGGTCTCAAAAGAAAAGACACTTGATAGATATTTTGGGGAAACTCGTTTAGTTGGGGGGCATTGTAGCAGGTCTTTGTCGATGTGTTATAGGCTGGTTGTGGGGCACATAAAATGGAATGGATTCACTGGAAGCATGCCTGAAGAAACCACAACAAAAACAATTAGTAAAAGTAACTTTTAGCTATTGTATTGCACTTTGGACTTTTCACTGGAGATATTTTTTCATGTAGCAGAAACACACTGTAAAGGGTTTCTCTGAGACCCAGAGTAATCCTTTTCAACAATTTATATTTGCTCCAAATATAATACAAGCACATAATTGCCCTTTTGTATATCTTTGTTTAATCCCTGCAACATATGGTGATCAAACTGTCGAATAGTGGGTATTCAGCTAGAGAACTGCCTTCTTGGATCCAGCTTTCTGGCTCAAACCATTCAGTCAAATCAACTTCCATAGAAGTGTCTAAGTTTGAGGTTATGAACTTTGCTGGGTGTAGACCCAACTTCTGTCTGACCTTGTTACTCATTGGTCAGCCTAACTTGGGACACAGGTCTGGGTCAGACATCAATGAATGAGCGGCTGAGGACAGACGGTGGCAGAGTCTGTTTCGGGGCCGTTGATGGTGGTACGATTTATTTGGTGTCCTGCTATCTTCGCTGCTGTTACATCCTGTGCCTTTTAAAACTGATTTTTTTAAACTCTATCTTATGCTTTTAACCTAATTCCTGCGCATTTTAAATTGGCATTTTTCTTTTATTACCTGTACGTGGGAGTGGGTAGGGGTCACTGGTGCTCAGTTTTTCTGGCCTCCCGCCCCGGTCCGACGCGGTAAATAGTATTGTTGTGCGGAGGGCGGGGAGGTAGAGCCCGGTACTTCTATTTCCGCTTCCGCTGGGATCGCGGTCTAGCTGAGGGGGAAGGCTAAGCTATTTAGAGCGCATGCCAGAGCGGACGCGCAGCGGCTGAGGACAGACGGTGGCAGAGTCTGTTTCGGGGCCGTTGATGGTGGTACGATTTATTTGGTGTCCTGCTATCTTCGCTGCTGTTACATCCTGTGCCTTTTAAAACTGATTTTTTTAAACTCTATCTTATGCTTTTAACCTAATTCCTGCGCATTTTAAATTGGCATTTTTCTTTTATTACCTGTACGTGGGAGTGGGTAGGGGTCACTGGTGCTCAGTTTTTCTGGCCTCCCGCCCCGGTCCGACGCGGTAAATAGTATCGTTGTGCGGAGGGCGGGGAGGTAGAGCCCGGTACTTCTATTTCCGCTTCCGCTGGGATCGCGGTCAGCGGTCTAGCTGAGGGGGAAGGCTAAGCTATTTAGAGCGCATGCCAGAGCGGACGCGCAGCGGCTGAGGACAGACGGTGGCAGAGTCTGTTTCGGGGCCGTTGATGGTGGTACGATTTATTTGGTGTCCTGCTATCTTCGCTGCTGTTACATCCTGTGCCTTTTAAAACTGATTTTTTAAACTCTATCTTATGCTTTTAACCTAATTCCTGCGCATTTTAAATTGGCATTTTTCTTTTATTACCTGTACGTGGGAGTGGGTAGGGGTCACTGGTGCTCAGTTTTTCTGGCCTCCCGCCCGGTCCGACGCGGTAAATAGTATCGTTGTGCGGAGGGCGGGGAGGTAGAGCCCGGTACTTCTATTTCCGCTTCCGCTGGGATCGCGGTCAGCTGTCTAGCTGAGGGGAAGGCTAAGCTATTTAGAGCGCATGCCAGAGCGGACGCGCAGCGGCTGAGGACAGACGGTGGCAGAGTCTGTTTCGGGGCCGTTGATGGTGGTACGATTTATTTGGTGTCCTGCTATCTTCGCTGCTGTTACATCCTGTGCCTTTTAAAACTGATTTTTAAACTCTATCTTATGCTTTTAACCTAATTCCTGCGCATTTTAAATTGGCATTTTTCTTTTATTACCTGTACGTGGGAGTGGGTAGGGGTCACTGGTGCTCAGTTTTTCTGACCTCCCGCCCCGGTCCGACGCGGTAAATAGTATCGTTGTGCGGAGGGCGGGGAGGTAGAGCCCGGTACTTCTATTTCCGCTTCCGCTGGGATCGCGGTCAGCGGTCTAGCTGAGGGGGAAGGCTAAGCTATTTAGAGCGCATGCCAGAGCGGACGCGCAGCGGACGCGCGCAGCGGGCGCGCCGCTGGCGCGCCAAAGGCGCGCCTAAGGCAAGCCCGTCTGCGCCCGTCCGCGCCCGGTCGGGGCTTGGGGCTAGTACCCCTGCCCGAATTAGCCCAGCATGCTGTTACACTGTCAAACAGCTTTATGAATGCCGTCCCCGGTTAAAGAGATGTGTAGGCATAGTATAATAGCAGGGAACACACATCATAACTGTTGTCACTGCCCTTTCACGCTGGAGTCAACCCTTAAAGAAAAAAGAACTATAGGTCAGAAGGTTAGCCTCTGTCTGATCAACTGCAGATCTCTGAGGAGACATAAACAGGAAATTTATGATCTCCTGGTTGATGATCAGACAGATGTGCTATTTCTTACTGAAACGTGGCTAAATATGGACTCCACGCCTGAAATTCTCGAGGCAGTCCCTAATGGTTTTGGAATAGTCAGAATTGATCGGCCAACCAATAGGGGAGGAGGGATTGCTATAATTTATAAGCTAGCTATCCAATGTACTCTTGAGTCAGTAGACATTGTGGATAGCGAAGCTGGATTTTTTCGATTATGGTTTCCCCGAATTATGTTATTAAAGGGTTTTTAATTTATAGACCCCCCGGCCCTTTCATGCAGTTTACTTCTAGCATCATGGAACAACTGATGCAGCCTGCTCTGCGTTATGAGAAACTCCTGGTGTTAGGGGATTTGAATCTTCATTTGGATGAGATGGCAAATACTGGGGTACAAGAATTCCGCCAGGAAATGGCAGCTCTTCAACTTACTCTTAAGTCGGTGCACCCCACCCATCAACTGGGCCACCTACTGGACCCAATCTTTGCTAATTGGGAGGCCTTAGATATTGGGCTCCCGGTTCCGGTCCCCTGGTCGGATCATTTTTTGATATCTTTTTCTGCCTGGATGCCTCATTCCTACTCTCAGGAGATACTGGGTAGTAGGAAGAAGTTGAGGAAGTGGGCTGGGTTTTCTCAAGAGAAGTTTAACTCGGCCCTTCAAAAGGGTGGGCCACCTGGAGGCTTAAATATCGACTTAGCCTGTGAAGCCCTGGATAAACGTATCACGGAGGCATTAGACAGCAACGCTCCGTGGTCCTTGAGAGCATCTGGGAGACGATGTAAAGCTGCACCCTGGTTTGGCAGTGAGCTTAGATTAGCTAAATCTGCCTGTAAACACCTAGAGAGAGTTTGGAGGAGAGATTTCTCGGTTCTTAGGAGAGGGAATATAGAGCTAACCTGAAGATTTATCACTCTCTTATAAAGAAGACTCGGGCTGCTTACTACAGTGAGAGGATTGAAATAGCTGAGAACTCCTCTAAGGAACTTTATACGATTTTTAAGGAGATCTCGTCTCTCGCTAGAACTTCAGCCTCGACCAACAACTCTTTGGACTCTTGCAATAGGGTGGCTGATTTCTTTGCGGAGAAAGTAGAGAAGATCTACTCAACCTTCCCTGGTGCAGCACGTAATGGGTGCCAGGAGGATGAGGGGATGACTGACTTAGGGGAGGCAGAATGTCTTCGTAAATTTGTGGTCCCCCTTGTGACGTGCTCACTGGGGTAGCCTCTAGCATTAAGTCTGGATCTCCTAGAGACCCCGCGCCCCCTAAGGTGCTAAAGGGGAGTCTTGAAATCTTGGAGCCATATATCAGGCACCTTCTCGAGCTCTCCTTTACCACTGGAACGGTCCCAACTAGATGGAAAGAGGCGATCGTCCTGCCTTTAAAAAAGAAGATTGATGTTAGTTCTAGCCAATTGGAGAACCTACGTCCGATCTCCCTGCTGCCTTACTTTGCTAAGGTTGCTGAGAAGGTAGTTAATACACAGCTGACTGCTCATATTAGCAAACATAGCTTGCTTCACCCCTCGCAATCGGGGTTCCGGACATCATATTCCACCGAATCGGCGCTGCTGCTCTCCACCGAAATTATCCGCAAATTTGTGGATGCAGGACAAACAGTGGCGTTAGTCCTACTCGACCTCGGCGCCGCATTTGATACGGTGGCTCATCCTACCTTACTTCAACGCTTGAGGAAAGGAGGTTTGGTGGACCGAGCCATTGAATGGCTTGAGTCCTTCCTGCACGAGCGCAGTTTCCAGGTGTCGCAGGAGCCTCATTATTCAAAAAGTATTAAGCTAAACCAAGGGGTCCCTCAGGGTTCTATTTTAAGCCCCACCCTTTTTAATCTCTACATTGCCCCTCTGGCAGAGATTATTGAAAAATTTGGGATTAGTGTTGTGTCCTACGCTGACGACACACAGTTGGTGGTGTCCCTAACACAGGAGCCTGAGAAAGCTGCCATCAATTTCTCGACTTGCCTTCAAGAACTGGCAGTTTGGATGGCGGACAACTGCCTTAAACTTAATGGCAGCAAAACTGAGGTTCTTGTGTTGGGTAGAGCCCCCACTGTTTGGTCTTCAGCGTGGTGGCCACAGACACTGGGTCCTACCCCGCCCCCATGTGATCAGGTGAAGAATCTTGGGGTATGGCTGGACTCCAAGCTCTCTTTCGATAATCATATAAGGCGTGTGGCGGGGAAATGTTTTGGGGTTATGAGAGGTCTTTGGAAGACCTTAGATGTATTGCCAGTTGCAGCAAGGAAACCTATGGTCCATGCCCTGGTGACGTCACGCTTGGATTATGGGAATGTCCTGTATCTGGGAGCCAGTTCCAAGTGTGTGCAAAGACTCCAGCGCATTCAGAATGCTGCGGCTCGTCTTGTTTTAATGTTACCGAGGAGAGCCTCCTCCAATAAGGCCCTTGTTTCCCTTCACTGGCTTCCGGTAAGGGAACGCATCCTGTTTAAGGCTATGTGTGTGAGCCATCGTATCTTACAGAGAAAGGGTCCCACCTACCTGCATGATTTCCTTACTCCATACTCTCCTTCCCGTCAGTTGAGATCTAGCGGGACAGGGCAGGTCTGTATTCCTAGCGTCAGAAGAGCGAGGATGGGTGGCCGCTCTTTCCGTTTCCTAGCTGCCAAACACTGGAATAAACTCCCCCGGGGCTCCGTGTGGAGTCGGTGGAGACACTTTTTCGGAAAAGACTTAAGACCTGGCTTTTTCCTTCTCTGAGCTCTCTGGTTTAAAGTCTGTGCCTTTTTTCTCCTCTCTGCCAGCGTTTTCTGAATTTGTGCCGCAGCGCGGGGACACACTGGTTAGTGTAACCATGCGCTTTATAAGTTTGTTATTATTATTATTTATTTTGTAATTTTTCCCTGAATTCGACTGCTCTCACACACTTCACTGGAGTGCCGTTTCTCATTGATTGTTGTCTGACAGTGAGATACTATTTTGTAAGATCTAACCCCCACATCTCCATTTTAATGGCATGTTACTTACTATATGTTTATATTTTATTTAAAACTTGTTTGAGCTTTAACGTTCTTTATTTAGCAGCATTAATGCTTCAAATATTCAGAACACCTCATGTGCCTTCTTCAAGGATAGCCTTGCTGCTTAGGCCAACTCTGATTGTGACCTCACACCATCGCAGGCTGCCAATTGAATGCACTTTAAAGATTTTTTTAATGTATTTATAAAGAAGACTACATACTTAAGTTAACATATGTAACAAACTTAAAATAGAAAAGAAAAGTAAATCAGATACATCTCAATAATCGACCGTAACATGGTCACATCTTCCAGTTATAAAAATGATTAAAGTAATATCAGAATTACCAAGTAAAATTGAATCTAAATACATATGATCTCATGGGTGCAGTAAGGATACCAAAAATTCAAAGGGGGAGGTAGAAGTGTGTGAAGGGTTCACTCAGCTTCCACAATTGTAACGTCTGTAATCACAGGAGAGTGAACTTTGATGACTTTCCGGGGTCTAGGTGTCTCAATTGTCGACCCGAAACCCTCAACCAATCTTTGCCACTGGTGGTATAAGTAATCCCCACTATGGTGTCTTGTTGGGCAGCATCATCAATGGGTTTACCCAAAACCAGCAGAGTTCACTCTCCTTTGATTACAGTAGTAAGACTACCACCAGCCCTTATGTAAGCAATGTAAATGGGTCTTCATTTCATGTTTTAGTAGTTAATAAATGGCTACAGTTCAGCTGCCCTGGGGCCATCGCACCACTCACCCCCTGTGCAACTGCACCTGCTGGTGCATTGATAGCTTTGTGCCTGTATAATCTTACATTAATAGTTGTTCAGAAACTACTTCACACACCTTTATAAACGTATATCTATTTATGGTGGGAAAGTTGCACTTTCTAATGTTGCTCGCATAGAAAGTATTTTGTATGATTACATCTGATTATATTTAGTTTCCTAACTCAAATTAAAAATCTGCTTTTCTTGCATTTCTGTGGCATTTGTGTCTGTTTTTATCAATATATCTGTGTGCTTGAAAGAGACATGATTTAGAAAAAAATGCCCCAAAAATTCGCCAGCTAAATTGCCTTAGTTGGAAGCCTCCAGTATATATGCTTCCCATGTCATATAATTCCAGGGTCAGGCACAAAATATGTAATAAGTGCCAGGAAGCTTATAATTGAGATGTGGAGTAAATATGTTTCTGCACTATATCAGTATTAAAACACAGCATTAGGACCAGACATGACCAGTCACATAATTTCCCTATTATCTAAATTTAGCGCAGCATTTATTTAGCAGCAGGTGACCCACAGTGTAACGCTAATAGAAGAATTCAAAAACACTCTGGGGCAGATTCACTTAGAATTCACACAATGCAGTGCGGCAAGACAAGCTGCTGTGCTGTGCTGCGTGAATAGGAGAGACCTGAAAAGTGCTATATCTACTAAGATATGGGGCTCTTCAGCTCTCTCCCTGCGCTGGTGCACTTGAGGCAGCATGGAACCAACACAGGCACCCTTGCACCATGGTGACACAACCCTGACACAAAAACATAGTGAATCTGCCCCTCCATTTTATTTGTCTGGATTCTCAACACCTGTTTTCCATCTTGAACACTCACCCTTCATAATCCGACATTTTAGGAGAGTTATAAAATGTTGCTTGATTTATCGAAAACTGAAAAAGCTGGGTTGTGGTGGATATAGTTTTAAAAACGTAATGTTATCTGCACTTTAGAGTATAAAACATATTTTTCTATTCACTCACAATTCATTATATGTGGCAAATAGAATTGTAAGATTGTTAACTAGCTTACTACACTCAAATTCACCACAATTGCTTTATTTAATCTGCAGCCAACTGTTGCAATGCGATTGAGGAAACATCACAGTACCTGAAAAAAGTGCGTGCTGTTAGGTTTTTAAGAAACGTAAACTGTTTTTTACGACATTGGCTTTAATTAACTGACCTTTCGCAGGTACCACATCTCCGTGACCGTCCTCATTTACATCCTGCCGCTCTTGGTAATTGGCTGCGCATACACTGTTGTCGGAATCACCCTGTGGGCCAGCGAAATTCCTGGCGACTCCTCCGATCGCTACCACGAACAAGTCACGGCCAAACGCAAGGTAATCAAGATGTATTTTCTATCGTCACACTTTTCTTGGTTTCGCGATAGATTTTAAAACGCGGTCTGTTCGAAAGGGAATCTGCTTATGTTTGTCTGTAAATAACGCTCCGCAGGGACTGACCCTTTATTTCTTGACAAGTGGTATTTATCTAAATTCTTTGATACATTATGCCATCTGCAGATTTTAATTCACAATTCATTTTCATTACAAACTCAGCAGCTTCTGGGATGCCTGACTGGCATAACAACCTGCATGTCACTACTCTCCAAAGAAGAACTGTGCCGACTTCCCATTAAAAAACAAGCTCAGTGCCCAGGTTCTACAGATTGCGACACAGAAAGAGGTCATTTCTCAAGATATTTACTCGCTGTCACATTAACCTAACACAAATGGTGTATCTACTGTTGTAGATGTAAGTCATGTAGCACTCATAAGTTTAATTTCAGTTAAATGAGGTGACAATATCAATGTTTTGCGGCTGTAGCATACAGGACACCCCTCCTCTCACGCACAACCCAAACTAGGGTTTACAATCTCACCATTCTCTAAAGTAGCAGTTAAAGTAAGTGTATGGTCAACTTTGTCATACTTGTTGAATCAAGCCTTGATGTTTACAGAATCACCATCACCTATCGCAGGGCTTTAAGTGGGATGACAAAACTGGGGGGTCTCTCAAAGGGGCGTGGCCAATGTAATTAAGGGCGTGGCTTAAAAATATGTAAGCTCAAAATCTGTGCTTAGCATAGTGTGCCACCCGACTTGTATTTTGCTGTTTCGTCATTGCATCCAGATATGATACAACAAGTAACATCATACCTACAACAAGTCAGGACTATTGGCTTTGTCAATGGTTGTTAGTTGCATAAGATAAATAAGCAGCAACTATGGCTTGTATATAATATTGAAAAAGCTTCCACTTAAAGCCCTGGTGACACCACTACAATGTTGCTTCTCATGAGTTTCAAAAAGAGAAGGGAAATCCAGAGAGAAAATGACTCTTTAAAGGATTTCCCTTCCCCTACAACTCACCTGGCATGGCGTCATGCCATAACTTCTAAACTAGTGAGAAGTGAGCAGTGTGAGCACGTGCACATGATGTGCCTGCTGTCACTGCGGTCTGGAAAAAAACGGACCGCATGTGCCAGGGCACAAAACAGAGCCCGATAGAGACCCGTTTCGAGGCCCCCTTTAAAAAAAACTGCCGGTGCTCAGCACCGGTGGGACCCGGCCCACTTAAAGCCCTGACCTATCCTCAGGGAGGCACATAAATGTACGGTTCCTAGAATTCATGGTCCAAAACAAAACAAGCATTGGCAAAGACAAAAGATGTGGCTTACAAATGCACTGTCAAGCCAGACCTAAAAATCCATCTATGTCAATAACAGTCCTCCTCCCATCAGAGCTGCTGCCAGAGAAAAACGTCTTAAATTACGATGGGACTTCTTGGTAAAACATTCATCAGACAGACAATAGAACCTTGTTTGGACATGGCTCAACTCATGCATGCTTGTGTAAACAAACCACCGTAGCAGTTTTATCATGTCAACTTATCGCCAAGCCTCATTTCTGATACCAGTCCAGCTAATGACACCAAGGTGACCCTTAGAAGAGTGAATACATTTTCATTTAGCACCGGAAACGCGAAACAAATAAAACTATTAAGTCTATGATTATCATATATGCTCTCCTGCGCAATTCCTAATGTTCAGCAAAATTGTACTAAATCATTTTTACCATGTTTACTTGTAGCTGTGCTGAAATATTAAAATATTGATTTCTCACCTACATTGTAGTGGTTGTTGCTATACCCCAAGCACAGTTAACAATGTTACTGCTTTAAGTATTACAAGACCACCAAAGTGAGAGCTAAGGAATAGTTCAGTGACTTTTGTTCTATCTGGAAATAGCTGAAATACTATTCTGTGGTAGCAAGGCTAGAGCACAATATACAATACTTCTTCCTCCTTTTAATGTCAAATTATCTCTGTTTCTATTTATATTTATTCTAGTTATACATTCAGAGGTATCTCACTTATTAATATTTGGCAACCAAGTAAGGTCTAGCTGAAAATATATTTTTGAGATATTATTGTGTTTACTCCTTCATGCTATTTTAAATTCAAATTCAGGAAAAAGGTAATTAATAGATTGCTAATATTTTAACATTAGAGCTGATATGTATAAGTCATATGTGTATACAAAACTGAGAATGAGACACCTGAGGTGTGTAGTGGGAATGACCTACATTTAATCTCCCATATTATAGCATTCACCGCTTCAATTTATATATCGAAGCAGAGATAGTAATTCTTACCTTGTATGTATAATTAGTGTTTAATATTGTTTCTAGTTGTTATGGATTTTTTTTATTGTGTGTATATAAATACTGATGTTAAAATGCTTCCTGAAAAACCACTACTGAAATGTGATTACTGGCGCGGAAACATCTTTCTTTTAAATCAGTTCAACCCTTGACTTACAAAGGTGGTTTCTAACTCCGCTCCTTGTTCTTCTTCAGGTCGACTGGATCTTTACCACCATTTTAGAATGAAGCAATAAGTCAACATCAAATTCTAAGCATACCTTTATTATTTCTTATAATTCCATCTTCAACTGGGCTACATTTAATGGATTTTTCCTTTCCGTGTCTTGCTTTACCACTACCTCAGTGTTGTCTATCTTTCTAAATATCTTTCTTTTAAATCAGTTCAACCCTTGACTTTAAAAGATGGTCTCCAACTCCAAGCCTTTTTCATCTACAGTTAGACTGGATCTTTGCCACTATTTTAGAATGGAGCATTAAGTCAACATCAGAATATAAACACCACTTATTATGTTCACTCAATAAGAAGAGTTTAGAGTATTATTAATCGTTTAAAGTTTAGAATTTTCTTTTAGGTTTCTTTATTCAAATTAGGAAATAGATAAATCTGTTTACAGAAATATATACGAAAAGTAATGATTCTCAACAATCAAGTAAATTACAGCATGTTCCACACAGGAAATTTTAGCTAAGTCTCTATTCTAACTACAGCAGCTCCTAACCTACCAGAACCCATAAAGAGTCCTTTTCAGAAAAGAGCGAGATTTTAAGGAGCAATTAATATAGGATTAAAATGTAGTTGAACTCCCCATGAAGATCACTTCTGGAAACTTGTTCGAGTCTCCTCTCTTGATTCGGAAGTTAGTCACAGCAGTAGCTGTTATCCTAAAAGAATTTAGAAATCACCATCAGCTGTAGCTCACAGCGAAAAAGGCAGAAAGCCAAGATAAGGGTCGGTCACAAAACAAATAGACTGGACCCATCTCGGCAGCATAAAGCTCTGAGCGTGCTCTAAGGAAAAGGTGGTGGAAAAGCTCTCTCCCCTATATCTCTCAACCCTCCTAACTAGGAACACGTATATTAAAAGCATGTATCCATCCCCGTTGGTGTTAGGTCATCTCAGTCTAATAAAAAAGGATCATCTGATGGCCTGCTGCCTCTTTCTTCAGTCCCATGGTAAATGTAATAAGTTGGCAAAGCATTACTTGCAAACAGTCTATTTAGTTGCAAATATTCATATGTGTTAGATTCACTCTGAGTTCCCACAAGAACCAGGCAGTTCACACTATTAGCTATTCAGAACTCCACTGCATGACAATAAACTAGTCTAAAGCAGAAGCATTCTACTTGTAAATTCTACGGAATTAATTCATGAGCTTCCTATTTTCCTACATATACTATTGTTTTAATATACTTATGGTACCCATCATGTGGCAATCAAAATCTAACCAAATACAATGTAGCTTAGGAAAGAAAAAAATATTTTTTTTAAGTCAGCACATTCTACAAAGATGACACGTCTAATGAAATCAAACATGAATTATTTACTTAATACTGCACCATTCATCATCTTGCTAAAAGCATTTATTTATTCAAGAAAGTTGAAATAAAGGCAATGCAGAGTATAGAGAAATAAATGAAGCCTAGTCTAGCTTGACAGTGTAATTACGATAGAAATGGGTGCTTGACAATCCCGATGACAAACGTGTTTTCTTATCTGGGAGTAGTGATTGATGACGCTCTGATTTGGTCCCCCCTGATTACTCAGAAGAAGGGGGACCTGGTCAGAGCGAGCACAGCTGTTTTTAATTTTGCCTCCAGAGTGGGGGGAAACCGATAGGGGCCCTTTTGAACATTTACAGAGCCAAATGTATTGCATAGGTCAGCTATGGGAGCAAGATATGGGGCTACGCCAGGCTGGAGGCCCTGCAAGTCACAGAAAACACCTTCCTGAGATGGGTACTCTCTTTACCGCAGAGTGTCTCATCCTACGCTGTGCATCAAGAGCTGGGGATGGCTTTTCTCTCAGATGAACTGGTGTTCTGTCCATTAGCATTGTGGTTAAAGATTTAGGCCAAGGAAGAAAATATTCTTGGCAAGGATATCCTAAAGGATTGTCTGTCCTTGATCGCGTTAATCGCATCCGCTGGCTAAAGTATGTAAGAGATAGCCTCCATATTCTGTGAAGGGTGGATCTATTTAATAACCCAGAGGACATATGCAAGCAGGATCTTACCTGGGCAAAAGAGTTTTTTTAGAAGGCGCTGTTGTGACAGAGAAGCAACAGAGCTGAGCAAGCCCAGTGTGCGTATGTACATTGGATTAAAAACTGTACCAACCATTGAACCATATCTTTTAGGGATCAAAAGCAATCATGATGGTTTCCTACTTACCAGATTTAGGCTCAACCTTTTTCATTACCTGTTAGCCCAAAAACGTGGCGCTCACAGAAGTCAGTGCCTCATGGCCCGTGGCTGCGACTATCGCTCTCCTCAGGACATGATGCACTTTTTAATGTTTTGTAGTTTTTGAGGTTCCCAGAAAGTCTTTCATTACTCCTTGTCTTAAAAAGGCTTGTTTTAGGAGGGTGAGACCTCTTTTATTTTTTTACAACTTCTATCAAATGATACTGTATTGTATATGCTTAGCTTTTTAAGGGCCGCCATCAGGCTCAGGTCAAGCTGTGATTAATTCTGATAGTGGGATTTTATTATCATACTGTAATTATATCACAATGGTCACACTGTTTGGTTATGCTGTACATACGTGGAGTTTTACAGATGTCTGGATGACTTTTATGGTTTTATCTGAAAAAACTGAAAAAAGTTTGTTGATTGGGTGCTTACTACAAAAAAATCATGCTACATGTTATATTGCACGTTTAAGAAAAGGCACATTTTCTATTTGTTCCATTCTTTAGACATTCCCATGTTAATATTTTCACATATTTAAAGCTACATTTTCCTTCGCTCACACGATTATGTTGAAATCGTTCCACTGCTGAATAATATTTGAAGGAAGCCTTACCTCTGGATTGTGAGTGCACTTGATCTCACTGCCAGCGCTGATATTGGGTATCTTAAGGAACGCCCCTTTTCCTTGTAAGTGTGAATGCTCATGCTGGAAGAGGCAACCGCGTGCAGCTGTCATCGCATAATAACTCTGCCCAGCAGATAACATAGCCCAGGGCAGACAGGAAGCAAGAAGGACATAAAATAGTCACCCAACCCAACACTAGCCTTGCAGGCTTTTACCATCCATGGTACACCTCTGACAGGTTGGCCGGGCAGGGGTGGTCATGTCTTGCTCTGCCCCCTAATACTCTGATGAGAAATTAAGTCAGAAAGTGCATTATCATGTCCCTGGGCCTACTCACAGTTTCCTAAAATTCATGGGAGGGCCACAAAAAAATGAAAGAGGCTGACAATCACATCTAGTGACATTCAGGGGCCGATTCCGATCTCGGTCGGAGGCGCACCCAATACCATTCGGTCGGGAAAAAAGCCATGCGAAAGCCTGTTTCCCGACCGATCCGTACAGCACACCGAACGAGCAAGTACAATGCGCACAACAGCAAAGAATCCGGCCGAGCCGTACTCACCCAAACCAGGTCCTGTTCTCCGACCGAGGCGAATCCGGAAACGCCGAATCTAGTCGCACGGAAGGAAAAATGCAGCCCTGTCCGGCCGGACAAGTACGATGCGCTTTCCGTACGCGCCGAACCCGTCGCTACGCACGGCACGTCAAAGCATCCGGGAGAGGCGCACATAAGCTCCGATTCGCGCCACAACACGATCCACGGCTACGAGACGAACACGGCAGCGACGAGGACGACGCGAAGCGACTAGGACGAGGCAAAGCGACGAGGACGACGCGAAGCAACGAGAAGGACGAACGACACGAACCAACCATGAATCCCTTCGTCCCGATCATACCAATATTCTACATTTACTACCGGAACAGGCACGGACGCGTACGGCGCAGAAGGTAAGCCAGACACCAACCACAAAACACATACAACACATACACGACACATCACACACACACACAGGGATGCAGAATATACTTACACCAGCAACAGCAGCACCATAGGGGCGGGATGCCCATCACCAATGCCACATATGCACACAGGGGCCTGAATGCGCACCACCACCCCTATCCAGGGGTGGCATGATGCCTACCACCACTACCACCCTCACCCAGGGGGGGCAGGATGACTACCACTACTACCACCCTTAGCCAGGGGGGGCAGGATGCCTACCACTACTACCACCCTTAGCCAGGGGGGGCAGGATGCCTACCACTACTACCACCCTCACCCAGGGGGCAGGATGCCCACCACTACTACCACCCTTAGCCAGGGGGCAGGATGCTTACCACTACTACCACCCTTAGCCAGGGGGCAGGATGCCTACCACTACTACCACCCTTAGCCAGGGGGGCAGGATGCCCACCACTACTATCACCCTCACCCAGGGGGGCAGGATGCCCACCACTACTACCACCCTCACCCAGGGGGGCAGGATGCCTACCACTACTACCACCCTCACCCAGGGGGGCAGGATGCCTACCACTACTACCACCCTTAGCCAGGGGGGCAGGATGCCTACCACTACTACCACCCTTAGCCAGGGGGCAGGATGCCTACCACTACTACCACCCTTAGCCAGGGGGGCAGGATGCCTACCACTACTACCACCCTCACCCAGGGGGGCAGGATGCCCACCACTACTACCACCCTTAGCCAGGGGGCAGGATGCTTACCACTACTACCACCCTTAGCCAGGGGGGCTGGATGCCTACCACTACTACCACCCTCACCCAGGGGGCAGGATGCCCACCACTACTACCACCCTTAGCCAGGGGGCAGGATGCCTACCACTACTACCACCCTCACCCAGGGGGCAGGATGCCCACCACTACTACCACCCTCAGCCAGGGGGGCAGGATGCCCACCACTACTATCACCCTCACCCAGGGGGGCAGGATGCCCACCACTACTACCACCCTCAGCCAGGGGGCAGGATGCCCACCACTACTACCACCCTCACCCAGGGGGTCAGGATGCCCACCACTACTACCACCCTCAGCCAGGGGGGCAGGATGCCCACCACTACTACCACCCTCACCCAGGGGGCAGGATGCCCACCACTACTACCACCCTCACCCAGGGAGGCAGGATGCCTACCACTACTACCACCCTCAGCCAGGGGGGCAGGATGCCTACCACTACTACCACCCTTAGCCAGGGGGCAGGATGCCTACCACTACTACCACCCTCAGCCAGGGGGGCAGGATGCCCACCACTACTATCACCCTCACCCAGGGGGCAGGATGCCCACCACTACTACCACCCTCACCCAGGGGGGCAGGATGCCTACCACTACTACCACCCTCACCCAGGGGGGCAGGATGCCCACCACTACTATCACCCTCACCCAGGGGGGCAGGATGCCCACCACTACTATCACCCTCACCCAGGGGGGCAGGATGCCCACCACTACTACCACCCTCAGCCAGGGGGGCAGGATGCCCACCACTACTATCACCCTCACCCAGGGGGGCAGGATGCCCACCACTACTACCACCCTCACCCAGGGGGGCAGGATGCCTACCACTACTACCACCCTCAGCCAGGGGGGCAGGATGCCCACCACTACTACCACCCTCACCCAGGGGGGCAGGATGCCCACCACTACTACCACCCTCACCCAGGGGGGCAGGATGCCTACCACTACTACCACCCTTAGCCAGGGGGCAGGATGCCTACCACTACTACCACCCTCAGCCAGGGGGCAGGATGCCCACCACTACTACCGCCCTCACCCAGGGGGCAGGATGCCCACCACTACTACCACCCTCACCCAGGGGGGCAGGATGCCTACCACTACTACCACCCTTAGCCAGGGTGGGCAGGATGCCTACCACTACTACCACCCTTAGCCAGGGGGCAGGATGCCTACCACTACTACCACCCTTAGCCAGGGGGCAGGATGCTTACCACTACTATCACCCTCACCCAGGGGGGCAGGATGCCTACCACCACTACCACCCCCACCCATAGGATGGACAATGCATGACACAACCAGCACACCACAACCTAGGGAATGCAAGAAGAAGACATCCCCCCAACACCATGACAAGCGTGTGTAGACTGTGTCAAATGCCTACAACACCGAACATGACTTCGAACATACAATGTGACCCCTAGCACATGTGCCACACAAATATGTGTGTGGCATACACAACGCAAGCAGGCCATGACCATTGTGGCAATGGGGTCCAAACCCCCATCATCACAGTGACCAAAAGGCAAGTGTGGGGTCCATAGCTGCAGCACATTTTGAACATTGTGGCAATGGGGTCCAAACCCCCATCATCACAGTGACCAAAAGGCAAGTGTGGGGTCCATAGCTGCAGCACATCTTCAACATTGTGGCAATGGGGTCCAAACCCCCATCATCACAGTGACCAAAAGGCAAGTGTTGACAAAGTAAGAGGTGCAACTGCCAAACTGCATGGATGATTCCTGGTCACAGAACAACAAACACATCAGTGGCAAAGTAGTGTATGTGTCCCATTGCAACATAAATTGGGGGAGCCAAATCCTGCAGTGCAAATAAGACATAACTTTGGCCATGTGCAGACAAACAACACCCATGGGGGCTGACACCGTCAACAATCATCAATGACACAATGACAGAAGTGACCATCCGAATGCAGACCCACATATTTGCACCAATGGGCACACACATGCAGATACCCTGTGGAGACTGCAGATGTGAGGCGAACAGATACCATACCATGGCAGCAATGGGACACACAATCAACAATTAGCAACAAATGAGGGCTCCCGTAACATCAGCCTGGTCATGGAAGTGCCAACGGAATCATCAGCACAGATCCAACACACTTGTATAGCAATGTTGCACTGACAACACAGATGAGTCCTTCCCCATTGATGCCCAAACCTGCATGTTCACTGGAGATGGCCACACGGTCAGGGAAGTAGACGAATAGAACAATGGCAGGCACAACAGATGTGCAGGGGTGGAAGCCACAGATGTGAAGTTGCCAATCTAAGTAGGAAATCTCATTGCCAAATACTGAACACATGACACCCTCAGATGCTGCTATGGATGACATGGATACACCACAGGATAGGACACATAACCCCTGGACCACATGGGTTCCTGCACAGTAACACTTCATAATCATGAGACCAAATATCACCATCACTGCAGCAAGGGCATTGTTAGCATCATCAACATCATGTACATCAGAAGCAAAAGCACTAGAGAACAGAAAGTTGCTTTATTCAGCATATGTGGCATTAAAAGTAGAAGTCCGGTAGAACATAAACAAAGGCCAATGGCCAGTCCATCAACAAAGTCACAAGTGGGTGACAGTGGCAGATGCCACCCTACACATGCCTGCACAAAACCAGGGACAATCCACTAGGAGGGGCAACCAGGGGGGTAGGCCAGGCACCGCAGGGACAGGATCAGGGCTCACCAGGAGGAAGCAGGGAAGGGGTGGTGGGTGCTGGAGAGCCACTGACAACTGCAGTGGAGGTGTCTGACATGGTGTGTGCCGGCACAACTGGGGGGCATGGCTCAGATGTTGTGGGTGCCGGCACGACTGCAGTGGACCCCGCAGATGGAGTGGACAGGTCCGCCACTGCAGTGCCCAAGTCAGACAGGGTGGTAGTGGACTCCACTGCAGTGCCTACCACCAGGGGAGGAGAATGGGGAACAGGCAAGGTGGGCTGGACAGAGGGGGAGGACACCCTCACCACATCAGTGGCACAGACAAGCGCAGCGGGGGGTGTGGTGCCGGGAGAGCAAGTGGCAGGGGGAGAAGGCCGGAGCCTCTTGGGGATGGTATATCTGTGGGTGGGGGAACCTGGGGCAGGGTGTGGCGGGGGCACCTGTGGGGTGGGGGCCTGAGGGATGGAGGAAGGTAACCTGGTGCTTGAGCTGCAGGGCGGCGGCGGGGTCTTGCTCTTACCACTCCGGGGTACTTGCGGGTGGGGGCCTCAGTCTGTCTGCGCCTGGGGGAGGGTGTCCGGGGGCGAGGGGCACTCTGCTCCGTGTGGGGGGCTTCCTCTTCCCCCTGCATGCTGGGGCAGCTGGATCGGAGGGGAAGAGGCCGAGGTCACTGAGGAAGAGGCGCTGGGTCTTTGGGGTTGCAGGTGAGGCAAGGGAGGGTGCTTTGGAGGGAGAGGCAACTGAGGACTGTGCAGTGCCCGTGGATGCGTGTGTGTGTACCAGGGCCCCATCCCCTGTGAGTCTGGTTTCAGTCCCCTGACTGTGCGTGCGTGTGCGTTTAGTTTGTGGCGTGTGTGTCTGTGTGCTGGATGTGTGTGTGCTGGTGTGTGCCTGTGCCGGTGTGTGTGTGCTTGGGATGGGCAAGGTGCTGGGGAGTGTGGATGGAGCAGAGGCAGGAGGGGTGAGGGACTGTCTGAGGAGGGACACTGCTGCCGTCAGGGAGGAGTCCATGGACCTGTTGCCCCTCTGTAGGTCAGACATGCCCGATGAGATGCCCTCCATGAACGACACCAGCTGAGTCAACAGTGCGGTGTGCGCATGGAGGACACTCAGCATGGCTGTCTGCCCTACATGGAGCTGGTGAAGGAGGTACACAGACTCCTCACTCAGGGCAGCAGGGGACACAGGGGCAGGGGGTGCGGTGCCTGGGCCAAAGGAGACACGCTCCCGAACATGGGAGCCTCCACGGACCTTGGGAATGGGAGCCGATGGGAGGGCGTTGGTGGTGGCGGGGACAGCAACACTAGCTGGGGTGTGGTGGCTGCTGACACCCGCCTCCACAAGGGAGTCATCCTCCGAGTTGCTCTGGTCCTCAGCTGAGGTGGATGGTGCTGAGGATTCCTCGGTGTGGCTCCCCTCGCCCTCCGTGCCACTGGGTCCCTCCGACCACTCCTCGGCTGCTGACCCAGTCTGGCTCTCTGGCTCCTCCTGGTCCATGGAGCTGTCCCCTTCCGTGGCCATGGATGTATCTGCAAACAATGGGGAAACAGACAGACATCAGTCACCTGCACCAAACGCACACACCACTGTGAGCACAGCACATCACAGAGCAAGCCCTGGCATCATTAGTTGTACATTGCTAAAAGTGCCCTAACTGAACAGGAGAAGCCAATTGTCAGTCTGATGCCAAGCATGGCACTCACATGGCCTTGCACCCATCTGTCTGGTGTCTGTTGGATTGCAACACCCCAGTGTGGACACATGCACCAAGTACACAGTAGTTGGACAGTGCAGAGGACACGGTGTGGCATGTGGACATGCACACATCACAGCTCTTGCCACTGAGTGAGTATAGGTTTCCGGATGAAAGGGATGCCCAGAGTCAAATAGGAAATGCATGTGATGCATACCAGCGACAGACACCATGATGCACCCATGTCCTGATAGCCAGCGCCACTATGGGGTGCATGTAGCACATGTCACTCCCTGCAGGACCACAAATAAGTTGACACATGCCATGGCAGAGGCATGACTGCTAAGTCATACATCACTGTCTCAGTGATTTATGACTTGGCAGCCAGACAACAACACTATGCACTGTGTCACAATAGTAGGTCATGGGGAATGCAAGTCCTGGAGCTGCACAAGTGCACATGTACATCCCCCACACAACACATCATCTCAAACCTCATCTGTCCAGGTCACACCTATTGGACATATGGGAGACCTGTGACACTACCCTCTGAACCTGAGCCCCTCACAATTTGCTGTGAATGGGGAACAGCTGCCTGAACATCACATTCGCATACCCCAGTCTGCACGGGCAGCTGATCAAACACCTATGTGACACACAAGTATCGTCTCCTATGGTCACATCTCCAGGGGCATGCTGAGCCCCTACCAAGAAACACCCCAGCAGTCCTGGCAACTAATCCACAGCACACTGACACAGAGGCAGACACCGGAGGGGTCAAATCACTGTGCACAATGTGTCAGCTGATACACGGGAGTGGGAGTACAGAGTGCATTGCATGGCCTGGAGTAGGCATGACTGTCCTGCTCCACATGAATGAGGGATGTGCCCTGGACAGTGGATAGCTGGCTATGTATGTGTGACACACGTAATCTGCACACTCCTGGGGCCCAAACATTGTTCCCACCCGCTGCATGGGCGTGTGCCACATACCCCAGGCACATGTGGTGGCTCAGCTCAGCAAGTGGACCGCATATCAAAGCAACACGCAGATCACATGTCCAAACCCAGGCGTTGTGTGAACAATGGACCCACCCATGATGCCCACAACAGAGTTAGGGAAACAGATGCTGTCCCCCACCTTTAGTGAAGCAAACTGCAAGGACACAGTCCCAAGTGACACAATTCCCTGACTGTAAGGGCCACACCTGGGTATCAGATGAGCAGTGGGCAGTGCACAATAGAGGGACATGGCTCCTGGACAACATGACTGCTGCACTGTGGCAGTTGAACCAGGCCAGAGGAGGGCACAAAGCATGTAATACAGAGTTCACAGTGCAGTCTTTGACTCACCCCATCCTTGCTGCTGTCTGGCCTTCAGCTGCCCATCCAGGTCTGGAAAGACCACCGCCAGGATCTGGAGCATGTGGGGGGTCAGGGTCCGTGTTCCGCCCCTCCTGCGAGGAGGCGACAGCTTCAGCTGGACCCGTGCAATCCTCCGGGTCCAGCCCCGAAGGTCCTGCCACCTCTTCTGGCAGTTGCGGATCCGGCGCTTGTAGACCCCCATGGACCGGACAGCCCGGACGATGTCCTTCCAGATTTCCTGCTTCCGATGGGCATTAACCTGTCAGGATGACAAAGTGAAAAGGCCATTACCACACATGCAACATATCCGTGCATGACACAGTTGTATATACATTTCTCAATCACAGGGGCACATGATGTACACAGGCAGTGCAAAGCTGACCATGGACAGTTTGCCAGACGTCACTACATGGTATCATTGCATGGGAAGTAAAACCATGTTCAAATGCACTGTCACTGCACCATACCTGTCCAGTGCAAGTCACTACACACTATGGGGGGTGACAACTACTCAGTGAGCCTGCTAGCCAGTGGCATGCAGACTCTCAGCCTTGCTAGTCACACAAAATGCACATTCAGAAAGGCAGTGCACAGAACACTCACCTGGTGTCCCATACAGCTTGCTGTACTGTGGAAGTAGGCTGTCCAGCAGGGCCTGGTTCTCTTCAAGGCTGAAGGCTGGGGCTCTCTCCACAGTACGTGCCATTGCAGGGTCCAGAGGGGCAGAGACAGCAGCAGTGCAGTGGCAGATGTCGTCCTGGAGCATGTAGTGCAGGCAAGTGGGCTCTCAGGGGAACAGCCAGCAATATATATGTGCTGGAGAGGCAGATACTGTCCCTTGTGTCCAAAGTGATAGGTCCAAGTCGTTTGCATCTTCTGAATCTGGCCAATCCATGGAATAGCAGCACCAAAACACGCCCACAGCATCCTTCAAATCTTCAACTTCATGACATACATGATTTTGCAACATTGTTGTGGGTGACCAACTGATTTTCCAGCAACCGACTCGCTCGAAATTCGAAAACGCGTCCGTTGCCAGGCAAGCCCATTGTCAATGGGTGCGCACCGATCGGTCCATTGCGGTACAACGCGCACAGGGGTACAACGCGTACCCGCACACATTGAAAGCAATGGGCCGGCCGGAGGCACCGATCGGTCCATTGCTGTTCAACGCGCACAGGGGTACAACGCGCACCCGCACACATTGAAAGCAATGGGCCGGCCGGAGGCACCGATCGGTCCATTGCAGTTCAACGTGCACAGGGGTACAACGCGTACCCGCACACATTGAAAGCAATGGGCCGGCCGGAGGCACCGATCGGTCCATTGCAGTTCAACGCGCACAGGGGTACAATGCGTACCCGCACACATTGAAAGCAATGGGCCGGCCGGAGGCACCGATCGGTCCATTGCTGTTCAACGCCGCACAGGGGTACAACGCGCACTCGCACACATTGAAAGCAATGGGCCGGGCCGGAGGCACCGATCGGTCCATTGCTGTTACAAC